>CM028132.1:879881000-881274500 GCA_016271365.2 Neoceratodus forsteri | reverse complement strand
TTTTCTATAGCTGTGCTCTGTAGCACATTTTCTGTTTATTAAGGGTGTCCCATTCCTTACATTTCTAATCATGGTTCTACTTTCCTTATAATTCTCCTGTATCATCACCTCCTTTCCTCCCCATTCTTCCCCTTCCCTGAGGTCCCCTATCATGCCTCTCCTGCTCTTATCCTCTCCTGTCCTGGTCTCCTCACCTATTCCTATCCATCCTGGTCTCCTTTTCTCTATCTCCTTTAACTTTAGAGTCATCCACAGGACTATTTCTTTTCTGTTACCTCCTCCACTCCTCTTCCACTCCCTTTGTGTCCCCCCATCACAGATCTACCTTGCTACCTCACTTGTATGGCAGTGTTCAGATGAACCCTGGCCCATTCTCCCCTACCCCTCTTTTCTACTTGTCACTAAAGACCATATCACCTAAATGTTCACAGCCTCCTTCTCAAGACTGACCTTCACTAGGGTGTGGTCCTCCCAACAGATGACAGGCATCCTGTGTGTCACTGAATCATAGCTCTCATCTAACATTTCTGATGGTACTGTCACTATAGTCAACGTCAGCCTCCAAAGACTGGACCAAGTCAAGCGAGAAGGGGGATTTGTACTCTATACCTATGTTTTAGACTGCATTGTTGAGTTATTTTATCTGAAAGTACTGTCTACAAATTGCAAGATGTAATTGCAAATTGTGTTATCAACCATGGCTGCTTTGTACTGTGACTCTGGGCCACACCTGAAAAAGGGGTTTTTGCTTTGTGTGTCATCCTGATAAACAAATAAGATAAATATGAAATGTCCATCGGGGATCACTTGTGATATAATTACCTGCATGGTAGTCCCCCTCCTCTCATGGATTTCTTCTGGCTAAGCTCTCCTTTCTGTCTTCTATTCTTATCTTTATCAGTGGTGTATATGCCTCCCCTAAAGCTTCAGCCTCTGATCTGAAGGAAACTATTACTTCACTTGCCACTGTCTCTTCTCTGGGGAATTCATTCTTCTTGGGGATTTCAATATTAATTGGCTCTCCCCCTCTGCCAAATCTACTATGCAAAAGATTGTCGCTTAACTCAGCTCATGTCCAAACTGACTTACCTAAATCACCACTCTACAAAACATTCACTCATCAACTGGATATACTCCTTCCATCCCCACTGCATTATTTCTTCTGGAACCCAACCTGATGCTTTTTGTGATCACACCATGATCTACTGTGTCAGAAAAATTAGTCTCCTCTCTTTCTCTCCTAAATATATCCGGTTAACACGCTTCAGGTCTCTTAACATGTATTCCCTCATCTCTGACCTCTACTCTGTTGACTGGTCCCCTCTTTTTACTGCCACTGACATTGATGTGGCCCTCTACTTGTTCTACTCCAAGTTCATTAGAATCTGGGACAAACATGAAGTCCCGTGTAAGACGTGTGCTCTTTCCCCGATTTATTGCTTACCTTTTTAACCCATGCAGAGCATGTCAATCAATCAATATCTTTATTTAGCCAGGTGGAACACCATTGAGCAGGGCTCATTTACAAGATGGACCTGGTAGTTTAAACAACAACAACAAGTCACAATACAACAATCTGGAGTAGGCTTAGTAACATCAGCAGCCTATGTACAGTCATTACAAGTGAGAAGGGCGTGGCTTGGCACAGTGGTATACAATAATTTACAAATAGCAGCATAAGGCTTGACACTGAGAACAGAACAAGGCAACATAATTTACAGGCATGGTACCAAAGGCAGTCAGCATACCGTTATGTGTAAGTTCTGTGCAAGGCAGCTCTCTGATAAACAACAGAGTACAATATTTTATTGGATGAGGTCTAAACCAGCAAAGCATTACATGGCCTAGGAGAAGACTATAAAGCAAGGGCACTGAGGGCACAGGTTGCGCCAAGGATAGTGGAGGGAGAAGAGGTTAGGAGGGGTGGGAGGGGCAATTGTAATACCTTCAGGATTGACATAGCTGCATTAGTCGGTGCCGTAAGTCTAAGGATTTGGGGAGGGTGATGCCACCTGGTCTCGATCCAAATTGACACAACCCCTTGGATACTTTCAGAATTATAAGCAGCTTAAAAAATCCTGTACTAAGGCTGTCAGATCAACTAAAACTAATTATTTAAGCTCCAACCTCCTCAAAAATCTTAAGTCCCCACTAAGTTCTGGATGAAAATCCACTTCCTTAACTATTCCCTCTCCCACTTCTTCTCTCCAGTAATTTTGGCGGGTCATTCCTCCATCTCTAACCCCTTCCACCAAGTTGCCTCCCACTAAAACAAATTCTTTACAACCTGAGCCCTTTTGGGATCCTTATTCCAGAATCATCCAGTGTTGCTGGTGCTAGCAAGGAAATGAATACAAAACACTTGGGTTTCTTGTCAGCATCTGATGGTGGGGGTGTGGCTCTAATTGGTGACCAAAATGATACCTCTGGAGAGAAGAACATATGAATTAATTGACAAAGGGGTTCTATTTGAAAGAGTGTGGGGGATATTCATGGATTCATTTACATCCACAGAAGCAGCTATGCTTTGATTGGGCATGACCATTTAATTCTTAAAAATTGCTTAAACCCTATGGTAGACACTTACATACGAAATTACACATCATAAGATTAATTCATTTCAGAATATTTTATAGTGGTATGACAAATAGTGTGAGGAACTGATATATCTGCATCCAGCTATTTTTTTAAATAGTTGTATTTTTCTGTTGTATTGTTAGTCTGTTACTAAAAAATATAGTTGTGCAATGATGGTTTTCCATTTATGTCAGTGGTAACTGTGTAGACACACAGACTTCAATTCCGTTAACTGAAATTGTATTGGAATGTATAAATATATAGCTGCAATATCTTGTTGTGGATTTGTATCTGTCTTGGAAAAAAACAATAAAAAGAATAAACAAAACTGAACCCTTTCACTACTTCCTCAGTTATTGTCTCCCGTGTTGCTCTCTCCACTCTCAGTCCTCAGCTGGACACTGTTTCTCCTTGTCTCCTATCTTTGCAGGAGACCCTACTAGTCCTCTCATTATTCAGTTTCTCCAAAGGTCTTAGCCTAGATAGATGGGATCCTAAACTCCTTCACATATCTGCCACAAGTATTGCTACCCCACTCACCCATTTCTGTAACCGGTCAACATTTGCTCTGTACCTTAGTCTTAGAAACTGGCCACATTTCTCCCCCTACAAAAAGGAGGTGACTCCACCTCGCTTGACAAACAAATTGTGTAGTTGTTGTATTGGTCCTAGTAAGAACAGATCCAGAAGCAAATGGTTTGATACCTTTTATTTGGCCAACACAGATGTTGCAACAAAAGAACAAACATAATCTTCAGTTATTTTTTGAATGGGTATGCTAAAGCAATGAGAATTATTTCTGTTTTGTATGCATTATCTGGGTGTTAATAGTATGGGATTTTCTAAATAACTGTCACAAAACTTCTGAAGAAGGACTTGGTCGGTCCAAAAGCTAGAGCACTTTGTTCTTTTGTTGTAACATCTAAGTTGGTACAATAAAAGGTATCAAAGCATTTGTTTCTGGATCTACCTTGCTTGGGAACTTTTGATCTATCTCACTTCTCTCTGCACTTGCCAAACTACAACAGAAGCTGGCATATCCTCAACTATTTGACTTCATTTCTTCATTCAACTTTCTCTCATCTTTCCAGTCTTTTTCAAAGGCCATGCCATAGTTTTCTTGCTCCTTTGTGTTACTGACTCCATCTATAAGAGGATGAATAAGACACTCATTGTTGCTGCCATTTTCATAGACATTACCAAGGCCTTTGATACAGCGACCCAAACCCTCCTCTTGGACTAGCTTAGAGGTGCTGGTTTGTCCACTTCTACCATCAAATTGTTCATATCTTATGTTTCTGGCTGTCTCCAGCCAGTCTAGTTTGGCAACGTCTTGCCCCACAACCCTTCTAATTTTATCTGAGGTTCCCCAAAGCTCATCCTGTGTCCCATCTGTTCTCCATTTCCCTAATTACTTCATCACAGTTTGTGTTGGCTCACACAACTGCAACATGTATGTTGACAACACTACGTTCTACACCTTTAGTGCTTCAGTCACTGCCCTGGAAGCATCGCTGCAGCACGACCTTTATAATGTCCAATACTGTTTCCAATCTCATTAACTTTTGGTCAGTACCAAAAAGACAGTGTCAATCACCTTTGGCACAAGCTTGAAGCTTGCATGTCTCCCCTTCCCATAGTATTTTCTGGATGGCACTCACTTTGAAGTTGTTCCCCACCTCAGATATCTTAGTGTGTGGCTGGATGGAAAACTTGACTTCTCTACCAAAATCAGTATCATTCACAAAAAGCTCCACCCCTAACTCAATGTGTTCCATCCCAATGAGGATTGCTTTACACTGCCAGTCCACCAGGAACTTATCACTAAGATGATCCTACCATCTTTGAGTATGCGGATGTGGTCTATGGTGCCACCCACAAGTACCATCTAGCCACACTGGGCACTGTTTTCCAGGCCTTCTATCAATTTGCCTATATTAACCTTCTCATACCCATCACTGCTCCCACTATATCAACCTCTCTGTCTGTCTGTCTCTCTCTTTCTCAATCTCTCTCTCCCCCCTCCTCATGCTTCCCACAGCATTGCACACTGTGCTTCTTTTGTCTCTAATGTTAGTTCTCCTCTCTCCCACCTTGCTTCTTCTTTCCTTGCCAACTGCTCTTACTGTCTCCACTCTAGGGAGACAAGAGAAAGAAATAGCTGGTACTACATCCAGAATGGTATTCTGGGTGGCCTGGGTTCAAATCCCAGCCAAAACACGTATTTCCTTAGCTCTTCTCCTTCTTTGGATTCCATATATGTGTACACTGCATCTTTGCATATGAAAATGTAATTATCTGTGTAGTACCAGGTTGTCCATTAGAGAAAGAGTAAGGTGCTTCTGGGAGTCATAGGTTTCCTACTGCCTTGGTGGCACAACTGGAATTCTATTCTGGGTGGTCTGGGTTCAATTTAAAGCTAAGGCTTTTTTTACTTTCTCTCTCTCTTCTGTTTGTCTGGGTTCACTATATGTTCACATCACACCCGTGTGCATGAAAATTTTAAAATGTGCAACTGGGTTCTGCTGATGCAAACTGAATTTTTGGTTTTGGTGACCTAAGCCCTTCATCAAAGAAAGTGATCATCACTCAGGTGCAGACACTAAAGCTGTGAATGCCAATTTGCATCATGAAGACTGTGATGAAATTGCAAGAAAATACCCCCAATTCACTATGGGATGCAACCAGGGCATTCTTGTGCCCTGCCACTCTGACAGTCCTTCATCCCAATAGGCCTTCCAAAGGTGATGCTGACATAAGGGTCTTGCATCAGGGGACACACCATAGGGTAAATAACAGAGCTGGAGAGGTTGGTGCTCGAGGTTGCCCTGAGGGCAGAAGATCTGATGCTCCAAGGATAAACAGTAAAGTCTATAAAAAAATCAGAACCAGAAAAAAAAAATCATTGTTGGACTACAATGTTTATTTTATAGAGAGATAAACACTGTACCCTATTTGTCCTCATTAAACTTAAGAGTGACCATCAGGTAAGTAGCATCTTTTTTACAGATCTCAAAGCAACACACACGGTCTTACTGAATTGTTAGAAAACTGAAAAAGCTCCAGAAGAATCAAGCTTCTTGGATGAGCAGTTACTGTATATTTTTAGAACTGTTATTAAATACATTGTTATGTATTGACTTGCAACTGCTGATAATTTGCCTATATTGATTATGTTACATAACAGGGTATGTTTAAACGTTGCTGTTCATTAAGGCTGGAACTGCCTATTGAGAGAAAAAGCCAATGTATACTTATGTTCCCCTCCTTGTCCATGGACTGGTAATTTCAGAGGTACAGTAACTATCATCTGTAATAGCAGAGTTCTCCACTGTTATATATACTGTTTGTGTATCCAGTGGCTAAGGGGACTATTTTGCAGTATGTTTATGAGCATTCTCAAGTGTTACAGGGAATAGTCTGTCAAGATTTTCCTAGTGTGGTTTTTACTACCTAGTCATTGTGATAGTAGAGGAGAGGTACTGAATGATGGTTTCTCAGTAGTCTGCACCAGAACTAGGGGCCAATTTTCCTTACCTTCCCTTCCCTTCCCTGTTCAGCTTGGACAACAGCGTATCAACCAGCTTTTAATATATCCTTCAAGAGGCCATGGAATATTATGGAGTTCCATTCCAGTAAAGTTAGGATGAGAGCTTACTCTTCTTGTATAATTCACGTGTTGGACTTTTTTATACTTTCTGTTTTCACAGGAACATGATATAACATAATGGTTGGCTCAATATTTGGATACATGTAAATATGACTATAAAATGGCAAGAAAGACCCTAGAAACTTAATTAGCCCAAACGCATCACCTGTCCTCAGTTTAACCCAATATGTTCACACAGTAGCCCAGGCCTAATAAAAACCTCCTGTGTTACACATACATTACAGCACACACCAGCTTTCAAAAATCAACCTGCCATTGTCTCACATTCCCTTCAGTGCAGCACAGCTCTCTTGATGAAAGCTACAGTGCAGCTGTGTTTGAGCTCCAAACAAGCAGTTGTAGCAGCAGATACAGCCAGTCACATTGCTTTTAAAGGGGTCACAATAGACTATTTAATCAGGTTGTAAACTATAAAACATAAATTTACTTTTCTATTGCACTCATGAAACTACGTCTATTTTAAATATGCTTATCTATTTATTTTATTTTTTTTTTCAACTTTATTTTCCTCTGATCAGTACTGATGGGGCATTTCTCTGGTGGGGCCTGCTCAGCTGCTCCTCTATCTCCCGCCAGAACCCCTCCCTGTGAGGAGTGGCACATGATGGCCACCTGAACAGACATTTTTTCTCCTGCTCCTGCTCCACTCCTTAGTGAATAGATTTTGGGGGCATTTTCAGTCATTTAAAACTTAAAACTGGCATACTCTAGTTTCAAAAGACTGCCTAGATCCCTGTGGAGCGAAGAACTGAAGGGAATTGAGTCTGAAATGCGTGATAGCTTACCTAGACACACTCCGCCAACCACCCCAACTTGAGACAAATCAGCGAAGCGCACAAAGGCATCCCCTGTGGGGGCACCCGCAGACGCAAGTCTCCAGGCCACATTGACTGAGGAAAAGTTTTTGGAAGGAATCTCTCCCTTGAAAGACACCCTTGATTCCTTAGCTACCTCAATCCTAAGCATTACCTCTTCACTGGCACTGCTAGCCCAGTGCACTTCAGATAATGAGAGCCGCAACTCTTCTCTAGATGACTGGAGAGCAAGGACTGACCCTGAAATAGCTCAACTTCGGCATCGTATTAAAAGCATGGAGTCTAAAATGGAAGACCTTGAAGGGAGGTCAAGATGAAATAATTTACTGATTCTGGGTCTCCCTGAAGGTGAGGAAGGGTCTTCGCCCATCCTCTTCATTCAAAAACTGTGTAGTAAACTGGTGGGTCCCTCCCCCAATGGCCTGGAATATATAATCGAATGGGCCCACAGATCCCTGAGACCTGTAACACCATCTGGATCTCCTCCATGACTCATAATTTTCTGCCTGTTAAATTTCCAAGACATACAACATATTCTTACTAAAACCCGAGAAGTAAAAGAATTATTGTGGGAGGACCGAAGGATCAGAATAGCTCAGGACTTGCCAAAATCTGTGCGACAAAGGAGGACTGAGTTTCACCCGACAGTGTCTAAACTCATTGCAGCAGAGATCCGCTTCAAAATTAAATACCCTGCCGTGCTTCAAGTGCTTCACCATGATAGCTGCCATAATTTTGAAACTGCGGAACAAGCTGTGAATGGCCTGAAAGATCTGTACCCAGATCTTTTTAAATGAATGTAATGGCTGGTGAGTTATACCTGACTTCAATTTTCTGCACCGAGGAGTCAAATGGTGTAAATGCAGCATGCAATGCGCTGCACGAATCTCCCAAGACAAAATATGGAAAGAAGTAATGTCTTGGTTCTGTTTCTTTATTTTAAGTGCTGCCTTATCCAGATTTACAGCTTAACTGTTTCATATATGGAAACCCTCAGTTAAAGCCTGCGGTACAGCACAATACTGCATTAAGACGCGAGTGCTCTGCTACATCTACATCGAAATGATCATGCCTGCATCACGAATACGTGTCAGATCTCTACAGGGAGCGTATATTCTCACATATCATGCCCGATGCACTGCTCTAGTAACCCTCAAAGGTTTTTGCATGAAAGGCAATTTCCATGAGTAGATACAAACATTTAAGTGAATTACTGGCTCATGAGGGTGATGTTTGTGCAGTATTATGCTTGTTTTTCCTGGAGAGGACCACTGCACTGCCTATTTCATTATGTGCAATTTCTAATACTGAGACTTTCAGTGACTCACTTTAATTTGGGTACAACCCTTCTATCATTACTGGCATAAATACAAGGCCTCGTATATTTATGTAGATTTGTTCAATTGGGGGGGTTTGACTGCACAGGTGGAAGTCTCTCGAGTTGTACAATTAGAATAGGTTACTACACCTGTTTTCAGTACTGACTACATAGGCAGTAGAAGTTTAGCTTATTGAAGGTTTTTGCAGAGACTGTTATCTCTAACTTTTATGTTGTTATATGCTGTGGTAGATAATGCTTAGGTAGTATTAAGTTTCTGTGTGTTGGTAATGACCGCTGCTCTGATTATTTTCCATATACAGAAATTCTAATAATTCTACTGAGAACTTCAGTAACTTACTTTATTTTAGGCTAATTCTTTTGCAATTTCTGGCATGAAAATAACGTCTTGTATAGTTAAGGGTTGTTTTTTTTCCCCTCTAACATGCCTTGACTGCATAAATGGTAATTTGATTTGTATAACCCAAATGGATGGCTACAAGAGATTATCTAAGCTGAATGGAACTCATTATAGAAAAGGTAGATCTTTACTTAATGGGGGTGGGGCAGGGTGGGAGTTAACTAATGTTCGGGAAGGATTAAGACTATTGCGGCCCAATACTGCATAATAGTCTGGTGACGGAGACCAGATATAGAAGAATTATTTTTGGGGAAAGAGGGATAATTGTTTTGGAAATTTGTTAAGGGAGATGGGAGGGAAGGGGGAGGGTTCAGATACCACTCTATAAGATTGAATGGTTGTACAGCATTTCACGATACACGAGAACAACCCGTAAAGAATCAAAATAATATGAAATGTATATTGTGGAATATTAAAGGGGCATGGACTAATAGTAAACTATTCCAGATATTAAGACACTTTCAGATTTTATAATGTCAAACTGCTTTCCTCCAAGAAACACACCTCCTGGCCTCGGAGAATCTCCTTCTCTGACTTTAATGGGTGGGGCAGAGTTATGGGGCAAGAAACTCTACTAATAAATATGGGGTAGCTATCCTCTTCTTCAGGGGACTAAATTTCCAGCTACGTCAGGTTATTGAGGATCCTGAAGGTAGATGCCTCTTCTTACATGGTACTCTGGACCATATAGAACTACTCGTGGGCTGTATTTATGGACCCAATATCCCGTCACCCAATTTTTTTACTAGTTTAATAAATATCCTTTCTCCATTTATACACCATCCTTTAATTGTGGCTGGAGACTGGAATGTTACTATTACCCCTGATCTAGATAGGTCAAATAGAAGGGTCACTATGACATCTGCTACACAAAGCGTATTCCGGGAACTCCTAACTATGGGGAGTCTCTGCGACCAATGGAGAATCTTTCATCCCACAAGCTGTAAATATACCTACTATCCCCTGCTCACAAGTCATCCTCCCGGATCAACTACTTCCTAGTCAGTATTGAAGCCCTTCCAAACATTTCTGATACTGGGATAGCATCCAAAGTATTATCAGATCATTCTCCAGTCTGGCTCCAATATAATCCCTACTTGAAAGCTAGACAGGATAAACTATGAAAACTAAATACTCAGCTGCTCAAGGAGTCTTGGATCCTAGAGAAACTATGGCTACTCATTAAGAACTTCTGGCAGGATAACATAGGATCTATTGCTGAGGTGGATAACATTTGTGGGGCCCTTAAATGTGTACTAAAAGGAGAATGCATTAGGATCACCTCTACCTGGAAAAAGAAGAGAGAAGCTTCTCTTTGAACTCTGTTGTCACAGATTGATGTACTAGAACGTAGTCCAACTTTACAGAGCACAAACCATGAACAGGTTGAGCTCACTAAACTAAGACATCAATATGCAGACTTATTAAGAGAAAAATCTGAATTTCCACTGTTAAAAATATGATCAACATATGTTGACCAAGTAGATAAAGCTGGGCATTTGTTAGCTTTGCAGCTCAAAGCACAAGAGTCTTCCCGTCTAGTGAAGGCTATTGTTTCCCATATAGATGGTTCCCTTAAAACTAATCCAAAAAGATTGCCCAAGAATTCAATAATTTCTACTCACAATTATATAGCCCTCCCTTGAACATACCCTCAAGACTAGACATTCAAGAATACCTAAGAACCACCCCACTCCCATGGTTGTCCCCTGAACAACAACAACACTTTTTAACGCTCCCAATAACAAAAACAGAGATATCAGATGCTATCCAGTCCTTAGCATTAAATAAATCCCCAGGCCCGGATGGCTTTCCCGCCAATATCTATAAGCCTCTTATTGATGAGCTGGTTCCCATTTTAGCCCAAGTGTTCTCCTATTTGTGTGAAAAAGGGTTATCTGACCCTTCCTTGTTGATGGCTCTCATAATTGTTTTACCAAAACCTAATAAACCCACAGATAAAGTAGCCAATTATCGTCCTATAACTCTTATGAACAGTGACATGAAAATCCTTGCTAAAATTTTAGCTTACAGGATCATGCAAGTGTGGGATGGGCTTATAGGACCTGAACAAGTAGGGTTTATGAGGGGAAGATCCTCTGTAGATCACCTGCGCAAACTGGAGCATATTTTCTCTGTCTCCGGGGACTCCTCTGACCCTATGGCTTTGGTATCCCTGGATGCAGAGAAAGCTTTTGACTGGGTGAATTGGAACTTTTTATTTTTGGTAATGGAGAGATTTGGCTTCCCCGCAAGGTTTATTAATTGGATACAAACTTCGTATACTAATCCAAATGCTAAAGTATACTGTAATGGTGTACTCTCTAAAGGGTTCACCTTGCACTCAGGTACCCGGCAGGGTTGCCCCCTTTCTCCTCTTTTATTTAATATCTATCTAGAACCATTACTTAGACTCTTAAATGCTTCCCCGCACATTCACAGCATTCCACTAGGCCTGCTGGAGGTTAAAATCTCAGCCTATGCTGATGATATTTTGTTGCATATAGCCCAGCCTATTACCTCGATATCAGAAGCTCTCCATATTATTTCTCATTTTGGTAGGTACTCTAACTATAAATTAAATCTGGGTAAAATCATTCTCATGCCTTTAAACAGTCATGTCTCTCCTGCAAGCTATATACCCCTGGGATTGGGGTGGACAACTAAGCTCACCTGTCTTGGAGTGATTCTTACTCAGAATCAATCCTTAAGGCGGAAACTTCAGATAACATAGTAGCTGATATCACGCGGGATCTAGATAGATGGACTCTCCTCCTTATGTCTTTGCAAGTGCAAATTAGCGTTATTAAAATGAACATTCTTCCCCGTATATTCTATCCTATGCACATGCTTAATCTTTATATCCCACCCACATGGTTTAAGACACTCCATGCACTCATATCTCACTTTCTTTGGAGGTAAAAGGGCCCACTTAGGTCATATATTAAGCTTATTGCTCCAAAACACTTAGGGGGGCTTAAGCTACCTAATTTTTACCTATATTATTTAGCAAGCCACATTTCAAAATATGCTCGCTGGGTTACGGGCCCTGCACCTTCAAACTCATCGACATATGTACCCATTTGGTTGCAGATTGAGAGGAACTTGATTGTATCGACTGGGATCTCCCCAGAAGCCCTATACTTCCTCTCTTTGAATAGATTGCCCTGGAGGCAGAAAAACATGGTTATAGGTACTGATCTTAAAGTACACTCACAACTTTGTAGATCTATGAAATATAAAAACACATACGATGTCTCTCAACTGATATCTCTGAATCCAAATTTTAAACTTCAAAGGGTTACCCTTCATGCACCAGAATTAATGGCAAAACAGGTCTCTGACTTATTACTGGAGGGAGAAATACCAGAAAGTCCAGTTCTGTTACAATTATTGGGACTCCCAGGGGTGCAAATCTTCAAAATATATCAGGTCCGCCAAATACTGATAAAATGGTTTGGTACTGTGAAATGGGGAATTAACCAGGGGAGTTTCTTTGCCGCATACAATCCCTTGCATGGATGCCCCACTCGGTATTGCAATTAGTAACCTTCTTATTCCCATATATTTATCCTAATATAACTGGGAACTCGCATTACTGGGATAAGACACTGCCCACAATGCCCAAAGACTGGGACCGCATCTGGTTAGATCTTCACCATTATCTTACCAATGATAGGTTTCGCCTTACCCAATTCTATATTCTTCACAACATCTACTTCACTCCAATGCACTTACATAAGATGAAGAAACTTCTCACTGCAACATGTACAAGATGTGCTGCCGCAGAGGGCTCTCTGTTTCACATTTTATGGGAGTCCAATAAGTCACCTAACTATGGGAGAACATAAAGAATGCAATGGACCCTTTATTGGGTTTAAAGGAATACTTTTCTCCCAAAATCTGTGTAGTAGGAACCCTGTAAACAATCCCTATCAGGGAAAGAAGATTACATAATTCCTTAATCTCCTCTACAGTTAAGCGACTGGTCCTGCGCCTGGCTTGACCAAAACTAAATATCATATCTTGAGTGGCTAAATGAAGTATTATATAGTTTGAGAGTGGAAAAATCCATAGCTAGTCTTAGGAATTGTTTGCAAACGTACAACAAGAAATGGAACAAATTAGAGGCCCTGCTATTGAGGTAAATCCCTCAGAAGAAGAATATAATATGCCCTGACTCTACACACTGCTGACCCTTTATTAACTGGGGGGTATACCCCAGACGATCTTTTAAAAGGGATTTTGTAGATCTCAATATAGGTTTTATCTTTCTGGTGGTATCGGTGGGGAAGGGGGCTGGGGGGTAGGGTATATTAGTACCACTGAATGTTTACTTAATTGAACATGTCCTGTTTTGCACATTGTTCTGATTGCGTAACTTAAACTAATAAAGAAGGTTAAATTTCAAAAAAAAAAAGAACCCCTCCCTGTACTGAGGAATCAGATGCTGGGATCCCCTCTCCCATGGACCCCATATGGGAGGAGGTAGGGACTACGGAGAGTCTAGTCTGGGTTGGGGCCAGCATTGGATGTGTGGGAGCAGCCCTGGAGCATCTGTCATCACCTCCCCACCAGCCAGGATTTTTCCACCTTGAGGGTTTTCCCCTTCAGACGCTGGACATGCAATGATGCCTGCATGGAGGACGTGCCTCTGCTGACATCTGCTAGTGCCTCCTTCCTTGAAGCAGCATGCTCTTTGCAGTACCCCCAGTCTCCACTGGGAGCCGCCACAGAGCGATGCATCCCCTCAGACTCACCCCAGGAGAAGACAGCAGTCCTTTGGGTGCTGAATCTTCTCCTCCCCCTGCCAACCCCCAGTGAACAGAGTCTGCTCCCAAACCCCAGTCACCAGTGTGGTGTGAAGTGTGACGTCCAGCACCTCAACCCTCAGCACCACCAGGCTGGCCCTACCTACCTATTCATTTTAAATGGGCCATTTTATACTATGCATCTAATTGTAATAAGCCACCTCACAGTGCGCTTCAAAGGACTTAAGTTACACTTATCAGGAGCATAAAGATGCTCAACCTTTAGCCTTGTGCATCACGCCTCTGAGTCATGTATTTCAAATCTTTAATAACAGCACTCTGGTATTGCTTGTTGCTTACATCTTTCTCCACTGTTAAGTGAATTATTATGTTGTTTTTATCTACATGTGTACATCAGTTAAGAGCAAAGAGTAAAGAAGAACAGAACTTGAATGTATTATATCTTTATCTTCATTTGCTTGCATTGCACCCTTCTAGGTGAACTCACATAAAGTAAATTGCAATGCAGTCAACAATATTAAAACATACACATACAGAAATAAGTCCAAGAACAAGCCCTTCATGCAGTCCAAAAAAGTAAAAAATACAGAGGAGTTTTAACCTAGTTTTAAAAGTCTGACTAGGTAGCACAAGCCTAATACCAACAGGTGAAACAGTAGAGAAGTGAAGTGTCTCCGCAAAAGCACAATTTCCTAGTATGTGCAGCTATACCTGTGGAACAATAAGCAGCACCACTCAACATGGTCTACAATATGAGAATGAAAAGCATGAGAGAGAGCAATAAAGTCTTGCAAGTAGGATGGTCCCAGTCTATGAACAGACTTATAAATAATCCAGCATCAAAACCTTGAATCTAAACCACTACCTAACAAGATAGAGGTAATGTGCTCTCTTGCATACTGTACATAGTATCTTTCATGCACATGTTATCGCAAGAAGGTTGTCAACTAATAGGCTAAACACCAGCAGTGTAGCAACCGTATGCACACAAACACAACTGATGTTTCTCAATAAGATATTAAGATATTGTATTTGATAGACATAATTATCCTAATGACAGCCATGAAATGTTGCAATAATTCTATTCTAACTGTATGAGGCAATATTGGCCATAAAGTGAGCTATTTGCTGTACTTTTCTTGCCACAGGATCCTTAACTTCATGATGGGACATTGCTTTGCCCTCTCTAAAAAATAGCACCTCCTATGACTCCTCCCCCTGTACTGTACTGTACTGCAGTACTAGGTCAGCACTGGGTATAGAACCCCATGTCCCCAGCATAAGGCAAACACAGTTCCTTGAGTCCAAGAGTAAATAATGATACCACTGAGCCACACTTGCACCTGGTAAACAAAGATTCAAAACATTGTTTCCTTAGACTCATTGCTTGAGAATGTGATTAGCCAAGAGCCTTAGCCTCTCTCAGAATATATAGCATTCACCATAGTAATTGAAGTATTTTTTTTTGTGGAAACGGCTAGAAAACTTAGTGACAGGACATGCCTGAGGCCCACACTTGCCCTGCAGTATGTATCCCCAATGCTCTCAGTGTATTGCAATTGCTATTGTCTAAATTCTGTCTATGGCTTATTAACATCAAGAAGTTGTACATAAATTTTAATGTCTGGCAGTTGGCAGTCATAAAAGGTTACACTGTAATGCATTCTGTACTCCTCGATCTCCCTTTCCTCACTTCGTGGCTGTCGCATGCTGCATTCCTCTCTCTTCATCTCCACATTCTGGTTTGGTCCCCTTCCCTCCTACCTCTCCTCTCTCCTCTCATCTCCCCTGTGACTGAGCTCTCATATCCTCTCTGGTCTAGAAACATCTGCACGTTCTCCCTTCCACACTCCCTGTCTTGCACTGGCTCTGCTACATTCTCCTTTATAAAATGGCAGGGTAAAATCATGGAATCTGATTGGCTGTTATTTATGTGTAAAATATGGTTTACACATGGCTAAAAAAAAGGACTGTGAAGAGTCTGGAAACCAGATCAATGGGCATTTGGAACACAGGCATTTCAGTTAGCCCCCTACAGCCAGAACTGATCTTCCACCACAAACATGGCTGCTACCTTTATACTGTAAAAAAAAAACTTCATCTGGGCCCTAAAAATAAAACTACCTTAAATAAAATATAAAGCAAATTAATTTACGGTAGTTTCCTTGATTATCACACTCTCCTACACATATGAACAAATTAGAAACAATAAGTATTGTTTATAGTTTTCACTACAACTGTTTCTTTGCTTACAGTGAAAAATCCCCCTTCTATCTTTACCTGCTCATCAGGTAACCCTTCTTCTTGTCCTGACAGAGACAAACTGAGGCTCTGGCTGTAACAAAGGCCTTTGTTGTCTATGCATACAGAATGTTAGCAGAAAACATTCTGCCAATGGAACTGAGCAGAATTTTGAATCCATGTATTCCATGGTAAACATTCTATGATAAACATTCCATATCTTGAATGTGGGGAAAAACAGAAAAAAACAGGAAGAAGAAGGTAGGCAACAATACAATGACATCATCAGTGACATCATTTGTTGTGAGTGGAAGGACTATTTGATCATAAATGCACACAAGTAAATCTATTGTTTCTACATATAAACATGCTTTTCCCAAATGTAAAAAGTTTTTAAAATAGGAGCCCATTTTATAAGTGCAATAAGAAACTCCAGGTGAGTGCATGGAACAGATTTTACTGCACGCCAGGGGCTAAAGGCACTCGGCCAAGGCCTCGTGCCTCATTACGCCCCTAGCCGTGCAGTAAAATCTGTTCCATGCACACCCTGTCGTGTCTTATTGCTTACTTAGGCTTCCCTCTCTCTGGAACTCTCTTCCTCTCTCCATTCTTCTCTTCTCCTCCCCACTAGTCCTCAAAAGAGCTCTATCAGAACACTCTCTTTTCTCTGTCACCTGTTTGTGTTAGGTCTTATCCCTGACTTTCACATAGCTTGCTATCTCCTGATATAGTTTATCTTCTGTTATTTAGCTCATTGTATTGCACTTGTTTACAGATGCCTTCTTGATCTATGTTAGAAACTCATTCTATATTAGTCTTTGTTATGCTGTAACAACTTTATTATGTAACCTCTGGCTTTCTACCTCTACAATTACTCATTATTACGTGTAGCTCTTGTTTGAATCTCAGGTATAAGTTGCTCCCTTTCTCCACTTCCCCGGGTCTCACCTGGAAATGAGCATTGGCTAAGTGTTCCTCTCCCAGTTCCCGACTTTACATAAATAAATAATGCAGGAGATCAGTTCCCAAATTAACATACAATTCACTACATGGTATTAGCTAACAGTCATTATACTGGCACAACACTTACAAGTAAGCATGGGTCTAAAAGAATTAAGGCAGATTTTTTTTCCATAAAGAGGCCAGTAAATTGAAAAACTATGTATAGTATATACTTGGCAGGAGAGTAGCAACACTGTTTAGATTATTTCATTTCTCTTTATTTATTAATTTATTCATATCTCGGATTACAGTATCTTTGAGTTAATTACTCTTTTACAGAGGTACCACATCAGAATGAAGACAGACACAGCAGAGAACTAAATACATAGCAAGTGGAATACATGATACACGATACATGGAGTTGGGGTTACAATATGAAATAAAAGTTACAACCAGGAGAAAAGTGTTAACACTCAGGTTACATCAAAAAATTTCAATCAGGTTAAATTTTATATTCAGGTTACAGTAAGGAGTGCAGTAGGTTTCAGGGATTACGGAGGTGCCCTGGGGAAAAGCACAGGGAGTGATGCTGTCAAGAAATGTAACTTTGTCAGGGAGCGTAGTGGGAGATGAGGGGGAAAATTGAGGGGTGAGAGGGAGTGTAGTGGGAGATGAGAGGGACGACTGACAGATGAGAGGGAGGACATTGGGGAGAAAGTGGCTGGCAGGGGGTCTGTGAGCAGTGTTAGGAGTGGGAGAGTGAGGGGAGGAGTAAGGAGAGTCAGGGAGGGAAAGGGAAAGCAGAGACAGAGGAACAATGGGGGGGAGACATGGGACAGGGGATGATGGTCAAGGTAGGGGGAGAGTGCAGGTTATAGGCAGCGTGTGAGGCTGAAATGGGAGCCTACCTGTGGCAATCATAGCTGCTAACAGCAGTAAGGTGTTGTCTGAGTTTCTGTTTGAAAGGGCCCAGTTTAGGTTCTTCTAGAGTGTCCACAGGAAGTTTATTTAGCCAGCTTGGAGCACGGAATCTGAAGGACCACTGGACTTGTGTGGTCTGACAGAAAGGGATCAGGTATGCATGCCTGGAGGCAGTCCAGGTACTGCACTGATTGGGAATGTGAGTGAGAAACTGCCAGGAGGTTGGGGGGGGGGGTAAGCCCCAGGGAGATTTTCTTTGTGAGTAGGCAGGTGTGGTAAGTAATCCTAACACTGAAGTTCAGCCAGTTGGTAAGGGTGTAGCGATCGCATGTATGCATGCATCTGGGTGCATTTGAGACTAGACAACAGGAATTGTTAAGGGCTGTGCATATGATTTTAAAGGATGACTCGGTAGCTGAGCCATTGATGACTAGGCCGTAATCTATTATGGAGAGCACAGAGCTAGTGACAGTGAGTCGAAGGGCATCTTTTGCAAAACAGTTGAACAGGTTTTTATAGAGGTGTGTGGAAAAAAAATACTTCCACAGGTGGAATTTAAGCAAAAGTCCGCCTTTCGCTTCCACCAACATTTGGAAATTCATTTCCGAACTTTCACGGAAATTCTGCCTGCCCTGCAGCTTCCACTCTGATGTACAAAAACACAGAAAGAACAGTACAGTGCATGCCACCCCCCACCAAGGTCACTGATATGCTAGCGGTCCCTCCCCCACCCGATCACCCACAAGATGTCAACCTCCACCCCCAGTGGCTAGTGGTACCTCCCCCATACAATCACCTGCCCAACATGAATTTAAACCCTCAATCCCTACCCCGTATTGTAAAATATTTTCTCTGGTGGTCTAGTGAACCCCTCCCTCCCTATCTCCAATGCCTGCTAGAATGTATTTTGTTATTTATTCCTAGTGATGTTGTGCCCCCGCTTCTGATTGCTGATTGCCAGAAATTAATAAAATTCCTGGTGGCTAGCAGTCCTTCCTCCCACATGATCACCCACCTGACATGTATTTTACCCCCATCCCTATCCTCTGTATTGTAAAATATTTTCTCTGATGGTCTAGTGAACCAGACTCTCTCCCTATTCCCAGTGCCACCCAGTAAGTATTATTTATTTATTTATGTATTCCTTGGTGGTTTTGTGCCCCCCCACACATGGCAGGTAGTGTCCCAACCCACTCCCCCATCCTGAAACTGAGCGGGCCACTGGCTCAGCCCTCAACTCTCCTCCAGGGCCAGCAGACCACTGAGATCTTAATGAATGAGTGTGTGTTGTGATGCATGTGTTCATTCATTGAGATCTCATTAGGCTGCTGGCCATGGAGGAAAGCAGAGAGCTGTGCTGGTGGCCCACTCTATTTTGGGATGGGAAGCAGGGTAGGACACTACCTGCCAGGTTGTGGGGCAGGAGGCCACAAGATCACCAGGGATTAAAAACAAAAAACATACTAGGTGGCACAGCGGACAGAGAGGGAGGGAGATTCACTAGACCACCACAGAAAATATTTTACAATTCAGGGGACGGGGATGGGGGGTTTAAATACATGTCAGATGGGTGATCGTGTGTGTGTGGGGGGGGGGGACTGCCAGCCACCAGGGATATTTTTTTTATTTTGAGCTATTGGTGACCGGCGGCTGGGGGCACTGTTAAAGCAACTTGACAATAATGTACTGTTTTATTAAAATTAAGAAAATAAATGAAATGCAAATATCTGTTTTGTCTTCTAGAAACTTACATTTCCATAACTAAACTGTAGTCTGAATACTCATGTAACAAGTTTACAAGGTTTCATGTGATTGAGTAATTAATGTCCAGGATTACGTCAACATCCCTAGTTTTAGTACCCCTTCTCAATGAGATAAAACATCAGAATCCATCAACTACTGCTCTTTATATACAAGCAGAAAGGGTGTAATTGTTTTGAATCTAATAAAAACCTAAAACCAAAAAAATACATTCAAAGGTCTGACATCTCCTAGTCTCCAGTACTTAATAACAAATTGCTTGGATTGATAGGCTAGTGGAAAAGTACATGGCTTCATTGACAGGGCTTGTGAATCATTCAATGAGACAGCAAAGAATTTCTGGTAGTAACATGTCTGAAAAGAATACTTTTAAATACTTTCAGTAAACTGCAGAATTCAAGTTACTAGGGGCCTGGTTTTCATAATGTCTGAAATGGTCTAGTGACTATGTCTATGCACACAGTTCACCAGTGTGTAAAAAATCCCACCCCAGCAAAAACAAAAAAGTTTCTACACTACATCACCAGAGAAGAAACAAAAATACATGCTGAGCGGAACCAGGGATAGGGAGGGAGGGGGGTTCACTAGATCACTGTAACCAGATAAAATATTTTACAATATGGGGGTTAGGGATGGGGTTTAAATACATGTCAGGTGGGTGATCATGTGGGGAGGGACAGCTAGCCACTGGGAGGGTATTGACATCAGGCAGGTGATCGAGTGGGGGACCACTAGCCATGGGGGGGGGTTATTTAACACATAGAGCCAGGCGGAACGATCCGCCACAGGTAGAAGCTTGGAAACATCCACAAAAGTTGCCAAATTTCACAAAAGTTCCGCTAAGGCAGAAATAATTTTACTAACCTGGTAGTGCTATTAATCTCCTTTTAATGAACAATAAAAGTAATTGATCTTTTATGATTCTAAAACACTGTATCTATGCATTTACAGTATATTAATAGGCCAGCATGTAACTTTAACACTTGAACTCCTTCAGTTTCATCATTCCCAGATGTTAAACTGGGCTTCCTACACATAATGCAGCAGGTGGCCCACTTAGACTTGAAGTGTGAGACATGTTATTCTTGTGTCTAGCACTGGAAATGGAATGCATGTAAGCCACCTTACAGTAGAACATACAGTGCATTAGTGCACAAGAATTTCATCTCATCATCTGGGCACCAATAGCAGCTGCACATTTTGTAACATACAGAATGGGGCTGCACAGTGCACATTCTTCATGCACTGCATCTGTCACATACCTAGATACATATTGTATAGTGGGACAAAAGAAGGCCACGGGTCTATCAACTGTAGTTCATCTCCTTGCTAGCCTAGCCATTCTACGCACTAATATTGTTCTTCACCAAGCTTGAACCTTCGTTCTGTAATTACCATGACTGCCCCTGTGGTATTCTGACCCCACAAGCCTTTCAGACCATGTGCAAAGTAATATTTCCTTGTCTCCAGTCTTATCCATGCCTCTTTAGTTTGAGTTCTTGCTTTTTGAGGCACTGTGGTCTAGCAGTTAAGGAACTGGCTTGTGAACCTGGAAATCACAGATCCAAACCCCACCAGAGCAAAACACTAACTGTGTGACTTTGAGCAAGTCACTTTACCTTCCAGCACTCCGATCTATCCAGCTGCAGTAAATGGTAGAAGTAGGATCCAATTGCAAAAGAGATGTTGCAACTTGCTTGCGCTATCCTGAGGAAGTAAACTGCAGGTCAAAACCAGATAGCCTAAAGCATCAGATGAGCAGACAACACTGACTCATATGCTAATTGTTCTATTATGGAATGGCTCTCCATTCTAAAAGGATGTACTTAGAAGACTACTCTATAAGGAGCAAAATTCCAATCCACTTAAAGCCAAGGGGAAGAATTGGCTGATGAGTTGACCTTCATAGATGTTGGCAGATAAAGACCAGGGGTCCATCTAGTATGCCCATAAATAGTTATCTACCTATCTCCCTGATCTAATTTCTCAAATGGGTTTTCTACCCCAACCCCCCTAGGCCCCCACCCACCTCTCTAGCTCCCTAACTCCTCATCCTGGAATTATCAGCCCTTTAAACCAATCCCAGCTGTGACTGAACCCATTTAAAGTCCCTGCCTTCACCACTTCTGCTGGTAATATGTTCCATGTTCCATCACCCTCTCAGAGAAGTAGAGCTTCATCACCTCACTCCTAAAGTTTCCACTAAATAGCCTCCATTCATGTCCTCTTGGGATTGCAGTACTGTTCCTGTTGAATAGGTCTCCACGGTTCACTCTATTTATTCCTCTCAGGTATTTGTACATCTCCATCATGTTTCTCTTCTACTTTCTGATCTTCAGTGAGTACAGATCAAAGGCCCCATGCCATTCCACACAGAATCTGCCCTGTGGGTCCTGGATCAGTTTGGTGAATCTATGTTGCACAGACTTTATCTTATCCCTGTCCCTTCTCAGGCACAGTCTCCAAAACTAGGCACAGTACTCCATTTGAATCCTCGTCAATGATCTTTACAGGGGCAATATCACCTCCTTCATCCTACTGTCAAATCCCCTCCCAGTGAATCTCAGCATTCTTGTTGCCTTGCTGTACACTTTATCGCACAGACTGAAATCTTTGAGAGATTCACTAATGATGATGGCTGTCAGGGCCCTTTCATCTGATGTGGTAGACAACCTACCCACCCCCACAATCCAGAACTCTGTATGTGAGTTTCTTTTCTTATGTGTATCACTTTGCCATTTTTAACACTGGATTTCATGCCATACTTTGGACCACCTCTCCAGCCTCTCCAGGTCACTCTTTAACTCCCTCACCCTATGCTTGCTGTCTACCTTGCCACATAATTTTTGTGTTGTCTGCAAATAGACACATCTTGCACTGGATGACCTTCTCTATGTCACTAATGAACATATTAAATAGGACTGGTCACAGGACAATGCCTGCAGCACCCCATTCCTGACCCCCCCCTTCTGACTCGACACATTCACTACTACCCTTTGTTTTCTCCCTCCCAACCAGTTGTCTTCCCATCTGACCATTTCCTTCTCCACTCCTAGGTCTTCCAGCTTCCTCATCAGCCTCCTGTATGGCACCAAGTCAAAGGAATTGCTGAAATTGAAGTAGAGTAAATCTATCACCTAACTTCTGTTAGCCTTGTTTGATAGTATCATCGTAAGCTGACTCAATACTTTCCTTAAAGTAGAGGGCTACACCTCTCCACTTGCTCTTACCCTTATCCCTCCTATATAGATGACAATCAGGAGCTCTCAAATTTTGTTGCCCAAGCTCCTGGTGTTTAGGTATTCTGTCTTCCATTCTTCCTTCTTTGCCCTCCTCACATTACCTGTACCCCCTCCTTTACCTGTACCCCGTCCAAACTTTTAAAGTTGCCTTGAAAACTCATTTATTCAGCTAAGCGTATTCTGATTTTTACCGCCACTATTGTGTTTATTGATTTTAACCTGTTGTATTTTTATCTATCAATGTATTTTATTTATTTATTGTTGTACAAGCAGCTTGGTTTAAGAAAGGTGCTTTTTTATAAATAATGATTGAGTTGAGTTAAGTCTGCATTTCCCCATCTCCTCCTGCTTTCCCTACCCCTGTCTGGCTTCCCATGACCGGCCTCCCCTTAACCCCATCTTCCTGATCCAGTCTGCCTCTTTTCTATGCCCTCTCCCAGCTCACCTCTGCCTCTTCCCCATCCTCCCCATTTCTGGTGGAGTCCTAGCTAGGGTCCTTTTCTCTTCCACCCTTTCAGGGGCTTCCCCAGCTCCAGCCCCCCCCCCACACACACATATACACTCAGTTTAAATAACAAACTATGCAGACAACTAACTTCTGTCCTAGCACAAGAGTTAATTCCTTTGTGAGATAAAGGCTATATCCTTTAAAAAGCCTTTTATCCCAGAAGTCACCTCAGTCACCCACAAATCAAAACCCCTCTATCTGACACCACCCCTTCATGTAGTCATTAAAAGACTCTGCTTTTTCCTGCCTCACCCTTCCCTCACCCTCATTCCACACTGTTGTGACCTTCATGAAGCCAAGCCGAGCTGCCTTCCCTCTCAATCTATCCCACAGCTTGCTAAAATTTAACTTGACTACCTCCAGTTATTGATTGGCCAGGTTGTTACTACCAACATGTACTAGCAACTCTGGTTCCCCACTCATCTGAATTATTATACTCTTAATTTTGGTTCCATCACTCCTGGCTGAGGACACATGTAGGCATCTTCCACTCTCCTCCTTTTTTCTCCAACAGATACCACCTTCTCAATGCCCCTAATCATTAAGCAATTGACTTTTGATGTGCTTAAGCTGTGGTCAGATTTCAACTTACATAAAACCCAAAAATTAATGACAGATAGACACAAAGCCCATCAAGACTACCACAAGACCCTACCCCTCACTAATCTACAACAGGTACACCACCCATCTCCCCTGGAGCCTCACTTTCTATTTGCACTATCCCATTTCTATTGATATCCTTAAAGCCATTCCACCTAGCCTTGAACTCACCAATGGACTCCACACTGAGCAAACGGCTGGGCAGGCTATTTCATCCACCCACCCACCACTGAACAGTTATTTCCTAATATGCTTCTTGAACTTCCTCCTTACAAGTTTGAAATTGTGTCCCCAGTGGTTAAGATGTTCTTTAACAAGTCTCTGTAATGCAACCTGTTGCTTCGCTGCTAATATCTGTATGTTTTTATCATATCTCCACTTTCCCTTCTGGCCTCCAGTAAGCACATATTGAGGTTTGCTAATCTCTCTTCATAGGTCTTCCCTTGCTGATTACGAATCATTTTTGCTGCCCTCCTCTGTATCCTTTCTAAACTATCCTGATTCTTCTTTAGAAGTGGGCTCCAAAACTGCACACAGTATTCCAAGAATGCCTAATTAGGGGCATGTAGAATGTCATAATCACCTCCTTACTCAAACTATTCAAGGTCTGTCTGATGCATCCCAGAATCCTATTAGCCTTCCCATGTACCTTACTGCATTATGAGGCTGACTTCAGGTTGCTGATAATTATTACCCATAGACCCACTTCCTCCCTAGAATGCTCAGCCATTGCCCCATTAATCCAGTACTCGGTCTGCTCATTCTTGCAACTGATGGCATCAGATTTCATTAGTGAATATAAAGGATCCATAATATAAAATAATATTAAATAATTTTCTTGGAATTCATCATCAGTCATGAGTGAGCTATTTTGACTGGATGATCCATTCTTAGGTTCTGACAAACTTTGTTGGAACTTTTGACTGAAATTTTCAATCACAGTACCTTATTGTGATTGATAATAAAGTCTAAGTAAATTACTCAAAATTATTTTAATATTATGGCTCCTTTATATTTACTCAGAAGTATAGTAAAAGGTTGGATATGAATGATATCTTGTCACAAAGAAGTGGAATAAAAATAAAGATTTATTTCTAATATAAAAACATTATAGCCTTTGTTCTGTATAAAAATCAGCCTGCTCAGAAACCTTGTTGTGCAAATTCTAAACCATTGTGTGCATTCCAGAGTGTTGTTGTGCACATTCCGAATGGTTGTTCTGCACAATTCAAAAGTCATACAATTTTAAATTTCTCATTTATTCAACACCTAACTACTTACTAACCACCCAGTGCCCAAAGTTGTACCTTTTAACTTCCAAAGTCTGTAAATTTGAGTTTGATATTGATCATACAACAGAACAAAGAAATGGCAAGATTTTTTATTTTTACTTCTGTGGGGCTCTGTCACTATGGTATAAAAAACTAGATATAGTAAACAATCATGAACATACTACATCCTTACAAGGGGCTTTAGACGTGATCTCCAAGTGGACAGTGACTAATAAACTTGTCCTGCACACTGCTAAGTGCAAGGTTATGCACTTTGGTAAAAACAATGAATGGTTTCCTACAAACTTGCAAATAGTATACTTACTGACACTAAGGAGGAAAGAGACTTGGGGATTATGATCACTAATGACCTCAAATTAGGTTCTCACTGCAGGGCACAGGTAAAAAAAGCAAACCACTATTTGAATTGCATCCTTAGACACATAGCCAGCAGAGACGAAAAGGTGTTGCTCCCACTGTATATTGCACTGGTTAGGCCCCATTTTGAGTACTGCGACCAGGTTTGGTCCCCGCAGAATAGAGAGGATATAAATATACTGGAGGGAGTACAGAGAAGATTTACCAGATCTGTGAAAGGGTTAAAGAACAAATCATATGGTGAAAGTTTAACATCTCTCATCCTTTACTGTCTTCACTATAGGAAGCATAGAGGTGATTTGTGCTTACTTTACAAACTAATGGGAGATAACAAGCTGCAGGAGGAGATTGGTTTCCAGCCCAAATTTGGATGGTGTAGTGCCAGAAGACACAATAGACAGTTTTTTCATCAGAATTGCAATCGTAATCAATGTAAGTTTTGGTATAGCCAAAGGGTGGTGGTTCCATGGAACGAACTTCCAATAGAAGTTGTAGATAGTCCAAGTATGAACAGCTTTAAGAATGGTTTGGATAGACATTATGGGGAGAAAACATTCCAATTTTAACTTGGGGTTATGGCAAGCTTTAAAGGACAACAGTCTACAAGCTTGATTCCTAACTATGATACCTATGATATACTATAAAAAATAAAATATGGGCAACCACATATAACTCAGCATGTGTTTCCATCTTGGGGTTGAGATGACCACATGGACCTCTCAAGCCTCGCTTTCGAGGTTCATATGCTGTCATCTCAACCCCTTGATGGAAACACAGTCTTGTTGTATATGGTTGCCCGTACATTATTCTCTATGTATAAACTACTCATTACATAAAATCTAAAAATGCATGAATAATCTTATCAGGATATCTCATGATAGCCAACAAGAGACCCCAAGGGTGACAATGTCTCTGTAACTCAATTGGAAATGCAGAGATATCTGGAGGTTAAGAGCAAGATTTTTCAGACAACGCACTAATGCAACAGGAGAAGACTGATAAAGTGAAGTTTGTATATTTCAGAAATGTCATGGAAATCCCTTTGAGTTGCAAAAATATTCCCCCAACCCACCCTCACTGTTGCCTGGTTTTCAGTTTTTTTCTTACATGTTTCTAAATAGTGAACCATTTTTTAAGAATGGATGCAGTTTTTCTTATGCAGTTTTATTAACAGTTATTGTTGTTTATATTGTATGCAGAAGTTTTGTGAGTTAGGTCCATTACAGTGGGTATTACAATGGGTTATTAGACAGAAGAAGGGGAAGATGCCCATCAAATAGGTCCACCCACATCCGTGGATCCAACCTGCCCATTTATTGAAAAGAAAATCATTCAATCTTTGTTTGAACACATCTATGCTACTACTCAGCACTATATACTCAGGTAGTGTGTTCCACCATCTGCAGGTCCATTGAGAGAAGACATGTAATCTACTGTTTCTTTTAGTATGCTCCTACACAATTTGTTTCTTATGAGACCTGTGTCCATGTGGTTTAACATGAATCCCTAACCCCATTTCCCTTACTAGTTCAGTGTCATTAAGTATTTTGTACATCATCATAAGATCCCCTCTGATATGTCTTTGCTCCAGTCGGTACAACCCCAAGCTTTCCAGTCTGTTTTCATAGGTCATGTACTGTAAACCTGCCACTAACTTTGTGGCTCTCTGCTGCACTCCCTCAACCCTGTCCAGATCCTTCCTCATAAATGGACTCCACAACTGAGTGCAGTAATCCAGATGCAGCCTAATAAATGTCCAATAAATGAGCATAATGTACTGTCTATTCCAGGTCACAAAGGCTTTTTTAACGCAATTTACTAGATGTACTCTATGTACCAACTTTACACAGTGTGCATCAAATTTGAGCTCTCCATCAGTTATTACCCCTTTTTCTGTGTTGATCTCCTTAATAAGATTAGTGTTTAAATAATAATCCTGATTTGTGTTATTTTTTTCCCAGATGTAAAACAGAACATTTATCTATGCTAAAGTTCATTTTATTCTTTTCGTCCCATTGTTCTATCTGGAATAGGTCCTGAGCTCATTTGTTTTTTTCAGTGGTGGTATTGATCGGTCATCAGCAAACTTTATCAAAAAACTACTAATATCCTGTCAATATCACTTATAAACAACAAAAAAAGGGACAGACCCAGAACAGATCCCTGACGGACCCCACTAGTAACTGCACCCCTGCCCGAAAACATTCCTTTTATTCATACTACATGTGTCCTGCCACATAGCCAATTCTGCATGCACACGATTATGCACCTGTCCAATCCCAAGTTTTCCATTTTGTGTAGTAGTTCTGAATGGGGAACTTTATCGAAAGCTTTTTGAAAGTCCAGGAAAAAATATTTTCATTGATGGATTTGTTGACTTTTTCATAGAAACATAACATTTTGGTAATGCTAGCCCTATTTTTTTTTTCAGTCCATAGTGGGTGTTATCATGGATTCCAAGGTTTGTAAGGTCTTCCTCTAATTTATTCTTGTAAGTCTCTTACCAATTTTGCATAAAATGGCCATTAGGCTGATAGGTCTGTAGTTGGGCAGCACTTCTGTATGGCCCTTTTTAAAAAGAGGCATCAGTATGTTTTTTTTTCCAGTCCTTAGGTATGTCCCCTAGGGTGAATGAATTATTTTAAATATAAGTCAGCAGCTCTGCAATTAATGACCTCAGCTTTAACAGCATTTTTGGATGGAGCATATCTATGCCAAAAGATTTATGTGGTTTTATCAGGGATAATAATTCCAGTACTTCAGCTGTTGTGAATGTTTTCTTTATTGGGTGGGCATCATTCAACAAGATAATCTTGTTGTGTACTATGTCTTTATTACACACCCCACAGAAATATCAATTGAAAATATTTGTCATTTCTTGTGCTTCATTTGTTACCACCCCCTTAGTGACAACCAGCCCATTCGTGTATGCTCATTTATTGTATGGAATATCATTGTCTGGTCGACTGGAGATTTTCCCAATGAAAAACAGTTTTAAAACAAAAAACACATTTTGAATTAAAGGAATGAAATAATAAAATTCATCCAATTTTGTCTAGAGGTTAAATAATTTCATGTATCATAGAAACATCACAATCATTGGCAAAAGAAGGCCATTTGGTCTAGTCAGTCTGCCCTAGTTCCTACCTAACCCATGAGACTGAGTCCCCTTGTGGTCTCTCATTTATCGTCTACAATATCGCCACTCTCACCCGTGTTACCCACCAACCCATGTGCCTATCCCATTTATGCTTAAAACCCACTACTGTCGTTGTACAGGCTGGTCCACTTGTCCATCACCCCCTCAATAAAATCTGTCCCTACAAGCTACTTTGAGTTTTCTCTTGTATTCATATTTGCACTTTGGGTGAAGAGTTCACTATAGTTTACTTTGATTTATTCCCTGTACAAACTTGTATGTTTCTATTATATCTCCCCCTTTCTCTCTCCTGATCTCCAATGAGTAAATTTCAAGTTTCACTAGACTCTGTGTATAACTGATCCTGCTGCCTCTGAATTATCCAGAGGATTCTCCTCTGAACTGACTGTACCTAATCTATATCCTTTCTCAGATGTGGATTCCAGAACTGTATGCAGTACTCCAAATGTGGTCTCACCAGGAATTCATACAGGGTAATATCCCCTCATTGCACTTATTGCTGATCACCTTGCCTCTGTATCAAAACATTTTATTGACCTTACACACTGCCTTATTACATGGCAGTATTCTTTTAATTTAATCAGTCATTATAACTCCTAGATTCCTCTCCTCTGTTGTCTGTTCCACCTTCACTCCCCATACTGTGTTCTGTGCTTGCGTACCTAGCTGCTATGTGCATGAACTTGCTTTTCTTGCCTATGAATTTCAGCTGCCACACCTTGGACCACTTCTGTAACCTCCCCATATCCTCCTTCATTATCTATATTCCTTTTCTGCTGTATACATAGCACAGAGTTGTGTGTCATTCACAGAGAGACAGATTTTGCTCTGAATACTCACATCATGTCACACCCAATCCCTGACGTGCCCCACTGGTGACTCCCCTCATCTCTCTGAACCACCCATTCAGAATCATTTTTTGTCCTCCCTTAGCCAGTAACAAATCCAGTTTGTAAGTCTCCCTTCCCCTCTCCAGATCAGCCAGTTTTTTAATAACCTGAACAGTGCTGAATGCTTTCCTAAAGTCCAGGTACAACACATCCACAGACTAGCTTTTATTACCAGCCTTTGTTAATAAATAAAAAAAGCTATAATTTACCTGACAAGACCTCCCTCACAAAAACCCATGCTGTCTTCTGTCCTGTAATCCATCAGCTTTCAAAAAGTCCAGCAGCTCTTCCTTAAAGGAGAACTGCCTTGAATATGCAAGCTTCATTTGAAATACTAGTTCACATTCTGTTTTTGTTCCATCTATACTGGCCTTTTAGTAAATTTGCTGGGTCTTTCTGCTTTTCACTGTGGTGGGCAGTACCATTTTAGAACTGTATGATGTACTTTATATCCTTGTTAAAGAACTTTCATTGTTTTCACAATGTATTCACACTCTACTCTGGAACTCTGTGGCCCAAAAGGGACATAAACTACATCATACATTTCTAAAATGACACTTACCAGCAATATGTTAATCAGAAACACCCACTGTGTTTACCAAAAGGCCAGGAAAGATGGAACAATAACAGAAAGGGATCAAATATATGAAAAAAAGCATCTACTGGGAAAAATGACTCACAGGTTCAGTGCAGTTCTAATTTAATAATGGCTTCCAGCATTTTAACAAATACTGAGGTCAGGCTGACTGACCAGTAATTCCCCAGGTCATCCATGTTGCAATTTTTGCTTAGAGGTACCATTTCATCCACCCTACAGTCATCTGACACAATTCCTCTCTCAAATGAATAATTGAAGAGGTTTGTAAGTGGTTCCAACAGTACTTGCCCTATCTCCTTCAACATCCTTGTATGTAGGTCATCTGAGTCTGGAGAGGCGTCTGCCTGCCTGTCCCCAGCACCTTCAGTACCCTCTCCTACTTCATGGCTCCCATGTCCATACTTGCTACCCCAACCTGCCTAGGTCTTATCCTGCACTGTGAGAGCGGTCCATTTCCTTTCACTGTGAAGATGGTGTAGAAAGAAAATTGGTCAATATGCCTTATTTAGCCTTATTGTTTTCCTCCCACCCTTCTCTCTTTTCAGCCTGATAACCTCTTCTTTAATTTTATGCTTTTCCCTGATTTATCAAAAAAAAACTTGTCTCCTTCCATCACTCCCTCTGCGATTTTAAGTTTAGCTTCTGCTTTCACTTTCCTTACCATCCTACTGACCTCATTTAGTTTGTCTAAGTAAGCCTCACCATTTTCATCCATTAGGTTGGTCTGGTACCTTTTGAAGGCCACTCTCTCTACCCCTCACCACCATCTCCACCTCCTTGGAAAACCACATAGGCTTCCCACACTTCTTGTTCTTATCCACCTTACTAACATAATGTGTTTTACTACATTTACCCCTTCCCTGTCATTACATGATTTTCTGTCTACCCCTTTTGCCAGCTTCATCCCCTCTATTTTTCCTGAGCAGTTCTCACACACTCCCTGAATCAGCCCTCCTGAAATCCAGTACCCTGGTCCTTGAATTGATGTATTTGGCTTCTAGTACTGTGCTGAACAATATGAACCATACTGTCTGATGATCACTGTTCCCCAGTAGTTTCCTTACACTAAACTCTCTGACATTCTCCTTGATTGTGAGGAGCAGGTCATTGGGTCTGCAATTCCACTGTGCCAAAATGTTATCCTGGAATGCCTCCACTAGTCCCTGGTTCCTGGCTCTTGATACTACAGGGATACTCCATTCTACAATACATCTGGCATGTTGAAGTCCCCCATTAACACTACTTCATTCTGCATTGTGGCCATTCTATTTTCTATGTGAAGGACTATGTAATTCCCCTCTTTCTGATCTGGTGGGCTATAAGTTACCCCGTACTCTGATGATAAGGACACACAAGCTAGTGCACGCAAAGTCAACCCCATACAATTGCAAACCAATGTTGTACAAATTGTGTATAAAACATACATAGTATATAGTGGAACGTTGTTACGGATGGAATTCCATCCCTCCTAAAATGTTGTCATGCTGTACTAGCTACATCAGCTAGTTTGTTATGCTGTACTAGCTATGTAGCTAGTGCAGCATAACAACGTAGAATTTGTTCACTCATGTGCGTTATGCGAACTTCCCGCAATCCAGAAGCAGCCACAGCAGTGAGAGCTATACTAGAGGAGAGCAGCACTGGAAAAACAAATGCAAAATGGGGCATTATGTTTACAAAGCTGCAATAAGAATCAATTTTAGTGTGATCGCGGATCATACACTATAAAAGACAATGTATGGTTGGCTAGTCATAACAAGCAGGAGTAGCCATCTTGAGGTTGCCATGACAAACAAAACCTCTTGAGCTTCGCTCTTGGGCCTGGATATTCAAAAGGGTTGCACATGGCGCAACAGTGTTGCGCTATGCGGAACCCACTGATGTTCCCCGGCATGATATTCAAATGGGGATTGTGCCTGGCACAAATCCCGATGCGCCGAAGCAAATCAGTAATGTATGCAGTGCAGGTGTGGGGGGGCATGCCCATGCATACTCTGCACATCCCGACATTCAGCCCGGGATGTGCTGGAGTCCATGCATGTGCAACCCCCTACTTGCGCTGCACACAGGTGAACCAAAAAAAAAAGGAACAACGGCTGGCCACCCACAGGTAAGCTGCCATATTGCAGGGTGCAACCCAGCAGCTGCCACCTGTGGGTGGCCACCTGATCTCTGGCTGCACCTCTGTGGTGGTGCCCCCACCCATGCCCGATCGCAGGCATCTGTTTAAATAAATAACTCCTATATCCCTGGTGGTCCAGTGGACCGCTGTCAGCCCGATCGCGGGCTTAAGTATAAAAATGCTCGTTCTATATCCCTGGTGGTCAGTGGACGCTGTCACCCGATTGCGGGCAAAGTATAACAAATATAAGTCAATATCCCTGGTAGTCCAGTGGACTGCTGTTAGCCCAATCACAGGCTTAGGTATAAAAAAAATAAAGTCCAATATCCCTGGTGGTCCAGTGGACCACTCACAGCCCAATCACAGGCATTTGTATTAAAAGAAATTATGTCCAATATCCCTGGTGGTCCAGTGGACTGCTTGCAGCCCGATCGCGGGCATTTGTATTAAAAGAAATTAAGTCCAATATCCCTGGTGGACCAGCGGTACCCTCTCCCCACCGCCCACTGAGCCCCACCGCCCCGCCCCCAGTCAGTGGTGGGCAGCAGCACCACCTGCCTGCCACCCTGTTGCCCGTGACTGACACCAGAGGTGGGGCTGTCGCCCACTGGTCCACAGCATGAGCCAATGGGCATGCAGCCCATACCGTACCACATTCCAGATATGTGAATGGATCCATTCACATATCTGGACTGTGTAGACGTACAGGCTGCACATCCATTGGCTCATGCTGTGGACCACTGGGTGTACAGCCCTACCTATGGTGTCAGTCGGTGGGCGGTGGGGTGGCAGGTAGTGCTGCTACCCACCGCTGACTGGGGGCGGGCGGTGGGCCCAGTGGGCGGTGAGAGAGGGTACCGCTGGACCACCAGGGATATTGGACTTAATTCTTTTAATACAAATGCCCGCGACTGGCTGCTTAGCAGTCCACTGGACCACCAGGATATTGGACTTAATTCTTTAATACAAATGCCCGCGATCGGGCAAGCGGTCCACTGGACCACCAGGGATATTGGACTTAATTTCTTTTAATACAAATGCCCGCAATCATCCTGCGAGCGGGCCACTGGACCACCAGGGATTTAGGACTTTATTTTTTTTATACCTAAGCCCGCGATCGGGCTGACAGCGGTCCACTGAACCACCAGGGATATAGGTCGAGAGTATTTTTATACTTAAGCCCACAATCGGGCTGACAGTGGTCCACTGGAGCACCAGGGATATAGGACGAGAGTATTTTTATACTTAAGCCTGCATGTGCTGACAGTGGTCCACTGGACCACCAGGGATATAGGACGTGATTTATTATACACTTAAGCCCATGATCGGGCGTGTAGCAGTCCACAGGACCACCAGGGATATGGGATATTATTTAACTCTCCTTATGCCCGCGATCAGGCAGAGTGGCGCATTGCCACGCTGTGCAGAGGGCGTTGGTCCCCAACGGCTGCTGCCTGGCAGGGCGCCAGGTGTAAGTCACCAGGGATCGGCGCTTCTGCATGCAAATGGGGCCAAAATGACATGCAAATGGCCCCATTTGCACCTTGCATACATTATGGCTCCATTTGCATGTGCACTTTTGAATACTCGCAGAGTTGTTGCGCATAGCACAGGGGAATTGCGCTAACGCATCCCCCTGCTCCACTCTGGCCACTTGCACTGGTGCAGTGCCACCGCGCTATGTGCACTGTTGGTAGCAAAGTCGATATTCAACAATGCTGTGCCATGGCGCAGCTTCGTTGAATATCGCCCAGTCAATGCCCCTAAGAGTTGCTGTGTTGCTTCCAGGCTTAAGCGCCACAGCCTGGCACAGTCTGAATATCCGGACTTTGAAGTTTAAATGGTCACCACTGATAACCTTTCGATGGCAACCCATGTTTGTTATGGACAGTCAACCATACATTATCCTCTATTTTTCAGTTAAACAAATAACAAACAAATGTTATGCATGAAACAACAGTAGGAAATATAGTTAGGCAATACAGACCTTGGGATCCCTGGCTTAACAACCCAATGGCGTTTTGTATTCATTGCACTTCAACTGATGACTACTCTTATGACCCTCCCCTTACCTGCTGACAATTGTACTCATAGGTTCTGTATGTTAGTACCACCCTTTGTGTCCCTATCCTTTGTGGCTGTAATCCCGTCTGTCATGTACAAGGCTACCCCACACCTTTTGCTTTATACTTTGTGCTTCCTAAGGAGGGTGTAGCTGTGATCAATAAGATCCCAGTCAGGGTACTGTGTCCAGGTTTCTGTCATGGCTATCAGGTCTGACTGGGCCTCAGCTACCAATGCTTGGTGGTTAAACATCACATTCATTAGGCTTCCTGCATTTACACACACTGCTCTCCAGGAGTCCTGCTTGCCTTCCCTATCAGCTGTGGCCCTCTCCTTCCATCCTTTACTACACTGTTCCTTGTGGATGTGGCTTTTCCTCTGCTCCCGTCTGAGAACACTAAGTGTTCTTGTCCAAGATCTATGAAATCTCACTACCTGAGCTGCTACTCTCTCAATCTTAGTCCTTACCTATTCCCTCTAAAACTCCCCTCTTCCCCACTGTATGAGTGCCCTGCTGTACCAATGTCAGTGCTGGGGGAGGCCTGTTAGGCATCTATTGCTTAAGTGGGTGCATATCTGTCAGGCAGAGCTATACAGTACTTCATCTATTTTACTTCCCCCCCCCCCACAGGTCTCAAGCCTTTTCTTTCACTGCCTAGTAGGTGCCAGTCCATGAAAATTAAATTGTATAATATTTTTTTATTTATCAAAATCTATGATTACAAGTATCTTTGAGCTGTAAGCTCTTTTACAGAGGTTCCATGTCAGAGAAATAACAATAAGTTGCCAAACAAACCATGAGTGAAAAAAAATAAAAATTAAAACAGACAACATTATAGAACAAATTAACATATGTCAGAATAACAACCATTAACAGGTGAAAAAGTTAGCCAGAGAGCTTTGTCCCTAATTGAGGATTGGGGGTAGTGAAAAGCAGAAAAAAGGAGGAGGGCAGTGAGGGGACAGGAAGAGGTGACTAGGAGAGGGGTGTTGAGGGCTATGCCTGGAAAGATGCTAAGTGCTCGTAAAAGTGCAGTAGCAGGACAATAAGATACAACATGCCAACTAGGCACACGTCTTCATACCTACAAATTATAATATGACACTAACCCACTTTACAGTACTGTACTTTAGATTGGGGGGGAGGAAGTTAGCTTAGAACTATCTAGTATGCACAGGGTTGTCTGGTAGTCCTGTAGTCATGTTTTGGTTACTTGGTGTTACCAAGTGAAGGACAGTGGAGGGCAACATTCAAAGGTAATTTTAGCTTTACAGAAGTGGGAGAAAATATGCACAATCTAGACCGTACAAGTAATAATGACATCAAAGAACAAAAAAAGTCCAAATATATTTTAAAAAGACACAAAACACAGGTTGAATAAAAAACAACATTTATTTGTAATGCATTACAAATGTATAGCTTAGTCAACATTTTTTGAAGTTTTAACATAATGATCAGGTTCAGGTTCAGTGTCTATCATGCCCCAGGTCTAAGGACATTGAGAAACTCAAAAAACTGTTCCCAATTCAATTACTGTTCTGTGAGAAAGAAAATGCCTTAACAGTCATAAGAACAATTTTAAGTTAGTGCTCAATTAAAGTAAATAGGGAACATACTGTACTGTAAACATCTTTGCCAATGTCCACTGTTTAAATTCAGTGGCAGCAGACAGTTTTCTCAAAGGCTAACAAAACACAGTTGCACACTGAATTGTATGGGGAGGCTCTCTCTTGAACATAAAAGGACAGCGACATGATTTTATTTTTACTTAAGCCAGATGTCCAGTTTGTGCTCATTTTCACCTTGTGCTTCTCATAGCACTGCTCATAATGCATGCCACAGCATCCTAACTTGGTTGTGAGGGGCAGAGGCAGTGGTGTAGGAGACACTGCTAAACTATTGCTCAGTACTTGCTGTAGCTGCAGCTGGGTAGCAATGTGCACCATCCCCCTCTGTGCAGAAGTCAAGCAACTCACACCTTCGAGATGCAGCGCCCATGTTAGTAAGAGATCTAGAGTTGTTGCTAAACACAGGCCTTCCATGTGGCAGCACAGTGTGCTGCTGCTGAGCCACTTGTCCTTCCACTTTTTGTAAAATCAAAGTTTAGCACACATCTGTCCAAATCCATAGAGCTAGTGTATTGTGCTCAGTAACAGATTCCTGTTGTCCCAGTTCTCTCCTGAGATCACACAAGTTATACCACTCCATCTGCCTGCATTTACTAATTAAAAAAGACAGCTGGCCTGGCAATCACAATTCTGTAAACCAAAAGGAAGAACCTGCATAAAATGCAGATGTACTGTACTCAAGAAGTTACAGTTCATGAGATGCATCTAAACTAGAGACTGAATAACAGAACCTTAGTAAAAAAAAAATAGATATAGATATTATATCTATATATCTCAATTTAATTAATGTAGTCTGGATCTGGGAGATCTAACAGTATTTTGGATGGCCCTGAAGATATTTCTGTGTGTGGCTGCCCAGTAACTACCCCATGCATCCATATCTGCCCCAAACCATCACTACACCTCAAAATCTGCCCTATAGCCACATACACACACTCCAGTATCTTTCTCCCAACCAGCCAGCCCCAGTATGTGTTCCAACCACCCAGTACGCCAGTTTCTGCCCCTCTACAACCATTGCTCTAGTATCTGTCCACAACTATCCACACCTCTGTATTCTCCCCATAATGTCTGCATACCCAATTATTTGCTCCACAACCAACACTAACTCCAGTTTACGGTCCACAGCCACACCTGTAACCCAGTATCTGCCACATAACCACTACCAGGATAGAGATGTGAGACAGATACTGGGTTTAATTTTGTTGTGAATCACATACTGGGGTTTACTGTAACTAATCTGTGCTACTCAGAGGTGGTGTTATCATGTGGCAGATATTTGTATGTTGGGTAGCTGAGTGGTAGATAGGAGCAAGGTAACCCCCACACTTCAGTGTCTTCCCCCAGACTGCATCATTCCCCAGTATCTGCACCAGAACCACCACCAAAGCCAACTATTTACCCCACAACCAAGATTATACCTCAGTGTCTGACCCTCACTAACTCCATCCTCCAGTTTCTGCCAAACAGCTGCCACATAATGTAGTTACTGCGAACAATTAGCCTACGCCTTGTATCTGCCCAAGCACCCCTCACCCCTGTATATGCCTCTCTGCTACTCTTCAGAAGGCATACTAAGCTGAAATACTGTAGCTATTTTGCAGACGTGTCCGGGGGGGAAGGGGAAGATTTTTATTTTACACAGTCAAAGATTTAAACTACTGTACATACATTCACTACATATATACACTATTTACTTCAACCAGGTAATAACAAAATGCACAGAGGATTGTCTGTGAGTCATTGGAATTATGGAGCTGTGAGAGGCATAGCGTGGAACCTGGAGATACAGTAGAAAGAGTGTGTAAAAAGATCGGAGCGAGTGTATAGATGAGAAAAGAGTTTTAAAGATAAGAAATAGGGGCAGGCTGAGGAGAGAGTGAAGGAAGCAGGGAATACGGGGTAGGTAGACATGGTGAGGCAGACCTTCATCCCTCTAGGATGCAAACCCAAGGGATAGATGCAGCTGGATGCACACCACCCAGTCCATGTCTTGTATTCCTGGACTGCAAAGAAAAAAGTCAGGGCAGAGAGGGAGAGGCAGACCTTTGTCCCTCGAGGGTGTAAACCCCATAAGGGCCAGACACAGCTCGGTGCACACCCAGTCCATGGACTGGATTCCTGGTCTGCCTGGGGCAGATATTGGAGCATTGGGTGGTTCTGGGGGCTAATATACTGGAGAGAAGACATTCTGCCAAACTGCTTTATTCTGTGGACAAAATGTATTTTGTCAGACTTCAAACTTCATTCTAAGGGCAAAATGCCTTTTGTCAGACTGCTAACATTATTCTGTGAATGAAACACATAGTGTCAAACTGCTGACTCCATTCTGTTGACAAAATGTATTTTGTCAAATTACTAACTTCATTCTGTGGACACAGGCCTTCATATCTGGGAGGTTATTGTGGTACTTACAGGAATCATGCCATGCTAACTGGACACAGTCTGTCCAAATCAGTTGAGGGCCATATTCAAAGGGACTCATAGCACAACACAAAGTGGATAGTGTAAATGCACTAAGTACACCACAGTGTACCTGCCAATGAGGGCACCCTCTTACATGCAGGGTGCAGTGGTATATTGAGAAGAGTTTAGAAGTACTAAAAGGCTGGTAAGGCAGTACTAGTACAAGACCCTACTCATAACAATGCACACAGCGGTGCACAATCTCCCCCCCCCAAGCAGCACTGGTGCCAGCAAGGTCGTAAAACCTTCCTCCACCCCATCTCCATTGTCTTAATGTTCTGGCAGTCTAGTGTTACCCCTCTTCCATCCCCGACCCCATGGTATAGATGACAAGTTCCCTAGCAATCCAGAGGTGCCCTCCTCCTGTCCCAGTCCCCATCGTATAGATGACAATTTCCCTGGTAGTTCAGTGGTACTCTCATCCTGCCCTGATACCTGTAATATAAATGACAAGTTCCATGGTAGACTAGTGGTGCTGGAGAGCACAGAGGGGTGCTGACCCAAAGGCTAAGTAGGTGGGCTTGGTGACATTGGAAGGAGGTCCTCATAGATGCAAGAAAGATAAACAGAAAAATGCATTTTATCAAACTGTTATGTTCACTCTGTGGACAATGCGTTCTGTGACACTGCTAACTTCATTCTATGGATAAAATGCATTTTGTCAAACTGCAAATTTCCTGCTGTGGACATAATACCTTTTGTCAAATTTCTGTATATAAAATCTTAATGTTAATAATGGCTCCCCATATGAGTCATCAGGGAGGAACTTTGAGAGTCATAGGCAGAAAACAGGAAGGTAGTGCTGCAGCACGGGAAGAAATCAAAATCACACTACTTATCAAAGGAGCACGAGGGCTTAAAATACATCATCTACAGGACATGATGTTGTTTGGGCATTGTTTTAATAAATAGCTGGGTATTTCTGTGAACTTCCAGAAATGCAGATGACATTCCTTTTGGTTGTGCTGAACCAGGAGAGATAGAGCACATTGTGAAGAGCTGTATATTTATATGCCTGTGATAGTTTAACACCCCACCCCCAGTGTAGTGCTTATCTTTGCCTCTAAGAGGCCCCTATCCAGGAATCACCAATATCAACCACATTATTTGTGATTGATGAGGTACAAGGTATGGACTACCATGAAAGGCTGACCAAATTGGGGATGTACACATTGGAATATCGAAAATGTGGGGAGACATGTGCATCATCTATAGGGCAATCACGGATATAAATCTAAGGGAGCAGCTGGGCTTAAGGCTACGAGATCAACTTTATCAAACCAGAGCATTACAGTTAATAAGGGAGAGATATAAGACCACTAGGAGAAAGCACTGGTTTAGTGTAAGAGCTGTGCCAATGTGGAACAGACTACCACTGGAGGTGGTAACCAGTAGTAGCATGCAGGCTTTTAAAGCTAATCCTGATTGGAAATAACATTGTGAGTTATCAGTAAGTTATTTAGTGGCGAGCTGTATGGATAGTATTAGTCTTCTATGCTCCAAATAAACCTATGAAACCTATGAACCTATGACTGAGGAGGGAAGGAGTGGCCACCTTTGTGGAGGTCGGTGGTCTCCACCAAGTTACAAAGGCAGTGTTGCTGGCATCTGGCACCAGGGGTCCTGACACAGGCATGGGTCTTCAGGGAGAAGTAGCAGGCTCTGAGGCACTCTGCTTCATGCCAACTTGCCGTCATACTACAGCCTCTGCAGGCCATGATGACACACAACTCCACACCAGACAGGTGATTGCCTGGTAGGCCTCGTAACTCATGTATATCTGTAAATCACATCTACCTCAAGAGCATGGAAGGTGTCAAGCCCATCATTATCACTCTAGTCCTTCCCAAGTACTACAAAAGGAACGTATATGGTCTATTGGTCCCCGGACATAATGTCATAGTCATAAACACATGGACATTATGACGTGGGCACAAATAGGAACCGTCAATTTTATCACTGACATGGTTCATTTACAGGCAAAATATCACTGCACATTAAGCACACTGAACAAACTGTTGGCACATTACATTGGGTTTTTCTGTCCTGAAGCAAAGAGCTGCAGAATGTCAATAATCAGTCTCAGAGAGTATACTGTCCCTCAGAAATTTGGGAAAAAGAAATAGGATGTGAGGCAGCATAATGAAATGTTGGTGATAGAATGGGATCCATACTATTTCCTGTCATTCGTGTTCCTATGCATCTAAATGCAAACTCCAGCCCACTTCCTACATAACTTTACCTTTACAGTACCAACCTCTATGCCACAAGCAGTAGCTGCATTGAACAGCAAACCCAGTTCGAACTTCAAATCCAATTCGAACAGCTACCAAATGCAAACATCAACCCACTTCCCATATAACTTTACCTTTACAGTACTGACTTCTATGCTGCAAGCAGTAGCTGCATCAATTTAATGTACAATAATAAAAGCTGGTTTGCATGTAAGCAGAAAGGGGTTTGAAGTGGCTTTGAAGTAATTTTGCTGTCATGTATTACTATACTGATACTACTTGCATTTGTAAGCAGAACTACATACACAAAATAAGAAAGGCAACTTCGGCACCCTGATCACATGGGACTTAAATCGTCCCCTGTTACGGACAAAAAGTAGCAGTGCAAGAGGATCATGCAGTTGTCGGTCTTTGGTCATGGAAGCTACATTTGCTCCGTGACTGTTTCTACTGGTGACCACCTTTAATTGTAGCATTCTGTCCAGTGTGTTTTCTCTGCGGTGATTATCGCCACGACGTTATGTCCGTATGCCCAAGAGGAATGACTGGTCCATAACTGTCAATATGTTTAGCAGTCCTGAAAGAAGGTGCTGTGGACATGTGTTTGTATGAAGTCACCTGTGAAACGTCACCACAGGCTGGAATGCTGATATATGATCTCTTTCTTCTGATAGCAATCTAACATCTTTTTTCTGCTAGAGTGAGCATTATTCAGCATCCTGTATGCAAATACATTTTTGGCTGTACTCTATGAATTCAGAACTATGCATGCTTGAGGTAATTTGAAGATCTGTGAAGCTGACCCTCATCAGGAACTTTTGCAACTGTTCCTCTCTACACAATGACACCTCCCTGTGACTGATCTCACTGTGATTGTTACCATCAAACTGCCTCATTGGCCGGAATGGTGCCAAGTCTGTTTAATAAATGCTGAGGCTGCAATTTATGTTTTACCCAAGTGTGACTGCATTTCTGTCATTCTGCCAGAACCAGGCACAAAGCTTTTACCAGTGAGTGAGGATAGAGGTCACAAAGAATCTGTTACTTAAGTGCAAGTAATTATGTTACACAGGGTCCCCTGACATTAATAGCCTCCACCCTTCACTATTACAGTAGATTAATAAGGCACCCTATACATCTACACCCTGGGCTAGGAAACTACCTTCAGCTATCCACTGGTGTCTGGTGTTACACATAGGTAGGAAGCTTAATTAGGACAGTAGACAGGACTCTGGGCAGTTAGGATCTAAAGCGATGGGAGTGTAAGCTGGTGATTTTGAGATCCTGCCTCTACTAAGAGTTGTCCCCATCAGACAAAAAGCAATTAGACTAGAACTTGCCTACCACATTGGTCTAAATATGATGGGTTTTATGTTTATGTGTAATTGGGATATCTTTTGACACAGAGATGATTTTCATAGGCAGGACAGGTTGCATAGACAGGACAGAGAAAAACAGTTGTTCAGATATTATTAAAAAAAGAAAAAGGGTGGGGGAATCATAAGGCTAGTTGATGAAGGTAGGGTGGTAGAGGAGGATGGGCAAAAGGCTGCCATCCTAAATGACTACTTTTGCTCAGTTTTCACTAAGGAGGACAGTGGGTCTGTGCCAGAGAGTGACATTAAAGCAGCCACTAAGGGAATCCAGGAAATGCGACAGCCATTGTTTACTAGTGAAAGGGTTCTGAAAGGGCTGGCTGCCCTTAAGATAGATAAGGCACCAGGACCAGATGGGTTGCATCCGAGGATAATCAGGGAATTAGCCACGAAGCTGGCTGAACCAGTGGAATGTCTGTTCAATAGCTCATGTAGGTTTGGGGAAGTTCCAAGGTATTTGAAGGTGGCAGACATTGTATTGCTTTATAAGGGGGGGGATAAGGAGTAACCGGGGAACCACAGGCCTGTCAGTCTAACCTCTATTGTAGAGAAGCTGATGGAGTCACTGATCAAAGAGGACCTCATAGAGTACGTGGAGAGCAACAGACTCCAGGATAGTAAACAGCATGGTTTCATGGCAGACTAATCTGATAGTTTTCTTTGAATGAATGACAAAGGAATTAGACAAGGGCCACGCTGTGGATATGCTCTATTTTGAATTCAGCTAGGCTTTTGACTAAGTACCTCACAAACGATTACTCAAGAAGATGGAAGACCTTGGTACAGCTAAACCCATAGTAAACTGGGTGGGTAACTGGCTAGAGGGGCAGCAGCATAGGGTTGTGATCAATGGGGTTAAATCAGAGGAGAGGGATGTTATGAGTGAGGTTCCACAAGGGTCGGTCCTGGGTCCAGTCCTCTTCAACATGTTCATTAGTGACATTGGAGAAGAAATCCAGGGCAGGTTGTGTCTCTTAGTAGATGACACAAAACTATGTCGGAGGGTGGATAATAATGAGTGAATATAGGAAATGCAGAGAGACCTACAAAAGTTAGAGGGGTGGTCAAAGGTCTGGCAGTTAAAATTCAATGCTAGAAAAAGCAAGGTAATGCACCTAGGGAAAAAGAACCCCAAGACAGAGTACTGGCTAGGAAGAGAAAGACTTAGCACTATAGCTGAGGAATGGGATCTGGGAGTTATCATTAGAAACTCACTTAAGCAATTGAGTCAGTGCAACAAGGTCTATAGCAAGGCTAACAGGATGCTGGGATATATCGGGAGGGGTATTGATAGCAGAAGAAAAGAGGTAATACATCCCCTCTACAGATCGCTGGTTAGGTCTCATCTAGAGTACTATGTCCAGTTCTGGAGTCCTCACCTTAGAAAGGATAAGGATAGGCTGGAGATAGTGCAGTGCAGAGTAACAAAAATGATTCAGAGCTAGCAGGGCAGATCCTGTGAGAAGCGCCTCAAGATACAAAATATGTACTCACTGGAGACCAGAAGGGAGAGGGGAGATATGATAGAAACCTTCAGGTTTCATACAGGAATTAACAAAGTGAACTGTGGGGAGCTATTTAGCCTGAATACCAATTTGTGGTTACATGGACCCGAATGGAAATTAAGAGGAGGTAGGTTCAGGAGAGATGTGAGGAAGTACTACTTTATGGAAACGGTGGTGGAACCTTGGAACAGTCTGCCAGCTGAAGTGGTGGAAGCAAAAACAGTCAGGGAATTCAAGCAGGGCTGGGGCATAATGAAGAGAATTGTGATTACCGGGGGCAACAGGACCAAGAAGGAGAATAGAGGGTGGGTAGGGTTAGTACTCTTGAGGAACAGTAGGTTCCAGGGTTTATAGGGAACTTGGGCAGACTGGATGAACCTCTATTCTTTTTCTGCAGTCATTTTCTATGTTTCTATGTTACATCTAAATAGGAGGGAATGTAAGGGTATTGGGGGTTGAATAACCCTGAGTGTCCAAATATTTAAAGAGCTAGCAGAACCAAAAAGCATGCACAATGTTTAAGACGTAATCAGGTGTAACTTTATTTCTGAAGTATTTTTCCTTTTACTGTTGTTCATTAAAAAAGTTTTCTATGTGATAGTATTATGCTAGATGTTAGGAACAGCACTCTGCCTGGCAGCAGACATCAATCAGTCAATCAATCAATCAAATCTTTATTTATCCAAGCAAACATCGTTGAGCACAGCTCATTTGCAAGATAGACCTGGTAAGGTCAAGGTTCAATTTACATAGATACATAAAAAATATTCAATACACACACACTCTAGGATACTACATAGAATATTCAGTATACACACAGTCTAAGTATACATTCTAATCAGACTATACATTAAATTCAGGTGTAGTGGTAATAAGGGGTGAGGGGAAGGGGGCGGGAAGTGGTGTGCCTGGCTGGTGGGGGAGGAGGAAGATGGTGGGGGCCTATACTGTGGAACGGATAAACTGTGGGCCTTATGAAGAGGGCAGGAGGGTGGCACTAGGGGGGTTGTATAACAGGGGCATAGGGCTGTGATACATGACAAGGGATTAAGGGGAGGCGGATGGAAAGGAGGGGTGCATGGAGTGTGAGGGGTGGTGACTCTTAGTAAAGGTGGATACCTTCCGTGAGTTGGCTATCTGGGGAGGGAGATGGATAAGATTAGGAATAGTCTACGGTGTGTGGAAACAATTACATTTTTCTTTGATAAGCCTCGAATGCAGATATTTAAAGGATGTAAATGAGATGTATCTGTTCACTTTCAGGGTCTTCTACATCGTATTCCATAAGGCAGATAAGACATAGCTGATAGCAGATCTACCTTATCGAGAATTGAATTTGGGCACTTTAAGCATGATGAAGTTTAGACTTCTTAGGGCATATTTACTTGATGTGATTTGTGTAAAGCAGTCTGAGACGTAATTTGGTAGCATCTTTGATATCGCTCTATAAGTCCATAGTGTGGCATTCCTGTCTCTTCTAAATTGGAGCAAGGTCCATCCAACTGCAGCATAAAGTGAGCAGTGGTGAGTGCTGAGAGGAAGATCTGTAATAAACCTCAAGGCTCTATGGTAAAGTGTGTCCAGTTTGCTCAGATATGAGTTGGGGCAACGACCATATAGGAAATCTGCATAATCTAATACTGATAGAAATGTAGCCTGGACCAGCTTCTTTTTAGAATCACTTGTGAGAAAGTGCTTTATTCTGTAATAGAGCCCAAGCCTCTGACAGAGTTTTTTTAGTAGATCTTCCAGATGATCTAAGTAGTCGAGTCTACTGTCTATCCAGACCCCCAGATATTTGAATTTTGTAACATATTCAAGATTTTCACCAAGGACAGTGGATATGTGGGGGAGATTGTTTGGGAAGGAGTGTCCGCTTGTGTTTGGGGAGAAAACATTGCCTTTGTTTTTTTGCATTTAGCAGGAGTTCTTTTTCTCAGTAGTTGGTGTTGTAATAGGTTGAATTCTGCTTGTAGCTCTATGCATGCTGTTACGGAGAGGGTGACTGATATACAATACTGTATCATCTGCAAACAGGTGTACAGTGGCTTTGGTGAGGTTATTGTCGATGCTATTGATGTAGATGGCAATAGGATTGGGCTGAGGATGGATCCTTGGGAACTCCTCTTTGGAGAGATTTGAGTGGGGATAGGTCTCCTTCAGCCTTCACCTGCTGGGTCCTTCCTGTGAGATAGTTATTAAACCATCTAATGGAGGTTGAGTTGAGTCCTATGGATTTCAGGGAGGAGAGGAGCAGTTTGTGGTCGATCGTATCGAATGCCTTACTCAGGTCTAAAAATACAGCACAGACACAATTTTTTTTGTCCAGTTCGAGTTGTCAGTCATCGGTTACTTTAGCCAGGGCTGTGATGGTGCTGTGGTTGGTTCTAAACCCAGATTGCGCTGGATTTAAAAGATTAGCCTCTTCAAGATATCCTCTTAGTTGGGTGCTTACAATTTTTTCTAGCAGTTTGGATAGCACAGGGAGGATAGAGATTGGCCTGTAGTTGTTGAGGTCCATGGGGTCCCCTGCTTTCAGTAGTGGGATAACTTGGGCTGTTTTCCAGATCAATGGAATAGATCCTAGTTGTAGTGAGAGGTTAAATAGGTGTGTTATTGGCACTGCTAATACTTGTATGGCAATTTTAAAAAAATAGGGATCAAGGGAGTCTGCACCTGCACTTTTTTTGATGTCCAGCTGTGATATTAATTCTTCCACCTGCTTCAGGGTAGCTGGTATGAAGGAGAAGGTGGACTACATTACCCGTGCTTCAGTGTTCTTGATACCTAACTGGGAACGCATTTGGTTAGCCGGAGAGGTGTCGAATGCTAGACCAGTGGTTGTAAAGTGATTGTTGAATGATTCCAGGACTTCCAGTCTATCAAAGATGGTTCCCTTGCCACTGTGTATTTTGGCTGGGAGTGTGTTACTTGGATCGTATCCTGTTATGCCTTTTATGGTGTTCCAGAACTTGGCAGGGTTGTGGCAGGAGGAGTCTAGTTCAGACATATAATAAGCAGCCTTAGCATCTCGTACATTCCTGGTACAGATATTCCTGGCTTTTTTGAACAGCTCCCAATCAGTTGATATCTTAGTTTTTCGTGCCTTTTTCCATAACTTGTCTCTGTCAAGGAGGGTGGCTTTAAGGTCAGGAGTGAACCAACGGTAGGTTTTATTTTTGATGCGTAACTTAGAAATTGGAGCATGGATATTAAGGGCACCTGTAATAATGTCATTTAGCACCTTGTACGCTATCTCCACTGTGTTTGCTAAGTAAAACTCTTGCCATAGGTGTGGAGTGGTTTATCTCTTCCAGATATGCCTCATTGTTGAATTTTGCTTTGATCTCCCCATTTGAACTTGGTGGGGATGATGGCTTGCATGCTGATCTTATTACCAAGAATAAGACAGTGGTCACTGATGTCATTGAATAGTACTCCAACATGCAGAAAAGGTGAGGTTTATTCACTAGTATAACATCTAATAGTGTGCTGTTGCTTGTATTCTTTTTGTTGATTCTGGTGGGTTCATTTATGAGCTGTGTAAACCCATGTGTATTGCAGAATGATATTAAGGGTACAGCTGCCTTTGAGAGCCAGTTTAGGTTTAGGTCTCCTATGATTATAGTTTCTTCTGTTCCCTTTTTGATTAGGTCACCCAGGTGGGATAATAGCTTGAGGTCAGCTGTGCGGGGCCTATAGCAGCCGATTAGCTGCAGCGATGTGGTGTGGGAGAGGGCCACTTTGAGGGATAGGCATTCAAATTCCTTTACCATGGATAATGAGTCGAGGCAGGTTACAGATAGGCTGTCCTTCACATATATTGCTACGCCCCCCACCCCTAGTTTGGCAGTCAGCTCTGAATACTTGATAATTAGGTAAGTTTATGTCTTTGTCAGCTGTGACAGGCCTGAGCCACGTCTCAGACACTACTAGTATATCTGGTAGGGTATGGTTAACCCAGGCTTGGATCATCATAATCTTCTTTAACAGACTGAAGACATATCTAGTTATGTTCCTCCCACTATCCCAAACAACCTAAAAACTTCAGGACAATTAGCTTGTTTGATGTAGTGACAAAAATATTTACTAGGATATTGCTTAATGTGCTACACAAATGGGCTAACAATAATCAAATCATATTTTCTTCACAAGCAGGTTTTAGAAACAGGTTTTCCACAACAGACCATGTATATACCCATGCACATTTGATTGAAAATATGTAATAAGGAATAATGCAAAGTACAAGGAATCACAGAAGGAGCAGGACAGATAATTGTATCAGTTATAGCAAAAGGAAGCTGGAAAGGCAGTCAGAACAGCAAAGGCCCGAACTGAGGAAAAGATAGCCAACTCAGTTAAGAAGGGGGATAAAACCTTTTTTAGGTACATCAGGGAACGAAGGAAGTCTAAGGGAGGGATAGTGAGGCTTAATATAGGGGAGGGGGTGGGCAGAGGGTGCCTGTGAAAAGGCAGAGATACTAAACAAATAGATTTGCTCAATATTTACAAATGAAGAGGGGGAGGTACCTAAAACAAACTATAGAAACACTCTGGATGCGGAAGTTGATACCAGCCCATTTACAGAAGAAAGGGTTCTGAAAGAACTCTTAAAACTGAAGGCAGACAAAGCAATGGGGCCTGATGGGATTCATCCCAGAATTTAAAAGAACTATGGGTAGAACTAGTGACACCACTGACTACCCTCTTAACAAATCATGGGAGGATGGGGTGGTACCTGAGGACTGGAGGAGGGCAGATGTGATTCCCTTCACAAAAGTGGGAGCAGGGCAGAAGCAGGAAACTACAGACCTGTTAGTTTAACCTCAGTGATAGGAAAATGATGAATCACTTGAAGGAAAGAATTGTCAAGTACCTAGAGGCCAGAGGGGTACAGGACCCAAGGCAGCATGGATTCACAGCAGGAAGGTCATGCCAGACAAATCTAATAGATTTCTTTGACTGGGTGACCAAAGTAGTAGATCAGGGAGGGCTGTGGACATGGCCTACCTAGACTTTACAAGCATTTGACTCCAGTCCCACACAAAAGATTAATATACAAGTTAGCCAGCCTGGGAGTGGGTCCCAAGATGATAGCCTGGGTAAAGAATTGGCTGGAGAATAGGACACAGACAGTAATAGTAAATGGAGTCCACTGAAGAAAGGGGGTTACTAGTGGGTGCCGCAGGGTTCAGTATTAGATCGGTCCTCTTCAATGTCCTTGTGTTACATTGCAGAGGGACTGATGGAAAAGTATGTCTCTTTGCAGATGACACAAAAATCTGCAACAGAGCTGATGCACAAGATGGGGTGGAAAGGATGAGAAGGACTTGGCAAGGTTAGAGGAATGGTCAAATGTATGGCAGCTTAGATTTAATGCTAAGAAGTGCAAGGTAATGCACCTGGAAACAAAAACCCAGGGAAGAGTAGCAATGGGGGTGAGATACTAACAACAACAAAATGGAAAGGGACCTGGGGGTAGTCATATCAGATGACTTAAAGGTGGGCAAGCAATGTGAGAGGGCAGTAAGAAGGGTTGGGGAATACTGAGATGCACAGGAGAGGCATCACCAGTAGAAAACAAGAAGTTGTTATCCTCTGTACAGACAGCTGGTGAGACCCCATCTGAGTACTGTGCAGTTCTGAGACCCAATCTCTGCAAGGACATAGACAAGATGGAAGCTGTCCAGAGGAGGGCACCAAATGGTGCAGGGTCTGCACGGAAGACATATGAAGAGAGACTAAAGGAGCTTAATATGTATAGCTTTGAGGAAAGGAGGAGAGGGGGGACATGATAGAAACTTTCAAGCACCTCAAGGGAATCAACAAAGTCCAAGAGGGTAGCATTTTCAAAAAAGAGGTGTGCAAGAACAAGGGGCACAATTTGAAGATAGGGGGCGGCTCAGAGGTAATGTAAGGAAGTATTTTTTCACAGACAGGGTTGTGGATGCATGGAACGGCCTTCCAGAGGAGGTTGTGGAGTCAAAAACAGTGGTTGAATTCAAGCATGCATGGGGCAGTCATAAGGCAATTCTAGGGAGTGGGGGTAGAAATAAGTAAGCTGCTGGTTAACTAGGATCTGCAGCTTATCCATTAGGTAGGGAAATGGGCAGACTGGGTGGGCCAAGCGGTCCTTATCTGCCGTCAAATTCCATGTTTCTATGTTTCTATGTAAAACTATATAAACCAACAAAAACTAAATGAAATAAAATAAAAAATAAATAAATATGCTGCCTACATAGACTTTAGCTCAGCACTTGATACTTCAGATAGAACAGTTCTGTGGGAAACGTTTTTGAAAGTTGAATTGCCATCTAATCTTTTTCTCCCCATCTTGCAGTTATATTCTAATAATAAAATTTATATAAGATTTGATTCACATGGTAATCTTACTCCAGCGCTTTGATTCTAACCAAGGAATAAATCAGCTGTTATCTTCTGGCACCCATGTTATTCAATATTTATGTAAATGAAATTATATAAGAAAGGACTCACCAAGTTTCCACTCGCCAAATATTATGAATATTCCATGTCAAGCACGTGTATATGCTGATGACATTACATTGTTTTCATTATCCCAAATAGGATTGCAATGAGTGCTAAATTTCTTTTATGAAATATGCAATACACATAAACTAGCACTAAACTATGATAATTCAAAAGTTATGATCTTAGTTATTATCTCAATAAACTAAAGCTGGAAATAGCAAAAGATTACTACTATTTAGGTGTCACATTTACACCAAATGGTAAGTGGACTAAGCACACACATATGCAAATTAAAAATGTAAAGCAAAATTTACATGTAAACCCCCCAAAATGGGCTTACTTGTTTAGAGCTACGGGTCTCCAACCCTCCACCCAGCATCCCTAAGTGGTTGTGGTGAGACTTGAGCCTGGCAGCTTTTTTGTTGCTGTGCAGTCACTGTAATTTCTGGGACCTCGGCCCATATCTCAAGTGGGGCACAGGTTCAATTGCTAATTCCATGCCTCTGGGTGCTTGGTGGTGGACGGAGTGGTCCTGGTGACTTGGGAAACTGGGCTGCTCATTTGTAAATAAAGAAAATGGTGGCAGTGCACTCAGTGCACGTGTCTAGTCACTGGGGGGGGATTTAAAGGAGCCACTGCTCCTTTGCTGATCTCAGCCATACGGCTGATGGGAAAATGTATATCCCTGGCTCCAGGGAGTACAGAGGACCCAGGAACCGGTGCAATTGAGACTGGAAAGCCTCCAGTCACAGGGGGGAAATGTTTCCAGCCCTTTCTGAGGGCTAAAGTGTGAACATTTAGGGCTAGACTATTTAGAGCCCTAGCAGAGACAAAATGGCAGCCCCCATAGAAAACTACAAAATGGGCTTCTGGGTAAAACAAGTAGCAGGCACTGAGTTCACCTAGGAAATGGAAACCAGTCAACAGGAGGCTGCCAGAAAGCTATAAACAGAACTGCTTTGCCACCAAGACGGAGAGTGATCGAGAGGAGCTGCAGTTTGTGGTGTGAGGGAAAAGATTGTTCAATGTGCTTATGCAACTGGATGAGATGAGATGAAGCTTGTGTAACTTGATTTGCTCTGTGGCTTTCCACCTCTCTATCCATGGGATATACCACCCTGTAGGCGTACAACACAAGGAACCCTAGAGAAGGGTTCCCTCCTTATAGATACCATGGGAATGATTATGGCCGGCTAAAGGTTGATAGGAAGAAGCCCACGTGGTAAGAAAGATGCTTTACTGGAGGAAGAGGGGTGGATGTAAGTAACGAAAGGAACTTGAGGGGCCCAGGATGAGAGACATTTTAAGCCTGATGGGAGGACGCTGTTGCTCTGCCCATTGAATCTCAGGTTTAAAGCCCTCCCATTCAATGTGCTTAAGCAACTGGATGAGATGAGTAGAAATGATACTTGTGTAACTTAATTTGTGTTGTGGCTTTCCGCCTCTCTATCCATGGGATATACCACCCTGTAGGGGTATGACACAAGGAACCCTAGAGGAGGGTCCCTCCCCCCACAGGTGCCGCAGGAAGGATTGTGTCAGCTAGAGGTAGGTTAGGAAGAAGCCCAAAAAGAATACCCAAAGGTGTCAAGCTTCAAAGAGGTGAGGATGATGAATAAATTCTGAGAAGATGATAAGGGCTGACTTCCTAAGGACAGAGGGAAAAGCCGGAGCCACCATCCGCCTTCATCCAACAGCGGAACCTAACTAACTAACTGAAGAAAGCATTAACTCTAACTAATATTATGACCATTGGCAAGGAGGAGAGGGGAAAAAAACCCTTTGAGGAGGAAACCTCTGGGGATCCCAGGCCTAGGTCACCTTCCCACCAGGCTGACAATGTTTGATTTGAGGACGTATGTCGGTAAAGAGAACGTGAATGTGAATAAGAGGAGACAGGAATGAACTAGAAAATGAACTTGTGCAAAGGTAGTCTGCTTGATAGAGCGATGTGAGTAAGTAGGCTCTTTGAAAGGAGGTTGACTCCGAGGCCAAGAAGGCATGTCTGGAACCAGAGAGTATGTGAACGAGAAGGTACGCTCAGGCTGAGTAATCGAGAGAAGCAAAATTGGATGAGGTACAATGAGGAGGAGTGAGGCCATGAGTGGGAGTGAAGCCATGAATGGAGTGAATCCATGAAGCAGAAACATGATGAAATGTGGCAGGAGGGCCGGGGTTCAATGAGATGGCATATGATTCATGGTAGGTATGCCCAAATGACGACTGAAGTCAGGAACTTGATGAGTGCAGCAGGAGGGCTGCAGTTCGATGAGGTGGCATATGATTCAAGATAGGTATGTCCAACTGAAGGATTGATTGCAGGCCAGATGGAGGCAGCCAGCCAGGAGAAGACTGCTTGAGTGATAATGGGACAATGATGGAGGGAAGTCATGAGTGGAAGAATCCTTGATGGCTGGTACGAGATAATGCAAGCCTGAGATAAGGCATGGGTAAGGATGAGACAGTTTGAGAAGGAGCGGAAGAGTTGAGGTTAACAGGTACATAAGGGGAGCCATGATAGGGATGCCCATGATAGGTATGTCCAAAGAAATATCGAAAGCTGGCCTTGAGGGAAGTGAAGCCTTGACTGCCTTTAGCAAAGGGCGACATACAGGAAAGCATGGCCTCGAGTGGAGATCCAGTCGATTCGAGGTAGATGGCAAAGCAAGCTCCCAAGAAAGGCACAGAGCAGAGCCAAGGAGGCAAGGAGGACACAGGTCGAGGAGTCAGGTGGAGGAGCCAGAGAACAGAAGGAGAGGCCGGGTCACCTGCATATAAATGTCACCCCAAAGTGGTGGTGTAGGGGCTAGCATGCACATGGAATAGCAACTTAAAGCTAGATCACAGAGGAATGTAGAGTCACGTGCACACAACTGCGGGTTATAGTGGGACACACTGAAAAGCAGACATTGGTAACCGAGCAGGACTAGGTCACCCAGCAATGCACAGCAAATAGAATTTGGTAAACCAATAGACACAAATAGAAACTACAGCTAGAGACGGTGCATCCCATGACCTTGGTTATACTGAGCTATCACTAGATCAGGTGGTGTTGAAAGTGCCCAAAGACAGATTAAGGAACACATTTTTTTTTTATTATAGTTTGTTTTGGTGGCGAAAAGATCATGAAGGCAGTTAGGTGCAGGAGCTAAGGTGCAAAACCATCACCACCCGGTCCTGTGATGACGGTGAAGCCCCATAAGAAAATGTAAACCATTGTAGAAGAGTCCAAATGCCCATAGGGAAGTCTGCCCATACAGAAATGAAAGGGGGGGACCAAAGCAGTAGCCAGACCAGATCGATAGTGATAGGAGAAGGCCCAGAGAATCCCAAAGGCATGGAGCATGGCACCGGGTGCCCGCGGATGGTGACTCAGAAAGCACAGGAGGAAACAAGGCAGATGTGGGAGAATAGGAAGCTGTGGAGTCCAGGAGAGCAGCAGAATGAGAAAAAAGCCAGTGAAGCGGGTGATCAGGAGGGCAACACTGAGGCAGGGGTGCAGCAACAGAAGGGACCAAATGGGAGAGCAGGCTGGTGACCACTGGAACAGGGGAAGAAGGGGTAGAATCAGAGAGCTAGGAAAAGTGGTGCTGCTGGCCACAACAGAAATGGAGTTTGCAGGCGTCCATGGCATGATACGTCAGGTGCGGGGAGGGGGTGAGCTAGCGGAGTGAGAGGAGTGCTCGAAAGCACTGAGGGAGAAAAGCTAACAGAAAGAAGCAGCAATGGCTGCGGGAAGATGAGAAGAGGAAAAGTGCCAAAGAAGTTGAAGAGGCACAAATGGGCAGCCAGAGGTAGGTGTAGAGACAAGAGGAAACTCAGCAAAAATCTAGATGGGAGAAGGAGAGCAGCGCCTCCGGCTGCAATGAAAAAATGAATCCTGGAGGGGCCCAGGATGAGAGATGTTTTAAGCTCGATGGGGTAGTGACATTGTTGCTCCGCCCATCAAACCTTGGGCTTAAAGTTCTCCCATTGTGGGCTCCTGAGTCAAACTTTCCCTGCATTTGTGCTCCTGCTGGTCTTGGCCACCAACTTTAAAGTAAAAGCCCCAAGTGTGTGCAGGAGGAATAGAGACTGAGTTGTGCTGCTGAGAGTTTATGATTTGCTCCCTGACGGCCAAAGTGTTGGGCAGTAATTGTGATCCTGAATTGGCTGGAGAACTGCAGATACAGACTAAACTGATGTGCCCCTTGGCGAAGAAATTATTTGGTGAATGGAAAAGCCAGCAAGGGAAGAGAACTGTGAGTGCTGAGGTAAGTGACTGTGAAGTGACCCAGCATTGCTTGAGAAGAGATGCCTCAGAGAAGAGTGCTGTGGGTTACAAGACTGAGCAAGTGCTCAGTGAAGGCTGTGTGCCCAGGGTGCAGCAGAGGAGTTTGGGGGAGCATGTTCATCCTTTTCTCCTGGACCAAAAAGAAAGAAACTGACCACTGAGTAAGAGACTGACAGGCCTGCCTGTGTGAACACAGTCTACAAAGGCCACCAGGTAAAGTTGGAAAGGCCAGACAGGTGAAAACCAGCACACCCTAGGGATCCTAGATCTGCAACCTTGTGGTACACCACCATCCAGGGACCTCTACGGTACCATGAGGCTGTATTCTGCCTGCAACTCAGACAGCTGTAGCCCCCTGTATGGACTTCAGAACTGTGAGTACCCCAAGCTACGGCTTTGGGGTGTCTTATTAGCTAGCTAGCTAGTCAGGTTACAGGGGGTTAAGTTCTGGGCTGGACTGCATCCCTTTTAAAGTTGTGCACAAGCAGAAGGTCCGGGAGTTAAAAGTGTTTTAACAGTTATTTGGGTCCCGATGAAAGACCCCAGGCCTGCATCACCACCTTGACGAGGTGCCCACTGAATAGGGACATTCCTGGGTGCACCCAGTGGTGGGAGGAGGGGGTTACAGTGTGGAGAATTATTATTGTTGGAAAATGTGTCATGTGTTCATGTTCCCCTTTTCCCCATCTCCAATAAATAATCTAATTGTATGCATTTTAGCCACTGTCACTGTGAATTACTGCAAAACAGTTGCTGGGAGTGGGGGATTGCTATTGTGTGGGAAATTGCTGTTGAGTGGGGAAAGTGTTTGGAGGGCAGTTTTTGTATTTTCCTGGGTGGTGATAACATGTTCTTTGCCCACAGGTACCCCATGCCACTTACCCCAGGTGGAGGCACCGCGCCATATTTGCTGACCACTGTGGAACCCAGGCCAGCCCCCTCGGAGGTGTCTAACTGTGATGGGGAGCTCCTGCCACTCTTGAGGACCGACCTTTTCTTAAATCTGTTGCAACAGTTCTTCTATTTCTTAGCCTAATCTATTCTTTACAATTTCTAGTCCATAAGGTTGGCCACCTATGGGCACCCCCTTCCCTTTCTTGACTATGCTATAGTGTCCTCTTTAATTTTCCCTTACCCTCTAAGGTCCTCGTACAGGGAGGTTATTGTTTGGATCTCCGAGCTGATATAAAACAGGCTGTGTTCCTCGTTGTTGGATTTAGTTTGCAATGGCACTATGCCATAAAATACTTTAATGTTTATTTTGTTTATTGAGATATTCAGAAAGACCTTTGAGTCAAAGATTCATTTACAAAGGTTCCACGTCATACATAGAAAGTACAGGGACAACATTTGTTACAGATTGCAGTACATTACATTACATAACAAGTATTGGATACACATTTGTTCAGTAAGTGACCACCATTCCAAGATAACATGATTTCCAAAGATTAGCACAGCAATAAGGTAGCAGAGAGATTCTGAAGAAGGCTGTTTGTCAAATAATTAGCTCGTAGAAAATTAGATATGGAGAACACAAAAAGTTGTTCTAGGTCATCGGGGGGGGGGAGTGTCAGTTGCAGTCACATAGGTTAGAGGCCTGGAGGTATTTCCTTAGCCTGGATTTAAAAGGGCCAAGCCTTGTTTCCTCAGTTATTAGGCTTGGGAGCAAGTTTGTCCAGGAAGGGGCTTTGTAGCTGAAGGATCTTTGGAATTGGGAAGTCTGGCAATGGGGTACCCATAGCAATGGTTTGTTTGAGCCACAGGTGGTTCTGCCAGGAGATGTTGAGAGAATAATTTTGTCAAGGGCGGGGGGTGAGGCCTAGAATTATCTTTTTGGTCATTAGGCAGGTGTGGTACCTGATTCTGTTGTCTAAGTTTAGCCAGTTTGCAGTACTGTAGAGGGAGCAGTGTGTGTGAAGCAATCACATCCAAGGATGAGATGGCAGGCCTTGTTTAGCACGAGCTGGAGTCTATTGAGGGCTGAGGTGGGCACGGCACTGTAGATGAGAATACCGTAGTCTAGCAGAGAGAGGACAGAGGAGTTTATAGTGAGTCGTAGTGCCTCAAGGGTGAGGCAGTGTTTGTACCGATAAAGTACACCTAATCTAGAGTTATGGGCAGTTGATAGGTGCAGGATATGTTGATTAAAGTTGAGGGCCGGGTCTAGTGTGATCCCTAGATATTTAAAGGTGCTTACTTGTTCAAGGGGGGTTTGATTAACAGTAAGAATTTGGGGGCAGAGGCTCTTGAGTGGGTTCTGGTGATGGGAGAAGATCATGACTTTTGTCTTATTGTAGTTAATTATTAAACGCTGGGTGGTGAGCCATTGTTCAGTTTCATGGAAGGAGTGTTGAAGAGTTAGGTGGAATTTAAGGGGGTCAGGATCAGAGGCGAACAGGATGGCATCATCCGCGAATAGGAGCAGACTGCCGGGGCAGGCCGACGGGAGGGAGTTTAGGTATAGACTGAATAGCAAAGGGCCAAGAATGGAGCCCTGTGGGACACTGGAGTGGATTGGGAGGCTAGGGGACAGGACGGTGCCTACCTTGACCAGCTGTGTTCTATCGGAGAGATAGCTGGTGAACCAGCTTATGGCATCATTGGAGAAGCCACTGTAGGTGAGGGTGTTCAGTAAGAGGGCATTGTTGATGGTATCAAATGCCTTAGAGAGGTCCACGAAGATGGCACCTGTGTTGTGGCCGTGGTCCAAGGCTGAGTGGACATGGGAGGTGAATTCAAGAAGGGCAGAGGTGGTACTATGACCCTTTCGGAAGCCGTGTTGCTGGTTGCATAGAAGGTTATATTTAGTAAGGTGGTCAGTGAGTTGATCGGTGACTATGCGCTCTAGTGCTTTAGATGGTGGGGTAGAATGGAGATGGGGTAGTAATTGTTAGTGGATGTGTGCGGTCCCCACTCTTATGGATGGGTGTGATGGTAGCTGATTTCCAATGGGAGGGGAATTTCCCATGACAGAGGGAGTTGTTGAAAATGTGGGTGAGCGGGGCTAGGACTTCCAGGAGAGTGAGGCTGAGAAATCTCAGGTCAAGGGAATCGTTACTATAGTGAGAGTGGCTAAGGGCATTGGCAAGGTAGGGCTTGGCTGCCTCCGGGGTAAGGACACATAGATAAAAGGGTGGGGCAAGGGGTGGAGGGGGTGGATCCAGGCAGGCGGGGGTCGAAGAAATTGGGAGGGAGGACATGGTTGAGATCAGTGAAGGCAGAGTTTAAGGCCGAGGCTATACTGGGGGGGGGTCTGAGGAGACATTACCATCTCTTAACATTTGGTCTGGGGGCAGATTTGGGGCTTTGCCACAGAGTTCCTTAATATTATTCCAAAATTTGCACCCAGTGCCCCAGGTGGAGGTTAAGGAGGTTTTGTAATAATCTGCTTTGGCGATGCGTATGGCCCATGTGCACTTGTTACGGGCCTCCCCTATACCATTCCCTGTCCATAGACCATTGGGTCTCATTAGCTAGATGCCATAGGGCATCACGCTGTCGTAGTAGGCCCAGGAGGTGGTCCGAGAACCAGGGGGCATGGTTACCTTTGGACATACTCTTGGTGAGGGGGGCGAACTTGTCACAGGTATCATTGAATATGGTGATAAATAGATCAAGTGCATGATCTGGGTCAAGGGTGTTTGTTAGGGGTGTCCAGTCCCAGTCTCTGAGATGGTCCTTAAGTTGGGCTAGTTCACCAGGCCCAAGTTTGCATTGTGAGGTAATTTTAGGTGGGGTTTTGGGGGCAGTGCAAGACCAGTTGCAGAGTACCAGAGAGTGGTCACTTAATGCGTCAGGGAGTACCAGGGTGTTGTTTATTCTGTGGGGGTGGTTTGTGAAGACTAGGTCTAGAAGAGAGGATGTCCCTGTGTGGGTGTTAATCTGGGTGGGGGTTGTCACTACCTGTGTGAGACCGAGTGCAGCAGCCTCGTCAATGAACGGAGCAGCTGTCTTGACCAGCTAATTCATGTTGAAGTCACCCATAAGTATTTTTTCATGCTGTGGGGGAAGAGTAGACAGATAGGACAGGATGGCTTGGAAGGCTTGCTTCTGGTCCCGGGAGGATGTAGGCAGTAGTGAGGAGAAAAAGGGAGATTGACTTGCCTAGAATTAATTTTAGGGTGAGAGCCTGAGCCCTGGATGTTAGTTGGGGCAGAGGGAGCAAATGACCTGTAAGTGAGTCCTTAAGGTAGAGAGCGCAACTGCCCCCTCACTTACCCGCCCTGTCAGAACAAAAGAGGAGATATCCAGGGAGGTAAACCACTGAGTCAGGGACAGAGGGGGAGAGCCAGGTTTCACCCAGTGCTATGATATCGGGGTGATGCTGGAGTACCCACCCCTGAAAAGGGTCCCATTTTTTTGAAGGCTGCAGATGTTGATAGAGGCAATGCATAGCCCATTGACTGATGATGGGTGGGACAGTGGAGCATTCTGAGAGTCTGGGTTGGCGTGGACATTGCCGTCAGGACCAGAAGAAGGATGAGTGACCTGAGTCGATTGCTACTCACTCGGGTAATTAGTTGATGGTATATTCGCTGCGGGTACCCCATGGTGGGTATCGGGAGTTTCATTATATGGGGGTCTGACAGGAGGAGAAAGTGGGGAAGGGGGGATAGGCGCTGTGGTGTGGATATGGTAGGTGGTTGGCAAGAGAAAGAGGCACTCCAGAGGGTCAATTGCAGTGGGAGATGACATCTATGGGGGAGAGAGAAGATGATGAAGTTTATGCTTATGTTTGTGGAGTAGTGGGGGGGTTGTAAACTGGGTGCTAGCCTGTGCTTGTAAATGCTCACTACTGATTTGCAGCATGAGGAGGAGGGAGCAAGGTGGGGAGTGCCAGTCTGCATGAGGATAGGGTGTGGTAGTTATGCTCCACTTTCCAAAGTTGTGAGAGGTAGGGTGGTATGTTAGTGGGAGCAGTAGAGAGAGTAATGAGGGTATGCAGGAGCATGGTTGGGCTAGAGAGATTTCTTATTGCAATAGGAAGTAAGGTCAGGAGCATAGAATGGGAACAGACCTCTAGTGGTGGGAAAATATAAGCTGCAAATGGGAAAGCTGGCTGATAGGTTAAAAGACTAGATGGGCATGGTTTCCTAGGCAAGGGTGGTGGTGGGGGTGGTGGGGAGCCGACACTCTGCGTCAGCGGGATAAAGACAGAGATCCTCCTCCTGTGGGCTGAGCATATCAAGTGGCATCTACCTTGAAATTTTCAGTCGGGATTTTCAAATCCGGGGGGCGGAGAGGGCAACAGCAGTAGTCCCGCATAACCTCCGGCAACCTCCTATTTGGTTGCAGGTTGTGGAGAGATGAGAGAGGGTTGGTGAGTCAATTTTATATTGCTAAAGCACCTGGCAGGGGGGAGGGTCTAATTACTTGGGCTGAGGTGTGGTTTTAAATTACTGAGGCACGGAGCAAAGAAGGAAAATAAAGTAAGCAGACTGGGTGTTTCAAGAATACAACAGTTTAGCAGATTGGTGAAATTAAAGAAAGCAGGCTGAATTAAAGTAACCAACTGGGCATTTTACAGACACAGTACTTCACTATTCAGACAAAGCATAATTAAACTATTAGAAAAGCAAGCTGGAACAGCACTTTAGCATTGAAGCGGTGTTTCACTATTGAGACAGAGCATAATTAAACTATTAGAAAAGCAAGCTGGAACAGCACTTTAGCATTGAAGCGGTGTACAAATAAATTATCTCCACTTGTGTGGGGACTAAAAAGCAGTAAAAGCAGTACAAACTCAGCTCAGAAGCTGTGCAGATTTGAATTAGTAAAAGGCGCCAAAACACAGAGATCCTCCTCATGTGGGCCGGGCGTTTCAAGCGACATCTACTTTGAAATTTTCAGTCGGGATTTTCAAATTGGAGGATGGGAGAGGACTACAGCAGTAGTCCCTCGTGACCTCTGGCAACCTCCTATTTGGCTGCAGGCTTGAAATTTTCAGTCGGGATTTTCAAATCAGGGGGGCAGGGGAGGGCTACAACAGTAGTCCCTCACAACCTCCGGCAACCTCCTATTTGGCTGCAGGCTTTAAATTTTTGATTTTCAAATCGGGGGCAGGGGAGAGCTACAGCAGTAGTCCCTTGCGACCTCCAGTGACCTCCTATTTGGCTGCAGGCTTGAAATATTTAGTTGGGATTTTCAAATTGGGGGGGTTGGGAAGGGCTACAGCAGTAGTCCCTCACGACCTCCGGTGACCTCCTCTTTGGCTGCAGGCTGTGGAGCGAATGTACATACCTTATGTGTATAAAACCTGTAAATGTTGAAAATACCATGGCACTAGGTGTTTTTTGATAAAGGTAAAAAGTACTAGGTGACTGTATGTTGTAGAAATTAAGTTAGTTGTGCTTTTTAAAATGCATGTAAATTGCTGTAAATTGAACAAGTCTGAAATGTCATGGTGATTTACATATATCACATGACGTTTTGCATTATGGAAGTATGTGTGATATTGTATTTCTTTGAAACTTGGCTTGTCAATGCCCTTTGGGGTAACCCATATTCCAGTGCTTCTGCACTGAGGTTCTTTGTCTTTAGCTTGTTTTTTTTTATTTGAGCCCCCACCACCCAAGCAGACAAGGCCCACATAGGGGTGGAGGCTGAATCGCAAATGCTAAGTTAGATCAGAGATCAGTGAGTCAGTAGGTGCTGGCTAAATGTAGAGGAAAGACTTGTATAGTCTGTTGCTACAGACTGATGTACTGAAGAAGGGATATGCCATTGCTTAAGGTTATTTGCTGCATTTTTGAATAAACATCACACAGAGACTGTGTGTTGAACTTGAAGTTCGGTGTCTGGTCCATTTGTTATCCCACAACCCCTCCACAGTAACAAGTTGACCCGAGGGATCTGGAGCAGCCTAGGTGAGTCAAAGGGCTGTTACAAGTGGAGGCACCACTGGTATCTGCTGTCCCCTAGTGGCCACTCCCAAAATTGCCATTTTAAAATGTTGGTACCCCCAACCCCAGCCAGTGGTTTAGATAAGAAAATATGACATTTTAAGAAGTAGAGGACTGGTGTGCATTTGAGGGTCTTGACCCCCAGAAAGTGCTCCTGCTAAAAAATGTGACTGAGTGACGGACAAAAGAATTTATTTTGTGGGTGTCAGATGGGGCCCGGAAAGAATGTGGGAAAATGAAAATCCAAAGGGATGATGAGAGAACCTAGCACCCTGTTTAGTGATTTGTTCATAGAGACCAATAATGACTTAGGGCCTGTAGATGTGCCCCCTACTGTGACACTAGTAGTCTTCCAAGAGACCTGGGTGCTGCTGAAAAAAAGAGAGTCCAGCCAGTCCCCAACCCATTAATTCATCCCCAAAGACCTCCGACCCAGTGAAGAAGGGGAATTTCGAGGCTAAACTGGAGTCCCTGCTTGCTAGTGAAAGGAAGTCCATGAAAGACATTCAGGTTTTGTTCCTGGGAGGGGGATTCGCTCCCATGGTGCTGCCCAGTGGGGTGACCACCTATATAGTGGCACCATATGAACAGTACAAGTGGCTGCGCACCTTCTTCAGGGCCACCCCACTCAAGCAGGGAAGGATGATTTTGCAACTTGAATAAGTTAAGCAGCCCAAATGGTCCACGTATGGCAGTGCACTGATGAGAAGTGCAAGAGGGTTGTAGAGAGCTTAAGGGGCATGGCTCCAGATGTAATTGAGTCTCTGAGGACCAGCCAGCCTACCAGTACAGCAGATGACCACTTGGCAATTCTGAAAAGCACTTTTGAAGCTGTTGAGAAGAGGGAGGCCACCTTGTTTCAGTTGTGGGGCACCATGCAGCAGCACAGAGAGAAGCTGTCACAATACTGCATATTACCAGGGTGGATGCAGTGATGTGGAAGATCACTGAGACTGGTGGAGATACCCTAGAGCAAGTTGCCAAAATGAGGCTCAATCAAATCCTTAGAGGTGCTGTGCACTCCAAACTGACTCTGATCTCTCTTAGGTTGTGGGACCAAAAACCCGACCCACCGTCCTTTAAGCAGTTGTTGGATGAAGTAAATGAGGAAGAGGCCCAGGAAGATATTGACGACTCTTTGCAGATGCCTACATCCACCACTGCCACCCTGCAAACCCAAACAACTAACTCCGCAGACCCCCCATTGGAATTGGGCAGTGTGTTAAAAGAGCTCAGAGATTGTATTCAGGACTTCAAGGGAGTAAAGAAGGCTCCCTCTGCCTCTACTATGGCCAAGTTTCAAGGAAATAAAAGACTGTGTGAAGGCTCTGCAGCTGGCTTTAGAGTTCTGGTCACTGCAGAGTGTGCTCTAGGCCCCAAATGCCCCCAGCCCCAGAAAAGGCTGGTTCTGTTTCAAATGTGGGCAAGATGATCATATGACGTGAAGGTGCCTCAGTGCAGAAAATTCCCAGCTTGCTGCAGAGAAAAAGAGGTGGACGGACCAGGGAAATGCCAATGGGGACCAGTAAAGGAGCTACCTGGGCCCCCTCAATTGGATTGCTCCACCAAGTGGACCAAACCCTAACTCCCCCCCCCCCAGCAGCCGGGTGCCACCTGGACTGATCGGTCCCCAAGATGATGCTGAAGTTTTGCTAGGAGTGCCTTGTTTAACCCTACTGGATAGCGGGTCACAAGTCACTATCATATACCAGACTTTCTATGATAGAAACCTGCAGCATTTTCCCTCCTACTCCTGTCTGGTTTGTCACTGTGGGGAATAGATAGTTCCGACTACCACTATGATGGTTATTGCCTAGTACAAATATCTTTCATCTCAAGGGGCCCAGATAAACACTCCACCATTGAGAATCTGGTCTTGATTTGCCCAGAGCCAAAACTGATGACAGACACACCTGCGCTAATTGGAACAAACGCTGATATGTTCGAGCGGCTGGCGAAGATTTGTACAGAAAGAGGCAGGGTACATAGAAACATAGACTTTGATGGCAGATAAGGACCTCTTGGCTCACCTAGTCTGCCCATTTCCCTACATGCTGGATAAGCTGCAGATCCTAGTTAACCAACAGCCTACTTTCTCCTACACCCCACTATAATTACCTTATGTTTGTCCCATGCACTCTTGAACTTTCCCACTTTTTGACCCCATGACCTCCTCAGGAAGGCTGTTCCATGCGACCACCTCCCTCTCCGTGAAAAATTACTTCCTCACATTGCCCCTGAGCTGTCCCCCCTCTATCTTTTTTACCCAGGCCACCACCCGGGGACCCACTCCCAGGCTGGCTAGCTTGTTTATTAATCTTTTGAGTGGGACTGTGTCAAAAGCCTTGCTAAAGTCTAGAAAGGACACGTTCACAGCCCCTCCCTGGTCTACTACTTTGGTCACCCAGTCAAAGAAATCTATTAGATTCATCTGACATGACCTTCCTGCTGTGAATCCATGCTGCCTTGGGTCCTGTGCCCCACTGGCCTCTAGATACTCAACAATTCTTTCTTTTAGAATCACTTCTTTTAGAAATGATTCCATTGTTTTCCCTACCACATGGTAGTTGAGTTGGTGAACTCCCTGGTAAAAGCAGTGATGAAGAGGGTTGATGGAGGAGTGTGTTGGTGTAGTGTGCAGGGTGGATGTCAAAGAATTGATCCTGCCCCTGAGTTCAGAGTGCTGAATTGTGGGAGTTGCCCGGTTTGCTCTGCCTTCCTCATCGATGCCCCACCACCTGACAGTTTACCAGAAGGGCTACTGGTACAGAAGAATGCTGCCACCCCCAGAGACACCCTGGGCTAGGCGAGTTATGGTGAGGATCCAAAATAAATCCATGAAACCCACAGTCATCTGATGTGACAGTGCTATTGCAGTGAACCTGATGGAGCCCACAGAGGAACTGATAGAACCAGCTTTGTTTGATTTTGGTAATTCACATATACCTGCCAGTTACCAGTGGAGCTTAAGTCAGAAGTTGGCCAAGTGCCGAAAGATCTTCTTGCTCCATGAGTGGGACATGAGGTGCCTGGAAGGGGAAGAGCATTAGATCTGTCTGAAGGATGAGTGCCCCTTCAGAGAGGTCTCAAAGGTTGGCCCCTGGTGACACTGAAGACATCAAGCAACACCTGCAGGAGATTTTGGACACAAGTATCATTACCGAATGTCAAAGCCCTTATGCCTCCCCCATTGAGGTGGTCCGGAAAAAGAGTGAGCTGTAAGAATGTGCACAGACTATTGCACATTAAACAAGAAGGCTGTTCCTGATCAGTACACCATGTCCCAGGTAGAGGATGCTTTGGCCAGCCTGTCTGGGAGTCAGTGGTTCTCCGTTTTGGACCTCTAGAGCTACTATTACCAAATTCCCATGGAGGATGACAAAGAAAAGACCAACCTTATTTGCTCATTGGGGTTCTACCAATTTGAGCGCATGCCACAAGGAATATCCAGGGCACTGACTACCTTCCAGTGCTTGATGGAGAAGGCTGTGGGGGATATGAACCTGCTCGAAGCCATCGTCTATCTGGATGATTTGATCATATTCAGGTGCACCCTGGAAGAACATGAGACCTAGTTGATGAAGGTCCTGGATCAGCTGGAGGAGTCTGGGCTAAAGATTTCAATTGACAAGTGCCAATTCTGCCAGCCGGTGCATATTGTCTCAGCAGAAGGCGTTCAAACTGACCAAGCTAAAGTAGAGGCCCTCGCCACCTGGCTCAAACCCATCAAGAGCTCTGAAATCATTTTTGGGGTTCTGCGGCTACTACCATTGCTTTGTGAAGGACAACTCAATGGTGGTACACCTGCCAATGATTTGATGCAAGGTTATCCTTCAACCAATAAGAAAAAAAGAGTTTGACTGGCAAGGGACAATCCTCCCAAAGAATATTCGCAGGTTGGTGAACCTTTTGGAGACAGATGGACCCCTGAGTGTGAGGTTGATTTTCAGGAAATTATTCAAAGACTATGTGAAGCCCCAGTATTGGCATTTGCTGACCCCAACAAGCCCTATGTCCTTCACACCGATGCCAGCTTAAATGGTCTTGGGGCTATGCTGTACCAGGTATATCCTGAGGGGCATATGCCTGTGGCATTCACTAGCCACAGCCCGTCACCCTCTGAAAGGAACTACCCTGTGCAAAAGCTGGAATTTTCGGCACTAAAGTAGGCTGTAACAGAAAAGCTCCAAGAATACCTGTATGGGGTCCCTTTCACAGTCAGAACAGACAACAACCCACTGACTTATGTAAACACCATGGCTAAACTAGATGCTGCAGGGTATCAGTGGCTATCTACCCTATCCACCTACAACTCTAGTCTTGAATAACAAAGTGGGTGAACTAATATAGATGCAGATGCTTTGTCAAGAGGCTTGTATGGTGACCAATCTGACTTCCCAGTTCAAACAGAGAATGCCCTTGTAAAATTGCTGTGTTCCAAGGTTACCCTGCCAGCTGAGGATCCAGTTGCAAATCCTGCCAGAGCAATAGATATGCTGGGGGCCTCACCTGAAGCTATCCCACCTGCATATTTGAATTTTACAGGGCAGGACATTTATTCGCTACCTCAACCTGGTAAGTTAGAACTATGGACAGCAGAGAGAGAGGACCAAGCCATCCAAGATATCATTCATGCCCTCGAAAAGAGGCAGTCTGCAGATCAATTACGTAACCACCACCCTGACACCAAATGCATGCTGTGAAAATGGGGCAAGCTAGTTCTAATAGATGAACTGCTAATGCTCAAGGTACACGACAGTGACAACCCAGAATGCCCCAAGCTCCACCTGGTACTGCCATGGGGGTATCACGAGGCAGTCCTCACTTCCCTGCATGATGACATGGGCCACCTGGACTATGAACACATCCTCAGTCTGTGTAGAGCAAGGTTTTATTCACCCCAGATGAAAGCTGACATTGAGACACATTGTAAAATCTGCCTACAGTGCATACAGCGAAAGACCCTACCAAGACGAGCTGCCCCTCTAGTTAACATCAGTACTAATGGGCCCCTTGACTTAGTCTGCATGGACTTTTGGTTCCTCAAGCCCAACAGAAAGAACATCATGAATATTCTGGTTATCACCAAACACTATGCAAAATATTGATGCACTCGCACACCCACAAGAGGCAGGACACGGAGCTTCTTTTTTAAAATCTTATTTATTTGCACCCAAATACACTTGACGCATTTCGGACAATGGTCCTTTATCAAAAGCTAAAAATACAAGGTCAGACTTGATTTAAATACTGACATACAAATGACGTCATAATCACATATTACAATTCATTGGTACAACAATCAAGCACCTCCACCATCTAATTACACACAGTTAAACCTTAAAATAAACATAGAACAACCACTTAATTTATATCTATCTAATAGAAACATGATTAATAATACAATAAATTATGTGAACAAACTCTTTTTACAATCATATATTTCCCTTACACGTCTTCATCTATATTCTAAATAAGGTTTTAACTCTAAATGAGCATTAATGCCAGGTTTTTGATAAGCTTTTAATCGCAAAATCCATTCATTTTCCTTCTTTAGAATTTTATTCCGATAATTTCCCCCTCTTAGACCAGAATACGCTTTTTCAATGCCCAAAAACTTAAATTCATGAATTTCTTCTTTATTTTGATTTTCCACCATATGTACCGATGTGGCATATGACAAATCCTGTTTGTTTATTGCAGAATATGTTCCAGCACTCTAACTTTAAATGCTCTTTCAGTCTTGCTCATAGAATGTCCCACAAGTACATGTCACCAAATATATTACCTGTGTGTTGCATGTGATAAGTTGTCTAATATCAAATATTTTTTCTTGTTGATTAACCACACTGAAATCTTTTCCTTTTTGAATGTACTGACAAGCACTGCAATTTTTACATTGATTACAACCAACAGGTTCTCCAAACCAACTGTTGGTATGTCCCATCCATGTCGTAAAATGACTATGTACCAAAGAATCTTTTAAAGTTGGGGCATGTCTATATGTCATAATAGGTGGATGGGAAGTAATTTCTTGTAATCCCAACTCACATGATAGCACAAGCCAATGCTGTCTAATAATTTTACACACCTCATAACTCTGTGCACTAAACGTAGTTACAAAATAAAATTTCTTTCCTTTCATATTTTCTTTATTTTTATCAGTCAGTAATTCATGTCGACTGATATTTGCAGCAACTTGATACCCCTCTTCTATTGTTTTTTGTAAATAACCCCTGCTATTCAAACATTTTCTAAGAGCTAAAGCTTCAGTTTCAAAATCTTCTGATTTACTACAATTACGTTTAATCCTAAAAAACTGTCCTTTAGGAATGTTGTCAATTGTATGCGTTGGATGACAGCTTGTAGCAAATAATAAACTATTTCCATCTATAGTTTTCCTAAAAAGATTTGTGCTAACCTGTCCTTCCTTTTCCCAATTAACCTGCAAGTCCAAATAATTTACAGTATTACAATTTGCATTAAAAGTGAATCTCAGGTTTTCATTAGTCCCATGTAAATAATTCACAAATTCCTGTAACATAGTATCATTGCCTTTCCAGATTAACAACACATCATCAATAAAGCGCTTCCACAACAGCACATTATAAAAAAAAGGGTTATTATCTGTATTAAATACAGTGTCATCTTCCCATCGTCCCACATATAAACTAGCTACTGTTGGTGCGCATGTGGCCCCCATCGCCGTAATTCACAAAAAACAATAGAAGAGGGGTATCAAGTTGCTGCAAATATCAGTCGACATGTACTTGTGGGACATTCTATGTAGGCAAGACTGAAAGAGCATTTAAAGTTAGAGTGCTGGAACATATTCGTGCAATAAACAAACAGGATTTGTCATATGCCACATCGGTACATATGGTGGAAAATCAAAATAAAGAAGAAATTCATGAATTTAAGTTTTTGGGCATTGAAAAAGTGTATTCTGATCTAAGAGGGGGAAATTATCAGAATAAAATTCTAAAGAAGGAAAATGAATGGATTTTGCGATTAAAAGCTTATCAAAAACCTGGCATTAATGCTCATTTAGAGTTAAAACCTTATTTAGAATATAGATGAAGACGTATAAGGGAAATATATGATTGTAAAAAGAGTTTGTTCACATAATTTATTGTATTATTAATCATGTTTCTATTAGATAGATATAAATTAAGTGGTTGTTCTATGTTTATTTTAAGGTTTAACTGTGTGTAATTAGATGGTGGAGGTGCTTGATTGTTGTACCAATGAATTGTAATATGTGATTATGACGTCATTTGTATGTTAGTATTTAAATCAAGTCTGACCTTGTATTTTTACCTTTTGATAAAGGACCATTATCCGAAACGCATCAAGTGTATTTGGGTGCAAATAAATGAGATTTTAAAAAAGAAGCTCCGTGTCCTGCCTCTTGTGGGTGTGCGAGTGCATCAGCTTTTTGGAAGATATCGCAAAATATTGGCTGAGTGCACCGCTGGTTCCGAGTGCATGGTTCGTTTGTTTAAGAAAACTATGCAAAATATGCCCAGGCATACCCAACAAAAGATCAAAAGGCCAGCATTTTGGTTAAGATGCTACAGCAGTTTATGCAACACTATGGCATCCCAAAAAGAGTCCATTCAGACCAGGGCCACGATTTTGAAAGTCAGATGGTGAAAAAATCTTTGGCCACGTATGGTATAAAGAAATCTGACACCCCACCATTCACCCCCAGTAGGACCCTCAACCTGAGCATTTCAACCAAACCCTGTTGAACACGTTGGGTACTCCGAATCCAGCTGACAAAGCAAATTGGAGTCAGAAAGTAAGCTATCTGGTGCATGCATACAATTGCAACAAGAATGGTGCCACCTAACGCTCCCCTTTCAACCTCATGTTTGGTTGTGAAGCCAGGCTGCAGCTGACCTCAGTTTTTAGGTGTCCCCAGATGGCACATCAGAAAAACCTATCTCAAGTACACCTACCAGTTGAGAGAGCAACTATAAAAGGCATACCAGCTGGCCTCTGAAGATGCTACCAAAGGTAACCAAAGTAACAAACAGTGGTATGACAACTGAGTCCACCACCAAAAATTGCAAATAGAGGATTGAGTTCTGCTCTGAAACCTAGGCTTACAAGGCAAACAGAAGCTTCAAGATTGGTGGGCTCCTGAAGTCTACACTGTAGTTGATCAACTGCCAGAACTGCCGGAGCACAAAATCAAGCAAGAACAAGGCCAGGGTCTAGAGAATACTATCCACTGAAACCACTTGCTGCCCATTGGTGAGATCATGCCTGACCCAGCCCCTGGTCCTGAGACTCCAGTTGCAAGAAGGCCAAAAACACAGAGTCAGTCTGCTCAGAAGAGGCAACAAAGCCTAAGTTCATCCATGCCTCCTGTAAGGACCACATTGAACCTGAATATTGGTCCAACTGAGCCTTCTGAGAAGCCCCACAGAAGTGATTCTGCTAGTGATATGCCCCCCGAAGGGATCACATTAAACCTGAATACTGGTCCAACTCAGCCTCCTGAGTGGCCCATCAGCGGTTCTTCTGAAGAAAGTGAAGTTGAGGATTATGAACTCTGCCCTTGTGAGCCCGATCCCGAGCTAACCCAGTCTCAATGACAACTGTACTGTCAAAACACACCTCCATCTACCAGTAATAACTCCCAGGACTCTGCATTTCCCCTTGAATCCCAATGCAAACCCTTTTTACCCTGAGAGAAGGCCCAGTATCCCCATTTCCAAACCACAGCTAAACTTCAAATTAGACAATGAGAGTGATATGGGCCCTGGAGAGTCTGTTGTTGCAGACCTGCTCATTCCTGCCCCTATTTTGACAAAAGAGAAGGGATAAGTAGGGGTGCCCATTGTTCCTAATGAAATTCCAGTCCCTGATACCGCCATACCTAGAAAGTCAGAGAGACAGCCCAGGCCAATCATCAAACTTACACACAATACCCTGGGTGCCTCCTCTGATATCCCCCTCCATGTTATTCACAAAACTGGGGTCCCTGTTATCTATCCCCTAATGTGTTGTCCCATGCATAGGGTAGGGAGGTGTACTGTATGTGCATACCTGCTGTTGCCTGTGCATAGTAAGAATTCGATGTCTAGACAGACAATGAAGTGGGATGGTAAATGTGAATACATTGTAACTATTGTTTGATGCAATCTAGGAGCCAGGTGTCTAGCCAGAAATGTGCATGTTGAAACGTTTACTGCTTATCATTGGCTTGTTGTAACACCAAACCTTTGGTAAGGGAATGTGTAAGCCCCTCAAAATGGGCTTAACTGTTTAGGGCTATAGCCCTTGACACTCCTGCCTGGTGTCCCTAAGGGGTTGTGCTGGGGCTTGAGCTTGGCAGCCAGTGCGCATGTCTGGCCACCTGGAGTGGAGGGGGGGGAATTTAAAGGAGCCACTGCTCCATTGCTTGTCTCCGCCATGTAGCTGATGGAAAAACGTATATCCCCGTCTCCAAGAAGTACAGAGGAGCTGGGGGAACGGGTGCAATGGAGACTGGAAAGCCTCCAGTCACCAGGGGGAAATGTCTCCAGCCCTTTCTGAGGGCTAAAGTGTGAAAATTAAGGGCCAGACTATTTAGAGCCATAGCAGAGACAAAATAGCAGCCCCCAGGGCTGTTACATACAGGCTATCAATAAGTTAAATTTTTTATATGAAGGCTAGTGAGACAGAACTTAATCCCATAATACTATATGGTGCAGAAGTATGGGGCTATTTTGTGCCTCACTCTATCAAAATACAATTACACAGTTTCATTGTAGTTTATGAAGGATTAATAAAACTTGGCCTTAACAGCTGGTGAGAACAGAGCTGGGGAGGATATTTTAAGTACTTTAGCCAAGTGTTGACTTGGCTTTTATTGGCTGCAAATAGTGAACAATACAGAAAATCAATGGCCAAAATTATGTTTAAATGAGAAAGTAAAATGGACACAATCAGGTAAGAAATCCTTATGGCTTACTAACCTCCAAGCGATATTAAACAGATTAATTTATGACACTTATGCCAAGATTCGTAAAAAGGAATCATGATCTCTGTGAGTTATAAAAGTCTAATTAAAAAACAGAATGTTTGAAGTCGCACAAAAGGAACATATGTCATATATTGCCAGTTATAAATGAGCCCAATGGTAATCCATCCATAAGTTTCATCATGGCCTAGAACTTTATTTAACATTGCCACTTGATCAGGAGCATTGCAGAATCATTATATTATCAAGATTCGAGTTACCCCTATTTAAGAGACTGGACGTAAGATATGGGAAACATGAGAAGAATGATCTTGAAGCTTTCTTTAAAAAGGGCCACAAAAGAAAATTTGTATCATGTCCTATTAGTAGAAACATATAGAAACACAGACTATGATGGCAGAAAAAGACCAGAGGTCCATTCAGTCTGCCTTTATTTCCTATAATCCCTGGAGCCTTCCCAGAAACCTACTAACCGTCCTCATCCTACCCCCATTCTCCTACCTGGTCTTGTCACCCCTGGCAATCAGTATTGCCTTCATTCTATCCCATGCCTGCTTGAATCCCCTGACTGTGTTTGCACCTACCACCTCAGCTGAAGGCTGTTCCAAGGTTCTACCACCCTTTCCATAAAGAAGTACTTCCTCTCAACTCTCCTGAACCTCCTTCCTGTTAATTTCCACTCATGATCACATGGCCTCGAATTGGTATGCAGGGTAAATAATTCCTTACAGTTTACCGTGTTAATTCCTTTAAGGAATTTGAAGGTCTCTGTCATATCTCCCCACTCCCTTCTTGTTTCCAGTAAATACATATTTAATGCCTTGAGGCGCTCCTCATTGGATCTGCCCTGCTGGTCCTGAATTATTTTTGTTACTCTGCACTGCACTCTTTCCAACCATCCCTGTCCTTTCTGAGATGAGGGTTCCAGAAATGGATGCAGTACTCCAGGTGAGGCCTTACCAGGGATCTGCACAGAGGAAGTATTATCTCTTTTCTTCTGCTATCAATATCCCTCCCAATACACCCCAGCATTCTGTTAGCCTTGCTATAGACCTTGTTGCACTGGCTCGTTTGTCTAAGACAGTTACTGATGATAACTTCTAGATCTCATTCCTCTTCTGTAGTGCGAAGTCTCACCCCACCCATCCAGTACTCCATTTTGGGGTTCCTTTTCCATAGGTGCATTACCTTGAACTTTTTGGCATTGAATTTTAACAAACAGAACTTTGATCACACCTCTAGTTTTTGTAGGTCCCTCTGTATATCCCTTATTTTTTCATCACTATTCATCTGTCCTTTGTATCAGAAATGGTATGCAAAATATCTGTCAGACTGCATTACTAGGTATAATGGAGCACTCTTAGATTGCATGGAAATTTTACTTAAAGGAACCTTAACCGCCTATTTTTAAAAAGAAACAATTTAAAAATCTGGCTTCATCGAGAGGTGAAAGAAAGGCTGCTGTTCATATTAATGCTAACATTGCGTTTATCTGAGTAACATACTGAGGACTCCTGTTAGTCTCACTGTGTTTAAGACCTTATACTCAAAATACATTACAGAAGCCTGCAACTGCTTCCAATGATCCTAGCTTACTTACACCCCCCTTCACATCCTCCTTGCTTTTCCCATCTTCCTTCCTTCTTGTATCAGTTCATAACTTGTTCCTGAGCCACCTACTTATCTACCGCCCTAAATCTCACCCTCCCTCACCCACCTATTCCTTGTATACCCACAGCATTTCATTCCTTCGCTCCTAGTATTATCCCAGTTCCAGCCCCCCCCCCACACTGGCTGCCCATTTCTCCCGACACAAGTCTCCCTCTTGATATGCCTGGGTCTCTTTAAACTGACTATGTATGTCTCTTCGCTTGTAGCATCCACTTCAACTAATCTCTTCACTGGACTATAATGCCTTTACCTTACAGGAATACTAAACCATGTATGTTGTTGTATCTGGTATAAATTTTTACTGACTTGCTACCCTATTGTTATGTATACCCTTACCGACTGTCTTTTACCTAAACCCAAATGTATTTTTACTTATCCTGTCTATTGCAGGCCTTCCTGTACTGTTGTACTCTTGCATCTACTGGCTGGTTGTCTGTATATAAATGCATTGTTACTTGACTTGTATAATGCAGGTCCACCTTGTAAATGAGCTTGCTCAATGGTGTTCGCCTGGATATAAAGAATTTGATTGATTGATTGATTGACATGCAGTTTTGTAGCATCTGAAAAAGTAAGCATTAGCCTTCCAGTTTAAAAACCTGCTCTGCATGTTCCCTAAAATGACTGCCAAATGTGTGAAGTGATGACATCATTGGAGCTAGAGGCAGAGAGCTACATGACTCTCTATACTGCTAACTAGTTCTTTTTTCCCCCTTATTTTAGAATTGTTTCACCAAAATGATCAAAACCATGACTTAACATGTGGATTATTTTGATCAATACGCATGTTAGGCTATGATTTTGTTCATTTGGTTTACTTGAACTTGCTGAAATTGTGTTTTAATCTAACCGAATTTCTCATTGGCAAACCACAGTACAGTACAACTCTTCAATTATCTGATGGTCTAGTGGTTTTGTTAGTTGTAGTGAAGTTCTGGTCTGGTCCAATGCCAAAGTTCATGCTTTCTTGGTAATCCAAAAAAATATGTGTCTCTTGTAGTCTTCTTTTTCCTTATGACTCCCCCCCCCCACCCGCAGCTAACCCACCAGTCATCAAACAGTCCACTGTTCACACTCTGTCCTTATTACTGCCTGGGGCTGCATATGAGCTTCCCAGTCCCACAGAGAGGATTATCACACTTCAGATCATAATCTTGTTCCTTAGAGAGTAGTGCACATCTATACCTTGCCTCAGTGTTTACACACAGAGGTTCTTAGTTTTTTAATTTAATGGGTTCACCACAATATATCCCAGGCACACTGCCTTAGGGGTAGCTGGTCCATTCCACTGGGGTGTCAACCAGATGAGGCATACTGATGAGTCCTGGTAGGACGAAACACTTGTCTATGTCTTCTGTTAGCACCCTTTGCAAACTGTGTGAGAGGCCTTTCAGCACCATGCAATTCTGCTTAAAGTTGGACCAGCATAACATTCTGTGGTGATTTGCATATGCAGCCCATAATGCTTTGCATTGTGGGGATATAAATATATATACACACACACACACATATATATAATGTTTGTCCAGTACATCTAGGATGTTTTGAGACATAAATCAAAGAGTGCTGCTACTCTCTGATTGTATATCCCTGACTTGAGAGGTGTAACTACTGTGAACTGTCTGTAAAACAAAAGTTTTATGTTTTTATATATTTATTAAAATCTATTTATCACTTTTGTAATGACCAAAGAACGATCAAATAAAGAATACTGATACTAATTTCTCCCACTGCATCATCAGCATTGTGACTTGGCTGACAGTAACATTACAGGTGACTGACATGGCAGATACTGAGTGGCTCTTCCTGACCAGCTGTGATGCCACAGTCAGTGAGGTCACAACGCTGATGATATAAAGGGAGGAACAGAGATAGATATGTCAGCTGACAGGAAGAGTGCTGCTCCACACATCACACCTAGTAGCATCACATGAAAAAATCTTCTAATTAAGCAAAGGGAAGAGAAAAAGTACATCAGATATAAAAGGTAACAGCTGGCTATTTAAAAAGCTACTATTAGTTTTAGGCAGTACACTGTCTCTTTAAGCTAAAGTACTGGACAGTAAGGGAAATATCAGTAAAAGATATCCTGTCACCCAATGTTCATTATGCATGCTCGGGGGTTGTTTTACTTATTTCCTCATTGTGATTCAAAACTGCCCTACGGTTGGAGTGCTGTGGGGTACAACTGGGAACAAACATCTTTTACAGCAGTTCCTACTGATCACCGAAGAACAACTTAAAAAAAATACTTTCAAAATTCTCGGTTCTCTATAAAACTTGGGTATTTGAAAGTTTTCAGATCAGAGATTTACTGACCTGAGTTTCGGATGGATTTGTTTGCTTTTTACTTTTGGCAATAAGCCAATCTGAAACCATTAGAAGTGGATCCAAAATGAATATTTTGATTGTGGTGATTCTAATGGTTTTGATTTTGCTTGTTGTGGCAAGTAGAAGGCATGCAAATCTGCCATTATCTCTCCCCAAAGTTCAGCACATAATTCTTTGTTAAGAAATAGTTCAATGAGTGTGGATAGGCATGATGGTCAACAGCAGGTAGCAGCATTTTAGTTCAGCTTCGTAAGCCTCTCACTGAAATTATTTTTAAAACATGTAGTGCACAGCTATTCGGACTTTTCAACCTTCAGTTGGAACCTTTGACTTCTGAACTTGAGAAGCTAACAATAAAGGAGATAAAGAAACTATTGGAGAGGGAGAGAAAGGAAAAAGGAAAACTGCTGAGTTCTTCACCTACCTCATCGCCTGAAATAAATAATGTGTACTCAGACAAGCGTGAAGGAGTCGGACCCATGGATCACTTCCTATCTGTTGTAATCTTGGGTAGCCACAGGAAAAGTGACCCATCAGCTGTGGCTAAGGTCGGGAGCCCTGGCCCTGAAAATCTGTCCATTAAACTGAAGTCTACTGCTGAGCCAAAAACCACCAAGACAACAGTGGCTTCAGAGCTGAATTCCTAAATGTATTTCCCTGACTTGGTTATCAGCTGAGCCCCTGACAATAACACTCTGGGTAAAGAAAGTGAAGGAACTGGAGGTCACAGAGAGAATCACAGCAATCCTCAGACTCCAGTTGGACAAATTCTTGGAAATATGGAGACCATGGCATTTGGGAATGGAACAGAAGGGGTTTGGTTGGAGGGTTAGGGAGGGAAATCCAGACTCACTGCAAGGCAGTGAACCAGAATAGACTGCTGCATTGAGGGGGGCCGGGGGTCTGAGGACTAGCTCCAAGCCACATCACCTCAACACACTGCACTGCATTCCCATTCATATCCAGATTTAATTAATCCCTGGACTGAACTTTTTCTTACAGTTAACTCATTGATTTACACATGTCTTGAAATATTACTACCTAAGGGTCATACAAGCACACTGCACACAAAGTCATTTTATTACTTTTTCCTTTTATTTATTTTATTCTCCCAGCAATGACTATTAAAATCAAGGATGATCTGTTCTTTCTTTATTCCTTTTCTTACTACTGACAAATGACAATATGTTGTCTGCATAGTTAATAATCAAACCAGTCACAGAGCTATCAAATTTTTAATTGTCTTCCTATGGACTGGAATCAGCTGATGGACAATTCTGTCTAGTTTATGTTCGTGGAAAGGATTTTCATATATCGTCCACCTGCAAGAAGAAAAAAAAATGACTTACTTAAATTTCTGCTGCTCTGTTTATTAGTATGGCTATTCTTGTATGGTTGGATGCACTAAATTGTACTGGTATGCATTTGTGCCTTAATAAAAGTTAAAGTGAAAAAAAAAAGAGCTGAGACCTTTATTGAGATCAATAAATCTTATCAAGCTCTTATGCAAGCGATCAAAAACTTTGAGCAGAAACTTGATGCACTAGTTGTTAGATGCAAGAGTGTGGAACACCAAACTGCAACAAGTGAAACAAAGTCTTGTCAGATCCACCACGGCTGCATAATGAAAAGAAAATGGGCAGACTAGGATGGCCCCTGTGGTCCTTACCTATTGTCAAATTGTATGCTCATGAGGGTAATGTAGTCAGTTGCTTTGGAAAATACGGAATGTTAATACACCAAGAGCTATCTTTTCTGTGTTATATTTATTGCCAATTCTGATGGTAAATTCTGTTTAAATTACACCAAGACTAGATGTAATTAAATATATTGTTACAAAACAAGGGCATTTAACATCACCTGCTGAAAGCCAGGAGATTAGCTGGGGATAAATAATGGTGTGCTAAAGACTCCTATTTAGTCCATTGTGTGATCCCTAACATTGTACTGCTAGGTGCAAGATCTTGAGGAGCCGATAATCACACCTGGGCATCTGGAACAATGGCAAACATTAAAAGAAATTAACATGCTCAATTATTCCAGAGAACACTAGCGCTGCTATGAAATCCCTTCTCTGCACTTACTGCCTTGACAAATTACTAAGGTATTGTATGATTGAAGCCTCCCAACCCCCACCACCTACAACCAAGTATACACTACCACTGCAATGATGCTGGACCACACATAACTGAAACATAGCAAGGTAACAACAGAAGGTGACTAGGGGTCCATCTAGTACACCCATTTTTGTTTCTGTGGCATTTGCTGAAAAAGCAGCTGATATCAGCAAAACAATGCATTTTTCTTGCCCTCCTGTTGGCTAACAGCACCCTGTCTGGATCATTTCAGTGAAGTCTTGTGCTTTTCTTGTGTGCAAGAAGGAGTGGGGTGGGCTACAGGTCTGAGTGTGGAGGCAACCAAGTGAAGCAACAAATTATGATAGCAGGTGCTGCAGAGCTAAATATTGTGATTCCTTGGAGTGGGACATATAAAACATACCGTTCGGTTCTGAATTGCACTCCCCTTCTTCCCGCAGCTGTTTTTTTTTTCCATGTGAATAACTATACACACTTGACCTGGTGCAAGATGAAGGGAAATTATATATATATTTAGCCAAGCTTGATTCCAATCTGGAGACCGAGAGCTGCTGGGCGGGTGTTATGACAGACAAAAGCATTCCCACAAAAACATGCAGTCCCAAGTACCATGCCCCCAGCTAATGCTGTTACATTTCACATTACTTATGAATTGAAACAGCACAGAGCAAATGTTGAAAAAATGCAGATCTGTGAAATAATACTTCAGACTATCTCGATCGGTGTCAGCTTTAATTCCCAGCACCAGCCATAACCTGCGATAAAGAATGGAGGATTATTTCACAGATCTGCTTTTTGTAACATTTGCTCACTCTGTTTCAGTTTATAAGTCTTGTAAAACACAACAGCATTACATGGGGACCCACAAAAAGAAAGGGAGCACATCAATTCGCTCCCGTCATTTCCTTCCGCGACAACTGGCTACCGACGACTCACTCCGGTGACAGTTGGCTCCTGAGATAACCCACCCCCTGACAATTCACTCCCTACTGACAGCCAATTGTCACAGAGTGAATTTCACACTGCTTCTTGTCAGTTGTGGCAGGCTAAAAGGCATGTGCAAGAAACATAGTGCGACCATACAAGTTTTCTTAGGTGTACCACCCCCGCTTCCAATGCCCTGCTCCTTTTTGCAGGCATGGCAGCACTGCAACAATAAATGTCCAAACTGTCTATGACAGCAGTTCAGATGCAGATTCAGATGCAGATGCAGTTCAGATGCAGTGGCGTACAGCTCAGAGAAAACCACCACTACAATACTAACATACTAACATACTAAAATGCCAGCAGAATAGGCCTAATGGTCTTTCGTGTCTGCTCGTTTGGTCAGCCCCCACCCTGGGTGCTGACCTTGCTGTCCCCCTCGCCTTCTCTGGCTTCTCCCTTCCCAGTTCCGGATATTCTTGCTGCATTGGATTTTGCTTCCTGAACCCTTCCCCTGTACCTGTCCCACCCCCTCTTGAACCCCTCCACTGTCTCTGCCTCCACCAGCCCCCCAGGTAGTGCATTCCATGGCTCTACCACCCTCTCAGTGAAGTAGCACCTCCTCCTTTCTCCCCTGAATCTTCCCCCCTCCAGCTTCCACCCATGCCCTCTAGTGGCCCCCTCCTCCTTCCTTCGAAACACCCTCACTGTTCCTCCCCTATTTACCCTCTTCATGTACTTGAAGACCTCTATCATGTCCCCCCCGGTCCCTTCTCTCTTCCAAAGTGTACATATTTAGCTCTTCGAGCCTCTCCTCATAGGTCCTGTCCCCCAAGCCCCAAATCATTTTGTTGCCCTCATCTGGACCCTTCCAGGAGGTTAATGTCCCTCTTTAAGTGCGGCCTCCAAAACTGCACACAGTACTCCAGGTGCGGCCTCACCAAGCAGTTATACAGAGGGAGTATCACTTCCCTCCTTCTGGAGGTGATCCCCCTAGCGATGCATCCCAGCATCCTGTTGGCCTTGGCTGCTGCCCTCCTACAAGTCTCAGAGTTGTTCATCTTGACATCCACCACCACCCCCAGGTCCCTCTCAGCCATTGAGACTTGTAGTATTTCCTCCCCAGGGTGTACACTTGGCCTGGGTTTCTGGCCCCCAGGTGGAGTACCTTGCATTTCCCTGCATTAAACCTCAGCTTCCACTTTCTAGACCATCTTTCCAGAGCCTCCAGGTCCTCCTGCAGGGTCACCCTCCCTCCTCCCATCCACCACCGCCCCAGTTTCGAGTCATCTGCAAGAGACTCATCTCACTCCTGATTCCTGTCCTTATGTCAGATACGTAGGCATTGAACAGAAGGGACCCAAGGACTGATCCCTGTGGGACCCCACTAATGACCCTCCTTGGGGAAGAGACTATCCCACCAACTACGACCCTCTGGGTCCGGTCCTGGAGCCAATTTCCTATCCATCGGATCATCTGGTTTCCCACCCCAATTTCTCGTAGTTTATCCAACAGGCCCACGTGAGGAACAGAGTCAAATGCCTTGCTGAAGTCTAGAAAGAGGACATCCACTGGTCTACCCAGGTCCAAGGCACTTGTCACCCAGTCATAGAACTCCACCAGGTTTGTCTGACATGATTTCCCCGGGATGAATCCATGCTGTCTATCGTCCAGGCACCCTGACTTATCCAGGTCCCCCCCTAGCCTCTCCTTGACAATGCTCCATCACCTGCTCACCACTGATGTCAGGCTGACAGGCCTGTAGTTCCTGCCACCTCCTTGATCCCCTTTGTGGATAGGCACTACATGCGCCACCTTCCAGTCTTGGGGCACCCACCCTGTCCTCAGAGAGATGGTGAAAAGCTCTGCCAGGGTTTCGCCAGGACATCTGCAAGTTCCTTCAGCACTCTAGGATGTAATTTATCCGGCCCTGGTGCTTTCTCCGTCTTAAGGGAGCTTGAGGGCTTCCCTCACTCTCTGTTGTGATTTCACTTCCAGTACCTCTTCTCCCTGCTTAGCCCTCCCCCACCTGCCAGTGATGCCCCCTCTCCCCAGACCTGCCGATTGGTAAGGGCCCCTGCCTCATTATCTCTGTCTCCTCCCATGTATGATGCAGCATCCCATTTTCCTGGTGAAAACTGAGGAAGTACTCATTTAGTACCTCAGCCTGCTCCTCTGGGTCTTGTGCCCATCTCTTCCCTGATCTAATCCTGCTAATCTGCCCCTTCACCCTTCGTCTTTCCCCAATGTATCTAAAGAACCCCTTTTTCCCTCTCCTAATTTCCATGGCCAGGTTCTGCTCCTTCCTTGCCTTAGCCACCCTCTCCAGTCTAGTGGCCCTTCTAGCCATCAGCTTATACTCCCCTCGATCCCTTTCACTCCTTGAGCACTTGAATTTCTTATAGGCTGCTTTCTTTCCCCGCACCACCTCCTGGACCTCCCTGGTCCACCAACAGGTTTTTGGGCCCTACCGATTTTGTCTTACTCTTGCACAGGTGCTGGTAGCATCCTGCACCCCTCTGCTGATGATTTCCCACCTACTATCAGCGCCCATGTCTGACCCAATCCCATCCAAATGCTCCTATGATCCTTCCCATTTCTTAAAATCCACCTCCTGAAGTCGGTTACTCCATCTTTGTGCAGCCTTCTACCCTCCTAGGTCCAGGCAGAACCAGACCGTGGCATGGTCACTCCCGCCAATGGGTCCCTTACCTCCAGGCCCCAATCTGGTCACTGTCTGCCAGGACCACATCCAGTACCCGTGCCTCCCTGGTCGGTTCCCTCACCTGCTGAGTTAGAACGCGCCTTGAAAGACATCCAACAACCCTGTTCCCGGTCACAGAGGATGTCATGGTCTCCCAGTCTGTTCCTGGCATGTTTAAGTCCCCTAACACCACCACCTTCCTCTGCCCAGTCTGCAGTGTCTCCCAACATCTGCCACCAGACTGTCCTCCAGCTCCTCCGCCAGGGCAGGGGGTCTATACACTCCCTATTTTTACTCTCTTGCCCCTTGTTATCAGCAGACCCAAATCGCCTCCATGGTTCCCTCCGCCTCCTCTACTCCCCCATGCCAATGCAGTTTTTACTATCATTGCTACCCCTCCTCCCCTTCCCTCCCCCCTGTCCTTCCTGAACATAGTGTAACCCTCCAGGTTCAGGTCCCAGTCATGTCTTGCAGTGGCCTAAGTCTCAGTGACCACCGCCACATCCACTGCTCCCTCAGTTAACATCGCCTGGAGCTCAGGCATTTTATTGCCCAAGCTCCTGGCATTTAGCAGGACTACCTTCCACCCTTTCCCTATAGTTCCATTTCCCCTGCTCGTGTTCCCTTGGGGATTCTGTTTTCTCCTGGTCTGCACTTTGCCAGTTGGTCTTTTCCTGCAATCCTCCTGGTCCCCAGGGGTGGAGACAGAGTCCTCCTTATCGGCATCCCCTTGACTGCCTTTTCTCCCATCCCACCCCTTCACAAGTTTAAACCCCACTTTTACCAATGAACTCCTCTATTTTCAACTTAAGGATTCCTCCCTCCAAATTGAGATGTGTATCATCTAGCATACAGCTCCTTATCCTCCCAGGTCTCCCCCAATCCCCATCAACCCATACCCTCTGGCCTCACACCACTCCCTGAGCCACTGGTTTATCTCCCTAATTTTCTTTTGTGTTCCCCACTAGCCCTTGGCACTGGCAGGATTTCTGAGAAGGAAACTGTGCATCCTATGTCATGACAGACCCTGGCGAGCTCCCTGAATCTTGCCTGTATCTCTAGCTCGCTATTTCCCTCAATGTCATTTGTGCCCAGGTGACCAGTATGTCTGGGGAACCCCCACAGTCCTTTGCCAGCTGATATACCTCGTGCTTAGCCCTGTGCACCGTTAGTCCAGGGAAGCATCTTGTTCTAACTGGCCAGGCTTCTCCCTCCCTATCCCATTTGATACCCCTGACCATAGAATCCCCCAGCAGGAGCACTCTGACCACTCCTTTTCCTCCATTCCCCCTTCCATGTCCCTCATCCTTTCTACTGGCCCTTCCACCCAGCTGGCTCCTTGTTCCTCCCCCTATCTGTGTGCCACATGCCACCCGCTCCTTATTTACCATGGCCACTCCCTTCCCTCCAATCCTATGCCTCTCCTCCTTCTGAGTATCCTTCTGTACCTTGTTTATTCCCCCCTTCCTGCTCACAACTGGTCCTTCTCCCCCATCTGCTAAACTAGCCTGGCTCATCCTCCCTTCCTTCCTGTCTCCATTTAGTTCCTCCTTGCTCGCCGTGCTCCCCTGGCCTCACCCTCAGCTCTCTTTACTGAATCCTCCTTGTACTTCTGGTCCTTCTTACCTTTCTCCCAACTGGTCCTTCTCCTTGCGCTTTCTTCCCTCTTCTCCCTGCCCCTCCTGCTCCGATTCACTACTCCCCCATTCTCCTGCATTCCAGGTCCCCCTGTTCTTCCTGCTATCTGGCCCCTGCCTCCTGCCCCCCACTCCCACACCCTTTTCGTCTCTAACCACCTCTGTCGTGGCTACATCCTCCCCCTCATCCTTGAGCAGAAGAAGAGAATTGAAGCGGTTACTAAGTATAAGGTCTGATCCACCTCCCTGCCTTGCTTCCTTCTGTCCAGCACTGGCTATCCGCCTACTTCCCTGAGAATGTTGTCCCTCCGTCCCCCTTTGTGAGGGTCCCCAGTTACCTGCCTGCTTCCTTGGTAGTGTCCTTTGGGCCCTCTGCCAGGGTCCCTATGGACCCTGAGTATTCTCCTGCACTCCTTTCCCTATACCCCCGCCCCCAGTGCTTGTGCAACCCTGTGGGAGATTTCCAGCCTCCTTCCCAACCATACCACCCCCTTCCCCAGCTTTCTCCTCATCCCCGCAACCTCCTCCCTAAGCTGTGCTAGCTGGTAGCACACTGGGCAACCACCAAACTTCCAAGCCCAGTCCAGTATCATGGCTGCTCCACACCCTGTGCACCCCACCACCCTCCCAAAGATGCCGGCCCTAATCACCGATGGTAACATCTAGGCAATTTGCATACTGCCGTTGGCAGTATGCAAATTGTCTACATGTCACCACTGCATCTGCATTGCTGTCATAGATAGCTCATTTTTACTGTTGACCAGGACCACGTGTCATCTCTCAGGCGTACCTCTGACCCCTGCTTCCTGGGTCGTTGTTGTTCGTCCTCAGCTGGTTGCTATAACTTTTAGTAGGTTACCATGACAACCTTTGTAACAATGTTTACATAGACTGTGCAGTCAGTTTCAGTAAGGACAAGACCTCTACACTGTCTGCACCTCTTGTGTTACAGACACGATCAGCTTTTGTCATAGCAGAGTAAATTGCGAGGAGGAGCCGTCACTCCTTCAGAAGGCTGATGCCTGTCAGTCTTGGGGCAAATCATGAATAATAAAAACAGAACGGGACTCTTCTCTCAGCAATCACTGAAGGCACTCTACTTTTTGGTAAATAAAAAATCTTCACTACCTTTCCCCTCCTGCTTTCACCCACAATAAAAAAATAATGATAATAATAGTAATACTGTGCTAGGGGGAGTACCGGGATAGAGTCTGCACAGTCACTCCAGAGTGTGTTTTTTTTCACAGTGTACATGTTATGTGAAATAAACATTTTCTGGACATATTGCATATCACTTATTTTTGTATTACACTAGACATTTTGTTATTAAGGGGAAAGTGAGTTTCTCTGATAGTGCCAATAAAAGTGGGGGTGCTGTTTGTTGATGGGGTGGGATGGGGTCAAAAGTGCCAGAAAAAGTTTTTGCTTCCTATCTGAGAAGAAGTGAGCTGGTACTTGCACTGAACCTCTGCTCTGCCATGTCTCCTGAGAGAAACTTGCTGTCCCCATAATAACAATATGACAAATACAAAAATAAATGATATGCAACATGTTCTGAAACTATTTATTTTGCATAACAATTATACTGTGATAAAAGGCACTCGAGTGACTAATGCTGCAGACTCTAACCCGGTACTCCTCCGAGCGCATTACTATTAAACTTTATTTTTCATTTCAGCTCCACTTGACTTCATTGTCCTTAATTTTACCATTTGCTATTAAACATCATTTTAACACTTATTACCTTCATGTACTAGTGCTAATTATTTGAATATTCCGATGCTCAGAATAAGATCATAGACAATTACTTTAATGGTTGTGAATCAAAATATACATGGTTGCCACATGGCTATATTATCCTTATGAGGTTGGCTGCAAATGATGGTTCCAGTGATTAATTGCTTGATAAAACTTGCTGAACATGGCAAAGTAAGTCTGGTGCTAAATGAACATTCTAACATCTTAAAATTAGTTGCCGGTAATTTAAAACTTAGTTCCAAGTTGTCAGCAAGTACGACGTGGGAGGATCCAGGCGCTGATTGACTACCACTGCCCACAGCGCCCGCAAAAAAACATCCTACCTCTGTGCCAAAACCTTGTTTGCTTTTGCTCATCCTCAAGGTCAGTATTAGCATGTGGGCTGGGTTGGCTTGCATGCAGCAAGTATGACGCAGGAGTGATAATGTTAGCATAGCAATAGCCAAACGTAAGTTATTATTAAACATACACACACAGTTATTGCTTGCCTCCTGTTTAGAAAGATCATTGACAGATTTATCTATTCCTGATGCAGACTGGAGCTTTGGGATCAAGATCAGCAGTGCCTTAGATGCTGTTTCTGAAAAAGAAACATTTAAAAGCAACATTTCTATATCTTTTTTGATCTTTTTGATTGTTTACCCCCCCAAAAAAAACACATATTTAAAGCCTCCTTCTAAAGTCAGCAAAGTTTATGAGCCTCACACATGGTAAGGGAAATGGATGGGTAAGCTAACAAAAAGATCAAAGAGATATAGGAAGCTGATATGAAGTGATTTGTAATTGCTTAATATGGTCTCATTGGCATCTGGTAACACTTCTCTGTGTATCTGGTCACTGCATCCACCCACAAGCCCCCTTTAACAGATTGACAACATAGAGCTAGATATTCAGACTGCGCCAGGCAGGGGCACAAGCCTGGGTGCAGCGCAACTGGGTTGAGCCAGGGCATGGTCCAGGTGATATTCAATGGTGCTGCGCCATGGCTCAGCACCATTGAATATGGCACTGAGGGCGCACGCACAGCGCATGGCACAGTGGCACTACGCCAGCACAAGTGGCAGCAGGGGAGCAGGGGGCTGTGCCAGCACAAGTGCAGTTGCGCTAGGCACAACAAGAGTGATATTCAGCCATGGGCATGCAAATTAGGCCATAATGCATGCAAGGCACAAATGGGGCCATTTTCATGTCATTATGGCCCCATTTGCATGCGGTGCGCAAATCCCTGGTGCCTTGCCAGGCTGCAACCATCAAGGACCGATGCCCCGCTGCCCCTCGGCAGGCACCGCATCCATTCTTCCGATCGTGGGCATGAGTAGGATAAAACCCTGGTGGTCCAGTGAACCATACCCCTTCGCCCGAACGCAGGCATAGGTTAAATATTACCCTGGTGGTCCAGTGGACCACTATCCCCTACCCGATCATGAGCAGGTAGTAAATTAATCCCTGGTGGTCCAGTGGACCGATCACCTTCACCTGCTCATGGGCGTTAGTCAAACTCCCTGGTAGTCCAGTGGTACCCTCCCCACCCACCCACATAGTACCCCACCACCCTGCACCCCCGGTCAGCAGTGTGTGGCAGCTTATTTAAAAAACAGAGTAATGCATCGGAGAAAATAATACCTACTAACTACTTAAACAATCCTATCTACCCCCATCCCTTCTCCCCAACATCAACCACCCCCACCCACCACAAGGTGCAAGTATTCTATACCTATAACTGCAACCGTGATAAATAAGGTAACCACCAGCTAGTTGATTATATCAGAAAAAATAATTGAGATGTCCATGAATACTAATATAAGATGATCAGGACAGATAAAGGGCGTACAACTTCCCCCATATTTTAGTAAATGAGGATTTACGGTGACGTACATTTGCAATTAGTTGTTCTGTATGGAGGGCAAATGATAACTCATGTAACCATTCCAAATAAGAAATGGGAACTTGATCCAGCCAATGTCTAAGCACTATTTGTTTGACTGCCAGTGAGATGAGAGCCATATGGTATCTTCTCTTTTTCACTAGAATTTTGGAGAAATCCCCCAGGATACAGATGGTGGGGGGAAAAAAGGCCTTGTAGACCTAGGAGTGGGTCCAATGTTGTTTTGATTTGTTTCCACAGGGGAGATACCTTCTCACAAGCCCAGAAGATATGCAGGAGAGAACCTTCCTCCTTGTCAGATCTGGAGCATATATTTGAGGGGAGATGCCCCATTTTAGCCAGTTTGATTGGAGTGTATTACATGTTGTTTAAGATATAATACTGAGTTAATCTATACCGGTCTTGAGTAATGTAAACATATAAGTCTTTCCATAGGTGCGGCCAGTTAATTTCCAAGTCAGGAAAAAGAGCATTCCATATCTTGGAACCCACTGGAGATGGGGGTTGGGGACTTGCAAGCAGATGCTTGTATAGAATGGAGATTCCATGTGACCTGCATGCTGGACCATTTATCTGTTGTAAAAAGTCATCAAATAAGAAGGCAGAGGTTTCGGTCCAAACATTTTAACCAGAAGATGTCTAAGCTGGAAGACTTTGAAGATGTATGTCGATGGTAACCTAAGTTTACTTAGAGTCACTGGTGAAGTCATGATGGAGCTGTGGGAGTAGCATTCTGAGACTGTGATTTCTGGGGTTATCAGAAGCCAGCTTCCGGACAGTGAAATACCTCCAATCTTGATGTTTAAATTGGAGAGGATTGGTTGAGAAAAATCACAGACTGGAAACAGTTTGAGATATCTGCACATTTTTGAAAAGACTCTTAGCGAGATTCCAATTGGGGAGGAATGTAGTGATTTTGGTATATTTCTCATTGGAGCAAAGAAGATTGTAGCAGGGGATAATTTGTGAGAAGACAATAGTTCGGATTCAATTTGTAGCCAGATTGGGATACAGTCTTGTTGAAGTAGAAGTTGAGATAGAGATAACCATTTCCCACATTTATATAGATGACTAGCCCAGTAGTATAGTAAGAAATTAGGCAAACATAACCCTCCTGATTCCTTGGGTTGGCTTAGTTTAAGGTAGGATCGTCTGGCCACTTTGTCTAACCAAATAAATGAAGTGATATCTGAATGAATGCATTTAAAGAAGGATAAAGGTAACCAAATATTAAGCATATTAAGGGGATAGAAGAGTCTAGGGAGGACGTTTATCTTGATAATGTTGATCCTGCCCCATAATGAAAGTGGAAGATTTTTCCAATGTGCTAAGTCTTGTTGAACATTTTTCCATAAATCTGATAGGTTTAGCTTCCGGTATAGTGAGAGGTCGGAGGTGATAAAAATTCCCAAGTATTTAATGAAATGGGGGGACCATTTCATACCAAATTTAGTGAAATCAAGACCGTATGTTAGGTAATTGAGGGGGTGAATTTCAGTCTTGCTTAAGCTGAGCTTATAATTCGAGTATTTTCCAAAGGTATCAATAATGTCCAGTGCAGCTGATAAAGAAGAGACAGGGTTGGAGAGATGGAGAAGTATGTAGTCCGCATAGACCCAGAGCTGGTGGGCCACATTACCTACTGGGGTGCCAGTGCTATGGGGGAAGAGTTCAGACTCCTAATAAGAGGTTCTAAGTATAGGTTAAAAAGGAAGGGAGAAAGTGGACATCCTTGACGTGTACCTGTATAGAGGGGAAAAATGGCTGAATGAACTACATTACAATGTATTTTCTCAGAGGGAGAGGGGTATAGAGACTGTATCCACTGAATAAAACCTGAGGGGAAGCCCATTAGTTGTTAAAGGTGCCCACAGTCCCAATCTACCCTATTAAAGGCTTTCTCTGCATCTAAAGAGATTAATGCCATTGATACGGGGGAGCTTTTTGCTGCCTGAATGAGATAAGAGAGTTTACGAAGGTGATCTGATGAGGATCTACTGGAAACAAACCCTACCTGTTCCGGACTGAGAAGATGGGACCATATCTGTTCCATTCTGGTGTCAAGAATTTTGGCTGAAATTTTAATATCACAATTTAGTAGTGAGATTGGATGACAACTCGACAGGGAATGAGAGGATTTGTCTAGTTTAAGAAGAAGAATGATGGAGGCTTCTAATAAGGATGGATCTAGGGTCTCTCCGGATTGCATAAACTGATAGAACTGTAGTAGAATAGGTGCAAGGTCTTTAGCAAATACTTTATAAAAATTCGAAGGTAGCCCATCAGGGCCTGGAGCCTTGTCCATTGCTAGGGTGTTGATAGCTGTTTCTACTTCTTGTAGAGAGAGAGGAGCAGATAGGAAGGTCTGTTGTGGGAGTGATAGGCATGGTAATGAAATGGAGTTTAAGTATGCTAGTAACTCCACTTTTGGAGGGGAAGATGAACGCTGACTGTAGAAAGAGGAATAGAACTGTTTGAAGATATTCACAATATCTCTGGGATGGGTTTTAATGGTGCCATCAAGGGCACTGATTGCAGGAACATTCCTGGACGCCTCAAGTTTCCTAAGACGGATGGCTAATAAATGGCCTGCCTTTTCCCCATGTTCTATATATTTCACCTGAGTCCTTAATATTGCAAAATCTGCTTTGTCCTGTAGAAGGGAGGAATATTTGTTTCTTAATGATAGCAGGTTTTGCAAGGAGTCAGTGGAAGAGGAGGTGGAAAGAGACTGTTTCCAGTGATCGAATTTGGACCAATAAAGATAAAGCTTCAGCTTCCCTTTTCCGTTTACGTGTAGAAGCAAGCCTGATAAATTCTCCTCTCAAAAAGCATTTCAGAGCAGTAAAAAACCACTATGGTTTTCAAACAAGGTGGCAGGGAAGGTTAAGGAAAAAAAGGCTGCATTCAAAAAGTATAAGGAATCACAGAAGGACCATGACAGGGAACTGTATCAACTAAAGCAGAAAGAAGTGGGGAAGGCAGTCAGACTAGCAAAGGCCCAAACTGAAGAAAAATAGCCAACTCAGTTAAGAAGGGGATAAAACCTTTATAGGTACATTAGGATATAGAAAGGTTAAGGGAGGGATAGTGAAGATTAAAGGAGAGGGAGGTGGGCAGAGGGAGACAGTGAAAGGCAGAGATACTGAATGAATACTTTTGCTCAGTATTCACAAAAGAAGATGAGGAGAAGTTACCAAACCGACAATAGAAGCACTCTGGGTAGGGGTTGACACCAGTCCATTCACAGAAGAAACAGTCCTGAAAGAACTCCTAAAACTCAAGGTGGACAAAGCAATGGGGCCTGATGAGATTCACCCCAGAATCCTAAAAGACTAAGGGAGGACCTAGTGACACCACTGACCACGCTTTTTAACAGATCATAGCAGGATGGGGCGGTACCTGAGGACTGGAGGAGGGCAGATGTGATTCCCCTTCACAAAAGTGGGAGCAAGGCAGAAGCAGGAAACTACAGACCTGTAAGTTTGACCTCAGTGGTAGGGAAAATGATGGAATCACTTCTGAAAGAAAGAATTGTTGAGTACCTAGAGGCCAGTGGGGCTGGGACCCAAAGCATGGATTTACAGCAGGAAGGTCATGTCAGGCAATTAATTGATTTCTTCGACTGGGTGACCAAAGTAATAGACCAGGAGGGGCTGTGGATGGCCTACCTGGACTTTAGCAAGGCATTTGACACAGTCCCACACAAAGATTAATAATCAAGTTAGCCAGCCTGGAGTGGGTCCCAGGGTGGTAGCCTGGGTAAGCTGGCTGCACAACAGGACACAGAAGGTAATGTGAATGGAACACATTCTGAAGAAAGGGGGGTTACTAGTGGAGCACCTCAGGGCTCAGTACTGGGTCCAGTCCTCTTTAATATCTTTATAGGTGACATTGCAGAGGGTCTGGAGGGAAAGGTATGCCTCTTTGCAGATGACACAAAGATCTGTAACAGAGTTGATACACAAGGGAGGGTAGAAAATATGAGAAGGGACTTGGCAGGTTGGAGGAATGGTCAGACAGTAGGCAACTTAGATTCAATACAAAGAAGTGCAGAAGTAATTCACCTGGGAAACAAAACCCAGGAGAAAAGTACACAATAGCAGGGGAGGCATTAATAACAACAAAATGGAAAGGACCTGGGGTAGTCATATCAGATGACCTAAGGTGGGTAAGCAATGTGAAAAGTCAGTAAGGAGAGCCAGGGGGATACTGGGATGCATAGGAAGGGGCATCACAAGTAGAAAAAGGGAAGTGGTTATCCCTCTGTACAGACAGTTGGTGAGACCATATCTGGAGTACTGCGTGCAATTTTGGACACCTCATCTACGCAAGGACATAGACAGGATGGAAGCAGTCCAGAGGAGGGCAACTAAAATGGTGCAGGGTCTGCAGCAGAAGCCATATGAAGAGAGACTGAGAGAGCTTAATGTGTATACTCTTGATGAAAGGAGGGACAGGGGGGACATGATAGAAACATTTAAGTAACTCAAGGAAATCAACAAAGTCCAGGAGGGTAGCATCTTTTAGAAAAAGAGATGTGTAAGAACAAGGGGGCACAATTTAAAGATAGAGGGGGGACGGCTCAGGGGTAATGTGAGGAAAATTTTTTTCACAGAGAGAGTGGTGGATACATGGAACAGGAGGTCGTTGGGTCTAAAACAGTGGGGGAATTCAAACATGCATGGGACAGACACAAGGCAATTATAGTTGGGGGTTGCAGGAAGTAGGCTGTTGGTTAACTAGAATCTGCAGCTTATCCAGTAGGTAGGGAAATGGGCAGACTGGGTGGGCCAAGTGGTCCTTATCTGCCATCAAAGTCTATGTTTCTATGTTTCTATGTACACCATTCGTGGTCCACTCTCTGGACCGAATTGAGGTTAGTGGCTATGAATGCTTGAATCAGAGAAGGGATTCTGGAGGTAACACAGTCCTCCTTTAGGAGCTGTGTATTCAACCGCCAGTAAGTATCCCTTTGAAAACTGGCATCAATTATCAGTGTTGCCCAGGCTACAGCATGATCCAAAAGAACTATAGGTTCTATTTCTGTATTGTACAGGCCATGTAAGAGAGAACGACTGATTAAAATGTAGTCTAATCAGGGTGAGAAAGAGTGAACCATAGAGTAGAAAGAAAAGGTGCAAGATGATGGGTTCAGTATTCTTCATGGATCACATAATCCTATGGAGTCCAGAAATTCATTTAGTGCTCTTTGGGCTGTTGATAGAGGTCTGAGGGGACAATTAGATTGGTCTAGGTCTTGGATGGGTCGGAGATTCCAGTCCACTCCCAGTATTACTGGAAGTGACATAAAGGGTTTTACTTTGTTTAGTAATTCTGGGAAGAAGTCAGGGTCCCCACCCACTGGACCATAATCACTCCCCAATACTAACTCTGTGCGATCCAGCAAACCCTGAACTAGGATGTATCTCCCCTGTGGATCTGCTATAGCCACATTTGCCTGAAAGGATACCAAGAGTTTCACTAGAATGGCTGTCCGCTTACTAGCCATCGATGTTCCAGAAGCAAAGACTTGACCAATTTCCTGTCTATGAAAACCATTGGTTTCATTGGAGAGTAGATGAGTCTCTTGGAGAAATGAGATACTGGTGTGCAAAAATGAAATGTGCTTAAGAATTTGGCATCTTTTAGTGGGTTCACGGGCACCTCTAACATTCCAAGTAATAAATTTAGTTATAACACTAGCCATTATTGTAGTAAAATAACACACACAACTTGTATTCTGTATTTACAAATGCACCTCACCCCTCCCTCCCTGAACTTTCCCCCACTGTTTTTTAGGTCTTTTGCTCCACAATCTCAAGCATCTAGAAAGTGATACTGAGTCGGCTGGATGATCATATAAAAACAATATAATGATCAAAGTTGAAGTTTGTAGAGCAGTCATGAGTCTGACAACCCTACCCCCCACCCTCCCTCCTCAAATTTCTTGATAAACCTATATACAAATACTTCCCTACCATCTGTTAGTTCCCCCTGAAGTAGAATAACAGAACAGTGGTTAGAAGTCCCTTGTTGACCCTGGGAGCCCTCCTGCTAATGAGTTGAATGTGGTGGACCATTGTACCATACATTGGATAGTGGATCTGTATTTGGTCCAAACGGATCCACCTAGACAAAAAATAACCCCATAATCCCCATGGTGTGCGTGAGATCAGAATGAAACATAGGGACATATACCAGAGGGCAGCCAGGGTACACCCCCCACAAACCAGTACATGAGGCTGGTCGTCATTTAACTGCTACAACCTTTTCTCCTCCTACCCCCCCCCCCAGCAATCCAATATATAAATGAATAAATAAAACAAAAACTGAGCAGGATATGACTCTGAATTTGCTATTAAATTAAAATGGTTACCGACCTGTTTCAAAAGTGAGACCTTAGGTGGTGTTCAACCAGGATCCTCAGGCTGGAGTTGAATGTAGGAAATAGAGTTAAAGGGCTGCATAGTAAATCTGAACAGATCGGAGGGTTAGGAAATAAGAAAAACTGGGAGAGGATGAAATGAGGGCATTAATAGATTAGTCCAGAGAAAATAGAAGGAATACAGTGAAATAGAGAAAAAGAGGCAGAATACTGGTTGAGCACACTACAAAAGCTACTCGAAAACCCCATTATAATGTTATCTTATAGGATAACTATCAGTAGTACATTTGGCAAAGTAAATAGTCAAATTCTCCTGTGTCCAGGCGTATAGTGAATCAGTTCATTGGGGGAATAGAAAGCCAGACCGATCAGAGCCACCTATAAAAGAGTCCCTAGGGAAACAGCATTTGGAACACAAACATTTCTTGCCATTAATAAACTGGCAGTTAGCAGCTCGATGCACTAGGCCATGTTGGAAGCATTCGAGTCTAGGATCAGGCCGATGTTAGGATCCCCATCTCAAGGCGAGTGCCAGAACATCATTCAAACCGTTAAGCGCTGGACTTCTGGGCCTCATCCAAGGTAGACATTGAGTTCCGATCAACAAAGATCAAAGTTGAAAATCTAATCTATTTTGATGTCTTCAGGGGGACTTGAACAGGGAGGGCAACCTCTTTCTTAGCTCCGCATGAGCTTGCAGGGCTGAATCAAATGAGAGCCATGATCCGTCCACCAAAACTATCAGGCGAGCTGGGTAAGCCATGCGAAACTTAATACTGGCCGCAATTAATTTGCACACAATAGAGTTAAAGGTGGCTCTTTTCTGTCAGGTTTCCAATGGTAAATCTTGGGTAATATGCAGTTTTTTGTCCTCTCATTGTATGGTGTGCAGTTCCCTGGTTTTAGTTAAAATATGCTGCTTTTCTAGATAGTTCAGCAGTCTGATGATCATCGGTCTGGGAGAAGCAGAATCTACTGGTCTCGGTCTCAATGATCTGTGAGCCCTTTCAATTAGATAGGCAGGGTTGTGCGGCGATGGGCCGGCGATTTTGGCTAGTAGCTTTTGGGTGAAAGTGATAGCCGAGGAGCCCTCTTCACCTTCCGGCAAGCCGAAAATTAGAATATTGTTCCTCCGGCTTCGGTCTTCTAGGTCCTCAGTTTTAAGTTGCAATTTGGCTATTTGTTGCTTAAGTTTCATTGTCTCTGGTTCAGATTGTCCCTTCAAGTTTCTAATGAGCAGGTACATGCTTCGGTGCCTGAGGTTCGTATTTTTAGATCACTCAGCTCGCTGCATACATTCTTGAGATCCGATGCAATATCTTGAAGGGTTTCATTGAAGGGCATTAATTCCTGCAGAAATCTCTCCTCTGTTAATGGCATTGGTGGAATCAAGGCACTTGGTTGTTTGGAGGAGGTTTGCTGGTAGTTTTTGCCTTCTTGGCCTTTTTGTCAGGCAAGACCGGAGGTGTGTGTCTTGGCAAGGCCATTTTCATCTCTGCCTCCATCTCGGCTTAGTTTACTCATTGCGATGAAAAAAAAATTTGTTGATTCTTCCCAGATAGGCAGATTATAGATGAATCAGCAAGGTAGAAGACACGTTTCCTCATTAAAAGTCTGATTAGGATGGATTACTGAAGGGGTTAGCGAGTGCCCAAAGGAAGAGCAGCTAGTGAGCCAAGCGCATCATGTGATCTCCCACCAGGGATTATATTAATACATGCCCATGATCAGGCAGGGGATAGCAGTCCACTGGACCACCAGGGATTATATTAATACATGCCCATGATCGGGCAAGGGATTGTGGTCAACTGGACCACCAGGGAAATATTTAACCTATGCCTGCGATCGGGCGAAGGGGTACGGTCCACTGGACCACCAGGGATTCATGTTCACATGCCCGCAAATGGGTGAGGGGGCATGATGCCCCCTGGCAGGGGGCCCGTGGACTGTGTCCTGGGAGGTCGGGTGGACACCCACAGCAGGCAGCTGCCGTGTTGCACCCAGCAATATGGCAGTTCACCTGTGGGTGTCCCCAACTTGTTCCTGGTTTCAACGGGCTCAACACTGCGCCCCCCTGTGTGGCGCAAGGTGGGTTTGTGCCTGCATATGCGCCACACATCCCGGGCTGAATACTGGGATGTGCCACATATGCATGGGCATGCCCCCTGCACTTGCGCCGCATACATTACTGGTGTGCCCCGGCGCATCGGAGGTTGCGCAGTGCAACCCGTCATTTTGAATATCACACCGTGGTGCATTGGTGGGTTGCACATGGCACAACCCTGTTGCGCCATGCGCAACCCCTTTGACTATCACACCCACAATATATTGCTTTGCTTAAAGGAGAAGTCCACCCAGAATGTGCAAAAACATATGTTATGTAGAGTGTTTTGATATGTATGTTAAGTCCTAGTGTGTCTTTCCCTCTGTCTGCTATTAGGAGTTTTTCCTAAATTAGCCTGCTAGCTGTATGGTAGTTTTATGACCCCTGGGGATCTCCATTACAAATAGGTTTATTGGCTTTCTTTCTCCTACGATGCACCCTGGTTCATGTGACAGTGATGTAGCTATGCCCCTAAATTTAGCAGGGTCTGTCACAGCTCAGCCATAAAGATAATACTTCTTTCAGAGAAGAAGTCACATTGCTACATTTTGGGTGAGTGTAATCATTATTATTTTTTGATATTAGTACCTTGTCCTGCTATGTTACAACCTATAAGGTGATGTTTAATTTTTGCTACTTAGTACTGGTGCAAAAACTGAAAGTGACTGAGAGGAATAGAGTAAACAGTGACATGATTCACATACACACACACACACACACACACACACACACACACACACACACATCAGAGCATAGCAGGACAAGGTACTGATATGAAAAAATAATTATAATTACACTCACCCAAAATCTAGCAGTTTGTCTTCTCTGGAAGAAGTATTTTCTCTGTGGCTGAGCTGTGACAGACCCTGTAACAAGACACTGGCTTCCTGCAGGGGCAATTAGACATCACACCAAAGGGCACTCTGGGAAGACTAGGGGCCATAAAAGAAGCCAGAATTGCAACCTCCAAGGGCAATAAAACAGTTAGGGAAAGTTAGAAAAAACATATCTCACAACTAGAGGAAAAGAAAATGCTGGGAACTGGTTAGAACACAGAAAAAAAGACTACTACATATCTTTTTCTGATTTTAACATGGAGTTTTCCTTTAACAGCCATAGACTCTGAATGGTACTACACTAATTATTAGCAGGGTGCTATGTATGCTACTCTGGCAAGTAATCCAACTCTGCTATAAAAACAAAAAAAAAAGCCAAAAAACCCCATAAATCACTAATCATCTGGTCTACTTTTAGAAGGGATACGGTGTTGTGTGCTGTGCAGGGTTCTATGAAATGTACTTTCATTTCACAGCTCAGTTGAATGTTTGTTTCCCTAATAACTGGCTAGATTGGCACATTGGAATTAAACCTGTTCAGCAAGTTTTATCATATCAGTTTTTGACATCCACATGGTAAGACACACATCTCTGCCTGCTAGAGCACATACGAACATAGGAATGTGCCAGCAGAAACAGACCTCCTGGTCTATTAATATCTGCTCAAGTGTGCAGCTAGGCTGCAATGTTCACTGTTTGGGGTTGCTTTCAGCCTGCAGTTAAAAGATGCATCCTCTATGGGTATAGAATGTGTTCTTCTTTCTTTTCTTTTCTGAGCGTAGTCCAGAAGACCTCAGTCCTTTTTTTTTTATTAACCGGGGTGACAAGAGTCACCTCTGCCTCTCTCCACCTTCCCTCGCATTTATTTCTTTATTTATTTGCAAAAGTCACTGCAGCCTCTGTCCACCCTCCCACTATTTTCTTCTTACAGAAGTCTGTGCTCACAGTCATAAATTTGGTCGGCAAACAGCAATATTTGAAAGTGTCGATGAAATAAAAATTGCTAGTATCCATAAGCAAAAAAGATGCAGATAAGTGAAAGTCTCAGTCAGCTATGTATATAAAGTATTCACATATTTACTAATTCAGAAAACAAACATTATGTGTGTTTAGTAGTGACATTTACTTTTGCTTGTAACATGGCACAAAAAACAGAGGCCAAATACAGCACTGAGATAGGTGCAAAGACGTCATGTGGTACAACACAAACCATGGTTTAATACCATGGTAGATCACGGTAGGGAGCGGGGGTGAGCAAAAACACTTAGACCATGGCTGCAATGCCTCACGAGCCGAACAGCGGTGGTGCGGGCCGGCAGAGTGGAGAGCACGAAAAGCTGTGCTCCATCGCCCTCTAATGGCAAGCAACCAACAAGTGTCACAGGACCCACAGGCTGGTACAGACAGAGCAACTGAACACTATTAGGAAAAGCGGGCACCATGAGACAAACACCGGTAGGAGATATCGCAGACAGAGCAGTCTGTCTTACTAGACCAGTTGGCAGAACTGCTGAGAATGACAGCAGTAGTGTAGAAACGCACAGTATGAGGTCCCTGTAATCCCTGAACCACTGTGAGCTGCATCGGAAGTGTGCGCATGCAGTAGGTGTTCCGTGCCATGGATTGCTACATGTAAATTGGGACAAATACCCAGAGTGCAGCAGCAAGGAAAAGTGAAATCGCTGAGACTGATGCTGATACGAAGACGAAAAGACACATAGAAAAAGAGGCGGGTGCACTGAGCAATGTGAGTCTCCGGGGTGCATATGTAGCGCAGGTCCAGTATAGCAGCAGACAACCACATCACTATATAAATAGATACCAAATCGTGAACGTGCACGCGCACGTTGTGAAGTCAGTAGAAGGTTATAGAGACAATAGTGAGAGGCGAAAAAGTGCTATTGTGACACCTCTTTCTGATTCATAATAGTGTTCTCTAATAGTAATCGTTAACACTAACCTAGTGAACTGCTAGCCATGTTACAAGCGAAAGTTAAGCCACTTCAAGCATGGGTCTATTGTGGAATTAATCCATGGTTGGTTGGTTGGACCCACTCGGCCTTTGGCCTCGTGGTCCAACCCCCCCCAACCATGGATTAATTCCACAGTAGACCCATGCTTTCTCGTGGCTTAATCCTTACATATTTTATATGGGATCCAAAATGCAAGCTTAATTAGATTGTACAGTACTGACTGTTTTATTATGAGGGAGGCGGCATAGCACATACTCCTTCATATTTCTGTCTTTTAATATTTTGGAATCGGTACCCATGTCCTGAATACAGTACTAGTGAACTCGGGACAAGAATGAAATACCCTGCTGAGTACAAGATGAACAGCTCCAGGTTTGATTTTCCACATTGCAGTTGAGACAGCTATAACAAAATACAGTACGTGTTCTGTTTTTTTCCTGTTTCTAAATGACCACAATGTTTTGCCTGTATAACATACAACTTTTAAACTGCCTTTACCATGCAGATAAGAGACCTATCTGCATTATACTCACATTTTGCATTTAGCAAGTATCTGTGCATTTAGTTCGCAGAGTCATAAAATATGGTGGTCAAACAGCAGTATTTGAAAAGTGTCAATGAAATAAAAACTGTCAGTAACCATAAGCAAAAAAGATGCAGATAAGTGAAAATCTGATGTCACCTGTGTATATAAAGCATTCCAGTTACAACTAAATACCTCTTATTTTCTTTTCCTGTTTAAAAATGACTGAGCGCTTTGCCTGTATGACAGGTGAGGGAGCTGGGGGCCATCAGGGGACACTCAATGAAACTGGATGGGGGAGGCTGGGAAACAAGGAGGTGCTACTTCCAGGATTAGGGAACATGCTACACTTCTACTTTCCCAGCCACCCTCGACTTTGGCTCAGGAAACATTCTTGGGCACCCCACACATCAGTCACACCAGCCAGTGTAACTCTGCTGCCCCACACACACACATACTGAACTGGTTCCAGCACTTATTTCAGGCTGGGGTGGTCTGTGGTTTGCAGTGCAGACAGATCATGGAGCGCACTTTGTTTTTATTTATTTCATTTTATTTTTTGGCAGTTCTGGCATGAACAGTTTAATTACAAACACAAACCTTGAGAATGCTGACAATCAACCCGGTGTAGTTGAGACATGGTAATTTTCAGTGTGCTGTCTACATGAAAAAACAGAGAGTAGTTTAATTTATTTCTAAATAAGCATGCCAGGTTACCAAATCCTGATTCGTACACTTGTACATTGGGAGAAGTATGCATCTGAAAATTAAAAAAGGGTGCTGTGTGATTGCTTGTAATCTGTCATCATTTGTAACAGCACAGAGTCAGTAAAAGCTGCCCACAGCCTAATACCACGGGTCAGCAAATGATACTGTTAACAATCCCATGCAATATATAAACACCCTACTTCAACTAAATCAGGGACAACATTAGGAAGTTCATTCGCAGATGTTGAGAGGTTAAATTATATCAGTTCTTTTTGTAGTATAGCACACTTGAAATTATTGCATCTCAGCTGCTCCCAGCTTATTGTGAACATTGGCTTGCATTTGTGATCAGACTGTTCGTGCAAGAACTGCAATAAAAATGAATAAGTAAATAAAGAAATGAATGAAAAAGAGTGCTGTCATGCCCACCATGATGTTAGCTGCACAGCACAACCATGGGGGCTGAATAAAGGCTACAATCACCATGGGAACTGAAGGATAGGGGGGTCCACTAAACATTAGATACTGCCTTTCAGTTGTTCTGTCCTGGGTAAATACAGTCTGAAAATGTGTAAAAGCCAGACACCACTGAAAATGAGATATTGCAATTCAATTGGTCTACTCTGGGTACATATTTAGTTTGTCCTACCAACATAATATGTCCCACACCCATAAGTTGCCAAACAACACAACTGATATCACAATGAATGAACTTTCTAATGTAATACCACTCTATTTTGACAAGGTTTAAAAAGGCATTTGTAACTGTAACAGTCTCACAATATCTACATCAGCCACAGCAGCTGCGTACCAGTGGGTGAGGTGGGTAAGGCAGGTAACCAAGTCCTAGGTTCTTCCACACATTGCAAACTGTCAATTACATAATTCTCAACACTCCTAGTCTTAAAAAAAAAACATTCTAGGGTGTACCTTTATGATATCATCTACCTTAGGCTCGGTCAGTAATATCTGCCAATGTTCCCTTATAGTAGACTCTAGTCTGTGAGCTCTGTAGTTAAGGGTTGTAAGAAAATTTGCCCTCTAAGGTTCAGTTTATTCCAGTTAACATAGCAACACACAAAAAAGGTAGAAAAACAGAATAGGTGACTAGCCCATTCCGCTGTAAGCCCTCTCTAATAGCCTAATTAATAAAAGGAAATCTCTAGCTTATGCACTACTGTTAATAATAATGTTAATAGGCTGTAAAAGCAGGGCATAAATGACATATTAGAATTAAATAATACATTGAAACAGAAGATATACTGACATTCGTTTTGTAAAATAAATAAAATAACATTTTCTTTTTTCCTAATAGGCTTCTGACCAGTTCAGTGCAGTTGACTAGAGGTGGTATTTATAAACTAGCAAGTATCAGTCTGTTACATACTAACCATTTATGTCAGATATATAGGAATGATGACTTATACTGCATCAATTTTTATGTTGCTTGCATGCATGTGCAAGAAATATAGTGCTACCATACGAGTTTTCGTAGGTGTGCCTTCCCCACTTCCAATGCCCTGCTCCCTCTTGCAGGCATGACTACACCGTGCCAGTGAATGTCCAAGCTGTCTATGACAGCCGTTCAGATGCAGTGGGATACAGCTGGAAGCAAAAGACCCCTGCAATCAGCAATGGTAACATGTAGGCAATTTGCATACTGTCGCTAAGTGCTACATATTACCGTCGGCAGTATGCAAAGTGCATACACTCTGCACTGCATCTGTACAGCTGTCATACACAGCTCCATTTTGTCTACCCCCCAACAAACACCCAAGTAGCATGCTGGGAGCCCACCCCAGCAAGCTCATGCGCTCCCCCCCACACCATATGGCCGATGGGGTGCCCAACAGATTCCAGGTGCCATGCTGGGAGCCCACCCCAGCATGGCAAAAGTCCATATGGCTGAAGGGGGTGCCCAATCCCCCATCGGCTCCACTGTACCCCCCAAAACCAGACTTCCACATGCCATGCTGGGAGCCCACTCCAGTGTGGCAGAAGTCCATATGGCTGACGGGGGTGCCCAATCCCCCGTCAGCTCCACTGCCCCCCAAAAACTTCCAGCTGCCATGCTGAAGCCCACCAGAATAGCAAAAGTCCTGTAGTCTAAAAACACCTGTAAAAGAAAATGGTCTCTCGTTGACTGTCTCACCCCTCCCCCAACCCATTGCCCACCCCTCTGCCCTCACCTCCCCATAGACCCCTGACCCCATACTTACTTCCGGAGGCCAGCACGATGATCTTCGGTGGACCGGGAACACGTCTGCACTCTTCAAAGCCGACCGCGAACTGAAGAAATGCCAGTAAGCTGTACTGTATAATGGCATGAATGTTTTTTTTTTTCAACTTTGGTGCATATCTCGGCCATTTTTGGGAATTTTTTCACCAAATTTTCAACATGGGGTTCTTGGGGCCCCATCTCATGAACTCAGACACTGTCATTTGGTTATTCAGTCCTGAAAGGTGATTTCGTGTTCACTGCGTGGAACCACCTTTCGGGACTGAGTAACAAAACAGCAGTGTCACAGTTCATGAGGTAGGCCCCCAAAAACCCTATGTTGAAAATTTGGTGAAAAAATTCCCAAAAATGACTGTTTTACGAGGGTGCATTGCGCAGTTCCTACGCACACTCGTAACTTTGAGAATTTTTATTATTTTCACTCTAGATTTTCAACATTGCCATTTTACCACACCTCCTTATGAACAGTATAGCTGTCATTTTTCATATCTTGCCCAAAATGTGTTTTCACACATGTAGCGCACATTTTTAATTTTATTTTAGTCTTTGGTAACCGGGTAAGGCCCGCTAGGCACAAGTGCTTATTTTCAGGGGCAACCTGGGAGCACTGGGCGGTTAAGTGACTTGCTCAGAGTCACACAGTATGCAAGTGGAGGTTGTGAGAATCAAACCAAGGTCTGGTCTGCTGGATGTACCAAGCTCATTCACAGCTCATTACTCTAACTTCTAGGCTATACTGCCAGCCCAATTAGCCCAAGTAGTGTGGTCGGTGTGCGAAATCAATGTTCGGGACACATTAAGAAAATCACAATGACACTGGTCATGAGCAGAGGTGTTAAAATGGCTATGTTGAAAATTTGGTGACAAAAGTCCATGAAATGACTCTGTTATGAGCGTGCATTGCGCAATTTTCATGCACCCTCATAAGTTCACGAATTTGTAATATTTTCACTCCAGATTTTCAACATTGACATTTTTCTACACCTCCTTATGAAGAGTACAGCTGTCATTTTTTACACACTAGCCGAAATGTGTTTTCGCCTTCCGGCGCAGAATAGCGCGGTCGCTGTGGGAAATTAGTGTTAGGGACAGATTACAAAAATCACAGTGAAGCTGTTCATAAGCAGAGGTCCCAAAATGCCTATGTTGAAAATCTGCTGTAAAAAATCCCCAAACTACTTACATTACAGGTGTACATTGCGCAGTTTCTACGCACGCTCGTGACTTCACCAGTTTTTGTATATTTTCACTCCAGATTTTCAACAATGCCATTTTTTACACCTCCTCATGAACAGTACACCTGTCACTTTTCACATCCTGTTCAAAATGTGTTTTCACACCTGTGGCGCCAAATGGTGCAGTCGCTCTGCAAAATCACCTTTCATATAACGAATTGATAGTGTCACTGTTCATGTGGTGGGGTCATAAAAAACTCATGTGGAAAACTTGGAGTAAAAATACCAAGAAATACCCAGGGTGTTAGGGTTTTCAACCATAATGCCCTACCCTGTAGGGACTGAAAGGCGTCAGGGGTGTGACTTGGGATTGTCGACAGTAATGCTCATGCCATTTCACCCCCACCCCCATCCTTCAGCCAGTGACAGGCATCAAGGTACACCTTGGACCCTTTGCCCCCAGAGTTCACCCCATTCTCCTATACTGCATCCATTTCAGCATATTTCCTTATGGAATGAGGTGAATGCAAAGCCCAAACACCCCAAGGCACACCTCGACACTTGTCAGTGTCTGAAGGGTAGGATGAGGTGAAATGTCATGACCGTCATGGGTGATGACACAAAAGCACACCCCAATGCCTGTCCATCTCTGCAGAGTGAGGGTGGAGCTGGCGTCAGTTCAATACTTCAATGCCATTCCTATACTGCATCTGTCTAACTCCTGCACTTCTACTGCTAATGCCAGCAAGCAAACATTCGGCATTGACAAATGCTTGTTTGTATTGTTGCCACGTCAGAACTGTAAACAGAAAATGGGCTACGTAATACATGCCTCAAATGGATATTGTGCTACAGGTATGATGGATGTTTGCTAGTTTAGATTATGGAACAAAAAGTTACAAATGTTTTATAGTTTAAACCAATATTATATTACTTTAAAATGTAATGAATTCCTATTCTCTAAGGCCCTGTCCACATCATGCCTCTGTAACAATACAGAGGGCCCAAACCATTACCATAACAGTTTGCGTTTATACCAGTAACATTACAAAAGGCATTTCTGTAACCGTTGTTGCAACCACATATGAGTTCATTTCAACAATGGTTATGAAAACAGTTCTGCCCCTGTAACATTACCGGCCATAGTGTGGATGTGTGAGCGTGTAGCTCCAGCATTCCCCCAGTGCAGCATGAACTGCATTGTGAGATAGAGTGCCGACCGTAATGGTCACACGTCACCCACAATGTGGACAGGCTGTAATGATTCCAAACCATTATTAAGACTGTTTGCCGGCAGTGTGGACACACTGTAACATTTACAGTCTGTAACGGTTTGAAACTGTTACAGATTTTAGTGGTGTAGTGTGGACAGGGCCTAAGGTAATGAACCGAATGAGTGGAGGACTCCAGAAACCACCTGTACGAGAACTGTACGCAATTCTTGATTTGTGTAGCTGCAACTGGAGTCCTGCTGCTGGCTTCAGCAGGAGCAATGAGCCAGCGGTCTGGTGAGCTGGCATTCTATCCCAGTTTGAAAAGACACAATATATTTTATTTCATTTTTTCTGCAGTAGAAATAAACAACCCTTTAATAGAAATTATTATTGTTGAACTGTAAGGGATGGCAAGCTGTCTCCTGCACTAAAACTGTCATGCAGCTGTATCAATAAATATCTTACACATCTGGTGTCACCTGGCAAAATAAAACACCCACCTTCCATACACACACAGACACCACCACCACCACATGTTTTTATTTATTTTACCAGGAAAAAATGTCCATTGATCATTGCTAATTTACAAGGAGGTCCTACTCCTGGTTAGGACAGGTGACATAGTGCAACAAAAATAACATGGCAGGTAACATAATACAGAGAGTAAAAAAAATGGTACAGTGATTTTACATAGAAAGGCAGTGCCAAATATCCCTAAAAATCAAGTGTTCCCATAACCTCCATAACAATTACTGTTAGTTCACTACGCCTTAGATTCTTGGCCATATGCTACTGTTTTTGAAACATGAAATCACAGTCAAACCACATAGTACTCGAGTCATGTTCCATTATTATCTGTCAGCCATTCTTTTCATAGGGAAAATCTATATGCAATTCACCCTCTCACAACACCACAACTAGGGTGGCCTGATCTAAAAAATGTAACAAACGAGAACTGCCCAACTTTCAGGGAAAGACTGAGAGAGCAGGATGTACAAATCACAAGGTACAGCTCCTTCATACCATTAGCCAGCCTAAGTAGAAACTGAATTTATCTTCTAACCAATCCTTCCATGTGACAGAAAGTGGGAGAAGTGCTACAGGGGAGTGAATAAATTGGGGGGCAAAGAATACTTAAAAAAGTTTTACTGTAAATAAAAGTTTCATTCTTCTGTGTAGTGTCAGTGGGCAGTGCTTTGTAATCCTGTGCCAGCGAGCTGAGTTTGGGGGTAGGCTCAGCAAGTCAACTGGATTGGCTGAGGCTGGGGGGACTGCACTGTTATGCAGCACCACCCTCCAGCCTTGGATGGCAAGGTGTACTGTTGCTCGCATGGGCCCACTTACTATATAGTTAAATGAAATCTTCTCTTGGCATAGGGCCCTGCAACCCTGCACCCATGGGTGTCAGAGGGCTTTGTGATTTGACTGAGAAATTAACTCTTTGCCTTGTGCATCTGTACCTGCAGCCACATGAAAGTACAGGGTCCAGAGGGCTCTGCACTTTCTCAGCCTACCAAACAACCTTATGAATTCTTGACATCCATTGCTTCATGGGCCCTGCACTTCCATAGTTGGATGGAATCTTCCAACGGTGCCAGCCCGAAAGATCTCTATGCATCTGCATCTGTTCACTCAGGTCCCAATGGGATCTACATGACTGACAATACTATTCCACTATCTCAAAAAAAAAAGGAAATTAACTGAAAAAAAAACTGCATTAATGCACCAGTTAGGGTTCAAGTTAACATCATGACAATAGGGAAATAGCATAGTCTAACCCTTACTCAGATGCTCTGATGTTCTAGCTTTGTCAATTTCTGTTTGTGGGTGAAAATGGCCCTGTGCTTCTACAAGCATGTGTGTGTGTGTGTGTGTGTGTGTCATACAGCATGCATGAGTACTTCCATGGGTATCATGGTTTTAGTAGTGTATAGCATATCTAAGGTTGGCACTTTCCCCCAAAAAGTGAAATGTCTTACAATGTGGATGAGTACCTGTTGCTGCACAATTGTCAGCCCCATAGCAGCTTGCACTTCTGTAAAGGAAGTCTTGTGTTGTGATGTTTTGTGGATTTGTTTCTCTATCTGCAGAGTGCTATGCTACTGCACGCACAATTAAAGTTGTGCTATGACTATAGTGGATTTCCATATGAAGTAAGAAGTGAGTTTCCATGTGCTGTGGTGTGCGATCCACAGACACAAATCCACAAAGGTAGCACATTAGTGCTACTGCATTTGTATCATCTAGAAACCGTTGTATGTTGTTTGCCTTACTTCAAGATGACTGTGTTGCTTTTGTGGTCTTATTCTTTTGCTGCTTCGGGGGATTGGGAGTTAGGGTTGCAAACCATAATGCCACATTTCTCTACTTTTGTGCTGTTAAGTCGAACCCTAACTGCTATATTAATGCAGTTTTCAGCAATGACTATATAATACTGTATACTAGAAAATCAATAACATTTTCTTTACTTCTTGCATAAGTCCAGCAGCACTTGCCACATATTCTTTCTACTTGGCAGTTGGTTTTAGGGGTTTGATGCCCTAAAGAGTGTACTCAGGCAGTTGCCTTAACTTTTCTGATTAACTCCAGCTGTGTTTACACAGCAGCAGCGCTCTGGTATCTGCACCGCTGCCTTCATACTGTGCTCCTTGCTCTTCTGGTGATTCCCCATTTACACAGCCCACCCTCACAGTGCTGCAGGTTGCTCCGAGGAGTGCTGTGAATTCACAGAGGATGAAAGAAAAGATAGCCCTTGCAGCAGAGCGAGTGCAGCAAAGTGTTCACACCACCGTGAAAAGCACTAGCTCTGCTGCTGATCCCCTGAGTCAGATCAAAAAAAGGATCTGAAGGGGGCTTAAGGCACTCCAAAGAGTGTTTACACTGCTGACCTGGATTGATGCGCTGCAAAGTTAGCAGTGTAAACAGATCTTCCTGACCAGAGTGGCTGCCTGCATGTCAAAAGAACAGAGATGCTGCTTCCTTTAAAATGCTCTGATTTCAGGACTGCGTTTTATTTCCAGGACACAACATGTTAAGGAATTACTCTGTTTGGGCAAAATATTCAAGGGCTTTCAGCCCAAGAGGTGAACAGTCATACAATTAACATTCCTTTGCTAGTGTTTGCTTACCATATTAATCAACTGCTTTACAAGCCCAGCAGCACAAACCTGTTCCTCCCCCCTTGCCAGAGAACTGCACACACACACACACAACCTTACATGCTCTTTCTGCTAGACACATCAGATTTTCTCTTCAACAGTCACGCACTGATGCTGTTAACTGCCTGGACTAATTTTCTTTTTGCAGCTTTTTTTTAATGCTCAGCACAACAACAAGGCACATTTTGCTTTATTCAACAACACTTTGCATGCCTGCTTCCCTATTTTATAAAGCAACTGTGTGTAATGTGATGCTGAATAAAAGAACTCTTAAGCCCTGTCTACACTGCCGACTTTGCAGCACATCAACCCATGTGCACAATTAGATGTGCTACAAAGTGCCCCAAATGCATTTGATATATAAAGATTGTTGGGGCATGAATGATTTGTACTTGACAGTGTTCAGAACAGTGACCCATTTTCAACTATGCAGCTTCAAAGGGCAAATTAGTTTACTGTTGTAGGTGATAAGCTGAATTGTGCTGCCAGGGATGCCCTAAACTGTAAACTAGTAGACTGCTTTTTAATTTAACACCTTTGGAACAATGCCCTATTTGGTTGTACTGTGCTGTGAAAATATCTTTCACCCGACTTGCCGAGAATTGTAAGCATATGTATCACCTGTCATGACCTTAGTGACCTCCTGTGATTTATTAGGCAACTTCATTACATTCTGATCTACCAGATATGTATGTATAGTATGGGCATCCTTCTGTTCTGAACATATCTGAAAATGATCATGACTGAGAAATAATTATTTGAGATCCTGTATACCTGGAATGGCACAATAAATATCAGACAATTTTACTTCACATTCATGAACACTTTTAAAACATAATACTTGTAGCAGATGTGCATTGCATAGTGGCCAGTACAAAATGCATGACAGACACTGTGCTCATTTTCATCACAGTGCTGCTTCAAAAGTGTAACATTTTAAACATTGTGGGGATTGGGGAGTACAGCTATAGTACCGTACAGAAAGGATGGTCATTGTAACATGGGACTATGTCCTTACCCAATCTGGGGGGACGTTTAATGAAATCTCAGTGCTACTGTTCATGAGGGGAGGTCCCAAAAAGCCTATGTTGAAAATTTTGAATGAAAATACCAACAAACTTCTGGGGTGTTAGGATTTCCAACTGTTAATGCCCCACCCTGTACAGACTGACATGCATCGAGGGAGTGGCTTGGGGTTCTTGGCCATAATGCTCACGCCATACCACCCCCACCATGCACCCAGTCACCATGATAGAGGTGTGCCTTGGGGTCTTTGTCCCTAACATTCACCCCGTTCTCCTATACTGCACCCATCTCACTTTATTTCCTTATGGAATGGAGTGAGCATAAGAGCCAAAGACCCTAAGGCACACCGTGACACCTGTCACTGTCTGCAGGGTGAGGTGAGGTGGAACGGCATGAGGGTTATGGTCGACCCAAAGGCACACCCCATGCCTGTCAGTCTCTGCAGGGTAGGGGTGGGGGTTGGCATTACTTCACTGCTTCACTGCCATTCCTACTATGCATCTCTCCAACTCCTGCACTACCAATGCCACAAGCTAACATTCGGCATTGACAAATGCTTGTTATTTGATTAACATTGAAACTGAAATCAGAAATGGTGCTAATACTAGTGTACTTGGTACAGAGTTCAGAGCAAACACAATCAAACCTAAAAGACTTTTCACCTCTGCTAATGAGTTAGTTTAATGTTCTTTATTCAGAGGAAAAACTGAACATTATAAGTAAAACTGGCTTGTTTTCCTTGTTCCCAAGTTTTCCTCCTACTGACTTTCAAAGTGGAAAATTGACATTTATTTTAGCACACTTAGAAAAGATTGAATAATTGATACACCCTACAATGAGTCACTACTTTGCCTTTGTTTGAAACTTTTCCTTTGAGTGTGTTACTGAACTTCTGATTATGAGCTTAAGTTTGATGCTTGTTTACTACGTAAAAAAAGTAAGAAAATGGTGCTGTCATATGGGCAACTTTTGTAAAGGGCTGTTATACCATTACAATTATAAATAGGGCTCCAGGAAACCAAAGACAATCTAGTAGCTAGTATTACTAAATACTGATGCCTCTCTATATAATTATTTTCTTTTCAGTGTTTCTCATTCAAATGAAGAGTTATGCTGTGAATCTTCATGTTGTCCTCCAGCAAAGGGAGACTGGCAAAATTATAAGTTGTAATTATTTATACTAGTAACTCTGTGAGTGTATTTTTAATTGTTTTATTCTCTGGTAACCAGGTAAGGCCAACTAGTGACAAGTGCTTATTTTCATGGGTGACCTGAGAGCACTGAGTAGGTTAGGTGACTTGTTCAGAGTCACACAGTATGCAAGTGGAGGTTGTGGGAATCAAACCCAGGACTGCTGACTGTACCAAGCTTATTCACAGCTCATTACTCTAACCTCTAGACTATACTGCCAACCAGGATAATCAATATAAATTCCTAAATAGAGACAGTATGTCTATAATTGTAGTTTACCTGCAGTAATTTCATTTTATAGTGCAAGTCTTCACTATACTATAATTTCTTATGGTTTAATGCATTGATGCCTCGCCACACCTTTAAGAACTAAGTCTATATTGCAATATTCTATTTACCTTAGGGTAACAATCATGGTATAAAAATATTTCTGATGTTGTGTATACTATCACGCAATATATGCATCCTGAATGTATCCTCAATATGTATATAATAAATTGGAAAAGTGCAAAAATAAAAAGTTTAAATCAGTTCTGTTTCTGACTTCAGTCCTGCTTGTGAAAACCAACCTGGCAAACCCACTACTCTGATATTGTTCATGTGAGTGTGAGTTCCTAACGTTTCAACTTTTACTTAAAGGAGATGCATAGTTTTCATGGCCACAGCACTAAACAGCCCACAGTGCTTAGATTGCTACTTCCAGGCACTTATTTCTGCTTCGGTCACCATAAGTCTTTGCTACAAGACACCTACTAGTGTTCTCTCAGCAGTTAACTTGATATTTGTTTGATCCAGCATACCCGTGACACACTGCAGTATAGACATCACCTGCATGTTAGACATCTCTAGTCCCATTGTTTGCCCATTCAGGCCTGTTTTTAAAGAGCTAGTGGATCCAAAACAAGCAGACAGGGAAACAATACAAATTTTAAGACGTAGTTAGCTGTAACTTTTTTATTTCTGAAGTATTTTTCCTTTTTCTTTTGCTCATTAGAAATTATTGTATGTGATAATACTGTATTGTGCTAGATGTGTGGAACGGTTCTTAGCCTGGCAGCCGACATATCTATCTCTAATCCCCCCACTACATCATCAGCATTGTGATTTCACAGACAGTAACATCTCAAGTGACTAACCTGGCAGCTACTTAGTGGCAGTTCCTAAACAGCAGTGATGTCATAGTGAGTGAGGTCACAATGTTGATGATGTAGTGGGGGAATAGATATAGACATGTAAGCTGCCAAGCAGAGTGTTGTCCCACACATCACACCTCCTAACATCAGGTGAACAATCTTCTAATAACCAAAGGGAAAAGAAAAAGTGCCTCGTATATTAAATGTGATGGTTGACTGCTTTTAAGTTTTAGGCAGTACACTAGCTCTTAGGTTATGATCATAACTGAGAATCTTTGCCCTGTTTTGGACCCATTTCTTAGTCAAATCTCCCAAAACTCAGGTCAGTAAATCTCTGGTCTGAAAACTTTCAAATGCCCAAGTTTTATAAAGATCCAATAATTTTTTTTGATTTTTTTTTTTGCAGCTATTGTTGTTTATGACCCCCTCATCTTTACTTATCCCCCATCAGCTTAGCCACCCCAGCCTCGTAATCCTGGCATCTCCTAGGACTTACCTTCATGTCTGTAGTTCCCCCAGGGCGTGATCTCCTGTGGGACGTGGCAGAGACACACCCAAGCTCTGCCACAGAATGGATCTGTCATGTGGAGGTGGTACCTGAGTAGCAAGGTGCAGGGCCTGCAGGCCAAGGTAGTTTCTGCTTTTTTGTCCCTTCCACGAGAATGTCAGTGGTGAGGGTACATAAGTACATGCACATACATGTATGCAGGGTACAGCACCAGTGGACAGCTCACCTCCCTACTAGCTACTCCTGACTACACTGCTACCTGAGGTCATCCAGGTGGCAGTATAGCAGCGGAGCAGGCAACCCTCCTTCCCCATCTTGATCCTCTTCCCCGAGCTGGCCCCAAAGACTGAGCTTATTCCTAAACTCAGTTCACTGGAATCACAAGTGGTTGTGCTACTGCTGCACTGATGACCGGCTGAGAACAGAGAATTTTAAAAGTGTTTTAGGTGCACCAGCATAGCTGTTAGCACTACTTTTGTAATGCATACTCTTTTGTGCATTTTGTCAAATTTATAGTTACATTAAGTGTGAGTGCTTTGGTTGCATGATATCACTGATGATGTCAGTGATAGGGCTTTTATGTCTTGGTGTATGGTTTCAGATCTACATGAGCATGGGTTTGATGCCCTGTACTGTGCAATTTTTTTCTTTCTCACTACATTTTTTGTTGTATGAGAGAAGTTGTTAGATATTATTGCAGACACAGTGAAGGGTTTCAGCAGAGCTAAATAGCAAATTTTCAGATAACTGAAGTTAGTGCTACAGTATGTTGTAGTCAATTCAATTAGTCCCAGCTGAGGCTTATCTACATTTGAATACAATTCAAGTCACCTGTTGTGCAGATTGTGACACAACCTCTGCAATATAGGAATTACAACTCACTTAATTATAACTCAGTGGCACACTGACTATGTATCTGCTTAGCAGGCAAAGGATCAGTGGTTGTAATCCTAGCAGGAACTTAAACATTCTTTCTTGTATGGCACAAACTTGTTTCAGTGTCAATTCATGATGGTGTGCAGTTGAAATAGTAAATTAGTATATGATATGTAATTTAGCTAAGAAAAACATTTTCTGAAGGTAAATCACCTGATGGGATTAGATCTCCAGTCACCTGATTTGCAGGCTGAGACATAACCTCTACATCATAGGAAATACAACTCACTTACCTGCAGTTCAGTGGCACACATAGTGTGTTTTCTTAATAAGCAAAAGATCAGCAGTTTAAATATCAGTTTAAATTCAGGTAGGCATAGTTTGAATCTTGGCAGGGACTCAACTTTTTTGTAATGTGGAAACTCACCTGAGTAGCAATTCATGGAGGTGTGGAGTGGAATAGTTGAGAAGTAAATTTAGCTAAGAATAACAATTTGAGAAGATGAATCGCCTAGTGAGATTAGATCCCAGTTGTTTGTTTTGCAGGTGTGACATAACCTCTACATCATAGGCACTGCAGTGCCTTAATCTGCAGCTCAGTGGCACACTGAATGTGTTTGCTTAGCAGGCAAAGGACCAGCAGTTCAAATCCTTACAGGGAGTTAAGCATTTTTTCAAAATGTTTTGTTAGATGGATACTTGCATGAATAGCAATTCATGGTGGTGTGGAGATGACATAGTAAATTTATATGAGAAATAAATGTAGCTTTGAACAACAGTTTGTGAAGGTAAATCATCTGTTGGGATTAGTGCTCCACTCACCTAGGAAGTTTAACTCACCTACACTTGAGTGGTGATTCATGGAGGTGTGAAGTTGGAACAATAAATTATATAAATACAGTCAGCTAAGAACAATCATTTGTTATGGTAACATAGAAACACAGAAACATATAATTTGATGGCAGATAAGGGCAGCTTGGCCCACCCAGTCTGCCCATTTCCCTACCTAATGGATAAGCTGCAGATCCTAGTTAACCAACAGCCTACTTCCTCCTACCCCTCACTAGAATTGCCTTATGTCTGTCCCATGCATTCTTGAATTCTCCCACTATTTTTAACTCCATGACCTCCTCAGGAAGGCTGTTCCATGCATCCACAACCCTCTCTATGAAAAAATACTTCCTTACATTACCTCTGAGCTGTCCCCCCTCTATCTTCAAATTGTGCCCCTTTGTTCTTGCACATCTTTTTTTCTGAAAGATGCTACCCTCTTGGACTTTGTTGATTCCCTTGAGGTACTTGAAAGTGTCTATCATGCCCCCCCCCTTTCCTTGAGGGTACACATATTAAGCTCCTTTAGTCTCTCTTCATATGTCTTCTGGTGCAGACCCTGCACCATTTCAGTTACCCTCCTCTGAACAGCCTCCACTCTGTCTATGTCTTTGCAGAGATAGGGTCTCCAGAACTGCACACAGTACTCCAGATGGGGTCTCACCAACTGTCTGTACAGAGGGATAACAACTTCCTGTTTTCTACTGGTGATGCCTCTCTCTACGCATCCCAGTATCTCCCCAGCCCTCCTTAGGTAAATTGCCTGCTGGGAATAGATCCTCAGTCACCTGCTTTGCAGGTTGCTATGTAACATCTACATCATAGGAACTGCAGCTCAGTTACCAACAGCTCAGTGGCAAACTGAATGTGTGTTTGCTTAGCAGGCACAGGACCAGTGGTTCAAGACCTGACAGGAATTTATAAAACAACTCTCCATTATAATTAAAAGCTTAAAAACACAAGATTTACACCAATTATGTTTTAACTTTATTGTTTTCTAGTTATTTGTTAACTTTTTTACATTCCCCTGTTGTTGGTCTAGTAAATATTGAAGATAATGTAGAACTTATTTCACTGAGTCTTTCAAAATGTATCTGACTCTCCCCTGCTAACCACACAATTGTTGTTTGTAACATCACAGTCTGTTGTCATGGTGAGCACTATGATGCCATAAACGAAGGTACTGTGATGTTAACAGGTGAGAAGCAAATGTTTTCGGATGTTTTCTATACAGAATCATTGGATGAAGATATGCTGTAAATCTTGAAAAGAAACAATGAAAATGGAAAAAACATATTTTCTAATAAACTGTATCAGCTGAAGTATCTTATTTATAAAAGCACATGCTGATATGCCAAGTTGCTCTTTAAACTTTTTTTTTAAATGGAACTCACTTGAGTGGTGATTCATAGTGGTGTGCAGTTGCAATAGAAAACTATATGAGAAGTGCATTTAGCTAAGAACATCAATTTGTGACGGTAAATCACCTGCTGAGATTAGATCCCCAGTTGCCTGTTTTGCAGGTTGTGACATAACCTCTACACCATAAGAAATGTAACCCCCTTACCTGCTGCTCAGTAGCACACTGAACGCGTGAATGTGAGGAAATTTTTTTTCATGGAGAGAGTGGAGGATGCATGGAACTGCCTTCCTGGGGAGGTTGTTGGGGTAAAACAGTGGGGAAATTCAAACATGCATGGGACAGACACAAGGCAATTGTAGTGGGGGGGTGGCAAGAAGTAGGCAGTTGGTTAACTAGAATCTGCAGCTCATCCAATAGGTAGGGAAATGGGCAGACTGGGTGGGCCAAGTGGTCCTTATCTGCCATCAAAGTCTATGTTTCTATGTGTTTGCCTAATAGGCAAATGATCAGTGGTTTAAATTCAGGTAGACATAGGGCCCGATTTTCAAAGTCAGTTAGAGGGACACACGGGACTTGCAGCCGGGATTCAGATGCAAGTGGTGACTTGTGGCAAACAAAGGGGTCAGCACAATTTTAGAACTGTGGCACTGCAACCCCCTCAATGCAAGTCCCTTGCTTCCCCATTTTTCCAAATGGTCTGGTTGCTAAATTGGAACTTGTGGTACTTCTTGTACCTATTTATCCTGTAAAGACATTATACCTGGTGCTGTCTGAGGTGGCCCGCATTCTGTACAGGTGCCTGACGTGTAAGCTAACTTGGATGCTATGCCAGTTTCCAACTGTTACACCAGGTCCCCCCCTGGCAGACCTCTGCATCCAAGTTATGAGGTTGCACAACAACTCTGGTGCAAGCTGCCATAAGAAGAGAGTAGTGTCACAACTTGTGTCCTCCATTCTAAAACTGGGTGCAAGTTGTGGCAAACCCATGGATGCAGGTGCACCAAACATTGCAAGGATCCAGGGCTTGACCACAAGCCCTGCATCCTGTTTTGAAAATTGGGCCCATAATCTGAATCCAGATAGGGACTTAAACACTTAAACATTTCAAAACTTTTTTGTAAGATGAAAACTCAGTTGAGTGGTGATTCATTGTGGTGTGGAGTGGAATATTTGAGAAGTAACTTTAACTATGAACAATTTGTGTAGTAAATGGCCTGCTGGGATTAAACCCCAGTTGCCTGCTTTGCAGGTGTGATATAACTTCTACATCATAGGAAATGTAGTTTCCTAGCCTGCAGTTCAGTGCTACACTGAGTGTGTGTTTGCTTAGAAGGCAAAGAATCAGTCATTCAAATCCTTTCAGGACACTGCCAAACAGATGGGTGCTTCTGCCCAGGTGGCTCGGCTTCACCTCTGTGCCAGCCACACAGACACTGCTGTCTGTCCACCCAAAACCAGGACACTGCCCAAGAGTTGGACGCTTCTGCCCCTGGTGTCTCGGCTTCACCTATGTGCTGGCCTCACAGACACTGCTGCCTGCCTCCCCCCAAAACCAGGACACTGCCCGAGAGACAGGCGCTTCAGCCCCAGGTGGCTCGGCTTCACCTCCGCACTGGCTGCACAGACGCTGCTGCCCACCCCCCCCCGTGAAACCAGGACACTGCCTGAGAGACGGGCGCAATGTGGGTCACCCTGGAGACTGGAAATGGCTCCACAATCCACACAGCAGTTGTATACAGACCCCCATCTCAGGGGGAGGAAATGGACAAGGAAATGATAGAAGGCATCCTTGGGATGGCAGAGAAAGGTGAGATATTGCTGATGGGGGACCTGAATATGCCAGATGTTAACTGGAGCACCTTTGCTGCAGCCACATCCAAGAGTAGGGTCATTCTCGATGCCCTACAGGTGGCATGCCTTAGACAGCTAGTTTTGGAACCCACTCAGGAGGGAGCAATCTTAGACCTGGTACTCTCAAATGGGGACGGACAGAGGATCTCTGATCTTGAAGTGGGTAGCCATCTGGGAACAAGTGACCACCAAACAGTGTGGTTCATGATAAACTCAGCTGTAGAGTCAAGCCACACAAAAGTGAAGGTACTGGACTTCAGGAGGGCTGATTTTGACAAAATGGGAGAGTGCCTCAGAAAAGCACTAGCAAATAGGCAAGAAGGTGGGGTGAAGCAACAATGGGGAAACATCAAAACTGCCATCACAGAGGCAACAAGCCTTTGTGTGAAGCAAATAAACCAATCAAAATGAAAGAAAAAACCACTATGGTTCTCAAAAGAAGTGGTGGGGAAGGTAAGGGAGAAAATGATAGCACTCAGGAAGTATAAGGAAACACAGAAGGAACAAGAGAGAGAATTGTACCAGTTAAAGTAGAAGGGAGTGGGGAAGGCAGTCAGAATAGCAAAGGCCCAAACTGAGGAAAAGGTAGCCAACTCAGTTAAGAAGGGGGATAAAAACTTTTATAGGTACATTAGGAAGCAAAGAAAGATGAAGGCAGGAATACTGAGGCTGAATAAAGAGGAAGGTGGTTGGGCAGAGAGCAACAGTGAAAAAGCAGGGATACTGAATGAATATTCCTGCTCAGTATTCACAATGGAAAAGCAGGGTGAGAGACCTAATCCAGTCAATAGAAGCACCCTAGATAGGGGGGTTGATATTAGTCCTTTCACAGAAAAAAGGGTTCTGAAAGAACTCTTAAAACTTAAGGTGGATAAAGCAATGGGGCCTAATGGGATTCACCCCAGAATTCTAAAAGAACTAAGGGAAGAACTAGTAACACCACTGACTACTCTTTTTAATAAATCATGGGAGGATGGTGTGGTACCTGAGGACTGTAGGAGGGTGGATGTGATTCCCCTTCACAAAAGTGGGAGCAAGACAGAGGCAGGAAACTACAGACCTGTCAGTTTGACCTCAGTGGTAGGTACCTAGAGGCCAGTGGGGCACAGGACCCAAGGCAGCATGGATTCACAGCAGGAAGGTCATGTCAGACAAATCTAATTGATTTCTTTGACTGGGTGACCAAAGAAGTAGTCCAGGGAGGGGCTGTGGAATTGGCCTACCTAGACTTTAGCAAGGCATTTGACACAGGTCTGCACAAAAGATTAATAAACAAATTAACCCACCTGGGAGTGGGTCCCAAGGTGGTAGCCTGGGTAAAATACTGGCTGGACAACAGGGCACAGTAAGTAATAGTAAATGGAGTCCACAGTGAAGAAAGGAGGGTTACTAGTGGGGTACCGCAGGGTTCAGTACTGGGGCCAGTCCTTTTAAATGCCTTTTTAAGTGACATTGCGGAGGGACTGGAAGGGAAGGTATGTCTCTTTGCAGATGACACAAGGATCTGCAACAGGGTTGATATGCAAGGTGGGGTGGAAAGAATGAAAAGGGAATTGGCAAGGTTGGAGGAATGGTCAAATGTATGGCAGCTTGGATTCAATGCTAAGAAGTGCAAAGTAATGCACCTGGGAAACAAAAACCCAGGGCAAGAGTACACAATGGGGGGTGAAATACTAACAACAACAAAAATGGAAAAGGACCCCGGGGAAGTCATATCAAATGACCTAAAGGTGGGCCAGCAATGTGAGAAGGCAGTAAGGAGGGATGGGGGATACTGGGATGCATAGGGAAAGGCATCACCAGTAGAAAACAGGATATTGTTGGCCCTCTGTACAGACAGTTGGTAAGACCACATCTGGAGTACTGTGTACAGTTCTGGGGACCCCATCTCCGCAAAGATGTAGACAGGGTGGAGGCTGTCCAGAAGAGGGCAACCAAAATGGTGCAGGGTCTGCACCAGAAGACATATGAAGAAAGACTAAAGGAGCTTAACATGTATAGCCTCGAGGAAAGGAGGGAGAGGGGGGACATGATAGAAATGTTCAAATACCTCAAGGGAATCAACAAAGTCAAAAAAGGTAGCATCTTTCAAAAAAAGAGATGTGCAAGAACAAGGGGTCACAATTTGAAGATGGGAGGGACAGCTCAGAGGTAATGTGAGGAAGTATTTCTTCACAGAGAGGGTTGTAGATGCATGGAACAGCCTTCCTGAGGAGGTCATAGAGTCAAAAACAGTGGGGGAATTCAAGAATGCATGGGACAGACATAAGGCAATTCTAGTATGGGGTTGGAGTAAGTAGGCTGTTGGTTAACTAGGATCTGCAGCTTATCCTATAGGTAGGGAACTAGGCAGACTAGGTGGGCCAAGCAGTCCTTATCTGCCGTCAAATTCTATGTTTCTATGTGCCTGCTCCAGGCAGCTCAGCTTCAACTCCATGCCGGCTGCACAGATGCTGCTGCCCACCCCCAAAAAAACAGGTACGCTTACCTCTGCTGTGGACTGCCGGCTCCTAAGCTGTGAATATCATTGGCTGGTCCCCTCATGAGGCTGCCCATTCTCTGAGATCTTCTTCTGATTGCTCCGGCTGTGCTTTGGTGCCTTTTTTTAAATCTAAGGAACTGCTGCTGTTGTGCCTAAATTCTCCTGCTAGAAGTTTACCGAGTGAAAGTTTTTTCCTTTACATGTAAACCTGATCCGAATAATTTGTACAGTTATTCCTGATCTGAATACTTTGCATAGTTAATCCTGAGCCGAATACTTTGTACATTTAATCCTGATCTCTGAAGCTTGTAATTAATTACTTCTTCACTGCACCATAGAACTTTTACCTAGCATGTTTTTGGCCTTTTTGTTCCTTTCCGACAGTTGTCTAATGAACGTGATGAATGCTTGCTTGCTCTGATTTCTGCTGAATTAATTACTGCCTGCTTAAACCTGTGTTGTCTGCCCTGTAGTTCCTGTCTGCTACTTGTTAATTATCCTGTCTCAGGCTTCCCCTCTCTGGTATTATAATCCCCTGTCTGGCTCCTTTCTTTTCTGCCCTTTGGTCCTGTCCTTTCATTTCTCCCTTTTGTTCACCCATTTATTCTTGGCACCTCTATTCCTGCCATCCCCGAGCTAAACTCTACTACTGCTCCTTCCCCCAATCCCTCCTACTTTCTCACTTCCACCTCTGCTTTTGTTCACCCTCTGGGCTGTCCCCTAGTTAATGCATGGTGTAGCCCTAGAAATTGCTTTAAAATTATGACCCTCTGCTCTCCCTCTTTCTTTCAGGACACTGCCCAAGAGACGGGCACTTCTGCCTCAGATGGCTCAGTTTCACCTTCGCACCAGCCACACAGACGCTGCTGTCTGCCCCCCCCCCCCACCGAAACCAGGTACGCTTACCTCCTCTGCAGACTGCCGGCTCCTAAGATGTAAATATCATTGGATGGTCCCCTCGTGAGGCAGCCCATTCTCTGAGACCTTCTCCTGATTACTCCAGCTGTGTCTTGGTGCCTTTTTTTTAAATCTAAGGAACTGCTGCTGTTGTGCCTAAATTCTCCTGCTAGAAGTTTAATGCGTGAAAATGTTTCGCCCACTCTCCCACCCCCTCCTCCGACCTTAATTAAATGCTCCTACACTAAGCAGGTCTCCACCCCCTCTCTTTCCTACTGGTTGTTACCTCATGAAAATACCCCTCCTCATCAAGATGGTTTCTCCGCTAGCCTACCTCCCTTAAAGGCACAACAAACTCTGTGTCTTGGTGACTTGGTGGGAGTCCTCTCTGCCACACTTCCCTTCAGTTTTGTTTATCTCTCCCCTTATAATTGTAATTAGCCTGCTCACTCTCACATCTCCTGACCAGGAGCACCCTTGCTAAACCCAATGCCCTACAAGTAACCAACTACCAGGAGATTATGACGCGCTTGATTAACCTAATCTTACCCCTCCCACTCCTCCCTCTAGTAGGTCAGTGTCTTCTGTTCTTTCTACTCAATGCCCCGTGCCTTATTCTGTCCCACCATCACGTGGCGGTCTCCTACTAGGCACGCTCCCTTATACCTACAGCAATATACATCTTAGTCCTCCCCCCTCTCTAGACCCACTATACACTATCAGTAGCTGCAGCATTGTCCTTATTCAGCTACTTGCTCCATCTTATAGACACAGGGGTCTCTCCCTGTCCTCGACGACACATGGTAAAAAAAGTAAAGTTAAAAAATCCCTACTTTGTGCAGTGAGGCATCTCTTTCTGCTGCTCCTCCTTATTGAGGGAGATGTGCACCCTAACTCGGGCCTGCCCCAAGGAGGGATGCAGGGCAGAAATAAGGTATCTGGCCTAAAGACATCTGCCATGAACATGTGCAGTCTACTTCCAAATTCACTCAGCTACAAGTGTGGATACAATTACACAGCCCAGATGTACTCTGCTTAATGAAGACTTGGCTTACCCCTAAGGTTAAGAATAATTCTATAGCCCTACAAGGGTACTGTGCCTTCAGGATGGATAGGTCAGAAAAAAGGGGGTCTGTCTTATTTATGTTAAGGACTCACTTCAGGGTAGTGTGCTGCCAGCTTCAAGCAACACTAGTGACTACGAGCTGCTTGAGGTGAAACTTCTTATTGGGAAACACAGAAGGTCACTCACATTGCTTCTATCTATCTTCCCCCTACCAAGTCTAAACTGGGTATTGGCCCTGTTTTGGACACAATCACAAAACATTATGGGGTACCAAGGTCATAGTCACCGGTGACTTCAACATAAACTAGAACCACAAAGCATCTGATCCTATCAAGGACCAACTTTTTTATTTTTAATTTTGTCTTTGGTAACAGTTTAAGGCCCACTAGGCACAAGTGCATGTTTTCAGGGGTGACCTGGGGGCACTGGGTGGTTAAGTGACTTGCTCAGAGTCACACAGTATGCAAGTGGAGGTTGTGAGAATCAAACTCAGGTCTTGTCTGCTGGATGTACCAAGTTCGTTCACACCTCGTTCCTCTAACCTCTAGGCTATACTGCCAGCCAGTATGCACCTCACCCAGATGATATCCAAAATTACCAGAATGAATTATAAGACCAGGAATGGCAATCTCCTTCATTGGATCTTGGCTAGTAGCCCTGCCAGAATCAAGAATGCTGTGGTGTTGCTCGACTGTCTTAGTGATCACTCCACAGTCACTTGCACCTGGGTAAATAAAGAAGATAAAGTTCCCCCAATCACCATCCACAGCAGAATACTAAGGTGAGGGTGATTAAATGCATTCAAGGAAGCACTACCACTCATTAACTGGTCTTCCATCGACCAGACCAAGGATGTTGACACAGCCCTGGAATACTTTACCGATAAGTTCAATGGTATCTGTGATGTTTATGCTCCACTAAGGAAAAGGAAAGTCAGGGGAACCACTAATGGGTGGATCACCCAGGACATCCTTGATGAAATGAGGGCTAGAGACAACTTGAGGTATAAGGCGAAAAGCCCTGGCAATAGTGCCGACTTTCAAAATTATAGAGCAGCAAGAAAAAGGTGCACGCACCTAGCCAGACTTGCTAAGACTAAATACTATAAAGACAGACTAGACAGGAACTGGGGTAATGGGAAAAGGTTCTGAGAGAACATGAGGGAACTCATGGGAAAAGAAGATAGGAAACACAGTACAATGCTTAACCTGAATGGATCCCAGATGTTGGACCTCCTAGCCATTGCAGAGGCTTTCAACTCAGTGTTCACTGATCTCAGCACTGTCCTACCTCCCAACTACTTAAACTCCTCTGTACCAACCCAGCCAGCACCAAGAACTGACCTTAATCACCCAAAATTCTATTTTAAGTGTATCTCTGTTAAGGTGGCTAGAAAGTATGTGCTAAGGGTACTCGGCAAAACAAGACAAGGCAGTGATGGTATTGACATGAAACTGTTGGCTTTGACTCTCAATGAGGTCATCACTCCCATTTCTAAAATCTTCAACAAATTTCTTGCCTTGATGGCATTCCCAACTGCCTGGAAACAGGCTTTAGTGACCCCAGTGCATAAAAGTGGAGAACGCTCCGATGTTACAAACTACCGGCCTATTTCTATTCTATTCCCACTCTTCAAAGCACTTGAGAGAATTGTAGCTGACCAGATTTCTGAATACCTTCAAAAGTATGATCTTCAATGCCCCCAGTAACATGGCTTCCAGAAGAACCATAGCACCACCACCACAACTCTCGTGGATTTCTCCAACTACGTTCACAAGGCAATGGAAGAAAGCACATTTGTGGAATCTATCTTTATAGATCTCACAAAAGCCTTCAAGAGATAACCTCATAGTCTTCAGGTGAAGCTACCTCTGGCTGCAAGCTGCAACACTGGACTTAAGATTTGCAAGAAAGTGAGTAATGCTCACAACAGAGGGAGGTGAACTTTACAATTTACAATTGTGTTTGGTTTGAAGTAGATTCCTTAGGAAAGTTAATATTCTTCAGGTGGAGGATACTTCTAACTGAAGGGTGAAATAAGCAACTTAGAATTATCAGAAAAGGCAGTCTTTCAATCAACAGAGGAGGTGGAGTTGCTTTACTTGTGTTACAAGTGTTAAGGTTTTCAGTGCAGGAAGAGTTTAAACCCATATAGGCTAAATACTGTTTTCTGTGTCTGCCCTTTTGCACAGCTGACGGTTTTGGGGCTGACTGTTTTCAGAGCACAAGTCACCAGGCTGTTTTGGGGCTGGGTAGGTTTACCTGTGTCTGACTTGGATGTTTGGATTTTTCTCTGTTTGATTAGCAGGGTATTTTCTCTGTCAATGGTTTGAAGCAGTATTACAAATTGTCGTGTATGGCATCTTTCTGACAGGAAGGCACTCATCGCATCCCAGGCAGGTCAGAGCGTTTAGCTGATTGTTTCGTGAGGGCACAGTTTAGGCCCAACCCCTTCCCACCCTCACCCCACCCACCCCTGGAAATAGTTCATTTATACCTGGGGTTCTGACATCATTTCTCAAGAGGGCAAGGTACACATCACTGTCATATCCTGTCTAGCACACTGCACTGACAATATAAGCATACACATTATATAAATACATATATTTCTATATAATGCACAATTCACACACACACAAAAAAAAAAAACTAAACAAGGTAGACAGTATGTGGGGAGTAGTACAATGTAATGGCTGTGGGGCAGCAGTCTTCCGGGAGTCTTTCTGGAGGCTGAGATGCTGCCCTGTTTGCAGACAACTACCTGCCCTGAGGGAGGAAGTTGCCCATCTTCAGGCCGCACTGGACAGTGGCAAGGGAACCTCCCCCATCCAGGGAGCACCACAGCCACCACCACTACCTCAGAGGTTGCAAAGAAAGCACAGCAGTTGGACCACAGTGGGCTCCAGGGAGGGTAGGGTGGTGGAACAGAGGCACACCCAGTCAGTTGTTACACTCCACAATCCATACACCATTCTGGGGGAGCATAGTTCCCCTATGGATGCACCCGCAGAGGAGACTAAGGAGGGTGCAGACAACTGTCACAAGGGAGGCCCTCAGGAAGGAGGCAGAGGGCACCACAGGGAAAGAAAGCAGCTCCTGGTGGGGGACTCAATTATTAGGGGGATAGAACTGGGGGGAGCAGGGAAAACTGAAGTAAGGTGCCTGCCTGGTGCCATGGCTTGAGGGATAGGAAGCGATCCTTAGAATCACGAGAACAGTTGCACGGGAGTTTGAGCTGGACATCATTGTCCATCTAGGACAAATGACTTGCCTATCATGAGATTAGAGCAGTGCAAAGGACTTTGTAGAATTGGGGAGGGCTTAAGACAAGTAGCACACACAGTATCCTTTCTCAGAGGTGCTGCCTGTCAGTGGCATGAGTGAGGCGAGGATACTTTGCACCATGCAGTTTAACAAATGGTTAAAAAATGGTGTGGAGCACAGGGTTTGGCTTCATTGGGGACTGGGGTTCCACCTGGAGGGACACCAGCCTATACTGGCAGGATGGTCTGCATCTGTCCAGGAAGGAACAAGTCTTTAGCAATCAGTTTAAATGCTTCATTGGCAAGCCTTTAAACTAGTCAAGGGGGAGCACTGATAAGCAGAAAGAAAATCCCAGCCTCCCTACAAAAACAGGGTACTAAATGAGAAAGACCATGGTAGAAAGGTCAGTGGGGGTTGCTGCTACAGAAGGTAAAAGCCATCAAAAGTGGAGAGCAATGAGTACCAATGCCCGTAGTCTGGTAACAAGCTTCCTGAATTAGTGGCCTTGATGGAGGAGGAAGATCTGGATATTGTGGCAGTCACAGAAACATGGTACACACAGAACCATGACTGGGACATAAACATACCAGGATACACTATCTACAGGAGAGACAGGAGGGTAAAAGAGGAGGAGGAGTAGCTCTCACATAAGAGAAGAAATCAAAGCAACAGAACAAAAGGGTAAACAGGGAGGAGAAGAAGCACTGTGGGTCAATTTGGAGGCAGGCAATGACATCACAATCCGCACAGGGGTTGTATACAGGCCCCCCTCTCAGGGGGAGGAAATGGACAAGGAAATGATAGAAAGTATACTTAGAATGGAAGATAAAGGGGAGATATTGCTGATGGGTGATCTGAATATGCCAGATGTTAACTGGAGTGCAGTCGCAGCAGCCACTTCTAAGAGTGGGGTTATTCTGGATGCCCTACAGGGGGCATGCTGCCTAGACAACTAGTATTGGAGCCCACCTGAGCGAGAGCAATCTTAGACCCGGTTCTCTCAAATGGAGATGAAGAGAGGATCACAGATGTAGAAGTGGGTAGCCATCTGGGAACTAGCGACCATCAACAGTATGGTTCACAATAAACACAGCAATAGAGTCAAGCCATACAAAGACAAAGGTACTGGATTTTAGGAGGGCTGACTTTGCTTAAATGGGTGAGTGCCTAAGGAATGCACTAGCAAATGGGCAGGAAGGAGGGTGGAAGAACAATGGGAATAATAAAACTGCCATCACAGAGGTAACAAGCCTTTATGTAAAGCAACAAACAAATTGAAACGAGGTAAGAAACCGCTATGGTTCCTCAAAGGAAGTGGCAGTGAAGGTTCAAGAGAAAAAGAAAGCATTCAGGAAGTACAAGGAATCACAGAAGGAACAGGACAGAGAACTGTATCAGTTAAAACAAAGGGAAGCTGGAAAGGCAGTCAGAACAGCAAAGGCCCAAACCGAGGAAAATATAGCCAACTCAGTTAAGAAGGGGGATAAAACCTTTTATAGGTACATCAGGGAGCAAAGGAAGACCATGGGAGGGATAGTGAGGCTTAATAAAGAGGAGGGAGGGTGGGCAGAGGGTGACTGTGAAAAGGCAGAGATACTAAACAAATATTTTTGCTCAGTATTTACAAAGGAAGAGGGGGAGGTACCTAAAACAAACAGCAGAAACACTCTGGATACAGAAGTTGATACCAGCCTATTTACAGAAGAAAGAGTTCTGAAAGAGCTCTTAAAACTGAAGGTGGACAAAGCAATGGGGCCTGATGGAATTCATCCCAGAATTCTAAAAGAACTAAGGATAGAACTAGTGACACCACTGACTACCCTCTTTAACAAATCATGGGAGGATGGGGTGGTACCTGAGGACTGGAGGAGGGCAGATGTGATTCCCCTTCACAAAAGTGGGAGCAAGGCAGAAGCAGGAAACCACAGACCTGTTAGTTTAACCTCAGTGGTAGGGAAAATGATGGAATCACTTCAAAGGAAAGAATTGTTGCGATCTAGAGGCCAGAGGGGCACAGGACCCAAGGCAGCATGGATTCACAGCGGGAAGGTCATGCCAGACAAATCGGATAGATTTCTTTGACTGGGTGACCAAAGTAGTAGATCAGGGAGGGGCTGTGGACATGGCCTACCTAGACTTTAGCAAGGCATTTGACACAGTCCCACACAAAAGATTAATATACAAGTTAGCCAGCCTGGGAGTGGGTCCCAAGATGACAGCATGGGTAAAGAATTGGCTGGAGAATAGGACACAGAGAGTAATAGTAAATGGAGTCCACTCTGAAAAAAGGGGGTTAGCAGGGTACCACAGGGTTCAGTAGATTCGTCCTCTTCAATGTCTTTATAAGTTTACATTGCAGAGGACTGAAGTAAAGTATGTCTCTTTGCAGATGACACAAAGATCTGCAACAGAGTTGATGCACAAGGTGGGGTGGAAAGGATGAGAAGGGACTTGGCAAGGTTAGAGGAATGGTCAAATGTATGGCAGCTTAGATTCAATGCTAAGAAGTGCAAGGTAATGCACCTGGGAAACAAAAACCCAGGGGAAGAGTACACAATGGGGGGTGAGATACTAACAACAACAAAAATGGAAAGGGACCTGGGGGTAGTCATATCAGATGACCTAAAGGTGGGCAAGCAATGTGAGAGGGCAGCAAGGAGGGCTGCGGGATACTGGGATGCATAGGGAGAGGCATCACCAGCAGAAAACAAGAAGTTATTATTCCTCTGTACAGACAGCTGGTGAGACCACATCTGGAGTACTGCGTACAGTTCAGGAGACCCAATCTCCGCAAAGACATAGACAGGATGGAAGCTGTCCAGAGGAGGGCAACTAAAATGGTGCAGGGTCTGCACCGGAAGACATATGAAGTGAGACTTAAGGAGCTTAATATGTATAGCCTCGAGGAAAGGAGGGAGAGGGGGGACATGATAGAAACTTTCAAGTACCTCAAGGGAATCAACAAAGTCCAAGAGGGTAGCATCTTTCAAAAAAAGAGGTGTGCAAGAACAAGGGGGCACAATTTGAAGATAGAAGGGGGCGGCTCAGAGGTAATTTAAGGAAGTATTTTTTCACAGAGAGGGTTGTGGATGCATGGAACAGCCTTCCAGAGGAGGTTGTGGAGTCAAAAACAGAGGTGGAATTCAAGCATGCATGGGACAGTCATAAGGCAACTCTAGGGGGTTGGGGTAGGAAGAAGTAGGCTGCTGGTTAACTAGGATCTGCAGCTTATCCATCAGGTAGGGAAATGGGCAGACTGGGTGGGCCAAGCGGTCCTTATCTGCCGTCAAATTCTATGTTTCTATGTAACACTGTCAATCATCCAATCCTCCTGGAACAAATGCTGTCCATGGGACTGTCTATGGATGCAGTTCACTGGTTCAGTGATTACCTGTCTCACAGGACCCAGATGGTCAAGATTGGTTCCACTACCTCCACATCTAGGGATGTCTCAACTGGAGTCATCCAGGGGTCCATACTGGGACCTTTACTATTTAGCCTGTTCCTAAATAACCTACCAACAGCCTGCAGCAGTAAAATAATTCTTTATGCAGATGATGCTGTCATACTGGGCAGTAACATTTATCATGACCAACTTCAAAAGGAACTTTAGTCCACCTTCAACCTTCTTGAGAATTGGTTCAGGGAGCAGAAGCTGCTACTTAACTACAAGAAGACAAACATTATGCTGATCTCAAGCTACCAGCTCAAGATAAAGCATCCAGTTCTGTCTATCCTTAATAATCGAGGCACCCCACTGGAGTAGGTACACTCTTTCATGTACCTGGGGGTCACCGTCAATGATACTCACTCCTTCATCCAACATATTTACCAGGTGGTAAAAGCAGTCAGCATTAAATTGGGTATTCTCCACAGACATAAAAAATACCTGACACCATCGGCCCTTCATCTATCAGTCTCCAGCTCTATCCTATCTATTATCGACTATGGTTTGGTCATGTATTGTATGGTTCAGCTTCCAACACTGCCCTAAAACATGTTGAGACTGCCCTTAACAAAGCATGCAGACTCACCCTAGGGGCCAATATACAAACTCACACATGTATGCTCTACAAGCTAACCAATTGGCTTAACCTTAGGAGCAGAATAAAGTATCTGACGTGCTTGCTTGGAAAGAATGCAATGCTCAGCAATGCTCCCCCCAGTATTACAGGATTATTGGTGACCAAAAAATCGAGTTATTCAATGTGGTTATGTCTCGCAGTCCCTTCAGTGTACCCTTCATGAGAACCTCTTTAGGACAGCAGTCCTTTGCAATCTAGAGCACCTATCTGGTTGAATGAGGTTCTAGAACATATATTAAGCATGGGTACCCTCCCACCCTTCAAAACCTCACTGAAAAACCTTCTCTCTCAAACCAAATCCCTTGAGTGTAAGCTAGGGTCCTGTTCCAGTTATCTCCCATAGGTTTTCTCTAACCCACTACTCTCCTGTCTCTCTGCATAACCCTGCTGAGTGGCCTATTCACCGCTCTCCGCCTACCATCTCAGGCCCCCCCTCACTTATGTGGCACTTATCTGGATCTTCTACTCCTCCTCTTGTCCCCCACTCCTCTCTGTAGTAGACCCACCCTCCTCATCTCTCGCCTGCTCTTCCCCTCTCCCTGCCTCTGGTATCCCTCCCTTCTGTCCTTAGCCTGGACTACTCCTTTCTCCTTTCCTCCTCCTTTGACAAAGCTTACTCCATTGGGCAGCTTAAGCTCAAATTCTTGTTGACCATCAGTTGAAGGATGAACCTAATGTAGAATACCAATCTAGGTTTAAGAACATTGTTAACCATACTTGTTTTTATTGAACTGTCAGCCGTGCATGATGTACAAAGCTTGTGCCAGCATTTGGAAATTCCATGACGTCCTGCTGTAATTGTCAGTTTTTTGTATGTTTCTGTACTGCAACCTGCTGATGTGGAACCTTTGTAAAAGAGCACCATGCTCAAAGGTCTTTTCTGAAAGCACAAATAAATAAATAAAATGGGATTTAAGCATCTTTTTAAAGATGGAAATTCACTTGATTGATGATTCATATGATTCATGATGGTGTGGTGTTGGAATAGTAAATTATATGAGAAGTAAATTTAGCTAAGAACAACAATTGTGAAAGTAAATCACCTGCTGGGATTAGCTCCCTGTTTTGCAGGATATGACATAACCTGTACATCATAGGAACTGAAACTGACTTACTTGTAGGTCAGTGGCACACTGAATGTATGCTTGCAAACATAGGTAGACACAGTTTGAATTCTGGCAGGATTTAAATATTGTTTTCAAATTTTCTTTGTAAAATGGAAACTTGAGTGGCAATTCATGGTGGTGCCGTGGAGCTGGATGGTATCCTGTGATATAGGGCACCAGTGAGTGGGTGCTCGCCGAAATGGCGACCCACTTTTGGCTAGTGCCCCGACGGTTGGGGTATGGGGTAGGTGACCGGATGGGGGTTGTCGCAAAAAGGTGACAGGATATCGCATGGGTATATGTATGTGGGGGGGTGGCAGTCAGCCAGATGGACGTGGGACAGGACAGTATGTGAGGGGTGGTGCCATGGGGTTCTGGTGAGCTGGCGTCATGGCATGGTGGGATAGGTGCCAGGTTGGGATGGTGGGGATACAGAGTTCAGGACCAGGCACTGGTGAATTTTGTTGTGCCCAGCCCGAAACAGTGTTTTTTTTTTCTGACTTGCTCCCCATTGCACCCCCTCCGAGATTGAGAATCCTAAAAGCAGGGGGTGCAGGGGTGAAACCCCCATGTGGGGGTGTGGGAGGGCACAGCCTCCACATCTGCTAATAATGTTTTGTGCACTGGGTTTGGTTTGTCGATCCCACATCGCCAAAATTGAATTTTCGCACGTGGGTTGCCATAAGGGTGTTCGGTATGCCGAATTCACCCTTATGACATGGAACCGGGTTGGACTAGTAAATTATATGAGAAGTAAATATAGCTAAGAACAACAATTTGTGAAGCTAAATTGCCTGCTGGGATTAAATCCTTAGTTGTTTGTTTTGCAGGTTGTGACATAGCCTCTGTACCATAGGAACTGTACCTCACTTACCTGTAGGTCAGTAGCACACTACATATGTGTTCACTTAGCAGGTAAATGATGAGTGGTTCCAGTCCCAGCAGGGCTTAAAAATGTGTTTACATTTATTTTAGATGAAAACTCACTTGAGTGGTGATTCATGGTGGTGTGGAGTTGGAATAGTAAATGCTATACGTACGTTTAGCTATGAACCACAATTTGTGAAGATATATTGCCTGCTGGGATTAGATCCCAAGTCACCTGTTTTGTAGGTTTTTTCAAATTTTTTTGTAAGACAGAAATTTACTTTAGTAGCAATTCATGGTGGTGTGGAGCCAGAATAGTAAATTATATGAGAAGTGGGGGGGAGGAAATGCTACAAGTCTCTGCGGTTGAAAGGGACCTGGGGGGTGGTGGTGGATGTCAAGATGAACAACTCGGAGACTTGTAGGAGGGCAGCGGCCAAGGCCAACAAGATGCTGGGATGCATCGCTAGGGGGATCACCTCCAGAAGGAGAGAAGTGATACTCCCACTGTATAACTGCTTGGTGAGGCCGCACCTTGAGTACTGCGTGCAGTTTTGGAGGCCACATTTAAAGCGGGACATTGAACTCCTGGAGAGGGTCCAGAGGAGGGCAACCAAAATGATTTGGGGCTTGGGGGACAGAACCTATGGGGAGAGGCTTGAAGAGCTAAATATGTACACATTGGAAGAGAGTAGGGACCGTGGGGACATGATAGAGGTCTTCAGGTGCATGAAGGGGTAAATAGGGGAGGAGCAGTCAGGGTGCTCTGAAGGAAGGAGGGGGGGAAACTAGAAGGCATGGGTGGAAGCTGGTGGGGGGGAGATTCTGGGGAGAAAGGAGGAGGTGCTACTTCACTGACAGTGTGATGGAAACATGGAATGCACTACCCAGGGGGCTGGTGAAGGCAGACACGGTGGAGGGGTTCAAGATGGGGTGGGATAGGTACAGGGGAAGGGCTCTGGAAGCAAAACCCAATGCAGCGAGAATATCTGGGACTGGGAAGGGAGAAGCCAGAGAGGGAGAGGGGGGGCAGCAAGGTCAGCTGCCAGGGTGGGGGCTAACCAAACAAGCAGGCACAAAAGACTGTTAAGCCTATTCTGCTGGCATTTTAGTATGTTAGTAAGTAAATTTAGCTATGAACAACAACTTGTGAAGGTAAACTGCCTACTGGGATTAGATCTCCAGTCACCTGTTTTGCAGGTTGTGACTTAACATCTACTCCACAGGAACTGCAATTCCATACCTGCTGCTCAGTAGCACACTGAATGTGTGTTCATTAAGCAGGCAATGTATTAGTGATTTCAATCCAGGTACGCATACATTATCTAGAGAATAATGCCTGTGCAGGTGTGTTATGAGGATTTTTCACACACCAGAGGTGTGTGATAATCCATAAACCCCGAGAGCAAAGTTCAAGGGGCTTATGAGATTACCACACACTAAGGGTGTGTGAAAAATCCTCCTCACACACACCTTGCACAGGCATTATTTTTTTATAATTACTATGAACATATGAACATATGAAAATGCCAGCAGAAACAGGCCTCACGGTCTATCGAGTCTGCTCAAGTGTGCAGCTAGCACCTTATAATACTGCTGCCCCTCCCTTCCCCCATCCTATTACCCCTCCCCTTACCCTATCCCAACCCCTCTTGAAGCTGTCTACTGTCTTGCAGGCCACTACCTTGCCCAGCAAGGAGTTCCACTTGTCCACCACTCTTTCTGTGAAAAAATGTCTCCTCATTTCTCTCCTGAATCTACCCCCCTCCAATCTCAGTTGGTGTCCTCTTGTGTCCCTTCCATTTCTTCTCTGGAAAATCCTCTCTGTATTAGTGTTGTTTATTGGTGCAAGGGAGGGAGTGAATGTCAAAGGCACTGGAACAGTTCTGTCACACACACACACACACACACACACACACACAAACACACACACACACAGTTTGTCTCCATATACTGTGATGCAGGAGACACAATTAGGGTGCCACAACCGGTTTTCCTGTCGTGCTGGTGAACTGGATTTTCCGGTGCTAGGCAGAGATGGCACCGTGTTGGTGTTGTACCCCTTGCCTCATACACCTCGACTTGGAGGTGATTATATTAATCTATGGGGGCATGGGGGGCACTGTCCTCCAAACAGCCAGAATGTGCCTGGGGAATTGGCACAATGGGGGTCGGGTGGCACAATCTGCCAGCGCAATGTTCACCATCAGCATTGTGCTGATGTCCTAATGACAGTTGTGATTTTTCTTGTTGCCATGACATGGTGGAACCGATTGTCTCTCCCTTTCAGTATTGGCATTCTTTTCTTTTTTTCTTTACTTTAGTAATTTTTTTTTTAATTACACTTGAACTGCAATGAGAGAAGTCAGCTGAGGTCCATTCCCAATGCAGCTGCTGTCTCCCGTAGCCCCGCACAAAGGGTAGGAATGGCAGGATCAACCAGATAGATTTTGAAACTTGCAAAGGCAGGATCAACCAGATAAATATTGCAAAACATTACAAATTTGACTAACATGACAGCAAAAGGTGAAGGATTACTGTAGTTCCTTGTTAATGGAGAATGGAGCTGCCATGTTTCTTCAGCTGTTTGGCCCACTCACACACAGAGTAACAGCCGATGAGGAGGTACGCTACAAATGAGTGACACAATCAAGGACACTGCTACTGAAAAAAAGTTTTGAGAATGCTGTAATAACCAGTTTTCCAGTTATTACGGCATTTGAAAGAGACCTGTTAACCATGTAATAAAGGGGGTCACCAGTAATTATACTGTATTATAATACGTAATTATTTTACATTTTACAGATCTTATTTGGCACCTTTAGTACCATTGATACTGTGATTTTAACTTGTCCTCAAGTGATCAGTAGGAGTTGCTGTAAGAGATGTCTATTCCTGATCACACTCCACTGTTCCCCCATATCAGGGCAGTTTTGAATCACAATAAGGTAATACGTAAAATCAGCACTAAAAGGACCACATGGAAAATAAGGTGGCAACCATTAACATAAGGGAGATCTGAAGTGTGTAAAAATTAATATATGGGGCCCCATGTTCAAAGGTGGCTGATAGCATCATGCAACTGACAGCGCAGCGCCCTAAGTAGCATGCTGCCTGCAAAATGTGTTATTCATACATGCAGAGTGCCCTGTCTAGTGTGCACTGAATGTATGAAAATTAAGCTGCGGTAGTGAAGCACACCACAATCCCTGCCGGCTACAGACATCCATGAGCAAAAGGGAATAGCACAATCCAAACAGGTTAGGGCCTTTGGCCCTGTGTGCCACATTCAAAAAGCAGCACACTAATGACTCCACAAGGCATGTATGGTACTAAGACGCCATTTGCGTGCCATTATGTGGGCATTAGAAGTTCTGCTCAATGCCACTGCACCTTTGTATGTGTGAAGACATGATACAGAGCAGTGGTCATTGCCCCTACCCACGCCTGCTCCCTGTTATAGAAACATAAAGAATGATGGCAGAAAAAGACCAAAGATCCATCCTGTTTGCCCAAGTTCCCTAAATCTCTGGAACCTTCCATGGAACCTAATGTTCCTCCAGGGTTTTAACCCTCCTAGTTCTAGCCCCATTCTTATCCTTGGGCCTGTCTCACCATGAAACCACTACTCCCTTCATTCTGTCCCAGGCCTGCTTGAATCCTCTGACTATGTTCAATCCCACCACCTCAGCTGGAAGACTGTTCCATGGTTCCACCACCCTTTCCATAAAGGAGTATTTCCTCACATCCTTTCTAAACCTCCCACCTGCTAATTTCCATTCATGTCCAAGTGACCGTGAGTTGGTATGCATACTGAATAATTCCCCACAGTTCACCTTATTAATTCCTTTGAGGAATCTGAAGATCTCAATCTTATCACCCCCCCCGACCTCCAATGAGTACATATTTAGTAACCTGAGGTGCTCCTCATAGGATTTACCCTGCTGACCCTGAATAATTTTGTACCTCTGCACTGCACCATCTCCAACCTATCCTTGTCCTTTCTGAGGTAAAGACATCAGAACTGGGTGTGGTACTCCAGGTGTGGCCATGCCAGGGTTCTGTAGTGGGGAAGAATTACCTCTTTTCTTCAGCTATCAATCCCCCTCCCTATACATCCTAGCATCCTGTTTGCTTTTTTTATTTTTTCCAATTGTTTAACCAGGAGAGACACACTAAACTGAAAACTTGTTTACAGGTGTGACCTGGGAGCACAGGGGAAGTTAAGTAACTTGCTCAGGGTCACACAGTATGCAAGTGGAGGCTGTGGGATTCAAACCCAGATCTCCAGGTTTGCAGCTCAGAGCCTTAAATCACTGTGCTACTGCCTTTGCTATAGGCCTTGATGTACTGACTCGTTTATTTAAGGGAGTCACTGATAATAACTTCTAAAACCCACTCCTCGTCTGTACAGTTTGTACAGTTAAGTCTACCTCCCCCCTCCCCCATTCAGTACTCCATCTTGGGGTTATTTCTCCTTATGTGCAATACCTTGCATGTTTTAGCACTGAATTTTAACTGTCAGACATTTGACCACTTCTCAAGCTTTTGTAGGTCCTTCTGCATAACCCTTACCCCCTCTTCACATTCCACCCCTCCACATAGTTTTGTATCATCCACAAAATGACACAACCAACCCTGGATTCCATAACCAATATCACTAACAAACATATTAAAGAGGACTGGACCCAGAACTCATCCCTGTGGAACCCCACTCATCACCTCTCTCTCTCCTCTGACTTAACTCCAGTAACCACCACCCTCTGTTGCCTCCCTGCTAGCTTATTTCCCACCCAATTCACTAGACTTGTAACTGCATCCTGGTCTTCCATCTTCTTAAACAGTCTCCAATGCAGTACTGAATAAAAGGCTTTACTGAAGTCAAAGTACAGCAGGTCGACTATGTGGCTCTTGTCTATCTCCTTAGTCATCCAGTCAAAGAAAACTATCAGGTTGGTCTGACAAGACCTTCCAGCCATAAAACCATGTTGTTTGCTATCCTGGAGTTCATTTCTCTCTAAGTAATCTACAAGGTGCTCTTTGATCAGAGATTCCATCAGCTTCCCCACAACAGAGGTCAGACTGACTGGCTTGTAATTCCCTGGTTGCTACTTATCCCTCCCTTAAGTAGCGGCACAATGCCTGCCATCTTTCAGTCCCATGAAACTTTCCCAGACCTGAGAGAGTTGTTGAACAGCCCAATCTGTGGTTCAGCCAGCTCCAACAGTAACCCCTTAAATATTCATGGATGTAATCCATCTGGACCTGGGGCCTTATCTATTTTAAGAGCTTCCAGCCCTTTCAGGACCCTTTCACTAGTAAACAATGACTGCCTCATTTCTGGGATTCCCTTTGCATGGACCTGCACTCCTCCTTAGTGAATATTGAGCAAAAGTAGTAATTTAGGACAGCTGCCTTTTCGCCATCTTCCTCTATCACCCTATCCCCTTTGACTAGCCATGCAATTCTCCCCTTTTCTTTTTTTCACTAATATATCTAAAAAAATATTTTTCTCCTTTCTTGACCTCCTCTATGATGTGCAACTCTGTGTCTTTGCTTTTGCCTCCCTGATGGCACTCTTTTCCTCCATATTTTTCTGGAGATAGTTCTCCTATTCTGCTTCACCCTGCTTTCCCTTATATTTAAAAAAGGCCCTCTTTTTGGCCCTAACTGCTTCTATAACCCTAGCTGAGAATCATAGCACTTTCTTAAACCTATTTCGCTTTGTTACAGTTCTTACGCATGCATTTAATGCCTCAAGGCTGGCTCCCTTTATTGCTTTCCATCTCTCCTCTACCCTGTCTATGCCCTCCACCCCTGATAATTTTTCTCTGACCATTTCCCTTAATCTATTGAAGTCCACCCTTCTAAAGTCAAGGACTTCAGTTCTCAATTGTGGCTTTCCAGCCCTGATGGCCAGTTCAAACTACACAGAGTTGTGATCACTATTCCCCAGTGGTACCCCTACTCCCACAGCACCCACCAACTCTGTCTTAGTGAGCACTACTTCAAGGATCGTGGACTGCCTGGTGGGTTCCTTAACTACCTGCACCAGTAGACAGTCCTGGAACTCATATAGGAATGATTGATTCCTGGTACTCTTGGCCACTGGGACCTCCCAATCAATGTCCAGTAAGTTTAAGTCTCCAACCACCACCACCTTCCCCTTTACTGACCCTCTTTTAAGTTCCTCCCTGAGTTCACTGTCCCTTTCCTCCCCTTGACCCAGAGGCCTATAGACTACCCCAGGTGTAATTTCCTTCCTGATGCTGCAGAGAGTTGCACCCATATAGATTCCGTTTCCCCATCATTACTTCAAATGCCCCCATCTTCCAACATTTCAATGCCCTCCTTGACAAAGAGGGCAACTCCCCCCCACCAGTTCTTCAATACCTCCTGAACAATGTATATCCTGGGACTGTCATCTCCCAGTCATTATTGTCCATGGTCCATGTTGCCATGATGACAACAAGGTCTACCTTAGTGTATGCCATTAGTGCCTGGAGCCTACTGAGTTTGTTCCCAAGGCCCCTGGTGCTAAAGCATAACCCCCTTCTACTTGGTCCATGCTCTAATTCTGCTGTTATCCATCTGCTTTCCTGGTCTACCCCGTTAGTGCCTGTGTCTTTACTTTTCCTCTCATAATTACCTGAAGGGTAAAAACATTCCTGGTGCTAGTGGTACTCCCTCCCACCCCAATCACCATTTGTACGGCATAAGCAACCCTTGTGCTAGTGATACCCCCTACACAATCCCTATTTGTATGACATAAGCATCCCTGGTCCTAGTGGTACCCCCATTTCTATCCTGAACCCTGTTTGTATAACATAAGCATCCCTAATGGTAGTATTACCCCCTCCTGCCTCAATCCATGTTGTAGTATGGAACACTTCCCTGGTAGTCCCGTGTCCCATTTCCATAGATACTCAGCAGCACCCATATATCTCATCTACCTCCTTCTCCCCTGAAATATTAATTATAAAATAACTATGTACCCCCTTAACCCAGCAACGCATCACTGCCAATCAGCAGCATCCACACTCCTGCCCTGCAAAACAAGACAAACCCCCACCACCCAACTCAGCACCCACCATCCTTCATCCCCCATCTAACACCTGAACCATCCCATGAAAGTCAGTAGCAGTAGGCAGAAAGGAAGACTGCAAGCGGCACAGGCCCTCTTCATTCCATCTTGGATGACTGCCATCTGTATAAATGGGAGTTAGCATGCACATATGGTACAAACAGCTTTACTTTAAGCATGCACTTAGTCTCATTCACTCAGATGGTGGGCAACTGAGGTGGTAAGAGGAGGGTCTGCACCATTTGCCATGCTTCTCTCTGTCTGTCACCACCAAGCTTCTTTGAGTGAGTTGGGTGTAAAATGGGGGTGGAGAGTGCTGAGTGCATGGGGGAGGGGGTTTGTCTTGTTTTGTGGGGTGGTGGGAAGGAGCGTGGGTGCTGGGCTGGAGATGGAGGTTGCTTAGTTATTTTATATTCTATCATGTTACTCTTTCAGGGGAAGGAGGGAGATGGGAATAAGAATGGGTGTTGCTTAACAGCTATCTGGTGGGACCACTAGACTACCAGGGATATGTACCATGGCACAACAGGGGTCAGGGTGGAGGGGGTGCCACTAGCAGTAAGGATGCTTATGTCATATGAATGGGGATAGGGCACCAGTGGGGTAATACTAGTACTAGGGATGTTTATGTCATACAATGAAGGATGTAGGTAGGAGGGGTGTACTATTAGCACCACGGATACCATTATGATTCATTTGGGGATTGGGGAGGAGGGTGTACATTTTGTGTTCTTGTGCCATGCTGGGGTGGGAGGTTCATGCACCACTGTGCATGTTAATAAGCATAGGGTTTTGGGAACTGATATTGTTATAAACTTCAAAAGTGATATTGTTATAAACTTCAAAAGTTATTTTTTTTGTCATCCATCTCTCACCATTCTATTTTTGTCTAAGTGGTACAGATCATCTCACTCTCTTTGTATTAATTGGAGCTCATCAAGATTCATGTCCATTGTGCAATTTGTTTCATTTGAATAAGGGCCTCCAAAACACTGTGTTTTGTCTCTCAACTGGAGATTTCATCAGTTGATATACAAATTACTCTGAAAAGGTTGAAGAGGCTATCTACAAGTATCCTGTTTTGTGTCTCCCACGCATGTACCTTGTCAGTCTTTTATTGTGTGATGAAGCATGAGTGAGATAAATTTTATTTTATTATTTTTATTTATTTTTTTATTTCATTTATTTATACATATTGAAATTACAATCCTTTGAGTCATGGACTCATCTCCAAAGGCTCCTCATCAAGTGTAAAGAGACAGCAACAGGGTAACATAGTAATATAAACGATCACAGGGTTACATAGTTACATAGATAAAGTGTTACATAGTTACAGCACCATCACTGTATTACAGTAAGTTTTTACAGACAGGTAGTGAAAGCAGTGTACTTTTACATAGGATGATGTCATTGGCCTGTACAAGGTGGTAGCTAGGCAATTAGAGTGAGAAATGTAAACGGTGCAATGGAGAGGTGCAGAAATTAGCTGTCCTGTGGGACACTGTTATAGTTAGTTGTGAACAAGGAAATTGGGCCCACATGTAGGAGGGCTCACCAGGAGTAGGAACCCCATGGATGGTTATGCACACCTACAGCAGCAAGTGGCAAATAAGTGGTTCTTGAGAGCAATTTTGAAGGGACCGATTTTAGGGAGGTTGGCAATAGCAGCAGGGAGGGAGTTGAACCAGGATGGGGCCCTGTAGCAGAAGGACTGCTGTGCAAATGAGATCCTGACCCTAGGGACCAGGAGGGCAGACTTGCAAGCATTGCAGGTGGAGACAGCAGCAATCACACTGTGGAGGGAGGTCACCCCAGGAGGGGAGAGACCAAGGAGAATCTTTTTGGTCAGTAGGCAAGATTGATAGAGGAGCCTCTCTTCAATGTTGAGCATGTTGGCAGAGGTGTATAGTATGCAGGTGTGTGTGCATCTGTCAGCACCGGTCAGGAGCCTGCAAGCTTTATTATTGGCCATTTGGACCTTGTAAATCTCAGTGTTGCCTGTGGCTGCATAGATTGGAAGGCCATAATCCGCAAGGGACAGGACAAAAGAGGTGACACAAGGGACAGGACAGAGGAGGTGACAGCCAGCTGAAGCATCTCAGGGGTAGGCAGTCCCTATGATGGTATAATCGCCCTACTTGTGCATTCGTGGCAGAGGTGAGGGTGCTAATGTGGGAGTGGAAGGTGAGGGCAGGATCAAAAGTGATGCCTATGTTCAATTTGTGCTATGATTCAAGTGAGGGCTCCTAAAATACTGTATTTCAGTCTTGCTGTAGCATTGTCTCTCAGGTAGAAAAAATCTCATCAGATGGTATACACGTTACTTTCACTAGGCACTGACCAGTTCAGACAGGCCAGCCAAATGTACAGTATGCTGTTTTTTTTCTTTCACAAGGACGTACCAGCTCAGTCTCATCATTGTACAATGGCGCATGAGTGAGGCAAATCTTTCATCATTCAGCTTGTGTTGGGATTCAAATGAAGGCTCCCAAAATATTGCATTTCACTCATACTGTTGTTTTGCCACTCAAGTGGAAATCTCATCAATCATTGTCTCTCAACAATTGTCAAAGAAGAACTGTATTGAACTGGTAAGTCATTTTGTCCTCCAGAAGCTGTTGTTAAATACTGGCTCAAATTACATACTAACATACTAAAATGCCAGCAGAATAGGCCTAATGGTCTTTCGTGTCTGCTCGTTTGGTCAGTCCCCAACCTGGATGCTGACCGTGCTGTCCCCCTCACCTTCTCTGGCTTCTCCCTTCCCAGTTCTGGATATTCTTGCTGCATTGGATTTTGCTTCCAGAACCCTTCCCCTGTACCTGTCCCACCCCCTCTTGAACCCCTCCACTGTCTCTGCCTCCACCAGCCCCCTAGGCAGTGCATTCCATGGCTCCACCACCCTCTCAGTGAAGTAGCACCTCCTCCTTTCTCCCCTGAATCTTCCCCCCTCCAGCTTCCACCCATGCCCTCTAGTGGCCCCTTCCTCCTTCCTTCGAAGCACCCGACTGTTCCTCCCCTATTTACCCTCTTCATGTACCTAAAGACCTCTATCATGTCCCCCCGGTCCCTACTCTCTTCCAATGTGTACATATTTAGCTCTTGAGCCTCTCTCATAGGTCCTGTCCCCAAGCCCCAAATCATTTTGGTTGCCCTCCTCTGGACCCTCTCCAGGAGGTTAATGTCCCGCTTTAAGTGTGGCCTCCAAACTGCACGCAGTACTCAAGGTGGCCCTCACCAAGCAGTTATACAGAGGGAGTATCACTTCCTCCTTCTGAGGTGATCCCCTAGCGATGCATCCCAGCATCCTGTTGGCCTTGGCTGCTGCCCTTCTACAAGTCTCAGAGTTGTTCATCTTGACATCCACCACCACCCCCAGGTCCCTCTCAGCCATCGAGACTTGTAGCATTTCCCACCCCAGGGTGTACACTTGGCCTGGGTTTCTGGCCCCCAGGTGGAGTACCTTGCATTTCCCTGCATTGAACCTCAGCTTCCACTTTCTAGACCATCTTTCCAGAGCCTCCAGGTCCCCCTGTAGGGCCACTCTCCCCATCTCCCCATCCACCACCGCCCCCAGTTTCGAGTCATCTGCAAAGAGACTCATCTCACTCCTGATTCCTGTCCTTATGTCAGATACGTAGGCGTTGAACAGAAGGGGCCCAAGGACTGATCCCTGTGGGACCACACTAATGACCCTCCTTGGGGATGAGACTATCCCACCAACTACGACCCCTCTGGGTCCGGTCCTGGAGCCAATTGCCTATCCATCTGATCATCTGGTTCCCCACCCCCATTTCTCCCAGCTGATCCAACAGGCCCACATGAGGAACAGAGTCAAATGCCTTGCTGAAGTCTAGAAAGAGGACATCCACTGGTCTACCCAGGTCCAAGGCACTTGTCACCCAGTCATAGAACTCCACCAGGTTTGTCTGACACGATTTCCCCGGGATGAATCCATGCTGTCTATCGTCCAGGCACCCTGACTTATCCAGGTCCCCCCCTAGCCTCTCCTTGACAATGCCCTCCATCACCTTGCCCACCACCGAGGTCAGGTTGACAGGCCTGTAGTTCTCTGCCACCTCCCTTGATCCCCCCTTGTGGATAGGCACTATATGCGCCACCTTCCAGTCTTGGGGCACCCACCCTGTCCTCAGAGAGATGGTGAAAAGCTCTGCCAGGGGTTTTGCCAGGACATCTGCAAGTTCCTTCAGCACTCTGGGATGTAATTTATCCGGCCCTGGTGCTTTCTCCGTCTTAAGGGAGCTGAGGGCTTCCCTCACTCTCTCTGCTGTAATTTCTACTTCCAGTACCCCTTCTCCCTGCTTAGCCCTCCCCCCACCTGCCAGTGATGCCTCCCCTCTCCCCAGACCTGCCGATCGTGGTGGTCCCCCTCCTCAGTATCTCTGTCTCCTCCCATGTATGATGCAGCACCCATTTTCCCTGGTGAAAATTGAGGTGAAGTACTCATTTAGTACCTCAGCCTGCTCCCCTGGTCTTGTGCCCATCTCTCTCCCTGATTTAATCCTGCTAATCTGCCCTTCACCCTTCGTTTTTCCCAATGTATCTAAAGAACCCTTGTTCCCTCTCCTAATTTCCCTGGCCAGGTTCTGCTCCTTCCTTGCCTTAGCCGCCCTCACCACTCTAGTGGCCCTTCTAGCCATCAGCTCGATTCTTCGATCCCTTTCACTCCTTGAGCACTTGAATTGCTTATAGGCTGCTTTCTTTCCCCGCACCACCTCCTGGACCTCCCTGGTCCACCAACAGGGTTTTTGGGCCCTACCGCATTTTCGTCTTACTCTTGCACAGGTGCTGGTAGCATCCTGCACCCCTCTCCTGATGATTTCCCACCTACTATCAGCGTCCATGTCTGACCCAATCCCATCCAAATGCTCCTTAAGGATCCTTCCCATTTCCTTAAAATCCGCCCCCCTGAAGTCGGTTACTTCTGTCTTTGTGCAGCCTTCTACCCCTCCTAGGTCCAGGCAGAACCAGACCGTGGCATGGTCACTCCCCGCCAATGGGTCCCTTACCTCCAGGCCCCCAATCTGGTCACTGTCTGCCAGGACCACATCCAGTACCTGCCTCCTGGTCGGGTTCCTCACCTGCTGAGTTAGGAACGTGTCTTGAAGACATCCAACAACCTCTCTGTTCCCTGGTCACAGAGGATGTCATAGTCTCCCAGTCTGTTCCTGGCATGTTTAAGTCCCCAACACCACCACTGCTCCTCTGCCCAGTCTGCAGTGTCTCCTAACATCTGCCACCAGACTGTCCTCCAGCTCCTCCAGGGCAGGGGGTCTATACACCACTCCTATTTTTACTCTCTTGCCCCCTTGTTATCAAGGTGACCCAAATCGCTCCACTGGTTCCCTCTGCCTCCTCTACTCCCCCTATGCCAATGCAGTTTTTGACTATCATTGCTACCCTCCTCCCCTTCCCTCCCCCCTGTCCTTCCTGAACATAGTGTATCCCTCCAGGTTCAGGTCCCAGTCATGTCTTGCAGTGGCCCAAGTCTCAGTGACCGCTGCCACATCCACTGCTCCCTCAGTTAGCATCGCCTGGAGCTCAGGCATTTTATTGCCCAAGCTCCTGGCATTTAGCAGGACTACCTTCCACCCTTTCCCTATAGTTCCATTTCCCCTGCTCGTGTTCCCACGGGGATTCACTTTTCCCCTGGTCTGCACTTTGCCAGTTGGCTTTTTCCTGCAATCCCCCTGGTCCCCAAAATTCTCTTATCATTCCATCATTACTATACTGTTTGTACATTCATTAAGGGTTTCTGACTTAGCCACACATTGTGAGTAGCATTTTAGAACTTTATGATGTAGTTTGTCCTTTGCTAAGTTCTTGCATTGCTGTCATCGCAATGCATCAGTGGTCTTCTATAGAATTTTGTGGCTGAAATTAACATAAGGTCTATCATACAGTTTTGAAAGGGTACTCACCAGCAGTATACAAATCAGAAACACCCACTAAGTTTACTAAAAGCCCAGTAACAAATAGAGTAATAACAGAAGTAGAACCAGTATTTAAACAAACTCTGGCCAAAGCTGATAGGGCTGCAGCCAAGGAAATTGGGGTAAAAATATAGAACATGTTTTTTAATATTTTGACACCAAATGTTCAACATAGATTGATTGATTGATTGATTGAAAATGTTTCACCAGGAAAGGCACACTGAGCAAAAAGATGCTCGTCTCACGGTGCGACTTGGGGGGTTACAAAGGAGGCAGGTATACATACAGTAGTTGAACTATACAGTAGTGCAATAGGGATAATGTACATAGTTGGGAGGGAATACATTGAACTTGTTACATAGGCAGAGCAGTACAGAACAGCACAGGATCAGCAAGTACAGGTTATACAGATCATGGTTACACAATGAGGTATGAACAGAACAGAACATGATCATAAGGGCAAGGGATACAAGTACTGGTTATACAATTCATGGTTACGCAACAAGGTAAGAACAGTACAGAACAAGATCGTAAGGTATGGTATACAAATCATGGGTACTCATCGAGGCAAAGTGTGACATACCTAAGTGCCAGATTACAGAACAGGGGTAGTAATAGCAGAACTTGAGTGCCAAAAGCAGAAGTTGAGCTACAGGGAGACACACCAAGTTGACAGGAGGATTTAGAGAGCAAGAAGGGGGGTAGCGAAGGAGGGTATAGTAAGCGTTAGGTGTGTAGGAGGGAGGAAGGTGAGGAGGAAGGGAGTGGGGCTGGGGGGAGTAGGTTGATTAGGAAGGGGGGAAGGGAAGTGAGAGTGTAAGTAAGTAATAAAGAGAGTGTAAGTGCTGAGGAGTAGATAAGCCAGACAATTAGGGCGATGGCCGGGCCGCTGGTCAGGCGCAGGGGAGCTGGGAAGATGAGCTACTGGGGATGGTCAGGGGCAGCAATTGGGTGCAAGAAGGAGAGGGCATAGGAAAGGGAGAGTTTGGATGAAGAATGGTGGATCTGAATGGGTAGGCCATTCCAGAGTTTAGGGAAGAGGTAAGAGAATGTGGATTGGCCGGCGGTGGTCCTTGGTGAGGGATGAATAGTAGCTAGCGTCCGGCAGACCTGAGGCGTGCAGGGGTAGGTGGGAGAGATAGGGCAGATACGAAGTAGGGAGGGAGAGAGCCGAGCCAGAAGTTAGAAGCGAATTTAGCGCTATGGATTAGTCGCCGGTTACTCGGAGAAGGAAGGGACAGGGAACGATAAAGCAAGCAGTGATGTGTGCCAGGGGGGGCATCGAGGGCAAAGTGGCAGAAAGCATTGAAGAGGTGGTCTAATCTGGCTAGGGTGGTCTGTGCAGCAGAGCTGTAAACTACATCACAGTAATCGAAAGAGGGTAGGATCATTTTCTGGACAATTTCACATCTGACAGGAAGAGGGAGGCAAGAGCAGTTTCTGTAGAGGGCACCAAGTTTTGGGCACAGTTTTGAAATAATGGTGTCCACGTGAGTTGAAGAGGAGTGGTGACGGTCAAGCCAGACCCCTAGATACCTGAAGGAGGGTACTTCTTCGAGGATAGTGTTATTTAGGGTGTGGAATCTCAGAGGGGAGGTGAGTTTGGATAGGTGCTGTCTGGTGCCAAAAGTCATAGAGTTGGTTTTCTTAGCATTTAGGGAGAGGTGGTTGCTATTGAACCAGTGCTGGATTTTGTTGAAGTCGGTTTGAAGATTGGAGGTGACTTCTTCGTGGGTCCGGCTGGAGGTGAAGAAGACAGTGTCATCTGCATACATGTGGATAGCGGAAGAGGAGCAGGAGTTTGGCAGGTCATTTGATAGGATGGAGAAGAGGATGGGGCCAAGAACTGAGCCTTGGGGTACGCCAGTGGTGATTGGGAGTGGGGGAGATGTGGTCCGCTATTTTAGTGGATTGGGTTCTATTTAGGAGGTAGGCACTGAACCAGTTTGTTATGACTCTGCCTCTTGAAGAAGGGCAGAGAAAATGTTCAACTCTTGGCCTAAAGGTAATTTTGCGTGGGGACTGTGAAATCAACTTTCAGGATGCAAAAACACATTTTGAGCAGGAGCTGAAAAATGACAACTGTCACATTCATGAGGTGCTGAAAAGAAATGGTTATGTTGAAAATGTGGGGTAAGGATATTGAATATTATCAAAGGTACAAGCCTGCATTTGCAAAATTCAACTTAGACTCATAACGTTATTGTTTTTCTAATATTTTTACACCAAATTTTCAACATAGCCTGCTTATGACCCCAAATCATGAACAAGGGCAGAGAAAATTTTAAACTCCTGCCCGAATAGTAATTTCATGCAAGGACCACAAAATCACCTTTTGGGGTGTAAAAAAGAAGAAAAAAACATTTTGGCCAGGACTTGAAAAATAACAGCTGTCACACTCATGAGGTGCTGTAAAGAGATGGCTATGTTGTGAATTTGGGGAAAATATTTAAAAATTATCAAAGTTAAGAACCTGCATTCACAAAATTCAAAGTAGGCTCATAACTTTGTTTTTTTTAATATTTTTATACCAAATTTACAACATAGTCTTCTTATGAACCCACCTCATGAACAAGGGCAGAGAAAATGTTCGACTCCTGCCAAAAGGTGATTTTGTGCAGGGACTGTGAATTCACGTTTTGGGACAGCTCTGCCTAATGAAAGTGCAATTGTTCATGAGGTAGGCCCCAAAGAAGGCATACTGAAAATCTGGGCCAAAAATATACATAAATGCCCAAGTTATGCCACTAAGTTCAAAACCCCATTGAAATACATTGAACTACATACCTGTTTCTTCAGTTTGTGGTCTGGCTTTGAAGAGTTAAGATGTGTCTGTAATCCAGAGAGGATTACAGTGTTGGAACCATGATGGAAAAGCAAGGGCTGGGGGGGGCAGGGTGATAGGTGCTGAGTGGGAGGCTCAGGTGGGAGGATGGTAAAGACGCAGAAGACAACGATGGATGTTTTTTCTTTTTACATTATAAAAAAAAGGACAGAATTGTGCACCCCTAGCATCACCTGTTATGTTTCTGGGGGGAATGCTGAGAGGAGAGTTGGGTGGGGATAAAAAATATGTTATTAAAATAAGGGGGGCACAGAACAAGATCATGACACTGGGAGATTGGACACTCCCAGTGTCATTGTTATGTTTCTGGGGGTTAAGTGGTGGTGGGTGCTGAGAGGAGAGTCTGGTAGGGGGTTATGCATAATTTCATTTTTAAAAAGCATTGGCAAGCATAGTGGAATACAGCACACTCCACCATGACCAAGATGGCCTCCACACAACATGCTATTGGTTGTGCATGTGCAGTACAGTTTGGCGGCCATCTTGGACATGGTAGAGTGTGCCATGACTGGTGTTGACACAGAAAAAAATACTGCAGTGTCACTTCCTAATGAGACAATGAATGGAGTGCTTTACAGGCATGGAGGCAACTCTGCTGAAACTCCAACATGTTCTTCAGTCAGAAGGAATGCACTGACTGCATTTTTCTTAGCGAGAGGTCTGTAGGGCTATGCCCACTATAGCCCTAAAAAAAGCTTCTACAGGAAAAACATGATTTTTGCATTTGACATAGTTCTCCTTTAAGTCTCACATTAGAGGTCTCTCAATGTCAGTGGTGTGTGTTTATTGTCACTGTGTGAGTGTTCTGTATAATAATGAAACTTAATTTTACTTCATATTTTTACTTGTGACGTGGAAAATCTACCAAATCTTCCATGCATCTCATTCTGATTGTTATTATAGGATGAAGAAGAAGACACATTTATCAGTGTTATGTTGCTGAAGGAAAAGTCATCATCATTGGGACTCACTGTCATTATCTATGAAAGAGCATGGTGCCTGCACACCTCTTGTTACTGTAACTGCCAGCTTAAGCAAAGTTTAATTTAGAGATGTACGCTGTTGCTCCCAAGTCACAATCATACATGGATCCATCAATAGCCAGACAGGATTGACATTTTAGTCCACCTCATTACACAAATGTGATCAGCACATACTTTACTACGTTACCTTTTTAATAATTTTATTGGGAATGAGGAAGTCTGGAATGAGTGTATTGTGGTAGAACATTTTGATAATTATATCATTTGCCTAATAATATGTCTAGCAAAGGCAGTTAAGTATGTCATAATTAGTTCTTATTTACCTGCAATCTAACTTCAAGTGGTTTTCAAAACTCAGTTAAGAAACTGGTGGAAGGAATATTGTGCAATAAAAACAAATATCACAATATTATAGTTCTTGCAATGGGAGATGCAAATGCTAGAATAGATGAAGAATATGAAGAAAAAACTCACGAATGGAATTTAGATAATATGTAGTTTAATGGATAAAAAGACCAACAGAAAGAGGAACATTTTAATTATAAAAAACTTAGCTCTCATAATGCTGAGAGTTGTAAATGGAGGTGCAGCTGGAGATTGCCAGGGAAACATTACATTTTATATTACTGGAGAAATCACTAAACATATGGAACAAAGCAATTGAGACCCCTATTCATAAGGGAGGTAAAAAGCAAGATATTAAAAATTACAGGCCTATTAGCCTTACATCAGTATTAGGCAAAACTTTTGAAAGAATATTACAGAAACATACAGTATATTACAACATTTAACTAATATAGGCTACTGTGACATAACTCAACATGGTTTTTCGTATCAGGCAGATCATGTTTAACCAATCTGTTGTCCTTTTTTGAACCGCTTAGTGCTGCCTTGGATAGAGGCATGCCTGTGGATGTGGTCTTCCTGGATTTTTCGAAGGCTTTTGATTCAGTCTCCACTAAGATTCTAATCCAAGAACTAATGAGACTAAATTTCCATCCTAATATTGTAAGCTGGATTAACTCATGGCTGAGTAATAGATCTCAATGTGTGTCGATACGTGGTTTCATGTCCCCTTGGGGGACGTGTCCAGCGGAGTTCCTCAAGGCTCAGTCTTGGGACCTACTTTGTTTAATATATTATCATCTATGCAAGTGCCAGCAGGAACTTGGTGCTGCAAGTATGCTGATGATTGCAAAGTGGGTGGTATCATCCATAATGATGTAACAGCAAAAGCCTTTCAAGATAGTTTGCATCACTTGACTCCTTGGGCACATGAGCATAAATTAGTTTTTAATTAACAAAAATGTAAAGTTATGCACCTCGGAGTACAGAATTTAAAATATCAATACAGTATTAACAGTGTTGAGCTGGAGGTATGTACCGATGAAAAGGATTTGGGTGCCTGGATATCTGACAACCTAAAATTTGACTTCCACACTGACAAAACTGTCAGAAGATGCAATCAAATTATACATTGCATCCTGAGATCAATAAAAAATAGGGACTCTGCGGTTATTCTTCCACTGTATACAGCCCTTGTACATCCACACATGGAATACTGTCTTCCCTTTAGTGCTCCTATTTCGTGAAAGGAAAAAATAGAATAGAAAGAATACAAAGAAAAGCAACTAAACAAATATTAGAGGTAAAAGGATGACAATATCACGATAGACTACAGTTTTTACAATTATACTCAATGGATTACAGACATCTAAGGGGAGAGTTATGTTTGCCTTTTAGGGCCTACAATAACCCAGAATTATTTGAGCTCATTGGTCTAAATAAAAATACATTTCATCATAAGAACACGAGGTCACACAATTTTAGACTCATAGGAGAAATGAATAACACAGTTAAAAGGAGTCAATGGTTTACCCAGAGAGTTATTAATGCTTGGAATATACTGCCAAGATATGTGGCTGAGAGTGGAAGTATGTCAGTTTAAAAAAAAAAAAAACTTAGACATCTTTATGGGTGACAAAAATTTTTTATGATCCACCACTGTATGGTGGCAAGTTCATTTATAGACGATGGTCATCTGAACTTGATACTAAAACTATGAAACAAAACTATGACACTATGGAGGAGGTTCAGTTTTGGATCTATGTCTTGTAGATATATATTCATACCAGGGAGTAAACAGATCTAACATGATTGAGAAGTGGGATAGTGATCTGTTTCCCATGTGTTTAAATTTGGATAGGAATGTTAAACTCCAAAGATGTAATTTGTTATTAGTTAGAAATGCAGATAATCATATGAGTATTGTAAAAAAAAATCTAGTCTGAATATATTGATCAAAATGCCTTTCTGTTACTGGGTTCTTATGAAATATGGAAATTCAAACAGAAAGTCTCATGTTTGTCGGTCCTGAGTCATATGATCAATTAAATTATGTATTGTCTGAACTTGTTGATAATATGAAAAATCTTGTTGAAAATCTGGTTGAGGTACCTGTCGTGTTATCAAAACTAGGGCTTGATTTGATAATGAATGTTATAAAGGTAGGAAAAAAATTGCAGAAAGTGGGGAGCTCAACAAGGATTAATAGAAATATAGTGTATAGAAAAACCTTTATGATCCTAAAAAGGGAATACAGTTGGTTAATTAGTTAAAAAAAAAGAGAAAACATATGGGCCTTCTTTGGAAAAAGTTACAAGAATCAATTAACTAAAGATAGTAAATCATTTTGGACTATTGTTGCTCATGATACAGAGATGGACTAGGTAAGATAGATGGATAGATAGACAGACAGATAGACAGACAGACAGAGATATACAGTATGATGTATATAATAGTGGTGCAGTCGCTCCACTATATTTAGGGTTGAGAAGGCACTTAAATATTAAACCACAAATTTTCCACTTTAATAACTTCACAACTGTTCGTAGTCTCATGGGGTAGTTCTCTTGATGTGCAAACTTGTGTTCTGGTTGGATGTGCAGATTCTGTAATCTGGATAGGGAAAGTTATTTTATTTGTGTCGGCCCGTAGCACCCAGATGGTTTGGAATTTTGGTCTGAAATTTTCAGGGTAGAAAGGGCCTGCCTCACAGTAGCACCTTTTACTGGCTTGGAGGAAAATATTATTCCATTCCAGAGTTATTAATTTTAAAAATGTTGGTTCTGAGCATGCTCAGTAAGCACTTCAAGATAGCTGTATGAAACAAAACAAGAATCCCTTTTCATATGGGGCCAATCCTTTTTCATGAAGGAAAAATCTTTTTTCATTTGCTGCTATATTCTTTTCCCCTGATCCGTCGGGAACAACGTTACTATTGCAGCTCGCACCCCCCCCCCACGGGAGGTCAGGTCACTCGGGGGCACAACCAAAGAGTCCCCCTCAAACAACAGATGAAGATCCATCGGGAACAACATTACTGCTGTAGTCGTGACATCCCCCATGGAGGTTCAGTCACCTGGGCACAAACCAAGAGCCCCTCAAACAACAGACCAAGATTCATTGGGAACAATTTTACTGCTGCAGCAGTCAGGTCACTCAGGGGCACAACCAAAGAGCTCCCCTCAAACAACAGACCAAGATCCATTGGGAACAACGTTACTGCTGCAGCTCGCACCTCCCCCCCCACGGGAGGTCAGGTCACTCGGGGGCACAACCGAAGAGCCCCCCCAAACAACAGACCAAGATCCATTGGGAACAACATTACTGCTGCAGCTTGCACCCCCTCCCCCACGGGAGGTCAGGTCATTTGGGGGCACAACCGAAGAGCCCCCCCTCAAACAATGGACCAAGGTACTGAACATGGATGCTCCGAGAGTGCTTCTCCGAGCTGCAATCTCGATTGCAGCTGCTCTGGATGAATTATTTTGCCATTTAAAGTCTCCTTACCTTTACTGTCGCCAAACATGTGCAGATAGTTTTATTTCTGGTAAACGCCTAGCAAAATCATTCATTCTCTTACAGCTTCGCCATATATGTGCAGATAGTTTTGTTAAATGGCTACCAAAAATCACTCTTTCTCTTAAAGCCTTTGTGCTATGGACTGCTGCTCACTTGGTGCCCTTTCTGCTTTTTAAATAATCTCAGTTAGTTTCTATAGCCTCTGTACGGTGGGCCGCTGCTCATTTGGCACCCTTTCTGCTTTAAATAATCTCAGCCTCTTAAAGTCATTGTGTGATAGTGCTCTAGATTTGCTGCCATTTACTTTAAATATCTTAAACCCTGAGCCTATCATGGTCAGCCTGCATTTTAAATATGTTTGGGATCCAAACTAGAGCCTGATGCTCCCCCTCCCCCCCCTCTGCTGTACCTTATTTAACCGCAGCCTGTTTTCTGTCTCCTTAGATCCGTTGAGAACAATGTTACTGCTGCGCTCACACCCCCCCATGGGAGGTCAGGTCACTCAGGGGCACAACCGAAGAGCCCCGCTCAAACAACGGACCAAGGTACTGAACACAGATGCTCCGAGGGTGCTTCTTCAAGCTGCGATCTCGATTGCAGCTGCTCCAGAGGATCCCCACTGACGCTACGCATCAGCTCCCCACCGCCCTCACCGCCACCCTTGGCAGGCTCTGCCTTTTATAGGCAGTGTGAGCCAATCACCCTACTCTTCCACCTGCAGCTTATCAGAAGCTGCCACTAGAGGTCGTACTGATATTTCTTGTTCTCACTCTCAATACCAGTAGCTACCACACCACTTATATTTCCCCTGCTGCCTATAAACAAACTCTAGTTTAATTTTCTCCCCGGACCCCATTCTCATCCCTCCCTCCCTTGTCCATCTGACCTTCTCTCCTCCCACATCTGCCCCCTTAGTCAAAAATGGCAACTCCAGGTCCCGTAAACCCCACACTCTCCCTGCCTACCACCACAGACACACACACACACACACACACACACACACACACACACACACACACAAGCGGATGCACCACTCCGGGCTTTCCCTCACAGCCCCCATCCTGGTACTGCTGTACATCCTTTCTCTAGCATGGGTTGACAGCCTTATGTGCCTCTCCAGCAGTGGGCTCCCGAATCCCAGTCAACACTTTCACTCCCCCCCATCATACCAGACTATCCAACTGAGCATAGAATACCACCACTTTACATGTCATTTATGTTTACTAAAGAGGGTGCCTGTTACCTGGCCCTCCATCCCCACACAAAACACCGAAGAGGGGATCTACTCCCCCTACATCCTAAAACTCTGTGTCTTCTATCACTTCTGCACCTCCTAGCAGGAGACATGGAACTCAACCCAGGACCTCCAGTAGACAACATCATTCTTGGCTCCCCCCACAACTCACACTGGGTGTCTTCCAAGGGCTTAAAAATCACCCACATGAATGTATGTAGCCTCCAACCAAAAATACAGGAGGTTCAAAGTTGGCTGTCTCTTTACAACCCAGATGTACTGGCAGTGTCCCAAACTTGGCTAAAATCTCAAACGCTACCTCATGAGGTGGCAGTGCCTGGCTACTCTTCCTACCACAATGACCGTGAAGGCAAAAGAGGGGGTGGAGTAATCACATATGCCAGGGACTCCCTCAACATAGCCCAAGCCCACCTACCTGGCACTGAACACTCTGGCGGGGAATCAGTCTTCATTAGAATTACCCTTGGTAGCTCAAAACACCTCATGGTCAGCTGCCTCTACCACCTCCTGAGAAAACCGCCCTCCAAGCCCTGGAAAACATGTCCAGGGCCCTAGCTGATGCTGCCTCCTCAGAACTCCTGATCCTGGGGGACTTCAATCTCAACTGGACTCAGGACTCTGAACAGAAACTCAGGGCCTTACTACTAGATTCCAACCTGGAACAAATCATCTCTGAAAAGACCAGGGCCAATTACAAAATTGGGAACCACACAACCCTTGACTGGGCTTTGGTGTCTCACCCCTCCAACATTCTGTCTGCTGGCATAATGGCAGATGCTCTTAGTGACCACTCACCCATCTTCTGCATCTGGAAAAATCATCCTCCCAGGGTCTCTCCTCGAATACTCTCTACCAGAGACTACTCCAAATTCCCAGAGGACGCCATCAATGTGTACCTTGGGAACCTCGACTGGACCCCGATACGGCCCCTCCCAACACTAGATGAAGCCCTGGAGTTCTTCCAAAACTCCTTCTGCTTCGCAGCCAATCTGTTTGCCCCTTTTAGGAAATTTCAAACTAAAGGAAGCTGCCATAGATGGATCATCACAGAGCTCAAGTCTCTGATGGTAAACCGGGATAAGGCATGGAAGTGTCACAGACTCTCCAGGTTGCCTGTAGACATTGTGCCCCATAAAAAGCTTCAGAATGAGTGCAAGCACACCTCCAAGATGGCAAAAAGAGAGTATATCAAGCATCTCCAGCAAACTACTCTGACCAACCCTCGGTCTTTCTGGTCCAATATCAATGGCCTGCTAAAGGGCAAAAAGACCACCTCCCCAGGTCCTATTGAAGTCAATGACATTATGTCTAATGACTGTCATGAAATTGCTGCTGCCTTCAACAGCTATTTTACCAACCTTGACGGCCACAAGTCCAGCTCTACGCCTACCCCACTGGAACCCTCCTGCTCTGAGACATCTTGCCCCACAAGGCTGCTCTTTCACCTTTGATTAGAAAAGGCCAAGGAGGTACTCCCCCTCCTAAAGACCCTCAAAGACAAAGGCTCTGGAGGTCCAGATGGAATCCCCCCAAATTACTAAAGGCGGCGACACCTGCCATCACCCTACCCTTCACATGGCTTATCAACCGATCCCTGCTTGAAGGTACTGTTCCCCATTCCTGGAAACAAGCTGTTGTGATCCCTATCCACAAAGGAGGGCCTAGGAAATCCATCAGCAACTACAGGCCAATCTCACTGATCTGCGCCCTGGCCAAGATCCAAGAAAGACTTGTATACTGTCAACTCCGTGACTACCTCAAGGCTAACCAGTTACTAGCCTCCACGCAACACGGTTTTAGGCAGAACCATGGCACTGATACAGCCCTCATAAAATTCTCAACCAACGTCATAGGGGCCATGGACAAAGGACTCCCCACAGGAGCCATTTTTGTTGACCTATCAAAAGCCTTCGACCTAGTGGACCACAAACTCCTGCTAGCAAAACTGGCCTCCTTTGGCTTTCCTGGTTCACCTGCTACCTATCTGGTCACTCCCAGCAGGTCAGGTGGAAGTCTGCAACCTCAGATCCACACCCCCTAAGTGAGGGGTGCCTCAGGGTTCCATCCTTGGCCCCCTCCTCTTCTCGCTATTCGTCAATGATCTTAAATCCCACTATGGTGGCAGCTCGGTTGTTCAATATGCAGATGATACTGTTATCTATTGGTCCCTGAGCAACCCATCTGACTTTGCTAAGCTAGAGTCCTGGCTTACTGGGAATAAACTTGTTCTAAACACCACAAAAACCAAAGCAATGGTATTTGGTCAGAGAAACCTAGGCACAGCCCAGAGTACCATGCTTCCTTTGACTTCATCCTCAAGCTGCCGCATTGAGGTTGTGAGTTACCTCAAGTACCTGGGGCTAACCCTGGATCAAGGATTTACCCTCAGATCTCACCTAGACCAAGTAACCAAAGCTATTCACCATAAATTGAGCCTGCTGTACTGCCTGAATGACCAGCTCATTCCCAATTCTAGAATCTCCATTGCCAACAGCCTACTCCTGCCAACACTGACCTATGCTGCCCCAATTCTCCAGGGATTGGCTAAACAAGAAATGAATAGGCTGCAAGTTCTCTACAACAAAGTTGCCCAGTTTGCAACACAGTCCCACAAAAGACGGCATCACTGCGAAGCCCTTGCTACCCTACAATGGCCCTCTCTTGAGGGTCAACTCCAATACCCTCTGCTGTGCCACACATACAAGCTCTTACACTGCAACCGCCCATCAGCCTAGTCAGTCTCCTGGTCCCCAAGCACTCAGCATGTACACTATGTACCACTGAGCACAACCTCCTAGTTAAAACCAGGGTTCAGACCACTGCCGGCAGTAAATCCTTTGCCACCACGGCCCCTACCCTATGGAACAAGCTACCTCCCCTCCCTCAAGACGCCCCCTCCTTTGAAAATTTTCACAAAGGACTTCAGGCTCACCTACTAAAAGCTAGCATCTGCTCCTGTCAATAAGGGGCCCTGAACCCTATACCAGTCCCTCACTAGCCTAGACATGCATTGCCCTGTAAAGAATTACCTCCCTCCAGATTGCTGCACTCCTACCCAAGCACATCCTTTGTAAACTACTTCTGGCACACCATCAGATCTGTTCTATCCAAGTATTTACTCTCCTTGAATTGCTCTTAACTTGTTTCTTTGTTGTACCTATACTCCTCTGCAACTAAATGCTGTACCAATACACCTGATGAATTGCTTTGAACTTGTATCCTTGTTGTACCTGTACTCCTATGTAACTAAATGCTGTACCAACACTTCTCTGTAATCAAATACTGTGCCTATATACCTCTATAACTAAACCCGGGTCGCCCCTGAAAAAGGGACCCTTGGGGCTCAGTGGGCCTACCCGGTTACCAAAATTGAATAAATAATTAATTTTTTTTTTAATTCAAAACTCACAAAATTGGCATAGTGGAGAGAGATCAACACATGTATCTTGGTCATCAGGACCCCATTAGGTGAATTCTGCACTTTACTGCTGGAAAATGACCTACTAAGGTTTTTTTTAATTTTACATTCTTTTTCCTAGCTCACTTCTAGTTTCTCTGTATGGCCTTTTTTGTTCATATGAAAAAGGATCCCTTCATACAAAAGAAGATTTTGGTCTTAGTTTTTTTTTTTTTTTCACTTGTTCTTTATGTCCTTTTTTCTTCGTACAGAAAAGCATCCCTTCAAATGAAAAATAATTTTTGACTTAGTTTTTTTTTCCAATCCTATATAGGTTGAGATAGGAGATAGGTGGAATGGCAGAGATAAGGAAGAATGGGAGTAAAAACAGAAGGGGAAGGGAGGAAAGACATGGGGATAGAAGGAAAGGTACTAGAAGGGGAGGTTGTAAAACTTGGAAGGCCATGTGCACTAATGCCTGCAGCCTGGGAAATAAAATCCCAGACCTAGTGGTCTTGATGGCAGAGGTGTACTTGGAAATTGCCACTGTTACCGAGACATGGTACATGGGGAACCATGAATGGGATAGAGCCATACCAGGTTACACTCTATTTCGAAAGACAGGATGGGAAAAAAGGGTGGAGGGGTGGTCATGTATGTCATGGAGGGAATTAAAGCAACTGAAGTTCAGGGAATGCAGGAGGCAGCAGAAGCACTGAGGATCACAGTGGAAACAGGAAATGGCACTGCCATTTGCACTGGTGTGATCTACAGACCTCCAGCGCAAGGGGAGGAGATGGACGGGGTACTAGTGGAAGCCATCCACAAAAGGACAGCCAAAGGTGAAGTGCAGCTGGTGGGAGACATCAGTTTACACAATGTGGATTGGAGCACCCAGGCTGCAGCCACAGCCAGGAGCAGAGGCATCCTGGATGCTCTGCAGGGGGTGTGCCTCAAACAGCTTGTGGCAGAACCCACTAGAGAAGGAGTAGTATTGGACCTGGTACTCACCAATGGGGAGAGAGAGTAGCCAATGTAATGGTGGGTAGCCACCTGGGGTCCAGTGATCATTGTATGGTGTGGTTCAATGCGAGAACAGTGGAGGAGCCAAATCACACGAAAGCAATGGTCCTGGATTTTAGATGGGTCAACTTTGCAAAAATGGGGAAGAAGAAGGGGGCTGTAGAGAAACAATGGGCTAACCTTAAGGGAGCCATAGCAGAGGCAATAAGCCTTTGTGTTGGGCAACTAATCAAAACAAAAAGAAAGAAAAAAACACTATGGTTCTCAAAAGACATGATCGGGAAGGTAAGTGAGAAAAGGCTAGCATTCTGGAGGTACAAGAAAATATAGACCTTTTTCATGTACATTAATGAAAGAAAGAAGACCAAGGGTGGGATTGTGAGGTTAAAAATGGAGGGGAGAGGTGTGCGGAAGGGGACCTAGAAAAAGGAACAGTCCTGAACAAATATTTTTGTTCAGTATTCACAGAAGAAGGGGAAGGAGAAGGGCCACTATTGGACAATAGGCACACCAGTGGGAGAAAGGTGATCACCAGCCCATTTACAGAGGAAAGAGTCCTAAAAGAATTTAAGAATCTGAAATGGGACAAGGCTACGGGTCTGGATGGAATACATCCCAGAATATTATAAGAACTTAGAGAGGTGCTGGTGATATCACTAACAGCCCTATTCAACAAATTGATAGAGACAGGGGTGGTTCCATGGGACTGAAGGAGGGTGAATGTAGTCCTTTTCCACAAAAGTGGGAACAGAGAAGAGTCTGGCAACTACAAGCCAGTCAGCCTGACCTCAGGGTTTGGAAAAAATAAATGGAGTTACTGCTAAAGGAAAGGATTATATTTCTTGAATCCAGCAGAGCACAGGCTCTAAGGCAGCATGGATTCACAGTGGGAAGGTCTTGTCAAACAAATCTGATAGATTTCTTTGACTGGGTGACCAGGGAAGTAGATCAGGGAGGGGCGGTGGATGTGGTTTACCTTGATTTTAGCAAGGCCTTTGACACTGTCCCACATAATGTAGGAGATTGATAAATAAGTTGGGCAACCTGGAAGTGACCCAAAGGTGGTAAACTGGGTTAAACTGATTGAGTGACAGGACACAGAGGGTGGTAATAAATGGTGTTCAATCCAAGGAGAGGGGGGGTGACAGGCGGGGGTGCCACAGGGATCCATGCTGGGGCCAGTCCTCTTTAATGTCTTGATAAGCAACACTGCAGAGGAGCTGGAGGGGAAGGTATGCCTCTTTGCAGATGACATGAAGATTGCAATAGGGCTGACACTCGGGGGGGTGGAAAAAATGAGAAAGAACTTAAACATGCTTGAGGAGTGGACAAGAGTGTGACAGCTAAGATTCAATGCAAAGAAGTGCAAAATTATGCATTTGGGGCACAGAAATCAAAGGGAGGAGTACAAGATGAGAGGAGAGCTACTGATAGCCACCAATCAAGAAAGGGACCTGGGTAATATCTGATTACCTAAAACCAAACAATGTGAGAAGGCGATGATGACAGCCAGTGGGATGCTAGGGTGCATAGGGAGAGGTATCACCAGCAGAAAAAAGGAGGTGGTTATGCCACTGTACGGATTACTAGTGAGACCTCATCTGGAGTACTGTGTCCCATTCTGGAGGCTGCATCTCCAGAAGGACATAGACAAAACAGAGGCAGTCCAGGGAAGGGCAACAAAAATGGTGCAAAGACTGCACCAAAAGTCATTTGAGGAAAGACTAGAGGACCTCAATATGTATTCCCTGGAGGCTAGGAGGGAGAGGGAGGATATGATAGAGACATTTGAGTATAGCAGGGGTATAAACAAGGTACAGGAGAGTAGCATCTTTCAGAGAAGAGAAGGTGTACAAGAACAAGGGGGCATGATATGAGGCTAGAGGGGGTAGGCTCAGGTGCAAGATGAGAAAGTACTTTTTTCACAGAAAGAGTAGTGGATGTTTGGAACAGCCTCCCTGTGGAGGTGGTGGGGGCAAAAACGGTAGGGGAATTCAAGAATACATGGGATAGACATAAGAGTACTCTCACAATAAGGAAGAGAGGGTAAGCCACAGATCAACTAGGGTCTATGGTAATGCATTATGTAGAGAAAAGTGGAAGACTAGGTGGGCCACATGGTCCTTATCTGCCATCACCTTCTATGTATCTATGTATCCTTTTTTATTTGAAGGGATCCTTTTTCATATGAATGAAAAAGGCCATAGGGAAATAGTGGAAAAAAAAATAAGTCCTAAATCTTTTCCCATATGAGGGGATCCTTTTTCATTTGTTACAGAAAAGAGTTCCTGCACACGGAAAATGATTTGCTCATATTTTTTTACCGATTTCATGTAACCCCCACCCAAAAAAAAAAAAGTCATAGTGGCTATATAAAAAAAAATTAATAAAATTAACATTTGCAAATTCGAATAGGATTATATGGGAAGTTGCACAAGTATAAATTCCTTTTTTTCCCCTGGTGTCTAGTGGCAACCCCCCACTCTCTGATTTCTGTCCCCAGATATTTAAATGTTTTCCTGTTTCTCTGGTGTCTAGTGGTGCCCCCCCCCCCCCGATCACCATCTCGTAATTATTTTATTATTCCCTGGTGACTAGTGGCACTCCCCACACTCTGAATGCCTTCCACATAATAATGAAATTATTCCCTGGTGTTTAGTGGCACCCCTCTACCCTCTGATTGCATCGCCATTTTTCCTTGTTATCTAGTTACACCCCCCACCCTCCAATCACTGTCCCCATAATGATTAAATCTTTCACTGGTGTCTAGTGGTACCTCCCACCCTCCAATCATCATTCTCATTATGATTTTGTCTTTCCCCTGGTGTCTAGTGGCACCCCCCACCTTCTGATCACCATCCTGTCTGAAATAAAGAAAATGGCCCCCAATGTCTTTTTTAAACCTGTAAAAAAGAAAACGGTCCCTCACAAATCTGAGCCCCACCCACCCAACCTCCCACTGAGCACCTTCTACCCCAAACCCCCCACACACCCTCACATGCTTGAAAAGGTCCCAGGGTGAAGATCTACTCTCTGATTAAAGACACATTTTGCTGCTGGTACCACCAGCTGCTATATGAGAAAGTAAGGTAAGTGTGGTTCAATGTAGTTCAATTGGGTTTTCAACTCTGATGCATAACTTTGCCATTTTTGCATATTGAGACACCAAATTTGCATCATGGCTTTAGTGAGACCCCACCTCATGAACAATGATGGTGGAATTATGCAAATCTGGCCTGAAAGGTGATTTCATGATCACTTGGGGAAATCACCTTTTGGGTAGGATTTGAAAATGTTCACCACCCTTGTTCATAAGGTGAGGTCATATGAAGAGTATGTTGAAAATGTGGGGTCAAAATATGTAAAAATGGCAAACATATGTGCATCTGTTGAAATTTTGTTATGCTCACACGTAACTTTTGTAATTTTAAATATTTTGACCACAGATTTTCAACATACCCATTTATTTACACCACCTCATGAAAGTGACAGCTGCCATTTTTCAAATCCTGGCCAAACTGTCTTTTCACACCTGTGGTGTGGAATGACGTTGCAGTGACATAGAATCACGTTTTGGAGGAGATTTGAAAATTTTTCAGCACTATGTACATGAGGTGGAGTAATAGGAAGGTTATGCTGACAATTTGGTTGCTGTTGTTCTACAAATGAAAGTACAGGGCGCAGTGGGTCCTGCACTTCCATAGCAACATACATGTACACATCAATGGAATGATGGAGCACAGGGCCTGGAGGGCCCTGCAGTCCCACAGGCTAATAAGGATACAATTACACTATCTCAAAAAGTATGGATGGGTGGGAGTGCAGGACCCTGTGGTCCCACAGGTAAATAAAGATGCAATTATACTGTCTAAAAGGTAAGAAATTTCTTTGAAAAAAACTGCATTAATGCAACCCTTAGGGTTCAGGCTTAAGCCAAAAAGTAGGGAAATTTGGTTTTAGGGTTTCCAACTCTAAACCCTACCCCACCACATCTAAAACAAATAAGGGCTGCAGTCTTCCTTGTGGTTGTCAACCCTAAAGCTCACCCTGTTCTATACAGTCCAGAAACATACACTCCTAATGGGGTGAGCTTTAGGGTTGACAATCCCAAGGAAGACTTCACCCCTGATTTATTTTAGGGATGGTGGTGGGGGGGTTAGTATTTGAAACCCTAAAACCACATTTCCTTACTTTTATCACTTTAGCCTCAAACCATAAATGTTACATTAACACAGTTGTTTTGCAAAGAATATATGTGTGTGAGTATACATATATATATATATATATATATATATATTCATAAAATGGGTTAGAAAAAAGAAGATCATCTAGTGGTGAAAGAACATACGGTGACCGTGCATATATCAGAGCGTGACCACATACCTGCACTTTTACCCCCCTTCAAAACAATTTTGCCATTTTATAAGATAGATAACCCGCTCTTAGGTGTGCTGTGGTGCTCTGAAGTACGCACACCTTGGGTGGTTGATGCACTCGACTTGCGGCCTTGTGCGTAACAACACACACCAAGGCATGTGTATATCAGAGCATGACCACACACCTAAGATTCGGTTATCTATCATATATATATATATATATACCATTGGAGTGAGACCAATTCCAGTGAAATAAACCATGTTACTTTCACTGGAGTGAAATAAATCCTTATGACATCAGCAGAGTTAAAATAAATACCATTTATACCTACTCTGCTGACATCACTCACCTGCATCTGAAAGCACTAAGAAACACCCCTGTAATTTGCTGAGTTCTAAAACAGGCCCTACACTGAAATTAATACAATTAAGATAGATAATGATAGTCAGCTGCAGCACTCCTAAATGTAACAATCTCCAAATCTCTTGTGCTGTATTTCACAACCCAAGTTTAGTACATTACTGAATCAAACAGATGATGCCTGAAATGTTTAAATAAATCTTAAACAGCTAAACATGAAGACACGAACCTACCAAAAGAAATCATTACCATCTTCTTCATTGTCACAGAACAGAACCTCCCTCAGGCAACCAATTACCAAAACAAAGCACACCTAATCAAGACCCACACACACACACACACCAACTAACAACAGCTCACTACAACAACCCATTCATAAAAGTTCACACACACACACACACTACCACAGCACCAGCATCATTTAAAGTGACATGATCCTCATAACAACAAACATACCTCTCTCACTGAAATTGGTCTCACCTCCATGGTATAAATAGCACATGTGATAGGCAGATCATGGAATATGGAAAATATTCTCACTCCTGCTTCGTGAGCACTGCTGCCCCTCTCCGGGCACTGTCATGCTTTATTCAGTGCATGGCCATTACTAGCCAACACTAAGTATCATATTTTTATATACCTTTTTGCCCTTTTACAGGTGAACTCGCCCTCCCCCGCCCACGAACTCAACGCGCTAAGAATAAGCACAGCATCTCTCTCCAGAGGTCATGAGGGTCCATTGATCTCGCCCTCCCCTGTCCCCAAACTCAATGTGCTGAGAATAAGCATCTCTCTCCAGAGGTCGTGAGGGTCCATTGATCTCGCCCTCCCCACCCCCGAGTTCAATGCACTGAGAATAAGCACAGCATCTCTCTCCAGAGGTCATGAGGGTCTGCTGATCTCGCCCTCCCCCACCCCCAAACTCCATGTGCTGAGAATAAGGTAGACGCATTTTTGCTCAGCTCCAGTTTCCAGCTGTGATCGCTGTGTGTGTTTTTGGCACCTTTTCGTAATTCAAAAAAAAGGACTACAGACCAGCCCGCCTAAACCAGTGACTTTAATTACTACAAGTGCTTATTTACTGTCACCGTACATGTTTTTTTGTACAGCTAACTTCTCTCTCAGCATTACTACCTGTTAGGTTACCTTAATTTTGTTGCATATCTCTGTTAAAGTCACACATGTAAGGCTGCATGAAATGTTACTGCTGCGCTCGCTGTTAAACTCTTTGACCCTGTTTCTGAGCTCTCATTCTTTGTGTGTCCTACTGCAATAGCACCCCCCTATCGTGACAATCATTCCTGACCCTCCCCCTCTTTCCTGGGTCCCTCGTATAAATTTCTGACCTTCTATTTGTCTCTTCCACAGCACAGTATCTCTCTCCGGAGGTCGTGAGGGTCCGTTGATCTCGCCCTCCCCTGCCCCTGAACTCAATGCGCTGAGAATAAGGTAGACGTAATTTTGCTTGGCTCCAGTTTCCAGCTGTGCCCACCACCACCCTTGGTCGGCTCCTCATTATATAGCTCAACAAACCACTCCCACTCCGTTTTTAACCAATCACCCAACTTTTCCATCTGCAGGTTATTTTCTTTCACCACCAGAGGTCATACCATCTCCTTCGAGCTCACTCATAACCTGCCCATACCATATCTTTTTCCCCCTCTCTCTCCCCTGCCTCTTAAAGCTATAATGTCACCCTCACAGTCCAACATGCTACTGTCTATGGTCATCTCTATCTCAATGCTACTATCCCTCCCTCCCAAGACAAAGTGGAATTTCTCGTGTGTCCTAACAGACTGGGACTCTCCCTCCTGCCCTCCCTCCAACTGTTTACCCCTGAGCGGGGAGCTGTTGAATTGGCTGGCAGGTACCCCACTGCCCGCAGTACTCCCCCCACAATTACTGCAACCTTACCACTCTCTACAGTCCTCCTCTCTATCAGTAGGCAGCATTATGGGCAATGGACTATGAGCAGTCCTGCTTTCCCCAGCCAACCTCCAGTCACTCTCCCCACCACCACCCAACCCCCTGCCCCACCTCCTCCTCCTGGCTGCCCCCAAACCTTGAAGCTCCCAATACCCACCCAACACCCAACCAAAGGGTACATGATGCGTAAATGTCACCAACTATATGCCCAAACTAGAAACTACTGTCTCAGGACACTTATCCTATTACTACTTCTCACAGACAATGCCCATCCCAAGCCTGGCCCATCGACTGCCCCCCAACCCACCACTACCACTTCCAATGGGTTGCAAATCACCTCACTCAACATCTGTAGCCTTCAAAAAAAAGTGGGACCACTTTCAGGGGTGGGTACTCCAGCACCACCCTGACATTATCAGACTGAGTGAAACCTGGCTCTCCCCCTCTGTACCAGACTCTGCTGTTAATCTCCTCAGTTACATCCTCTGTTGCTCTGATAGAGTGGGTAAATCAGGTGGTGGCTGCGCTGTATACCTTAAAGACTCACTGTCAGGCCAACTGCTCCCTACCCCTCAACTATCATTGAGAGTGCAGGCTCTTACACTAAAAATAGCTCCAGGCAGGTGGACTGCCCCCCTCCTACTCACCATTGTCTATCTTCCACCAAATGAACACAAACTTGCCTTCCAGATCGTCCTGAACTAAATCGTGACTCTTCCATCTCAACTTGAAAAAATAATCATGGGTGACTTCAATATAAACTGGTTGTCCACAAAAGTGGCCCCTTATACTAATGATGCCTCAGCGCTCAACCTCACTCAGGTTGTCACCTCACCCACCAGAACAAATCCCTGCACAGGAATCTCCTCCCTCCTGGATCTGGTCTTCACAAACCACCCGCACCGAATTACCAACACCCAAGTACTCCCCAGTGCTCTAAGCGACCACTCTCCTGTGCTCGGCTCCTGGTCTTGCAGGGCACCTAAACACCCCCCCAAAATTACCTTACAGCACACCCTTGGCCCTGACAAACTCACCCAACTCAAGGCCTTCCTTAGAAACTGGGACTGAACACCCCTCATTGACACCCCAGACCCGATCAGGTGCTAGATCTATTTACCTCCACTTTCAATAGGATCTGTGATAAATTTGCCCCCCCTTACCAAGAAAATGTCCAAAGGCTACCAGGTCCTCTGGTTCTCTGATCACCTCCTGGGCCTAATGAAACAGCATGACTCCCTTTGGCATATTGCTAATTAAACCAAACAGCCAGCTGAAATGTAACGCTTTCAGGAGGCTCGTAACAAATGCACGTCGTCCCTCCGCACTGCCAAAGTGGACTATTACAAAGCGTCCTTAACTTCCTGGGGAAATGGGCGGAAATTCTGGAACAATATTAAGGAACCCTGAAGCAAATCCCCAAACCAGCCCCCAGACCAATTAGAAATAGACTGTGACATCGCCACGGACCCCCACTGCATAGCCTCAGCCCTAAACTCCTCTTTCAGAAATCTCAGCCATATTCTACCCTAACTTTTTCGATCCTCCGACGATCTGGACCCACTCCCCCTTCCCTTGCCCCTCCCTTTTGCCTTCATGTTCTGTCCCCTGCAGAGGCCAGACCCTACCTAGACAAAGCCCTTAGCCACTCAACAAACCACAGTGGCCCCCTTGATCTGAAACTTCTTCACTTTACTCTCCAGGAAGTCCTCCTCCCTCTCACTCATATCCTAAATTGCTCCCTCTGTCAAGGGAAATTTCCCTCCCAATGGAAGCTGACCAACACCACCCCTATCTTTAAGAGTGGGGACCGCACCTCCCCCAACAACTACCGTCCCATATCCATCCCCCCCCAAAGCCTTAGAATGAATTGTCACTGACCAAATCACTGGCCACTTGACTAAATACAAACTTCTATGCGACCAACAACATGGTTTTCGTAAGGGTCATAGTACCACCACTGCCCTCCTCACTTTCACCTCGCATGTCAACTCTGCCCTGGATTGCGGTCACCTCACAGGTGCCATCTTCATGGATCTCTTTAAAGCCTTTGACACTGTCAACAACGCCCTTCTCCTAAACACTCTCTCCTCCAGTGGTTTCTCCAATGATACTTTAAAATGGTTCACCAGTTACCTGTCGGATAAAACACAACAGGTAAAGGTTGGCACTGTCTTATCCCCTTGCCTCCCAGTCCACTCTGGTGTACCGCAGGGATCAATTCTTGGCCCCTTACTTTTCAGCCTAATCCTAAACTCCCTCCTGTCTGCCATTCCCGGTAACCTGCTCCTCTATACAGATGACGCAGTACTCTTCACCTCCGACTCTGACCCACTTAATCTCCACCAAACACTCCAACATAGTTTCCACGAAGCAGAACATTGGTTCTCCAACCAGTGGGTAACTATCAACTACAAGAAAACTAAAGTCATGATTTCTCCCACCCGCAGAACCCTCGCAAGAACCACTGTCCACCATTTCTCCCTATCAACTACACCCTCCTCGAGCAAGTTAGCTACTTTAAATACCTAGGGATCACTCTGGACCCAGCCCTCAACTATAAACAACACATTCTCCTCCTTGTCTTGACCCTACACTCGAGACTAGGTGTGCTTTATAGACACAAACATTGCCTCACCCCGGAAGCCCTACGGCTTGCCGACAACTCCTCCGTCCTTGCCCTCCTTGACTGTGGTATTACCATATACTGTGCTGCCCCCAACTCAGCACTAAACAGTCTCTGTCTTGTACTCAACAAAGCCTGCCACCTCATCCTAGGCTGTAATCGCCACACCCACACCTGCACACTTTACAACTCTTCAAAATGGCTAAACCTTGATAGCAGAATCCGGTATCATACATGCCTAGGAACTAAGAAGATCCTCCTAGTACTCACCCCTCCCTCGCTCTCCTCTATTATCCACCCAGCTGACTCAGCCAGATCCAAGAGAAACTCGAACAAGCAGCTGCTATGGGTTCCCTAACCTCATACCTCCCAACTTCAAAGGACTTTCTGCTACTAAGCCCCTAATCTGACAAACTCTCTCCATATCCAAATAGCAAACAAAACGAGGCTAGGTCCCTTCAAAACTAGGCTGCAGGAACTCCTCCAAGACTCTAACGTATGTGATTGCACCTGACACTATCCTGCATCTTGCTGTCCCACCATCTCCCATAACTATCCCTGTTCCCGATGCAAATACTGTCCTAACCCTCTACCGACTATCAGCCAGTTAAAGACTCTTCTGCAACTGTTTGGCTGTGCTTACTGCGACCCCTCTACTATTCTAATCAAATCCCCCCTCCTGATCTACCCTGTACCTCATGTTATGAATTCGTAATGTAATCCTTCGTTATTTAAATATCCTGTACTGCCATCTTTGTTTATCAGTTGTTTGTACTGTCCCTGTTGTATGACGTGGAACCTTTGTAAATGAGTCTCTGACTCAAAGGTCTTTCTGAGTATTTCACAATAAACAATAAACAAGCTTTACTGGTCAATCCAGTTTGCAAAGTTCTCTATGAAGTTTCCACAGAAGTTGACAAGGATGCCAGAATCTTTTTGAAGATCCGAAGGTTGTGAAGTACATCACTTTGCAAGGACTTCTCCTGCAATAAATTTTAATGGTCTTGAGCTGTCAGGTGGGGTTTATTAGGCTAAAGGAGCCTGGATGGCTTACTATAGCTGGCTCTGCAATCATTGCTTTGTAGTACAATGTATGTTGTTTTGCAGTGTGTTTGTTTATTCATTCATTCAGTTTTACTTACCAAGTCAGACACACTGGAAAACAATCTTCTTTTACAGAAGCAACACAGAAAAGTAGTAAATAAACAATATTACAAAAACATATACATAGCATACTGTACAGTATCACATACAATTTACAACATTGTTACACTTATCAAATATTCATGTGATCTTACATCAGGAAGCATTTATATGTATATTTTAAGTAGGAAGACATCCTTTTAATGCAGGCTTTTAATGCAGTACTATCTGTTATTCCGTAAAAATGTCATCATATAGTTTTTATGGTTCCGTGTGTTGACATCGCCCACAAAATAAAGCCTGGCAAAACATCACAGGCAGCACATCGCAGTCGATAACATTGTAAGTAAAAATCATTGTGGGCAACAATACCACATGTTACCAGCCCGCAGTGTGCTGCCGACCCCATGGAGCCCGACTGGAGATGGAGGTACAGCAACGGCAGCAGACATGGTGTGGCACCCAGTCGGCATGGCACCATGACGTATGAAGAGGGAGTACAGTGCCATACTGACCAGTGGAGAACATCAGCAATGCCACCCTGCTGCCACACCAACAGTCACCAAAGACCAACACCTGGGAGCCAAACAGGGGGTGGGCACTGACTGGACTCCAGAGGGTACACTGTAGCCACAGATCCCAGTGCCTGCACCCCATGGATGGATGTGAATCCAGAGCACCACTCCATACAGCTCTGTGAGCCCCAGGAATGCAGACCCACCCATAGCCCCCAAACCTGCCCAACAGACAGCTTGCATACTCTAGCCACGGACAATGCTACCCATGCCCGTGATGCCCCTGTCTTGAGGAGGACACCTGCCTCATGTGCAGCCAGTCCAGTTGTCCTGATACCTGCTCCCAGTCTGCACAGTTATGTCCTGCGATAGTCTGTCCTCACTTTATTTTGTTCTGCGGTATTGTGACCATGACGTTAAGTACCGCGATCGTATTTACAGCGATGTTAACACACAGAGCCAGTTTTGGTTCTGTCTTTTTTCAGCAAAAATGTATTTCTGATATTGTTAAATTCATCTTCAGTGTATTATTAGTTATTCTCTGATATTTATGAAACAGTTTTTATGCTATTTTTGTAATTAATGACTCATATCACTAAAGATAGGTGCCACTCACAATTGTTAAAAATCTCTGCTGTTGAGGTTACCTGTTGAAAGTACATGATAGATTCATAATGTGGATGTATTAGGATGGTGTTACCACATGTTTCTGATGGTAAACAGCACTGTACCAAGACATGCATTGTTTTTTTCATAGTGGGTACGGAACGAAAATTTGAAATCGCATATCTTGGTCCAGGAATGAAAGAAAACTAAAAGAAAAATGGGTATCTTAATATTTTTGTAAAGAAAGCATCATTGCTGAAAAAAAACTGTATGGCGATGATTCTACATCACCAGCTGCATGATTCCACATGTAGACCACGCAAAGAAAGTGCTCAATAATAGTGTCTTAAGAACAAGAAAGAAAGAAGCATGTCAAAGAAAAAAATCACTCAGGCTAAAAATGTGTGTGGCCAAACACACACTCATACAAAATCACATATTCTATAACTTTGATTAAATCCTGTCACTATGTTTTATATTTTGCTTTTTCTTCTTGCATAGTTATGACAGAGCATTTTTTTTTATCTTTTTCTCCCCTTTCTCTGGTGGCCCACATTCTGGCGGGTGCTCCAGTCCTGTCCCCCCAACATCCACCAGGTTCACCGTTCATCTTCTCGCAGGGTTTGCCCTCCTGGCTGGGTCAGTATGGGGTTCCCAGATCCCCACAAAAGACCAGATACAGTTCTGGTGCCTGGCTGGTTGGGGAGTGGAACCTGTGAGCCCCTCCTTCATCCAGCCACTGGAGACTTTTCCTTGCTTTTCTTCCCCTCAGAGAAAGGGTGTAAAATAACACCAGTGGCAGTGACACACATGTTCCCATGTGCGGCATGCCCGGCATCTGCCCCCATCTCTGCCCACCATGTACAGCACTGGTGTGCCTGCCCTCAGCTTGCACTAGGGGCCAGGCAAGCACTGATTGCTGATCCCCCCTCACCGGAGGAGAGCTGTCCTTGGGACACCCAATCCACTTCCTCCCAGACTGACCCCTGGTAACCCGCTCGCACCACGAACATGGGTTGCTTGGCATGGCAGGAGGTAAGGCATGATGCCTCAGCCCTCCATGCCACCAGGCTGACAGAGCAGCTTTGACCACACTTTTTGGATGGTGAGGTTTTGATGGGAGACGATGGTAACTACCAAATACTGATGCTTTAATTAATATTTAAATACTGCATGCAAGACAATAATTATAAGTTCAACAGGGAACCCATTCCAAAGCGTTACTGGCAAATGGCATGCCATATATACAGTAGAGTACATTTTTTGTTTTCCTCCAAAGCCAATCAGTTTACAGCACAGAATGAAATTTGTAAAAACATCTATGCCTGCCCACTGGGGCATGTAACTTACAAAAGAACACGTATATAACCATAGTTACAAGTCCAGGGACTAATATTATTTTTATGTACAACCCCTTAAAAAGGCTTTTAAAATGGAATATTGCTCTGCATTATTTCCCACAACCCTTAAATGAACTACTGCAGTACTATTTAGTGTCCAACCATTTCAAAGAGCTTTTAACGTGTACACACTTAAAACATCTGCTGCGAGCTAACTTACTCTATCCTGCTACTTGCTCTAACTGCCACAAAATGTTCTGGCTGTCTGCAATACTCTTCACTTGAGGATGACTGGGGAGAGGTGGTCCTAACTGGTAACAGCCAAGAGTCAGTTACCCTCTGGAGAGTGCATCATCATGATCACTTGGAACAATCATCTCCACTGACTTTAAGGAGTCTTGAAGTGCTGTTCTGCATACACATCTCCTTATGTCCCCCCCAGATACCAGCACATGCACATATTCACACTACAAGATTCCTAATGACAGCTGTCAAATGTTGATGTTCATGGCTCCTCTGATTCACACTGACTTATTATGCTGCTGCCTTCAAAAGGGGAAGGAAAAAAACAGCAAGCCAGCAGCAGTAAAATTGTCTTAGTGGGCATGCTCGAATAAAATGTGAGCGCCCATTGTCAAAAGTACCTTTCCTGGGACACAGAAAGTACAACGATTGCATAGAAACATAGAAACGTAGAAGTTGACGGCAGATAAGGACCGCAAGGCCCATCCAGTCTGCCCATTTCTTTTTCTACCTTATAAATGTGCCATCGGCCTTTGCTCTGTCAGTGACCTATCTATTCATAGTCATTTGTATTGCTCCCTTATGCCTATCCCATGCCTGTTTGAAGCCCTGCACTGTATTCATAGCCACCACTTCTGTGGTGCTTATTCCATGCATCTACCACTCTTTCTGTGAAAAAGAATTTCCTCATATTCCCCTTAATCGGCCTCCTCTAATCTCATGCTGTGTCCTCTTGTCCTGCTATTTTTCTTATATTTAAACATGTTAGACTCTTTCACCTTGTTTATGCCCCTAAGGTGTTTAAATGTCTCGATCATATCACCTCTCTCCTCCTTTGCTCAAGGGTATACATATTGAGCTCCGTTAATCTGTCCTCATATGTCTTCTGATGCAGTCCCTGCACCATTTGGTTGCCCTTCTCTGGACTGCCTCAATTTGGTTAATGTCCTTTTGTGAGTGTGGCCTCAATACTGCACTTGGTACTCCAGATGGGGCTAACAATGTCTTGTACAGAGGGATTATTACCTCCCTCTTGCGACTTGTGATACTCCTACTAATACACCCTAACACCCCTAGCCTTACCTACTGCTTTAGAGGTCTGCTTGGATGATTTTAGGTCATCAGTGATGATGATGCCCAAGTCTCTTTCTTCCTTTGTGACTGCTAGCAACTCCCTCCCAGCCTATAAGTGGCTTCAGGGTTTCTCTTCCCTATGTGCATGATTTTGCACTTCTTTGCATTAAATCCCAGTTGCCACTCTTCTGACCATTTTGCTAGTTTATCCAGATCTCTTCTCATTCTGCCCACCCCATCTGGATCATCTACTCTGTTGCAGATCTTGGTGTCATCTGCAAACAGACAAGCCTTACCCTCTAGTCCATCTGCCAGGTCACTAATGAAGATGTTGAATAGGACTGGCCCCAGGACTGATCCCTGAGGTACCCCACTTGTGATTTGCATCTCTTCTGACTGTATACCATTTACCACCACTCTCTGTTTTCTGCCAGTCAAGGCCTGGTTTAGAGTATAAGCCATAATGGTGTATACAGTACTCATGTTTCGATGACAAAGCAAGCCGTCCTATCAAGTTATACAGCGAAATCTCTTCTGTTGAGCCTGCACATTGGCAGGGTCTGAATCCCACATGAGTAACCTATAATTCAAAGAAGGCAATACATTTTGTTGAAATATAGCTAACTTAGCTTCATCAGATAAATCATGTTTTATCCTGTAATGTAGACGAATTTGTTGGTGTATTTGTTTAGGCACATTACACGTGTACTCCTCAAAATGTAAAAGAGCTAGTGCACTGCCTGAAATTAATATGAACTTTTAAAAGAAGTCGACTTTTACTTCTTACGCCTGAAGTAATTTTTTAATTTCCCTTTTTGCTAATTAGAAGATTTTCCACTTGACAATACTTATTGTTTTGTAGGAAATAGTGCTTTACCTGGATGCTGACATATTTACTATAGTTCTGTTCTTCTTCATACCTCATGAGAAGGCCTGTACCATTCTTACAGAAGCCAGGTATTTGCTTATTTAGTTTTTGTTAGCCATGTATGCACACTAGGCAGTTGGATACCTATTTTCAGGTGTGACCCAGGAGGTTACAACCAAAATATACATACAGCAGAAATACACTATGTTGCAATATTACACTGGAGCAATACAATTTGTATAGAAGGAAGCATACATAGCAAACAGTGTGTACAGGTTGACACAGGGAAGTGCATGAAAAAGGAACACATCATAGATATATCTGTAGAAAGAAAATATTCATAGCAGGCAGTGCATTAAGGTTGACACATTGAAGTACATGAAAAAAAATCACAAAGTTAGGGAAAAGATTTGGGAAAATCAGTAGTTTATCAACCAGGAGGGTATACTAGGAGACAGATAACAACATCAACATTGATCAAGGTGAAATGGGTGCCATGTAATAAAGATTTGTTTAGCTACCATTACAGGAACAGCGGGCCAGGTCAACAAAATGTTTGCAGTACTCATGACAGAAAGTGTGCACAGATGGGTGGTGTTGGATGTCTGGTGGGGTGGAGTTCCAAAATTTCAATGCTGTATGAGTAGAAGATGCTTCACCAGCTCAGGTTCTAACCTTAGGGATGGCCAGCAGGGCACTTTCACCCAACGTCAACTGTAACCATTTCTCACTGGCTGGTGAAAGGTAGCAAGGGGTAGAGGTTGACCATTTCACATTACGCTATAGATCACTCCTTCAAAACTACAATCACATGGGGAAGAACCCAACCCAGCTTATCATAAAGGGAGCAGTGGTGAATGAATCTTGGAGATGCTGATGCAAAATGCCAAATACTATTTAGGTGACATCCCACTCAAGAAGAGTAGCTTTAGAGGCTGCCAGGTACACTAGGGCACTATAGAGAAGCTTTAGAAGGAGCACCCACCCCCAGGCGATAGCAAGGTGTGCTAGTGGTGATAGGTCCCATGCCACTTTGTGTGCTACACCCATCATGTAATTCACAGACTTCTATACACTCATTATATGGGATGAGTAGACAAGCATTGGGTCCAGTGTGACTCTGAGGTATTTGAAAGAGGAGCTGGTGGGGACAAGAGTATCTTCTAGATATGCCACTGATAAGGAAGTCTGACATGCTCTAAGTTTGGAGGATGTGCAAAATAGCATGGATTGTGTCCTTGTCATATTAAGTTTATTATCTGATAACCAGGTGCAAACTGATTATAGGTCAACTGTAAGATACTGGTTGATTTGGTCAGTATTACTAGAACTGGTATACAGAACTAGATCATTGGCCTATACGATGGTGGAGTAATATGTCAGGCTTTGAGTTAAGGAATTAATGCATGGAGCAAACAGCAGTGGGCCTAGTATGGAGCCTTGGGGAACACCTCCGAGGGTATAGTCAGGGTCTGAGAGGGGGGACTCATACATAACCTTCTGGGTTCTGTTGGCTAAGTAGTTGCAGAACCAGGGGAAAGCTGTTTGAGAGATACCCAGATTCACAAGCTTATTTATAAGCAGGGAGTTCTCAACCAGATCGAATGCTTTTTTAGATCAATAAAGATGGGGTAACCCATGAGGTGGGCGCATGAGGAAGGGCAACATCCATTACAGCGACTCCTTCCCGGTGCAATCCCTCATGGTGATGGGGAGGGTAGGGTGACCGGATGATGCTGTGCGAGAATTGGGTGACAGGATGTCACTATGCATATGCGCACGGGGGGATGGGCGTGAGCACAGCAAGCGTGGGCTGGGAGGGAGTGGAGAGGCTGTAGGGGGTGGCGCTGCGGTGGCTGGCAAAGCTGCGTCATGGTGTTGGGGGTTGGTGAGTGAATGCGTGGGAGAGGTACGGTTCGGATCCGGGCGCTGGTGCTATTTTATCGCACCCGCCTGAACCTTTTTTCTGCTTTCACCCCAACATGCACCCCCTGGCCCCTGGGTTGAGAATCCTTAAGTAGGGGCATGAAACAAAAACCCCACAGGGGGTGTGAAGTCACAACCCCACAGAAAGCAGTAAAATAGTGTCCTGGCGCTGTTGTCCTGAGGCACCGGGGTTGTCAGAGTGCCAAAAATGTTTTCGACACTCTGACTGAGTGATAACGATAATCGCCTTTAGGCGTTCGCCATTATCACATAAACCCTAAAGATGGTGCCTGCTAGGCATCAGGTATCCACTGCTGAAGAGATAAAGTTGATGAGGGTGAGGAGGGATGTGGTGGTACTATGCTGTCTACAGAAACCATGTTGTATGTGAGATAGCAAGTCGTAAGATGAGAAGTAGTTAGTGATTTGTGAGGCCACTAATTTTTCAAGTATTTTGTTTAAAGCAGGGAGGATAAAAATGGGTCTAAAGTTTCTTAACTGTTTGTGATCCCCATTCTTAAATACCAGAACCACTCGTGAGGTCTTCTGAATGTCAGGCACCAGGCCAGTAGTAAGGGAAAGATTTATTATTTTAGCAACTGGAGAAGCTAACTCTTTGGCAGTAATTTTCAGAAGCTTGGATTCACTACCATCCATAGCTCAGGGTTTTATTTAGCTCTAAAAATTGATTAACGTTTTGCTCATAAAAGTTCTAAAACATCGTGAAAATGCATAGCACTTGCCTCACTGTGGCTAACAAACATAACACTTCTAGAAAATCTATATAAATGCTTTCTGTACAGTTAGTATTGTCCCAAGAAAAAAACTGCTAATCAATTATTTAAACCCTGTAGCTACAGATCTGGAGACAGGAATCTGCATGAGGAGGTTGCAAACCTCAGCAGGCCTGACCCATTTAATATAGAAAGGTGGCTGTGATAAAGTATGCGGGGACCTAGAGAGGGGATTTGTATTTGGTTGAGCACTGGCTGACGCAGGGAAGGCAAGGGTGTGAGAGGAGAGGTCTGAGAAGTGCAAGTCAAATACGTTAGCTATGGTGTTGCTGCTATTGCAGTGCACACCATTTAGTATTATGTCAGGGGAAAACTGATACCCCTGCTGCCCTAGCAGTTTTTTAAATTTGCATCCAGAACAGTCTTGGGTTTGGGGCATTGGCATTAAGTACTGCTTTGCAGTAAAGGCTTTTATTTTTTCTGACTTTACATTTGCAGATGTTTTGCTATGTTCTATAGGCTGACTAGTCCAAGGGGGAATAGACCTTATAATCCTCCCATTTTCAATCACATTGTAATAACGTGGCTAACAGTATGTGGCCCAACCATTTAGTGACAGAGACACGCACTCTCCTTTTGGTAAGTGACGCAAATTTGTCCTGCAGTTTAGTGAACTCAGAGGTAAAGAAATCTGCTGCTGAATTAACATCAGTAGCCTCGTGTAAGTAGGATCAGTCAATGATAGATACTGCCAGCCTAAAAAGCTCAGGATCCAGGCTAGCATAGTTCCTGCAGTGCAAAATTCTTGGAGGGACATTAGGTGTTTGGCATGCCATACACAGAAAATGGGGGCTTGATCACTAAAGGCACCAGACAGCACACCTGAAATTTTAATTCCGTCTGGCCTGGGTGTGAGTATCCTGTCAATTAAGGTACTTATATTTCCATCGTTAGAGCACCTAGTAGGTTCATAGATGATCTGTGCAAGGTTTAGCATACTAATGGCTTGTATGTCAGTACTGTTGCAGCTACTGGGAACATTTTATATTAAAATCCCCAAATATAGCCGGCCTGGTGGAGCTAAGGGTTAAGGCAGTGGAAGCCACACATCGCGCTACGCCGATGACACGGGTTCAGGCCCTAGTCATCGAGGGTCAGCTGGTGGGGGAGAAAGGAGTCAGATCAAGCCACTGTTAGGCAGCTTTCCTCTCCTGGGGAGGGTGGGTGCCAATCCAACTAGTGGATGGTGTCAGAAGGGGGAGGACACCATTAGGCACTTCGCGGACAGCCTTGTCTCAGAACGGCTCCCTGCCCAGACTTCGGTCCTTCATGCTGGCACCCTCCAGGGTGGGATTAGGGATCATGTAGTTACCTATTCAACCACATAAAAAAAAAAACATGACCGTGTAGTGTGATCCCCGCTAAGGAGGGATGGGTGCTACGGATTGACAGTATGTCGCCACCAAGCCCGGGCTACTGAGTGGGCAAAAATATGCAATTAAAAAAACTCCCAAAATATGATGAATTCATTGTTTTTGACTAATGGACTTGGCCAGGGAGGGGAGTAAAGTCGAATTCTCTGTAGGAGGAAGGTTGATGCAGAAAAGATAAAGCTTTTTTGCACCACCTAATATGAGTTCACCATAGCAACATTCTAAATGGGAATCTAGAAGGAGATGGTGAGATTGGACCATTATTGAAGGTGGGACGCCATAATATGTAAATGCACCACCCGCTTTCTTGGGACCAGGTTGATCACAGTAGATCACACTTTATCCTGGAAGCACACACAAGTTATCTGGTATGCCTGGCTTCATCCAAGTTTCAGATAAGCCAAGGGTATCTGGTAAGTTAGGGATTCCTTGTTGTTTTCCATTTTTATGAAAACTCCATGATTTTTAGCATTTTCCATGACAACTCCATAATTTTTAGTATGGTAAATGAAAACACGTTAGTTTTTGGCATTTATCACCACAATGTGAGCTTTGTCCCAGCTCAGCCCTAGTGTGGAATTCTGGGGCTTTCCGGCAAGCCCCAGACTCCTAGATGGCAGAAAAATGTACTGCCTCCTACTATTGGACCAGCCTAACAATGCATTTTTTAAAACATTTAAGTCTTTGCTAATATGCTTGTATAACAATATGTCAAAGGAGTAGTAAGTTGTTTATCACACAAAGGATCCATGACATTTTGTGACTTTTACTATGATTTCCATGATTTTTGTCATCTTATCTCATGCATTGAATGTGACTGTGACCCCACTTTCTAAGGTTGTTCTTGGCCATGCCTAGTCAGCCCTATCTGCTGCACTTCATTCTGTTCCCCTCCTTTGCTTCCCTGTACTTCCCCAGTCTCTGCATCCTACAACTACTCATGCCCAACCCCTAATTCCTGGGCAGCTAGCTTTATGGGCCAGTCTCTCCTCTGACCCATCTCCTTGTGCTTCATTTTCACCTCAGTACCATCCCTTCAACTACACTGATCTCCTCCTCTTCTCACAGCACCGGCAATACCCTCTGGGTTGCTCCTCCTCCAGCCCCCTATTGTCCCCTCACCTGTCCGGTTCCCCTGTCTCCCAGGTCCCCTTTCTTCCTCTATCATTCCCCCTTCTCAGCACTCCACCACTCTGCCCCAGGGTAGTCGCCCCCCTTCCCATAGTCCCCTCCTTTTTCCCCTCCCATTTTTTCACCCAGTAGCTCCTGGGCTGTGCTATTTCTCTTTTTCTTTTCTTTGCTTCATATTTGTGGTACCTGCACAAATGATGTGACTAATTCTTGCAACACTGTACTATTGTGCCTTTGTAAATATTTGATTTAACATTGTACAACTGCTAATTTAATCCTTGTAATGCTATTTCTCCAGAAGCCTCCTTTGTTTTGTACTGCACCTCAGGACACTGTTGCCGAATTACCTCTATATAGCTATTCACTACTCTTTTGTCATTGTAATGTATTGTGATTCTATTGCCTGCTTACATGAAATCATTTGATATGGAACCTTTGTAAAGGAGCAGTTATGCTCAAAGATTGTTTATCAGAGATTCAATAAATAAACAAAAATAAACAAATTATCTATGACAGTACCATGATTTTCTCCAAACTTTTCCATGACAAAAGCAAAGGCAACTTATAAGTACTGTAGCTGCACTGAATGTGAAATCACAGCTAGCCATGAAAAGCCAATCACCTGCTTCTATATCAGCCTAATTTTTGAGTCAATTACTTGTGAGGAACAAAACTAGACATACCAGCATCAAGGTAAAGTAATGCTTTACACATCATGGCATACATTATTAAGTACAAAACTTTCCAATGGGCAAATGGAAAAAGCAAAAGATTTCAGAAATAAAAAGAAACAGCTGGCTACTTTAAAAATTAACATTTTCCACCTAATATTTTTGGTACTAACACGCTGTTTAAATTTGAATCCAAATAGGATCCTTGATGCTTAAGGGACTCTGTCAAATGTTGTCTGAGTAATCCAATTACTCTGAGGTCTACTTTTCCTTATATTATTTACAGTAGGTGTGAGGAGACCATCTATCTGGAGGCAAAGTCACTAAGTAAAGAAAGTGTAATACTACTACTCATGGGATTTCAAACAAATAGTATTCTATCTCGACATAAATATTTTTCAATAATAAAAATCCCTCATATTTTCTTTCAAAGACTCTGAAAACATTTAGTAATTTTTGCCCCTTCACTATCCTCGTATTTTTCAGAACTATCTTCTAACAATAATTTATGTTTTCCCCTTAGAGATCCTGGTAATGTCTTAGAATTGTGAATAGCTGGTTGCCTTTAAGCACTATAGGAGAGTTTTATATCTTTGCCACTTAAGGATGTTCTATAGTGTTTCAGCAACCCCATGTCAGATTCATAATTTTTCACCCAGTACATAATGATCATCTAAGTATTTAAAATCTACAATAAAAAACATGGCTTGTCTTGCTTGTTTTTAAGTAACATGGTGAGACTTAATCACTCTTTATGGCAACAAATGTGTAAGAGATCAAATGGTTTTATACTATATAATTATAACATCATGTGTTAGTTGTCACTATGAGGGTGAAAGAAAAAGTGAGACAAGGACACATCATTTGTCATTATTTTTGTTTATATTTTTGTAAAAATGTATAAATGAAGAGTAAATGACCAATAGTATGACATCTTCTTGAACTAACAGTCCCCTAAATGTGGGAAATATGTGTATGTTTTTATGCATAAAACGATTGAACTCCCATGCCATTTTATTATTTAGGTATTTATTAAAAAGAAGGTTACTGGGAAAGGCATACTGAGCTCAGGCTTGTTCTCAGGTGCAACCTGGGAGAGTGAGGAATGGGAGTATAGAAGAATAAAATTTGCAATGCAACAGATTGCATTTACATTGGCAGCTTTAAGTAGGCTGCATCACAGAAGCTGGAGCAATTGTGATGAGTCAAGTAGAATAATAGTAGCATGGATGAGTGAGTTGGAAATAGTGAAAGTACACGGTGCCTGTTGGGGTGGGAGACAGTGCTATTGGGGTAACAGAAACAGAGCATGGGTGGAAGCAAAAGCAAACCTTGGATTAGGGAATCAAAAACAGAAGGGGGATAAACTGAGAAAGAATTGGAATTCAGGAAGGGGTTGGCATGTACAGGAAGGAGGAGGAGGAAGATACTTTAACAGGCATCTAAAGGCAGGTAGTGATGAAGAGAGGCAGAGGGAAGAGGGGAGAAGGTTCCAGAGGGAAGGGAGGTGATAGAAGAAGGCAGCTTGCCCAGCACAGAAGTGGGAGTGGGGAACAGAGAAGGTGCAGGAATCTCTTGAGCAGAGAAAGTAAGAGGAGGAGGGGACAGGGAGAGGACTGGAGAGGTAGAATGGTAGGTAGGTATGTTTATAAAATTCTGTTGATATACTGTATGTTGAATATGGTTGTGAATATAGCAAAAGAAAAAAATATAGGGGTTGCTATGTTACTTTTGTTTATATCTGCTTTCAAAAGTTGCAGTTTCAGAGCTGGATGGCTCAGGATAAAAGTAATTAACTATCCCAATAAAAAAATGAAACTTGCCAGAAATATATTAAAACAATTCAAAAGTGCATGCAGAATAACAAAGATTTTAATATTAAAGAAACAGAGTAACACAGTAACCAAAGACAAACATACAGCTGCACTAACCAGGATGCAATGCACTAATACTGCAGTATATCACATAATGCTGAAGTGTACCTTTGTAGGTTTTGTGGTGCCTAATATCCTTTGTAAGAAAATGTATTTACATATAAAATGCCATGTCTTCTATCCCTCTGCATGTATCAGTTTAGTAAGGATACTTGCAAAATCAATAAATAAAATGAAAAAAATGCTGAGATATTGTATACTGCAAGGAACAGTATAATTCAATGTCAGTTAATCCCTTTTGTCAGGCAGTATGTAGTGACATATCACTTACTGCAGCTTGTGGCTAAATGTTTTCCTAGAAACAGAAAATGGGGGGGTGGAGAATTATTATAATATCACCCTCATTGAGAAAATAATTTTATCTTTTATATTTTTTTAATCCTATGTAAGTCTACTTGGTGAAACTGATCTGGTAAACCTATGGTAAGGTACAGTAATGTCCAGACATTTTATTTATACAGTGTCTCTGCTTTGTATTACTTTGTCACCTGTTAACTAATTCCAGGTCACTCCCGAAAAAAGGACTTTCAGTCTCAGTGGGCCTACCCGGTTAACAAAATCCAATAAATAAAGAAACACAGAAATAAAACTGTAGGATTTGAGGAAAATAGGGATGTTGTCTTATGCAGGATGCTATAAAATAAAAATGTACTTATTACTTAATACCTAACTTCTGTCTAAAGCTGATGGCAAGAACTTCTAAAGATATGCATACCTGTTTATTTAAGTTCACTTTTATTGTGATAATTATTTATGGTCAATAGTTTATGTGAATAAAACAAAATGTATACAACATTTTATAAAATAAGTAAAGATCATCAGGTCACTTAATACTGAGATCAAGCAGCTTCATCTGTTTTTGGTCCCAAACTGTGGATTATATGAACAGAGCCAGTTGCCCCATACATCTTTATAAATTATTATTGCAAATTAAAACAGCAGTGCAATGAAACTGAGCAAAAATATAATCCTAAATTCTTCTTACTATAAAAAAACCCAGACATGTTCCAGTTTACTTGGTGGCAAATGGTTCTAGTTCCACCAACATGTAGTATTTTATATTTTAATTCAGTTGTTTTTTTTCTCAAGAAAAAAACGATAGCCAACAGGTTTAGCTTAGAAATTGCACTGTAGACCTGGCAAGGGTAGGATCAAGAAAATAAAAAAACATCTCATGGTGCTCAACATAAGTGGTTCCTAGAAAAGTAGCTTTGACATGGATGCTAATATACTCATTAGCTGTAGCTGCAACTAGAAACATTGTTATTGCACTGCTGCTGCTTTAATTTACTATTTCGCAGAATTTCCCCCCCAAGTCATTAATACAAATATAGGTGTTTCTACTGTGATTTTAAACCTAATCTTTATTTCCTGTAAACAAAGGGATAGGAAGTGTTCTGATATGTTCTATTTTGTTTTAAGCTTTTCCTACTGGCATTAGTTTAACTGAGGTCTGTAAAGTACTTCAAAATTTGTGTAGTCTGAGTATTCATAATACAAAATACCAAACATTGTGTTTTCTTTTTCATTAAATGACTTTCAATTATGTTAGCATTAAACTCATTCTTGTTTGCTAAAGAGATTTTTGGCAGCTAAAACTGATTAATATTTAGAAAGGATTTGGTACAAGAAAGTCATACCCCAATTACTGGACTGTCATCCTTGATAGTGTGCACTCAAAAACGTCAGTGGGACCACGTACAGTGTAATGAAAGCTGACAGTATACTTAGGGTCCCAATGGCCCTAAAGGTGGACATTTCCCCAGGGCCACATGATGTGCAGCCAAGGGTACTAAGGAACTGGTAGAGGTCCTGGTGGATCCCCTGGTTGACCTGTTTAACACCTCTCTGGGCTCAGGAAGCATGCCAGAAGACTGGAGAACTGCACATGTGGTACCTCTCCATAAACGTGGGCCTAGGGATGAACCAGGGAACTACAGACTGGTCAGCCTGACTGCAATAGTGGACAAGTTAATAGAGAGCATCCTGAATGAGAGATTGATGGTTTTTCTGGGTGAAAATGGGCTCCAGGATGTCAGGTAGCATGTGTTTGTGTCGGGGAGGTCCAGCCAAACTATCATAATTGACTTCTTCAACTGGGTCATTAGAACAGTGAACAAGGGTCAGGTGGTTGATGTCCTGTATCTGGACTTCAGCAAGGCCTTCGACTCTGTGCCTCATAGAAGGCTAATCAGGAAGCTGGAAGACCTGGAGGTGGAGACTAAGCTTGTGATATGGGTCAGGAGCTGGCTGCAGGATAGAAACCAAAAGGTGATAGTGGTGGCTGAATTCTCAGAAGTGAGACATGTGACCAGAGGAGTCCTAAAGGGTTTGGTTATTGGTTCAATGCTGTTTAGCATTTTCATAAGTGACAGCAGATGGAATCAAAGGTAAAATCTGCCTGTTAGAGATGACACAAAGGTCTGTGGGAGGACTGGCATGGAGGAGGCAAGACAGAAACTCAGGGAACACCTGGCTAGGCTAGAGAAGTTGTCAGGTATTTAGCAAATGTGGTTCAATGCTAAAAAGTGTGACATTTTGCACTTGGAGCTGATGAGTCCAGGGCCCAAATACTGGTAGAGTAGTGTGCAGGTAACCAGATAAAAGGAAGAACAGGATGTGGAAGTAATCTGACAGTTCTATTTAATAGCTCACTGGAAACAGGAGTGGTTCCAGAGGGCTGAGGAAGGGCATATGTAGTTCCACTTCACAAAAGTGATAGCAGGGAGGAGGCTGACAATTACAGGCTAGTCAGCCTGACATCAGTGATGGGAGAGTTAATGAAATCACTGCTGAATAAGGGATTGTGCAATATCTTGAATCCAGTGGGCTACAAGACCCAAGGCAACATGGTTTCACAGGGGAGTTCACGTCAAATTAATCTAATAGATTTCTTTGACTGGGTGGCCAAGGAACTAGATCAAGGTGGTGCAGCAGACATGGCTTACCTAGATTTCAGTAAGATGTTCAACACTGTTCCACACAGGACACTAGTAAGCAAACTGGGTAGCTTAGAAGTGGGTTTAAAGGTGGTAAACTAGAAAATAAAATGGTTAGTGGATTGGTAACAGAGGGTGGTGGTAAAAGGAGTTTACTCCAAGACAGGAAGGGTGACCAGTAGGGTGTCACAGGGATCAGTGCTGGGACCAGTCCTTTTTAATGTCTTTATAAGTGATATTGCAGAGCAGCTGGAATGGAAGGTCTGCCTTTTTGCAGATGACACCAAAATCTGCAATAGGGTGGACACTCTAGAGTGGGTAGAAAGGATGAGTAGAGACATGAGAAAACTAGCAGAGTGGTCAAGGGTATGGCAGCTGGCTTTTAATGCAAACAAAGCAAAGATAATGCACTTAGGGCACAGAAACCCTGGGGCAGAGTACAAAATGGGTGGAGTGGTACTGATGACCACCAAGCAGGAAAGAGACCAGGAGTAATCATATCGAATGACCTAAAGGTGGCCAAGCTATAGGCAGGGTGAGTCGCATGCTGGGGGGCATAGAGAGGGGTATCACCAGCAGAAAGAGGGAGGTGATGTTGCCTCTATATAGATCACTGGTAAGACCCCACCTCGAGTATTGTGTCCAGTTCTGGAGACCACATCTCTAAAAGAACATAGATAGAGTAGAGGCAGTCCAGAGGCAGGTAAAAGGAGAGGAAGCAGTATAGTGCAGTGGTTTAAGGCTCTGAGCTGCAAATCTGGTGACATCCAGCAGACCAGACCTGGGTTTGAATTCCACAGCTTCCACTTGCATACTGTGTGACCCTGAGCAAGTTACTTAACTTCCCTGTGCTCCCAGGTTGCTCCTGTAAAAAAGCTTTCGGCTTAGTATGCTACTTCTGGTTAAATAACTAAAAAAAAAAACTAAAATGGTACATGGTCTGCATTAAAAGTACTATGAGGAGAAACTAAAGAACCTCAATATGTACACCATAGAACAGAGGAGGGAGAGGGAAGATATGATAGAGACCTCTGAATACCTCATGGTGGTAAATAAGGAACAGGAGGGAAGTGTTTTTTTAGAAGAGTAGGTGCTCAAGAACAAGAGGACATGCTTTGAAGCTGGAAGGGGAGGTTGATTAAGGAGAGATGTGAGGAAGTGCTTCTTCACAGAAAGAGTGGTAAATTCCTGAAATAGTCTTTTAGTGGAGGTGGTGGGGCAAAAACAGTGGTGGGGTTCAAGAATGCATGGGATAAGCACCAGGGAATCTTAGTGGAAAGGAAGTGGGGAAGGAGAAAGAGCTGTAGATCGGGCACAGTCTGAGGTTATAGTGTAGGTAGGGAGAAATGGGCTGAATGGATGGACCAAGCAGTCCTTATCTGCTGTCAAATTGTATGTTTCTATGTTTAATCATCATGACTGACATGAAACATCTGGCACACTGTAGGAGAGCAGCAGCCAAATTAAACCTGATGCTGGGCTGCATAGCCACATGAATTACCAGCAGGAAAGCAGATATCATTCTGCCGTTGTACATGTCTCTGGTTAGACTGCACCTTGAGTACAGTGTGCAATATTGGTACCCTTATATTAAGAAGGATATCAACTTTCTGGAAATGGTCCAAAGAAGGGCAAACAAGATGATCCAGGGACAGTAGGCAACACCTATGTGGAGTGGTTCAGGGGGCTCAACATGTATTCTTTTGAGAAAAGAAGGGAGGGGGATATGACTGAGACCTTTAAGCACCTTAAAAGTATAAACAGGGTAAGCACTGAGGTACTCTTCAGCCTTAGTGGGAACAAGACCACTAGGGTGAACAACCTAAAGCTGAAGGAGATAGATTCAGGAAGGAGATGAGGAGGCACATTTTCTCCAAGGGCATTGTGGCCAAGTGGAATAAACTGCCAGAGGAAGTGGTATCTCTAAAAACAGTGAAAAGTGTGAAGAGGGGATGGGGCAGGGTGAAGGGGAAAGTTTCAGGTAGAGGGAGGTGAGTTGGGGGAAGGGTAGTTGAGTGAAGTCAAGAAGGAAACAATGAGGGGGCAGTTCCCTCTGTAAACACCTTGCAAACTGCACAGTTGAGCAGACTTGACAGATCATAAGGCCTGTATCTGCTGTCATATACATGTGTTCATAATAATTTATTTTTATTCATGAAAAACAGATACGTCTTTGAGCAGGCACTCATTTACAATGGTTTTCAATGGATTATTACCAGTTGTATCCAGGAAGCATGTCAATTGCTGCACATACTCAAAATTAGGCCTATGGGGGGGTGACAGTACCCCTTGTAAAAAAAAATCTATTATATCCAATCTACAGTCACCATTAGCCAGAACTTTGGATCAGTCAATGTCTATTTGTTTTTTCACTTTATCTTTAGGTCCAAAAAACATAATATTGATTTTCTGTTTCTAGCCCCATCCCCCAAATTGGAGGTTTAACGTTAGGCTCCTCCATGGAGCTGCCATTAGAGTAGGAAGTCAGGGATTTCTCCACTCACTTCCTTTCAAGGACTACAGTGGAGGGAGACCAGGATAGGAAGGAGTACCTCTTATATTTCTTTTGCCACTAGGATCATCCAGATGGATGTCACATCCTTCATCCCAGCCTCTGCAGGATTGAAAAGGAAGGTCAGGATAGGAAGACTGGAAGTATATTTCCTTAATGCTCAGGAGGGCTCTGGAACTTGTGGCTATGGCCATTTACAAGCTCCAAGGATTCTGGAAAGCTACAAGGCACTATGGACAGCTTCACCTTGTGTCTCCTGACCCCTGATTGACCAGTGTGGGGTCAAAAATCACCAAGAAATGAGTCTGTGAATAAGTAACATATAGCAGCAGGGCAAATGAGGGCAGAGAAGTCCAAAAGTGCATTCTGGGGATGAAGGTCAGGAAAAGCTCGAAAATGGTGAACCAGTTAGGAAGGTACTGAGCTGAACCTGAAGCAGCTGAGGAGATTTTGAGGATGCAAACAGTGACAGCACTGGATTGAGACTGCTGGCAAGCTGCAGCACCCATAGATCTGTGTAAATGCTCATCGTTAATGGTGGAGGGTGATGCAGATCCTAGATGGAGTTAGAAGTGATGGCACTGGCCAGCCTTGTTGACCAGTGTAAGCCTAGACAGAATGCAACTCCTCTATGGAGTCTCCAGCAATAGCTAGTAGCAGAAGCAGATCAAATCCTACGACAGTAGAGAACTTTTGCACAGAGCTAAGTTCATCAGCCCTGTTTGACTAAGCACAGACAGTGGTTGGCCATGCCATCTTGGCACTCATTCAGCTGTATTGTGGGTAAAAGTCCCCATGCAGGTGAAGAAGAGAAATGTCCATCCCAATGGCACCTGCAGTCTCTAGGCAAGCACTGTAGGAACCACGGTAGCATCTTCATTCCAGTACCTAGTCATAGTACAACAGGGGAGTAGAATCCTAATGACCTACATGATGTCTCCTTGAGAGAGATCATATCTTTAAACTATGAGCAAAGAGAATGGGTAATATCCCTATAATAGTTTGTTTACAGTTATTTAGCTACAGAAGATGTTTGCAAAGACCTGTGCAGGACTGGGTACAACTCCAGTGAAGACCACCATTTTCTCCCAGAAAGTGTTTGGGGATCCCAGTTACAGTTCTGACTTAAATTGGACTGCACATTTAAGTAACTTGATACAACACCCTTTAGTCATCACCTGCTTGGCACCATTATTAGCCCACCACTGCGTGTATGCTAAAGACTTAGAGGAACTTCCATTGAATGATATATACAGTACCATGCCAGATGGGATTTTTTTGTTCTTGGATTAGTGTGAGATATGGTTAGATTCCTGCCAGGTTACCGTACTATATTTCATGTGTTTGTTATTCAGCCATTCCCTTCCCTAAACATTGTTCCTACTCCCCTTAATAAACCTTTTTGTACATGAAACAATGAATTTAAAAAAATATTCGTGACTCAAGCACTTCTTGTGGAGACTGCTGGTGTTTGATTTTGCCTTTTGTTGGATACTGGTGGAGCACACACAGTAAATTGGAACAGCACATACTTACATTGCTGTATAGGTCACAACTAATACTACCTACCTCCCCGGTAAAACAGTGCCAGTCCACTATGGTCCTTACTATTACAGGCCACCCAATTCCTACACAGTGGAATAACAGTTTACCCAAAACGCAGTAACTTAAATCTCTACAAGTAATATGCATGAGACTTAAAAATTCTAACAAGTATCAAAAGGATTTAATGAAGAATCAGGAATGAGATCCTATGAGAAGGAAAAGCAAGGTTTATGCAAACATACACAGTGCCCCCTGCAGTGACTATCTAGACCTTTCTGTTTATCTGCCCTTACAACCAACACAGTGGCCCTATTGGACTGTGCTGTTTGGCAGTACCCACACCCACTTGTTTCAGTGTAAATACACTTCTCTTACAGAGCTCCCAGGAAAGCCTGGGTGCCTATATTATGGAATGTTGCAGGTCTGACAACATTTGTACACGGTCGGTCAGCACCATTCCACTTCAAACAAGCTATTTATAGTAAACCCCCAAGTTGTAATTCTGGCTGGTTAGCCTAGCCCACCAAATGTCAAACCAATATGTTGACTTATTTAACACTTGTACAAGTGCATATCAGAGGACCTGCTTGCACTGTTAATTTACGGTTACTCTCAATCACACAGCAGCATCAACAGTGCAGACTGGATGGACAGACAATTTTTTTCTGCTGACATTGTCCATGCTTCTATGGTCTCCACAGTCCTGACTGCATTTAGCATTTTCTCTTTCTCTGCAGACATGAACACACCTCTGATGCCTCAGCTCTCCTGGACTGCCACCTCCAGTGCCTTCACTGATCAACTGGGCTCTCCCACTGTCAGTCACTCATGAAGTGGTCAGTTGAATGCAAGGCTGATGGACTCTTCTGCTGTACTCTGCTTCATAGCAATACCTGCTGCAGGCTGTCATTAAGCTGAGGTGACTGGCACAGTGGCTCCTGGGCCTCGCTGGTATAGTTACTGTGCAGGCACATTAGGCCAGAGTGGATTAAAGACCTTCTTTTATCTCTCTCTCTCTCTCTCTCTCTCTCTCAGCTGTGAGAAATCTCCTTAACTGACTGATAGTGTCATTCAAAGCTGCTAAGGTAATCATACATATTTTGCATGAAGCAACTCATCCTTAGCAGCTTAAAAAGTACATGTCTCCCTCTTGTGATGCTTGTGTATAGGGCTGTGTGGAATGCAAAATTCCACCATCCGAATTGCTACAGAATGCCAATTCTGCTTCTGAAATGCTTTGTGGAATTTTTCAAATTCCATGGAATTTCAAAAGGCATTTCAGTGCAAACTGTGGAATAAGTTTCTGCTGATCATGTTAACCACAGAATAATTTTATGTCGATCATGTAAACTGCAGAATTATTTTCCATGGATTGTGGAAAAAGAATCTGCAGTTTATGTGAACTGCGGAGTATTATTCTATAAAAAACATTTTGCATGTGGAATATCAAAATTCTGGAAATGATGGAAATCAGCAACATTTTCTAAAAATCTGGGGAATTCCATTCCATTGGAAATTCAGCGTTCTGCAAAGCCCCACTTGTGTAGTGTTGGATTACTTGTACAGATGTCATGTCTGCCTGGCACTGGGTCAGAATAGCACTGAGCACAATGCCATCAGCAACAATAGCATGGCAATAATGCTGTCATTTTTATTTCTGTGGGGGCTCTGCCCCCCACACCCCCAGACTGAAGGATTCTCACTCCAGGGGAGCAGATCATGGGGAAAGTTAAAATATTTGGGGCCATGGAATACTGTTTCCACGGCCCTGTGTCAAAGAAACAAAGTCCCGAGTGCACAAAAATGTTGGAGACCAGGATTAGAACCCTGGTTTCTACTACCGCTGACTGAGCTGCTTTATGCCCCAGTCCTCCATGCCATGGGAGCAGCTCAGCCAGCCTTCTGGAACCTGGTGCTTTTGTTTGTGGTGAGCACCACGGACAGCGACCTGGGGAGTACTTACTGAAAGTGCTGTAGAACCCTCTCACTGTCTGTGCTAGTGCTACACCAACTAGCACTCTGTAGACTGGCACTATTTGTGTAGTGTTCTAACTGGGTACCTGTCTGGTCTCCATAGACTGACTGGAATGCACACGCTAATTTGGTAAATTCTGGTGGAGAGAAAAAAAACAGTTGACCTGTTGTTCAGAGCCCTCTGACTATGGTTATCATGCTTAAATAGGGTCAGATGTGCAATAGATGGCAATGGCCATCAGTCCTAAATGCATGTTCTCCAAAGTCCTTTTTAAGAGCCACTTGCCCCTCAAAACACACTTTGTGCCCCAGCAAATGTACAGCATGGGTGTCCAGTCAATCGGGGCTGCAGTGTAGGTAAAGTCCCAATTGGTTATGCTCTCTCTTGTCAGCAGGGAAAAGACTGTTCAGTGCGTCAATGGACTCATAAGTTCAGGCATATGAGGTACTAAAGAAGGGGTCACTCCTCTTCACTTACTCTTTGACCCCTGCTGCAACTGTCCACAGTCCCTGGAGGTCATCAGTAACATTAGCAACAGCCCATAGCATAAACAGCTCCATTGTTGACGCTACGAGTGAGACCCAGTAGTTGAAGATGCTGCAACTGTACAGTATATAGAGAAAACAATAAAAGAACTAACATTGGTCCTTGAGGGACTCCATATTTAACAACACTAGCAGAAGACATAGCCTAATTCAGTTTGACCGCCTCAGAACCCTTACTTAGGCAGTCAGTAAAAAAACTGTAAGCCATCCTTGCTTCAGCCCCAAAAGTTAAGTGGTTCCATCCTTTGATTACTGGGAGGAGGATTTGGCCTTTTAACCCTTGATGGATGGGCCTGGATTCTACTGCTATAAGCTGGGCACAAAATTACTGACACAGTATCCTCACTTGCAGAAGCCTCGTGAAACACCTGCTTATCCAACAGGAAACATTATACTGAACAGTTTCACATGGTCACAAACCACATGCAGTAACAATATAGTAACTGAACAATAAACAGCAGAACCCAGGAATAAAATGCAAACAAGGGATAAGGTTTATTATGGATGGCAGGAGTAAGGATCTTGAGAAGGAACAAGTCAGGGTTAAGCAATCAACAAGCAATCAATTTACAACGCCCCAGTCCCTCCACCACCATTAGTCCTACAAAGTTTTATTTAACTACTGTAATGTACCTCATGTACTATCCAAATATCCCTAGGAGCTCCCTATAATGTTCCCAGTTACCACAGTTGTTAAATCACTGTAGACCTGATGCTTGGAGTAGAGAAGCTACTGAAGCAATAACCAAAAGTAGATTCAGAAACAACCATGCATGCAAACTATCAGATTTTGTAATCCCATAATTGTGATAGCTTAAATGCTGGGCTTCTGCTCAGGCTGTCCCATATGGCACAGTCCTAGCCCAGGGCTTCAGACGGCACACTAACCCTAAATAACTAACTCCAACAGACATATTGCATGCCAAGACATGATTAATTTTAATCATGGTTAGTAGATCTCAGAGACCCTAGAAGGCCTTGGATGCAGAATATGTGTCTCTCTGGAATGCAGCAGCTGCTGTTAAGATGCTGTCCTTCTGTGCATTGTCACAGCAATCAATGTAACATGAGGAGCTTGCACCAGTAAGCTGAGGATGAACAGCCCAACCTTGTTGGTCTTCAGGCCTCATGGGGATTGTGCCTGGATGTGCTATCATTGCAACTGCCAGCCCTATTATCTGCCCAGGGAGCACAAATGTCCCTTAGCAACTGAACTCATGCAGTGACCAGTCAAGTGTCCACTGGTATGAAGTTCAAAAGCTAGTTGCCACTGTCTGTCCTGGAGCCAAACAAAGATATCATCTGATGTGTGGCTGTGACAGTGATACTGTTGTGTGCTTATTGGACCAGATAAATTCTCTGTGACTCCTCTCCTGCTACTTTATCCCCACATCAGTACTGTCCCAGCATATGTACAAGGTAAACAGGTTGTGTTGGGAGTGCTGGGAACTACAAAAGCCCAAAAAGATATGTACCAACTTTGAAGGGGGCTACACAGTTCAATTCAGATTCACAAAAATACATAACACTCAGTTTTTGTAATAACATAGGATGATTAACTGAATAGAATCCCTTAGACAGGTCCACAAAATCCACACACCAGGGGCCTGATATTCAAAAATGGGCAAAGTAGAGTGCAAAGTTTTGTGCTGGACTTTGCCCATGCCCTGGCTCTTGAGGATGCTATATTCAGTCAGATAGCACACCGGTGCTGTCCGACTGAATGCAGAGACATTTCGGCACAGCACCAAGTCAAGTAGTGCTGCCCCAACATTGATCTCTGCTGTGCAGGGAATAGTACCACCAGACCTGATAGCAACAGACCACTAGGCATGATATTCAAAGGGACCCATGCAGATGAGCCCAAGGGCAATGCAAGGGACCAATGGTCTATTTGCATACCCTCACCCACCTCAATACTGCCTACATCAGCATCTTCCAATTCATCCTGTTAGCCCCACTCAAGCACGCATCAATACTCCTTATACTCAACTCTCAGCTGGCTCTCCCCCCCAGGCCCACCGGGACCTACTTATGGGGACCCTTATCTACAAAGCTCTCAACAACAGTACCCATTGCCCTTTAACTGGATTTTTCTCTGTTAAACACAGCACAAGGAAACAGAGGTCCTCCTCTCATAAATTGCTTAACTACATTAGACCTCCATGGACATGGGGCAGACAGCCTTCTCTGTTGTGGACCCTAAGCTCTGGAACAGCCTTCCAACCTTATGTCACTCATTAGCCCCTGTACTGGCATTCAAAACATATCTGAAAAATGTATTGCTGTCTGCCTTGGCCTGCAAGCGTACCTCACAACCCAAGCCAGAGTTCAGTATCCTATTGGGTTCAGTCCATTGATTGTTGCATCTACATCCTTGCCAAATTGTAACTGCTTGTTGAACCTTATAAATGATGCACTAAATTTATTTTCATCCTGTTTGCTGAACTTCTGGGTATTTATATTTCTCATGTACCATATGCCTGTACCACCTAAAGTTCTCCTGGACCTTTGTGTATTATATTTTATGTATTGCCCTCTCCTGCATTGTATGTCCTTACTGCTCATTGTCATGTTGCCTCTTTTGTTTTACTGTAATGTGCCATCTTTATGGCCCAGGTCACACCTGAAAATGGTCCCTATGATCAATGTATCTACCTGGGTAACAAATAAAAATAATGGGCACATTTGCATGGGAAGCCACAGCAGAATTGCACAGCACCACTCCCACCCCAATTGCCAGTCCCATAGAGCTATGGAATTCCCTAGTACCTACTGGTCTCCGCTTCCTCTAATCACTGTCCTGTAACTGCATTTCCTTATTCCTAGTGCCTAGTGGTCCACCTTCACTCCGAACACCAGCCAGGTTATCCAAAAATGTTTTCCTGGTGTCCAGTGGCTCCTCTCACCTTCTGACCACCAGCCCCATAAACCCTGTGACTTTCCTTAGTGGCTAGTTTCCCCCTCTGGTCAATTGCCAGCCCCAGTATGACAGAAACATTGTTGTGCCTAGAGTTCCCCTTCATTCTCTGATCCCCAGCCCCATACAATCATACTGACAATGTGGTGGCCTGTGACCCCCAAGTGTCTGCTCCCCAACCCCAGTAGGCATACAACAGAACCAACATTGCTTCTACTGCTGAACAAAGCTGACGCAGCTATAATGTCACAGGAAGAAATTATAAAATATCCTGACAGCCTGTGGTACTCCCACCCTCTGATGGCCATTCCAGAAGTAATACAATAGTCCCTGGTGTCTAGTGGCCCCCCACACAGCAGACACCATTACTCTGTGCTGCCCCCTTCCCTTATGGACAGCACCGGTGCTGCAGGTAGCCGCTAGGGTCGCCAGAATAAGACAGTGTTTTGTTTGGTAGTATTTCACTGCACTAAATGATTTTGTGCAGCACAAATCTGCTGAATATAGGGTTGTGGAGGTATTGCTGGCCCCACTTCTCCCTTTGCCGACCCATATACATTATGTTTTGTGCTCGCACTAACCAATTTATCATGTGCACCTCCCCTTTTTGAATATCGCACTCCAGCAGAAAACCTGTTTGTGAGAACAAACTCCCATTTGCACCCTTGAAAACTTTTGAAGATATTGCCCCAGAAGACCAATTTCCATGGTATTCAGCAGGTCATTTGTGATCCTGACCAAGGCAATTGATGTAGTTTGATCCTTTCTAAAACCATGCTGACAAGGTATAAACAAATTCTTACACTCAGTAACAATTTATAGAAAAACTTTAAAAGCTATCTTCACTTACCACTTTTTTTGTTTTCATATTGATATTCCATAGATTTTCAAGTGGAATCACATTGAATGTTTTTCTGTATGTTTGCTTAACATTTAATTTGTATAAAACACTAATTGTAGGTGCTAAAACCTACTACATCTAAACAGGTGTTTGTCAGCAGTTTGCATGTTGTTGGCATTAAGTGAACTGATAACTGTTATCAACTATTTTTTCTAAAGAACAATAAAGTATACTCTACACAAGGAATATAGTAGTAGTAGTATTAGCAGTATAGTTTGTTTCTTAGACACCCATTCCCAATTGCTCTGACCACCTTACAGCAGAAGCAGTAAACAAAATATACATTTAAACACTTAAACCATAAACAAATACACAGCAATTTTAAATGTGCAAATACTGCAAATAAAACTAATAAACACAACAAACAATATATCACAGTCAGCTCACAGAAGTATGAGAAAAGGTGGCAACAGAAAGGAGGAAACAAGTTGATAGTCCCAAAAGCCTCCTGGAGCAGGAAGGACATCAGATCCCTCTTACAAGCCTCCACAAAGAAAGCCTACCATAAAGATCAAGGCAGCCTGTTCCACAGGGTAGGCCCAGCTAGCACAGACATTGGATCACTAGAAGTTTTGAGTCTAGCCCTAGGAATGGCTGGAAGACCCACCACAAAGGTGCAGAGGAAGTCAGAGGTCTCATAAGGAGCCAGAAGGTGTCTCAGGTAGTCAGGATTCAGTCCACATAGGGTCTTGTAGGTCATCAAACTGACCTTCAAGGTGATATGCCACTTTCCCGGCAGCCAGTGCATTTTATGCTGGAGTGAGATCACATGATTGTACCTTGGAAGGCCCATCAGTAACCCGGCCACTTCGTTCTGCACTTGCTGCAGGTGTTGTAGAACACCTCCATGCATCCCTAGGTCCATAGCATTACAGCAATGAAGCTTAGATGTGATAAGAACATGTATTAGTGATGGCAAGTCTTCAGGGGGTATCAAAGCTTTTATTTGGCCAATATTTCTGAGATGGTAAAAGTCACTCCAAACTACAGCCGACACATGAGTATCAAATGTCTGGCTTTCATCCAGAATGACTCCAAGATTCTTCACCTTAACAGAGGCTTCAAAACTGGAGAAGCCCATCACATGGCCAGTCTCTAGTATGGTGGTCTCTTCTTCCCACCTCTGACTGGGCTCAATCACTTGTACATCTGCCTTATCTAGGTTAAGCATTTAGCGACTTTGGTGACATCCAGTCATACATCTTAGCCAAGCACAAATTTAGCACATCAACCACATCCAGCATCCTGGGTGCAAAAGACAAATATACCTGTGTATCACAGACATAGCAATGAAAACTGAAACTGTACCATCCAATGATCCCTCCCAAGGACAGCATGCACACCACAAACAACACAAGTGAGAGGATCAGTCCATGGGGCATACCACATATAAGGGGTTTTGAGAGTGAGGAGTAATTAACCATCACCCCCCTCTATATCCTATTCCTAAGGAAGAACTCAAACCAGCAGATAACAGTGTCAACAAGTCGACAGTATTCCCTGAGATGGTCCAACAACCACCCATTGTCAACAATGTCAAATGCTGAAGAAAAACCAAGGAGGTCAAGAACTGACTACCTCCTCTATCTCTCACCCTAAGAAGGTCACTCTACACCCAGACCAACATGGTCTCAGTGCTGTGCCTTGACCTAAATGCAGACAGGAGAGGTTCAAAGAGGTCAAAAGCCATCAGGTGTTCCTCAAGATGTAACATCACCATTTTCTCAATAGCATTCCCCAAATATGGAAGGATAGAGACTGGACTATAATTCACCAAGCAGTCTGGATCAAAACATGGTTTCTTAAGGAGAGGTCTCACCAGCACATTCTTCAGTGCACTCAGAAAGGTTCTATCTAAAAGGGAGCACCAGACTAACTTGGCAAACACTTGACCCAGAAACTTCACATACCTAACCAAAAGGCATGTTGGGCACCAGTCCAGCTCACAAAAGGTGGGCTGCTGCTCTGTGATTACCCTGCTGACCTCTTCCACTGAAACTGGCCTAAACTCATCCCAGACCTGAGGAGGGAACCCAGTAAACCTGCTCAACCCTGTCAGGTTGTGACAACCTATTTTGGAAGATCCATGACTGAATCAAGGGCACCCGGTCAGAAAAAAGCTGAGAAAACTTTTCACAGGAAGAGGATGAAGTTGCTCTCACTGGTTGCAGAAAGACTGGATTTATCAGTCTGACTACCATGCAGAAGAGCTGAGCTAGTTAGTTTCTCCCTGCCACAATTTCCTTAAACAGAAATGTTGCCTTCTTATGGGAAATTGCCCTTTGATACTCATGATAGTGAGTCCTCAAAGCCAGTCTGTCCTCAATGGTCCTGGAATTCCTCCAACAATACTTCATCTTCTGGGCCTTGGACTTCAGCTCCCTGAGCTTCCCGTCACACCAGGGGAATCACAAGTGTGAGGTCCTGGATCACATATGGGCTGGTGTGACTCCATCCAAAGCTGCAGCAATGGCCATACTATAGGCCACCACCACTTCCTCTGATCCAGTGCCACAAGCAGCCATCACAGACAGGAGATCCACTGCCACCTAGTGTCCTTCAGGGGACAACTCCTTCATAGGGTTGTAGTAAACCATCTCCACTGGGGGTGGACTACAAGGGGGACTCTGAACAAGAACCTCACTGTGCAGTGATTCAACCAATTGACCAGCTCAGTCTCAAGTTTGCTAATCTCGAGTCCCACCAAGAAGACTAAGTCTAAGGTGTGACCATGTTAATGGGACACATAGATAGCTACCTGTGTTAGGCCCAGCAATTCCACCAACTGGAGGAAACACTGTCCAAATTGTGAGAGTTTATCATCAGCCCAGGCACTGAATGTGATTCTACTTGTAAACCTATATCAATATTTATTTAATTTATTCTACTGCATTCAGAAGACCTTTGGGCTCAAGAGCCCTTTATCAAAGGTGTCCAAGTCAAGTAAGTTACATACTACATCAGACCAATACAATAAAAGACAGATAACAACAAGCATTAACATATTACAGGAGGTTTTAGCAATGGGTTAAAACATCAGACATTCACATCAGTAGGTAGAATCTACAGGAAACAGAGTCTTGGGTGAAGGATGCAAGTTTCAGGCATATATGGACTAAGCACTCATACAGTGGAGTTTCTGGAAATGGTGAGTGGTGACTTAGGCCTTGAAGGTGGAGAGGATGGAGAGGGTAGTGACTGTCATGGCCGTGGGCAAGGAGTTCCAGGCTTTGAACACTCTAGATATAAGTAAGTGCTGGCCAAGTGTCATTTTCCTAAAGGGCAGGAGCAGTTTTTTGTCCCCCATAGATCAAGTTCTGTAGTTGTCTCTGACAAAATAGAAGTGGTTTCAGACTCCCAGTGGCATTTGGCTAAGAAGAGTCCTCTTGTATAGAAGGGCTTTATTGAGGTTAACTCAGAGGTGGAAAGAAAGCTTGTCAGAGGTGACATAAAGGTCACAATGGTGGAAGTCAGGATTCATGTTGAGTGTAAATCTGCAGGCATGGTTGAAAGCAGTCAAAATTCTTTTGAGGACAGTGTTATTAACAGCAGAAACATAGAAACATAGAATTTGATGGCAGATAAGGACCGCTTGGCCCACCTAGTATGCCCATTTCCCTACCTAATGCATAGGCTGCAGATCCTAGTTAACCAACAGCCTACTTCCTCCAACCCCCCATAAGGCAAATCTAGAGGAGGGTAGTAAAGCAGATGACTGCAAGGAGAACTGTAGACAAGTAGTTTTGTTCACATTGGGGGTGAGGTTGATCCTGTTTCTGTATAGCAAGTCAAGGCACTGGTGGATGTTTTTGACCAGAAGTCAACAAGAGATGTGAAGAGCAGGGCCATGTCAAGATATGTGCCCAGGTACTTGAAAACCTGGTCCGGTTTAGTGGGGTCTGCAGATGGTGTTGTGATGTGCAGGTTGTGGCTGTCTTTGGAGCATGGACACTCTTGAACAGTAGGGATTTGGTGTTTTTGGCATTATTGACCAGCCTGTTTGTGGTGAGCTAGTTGCAGACCCTGCTGAAGTCAGATTGCAGGTTTCCTTCCAGAGACTCCAGATCACAGTGGGATGTGAGGATGGCTATGTCATTGGCATACAGTAATGCTTTTGAGTGGACACACACTTCAGGAGCCTCGCTGATGAAAAAGGCTGAACAGCAGGGGTCCAGGAATTGAGCCTATGAGTCTCTAGTGGCAAGAGACTGCAGATCGGAAAACACTTCCCCACATTTGTTTTTTTTGTTTTGTTTTTGTTTTTTTGGCATTCTGTTGCATAAGTAGTCCAAGAACCACATGGTAGCCTCAGTTGACAGGCCCATCTCCTGGAACTTTACACATAGGAGGTCATGACTAACTAAGTCAAAGGCCTTGGAGAAATCAAAAAAAGCTGTGCAACATATCCCTTGTCTAGGTCATGTGGCATTCCTGGGTTAGATCAATTAGGGTAGTTGTCATGCTCTGTCATTTTCTGAAGCTGTGTTGTTAAATAGCTACTGTAGGAGATTGTGATATGAGATGTAGGTCACCAGTTGGTAGCTAACAATATTCTGTAAGGCCTCAGAGAGCAGGGAGAAGATACAGACAGATCCGTATTTAGAGATCACACTGTGTTGTCACCAGATTTAAAGACTGGGACTACATTGGCTTTTTTACAGATGTTGAGGGCACAGGCAAGTTGGAGGGTGAAGTTGAATAATTTTTGGATTGGTAGGGCTAGTTCTTCTGTGACCATTTGAAGTATCTTCCCAGCCAAGGCATCGGGTACAATTCTTGTTTTTCAGGCTGTGCTTTGCAGGTATTTTTTAACTGTTTTTTGTGCTTACCCATTTAAGACAGAAGTCAGGTCTACCAGTGCTGGAAGGAAATGGAAGTTCCTGAGGGACAGGGTCAGCCAGGGGGTACCACTAGGCAGGTCATTGTCAATATTCAGAGAGAAGGAATTGCAGGACTCATCGATGGCTTGTAGGTCAGTGGTATTCACTCTGTTGACATTTAGGATTTTGGGGGTGAAGCAAATTTTTGACATAGGACTTCACTGATAGCTTTCCATAGTCTTGTAGGGACAAGTTACAAATTACAACAAAATTTTATAATATGATATTTAGTTATAATATCTAGTCATGATATTTAGTTATAGTATATGGTTATTTGTGAGGAATGTGATACTAGATAATTAGTTCAAAAACACCAAAGGATTGTGTTTCTCTGAATGGGCACATAAAGCCAAAGGGGGAAAAAAAAGACTTGCATTTTAAAAAACACATTTCCTTCCATAAGAAAAGGAGGGTCCCACTGAGTGTCCAACAGGCTGATCACTAAGGTCTAGAGAGGATACATCAAAATAAGGACTGGAGGGGTTTCTATGACTACCACATACCAATCATTAAAAACGGATATGGGATGAGGGTTCCATGTCATGTCAGTGAAGTTATTACAGTGCCAACAATGACAGCGAGTGCAAGTCAATGAAAACCGCAACGGTGACTTGCACAACAGCAAGCAGCATAACAGTGACATTCGGCCCCATTTACAGGACCTAACACAGACAACAAGATTTCTTATGTGGGGCACTGCGTCCCCCACACACCACATGCAAGGGGCTTTGACGACCACACCCCCCATAATTAAGATTCTCAACTCCAAGTGGGGGCTTGACATTGGGGGTAAATGCAAAAATTACATGCGGCAAAATACATCGCACACTGCAAGCTCCGAACCCAGAGCCTTCTGCAGTAGGGGCATACATCATACCACTACACAAGATGGGCAGCTCAGAACTGCACCCTCAGACTTCCTGCCATCTCCTGTTACCACCCACCCATGTCCCAACATATATATGCATCATAATGAAACGGACTAAACAAATCCCAGCTCAAGAGGCAACCCGTTCTTTCCCAACTCTGATGCTGCTAAGACCTGTGTCTGTGGAGACTGTGTTTTATGACTGAAAAAGTTTCCTGACAAATGCCTTTCTGTCTTTCTGTGTGGGCCAGAAGAAGCCAGGCCTTTCTTTTTCTGTTTGCATCAGAAGAGGCTTCCCTGTCTTCATGCATCTGTGCTAGAATGGGTCTCCAGTGCTAAAATGAACTGAAACCAGAAGCCAGCAGGACTAAAATGACATTTAACAGCAAGAAGAAGAACTTTCACCAGTATTTTTGAATAATGAAAAATAACTTAAATTCTGCAATGAACCAAATGTCTGAGTATTGCTTTGGTATTTTTTATAATATTTTAGTATAACTTAGCCCAGGGATGGTTGCATGAGGGATATAATCTTAATGTATTCAAATATGGGTGTACAAAGACATTCTTAAAAATTCATGCAAATAAATTCTTTGAAATTGTTATACAAAGACATTATTAAATGCAAAGAAACTCTTAAGTACCTATGCATGAACAAAACTGTTATTTACAAAAGTGTAGTAAGACTGCATATTGTGTCTGATTACTTTAGCTTACTTTTGTTTTTTGTTTTGCAAGTTATTGCTCTGTACTTATTTTGCTTTGTGCAGTATTTATTGGATTTGATATTTATGCTTTATAATCTTATTATTCGTATGTATTGTAGAGGGATAATAAAATCTATTTTTGTATAATTCCAAGGGTGTCACAGAAAAGTTCATTCATAATTGTCAGAAACTTTTTATATGCAGTAGGTTGTTATGGAAAATCTAAGTCAATTTTCCATTGTTTTGTATAATCCATAGAAATAAGGCCTGAGGTTGAGCTGAGTGGTTACAGCATATAACTGATATTACAGCCAATTGTTCTGACAGTCTCCTGGGATTATCAGCTTCATGGAGTTCTGTTTTGCAGAATTTGCTTTTGGATTTCTGAGTGGAACATCTGCACTGGTTTCTCAGCTCTCTATATTTCAGTAGTGCCTGAGGGATCCAAAATATTTGTATAAAGTCCACCGTTGTCCCATTCTTTGAAGAGTACGAGGAGTTCTGAGGTGAGCCAGTGATTAGTGTCTCCTTTGATTCTTTTCAAAGTGGTCACACACAGTTTGGGAAGCCTGTAAGAAGAAATCAAAGGCAAGGTTCTTGTCTGTAATGAGGTCCATATAATGACAAACAGTGTGACGGAGGTAGTATTTAAGTTCAGTGAGTCTCTCTTCCTTTAGTCAGTGGGTGTAGATGATTTCAATAAGGATCTCTGCCTTCTGGTAGACCAGGAGCAGTACAATAGATTGGACAGTGATCCCTAAATAGCTCTTGTAGTACCACCACACATAGTACAACACTATGCATGACAGCCTTTCCCAGAATGGAATGCCAGGGTGTTTCCATTGATTTTTGTGGTTGATGTGAATTTGGGATTTTACCACCTGTCTGAGATAGAGATCAGCCAGTTTGTTTTTGTATCACAATGTTGTACAGTTTAGGGAGCACCAATGATTAGCTTTTCATGGCTTTAGTACAGGCAACTAATGGGCCAGAGAAAGGAGTCAAGTCCAGAGTCCACCATGGTAGGGGAAATGTACCACTGTATCAATCACTTTTATTGCTGATCATAAAAAAATTACAATATTTAAATAGCCAAAGACAATATAAATAGCAACATATACCTATAACAAGATACAACATATTAAAAGCTTAGGAAATTTAAAATCCCTTGAAAGCAACATTTTATTTCTATTATATCATGACAGAGATGTTTGTACAGCCTTATAGACATGCAGGAGTTCATGTGCACTGTTGCCCAGGGGATTAAATACTATTCTTTTTTGCACTTCTTCCTTATCCAGACAATTGTCTGAAAATATTTTGCCGAACATTTAATTGCATTGTCATCTGCTGTATTAAATAGAATGAATGTCAGCTAATTTTTTGTTAGATAAGGCAATCCAAAAATGGGCCCAGCCAATAATGTCTGGGTTTGGGGTTTGACATACCAAGGGCACCTACATAGCATATGGTATATGTCCTCCCTTTCCCCCTGTATGACAGTCACATACTGTCTGTCTTTGATAGTTTCTTGTATCTAACTTTAAGTAAATTGCTCTCCTACAATTCTAACTTTGCTTTAATAAATACATTTCTCAATCTTATATCTGATAAAACATTAAAGTAATATTTAAAGTCAAAACTTGGATTATTTAGTGCATACCACTTTGCATACCTCAAAAGTTGTATTTTGTGCATTTCCTCTGGTACCCAATAATTATTTTTCTTTGTTTGTATATAATTTTTGTATTTCAAACTTAAAAGTAAAATTCTTTTCACTGTAGTATTTTAGTACACTCAAACCATATTGATCCAATTTAGTATATATTTTCTGCAGCCAGTTTAAATTCCCATATTTATTTCTAATCCATTTTGATTGTTCTTGAAGGCATAGTTGGGCAATTGAGTATCTGTTAACCTGGTTAAACATAACCAGAATTTTACTTTTCTCCCATCTATATACATAGGAGTTTATGTTTAATAGGCCCAGTTCTGCTCTAATGGATGTTGCCAGGCAGGATGGAGTTAATTTCAGAGCTGATCTTATAATTTTATAGGCTGAGCTCATATGTGCTTCTATCACTCTCCCATAACTCAGCCACATAAATTATTTGTGCCCAGTATTTGGCTTTAATTGTTGTTATAAGTGGCCTTGTAGTGTGTCCACCATAAGCAAAATCAAATCTTCTTAGGACAGTAGCTATTTTCTTGACCTTAGGAAGTATTGTTTGTATGTGTTGTGTCCATTTATTATTAGAGGTATACAGTATGTTAGCCCCAAATATGTGTACTGTGCAATACATTCCATTCTATTAGTGCCATTTCCATTGATTTCTTAACTTATCAGAGCCAAATATCATTATTTTAGTTTTATTATAATTTATTTTCAATTTTAACTCTTGTGTGTATTTTTCCATGGCATCTAGCTGTTTTTGTAAACCACTCCTAGTGAGTGACGTTAATATAAGATAATCTGCGTATGCTAATATGGAGGTACAGTAGATCTCTCTCCTATTTTGGGGCATCTAAATCCACATTTTCTAATTTCCTGAGTAAACAGTTTATATGTGTGTGTATATGTACATATATATATATATATATATATATATATATATATATATATATTATGGTAGCACGGTAGTGCTACCATAGTTAGGGTTGAGGAGCCATTTACATGTTAAACCCAAAATGTTGCACCTTAATAACTTTGCAACCATTTGATGGATTTGCCTGAAATTAATTTGGAATACACGATCAAGAACCATACGCCTTGGGATCTGCCAAGTTTCGTACCAGTCAGATACACGGCTGCGGAGTTATTAAGCATGATCTGCGCGTGTGTTTATGCTTTTTCTGGAATTATACGGTCGTGCCTACAGGTCGCATGGTTTGCGCGACCGGCCTGAAATCTTCAGGAAACATGCGGCCAGGGTCCCCGATGTGCCTTTCAAAGATTTCGTGAAAAAATATTAAACGGTGCAAAAGTTATTCAAAAAACAATTTCCCATTATAAGTCAATGGGAAAAGTTAACAAAAAGTTCGACAGTGTCGCAAATGCATTTTTACTTTCGCAAATGGCCCTCTTACTTTCTCAAATCCGCCATCTTGTTTTCAGTTAGTGATCAGAAAAATGCTTGCCATTTAAATTTGGGACCCTCTAGCAACCTAATTATTTTTGTATTCACCTAGTCAGAGCCTGAGGATGCTAGCCATGACTTTATTTTGGGGTAAAACACCCCAGAAATATATTTTCAAATTTCTGGAAAAAGTACTTTCACAAAGTACTTTCGTGCTCACTGCAATAATACGCAAATTTTTCAGCTTTATATGGTGAACACTACTTTTCTAGGCTGTGGGAAATGACAGCAATTCGTTGGCACCTCGCTGCTAAAGAACGGTTGGGAGTTTTGGGCTGAAATTTTGAGGAAACGCAGCCAACATCTCACAAATGTGCCTTTCAGTGTTGTGTTGAAAAAATATTACATGGCGGCAAAGTTATGGCACTCCAAAGTTGACAGTTTTTCCTATAGAATAACATTACAGCACCCAACACATTATAGGAATCCTTTGGCACCCTGCTGCAAAATAACGGTTTGGTCTTTTTTCCTGAAATTTGGAGGGAAGACAGCCAACAGCCCGCAGATATGCCTTTCAGTGTTTGGTGAAAAAATATTACAGGGAGGCAAAGTTATGGCACTCCAAACTTCTCTTTTTTTCCCCATAGGATAACATTACGGCGTTCGCCGCGCCTTTCAGGGCCCGTATCTTGGAAACGGTGCGAGATATGGACTTTTTGTAGGAAAAATGCTTAGCCCTCTACTGGGGGCTAAGTATAAAACTAGCCAGGACAGTCGTAAATCATATGACTTTTAAATTTTTTTTCTACGTCGTACGGTTCCCAAGATATAACCTATTTAGTATTCCAAGTCCTCATTTTCTGCTCCCATACCCATTATTATGCATACATTCTTTGTACTCACTGTCTTTCTCTATGCAGCTTTTGGGCAAAACCAGCCTGTGCGCTTACATTACTATTACCGTTGCCCTTCCCACTTGCGGTTCCGTACCCGTTTCACTTACCGTTGATGTCTACGCCACCATGTGCGTTATTCTTTGCGTTTTCATTTGCGCTTGTGTTTCTGTTATTTTTTGCCATTTGTGTCTACAGTACTGTTTCTCTTTCTGTTTCACTTTGCATCACCATGCCCATTGACATTTCCATTTGCAGGCACCATGTTACTATGTGACAGCACATCACATGGCAGACGGTTCTCGTCTACGCCACCGTGTGCGTTACCCTTTCTGTTCTCATTCATGCTTGCATTACCATGTGCGCCACTGTTAGTGCTTCTGTTTGTGTTGTTGTTCCTGTTACTATGCCACAAGACATCACGTGGCGGGGCCGCTCACGCCGTCACATTATGTGGCAGTACCGCGGGGCCCTGCAGCATTACATTTACTATTTCTCGTTATCATTCTCAAGAAGAAGGGAAATTAGAGGCAAAAAACTCTGTTTAATGCATTAGTTAGGGTTGTTCCACAGCAACAAAAGTGAGGAAATTTGGTGTTAGGGTTGAAAACCCCCCTTGGACCCCCCGCCCAACCCCCAACCAGCATTGGGGTGCGCGTTGGGGTCATCGGTCCTAACTCTCACCCTATTCTTTTATACTTCTGCTGCTTTACACATGTGATGGGGTGAGAGTTAGGGCTGACAACCCCAATGCGCACCCCAATGCTGGCTGGGGGGTGGGTGGGGGGACCAAGGGTGGTTTTCAACCCTAACACCGAATTTCCTCACTTTTGTCACTGTGGAACAACCCTAACTAATGCATTAAATGGAGTTTTTTGGCTCTAAAAAAATATATATATATATATATGGGATACATGATGGGCACGAGTGGAATATGGAAAATATTTTCACTCCTGCACAGTGAACCTGGAATATACAGTGCTCATGAGGCAGGAGTGAAAATATTTTTCATATTCCATGATGTGCACATCGTGTGTCCTATTTATACAATGGGGCAGTGTTGCAAACTGTACAATTTGCACGGGATTAGTGTGGGTTTAGCTCAGCTTTGCATGATTGCACGGCTTTGCGTGGGTTTAGCGTGGGTTTAGTGCGGGTTTCGGAGGTGTAATAAATGGTATTTATTTTAACTCTGCTGACATCATCAGGATTTATTTCACTGCAGTGAAAATAACATGGTTTATTTCACTGGAATATGTCTCACTCCCATTGTATAAATATACATATATATATATATATATATATGTGTGTGTGTGTGTGTGTGTATATATATATATATATATATATATATATATATATATAAACAGAGTAATGGCAAGGATACAACCTTGCCTAACTCCATGGTTTATTCTAAAAGGTTTTGAGAGTTGGCCCTGTCCCCAACTCTGACTCTGGTCCAGGTATTACTATATAAGGAGGATATAATTGCTATCAGGGCTGAATCAATTCCTCAATCATTATTTTCCATAAGAGTAGTCTATGTACTGTATGAAAAACTGCAGATAAATCTATGTATGTGACATATAATTTCTGTTTTCCAATTTTTATTTATTTATTTATTATTTCAGATTCGGATTAATGCCTTTGAGCCAGGGACTCATTTACAAAGGCTCCAAGTCAACAAGGAATACAAGACATTTACAGGCAATGGAACATTGCAGAACAGAAAGAATATCAACTAACAAGTAGTGTTAGTGTGCAGTTACAACATTAAGCAGCGTACAATAAGTGAGGAGAAACAGGACCACACTTGTGGAGAAACATATTAATGCAGCACTAATTAAGTGTGGTACAGTGTTTAACAATCATGTTACAGTTCTGACAGGGCACTCCAATTCTGCAGAAATGCAATTTTAGCAGCCAAGGTGAGGCTTTCTTAAAGGAAGGTAGTTGGTGGTGAGAGGTAGGGGGGTAGGCAATTGTGGAACAGAAGAGTGGGAGTGAAAGAGGGTACTGTTTGACGGGTGTGAGAACGGCTGTCAGAGGCCATGGGTTAACAGAAACACTGGCAATCATATTTGCTGGCAAGAAGAGATCAAAGCCCATTTTGTAAGTGTCCAAGTCTGGGGGAGCTAGCAAGGTCTGCAGGCAGATCATTGGACCATCTAGACCCACAGTAATTCCTATGTACTTATAAATTAGGTGACTTAGGACATAACAATTGTCCGTGGTGGAGTATCTGTTCCAATACCCTGCTTGGGCTTCACTTAGCCCCCCTGTACTACTAAATAATCTAATAATATTTTAGAAAACATTTTCAGATTTCTATCTAAAAGGCTAATCAGGCTGTACATAGACAATTCCAAAAGGCTCCCTTTTTTGTGAATGGGGAAAATTTCTGCCCTTCTGCAGGAGTTTGGGATAAATTTCTCCTGTATACATCTGTTATAAAAGGCAGCCAGCAATACACTCCAGAGATTGGTGTTACATAAAAAAACTTTGGCTGCCATTTTGTCTGGTCCCGTAGCTTTGTTATTTCTAAGAGTTTTAATAGTAAAATAAACCTCCTTGCTAGTAATCATTTTAAAATTGTGGTTTTCATGTTGGCTGAAATATGTATCTTCTATTTCTGAATCAAAAGGGATCTGCCAAAATACTCTATCCATTGCACCTCGGGTATATATAAGTTTGGGCTGGTTTTGAAGTTCATAGTTCCTTTCTCTACCAGTTGCCAAAATCCCCAGTTATCCTTTCTTTCTATGACTTGTAGCATTTGCTTCCATCTTTCATTATAAAAGGCCATCTTTCTTTCATTCAACAATTTTTTATATCTGTTTTTCTCTGCTTTTAAAATTAAACACTATGGGCTGGATATTCATACTGCACGGGGCAGGGTTGAAAGCTCAGGTGCAATGCAACTGGGCTGCACCATGGCATGGACTAGGTGATATTCAATGGTGCTCCACCATGGCACAGCACCATTGAATATGGCACTGATGGTGCACACACTGCACCAGCGCAAGTGGCAGAATGGGAGCATGGGGATGTGCCAGTGCACTGGGCATGCAAATGAGGCCATTATGCATGCAAGGCACAAATGGGGACATTTGCATGTCATTATGGCCCCATTTGCATGAGGTGCGCTGCTGCCCGGCGACTTGCACCTGGCATTCTGCCAGGCTGCTCCCATTGGGGACCGATGCCCTGTAGTCTCTTGGTGGTCCCTCACTCCCATACGCCCAATCAAGGGCATGAGTAATGTTAAAGTCCGTGGTGGTCCAGTGGAAACCTCCCCATTGTCTGATCATGGGCATAAGTAAAATAAAGTACCTGGTGGTCCAGTGGAGACCCCCCCATCACCCAATCATGGGCATAAGTAATATTAAATTATCTGGTGATCCAGTGGATCCCTCCTCCCCACCTGCCCACTGAGGACCCCCACCACCCAGCACCCCCTCATCATCAGCAGGTAGCAATACCCCGCCTGCATGCCACCCGGTCGCCCACCGAATGACAGCATACAACACAGTCTGTATGCCTATTGGTCCACTGCATGGACCAATGGGTGTGCAGACCATACTGTACTACACAGGCCCAAAATGTGAATGAATGTGCTGGATGGCAAGGGTCCTCAGTGGGGGGGTGGGGAGGGGGTACCACTGAACCACCAGGTAATTTAATATTATATATGCCTGCAATTGGGCAATGGGGGATCTCCACTGGACCACCAAGTAATATATTTTACTTATGCCCACATTCGGGCAATGGGGGTGTTCCACTGGACCACCAGGTAGGCTTTTACTACAGCTGCCCACCATCAGGTGACAGGGCAGGGAGGCACAATGCTCCTAGGGCAGGGAGCTTGTGCTCAGTTTTCTGTGTGGGTGGGTAACCACCTACCGCTGGCGGCTGCCGTTGTTGCACCCTGCAATATGGCAGCTCACCTGTGGGTGGCCAGAACTTGTTCCTGGTTTTCCCAGGCACATCTTTGCACCCCCCCCCGAGTGGTGCAAAGTGGAGTTGTGTCAGCATATGCACCGCACATCCCGGGCTGAATATTGGGATGTGCTGCATATGCATGGGCACGTCACCCACACTTGCAACACATACATTACCGATGTGCCCCGATGCATCGGGAGTTGCTCATCGCAACTTGTCGCTTTGAATACTGCGCTGGGGTGCATTGGTGGGTTGCTCATGGCACATCCCTGTTGCACCATGCACAATCCTTTTGAATATCCAGGCCTGTTTTTTTATTCTTTTGAGTCTCTTACCTTTCTTATTTGTTTCCTTATATTTTTTTTATGTACTCTGCATTCTTGGCCAAACCAAGTCAGTTTTTTTTCTGTAGCCTGTATTTCGTTACTTGTTTGTAGAGGATATCCTCAATTTGTCTGAGTAATGTGTGCAGTATATCCCATATTTTCTCAGCATTAAGATTAAACAGGTCAAACGTATCTATTAGGTACATGTAAGATGTTATCTGCTCTGTAACCCATTTATCCAATGTGGGGTCCCATCTAAGTTGTTTGTTCATTCTACATTCAAGAAATGCTACTGAGTTTTCAGGCATATGACAATTAAATAATTATTTTGTACCCAATATTATAGACATATGGTCACTATCTGCTGTGATGGGAATTGTTAATGATTTCCACTATTTAATAGGGCCAGACCATACAGCTAGATCTAAAGTGGACCTTGTTAATGATTTATAAGAAGTATAATTCCTTATTAAATCTACATTTAATCTTCCATTCAATTGATAAAAATCCATCTCTTTCATTATCTAAGTTAAATATCTGCCTGTTATATTTAAGTTTGTGTCAACAGTTGATCTTTTTGGTAGTGTAGGCAGGACATTGTTGTATAATAAAATTGAATTTTCCAATAAGCCATCAAATTCACCTATATGAGAATTAAAATCTCCTATAAGCAGAATTTCTGTATCTGAGTAGCTCAGCTAATGGTTAGAAATTGAATCTTTTAGAGAAACCCATATTTCTTTTGTATAATATTCAGAGCCATATGGTGGAACATAACCATTAATTATTATTAGTTTCTGATTATGGTTTTAAATATAGATACTAATAAAATCAATACTTTCATAAATACAACTAATTGCACTGATCCAGTTCTGCAGAGAATAATCAAGCCTCCTGCATATCTGCCATACTTTGTATCTCTTTGGCCCTCATACTGAAATATTTGATAACCGTTCAGTGTAACATCATCTTCTGATTTATGCCAGGTTTTCTGAAAACATAGCAAATCAGGCTTCTTAATATAATCTATCCAGTCACGATCTTGCATTTTTATTCCCCAGCCTGATATATTCCAAGATAACTATAAGAAACAATCCTTATACTGATTGGTGGTAACAGAAGAGCAGACACTCAAGTCCCCAGGGGAACTCATATTATCATACACTATCAGTCAATTTCCATACCCAGCTAACTTCATGTATTTATTATCCAAAGATATATGCTGACTTCTTGCAGTGGTTTCTGTTCTACTGTTTACTTGGGGTCTTTTTGAGTCTGTAATGTCCTTCACATAAACTAAATAGAAACCCATGGTGCCAAGAATGTTTCCAAAACTAGGTCCACAATGTATCTGTTTTTAATCAACACGTCTATTTGACTTCCATGTATTTGTCTATATGTGCTCAGTATTCCATTTCTTCCCAATGGAACTTGTAACAAATTGCCAAAGTAGTTACTAAACATTACTTTCAACTTTTGACTATTTTCATTCTGTAGTTCTGGGATTCAAAATGTACTCAGCCAAATTGGGTCAGAATCCTCACACCTGCAGCTGTCTATCTTCTGGCTATGTTCCATACTGGTTCTCTTTTGAAAGATATTTATATTGGGAAACAATACTATTATTCCAAAGTCCTTAAAAATATTTCCATTGTACCAAATGTCATTAGCTAATTTTGGTGAGGAAAAATGTATATTACAGATACAGTTTCTCTCTATGTCCATGTCAAGTTCCACCTTTTTAATATCTGTATAATCAATTCCAATATCCGTATTGATTTTATAAATAAAAAATAGTTGTTGTTTTCAGTTTCTGAGTATTATTACCTTCTATCCAGTAAGGGGGATCTATTAATTTTATTAATGCACAAGACTTGGTTTTACTAATTTCCTTTTCTATTTTGTTGTTCTTATTTCTACTGTATGTATTTCTATTATTTAGACTTGTCCATTCAGTTTCCTGGCTGATAGGGGGGCCTTCAGTACATTGTGTCTTTGAAAAAAATGTCTTTTGTTTTTCTAATTGGAGAAGATGACTTAACGTTATCATAACCACAATCTCGTAGTAGTTTCTCCACTTCTCTTTCAAGGGTTCCTAGATGTTCTTCCAATTTATTCTGAAATATATTATGTGAGTTACTTGCTGCTTCAGTAAATGCTGTACTAGATGCTTCTATTTCTTTATTTTGTATATTATGTTTACCAGAATCTTGTTTATTACCTATCAATATATCTTTGTTATTATCTTGTTTGTTATTAGTTCCCCCATGACCTCTTTAATTGAGTTTTCCTGCTCCAGATTTGCAGCAGGTTTTCCATTAGTTCCTTTTCCTTTCTTCTTTCTCTTTTTTTCTTCCCATCTCTTAGTTGTTTTGGCGAATCAGGTATTATTATTGTGGAGACATTCTGCCTAATATCAACATTCTCTTTAACCTCTGAAGCATTGGAGTGGAGAATTACTGACTCCGAAAACATCAGGAGCTGGTAAGATGCTCATTAGTTTGGTATTTAACTCGTCAAGTTTAATGATATTAACAAACAAATTAGTCATAATAGTCTCTAGTTCCTCTCTATTAGCCACTAATTGTTCCATAATAAGAACATTTGCAGCAAATGAATTCCTGAGTAAGTCAATTAAATCTTTTCTAAGAGTAGTAGGATGGGAAACTTGTTTACCCAGAGGTACCATATTTTCTCTCCAGCTGATCTGCTTATCTATGCTCTGATTTATATTAGGAGTTTTATCTTCATGAAATGTGTCTTTAGAATCTATTGACCTTGTATTGTAGTCTACAGATCTTGCATTATTTCATTTCATTTGTCTTTCAAGGTACAATTATTTTTATCTGCAGACTGACTGTGACCAGTGTTAGAAACATTATTCTCTGAATTATTAAACTCTTCTGAGCTTGGTGGATTTAAGGAATCCCATCTGCCATACTAAATGAATCTGAGAAGGACAGATGAGGCATTTTTTCCAAGTCTGTATCTGAGATCATAGACAAGTTAGTTACAATCAACCAGTTAGTATGAAGCATCTCATTCAAGGATGAGATGTTTTCCCCAATATGTGTTGTGTAAGTGATTTATTACTGGTTATAGGAGTGGAAGTTTTCTCCAGATTAATTAGTCTGGACATATGATCTGTCATTTTGACCTGTTTTCAATTCTTAGTTTTTGCTTTGCTTTTCTTTACCTCTTGTCTATTAGGTGGCATTTCCATTAGCAGGGAGGTATTTTAAACTCAACCTCACCTGCTGCCTTGTTGATACCATGATGACTTTTAGCTATAACTCACAAAACCCTAATATAGCAAAATAGCAAAGCATACAAAAGAAACATCGCAGTTCTATAAATATGAAAAAGTCCAGTGGCTTGCTTAAATCTAATCCAGTAGATGGTATAAATGCTAATTAGTCAACTGCAGATGTCTGAAGAGTAAAGTAATGTCAATGCCATAACCAACAAGCAGATTGGGTCCTCAATAGGTACGTGTAAAATCAGCAGTACTAAAAATTCCAAAGACAGCTCAGACCTGTCTCTATCTCTACAACAAAGATGTTAAAACAAACTTGTGCTCATAGTAAAGTCCCTTGGATAGTTGAAAAATAGTTCCTGTAAGTTCTTCTTAATTGTCCCAAAGTAGCTCGTAGGCTCTTAGTTCTCATCCGGCAGTCTTGAAGTAGATATCAGCCTAAAATCAAACTTAAATCTCCACAGAAAAAAGACTTGTTCCTGATGCCCACGTCAAAGACTTTAATGTTCAAAAGTTTCTTTTGTATTTCTGGGATGGAGATGATCCCCGATGGTATGTGGGATTCAGCCTGTTACCACTGTGTGTACAAAAGACGCTGATGCATGCACAATTAATTATACACTCTCAGGTATCATGTGTCTCCATTTCATTTGATTGGCTTATTCAGAATTTAAGCATTTTTCTATAAAAATCAATTTGACTATATTAGCAGTCAGGTTTAAAATAAAAAAAAATGAGCAGAGAGCTAAGTTCCTTTCTAATCTCCGTACGAGAATCAGACACTGTGAGCAGAAAGTGGACAGGGTTTGCATCACTTAGAATATGATTAAGGAAACAAAGAGAAAGGATTAAAATGTATAATAACTTTTTTAAAAAAAAAAATAGAAAAGGAACAAACTCCCCTTTAAAAAAAATTCTTGTTCAAACTATTAGTTGAAAGATCCCAGAAATGATGAGATAAGCATTGGCTTTTGGCTGCTGTCACCACATTCAACACACTTTCTTTCATAATCTATTGGTGCTGCAAATTTTCTGCCGATAGCTCCTGGCAGAGATTCTGCCTGCTCACCCAGCAGGGAGGGCTCCTATGGCTACCTCAGGACTCCAGGCTCCTGTGAGTGAAAAAGCAGCTGCGGGGAAAAGGGAGCAAATAAGCAGGCTAACAAGACTGACTGGAAAGGCAGCTAGTCCGTTGTAAATATTTAGTCAACATTAACTGTCATAAGTAAGGCAACGGTGGCATACCTTACATAAACAAAGTAAAGCATTACAGCTGTCCTGCTGAAACTCACTCCTCCTCAATGAGACAGCATGCACAGCCTTCTGGGATATCTCTAGGGAAATTTAGGTGACTGCAACAATTAGATTCTTACTCCCATATCCAAGTCTAATGCTGGCTGCTAGGGACTCTCAGGATGGGTCAGGAGCCATGGTAGTGAGCAGCAAGGCCTGTAAGTGGTTCTTAATGTACAGAAGGCATCCTCTGCCCTGCTTACCTACATGGTCCCATCTAAGGAGGGTGTAAGAGGGGAGTGATATTTTGCTATCCAAAATCTTTCCAGTCAGCCAGGATTCTCTAACGGTAACCACTTTGGAATTTTGGTGAGTACTAGGGCTTCAAACTTTGCGAACCTGGGAAGCAGACTACAGATGTTGATCTGCAGGCAGTCAGTAAATCCTATGCAAGAGCTCTGCAAGGGTGTGGAGGCGTTGGAGGGCACAGGGCCAGGGTTCAGTTGAATGATGTCCAGTAGGAGTAGAAGGGAGATGGTAAGATTTTGCATAGCAGCCAGAGAGTGCAAGAAGATCCATTTATTTTATTGTTGCTAGGATCTGTCCTTCTACTAGGCATTGTACATTTAGTGATGACCTTCAGGCTGCATACTGCAAGTGGAGGACCATAGAAACAGCACCCCTCCATCACTAGATCCAGGGAGTGAGCAGTACTCATGGGATGGGTGTCCTGCTGATTGCAACAGGGATCCATGGATGTACCTGACCTATGGGCCAGTGCAGATATGTAGCAGTGGGACACCCCAGTGGATAAGACAGGGCAAATGCTGGGATGTGGCTTAAGCAGGTGCCTAGAGAGAGGAGTATGACACAGAGGAGTAGCATTTCTGTAGCTGTGTTGACTACAGTTCAGAAATGGGTATGCAATGCAATCAGTCAGCACCAAACATTGAGGGCAACCAAACTGTGAGTAAGCAACAGTGCAGTAACTGTAGATAAACAATGGAGGTAAAAATGTTAAGTCGTTGAAAGAACCCAGATAGGGAATATGCAACCATGGCAGTAACAGTAGATAAACAATACAAGTAATAAATACAAACATTGGCAGCACCCAGTGAGAGACAGTGTGAAGTCAGTGCACTTAACTGTAGACAAGCAATACAGGCAATAAAAGCAAAGTGAGGCAGATAAGGAGTATGCATTAATTGCACAAAACTGTAGATAGGCAAACCATGCTGGAACTCAAAATAAGCAAATAGGCAATATTTACAACTGTTGAGGGCATCCAGATAGGCTTAACTATGGAACATGAGTGTCTCCTAGCTTGAGAGTTAGCATCAATTCGGCAAGTACCATTAAGCAATGCAGTTACTGTATACAGTCAATACATAGAAACATAGAAACATAGAAACATAGACTTTGACGGCAGATAAGGACCGCAAGGCCCATCTAGTCTGCCCATTTCCCTACCTACAGGATAGGCCACAGATCCTAGTTAACCAACAGCCTATTTCTTCCTACCCCCCACAAGAATTGCCTTATGTCTGTCCCATGCATTCTTGAATTCTCCCACAGTTTTAGACCCACAACCTCCTCAAGAAGGCTGTTCCATGCATCCACTACTCTCTCTGTGAAATAATACTTCCTCACATTGCCCCTGAACCGCCCTCCTTCCATCTTTAAATTGTGTCCCCTTGTTCTTGCAAGTCTCTTTTTCTGAAAAATGCTACCCTCTTGGATTTTGTTGATTCCACTGAGGTACTTAAAAGTTTCTATCATGTCCCCCCCTCTCCCTTCTTTCCTCAAGGGTATACATATTAAGCTCCTTTAGTCTCTCCTCATACGGCTTTACTGCAGTTGTGAATATTGCCTGTATTGCTTATTTTGAGTTCCAGCATGGTTTGCCTACCTACAGTTTTGTGCAATTATTGCATATAATACAGTGATATAATGGCTTTTTTAAGAGACCAAGAGTCAAAAGATGAGAAAGTGCTGAATAAAAACAATTGACTTCCCATGAACAATATGAACAAGCACAAGTTGGAAATAAATACAGTTTTTCAAGCTTTTCTAAAATACCTGATGAGAATGTTGCAATACATATCAGCTACATGTACTATAAACTTTGTAGTGTAGCAAGGTGTAGTGGCAACTTCACGTAAACTCCCTCAATGAAATGCAAACTGTCCCTATGTATCAGTCTTTCATGTAAGTTGGACAAAAACAAGATGAAACTGATATAGACCTGTCATTTTCAATTAACATGGCAGGCCCCCCCCCCTTGTGTACAGTCACTGCACATGCAAGATTCCACAAGCTGGGTACCTGACCAGTGCTGATAGACAAGTTAAATACTTCAGTTGAAGTTCCTGATACAGTGTAACTGGACAAACTAATTTAAATAGTTTAGGCTGCAGGCTGTCACTTCTTGCCACTTTATCTGTCAGTGTAAAGGAAAGGTCCAGATTCTAAAACAAGACTTGAGTTTGCTAAGTACTGCCTTTGAACTGCCTAGTTGCTAAGCTGACAGCTAGGACAGGGTTCCATTTTCTGTAATTTGCACCAGGATTCCTGTACTAGTGTGACACATTTTGTGTTAGACAGCCTGTGAATGATTGCTGCAGGCAGGAGTTTGTCTGAGGCCACTGCTCATCTTGATACCTGAGCCAGCAGGTATGGTTAGGTAGGTAGGTAGATGCCCACTTGAATCAGAGCCAGGTATGCAAATAAGAGTTTGCTGGGGTTGAAGGGCTTGTGGTTGGAAGGGAGGAGCAAACTCTATAAAATGGGATGCAAAGAGGTGCTGGTTCCCTCTGCTTCTCCACTCCAGCCAGAATACTTGTGGCAGTAGCAGGAGAAACAACCCTCAAGAAGCATTTGTTAAGAGGAACAGGAATTGTCTGCTGGGCCCAGTTCTGCTAGGCCAGGGTCCATATGTTCAGAATGGTGGTTGTTGCCAGAAAGGGGGGGTGTCTGTTTGGTCTTAAAGTTTCATTAAGTCTGGGACCATGTACAGTAGTATTATGTTAATTTGAAGCAAAGAAAAACTCTGTACCTCTCAGACTACCTGAAAATTTGTCTTTTGATGAAAAGGGGTTTTGGAAATACAGACTTGCATTTTGGGGATAGTTCAGTGAGTTAGAAAGGTACACTGGTTAGAGGGGCACAAAAAATTTGATAATCCTATCTGGAGGCTCCAAAGAATTTAACATGGTATTTGATGGATGAAGGAGGCTCAGCGGCATGATGTGATATAGTCCTAGCCCTCTACATAAAGACGAGGTGCGGGCCTGGCTGGCCACATAGCATGGTCTTGTTCACCATCCCTCTATCCAACAGGCTGTGGCATACACTGAGTACCTGCATTCATGCAGTTCAGTTAGCAATGGTCCAAACTGCTGACTGTAACAGCCGCAGTGTTAGATCAAATATCACAATGTGTTTATTCCCAAAACATAAATAAGTAATGAATAACTGCTTGAAAATACATTTGAAACATAGATATTTCTATGAGGAGGAAACTATTACCTATGATGTTTCTTTTTGTATATCAGGGTAGATGCAGATCAGTGGTTTGGCAATCATTTAAATTTTAATAAAAAGGCAACATAGAAATGTGGAGTAACACTGGAAAACTGTGCTAATCATATGTGGAGACTCTTAGGAGCTGAGCATGGAATCAGAGAGTGAATGAGGCTCAAACTCATGGCATACCATGGTCCCTGCTGGCCGCATGGGCATAGTGTGCGGGCCTGACCAGCAGCATGGCATGGCATGGCATGGTCTCAATCACCACCACCCCCTTCCAATAGGTCATGTCAGTTTAGATTTCTGTTATTAGTTTTGGAATCATTCATAAAAAGAAAGCAACACAGAAGGGCAGAAAATCATAATGGCAAAGATAGTCAATATGTACTGAGTATAATATTCTAAGTTCATTTAGCAAACTGTTATCCCTATGGCTACAGTACAATATCAGTGCTTATCTTCATTTTTGTTTCACAATGGTTTAACATTAGCATTTGTTTCTGGGCCCTATGGAGGTAATTAACTCTGTTATAAGACTTCTGGGGTTCAAGATCCATGATGGTTGCTTAGCAACAATGGCTGACAGGGGCCTTCTCAGTACAGAGACAGGATACAGGGGTATTAGAAAAGTTTGTTGGCAGGTTCAGCTACAGCATGCAAGGCAGAAATGGGTCTAGTTCTAACAAGGCAAAAACCTACAGGTTTGCAGGAACACACCATGCCACGTGGTGATCAAGGACCCCCACCCCCTTCCACTCCTAGTCCTACCCTCATCCCGTCCCCTAGTTAAGTTTTGTAACAGTCAAATAGAATACACCTGCTAGGTGTGTGTGTGTGTGTGTGCAGGATTTCTAATGTGTTTTTCCAGGTCAACTCACTGTTGGAGTTAGTAAAAAAGGGTTTATCTGTTGCAACCACAGCAATGATGCATTATGAGCTGTTTTCGGATATGATGAGCATGAGTTACAATGCGCCTTGGTTAAAAAATCTTTTTAATGCTGAATTTTGCAAAAAAGATGAAAACATGCATATGGTTCTTTCCAGTGCTTTTGAATGTTGATCAGTAATCTTATATCTGAAAAAAGCAAGGTGCTTTAGTAACAGTTGAAGTGTAATGCTAAGTTTTTCAACAAACGGGGCATTCGGGGATCAGGAGTGTTTGCTGGGTGAATGACAGACTGAACCACATGATCATGCCAGTTGGGTCTGACTGGCTGTGTACATGATTAAGGGCAGCCTTGTGGCCTAGGAGAGTCAGCTGTGGGTGTCCTGTGATACTACAGTCGGCCTAAATAATAAAGAAAATTAAAAAGAAATAAGTTTGATAGGACTTGCTAACTTGGGATATATTCATGAGTACAGAGAGGCGCTTTAGTGATATTATCATCTGTTTGCTTTAAAGTATGTTTCACAGAAGTGTGTGTGCATTTAAAATGCACTCATAACAGATGATGGCACGATACCAGAACTGGTTTGGTCTCGTCAAGGGCCCTGTCTGCATGGCAAACTACTTGAAGGTAGTGTTGGTGATAAGCTTGGCTGCCATGGCAAGGCCTTCCCCTTCATGAGCCCAAGTTAAAAAATGTTGATGTATATTTCATATGTTTCTAACCCAAGTTCTCCTCACAGTGCAGCCCTGTGGTTCTGTAGCAGTGAAGACAAATACAGCAGACAGGTTTTTGTGTTCTGTGTTTTTTATGCTTGCGTTTTCACAGCTCATGGTGGTCAAAGATGCCAAATAAGGGGAAGATGTCTGGTGTTTATTTTGAGTGTCAGTAGGCAGCTTTTGTATGGGGAAGGCATGGTAGGGGTGACATTCCATAACCTGGACAGCCTTAGTCCATCAAGAGTCCCAATTCAACCAACCACCACAACCTCAGCCGGACACACCAGCAGCACCTGTACCAGTGAACCCTTCACCAGTAGCTCTGGTAAAACAGGCTCTAGCCAGAGCTGACACAGCTGTGATGAGCTTATGAAGCACTAAAGAGCAAGTGCCACTGAGTGCCATCTCCAAGATGGTGACGGTGACACAACTGCGCATGTACGGCATTCGTACATGTATAGTTGCGGTAAATGGCAACATGCCATTCGAAAGATGACGGTGCCAGTAGAACTACGCATGTGCACCTCTTCTTGTCCTGAAAGGCAGAAGTAACAGCCAAAATAGTGTGGCTGTTACTCCATAGCGGCCGATCATGGCGGAGTGTTACAAGCTCCATTGGACTTTCGGAAGGATACTTCCAAAAGTCCAACAGAAGATGCCACGATTGTCTATTTTAAGGCACAGAAAACAAAACAGCTGCAGGCTCTGCCCACAGCCATAAAAAGGGAGGGCTCAAAAACCTGGCAGGCACCTGCTGTACCAGAAAATCCTGCTCCAGGTAGGCCTGATGTAGAGATCATAAACAATGAGTAATTAAGGCAACTTTTGAGGAGGACATTTGAGGCACCCTCCCTGAGGGATGATCCAGTACACAAATGTCTGTATAGGCCCAGGGAGGGGTTTCTTCTCCCACAGGACTGGGGGTTTGGTCCCCCACCCCTACAGCTTGCAGGACCCTGGAGGAGGTTTCCTCTTCTCCGAGACCACTGGCTACACCTTCCCAGTCAGTAAACCTATCCCAGACTGAGGTCCCACCTACTGTACTGGGACCAGTCATCCCACCTCCACTGGAACCCCCACAGCCTGGTGGTCCTTCTCTAGTGATCCCACCCTCCCCAGCCTGTGGTGCCCCCTGCAGATTCATCAATGTTCAAGCAAAACCTCAACAAAGTACTGGCCTTTAAAGTACAAAGTACTGGTACTGGAAACATAAGACAACTGAGCCCTAACAGATGAGGACAATGCTGAGACTGGGTCAGAGCACTGGGATCACACCCACAACACAGGCTCAGGTAAAGCAATCTGACTCATAGCCTGTGATTGTTAGCTAACTGAGCTTGGGGGAGCCAGTGGGTTTACACCTTTCTGGAAAGTGTTGCATCAGATAGGGAACAGTGAATATGTTGATGTATTCATGCTGTTGAACAGATGCAAAGAGCTGGAGGATGAAAACATAGAAACACAGAAACATAGAATCTGACAGCAGATAAGGACCACTTGGCCCACCCAGTCTGCCCTACCTAATGGATAAGCTCCAGATCCTAGTTAACCAACAGCCTACTTCCTCCTACCCCCAACCCCTAGAATTGCCTTATGTCTGTCCCATGCATTCTTGAATTCCCCCACTGTTTTTGACTCCACAACCACCTCAGGAAGGTCGTTCCATGCATCCACAACTCTCTCTGTGAAAAAATACTTCCTCACATTATCTCTGAGCCATCCCCCTTCAATCTTCAAATTGTGCCCCTTGTTCTTGCACACCTCTTTTTCTGAAAGATGCTACCCTCTTGTACTTTGTTGATTCCCTTGAGGTACTTGAAAGTTTCTATCATGGTCCCCCTATCCCTCCTTTCCTCGAGAGTATACATATTAAGCTCCTTAAGTCTCTCTTCATATGTCTTCTGGTGCAGACAGCTGCACCATTTTAGTTGCCCTCCTCTGGACTGCCTCAATCTTGTCTATGTCCCTGCAGAGATTGGGTCTCCAGAACTACATGCAGTACTCCAGATGGGGTCTCACCAGCTGTCTGTACAGAGGAATAACAACTTCCTGTTTTCTACTGGTGATGCCTCTCCCTATACATCCCAGTATCCCTCCAGCCCTCCTTACTTCCCTCTCATATTGTTTGCCCACCTTTTGGTCATCTAATATGACTAGTCCAAGGTCCCTTTCCATTTTTGTTGTTGTTAGTATCTTACCCCCCCCCCCATTGTGTACTCTTCCTCCTGGGTTTTTGTTTCCCAGGTGCATTACTTTGCACTTCTTAGCATTGAATATAAGCTGCCATACATTTGACCATTCCTCCAATCTTGCCAAGTCCATTCTCATCCTTTCCACCCCACCTTGTGTATCAACCTTGTTGCAGATCTTTGTGTTATCTGCAAAGAGACATACTTTTCCTTCCAGTACCTCTGCAATGTCACTTATAAAGACATTGAAGAGGACCGGTCCTATAACTGAACCCTGCGGTACCCCGCTAGTAACCCCCCTTTCTTCAGAGTAGACTCCATTTACTATTACCCATTGTGTCCTGTTCTACAGACAATCTTTTACCCAGGTTATCATCTTGGGACCCACTCCAAGGCTGGCTAACTTGTATATTAATCTTTTGTGTGGGACTGTGTCAAATACCTTGCTAAAGTCTAGATAGGCCATGTCCACAACTCCTCCCTGATCTACTACTTTGGTCACCCAGTCAAAGAAATCTATTAGATTTGTCTGACATGACCTTCTCGCTGTGAATCCATGCTGCCTTGGGTCCTGTGCCCCTCTGGCCTCTAGGTACTCAACAATTCTTTCCTTCAGAAGTGATTCCAATATTTTCCCTACCACTGAGGTCAGGGTGGCCTACAATTGATCCCTGGCAAACTTAAAGTGCTCTGCCTCATACGACTTATGTGACCCATCATATGGTATCCAAGAAAAGATACGAAAGACAAGCATGATGGGGTAGAGGTTAAAAATAAGATTCAGATACACCATATCTGGGAGACCTGGTCAGCTGGATTCACCATTGTTGTGAAAATTATTGACTCAGGTCAATCAGGTGAAGGCAGCCAGCTTGTGGACCTATTATAGTCAGGTGATGGTAATGCACGCCAGTAGACTCAGTGGGGGTGGCTGCAGTATGATGAAAAGTTTCATCAGAGGAAGCTGGTTTGGGGCATGCTAGACTTCCAACTTTTGTGGGTCATCAACCTTGGTGGGATGTCCAGCATTTTGATAGTGATCTTCCTGTCATGCGACCACAGTCAGCAAAAAAAGGGGAACAGGGTACTGGTGGGAAGAAGTTGGGGGAAGTTGTTACAATTTCAATCAGGGGGCATGCAAGGCAGAATATTGTAGGCACAGGCATGAGTGTACAGCATGTGGCCACCCACACTCATTCACTTAATGCAAGAGAGGAACCACCACACTGTGGTTCTTTGGGAAAAGGCACAACAGGCCTCACAACACCAATAAAGGTGGATCACATTGAGGCACAGTTTTTCAGTTGCCAGGATAGGCTGCTCATATCTAGGCAGACAGCTTCAGGGAAGTTTTTTGGATACTATATGATGGGTCACATACGTCATATGAGGCAGAGAACCTTAAGTTTGTCAGGGTTACTGTAGGCCACCCAGGCCAAGTTGGCAAAGAAGGTGGTAGCAGAAAGGTTTAGCAGGCCTTTCACTGTGCTGTCCCAGACCCAGAGTGCCACCCACTGGGCTGATCCTTAAGAAGTTTTTATTTAATTTATTTATTTATTTGTTTATCGGGTAGGTGCTCTGACACAATGGACCATTTTCAGGCATGACTCAGGTCATGAAGATGGCACATGTGATAAAGACATGCACAAATTACATACATAAAATGGTGCAGTAGAATGCACAAACTAGAAAATATATAGACATTGACCAGAACACAAAGCATAAGAAAAGGTACATATGACAATGGACAAATGCAGGGTATATAGATATAATATAAATAGCAGGATATACTAGTAAGTGAAACAGCTGAATTAATTGAGACTTCTAAACTGGAGGGTAATAATCACGACAAAATCACTATTTCTAACAAAAATAATTATACCTCAAAACTAACCAAAGAAACATTGGACAGAGATTTACTTATAATTGGGGACTCAATTTTAAAAGGAACAGATACATACATATGTTCTAATAGAAATGAATACACCACAGTCAGTTCCTTGTCTGGAGCTAGGGTACAGGACATAGCTACCTTAATGGATGTTTTTTTTGAAAACACTAATACCCCTTTGGTCCTTTTGCATGTGGGGGCTAACGATGTGGGAAAAACACACTGGAATGATATGCATAGATATTTCAAGATGATAGTTGATAAAGTTAAAAGTAAAAAGAGTGAAATCATTATTTCTGGGATTATCCCTATGCAAGGTAAATATACATTCAGGAATAATCATATAAAAGCCATAAATGGAAATATCAGAAAGTTTTGTCTGCAAGAAAAAATTGGGTACATGGACAATGAAAGAACATTTGTTAGACCAACACTTTTTAGAAATGATGGTATCCACCTGAGTCATGCTGGGCTTAGAGTAATGGGGAAAAAAATCCAAGAGGTGACGAAATTTCATTTAAACTGGATGGGGGGGATACAGAAATGAAGTATAGTTCAATTACTCCACCTCCCTTGAATAACTTAGGATGGAATGCCATTTTAATTAATGCCCGTAGTCTGCAGAATAAACATGACGAATTAAGAATAATTTTACATAATAATAATGTGCATATTGCCCTCATAACGGAAACATGGTGGGATAGTACAAACCATTGGGGAAAGAAATTGAGGATATAAACTTTACTCATATTGTAGGAAATACAGAAAAGGTGGTGGTGTAGCTATTTACATACATAAAGATATTGTTTCAGAGGAAATTAAAAAAGACATAGGACCAATCGAACACTTATGGGTGCAATTATCATCAAAAAATGGGCCTAAAATTACATTGGGACTTTTATATAGACCCCCATCCATGTCCCGTGAAGATGATGAGCTCTTGCTGGACATCCTTAGTAATTTAGACTTTTCCAAAAGGATTCTCCTGACTGGAGATTTCAATTTACCTAACATTGATTGGACCAAAGGCACTGGCTGCTCCCCATTGGATAGGCAATATATAGATGTAATGGATCTAGGGGGATTAGAGCAATTAGTCCCTGAATGTACTAGAGGTATCAACCCTTGACTTGATATTTACAAATATGGGAGATTTAGTCAATTTTGTGGAAGTAAGCCCCACTAGGTAACAGTGACCATAATATAGTATCATTTAACATTAAGGAAATGGATTTTAGTAAATCTACAAAATTACTACTAAACTTAATTTCGAAAAGCAGATTACTGTAAGATGAAAATGGAATTGGGTAAATGGATTGAGATTGGCTTTTGTAATAAATCTCACATTATGCATGGGATTCTCTTATGTCAAAAATTGCTCAACTAACCAATGATTTTGTCCCCATAATTACTAAACACCTGATGAATAAAACTACTAAACCTGTTTGGTATACTGCCGGAATTAGAAAATTAATGAATAAAAAGAATAGGCTTTATAAAAAGTTGAAAGTTTTTAAGAATGATAAAACAACTGCAGAATACAAAGAAACTCAGAAACAACTTAAAATAGCTATAAAAAAAGCCAAAGCTTTATATGAAACCAACTTAGCTAATAGAGTTTATGATAATAAAAAAAGCTTTTTTTCTTACATTAATAACCAAAAGAAGAATCCTAATAGCATAGGCCCTTTTCTCACCAAAGAGGGTAATCAAGCTACTAACCAGCAAATGGCAAACATACAGAATAATTATTTCTGTTCTGTATATCAACAAAAAGACCCTTATAACCACTCTATAAGTAGATCCCTTGAACTTGGGACAACCGTTTTGAATTCAGTAAACATTTATAAAGGGATAATGGAACTAAAAACTAATAAATTCCCTGGCCCTGATGGTATACATCCCAGGATATTGAGAGAACTGGTGGAACTACTGGTACATCCTATAACATATATTTTTCAACAATCAATAAATACTGGTACTGTTATCCAAGATTGAAATTGGCCAATGTGGTGCCTATTTTGAAGAAAGGACCAAGCACAGACCCTGGCAACTTTAGACCAATTAGCTTGACCTCGATATTAGGGAAACTACTGGAGAAAATTATCAAGAATATTCTTGTGGAACATATTGAGCAATATGATCTGGTTGATCCAGTACAGCATGGTTTTGTACGGAACAGATCCTGTCAAACAAATTTGTTATCCTTTTATGAAAAGGTGAATAGAGAGATGGATGCTGGAAACCTTGTGGATGTGGTATTCCTGGATTTCTCCCAAGGCTTTTGATAAAATACCCCATAAGGAATTGTTATTGGCAGTAGATAATTTAGGGCTGCACAGTAATATCTACAGTTGGATATCTGATTGGCTTCGGGATAGGAAGCAGAAGGTGGTTGTAAATGGAGAATATTCACAATGGGCCCCTTTTACTAGTGGTGTGCCGCAGGGTTCGGTGTTGGGGCCCTTTTTTGTTTAATTTATACATTGCCTCTTTACAAATAAACAATATAAATGTATGGATGTACAAATTTGCTGATGATTGTAGGTTGGGTGTGGTTCCTTCAAATGATGAGCAAACAGTTGCATTACAACAAGCGTTAGACCTAATAAACAAATGGACCAACCTGAATAAATTGGAATTAAATACATCCAAATGTAAGGTTATGCACCTGGGAAAGAAAAATAATGAAGCAGTTTACCATCTAGGTAACACTAATCTGGGAGTGGTGGCGGAGGAGAAAGACCTCGGAGTTATAATTACTAACGATTTAAAATTTAGGTACACTGTCAGAAACAACTAAAAAAAGCTTCTCAAGTCCTAAACTGTATTTTCAGATACATTGCAAGTAGAAGGAGAGAGGTTTTAATCCCCTTGTATGTAGCCTTGGGTAGACCGCATCTGGAGTATTGTGCGAGGGTGTGGGCTCCCTATAACAGAGAAGACATACTTTCCATTGAGAAAGTCCAAAAAAGACTGACTAAACAAATAAAAGGTCAGATAGGCAAGGAGTATTGGGAAAGACTCATGAATTTGAACCTTTATTCACTATATTACCGAAGACTGAGAGGTGATCTATGTTTCCTATATAAAAATATTATGGATGTTGAACTACTAATGGGTATGGGTATTGTGTACAATTCAGGAAGAATTAGCAAAAGGAAACACACCAAACAACTGTATCAGCAAACCTGGATACATAATTTTAAGAAACATTGGTTTAGTCTGAGAGTGGTCGGAGCATGGAATAATCTAACTAAACAGATAGTAAATGGTACTAGTATGAATACTTTCAAAAAGGGATTGGATGACTATTATGGAAACGACAAATTTTTTGTAAAATTTTGAAATTTGAATGGCAAGCCTACTTGGTTAGCTACTGCTATCCCTGGCTTGAAACTATCTATGAATCTATGAATATACAGATATAATATAAATACCATATTGTACATGAATGCAGATGCATAACACTAGTATAACTAACTAGTAAGTAAGGAGCAAGTGCAATGTTGAACAAGGTGCTTCTGGCACATTCAGTGGTGGCCCTTAATCAGAGGAAGGGATGGGTAGGGCCCCTGAGTAGTGGAAAGGACTCCCATCCGAAGGTTACCTGGATAAGTAAGAACATTTGGCTTCCAACAGCAGCCAGGCTTTGAAATGAGTTTTAAAGGTAAGGTGAGAGTCACATGAGTGGAGAGAAGCTGGGAGTTTGTTACACAGGGAGGGGGCCTTGATGGACAGGGCTTTCCTTTCCAGTACAGTGGAAATCCTGGGATCCTCCAGCGGAGGGACAGAGGATTCCCGAACGCACCTTGGAGTGGCTCTGTGTTTGAGCAGTGATGAGTAAGGTGACTGTTGGCTACTTCTAATGGCGTTGTCAATGATGCAGCCAAGGGCAAAGTCATGACATCCTTGAAATGGGAACCACCCTAAGGACTGGTATAAGGTGCAGTGATAAGTGGAGTAAGTGACAAGAGTGCAAACCTACAAATACAGTTGTAGTTGGTGGTACATTTGGAGCACAATGAGGTGGAGACCTAGGAGTAGATAGGGGCACAGTAATCCAATTGGGTAGAAGGTTGCCTTGGGTAATGTCAGTGCACGCCTCCAGGGTCAGGAATGCATGAGTCAAAAACCAACTCCTAGTTTCTGGTTCATCTGATGCACGGTATTGTTGACATGTTCTAAGAAAGAAAGGGATGGGTCAAGGGTGACACTTAGATATTTAAAACAGGGAACATTCTGCAGGGGCGAGCCTTCCGTTGCAAGTACTGTGAGGGAGGAGTTAGATTTCGTGAGATTTGAGAGGTATGGTTTGGACCCCATGAGCATGACTTTTGTCTTTTTCTCATTGACAGGAGGTCTGGTGGATAGAAAACCAATTATGGGCTGCTCCATAATTCTTGGTAAGTATGGTGGATATATTAGCTAGGGATTTGTCACTGTGATATAGTACGAAATCATCCACGTACAGTAAGGCCCTACATGAAAGGCTATCAGCAGGAAGGGGGAGTTTATAAAGAGGGAAAACAGCAGCGGTCCCAGGATGAAGCCCTGAGGAACTACTGTGGAGACTGCCATGGCTGGTGAGGTGGCTATGCCAATATTTACAGATTGGGATCTGCCAGAGAGATAACTCTGGAACCACAACAGTGTCTCTGTTGAGCAACCAAGCTGCAGAAGTTTAGTGTGGAGAAGGGCAAGCTCGACAAGGTCAAAGGCCTTTGTCAGGTTCACAAGTACTGCACCAGTGGTATTCCCCGTGTCCATGTTCTGGAGGACATGATTAGTGAAGTAGGCCTAGGCTGATGCGATGCTGTGGTGTTTCTGGAACCTGTGTTGCTGTGGGCAAAGCAGGTTGTATTTTCCTATGTGTTCAGTGAGCTGCAGGTGGATAATTTTTTTCCAGGAGTTTATTCAGGTGGCAGAGGATGGAAATAGGCCTATAGTTGTCAGGGGATAAGAAGTTGCCAGCCTTAAAGATAGGGATAACTTTGGCATGTTTCCATAAAGTGGGCATGGTAGATATGGTCAATGCTAGATTAAAGATAAAGGAAAGGGGTTTGGAGACACAAGGAGCAATGAGCATGAGGTTGTCCTTATTGGGGAGGCTCATTATGAGTTTGAGGGTATTCCTGGGGGAGATGGTTTTGAATTAGAAAGGAAGGTAGGGAGTGCCATTGCAGGGGGAGTGCCCTGGCTGATCTGCTGGGCTGGGCTGGGTGGGTTGGTGGTAGGTAGTTTGTTAAGGTGGCAGAGATGTCTACAAATGCTGTGTTAGGCTTGAGTGACATCGGGGGACCGGTTATGAGGCCCAAGGGGGAGCTAAGATGTATGACAGGGCTGTGGGTCTGTGGATTTAGCATCAAGCCAATGGTGGACCAGAAGCGACAAGAGTTTCTGAGGTTGTCCCATTGCAAGTTATGACAGAAATTCTTTTTTAAGGACTTGGTGGTTTGTTTGCATATATTACGTAAGTTTATATAGTCATTCCAAAAGGAAGGGGAAGGGGAAGATTTAAAGGCAGTCCACTTTCTGTCTCTCTTCTTCATGAGAGCAAGTAACTCTTTAGAGATCCAATGAGTGCAACCACCTCTCACTTTGTGGGTGGTCAGAGGGAAGTGTCAGTCCTGGATCTGAAGGAGGACAACAATGAGGAAGCCAACTGCAGAGGTCACATCCATGAGGGAGAGGAGAGTAGACCAGTTTACCACCCTGACATCCTTGAGCAAATTGGAGGTGTCAGTACAATTGAAATTTCTAAAGGACAGGTATTTTGGGGGGGCACTTTGTTTTTGTAGACCAAATTATATAAGTGGGGGAGTGGTCACTAATAGAGTACAATAAGATCCCTGCTTGAAGGACCCTATCCTCCCTGTTTGTTACCACCCATTCCAAGTTCCCAGGAGAATTCAGGATGATTAATCATCTGTTTTATCCTGAGGGATGTTTGGTCAATCATCACAATGATCGTCCTGCATGGCAGTGTCATATGCACTGTTTGATACACCAATCAAGGTGGTCAAGATGTTGGGGTTCTGTTAGGTAAGGCAAACATCAAGTATGCATTCCAGTTTCAGTCAGTGCACCCAGAAGACAGAGATTTGCTAGGCATGAAGTTTGAAGGCCAGTACTATGTTGACAATTGCACAACAATGGGGTCCACTGTGGCTTGCGCTATGTTTGAAAAGTTCAGCCCATTCTTGCACTGGGCTGCAACATGCAGGCCAAGTGAGTTTGAGGTAGTACACTACCCAGATGATTTCCTGTTCAGGGTCAGATCAGGTACTTAGACATTGAGAGCATTTAATGAGTTCCTTCCAGGCAGTATGCACTGACCTGGGGGTATCCCTCGAATGTTGCAAGCCTCACCACAGGATCTTGGTGTCAGAGAGCATGAGGGAAGACCTGGGAATGTGGCTGGCTTTCCTGAGTTGCTTTAATGGGGTGTCAATCTAGCCAGAGGCAGTCACCAGCTAAGAGTACAGGCTCTTCATGGATGTGTCCAAAGGCTTTAGCTTCAAGGGTTACTTATGGGGTAGTCCACACTATCAATGGGCAATTAGGAGCCGAGGGCCCTATGGATAATCTAATGGAGGTCAAAATATTTGGTGCTTATGTACAGTTTAGAACTGTGCATGTGCTAGGTATGGATAACAGTTTTGCTGATGGTCTTTCTTGTTTACAGTGGCAGAGATACCTGTAGTTGGCTTCAGAGGTGGAGGCACACCTGCAGGAAGTCTCAGACTACCTCTGGGAATTGGTGATGCAGAAGCCTGGGAGCTACTCAAAAATTCTTTAACACCCAGCATGCTGGATGCATACGGGGGGGGGGGACCTTAAGCATGCGACAGGCCCAGAGATTACAGAATGCATGGCCCATCCCGTGGACAAGCTGTGCCTATATGTGTTACACATGAAATGGGAAGATTTGACACCAGGAGCAGTAGGTCAACATCTGGCAGACATTTCATGATTTTCCAAGGTTATTGGCTTGGAAGATAACATGGGAATTTTGCCTGTGCAAAATGCTGGAGGGATAGGCTTGCTAGACTCCAAAATGGCTGGACAGCCCTCAATTAGTGCAGCCCTGCTGAAGCAGCCATGACGAGGGTGTGCTCATCACCATTGAGGGCAATTTTGTTCCACATGGCATTTCTGGTGGTGTTTTGTGGGGTCTTTGGGGTATCTGAATTGGTCCAGCTAAGTACAGCTCTGGGACTGCTGGTGGCATTGATGATGTGGAAGTGACCCAGGAGGTGGTCTGCCTGGCTGTGCAGCAGCAAAACAGACAGGGTGACTTGGGGTTGCTGGTCCAGCCTATGGTCACCCCCAAGGGTCCAGTGGTACATCTGCAACTGGGTACACAAATATGTAACCCACATGGCTTGTGGGGGATCACAGTCTTTTGGTATGAATAAGGGACCCCGCTAACATCATTCCAGTTTTGCCATGTATTAGGGAAGACCACGATGGGAGTGGAGATGGACTCAAAGGAGTTCCATACCCATTCTTTCTGCATTGGGGCTGCCACATAACCTAGGGCAAGAGGCTTGACAGCCAGATTCAGGCACTTGGCCGATGGAGGTCACAGGGCTTTGAACGATATGTGCAATTGCATTTGTTTTAACCTCTTGCTTTTGTCTTCTGGTAAGTGGCATTTACGAAGAAAACAAAGTGTGGATCTGTGGGTACTCCTTCATCCATTAGGCAACTATTATAGTGAGCCAGTTCCTTGGGGGGGATCTTTTTCTGGACCCCTGGCAGATGTGGGTGCACTGGAGGGGAAATTGGAGGATGAAAGGGTGTGACCTGCTCCTGTGGATTATGACTGAAGCTCAATGGCAGGGTACACCAAGCATTTTGGTCATACATTTTGGTTGAAATTACTTGGGACAGGTAAAGTCCCTTGAACTGTTACACCAGATGAAGGAGGACTTTGTTTTGTTCCAGTAAGCCTGGCCTGATGTGCACATAATCTGGTCACACATCATCCAATGGAGCCATTGGATCTATGCAAGTGGAAACCTTTGTAATCAAAAGAGCCTGCGGGTAGACCAACAGAGCTATGCATAGTTGTATGGACTCAACTGGGGAGTCAGTCCTGAGGCACAATGAAATAATCATCAAGATATACTCCAGTTTTATACCTAGGATGTTGTGCACTTGCCTGACATAGGGTAAAATAGGTTTATAGCTCATCTACCAAGTGCTGTGGAGAAACTCATTGCATGAAGTTCTTCGGAGAGATGAGCATCAGGAGCAATGCTCATCTGGTGCTGGCACAGTAGTCCCACAATGGAGGTACAGAGGGGGTAATAGGGAATCATTCATCTTTGCAGGCAGTTCATCCTGAGGTTGGCAAAAGATGAAGACCCAGATGGCTGGAGTTCCCCTTATGGGATGGGGTCAGTCAAAGAGATAGCCCCTTTGGACAGGGCCTGTTGGTGCAGTACTCTCTGATGGAGAGGGACACATCAGCACATGGCCCAGAGGCATCCATTATTCCTCAGAACCCAGTGTCCCTCGTAAGGTTGTACCATTCTGTCATACCCGCTTGGGGTAAAGGAATGGATTATTTATTAAGATTTGATATATAGACTGCCTTGCTATGATTTCCTTGCTGCACACATCATGCTAATTTAACTGTAACTTTGCTTTACAACTTAATTTAATAAACATATGACTGTGGTCATTCTTCTCCAAAGCACAGTGTATGTCTCAGTCTGTTCAGCTGCTGGGATGGGTAATGTCACCTTATAAGACAATAAGAGAGCCTGCAAAGAATTGCTGCAGGTGGGATTTTGTCTGAGGCCACTGTCCCTCCTGGCACCTGAGCCAGCAGGTAAGGTTAGGTACGTAGATGCCCACTAGGGACAGAGTCAGGTAGTCAGGTAGGAGTTCCTTGTTGGAAGACAGCATGTGGCTGGAAGGGAAGAGTAAAGGACTATAAAATGGAATGCACAGAGGTGCAGGTTCCCTTTGCCTCTCCACTCCGCCAGAATACCCACCCAACCCACCCTGCTCAAAGCAGAGCATAGGAACTCACTTTCCCTCTAAGCAGGATCACCTTAGGAGTTGAAAAGGAATTTCCCAATTTGTTTCCCTGGTTTTCTGTTTTTGCCTTCTCCAGTGAGGTAAACAGAGTTTTGAGGGTAGGTTAGTGGTAGGATGCTCCAGACATGTAATACTTGACAGCACAATAGTTTTGCAAGGGCTGCACTGAAGGGGTGACAGAGAATCACATTTCTTTGCAGGCAGTTTACCCTGAGGCTAGTAAGAGATGAGGGCACAGATGGCTGAAGTTCCCCCTACTGGAGGCAAGTGGAGGGATAGCCCCTTCGGGCATAGCCTGTGGGTGCAGCACCATCTAATGAGTGAGGGCACATCGGCACATGGTCCACAGTAATCCCTTATGCCTCAGTGGTTGCTATCCCTCACGAGGTTGTAGCAACTTTGTCAGAGCCCCCTGAGGTGTGAGGAAGGCTGATTTATTATGATTTAGTACATAGAATACATTGCTATTTGACTGTAACTTGGGTTTACATCTTGGTTTATTAAACACATGGCTGTGGCCATTTTTTACCAAAGTACAGTGTTTGTTTCAGTCTGTTTGGGTGTTGGGAGGGTTAATGTGGCCTAACAAGAGAATATATACATTCTACAGCTCCTAGGGGAATGTGTTGCAAGATAGGCTGATACAAAGTCCCCTCCTGGGTCCCACTGACTTCAGTGGGGCCAAGGGATGAACCTTCACTTCGAGAATTTGACCAAACCCCCTCTGACTCCCAATGCTGCAAATGGCACCACATAAAGCAGACAACAAATGGGGGCCCATGGTAATGTATTTATTTTCATTTATACTTGTTGTCTAGGAAAAGCACAATGAGCCAAAGAAGATTATCAGGTACTACCCTGGAGCATAGGGAGTTTATGTGACCTGCTCAGGGCCACACAGTTTGCAAATGGTGGAGCAGGTTAAGAATTCAAACCCAGGTCTGTGGGGTGCCCAAGTTCACAGATCAGTGCTCTTTCTACTAGACTATACTGCCTTGGAGTAGACAATAGTAAAAAGGCTTTGAGGTCAGCAATGAATATTTATGGTATACTGTTAGGTGGGAGCCACAATTAGGCGATGGGAAAATGTCGTAGTGACAGAAGTGAGCCAGATTTCACTCCACCCCACCCCCCACCCACAATGTTTTCCTGTCAACACTGCTTTCCCCTTTCCATTCATGCCCAGACCGGGAGGGGATTATATTTAGTGTTAAGAGGTACGGGGGTCTTTCCCCCCCACAAAAAACAAAATTGTTTCAAAGTAGTGCCCATTGGCAGTGACGTCTTGTGATGGATGATATGTGGGGCCTCAGTGATTGCAGGCAACATGTTTCTGATGCTCTAATTGACAGTGACCAGAATCATGTCACACCACCATGGGAGAACCAGTATTTATTACTGTAACTTACTTGTGGCAGGCAGTGCAAGCATGCCACTGTTGTGCATTGCTGTTTGTGGTATTGTGACAGTGTATGCAACCAGGGTTCAACAAATCCGATAGCCCGACATCCTGGGCTACCAGATTTCAGGCAAGGACAAGCAGTTGGTGACAGGGGTACACTGCTTTAAAAAACAAAAAACTGATTTTCCGCTGCATTACCAGGTTCTTTCACTACAGCACTCACTGGCGATGTCAGAGTCTGGCTGTTATGTGACCCACATAGCTATACACATGGTATTCAGTGGGGCAGGAGGGAAAATGAGCAGTGCTGACAGAGTTTTGCTGGGAGCGAGCTGCGGCCGAAGGGAGACTTGAGGTGGATCCAGTCATTGGACTGGCAGTAGCAGGTGTCCCATCCAGTCAAAGAAGATCTGGCTAGCATTGGCAGCAGTGGCACAACTTGGCAGGGTTAGTCGGAGGTGCACTCTCACTTTAATTTCATTTTGAGGAGAAAGGTCTTACATGCCTCTGAGTTGGTCATGCGAGGGGCTAGGTGTTTTGTTAGGAGCTTGTCTGGAGTCGGGGACTGCAGAAATCACTGCCTGCCACACTTGCTGTTGCTTGTGCCTGGGCTGCCATGCCAATAATAAAATATAATATAAAATTAATTTTGGAGCTACTGCTGCAAAAAGCAGAGATCGGGGGAGGGACACAAATAGGCAGGGTGAGTGGTGTTGGTGAGCTGAGGATGGGAAGGGCGGGAAGCAGCCAGGACCCATGGCCATGAGTCATTCTGAATTCATACCAACTGCAAGAATTTTGTTAAAAGAAAAAAGGGTGATTATTGGATTGGAAGGGAGTGAGACCGTATGTGTGTGGTGTGGAAAATGAGTAATGTGATGAATCACGATCGCTGCACTAAGGGAACAAGAACACAACTCTGAGGCTGAGCATATATAAGAAGGAAAGGGGTATTTGTTACAAGCCAGGAATAGAGTGATAAACAAAAACAGCCTAACTAAGCTGCAGCAGTAAAAGTAAAAGAGGAAAAAGAATGAGCTGAGGTGAAAGTTACCACCTGAACAGAACTGTGACTGAGAATAAACAAAACCAGACTAAAGGGAGGGGTAAGAAAGCAAGAAGTGTTGGCCTGTTTGTGAAAGTTTTGTTGCTTTTAAGAGAGCATAAGACTTGTTACGACAAAATAACCTAGCTGCAGTACAGTGTGTGTGTGGGGGGGCTGAGGAGTGGGAACTGCCCAAAGAAAAGAAAATAAGCCTGATTGTGTGTGAGGGTGACTTTGGGAGTCTGGGAGAGGAAATCATTGGGAAAAGAGAAGGAGCAAGAAGGGGAGGCCTACTGGCCTTCTCCCATAAGTAAATAAAATAAGAGAAGCCTGACTGATAGTGTGTTGTAAGCTGTTTGGAGAGGAGATCGTGGGCAAAGGAGTAAAGATGGGTTGACCTGCCCAAAAGAAAAGAAAATCAGAGAGCCTAACTGTTGTGGGTGGGTTTTTGGGAGAGGATATCATGGGTAAAGTATTGAAGGAGGGGTGACCTGCCTAAAGAAAATCAAATAAGAGAAGCCTACTGTAACTGTATGTGAGCTGTTGCTATTAGAGGAGATCCTAGGGAAAGGACTCGGAGTGAAGAGGGGTGGGTGTGGGTGAGGGTGACTTGCCCAGTGTAACTGTCCTGCAGCTGGCTTGTGAAAGACAAGAAAAAAAGAATTCAAATAAAAAAAAGTAAGATGCAACAAAAACAGTCAAATTTGAAAATCCACATTATTTTTTTGCAGTGAGTGCACAAATTACAGAAAAATAATGTAAACCTGATCTGTTACTTATTTCATATTCAGACTTTATAAAGTATACAAATTTGCAATGCAGAAAAATAAGCAAATCAAGAAAAGATGGTTCTTCTACTACTTCTTCAGTTTCACTAACTCATCATAAGGAGAACCGGTTCTGTCTAACCTACCTAGAACAAAACATCACACATTTTCATACTGTTAAACATATTAGTACAGTATTTAACTATTTCCCTCTATAGTAACCTGTTTTTCTTTACTTTTTAATATTTGTTTCTTAAAAATATCCTTATTTTTAACCAGACTATCAACTCGAGCATGAGGACTACTACTTTTAGTCAAGCCACTTGTCCTGGACAAGCAGTGAATTTTAAAATTTGTCGATCCCTGTCTGCATCCCACTATGACTGCCATGGTCCAGTGCTGAGCCACAGTAAAACTGCTGAGCTTCCAGGCTTATATATCCTGTAGTCATTTTTTTTGTCTCCATGCCAATTATTATATTCTCAATGAACCTATAGATTTACAAATTATATGATAAATCTCTGCTCTCAAAAAATAATGCATCAGGAAACATAAAAAACAAATGAAATGTAATTAAGTTTAGGGCTTTACATTGCCTCCACAATATTTTACCATGCACTGATTGTAATCATTTTTATTTTTTTACAGTTTAATTTATATTAATCACAACATACAGTTGTAGTGGATGAGGGGAAGGAGATGGCGGAAGGGAAGGAGTACATCAGCGAGGGGGGTAGGAATTTGAAAACTAGCTGTCACTCCCCTGCAAATGGGGTACAGAATAGAAGAGGGGATGATAGAAATAGAGGGCAAGATTTGGAAGGCTGTGGGAGGGAATAGAGGAGCGGATGATGGAAATGGAGGGTGAGATATTTGCAGGGCCATGTGGGTGAACGCTCGAAGTCTGGGCAACAGGATTTCAGACCTAGAGGCCACCATGGCAGGGGAGGACCTGGATCTAGTTGCCATCACTAAAACCCGGTGCAATGAAGGTCAGGACTGGGATATAGCAGTACCAGGTTTTAATCTCTTCAGAAGGGACAGTGTCAGAAGAACGAGGGGAGTGGTAGCTCTTTACGTAAGGGACAGCAAAAAGGCTACAGAAATACAAGGAGAACATGGGGAGCAGAGGTACTGTGGGTCACTCAAGAGAAAAGGAATGGGTCCATTATCCATGCAGGAGTGATATATAGCTCTCCGGCACAGATAGAAGAAGTGGTCGGGGAAATCCTGGAAGCAACACAAAAGCTGACTCGTAAGGGAGAGTTGTTACTAACCGGAAACTTCAACCTACCTGATGTGGCTTGGAGACTCCCAGCAGTGGCAAGTTACAGGACATGGGGCATCCTAGACTCCTTTCAGGGGGCATTCCTCAACTAACTGGTAAAGGAACCCACTCATGAGGGAACAGTACTGGACCTTGTGCTGACGAATGGAGACAGTGTTGTTGACTTCATAGTTGGGGGCCACCTGGGGACCAGTGACCATCGTACAGTGTCATTTAGCATAAAAACTGGGTTTGCACTGAACCACACAAGGACGAGGGTCAAGGATTTCAGGATGGCCAATTTCAAGACAATGGAAGAATGCCTCAGGAATGCCCTGGCGGGGATAGGGATGCTAGGTGGAGTCGAGGACCAGTGGGCAAAAATTAAAGAGGGCATCGAAAGATCTACAAATCTCTGTCTCAGGCAGGTCTGTAAAGGCAGGAGGAAAAGACCACTATGGTTCTATAGAGAGCTTGCAGAAACTGTAAGAGCTTAAACAATACCATTTAAAAAATACAAAAAGACACAAAAAGAGGAGGATAGGTTGATTTACCAGGAGAAATAAAGGGAGTCAGGGAAGGCAGTGAGCAGAGTAAAGGCACAAACAAAGAAGAATATTGCACAGTTAGTAAAACAGGGAATACAACTGTCTTTAGATATATTAGCAAAAAGAGAAAGATCAGCAGGGGGATAACAAGGATAAAGGGCAAAAGGGGGGTCTGTGAGGAAGGGGACCAAGGGAAGGTGGACATACTGAACAGATGCATTTGTTCAGTATTTACAATAGAAGGGGTAGGAGATGGGCCAAACATAATGAACAGGGGCATAATTGGTAGGGAGGTAGGCACTAGTCCTTTCATAGTGGAGGAAGTCCTCAGAGTAGTAGCAAAATCAAAAGCTGACATAGCAATGGGACCAGATGAGGTTCACCCTAGGATACTGAAGGAGCCCAGTCAAGTGCTGGCGGCACTACTGGCAGTTTTGCTCAACTTATCACTGGATACAGGGGTGGTTTTGATAGACTGAAGAAGGAAGGATGTGGTCCCACTTTACAAAAGTGGGAATACGAAGGAGGCAGGAAATTATAGACCTGTCAGCCTGACTTCGGTAGTGGGCAAGTTTTTTGGAATCACTATTGAAGGAAAGGATAGTGGAATTCCTTGAAACAACTGGCTTGCAAGATCAAACACAACATGGTTTCACAGCAAAGAGGTTTTGCCAGACAAACCTGATAGAGTTCTTTGACTGGGTGACCAGGGAAGTGGATCAGGGTGAAGGGGTAAATGTGGCATACCTGGATTTCAGGAAGGTCTTCAACACCATTCCACACAGAAGACTGGTGAACAAGCTCGCCTGTCTAGAAGTGGGACAGAAAGTAGTAAACTGGGTAAGAAGTTGGTTGAGCGGCAGGAGTCAAGAGGGTGGTGATAAATGGAGTCCACTCAAAAGAAGGCAGGGTGACAAGCAGGGTGCCTCAGGGGTCAGTACTAGGTCCAGTCCTCTTCAATGTCTTTATCACTGACACTGCAGAAGGGCTAAAAAGGAAAGCCTACTTGTTCATGAATGACACAAAAGTCTGCAACATGGTGGACACACCAGGTGGGTGGAAAAAATGATAAAGATTTACAGAAGTTAGAAGAATGGTCAGGTGTTTGGCAGCTGGATTTCACTGCTAATAAGTGTAAAATCATGCACTTGGGGCACAGAAACCAGGGGCTATGTACCAATTGGGAGGGGAGGTACTGGCAACCACCAAACAGGAAACAGACCAGGGGGTAATCATGTTGGATAACATGAAGGTAGCCAAACAGAGGTAAAAGGCAGTGGGAAAGTCTAGTAGAATGCTGAGATGCATGGGGGGTGGGCTATCACCAGTAGGAAGAAGGAGGTAATGTTGCCCCTGTACAGATCTCTGGTAAGACCACATCTTGAGTATTGTGTCTCATTCTGGAGGCCCCACCTCCAGAAGGACAGGGATAGGGTGGAGGCAGTACAGAGGTGGGCAACCAAAATGGTGCAGGGACTGCATCAAAAGCTCTATGAGGAGAGACTAAGAGAACTGAATATGTACTTGCTGGAGGAAAGAAGGGAAAGGGGGAACATGATAGAAACATTCAAATACATAACAGGTATTAATAAGGTACAGGAAGGTAGCATTTACTGCAGAAAGACAGACTCAAGGACAAGGGATCACACTATGAAGCTGGAGTGGGGAAGGCTTAGAGGGGATGTGAGGAGACATTTCTTCACAGAGAGGGTGGTGAAAGCCTGGAACAGTCTCCCAGGAGAGGTAGTAGGTACCAAAACAGTCACAGGATTCAAGCATGCATGGGACAGATACAAGGGGACCTTGGAATTAACACAAGGAGTGGGGATGACTGGAGATTGTACAGGGGCTGTGGTGGCACAGTAGGCAGGGAAAATGGGTGTACTGGTTGAGCCAAAGGGATCTTTATCTGCCAACAACAACTTCTATGAGGAAGATGGGGGAGGTAAAGTTGCAGTAAAGTGATGTCAGGAGCTCCAAACTGCATGTCAGCCATCACTCATCCCCTTCCTAGTCCGTGGTGGGTTTGGATGAATTGAGTTAAAGACACAAAACTGAGCCAGTTGATAATGGCAATGCCAGCCCGGCACAGTGTCAAGCTACTAGTACACCTAGACATAGAGTTACACAGCCATTGTAACAAAAGCCCAGGAGCATGGGAGAAGATAAATAATATTTTATTGAATTAAAAACTTCACCAAGCAACAGCACTCACCCACAAAACCACTAACATTTTGCTCCACCATCTGGGAGATATGTTAAAGAACAGAGGCTGGATTTGCAGAGCCCCTGTCAGTCCTACAACTGTCAGAAAAAATGCACAAGTGGGTCACTACTTGAGGAGCCGCAGTTTTTCCCACAGTCACGATATTTTCAAAGGTGTAGCTAGTTTATGACTAGCTCCATGATTTATGGTAGCTTGCAACAGTTTTTTCCAGTGCAGCTGCCGGAAAATGCTATGCCCGGTGGGTCCAAGTGTAACATCCCCTGCAGCTGCGCTGGCTGAAAATCCAAAGCTCCGCAGGTGCAGAAAGTTTGTCTCACAGCTGTAGCTGCAGCATGAGACTTAGTGCCCGGATGAGCTGAAAATCTAGTGACAGGTGTTTACTTCTAATAAATAGGCATCTATTTTATTTTCTGTATTTTAATGTGTTAGTAATGACATCCTACTTTCATAATAAAATATGTGTTAGGGCAATAAAACATGTATAGTGTATGGTAGTGCTTTGTTGTGTATGAAGATCCATACACTTGAGAAAGTCGGGGTAGGAAGTGGGGGTAGGAAGAAGTAGGCTCCTGGTTAACTAGGATCTGCAGCTTATCCATTAGGTAGGGAAATGGGCAGACTGGGTGGGCCAAGCGGTCCTTATCTGCCATCAAAATCTATGTTTCTATGTTTCTAAGTCGTCCTGCTGCAGCAGTGATGTAGCTACTAAAGCAGCATGGCATTTTGTTCTGCTTTAGTAGCTACGTCACAAAGTAAATGTCCCCATCAGCAAAGTTAATAGGTCAGCAGATGGTTGAAATGTTGCATGCATTAACTGAATGGTGGGTAGATGGCAGTGAAGCGTGGGTGGTGAATAGCAGAGACTGACTCCTTTCACAACAAAATGTAAGTGACTGTGTGTTTTCACCATTGCTTTTCACACTGCTAAAGAATTCACCAGAATTCTAGTATTGTGATGTCAGAAACTGCCAGCTACTTTGGTGCCCAATGTATTTCAGTGAGAAACTAAATATATTTTTCTAACATTTTAAAAAGAAATAGATGCTTCTTTTATAAAAAAAAAAACTTTGCCTTCTATACGTTTACACTATTGTGGTTTATCTGTATAATTTCACAACTTTTTAACACAATAATTGGCTTCTCTTTTCTCCTTCCTAAGTGAAATCTGGCTATAAAGAAAACATCCCCTACTATATTATAACAAAAGATAACAGGTTACCAAAAATCACATATTTCTATAAAATACATAATATTGTGGTGCTAGAAAGTGCTATTTCACTATAAAGTTCTGAAAACAGATTTGCAGTTTCCCACTGAAACACACTGCTTGCCTTGCCAGTGAAGAGTTTCTGATTACATAATACAAGGATTACATTGAATTTTTTTTCACTAGCATTGGCAAAATACAAATAAAATGATGAAAAGGTAGGAAAAGAAACAAATAAAAACAAACTGAATAATTACAGAAGTATCTAAAGGCTCCAAACCTTCATTCTTTAGGATATGCATCCTTACTAAACAGTTGCTTTTTTAAAGGAAAACTACACCCTCATATCTTGTAAATTTAATTTGTTTCCATGTTAGCAAAAAACTCTTTTCCTGTAGCTCTTAGGGATATACATGCTTCCTTTAGTTTTCACTGTTCATGCTATCCCCCTGTAACCATCCTGGGGGTCTTCATTTTATGGTAGTTGAAATTGCATTGTACATGAGAGCTGCATTAGCATATAAGAACATAATATAACATCACCCATTGATACTATGTATCTATATGCTGAAAGTACAAATATCCTGAAAAAGCTCTCTGGAAACACACAAACTGAATGCAGTTTAAAAGGAAAAACCCTACAACTCAGATAGTTTGCAAAGCTAATTGAAGGTAAATGGGATATTTTACCACTTTCTGCAACTTGATTTGTTAAAACTCTAATTAAGCAGACAGGCGTACTATGGAGTCTATAGGGTGCTGACACATCATGTTCTCATATGTTAATGCAGCTCTCAGGGACAATGAGATTTCAACAACCATAAAAAATGGAGACTCCCAGGACAGTTACAGGGACTCGTACGAACAGTGAAAATAAGCTAAAACAATCACATATAACCTAATGGCTACAGGAAAAGAGTTACCTGTTGACAAGGAAACAAAATTTACAAGATATGGGGGTGTAATTTTCCTTTAAGCTAAATGGTAACTACAATACATTGTTGGCACTGGCACCATGACAATAAAGCAGAAGAGGAGAAACAGTATTACCAGGAGGTTGTGTATGCACATTTTTACTTTGACATTGCATTTAACAAGCAAAATATATCAGGGGATTATGTATGTGGCTCTGACCTGATCATAAATAGTACTATGATAATAACATAGCCTTTGAAGAAGTGGACATGCGCAAAATGCATCAGTCATGGTGACATCACATTGAGAAAGTGAGGGGGGTTCAGGAAGTGCTTCATGAGGGTGCTCTGAGTTTACCAAGTTTGTTTCTAACCTGTATTTGCTGCCTTTTGCTGTACCAAATCAATACACTGCTTTGGATGTCTGCAACAGCAGAATTTCGCACTGAATAAAATCAAGCACTTTATTGAAGACAAGGTAAACTGTTTTTTACAGCTGCATAATGAGAGCTATGCTAGTGTATTATGAACAAGAAGGAGAACTCAGTGTCTGACCAGATACTGAATGCAACACAGCTGTCTCCTTACACCAAGTGGAGCTGAAGCACATCGCTGAGTGAATCTGTCCACATCCTCTCCATTCACTACAATGCATTCCTTCCTCTCTCCCCCGCTGCACTATTTTATTGCTCCCGACCCCACTGCCTGCTTTTATAAGGTTGTTTTTAAAACACATTTGAAAAAAAAAAACATTTTAGTGATGAATTTTGCAGATTTATCAAAAGACTATATGACACCCATCAGAATGTTTAGCATAAATGTGGGTGACTAAATCGTGAATTTACAGAAGACTCAGTTTTTGCATTCTGTTTTCTGGCTACACTGTGAGTCTTCTCAGAAGTGGCCTATGTCCAGGACCTCATTGAATCTTAAATCATACCATCAATTAGTTTTTGGAACAAGGAATGCATCAGTGACATACTGTGATGAAAAGGGATGTTTCTGGGCTCATATTGCCCCAGATAATAAACTAGGTGCTCAATTGTCAAAGAACACTTACAGCAATGCAAGTTGCACCAAGAGACCACTTGTGGCAAAGCCTGGTGCAGCAGGGACCCGGCGCTGTATTTTGGTACAACAGCAGTCCTGGTGCCAAAGCCCCAAGAGTTTTTACAAGCCATTCCATGTGCCAAACAACGGGTGCGCTAGAAGGGAGTGATGGAGACAGCCATCATCCCCCGGTAGTTTACAGCCATGCTGCCAGAGTGAGGAACAGAGCCAGGTGCACATCCCAAATGGGAACACTACTGTACTTCTATCACAAACATCAGAGCACAATCCAGAATGTGTAACTGTGGGACAGACAGCAAGCTAGTAGTGCCGCCAAGCACGAGACAAGACACAAACTGTGCAATAAACAGAGAGTACAGAACATGCTCGCACATTACTGTATACAGGCTCTGCCTACCTGTCAGTGCTACAATATCAAAAATGCTCCAGTCATGAATGTGGAGCCACAGGTCAACCTGTAAAGCATCATATTCTACTGCCATAGCAGCAGGAACTGCACTCTGAATGATAATGAGCACTGGGCACATGTGATTGTACAGCTGGAGTCCACTCAGTGCTCACATCTGGGATATGGCTTTGTACAAACTATGATGACCCACTGGCACCCAGACCAATTCACACAGTCATCATCATGTTGCCCCACTGTGTGAACACGCTCCATAGGAAACATATTGCTGTGCCTAAATGTGTTACTGGAAGGTTGTGGACAAGTGCTAAGTGCTTAGTACCCATTGTCATCCAATAAGAGGACAGAGTGAGCGACACTGGCAACACACTGTGTCACACTTTGATACTGCTGCAATGGAACAGGGTACACAGCCTTGTGGGCACAATGTGTACAAACTGAACAGGGACATACACCAGATCAGTATACCATGAGGGGCAGATCTAGCAATGCAAACTGCTGAGGTGTGAAGTTCCAACCTGTCACCAGAGGAATGTACACGAGGAACAGTACTACCAATGCAAACAGTGTTGTGGTGTTCAGTTCCAGCCTGTCACAGTAGCAGTGAGCATTTTGAACTTGTGCCATTATGTGCCACAAGGCTGTGATCACTTGTCACCACCTATACACTGTATACTGGTGGTACTGTGACTATCATATCCTACTGTTGCACCAGTATGATTATGTACCCTGTAGTTATAGGTAATGTTTAGATATCACAGTGTCTCTGCCAACATGCCCTCTGTTAATGCCAAATTAGTTACGCTTTCAAAACAGGACCATGAATAAATACACAAAACGCAGCCCCTGTCATGAGGGCCACAGATGTCACAGAGGGCTACGTACTCTATGTGATATATGGGGACCATGGATTATAGTTATTTCATATGGTAGATGGTATGGTGGCTGCCAAGTGGTACACTGCTGGCATCCAGTCTATAGCACTGCACATTCCCAAATGTACTGGGGTACAAGCTGGGTGCTGTGGGAGGCTACTTTTGGAGCCTGCATGACACATGGCATATTGGTGCAGTACCATGCTGGACACCATTACACAGCCCATGGCCACTGTACCCCAGCACCAGTTACATTCCTGATTCATGCTGGAGTCAACTGAAGGCTAGCAACTGAGGGCTGCTGGACAGACTACCAGTAGGTCTGTACTGTGTGTTACCTTGGCAGCCAGCACCACTCCTACAGTGAGCTGGTGGCATCTTGTCCACATTCTGGTTGCCATGGCAATGGGTGTGCTTTGAGGTTTCCATATGCTACCACAAGAATCTCCAGTACATGCCCGCAAAGGTTCCATGTTGTCTTGTGCTGTGGCGACCACTCCAATCTGCCTGCCGTGGCCATCTGTTTTGGCACACATAACACTCAGACCAGCTCTGGCTGGCCTAAGTACCGGTGATTCCTGCAGGCGATTGTGGGTTTTGAAAATCCCACAGCAGGTCATGCTGTGGTGCAAGCCCCCTGTCTGCCATGCCACAGTCCCACAGCTGGCACAGGCATGGTGCAAGCCCTTCTGGTGTCTGCAACAAACACCACTCAAATATAGAGAATGATGCAAGGTGCAGTGCAGTGATCCCCTTACATCATTTTTTTATACACAATCACCTTGTATCATTCCTGACCCTTTGAAAATATATCCCTAGATGTTTACACACTGTACTATGGTTGTCCTTTCTGAATGCCATGCTGTACCTTGCATTTTCCTGACAAAGTTCTGAAGTCACCAGAAATACATTAACATCAAAAGTCAGAATAGTATTTACAATTTACTCTCACAAGATATTCATGCTGAGAGGGAATATCTCATTTTCAGTGAGGTTTTGCTTTTGTTGGGTGGGCTGCAGAACTGAGACATAAAGGGTCTTGCTCCTGATTGCAGAGCCTGTAAAAGGCTCTGGTAGGATTTGAACCTGGGTCTCCTGTGTCACCTGGTTCACAAGCCTGTGCTTGTATTCCTACCCCTACACTGCTGCCACTCAATGGGGGCTACTGTATGCCCTGAAGGCTGGGGTGTCTGTGTTGGGGGTCTGCGGATCCTCACATTTGCTGCAGCGGCTGGTGACTGCAACCCAGTGGTGGTGTAACTGGTGCACGGCTCCCCTACAATGGCATAGCAGGCGTCACCCTGTACACAGCACTCTGCACCTTGGAGAATGCAGTGGAGTGCTGGCACATCCCCCGCACCACCAGCACCACCACTCCCCCTCCCATGGCCCAGCCCCATGCGGAGTGCCATGACCAGTTGGGGGATCGAGTGAATAGGGGTCACATATCCATTTTGGGACTACCGAGCATTGGGTGCACTGGGTGAAGTGGGGGTGCAGGGTGGCTACATGCCACATTTAAGCGGCACATAGCCATTCTGCACCTTTGTGCATAGGGTCCATTAATACTGTCATTAGCATTCACAAACATGTAAACCATTACAAATGTGTGCACACTAAAGTTCTCTTTTTTTGCTCAATCAAAACCACAGAGAGGGAAAACAGATGATTTATTCTGTTTCAGCAAGCAGATACATGGTTAAAAACTGTTTTTCCTAGCAAGAAGATGAAAAGCAGTATATAGTCTTACTTATTGGAAGTCACTCTGTTGTCTTTATTTTATCAGTGAGATAATATCTTGGGCATCAGAAAGAGGCAGTGCATTTTTATAGCACCACTGCAGTCAACACCCAGCCAGGTCCCGGGCACTTCTGAAGCAGCTGACACCCTAATGTAATGGCCTATAATAAGTTAACTGTTTGGATTTATAAACCAGAAAGCGGTGAAGTGGCATCGGCAATCTAAAGATGGATCCCCCCTCCCCCTGCCATTGGAAGTGACTACTGTAAATCTCTTGGTAATCTCTTAAAAACATCTCCATCAATGAGCCTTGAAGGAATATCCCTAGGAGCTGTAATTTACTAAGTATCATGTCAAACAAAAGGCTGCAAATGCATTAAAGCAACAACTAAGTTAAACAGTTCCAACTTGGCTGGTTATGACTTTAGTCATTTTCACCAGATTTCCCCTCTGGTCTCTACAAAAAACCTCCATTAGTCTGCAGCTATTTAGTAGAAATTCTTCTCATAACTGTACTATTTTTCCAGATTCAGACCCCATGAGCCCCATTTTCAAAACCAAGGGAATGGTGCAAGGTGCTTGTGTCAAAGAGAATTGACACAAGTGGCTCACTGCACTGCACCTTACGTCATTCTCAATTTTTGAAGGGGCCTTGTGGCAAACAGGGATCAACATGCACCAAAGAGGCTTGTGCCAGGCTTGCACCACCCACCCCGGTGCACCATGGCATAAGGGGGGCTTACGCCAGGACCCTGTTCCACCATCCCCTTTTCCTGTATTCCTGAAGTGGTCCAGTCCTCCCCAGGCTTAGAACAGCCAAGGGCTAGTATAACACCCCTTGCACTACTCCACTCGTGGTGCGTCCACTAATGGTTCACTGTCAGCCCCACTGTACACCACCACACACCACCACAGTTGGGCAGACATGCATGCCAGACATCGGAAGTCCATGGAAACCCATTTTGGAGACACTGCTACAACTGACCTGGGGTTGCTGTACGTCAGCCCGAAGGATGAGCAGAGTCCATAGCACACCTGGTACAGTGAAACTTTGCCCCATCTCTTGTCCTGCGCACCTGCACAGTGTTGTCAGGGCCATTTTCCAGCCCTCTAACCTGGCACACCTGGACTATTCATAACCAGATGGGGCAGGGAGCAGATGCTCTGATATTCCGTCCCACATCTGCACAAAATACAGACTGGCTGCCAATGACCACTGACTGACCAGGGGCCAGGGGACACAGAGCAGTGACTGACCAACTGTGAGCATCCTTGGAAAACAGTGCACAATGGGCCTTGCAGACACCCCTTCCTGAACTGTACAGCAGCATGGTTTGCACTGCCACAAGGTTGAACCCTGCCTCAGTCAAATCCCTCCCGTGTGCCACTTGTTTGGTGCACGGGACTGGTTGTGGCAAATCTGCTGACTTTGCTGTCTGGACCCCTCATGTACTCAAATTGACAGCAGGGTCCCTGACACACCAGCGACTGATGTAAGCTGCTGTTTGCTGCAGCCAGACCATGTAGGATCTTATAGGTTAGCAAGCCAACCTTAAAGGAGATACACCACTTAACAGACTGCCAGTGCAGTTCCTACAGTTCTGGGGTAATATGACCTGCAGTTATGGGGTAATATGACCCATAGTTCTGGGGTAATATGACCCGCAGTTCTGGGGTAATATGACCCACAGTTCTGGGGTAATATGAATCGTCCTTGAGAGGCTAGTCAACAACCTCGCAGCCATGTTCTGCACCAGCCGCAGGCGCAACAGCTTACCTCTACTGACCCCAAAGTAGAGGACATTACAGTAATTGAGCAGAGAGGTCACAAAAGCATGTACTAGGGAGGGAAGGTTCTTGGAGGGGATAAGGGAATGATTTTACTGTTAATGTTTACAATTTGCTATAGTTCATATTATTCATTAGACACTACTGGACTTTAGTGAAGTTGAAACCGACTTTTGTCTTAAATGGTATTTTGTGTATGACCTCTGTTTTCTCTCTCGCTCTCAGTTTTTGTATATGCACTCTGAGCTATGGAACAGTGCATTTTTATAAATAAAAGTGTTCTCCTTCTACTAGTACTACTTTGCAAAGTGTAGTTTGCCATCTAACATATTGTAATCTACAGTTCCATTTTAATGGTATACCAGAAACTGCAGCTCCCAGAAAATGTGCTGTAACAGCTAAGTTATTAAATATTAAGACATACCAACAGATACAAGACAAATGCAGAAGAAAACAAAATCAGAAATAGTCCCAGTGGTCTTAGGAGCAACAGGTCTAATTAGTAAACAACTTACATGCATGTCTAAATATGCTAACAACTTTACCACCTTGTGAACTACATATTTTCCTCTCTCAGTTCTCTTCTTTCTTTACCTCGTCTTTCTTCACCCCTTTCCATTTAGGGTTTCAGAAGTCACACTCAACCTCTGTCTTCCTCCTTAGACTGTCTGACTCAATCCTATCTAGTAAGCACTAGGGCCTGATTATATCCATAATCTTTGTCAGCCTAGCCAAGGCAACTGACACTGTTGCACACCCAAGGGTAACTGGGTGGGGCTTTCTCACCATGTAGGTTAGTTGGTACTGTTTCTACATGAAGGTAGATCTTAAGCTGTCTACATTGGAGATTCAGTTTTTCCTCCATTTCCAATCTCTATAGGTGTCCCCCTAAGCTCTGTCTTGAGCCTGATTTTTTTCTCCATCTTCCTGAATGACCTCCCAAAGACATGTACCTTGGCAGGCATTCACATGCAAGTGGATTATATGGTGATCTATGTTTCTACCTCCACTTGCTACCTTGTTTCCCAGTTCCAGCTGGATTTGTCCAAAATCCAGAGTTGGCTCCAGGATAATCATTGTCCCTCAATGCCAAAAAATGGGCTCTATGACCTTTGGCTCCATCCAGAGGATGGATAGACTCACTCCTCTCCCCCACTTCCATACCCTGGATGATGTGTTGATTGAGGACATTTCCGCCTTCCATTACCTTGGGGTCTGGATGGACTATCACCTTGACTTCTTTGTGCAAGTGGGCATCATCCACTAGAAGTTCCATGCAAATTTGGAGATCTCTACAGGAATAAAGTCTGCACTCTGTTTCTTGCGCAAAGAGAAGTACTTTTGAAAATGATTCTCCCAATTATAGAGTATGGTGATATTGTCTATAGCACTTCCCCTAAATTCATTCTATCACATTGGATCCCCTCTTTTACTCTTTCTGTCATTTTGCTCATAATTATCCCCCGATGCCTGCCACTTTTCCCTTTATAACTCTCTATCTCTCCCCCTACCTGGAAGCCAGACATCTCTTTCACTGTGCTTCCTTTATTTCCAAATTCTAGCTGGGTTCTCTCTTTCCCTCCTCCTCCTCTTCTCCCACATATGCCCTCTGTTACTTTGACCCTAGACCCTGCACCCTTTTGTGCATGAACTCTTCTGAAGGCCAAGCTGCTTTCTCCTTCTGGTTCCCTAAGTTCCGGTCTTCCCTTCCCCTGCTGTCCATTCTGCCTCTTCCCTTTTCTCCCTCAAATCCCTCTTCATGATTTCTCTACTCACTTCTGTACCCAGTTTTGATTGAATTGTGACCTGTGTCCCTCATCCCTTCACATGTTGTTGTTTTTTTTTTTGTACACCTGGTCTATACCAAATCAATTATTCAATCCATCTGTATAGTTGGTAACTACTAATGTATATATCTGACTCATCTACCAAGTACTGTATTGTGCTATAGTATGTACATTTGCAATCTTATCACTGCACATTCTTGTTTAATTTTCATTTTACTCCTCCTCCTCCTCACTGCGTGCATGTGGAAACAAGCAGTTGTCAGCTCAGTATGTCTTTCCTGGTGAATCTTTTTAAATTACTTAATTAAAAGAAAGATGAAAAGAGTGCAGAAAACTATGCAGGAGACCCACATTTATAATATACTAATGCAGTTTATCTTCTTTTTATTTTGGAATAGATTTCCCTTCTTCAGTGCAGACAGATATTTACTAAAACAGTAATAATCACAACCCAAGAGGAGTCAATTAGACCTTCAGCTGTCTCACTCTTAATTCAATTAAGTAAATTTCCACTGCTTTGGAGCCAAGTACCATTCACCTCAATATGTCTTAACCCTTAGACTGCTGACATAATTAGAATGCATAGGAATCCTGAGCTGATATATCAATCTGTGGTACAGCAAGAGTTAAAAAGACTTACTGATAGACCATCTGGGTTTGGCTGCTAACCTTTTAACAGAAAGGTCTCATGAACAATATTTTCTTTACAATTGTGCAGTCTGTAGACTAGAAAAATAAACGAGCCCCTATTTAGTCCCTCTAATTTCATCTGGATATAACATTACATAAATTCCATTCTCTTCACATGTGAAAAAGTTCAATAAGGCCACACTCAAAACAAGTATAACAGTTAGTCACATTAGGCAAATTCTGTGACCTGTGAATCAATACTGCACTGAGGTATAGTCACATGTAGTGTAGAGATGCTGGCTGCTAACAGTGAAATTAATCATGTTCAAGTGTGAAAAACATACAAGAGATACTGCTGACAGCCCTGGTGCTTCACTCTACATGGAGCTTCATTTGGAGGTGTGACAAACATACAAACTATCTCTTCATATAGGTCATGACTAATTTATGCATGCTGTGGTAACTCAGAGAGATTTTGACAATTTAAAATGGAAGTAGATTGTGGATTGCCCAGGACAATATAAGATACTGAAATTAAAATAAATAAATAAAAACTAGTGATGAGGCAAGAAATACAAAACCAATCAAGCCGACAGACAGAGGGCTACGGTACCCAATCAGGGTGCTGAAGCAAGAGCAGACTTGATAGCCCAATAGGCCTACTCTGTTGGCGTCTAGCATGTTAAATATGTTAAGTATGTTAACTTCAACTACTACAAAAATAGGTTCTATCAAAAATGGAAAGAGAATTTCTAAGTGGCCTGCTATCTCAGTTAGTGCAACAAACATCCTTAAAGTGTTAGATGCACATGGTACTTGATTATTGTATAATCTTGTTCATTTCTGGAATATAATTGTTTTCCAAATAAGAGGGTATGTTGAATGAGGGATATGTGAGGGGCATGGATAGGGAGAGTAGGTGTTGAGGGTGCAAAACTGGAGAGCGGGAATGTGTGGAAGTAGTGTGAGAATAGAGGGACCAAAAGAAAGATGACAGGTATAGATAATGGGAGGTTGGTAGAGTACATACCCATTTACACATCAAGTCACACTGTAAGATCCTAGACTTTAGAAGGGCAGCTTTTGAAGAAATGGGAGACTGCCTCAGAAACTGCCTTGTTGGGGAAATTGCTGGGGGTAGAGGCATAGTGGGGAAAATAAGGGAGGGCATAATTAAGGCAACCAGCCTCTGCATGAAGGGAGTAAAGGTAGAAGAAAAAAGAGACTCTTTCACTGTATGGTGGTCATCTCTGTGCCTGCTCTAGGACCACTGTGGTCCTAACAGTTGTGCCTGTCAAAAAAATAAAGATTTGTACTACTTTTACTACATATCAATACCAATTGGAAATGAATTCAACAGCACAGGGTCTGTGACTGCGAATGCACAACCACGTATAGATTTAAGATGTGTGGGAGGGACAGTCAAAAGCCTCTATATAATATGGACTTGGGTAACCTCTCATGGACAAAAAAGGCATTCTCAACTGTCTGCAGGCAATGGCTACCATGTAAGCCACTATAGAGGTCATTAGAGTACTCTGACTTGGAGAATATGAGAGTCTGCACCAGTGTGTAGGGACATATCTGGTAATAGTTGTTAAATATAGAGGCAGCCCCTGACAACATCAGACAATTGAAATTGAAATGCCAGCCAAATGTCAACCACCACTTTCAGACTGCATGCCTACCTTAAAGCCTCAAAGTACACCTCATTAAACACAGACAGCTTGAGTCAGTACTTAAGTGCCAACAACTGCCGATCCAGCAAGCTAAGTATGAATCTATTCTCACAGCTTGAAGCAATATCAATACACCCTAACTAAGCCAGTTACTGTACACTGGGAGCTACAAGTCCTAAGATCTTTTTAGTTTTAATTTGTTTTTAATTTACACCTCCCCCATCCTGACTTACCTATTATCTGACTTTCTAGGCTGATCTGTTTCCTGTTGTGGCACTAAGCAACCTCAAAACACCAACCCTTCAGTGTAATAATGAACCATCCTTTCATAGAGCCCTTATCAGCTGGAGCATTAGCTGGCTACAGAAAGGGGGAAAAAACAGAATGGGGACTGGAAGAAGCCTAGATGCCCATCCTCCTCCTCCTCCCACCTAGTTGTGCAAATCCTTAATTCCTATAGTCTACTGTAGCTGGAAAGCCGCAAGTGTTGCTCAGTCACTGCACTGTCAATGCTATTCCTAACCCCATCATCGGAGTTGTTGATTGAGGAGTAGGAACCAAACCTTTATAGTGCACTGAAAAGTCAAGGGTAGGGAGCTGAGTTCATAATGCAAACTCAGGACTCCCACATAGTAGCACATACTGTATCCCATACTAGAAGTAAAAACTTAAAGAACAATCAATGCAAACAACAAATATTTTCACATATGAAATATTTCAGTAAATAGCAGTCAGCCAGAAAAAGAGCACTTCAAGGGTTCGTATACAACTGTTATAAACACATTAAAGGTACAGTTGCAGTTGCAGCCAAAGACATGACCAGATATATCCTAAAATCTCTGTGATATCTCTACAGAAAGCCCTACTTGCCTGCAGTACAACTGTGAGCCACCAGAGATAATTTTGTTAGATATATCATGAAATATCTGGACATAACTGAACGTTTCTATGGCTGCAACGTAGTCTTTTAAAGAGGAACAAATAGTAATATCAGACTGTATGCCTTGTACTCTGCTAACTCCATGTACAAGAAGTGTCGTACTCATAGCAGAAAATTCAATGTTGATCATAAACACTAAGGGCAATATGTCTGGTTTCTGATAGTAAAGAAAAAATGTTGTTTTCAGAACTGAAATTCAGAACTCTTCTCCATTTCTCTGAGAAGTGTGGATGTTCATGTTTTCTTTGTGTACCTGCCCGTTTTTAAGCCCATTTACCTGCAGCACTATGGTCTATGAAAATATGCACCTTGTTGTCATGTGCAGCTCCAAGTTGGGTAAATAACACTACCACATATGCTACCGCAGCACCCTGTAAAACATTCAGAATGGCACCGAACTTCTTTTTGCGCAGTCGTGTAGCATACCTAACAGCCAGATAAAATAACAATGAATTTCTGTCACATGTCGAGCCACTTCTACACATCAACTGCAGCAATGGATCTTTCATATGGATCTTATTGGCCACTTCAACACACCAACTGCACCAATTGATCTCTTATATGGATTCCATCAAAGAAAACAAGAAATCTATGGGGTTGGCCATGTTTCTAGAACTTGACTGGCCTCTTGGGGATATGTGGTACACCTTCTGCCTTGGCACACCAATTCCCTACATCAGGAACAAACAGTCCTTTTAGTCATTATTTAAGAAGAACCACCATTTGAATATCCTCTGATGGTCCCAATACCCTGACATTAAATGTCTGTGCCTGATTTTCCAGGGTTTCCAACAGATAATCTTAGATAATGATTTGTTTTCTGCTATCAGCCTTTTTGCAGCTGTCATCACTTCGGTTCAGCACTAAATGTCCCCAACCACTGCTTTTAGTCCAAATCATAAACAACTAGCCATACATACATTACCATCACGTTTTTGTTCATTGCAATTATAGATGCTATGAGTATAAACAAATAAGCCAATGTCCAGCTTTTAAAATGTAGTAATTTTCCATCCACTCAGTCAACACATATAAGTCCTATAAATGTTACAGTACAAAACATTCTTTGCTACTCTGTATATACACACACATAGCAAAACTAATTACTAACTTCCCAAACATTTAGCATCCACAGTCCTAGGGCACCCCTGTGTCCCTTGTGCTCCTGTACCCCTCCTGGCAAGCATGTTTCACCACCCCCTAATCGTCCTGGCCCTGCTACTGTTGCCCCAGGTGGGGGGGTGCAGATTCCTAAAGCAATTCACACAGGTGCGCTAATTGTTTGGTCTAGCCTGTGGGTATGGCCACCCTGGTTTTTTGGTACAGGGACCCCTCATTTTATAGAACCAGCTGCAGGGTCACTGATGCACTCAGAATTCACCACAGCCCTAGATCACTGCAAATTGTGGTGATCTAAGGGCTCTTTGAAAACGGAACCCCAGATGCACATCACTTTAATTAAGTGCCAAATATATGAGAACTGTGTGCTTTGCTCAATGTTTAGTGTAGTTCCCTTATACTTACTCTTACCCTCTACACTACATAGTGCCTCTGATCAATTGTTGGTGCACAATAAGTTAAATAAATATTATTAGTTCCAGACCTTGTAGTTGAACCGTAGTGACACATGAGGAAAATATCTTTATTATTGGACTGTGCTCCAAACAGATTATGAATGTTGACAGTAACATACTGGTTATGATCCTGGTGCATGTTTTACAGATAGTAGATTACAAAGTGTGCACTCCCCCACTAAACTCCATCCTACAGAGGCACACTCACAAACACACACACACATGCACTATCACATACACTTCAACAATGCTAACACATATCACAATGTGCTAAAAAGTATTCTGCATACTACCTTTAGACCAAGACCAAGATCAATTTGATTTATTTGAGTCGAGGATTACAAAATACTTTTGAGCCAAGGCACTTTTACAAAGGTTCCACATCATTAAGTACAGGCATAAAGATCATACAGGTTTCAAAGTACATAAAAACAATCAGTAGCTCAGTTGTCATAACTTGTATTTATACTAACATTACATAAAAACACTAGGAGGAAGTAGGCAACAAAGGAAAAGGGGCTGAAAGTAGGAGAGAGGGCATGGGTGGAGTAGGACTGAGTATAGCAGCCTAAGGGGCTTTGTCAGGACAGAAATGGGGTAAGAGCAATTGATGGGCAAAGGACTGATGAAGTGCTAGTAGAGAGGACAACAGCAGTCAGCACAGACTGTTGGCAACAGTGAAGAGAATATTGCTTAAGCGGGGCAGTCACAGGTGCTAGTGCCTATTAGGGAGAGGTGGAACTTAGCCTTGAAAGCACCCAGCGTTGGTGAGGTAGAGATGTCACTAGTGAGACTGTTCAGCCAGCTAGAAGTCCTATATGCAAAGGACCTTTGGCCTTGGGATGTGTGACAGTGAGGGATTTGCAGGAATTGGGGCTTAGAGCTCCTGGTGTTAAAGCTGTTGATTTTGGGTTTGAGGAGAAAGTGGACTCTAGGGGAGCCTTGCCCATCATTATTTTCTTTGCTGTAATGCAGGTTTGATACTTTATTCAGTTGTCCAGTTGCAGCCATCCAGACTGGGAGTAGAGGTCACAAGTATGAGTGAGATGGTGGCAGGGGTGTAGCCAGAAATTTCCATTTTGTACACAATCTCCAACAGTTACACCCCCCAATTAAAAAATGTACACATCCTTTCCAAATGGCACCCCCTTCCAAACAAGTCAGATTGTTGTTGGATGATTGCTCTACTCTCTCTAAAGAGGTTATACATGTATCAGACACTCCTCAGTGGCAAACACTAACCCAAATACAGATTAGAATGATAATATTAACAGAGTGGCTTACGGTTTGTGACAGACACTTAGCAAAACTGTACATAAATGTGTACAGTGAATATGCCAGTCTACACCCTTGGACGGTGGGCTCCAGTAACGAGTTGACAGGCTTTATTGAGGGAGGTGGAAACATGTTTGAGAGAGGAAGCAGTGGCAGAGCCATAGATAATGAGTCCATAGTCTATAATGCTAACAATGGAGCTCTGGATGGTGACAGACAAGGCTTCAGAGGTTAAATGTTTCCTATGACAGAACAGTAGGCCCAGCCTGGTGTTTGCTGCTTTCACAACATTATTAATATGGGCAACATAGGTGAGTTTAGAGTCAAGGGTGAAGCCAAGGTATTTAAAGGTATGGACTTGTTCAAGGGTGACTCCTTGCTTGGTATTGATGGAGAGGTGTTACTGTTTGTTTTTGTTGTGGGAGCTGTAGAAAATCATGGCCTTTGTTTTTTTCTGGTTTAGAATCAGTTTGTGTTTTGAGAACCAGTTTTCGACTGTTGTGAAGGCCCGCTGGAGGTTCTCTTGTAGATGAATTGGATCATGGTGGGAGGCAAGGATGACTGCATCATCTGTGTAGAGTAAGATTTGTTCTGGACAGGAATCCAGCAGTGTGTTCAAGAAAAGGCTGAAGAGGAAGGGGCCCAGTATTGAACCCTGTGAGACACCAGAACAGACTGGTCTAGGATCTGAGAGCATATCAGCAATTTCCACTCTTTGGGACCAGTTGTTTAAGTAGCTTTTGGAACCAGTTCACAAAACTGGGTGACAGCCCTGCAATCCGGAGCTGGACAAGCAGGAGATGGTGGTTGACGGTCTCAAAGGCCTTTGTTAAGTCAATGAAAGTAGACCCAGTCAGCTGACCATTGTCCAGTGAGTGGTGGATGGCACCGGTAAATTCAAGTAGAGCTATGGAGGTACTATGATCCTTTCTAAAACCATGTTGCTGCTTGCATAGGATGCTGTGTTTGACCAGGAAGTCAGTAAGCTGATCTGCCATAATCCGTTCCAGGGCCTTGGAGAGTGGAGGTAGGATGGAGATTGGACGGAAGTTCTCATATGCAGTTTTGACACCACTTTTATATATAGGGGTTACAGTGGCAGATTTCCATTTGTCCGGGAACTTGCTAAGGATAGAAGAATATTGCCAACATCTAATGGCATCATAAATATTCAAACTGAGCATAACAAGTTCAAATAGGTGGTCCCACACACTAATCTATTTTACTTTATCAAAGCATCAATAAATTGTGAGATAAATAATGAAGAGTATGAATTAGTGGGTGAATATTAACAATAATGATAAAAAGGCAAATTTGTTTTGCATTTTTCCATGTATTGATCCCCCCTTTTCCACCATCAGATCACATGAAAAGGTATCCAGATCACCACCCACTTGCAGTACCTTACATCCCATATGATGACTATGTTGAAACACACATATTTTTATGAGTTCATATTTGATATTTGTTTTACAGAGTCAGACTTTGAAATGTAAGTTGACAGTAAACAAGGGAAAATTAAAATGGGGAATGTAATTGCAGACATAAACTTCAATCCTCTGCACTGTGTGACTCATTTGGGATAACAACATTTTCAAAAAGTTCCACTGTTTACATCTATATTTCCAAACCAGTGCCAGTGAGTCAAATACACACAAACTAATAAAAAGTTAAATAAATACATTGTTATTCTGTACTATTCCATTTGCGGTTCATTACATTTCTTGTGCTAACAGTATCAACAGGTGTATCTGAATCACTGACCGTGACGAGTGAGCGAAATGAGGGGATTTGAATTATTCCAGTTTCTGTTAAGCCGAGGCACACATAAGTAAAGCTTATGACTCTGTGTTTGACTTGAAAAACATACATTTATTCATCAGACGATGAACAATCATCTGAGCTGAAATAGTGAGTAGCTGCAGCAGCCGTGACAAGTTATGGAACTGATATTACATCAGGACTGAATGATGTAACACTCGCTCCCTTTTCTCGCACTCCTCTTGACAGCTGACTAGTAATACTCTGTTCCACGACTGAAATACTGTTCTTCAGATTTGTTGATTTACAGATCTCTGAGCTGTAAAAAAGATTGTTTCAGTGTAAATTATTAACAAAGACCCCACACATGCTTACCTACAGGTTGTGAAACAGTACATCTATTTCCTATCTCCTGTAATGTCAGTTAGTATATACCTACCTTCCTGAATAGATGCATCTGATGACCAAACGATTCTGGACAAAATCTTCACAAACATCCAAGGTTAATTGATCTTGAGAGGATATCTAAATATGACAATGTCTCCCACCTTGGATTCCACTAATTTTGTACCTTTCTGTCTGTCCCTTGCCAGATAAGGCTAGAAACAACAAGTGGAAGTGGCACAGATGAGATGGATGTGCATATGGTGCTCCTTCCACCCCACACAGACAGATGTACACTGTTTGGCAACTCACAAAGGTTATACCCATACAGAATATTTTTATATCCAGATTACCAACATGAATAAAATAGATCACTGTAAGATAGGTCAAATGTCTCTTATAGACCACATCCCTCTAGCACTGAAAGCTTTTTTCAGGACAGGGAAGAAAACAAATAATGTGGCAACTTACTTTAATCCATTTATAAGACCCCGAGTTACGAAACTTACAGTAAGTCTCAAATGCCTCAAATTTTGGCAAATATCACAGCCACTAATGTAACTCCCAGACTACTCTAGAATACCTTAAAATTGGTCTTCAAGGTGACTTAACTGCCTATGCAGCATGTAAAAAAAGGCTATTGACAGACAGTTGGACACACTGTCACAATGATTGGTCTATCTCCAGAAGAAGCACAAGGCTAGAGATAATGAGATTTAACAAGAGCTTCTCAGCATCCAGCATGACACCCAGGGGCTTTGCAACCCAGTGAACAGAAATGGCCCTCAGATTTTAGATACAAAACTAATATTAAAATTTGAGAGCCAGTGCAGGCAAGTAGCGAAAAAAAAAAAAAAAGGATACAGAATTTTGGGCAGTATTAGTGGAAATATCACAAGCAGAAACAGATGTACTACTGCCTCTGTACAGGGCCTTGGTGAGACCAGTTTGATTACTGTGATCAGTTCAGGGCACTTCAAAATAAAAGGGATATAAAGTTACTGGAAGGCTTGCAGAGAAGGGCAACATGGATGATTGGAAATATGAGGGACATAGGTTATGAGGAAAGAATGGAAACACGTGAGATGTACAGCTTGGAGAAGAGAAGGCTAAGAGGAGATGTATGCCTTGTCTTTAAAGCTTTCTAAAGCAATGATTTGTGGATGTGCTTAGGGTTACAAATGAAGGTTAGTCAGTTTCCAGCAAGAAGAAATAGTAGGCAATTAAAGGGAGACATGCATAAAACCACAAGAAGAGGGGAATGGTTTTCACAGAGGTTGGTCTCCATGTGGAATTCAGTGCCTGATTCTGTGGTTATGAGTAAAATATGAAATCATTTAAAGCTAGTCTGGGGAAGTACCTAGATATGAATTGTATCCAAGGATGCAACCATTGTTGAAACAGCAAGTCCTACAAAAAGCTCCAGTAGCTTATATATTCCTATGAAGCCTATGAAGGGGACTGCTGAGCACATAGTCTCCAAAGGAATAAAACAAAAGTCATGATATTCAAACTATATAACCCTAAGACCAGCTCCCTAACATTTAAGTCACAAGGCATACTGCAGATATTCTGTGGCCATTATGAGCAATTATATTCATCTCCACCCCATCCGTTATACCAAGAGAAACTTATACAGTTCATTCAATCGACAAGTCTCTGGCAGATCTCAGCTCGAGATAAGGCCAATGTGATTGCCCTTGTAGCCGTAGAAAAATTAGATGTCGCATCACTTAGATGTAAAACCCAGAAATGCCCAGGACTGAATGGCTATCCATCAGAATTCTACAATAAAATTTAAACTACAGTTCGCTCTGACTCATCTACGGGTTTTTCATTGAGTATAATGTGACAGGCATACCCAAGACAACAGAAGAATGCTACTATGTCAACCATTCTCAAGCTACAGAAGGACCCACAAAAGTGGAATCTTACAGGTGCATCTCTTTGTGAAACACAGACTATAAATTATTCAGATTAATTACAGCCAAGAGAGTCAACCACATAATCCCTATACTCATCCAACAAGATAAACTGGATTCATCAGCATTAATCAACCCTGGGATAACATTAAGCTTACTCTACTTAAATTACTTCAAGTCTCTCTCACCAATAAACCATTTTCCCTGCTTAGCCTCAACACAGAGAAGGCATTTAATTGCATTTCCTGGCCATATCTACACCAGATGTTGCAATCATTTGTTTACCCCAACTTTCTTGCAGTTAATTAAAGCAATATACTGTACCACGGACCAGTGGTCATTGTTAGACCAATCGACTTGTTCAAACAAATGTCCCCCTCTCACAATGAAAGTGACAGAGTTGCTCCCTGTGCCCTCTACTTTTTGAGCTATATACTGAGTCCCTTGCTGAATCAATTTGTGAGAACCCTAGTATCCCAAGCTTCCTATCAGGTACAACACAGCAATGATAGCTGGTTATAGTTTTTTCCCTTAGGGAAACCGGGTTGTAATGCCAGTGTTACAGCCAGCTGGTTATAATGACATTCACACACCCAGTTTTCCTACTTCTGAGCATGCGCCTACCACGAACATCCCCTTTTCTGCATCATCCATCATGATGCCTCAGTGCTGCAGTGTCCTCTGAAAGAAGTCGTCAGTGGTAAGCTTTTTCTTTTAAAGAAAAAACTTCTCTCAGCACAGCAAACCTTCATCATGGCAGTTAAAAACAAAAAAAAATTAATAAACATTGCTTCCATTTACAGAAAGCTACCTACCATGCTTAAGTCTGGGCTTTCCAACAGTCGGCTCAACTCTATAGACACGTATATTTATTCTGTGTAATTGCTGTGGTGAAAAAATGATCCCCAGCAATTATACAAAATAAAAGATGGGTAGCTAGTTAAAACTCAGATTTTATACACCCCCTTAAGGTGAGATGCCTTCATAAACCCCTCGAGCTTCACTTTTGGGGTTTATGTGGCATCCCACCCCTTGGGAGTGTATAAAATCCTCATTATAACTAGCTACCCATCCATTATTCTCTATTTAATGAGCACTTTATGATGATGACCTTCTTCTTAACTTATTAAACCCTGAACAATCTCTTCTACAATGCTGGCAAATTCTGATAAATCTAAAACCATATCAGGTTACAAACAAAACCAATCTAAAACTGGTTTTATCTGTTAATTGTATACCACCAGAGCAAGTAAAATGTAAATTGTTAATCTATTGGCCCCTCACTTCCCTAAAATACCAAGGGGCCAAGACTGTAACTCCCTTATTTTCTCCATATACTAAACTATGTCCCACTAACCCAACAGATTGTTTGGGAACTTCAGAACTGAAACTTCTTCCCACTAGGCTTAGCAAAACACACAGAAATGATATGACTGAAGATACCACTGATGTTACTTTCCTTTTTCCAGACACTGCCAATTTCTCCCACAATGGCAGATTTGAGTAAATTGAATGAAGCTATTTCAATATTTATCTGGCAAGGAAACAAACCTAGGATTCAATTCAGGGTGTTACAACTCCCAAAAGAGAAAGGAGGATGGGTCTTGCCAAATTTGGTATTATATTTCCAAGCCGCTCAGCTACTCATATTTTACTGGCTCTCCCCAACCTATATATCTCTCTGGAAAAATATAGAACTATCACAGGAGCAATGGAGCTCCTTCCCACAAACCCTTTTCTCAGCACTCCACTGCCCAAACCATGAAATGATTTACTCTCCATACATGAGTTCCTCGTTATCCTGCTGGAATAAAAAAATTAGACATAGGCAACACAAATAGTATTTATTTTAATGCAATAGCCCACACCAGTACATTCTTCCCAGCAGCCTTGGGCCCATGATACCACAGATAGGTATATCAGAGCCTCGCACATTTTTTTTAATTTCTGGAAGCTGCAATGATCTACTGTTTCCAGACAATTAAAGAAAAGTATGCCCTACATATCATGGATCATTTTTACTTCCTACAAATCAGACATTTTTTAATGATGATCATAATGGACATATGTATGGATACTGAACTTCTTTATCAGTTTTCCCCTTCTAAAGCAAATGATAATCTTGGCACTTCCTTCACATCTAATTTCACAATTAAACCATGCCATTCTTCTCCTTACATCGGTGACCACAAATACTACATGTGATGCAGTTACATTCTTCATTGTCAGCATGGCTTGGAAATGCATACCCAGAACGTTACTACCACTGCAATTGGCTTAGCATAATTTTTCCTCTGGCCAGAGTCAAATACTACACCAGGTCTCTGTGCCCAATGATTTCGTGGCCAGCTTGCTGGCACCTCTCCCTTTACTTAAGCATCTCTTCACAGTCATTTTATATATTTAGATTTTTAATATTGCAAGAAAGAAAAATTAGGCACTACAGTAAAACGGATTATAACATGGGACAGGTAGAGGGAGGTGATTGGTGGAGTGCCATCAGGTGACAGCGCATTAATGCACCCTTATCGGCATAGTTGTTGTCCATTATCAGCACAGTTAGGGTGAAGGGGGCAGACGGAGATCCCTGGGCAGACCTGCACTTGTTGTGTAGGGAAAATAATTTTGCTAAGGCAGCCATTTGCAGTCCTCACTAAGTGAGTGCCAGGATTATATAGGTGCATTTGCAAAATGATTGTCCCCTACCCAAAAACTGCAGGCATGCTAGAATGGCAGACAGGAGGAACTGTCTTCCCCTGCCATATACAGATCACTTCTGTCCTGCTATCCCTGTGAGTGTGTTTTAGGTATAAACTGACGTTTGCTCCCTCCCCCCTTGACTTTCCAATCACCCGCTGTGTGTCCTCCAGGGCCCCAACTGACAGTGAAGTTGCCAGAGTTTTATCCAGTCCAGCACTGTAGTAATGCAGTATAGTACTGAGAGGCAGAGTGAGACTCAGTGATTCTGCACTGTACAGTGGAGCTGGCACTCAGTTGGTGTCCTGTTGTGGTCCCCCCAAGACAGACAAAGTGTCATATAAGGGCAACAGTGGAGTGGGCACTCAGTCAGTGTCCTGCTGCAGCACGCCTCTGTGAGGAAAGAGTGTTCCAGAGTGTGCTTCACAGAACAAGCACCCAATCTCTGCATTGTGCTGTCTTTTGTCAGCATGCCATTGCCCGTTGTTCCCTCGTTTCACCCTTGCTGTCCCGCAGTTGCTGACATGGTGAATCTGACTGTGTCTGTTAATCCCTGCTTTCTCCACCCCCCACATAGATGCTGACATGGTCATACAAAGGAGGAGGAAAGTAATGGTCACACAGCAGCAGTGCCCTGCAACAGTCACTGTCTGTGCAATGAGTGGGAGAGTCCCAGCAGACCATGGACTTTGGGGGAAGGGATAGTGACAGCAGTCAGTGACGTTGGCAGCATTCAGCGGGAGAGACACAGTTAGGGAGCAGGTCATGAAACAGACAGAGTGAGCGCCGCATGCCGGGCTGACAGTGAGGGAGCCGTAGTGAGTGCTCGCCACCTCTTTGTGTCGACAATGGGTTCAGCTGTCATTGAGTTAACCTGGTGAGTTGGTTCCATGTCCTCCAGTCACCAAATTCAGCACTGAGAGAGAGAGAGAGAGAGAGAGAGAGAGAGAGAATGACACTCTGGGGCTGCAATGTACAGTATAGATTTCCGGCAAAGTCCCCTGTAGGTGTCTCTCTGTCAGAACTGTAAAAGCCACATTCATGGTTCTGCTACAGTTTGTGTCCACATCGCTGTCTTTCCCTCTTTCTATGTGGGGTTCCTTCCCTCAAGGAGCAGACCCTGCTCCCACCAAAGACAGTATAGAGAAAGTTACTGCACTGTTGTATGTGTGTCTGACATGTTCTATGTCACTGTGTGTGGTGGGCTCTCTGCATGGGGTAGGAGGTGTAGAAAGGGCATGTTATGCACTATAGATGTCACAGATCACATCAGTAATTTATTTGTGACATATCTATGTACAAAACAGCAGTGCACAATTCAATTTTTGTTAGGGATTGTTTTGCCAGGTGGCAGGATACAGTACCCTTTTTGGTGTTTAAATTGCAAAAAATACCTTTTTTGATATGTTTTTGTTGTTTAAACATAACCCATGTTGTAAGTGCATTGATACGCTCCAGGGTGTACTGATAATGTGGTTTAGCGCACACCCTGGGGGTTGTGAGGGCACGTGGGCTGTAAATGGCTTTTTGGAATTCCAGATTCTTCTTCAGTGTGCATTGTTTTTGGAGGTTGTAATGTCATTCATGAGTTTAGTTATAGCTGAGGCTGTTCCATGACCTTTTCTGAACCTAAGTTAGGCTGGAGACAGGTCTTACTTAGTTATATGGTCAGTAAGCAGTGAAGCACTAGTTTTTGAGGATCTTAACATGGACAGAGGGAACAGCTATCAGCCAACAGCTGTCTGTGTTGGGGTCATCTCTAAGGACAAGTACTGCCAACTTTCTACACATCTGGGACAATCCCAGATATAAAGGAGAGATTCAAGGCTTTTATAAGTGATTCTGATAAAATAGGGCTGACATTTTTAGTAATTTAACATGTCCCAGTCAGTACTGACGGTTAGAATGAGCAGAATTGTATGTTTTAATTAGTTCAATGTGCCTATGTACCTGGTTTCATGCTTGTGTAATGTAGATAATCTTTGGCCATTCACCTCTCTATTCATGGGATATACCACCCTGTAGGGGTATGAAGGCAAGGAACCCTAGAGGAGGGTATCACCCCTAGAGGTGCCGCAGGAGTGATTCCCTTGGCTAAAGGTACCTTAGAAAGAAGTCCAGAGGAGAGAAAGGCATGCTGTTGGAAGAGGAGGGGTGGCTGGAGGGGCAAAGAAAAAATGCTTGTGTGTGGAGTGGGGACAGCAGACCTTAAATGGGCCAAATGGGGGCATGGTCAGTTGCACTGCCCCCTTGAACTACAGGCTTCAGCCTTATAATTCAGTGTGCTTGTGCAACTGGTTTTGTGTTTGTGTAATGTAGATAATCTTTGACTGTTTGCCTCTCTATCCATGGGATATATCACCCTGTAGGGGTACAAAGACAAGGAAACCTAGAGGATGGTTCCACCTGCAGAGGTGCAATAGGAGTGATTCTCTTGGCTAAAGGTACCATAGGAAGAAGCCCAAAAAGCATATCAAGCAAAGCATACAAGGTGGTGAATGCTTATTGGGACCGAAGACCTGTACGTAGGTTGGTTGGTAACATGGGTTCAGTTGGTAGCATTGTTTAAGTAGAGTAGGCAGGAAATGACAGGTGAATAGTGACCCTCTCAGAGGTCTGACTGTAAGGCATGAAGGCCTGGCTTCCTAAGGAGAGAGAACATCCAAAGGGGCAGGAGGGGAAATTACGGGGCATCTGCCCAACTCCATCCAACAGCGGAACTTAAGTGACCTAGGGACTACAACTACACCTATCTAGTACTATGACCATTGGCATGGAGGAGAGGAAAACCCCCCTTTGAGGAGGAAACCTCTGGGGGATCCAAGGCCTAGGTTGGCTTCCCTCCAGGTTTTGGGACAGTTTTGTTTAGTGATGGCTCTGCTATTGCAATTTAGTAGAGCAATCCAGGGGCACTGTATTTTTGTTGAACACCCACACTCTATTCCTCTAATGGGAATGCCATGGAGAGTTGTGAGTGAACTCTGCAACACCGGGGCATCTCAGTGCCAACCTCCAAGGCAGGAGGAGGAGAGTAGCAGCCACCGACCTGCTCAACCAGCCTACCAATCTAAGAACAAACCAGGTGAACCAGAAGCAGGTGAAGGGAGAATAGCTTTAAAGGGTGCCTCTGAACCCACTTGAGCAGCTAAAATGGCCACTCTCATGAGTCCACCACTGAAGTCTTAAATGCTACATTGAAAGGTGCCATCAGTACGGTTGATGACTGAAGGTCCATCCGGAGCAAGGACATTCCCAACTATGGGCCAGGTGAGAAGGACCCTGCCCCAAGCTTTGCATGCTCAAGATGCAGACTTCAGGGTGCAAAGAGAAACCATTAGCCACAGGGCTAGCCCTGAGTCCTGGAAGTAATGGATACAGTCAGCATGTCTCTGAAAGGTGGAGAAGGTAGTTGTAATGTAGCATGAGTTAGTCGCAATGCAGCATGGGACCTGCACGTGGGTCATGAAGGGTGATAGCAGACATGGAGAGACCTGTATATAGGTCAGACTGAGTGCTGTGGACCATCTCGCAGGTCTAGTTAAGGCAAATAGCATTTTATCAACCACAGGAATGCATGTCAACCAAGTCCATTAGGAAGTCAAATTAGGAGTGAAATGAACTATATGTTATGAGAGAGAGAATGGTGAGGAGGAGGCTGTGAAGCTAGGTAGGTAAAAGGAGGCTGCAAAGCCAGGATGGAAGGAGATGGGATTCAAAGCGAGTAAAAATGATATGCTGCCAGTAATGGAAGGGGAAGGCTTTACTGGTAGTGCAAGGGACAGAAAGGCTGAGATGACTGTGTAAACCAGGTGCATAATAGTAGGGAAGGGATGGTAGAAGGCTGCGTAAAGCTAGCTGCCCTTAGGCAGAGTGTTGCGGGGAATTACTGGTTGTGTAGTACCATAAAGGCTATGCAGGGCAGCAGTAGGAGGCTGTGCAAGCCAGTGGCTGATAAAATATACAACAATTATGAAGCTGCTCCCGCTGCCTGGAGTTATGATGCCCACTGCAACAACTCAGTCCCCCACTGTTGGAAAAACGAAGAAGCCATGAACAGGACACCACCATACCAAGCAGCTAATTAAATAGGTCAAATAAATACCAGAAGCTGCAACTAAGTCAAGATGCCCTGGAGTACAGTAAATAGCAGACAATCCAAGCAAGTAACAGAAGATACAGGCAGGGCCTACAACTTGAGAACATATGAGCACTGGGGAACTAGGCCAAGGGGCAGCAGGGAGGTGGAACATAGGGAATGTGTAGTAATCCCTACTGTCCCATTAAGTAGGTTTTGGGGAGGTCACCAGGCAGCACTGCTGGAGCTAAGAGAGAGAGAAGTAAATAAAAATGGCAACAATGCAAGAGTCCTGTACCTGAAGGAGAACATCGGAATCCAGAAGCAGGGAAGACATTTGAAACAGGAGAAAACCCCAAAACAGCACACGAATCGTAGGCAGGGAGATGAGAGGGTGAAGGAGCAGGGAGTGAGCAGACTCAGCCCAATGGGGGAATGGGAAGCTCAAGTGCTGCAGGGGACTGCATACCCTGGAAGTGCTTGGGGGGGGCAATGGAGTAGTGGCCAGGAGGTGGTGACAGGGTGGAAAGCCCCAAAGAAAGGGAGAGACAAGGAGCGGAGGCCAGCTCGATCTGGGTTGGCAGAGCAGACAGGCAACTGCCAGGATGGAGAATGAAAAAGGTATGGGGAAGTGGCAGCAGGGGGAGACAGGACAAGGAAGGGGGGAAGCAAATGGAAGTGGGGGACAGGACTGGGTGGCAGGAGATCGAGCCAAAGACAGCCATGGAAACAAGGGAAAAAGCCCAAACAGAGGAGAAACAGGGAGGGGAGAGAGGATGGGTGGTGCCTCCGGCCACAAGAAAAAAAAACACTTGTGTGTGGAGTGAGGAGAGCAGCCCTTAAATAGGCCAAACAGGGCATGGCCAGTTGCACTGCCCCCCTGAACTACAGACTTTAGCCTTCCAAGAATATTTCCTTCCACAATGTTGGTGGTATCTACTGTGGGAAATCTGGTTTTATTGTTGTAGTAGGGGGAACCTAAATTTCTTCAAAACAAAAGAAGGTCAGATGGCAAATACATCGTTTCAAAGAAAAAAAGTCTTGACCAAATCCTTTACTGTCAGCAAGAGTGTCCAAACTATTTTGATGACCACAGACCTTATATTTCTCTACTTTATTGCAAATTTCCAGACCCTCAAGCTTTCTCCAAAGTGCAGTCATAGGTCTGTAGTATTTGTGATTGTTACAGATTCCACTTTTGTTGTTCTTTTTTTTCCCTTAGACTTTCCTTTCCATCAGTGTCAGTGGCTCATTAGATAGCATGCTCACCTCTGGGTCCAGAAGATTGCAAGGTCATGTCTTCTAGCCTCACTCCAGCTATATGGGGTAATATCCATAAATCACACTGTAATGCAGTACAGGGGAGTGCTTCACTGCTGAGGTGCTATCATTTGGATGAGACATTAAACCGAGCTCCTTTTTGTCCATTTCTGCTCACTGTCCAGGTTGAAGTTAAAGATCTTATGGCACTTGTGTAAGAAGAGCTGGGGACTTACCCAAATGTTATGGCCAACATTAGCCCTGTCAGAAATCAGATCCATGCCCCCAACCCCCAAGATTTACCTTGAAATAATCAATCACAACTTTGTGTGTCTTTCCTGGTCAAAACATACAAATAAATATATACAATATATGTGCTCTTCATTTTATTAAGTTCAACTGTGTCATTCTCTTTTTGTGTGTGTGTGTGTACATTTTTAGTGCTTGTGAAAGGTACTGGATTGACAGCACTAGTAACTAAAGATATCTTTATCCACATGACAGATACAACACAGGTTATCACAATGCAGACCTCCCCACACTACCCTGCCAATGTGCCCTGACCCTGTCATGGAAGGACTATTACTTGAGAGGTTAATTCAGATGCCATGCCCATTCAGTTCTTGTCCTCTTATGTGAGACTGCCAATGAGGGTGCCAATTAGTGCCAACTGTGGTGATAATATTGCAATGTGGATACCTGCCCACATGGAACTGGAATGAGACCATCAGAGTTAATTTTACATAGGCTACTGAACAGCCATCAGGTGATAATTGATTTCAGCCACTACTGGTTTATGCTGGATTTGAACCAGTGACCTAGTGGCATTCCTTAACATGCTACCAATGTATTGAGCCATCCACTTTTCCCAGCTATGTCATTCTCAGTATAATCTGTCTTTTTAAATCAAGCCTCAAGCTTCTGGTTATGAGTACACAAAGATAAAAAAGGTTTCATATTTTTCTTGATGTCCACTAAAGTTTGAACTTTAGGTTCAGATATTTAAGAGGATGAGGCAGAAGACATGCTCATCAGGTTCACATTCAAAATTGGGTCAGGCAGCTGTACCTAAGTCCCTCATTTTGGCCTTCAGCTCAATGAGCTAGCCTTAGACTAGGTAATTCTTTCATCAGGAATTTATCCATTAGCATTAAATAAAAGTTATAAGGTTGGCTATTCTTAAATATGAAGTAATGCAGGTGCTTCCTTACCTTGGTGGGACTTAGGTGGTCATGAAATATATAGTAATTTTTTATAGACTGCTCCTTGAGAGAAAATAGATCGTATTTTGGCCCAAAGGCGTCCCTAATCAATCCCTTCATTTCCCTACATTTTGAATCTGCACCAATGGTCAGACACATTATGACGTGTAAGCAGGGAGAGCATGGTGCGTGCTCTCTTAAGTAAATGGGGCAATTTGAAGTTAACTTTTTTTATGAGTCAGTCAACTGTGGAATAAATCAAAGTCACTGCTTTCCTAGAGAATGTCTTGTTAGCCTAGAGCTGTACCATACAGACAGGAAAGGGAGACCAAAACTTTTACCAGGCTGACAAGAGAAGCAGATGTTCTGGAAACAAAGCCCATGGGAAGGGTGCAGAAATGGAAAGACTAAACATGTAGCAACAGGCATCTCTTCCAGAGTATGCCACCTGAAAAGTCAGAAAAGGGTAGATAGGAAGGTAAGCTGTGGCTCTATGGAGGAGATTCTTTCAAAGCTCTACTGTTACTGGTATGTAACTAACATACTTTCCTTGAGGATGTTTTTCTCCATAAAGTCACACATTTGGAAGGATTCCCAAGTAGTAAAAAAACTGCTGAGCAAGAGGAAGGTCAGAAAGGAGAGACATAAAAGACACTGTACACAGCAGGTCTCGGAGAACAGCACTGGATGGATGGTGAATGATGTGGATTGATCTGCTGTCTTGTTGCCCATTCTGCTGCTCCTTGTTCCCAATGATATGTTTCTGTCATGATGTTCAGTTTGAAAACCAATTACTCTACAACATTAAGGGCCATTACCTTTTCCAATCTTTCTTGGGGGAGGAGGGGGCAAATTCATGAGTAAATAAATATATGTAGGACCCAGTTCCACAGCCCATTACACCATACATGCACAAATGATATGTGTGTGTGTGTGCGCGTGCATGTGTGTGTTGTGCTACCATGTGGGAAACCCAAGTGCAGAGTATTAGCCCAATTCCAGCCCTGGGCCAGCTGATGTAGTGCTGTTAAGAGTGAGTTATGGGCAGAACTGGACATTGTAGATATGGGTGCTCACAGCCCTTTCCTAGCCCCCGGGCTGGCACTGCTAAAGCATGATGTAGACATGTCAATACTGTTTAAGACCATTACAAGGAAGAAAAAATCCAGGCATTCATTCAAGATTAAATGCATTTTTTAACAAGCAATACTGAGAATTGAGTAGAACAAGAAGTGAACTACAAAATTTAGGAAAATTAATGGTTAGACGTGTGGCTGGTCAGTAGATGGAATTCTTTGCTTGCTTTTTAATATAAGTCTTAAAATGCTTCGCAGAGTATCAGAAACCCAATAGCTTCTAGAGTATGCCTCAGCATCCCTGCCCATTTGTTTAGCCCTCCAACTATGACCAAACTAAACAGTGCTGCTTATCTGCTTTAATGTCTGCCCCCCCAGAACCTCTTGAACAATTAGGCTATCCCTGTGTGCAAAATTCCAAATCAGTCAGTCAATAAATAAATAAATAAAAATGCTGACATATTGATGCGTATGTGTAGCAAGACAGACAAACACATAGGCAGAGTGATAGAGAGACAGACCAACATAGAGGCAGAAAGATGACAGACAGCTAGTGTGAGAGAGGAGATAGATAGATAGATAGATAGATAGATAGATAGATAGATAGATAGATAGATAGATAGATAGATACTGACGAAAAACTAATTTTCTGCAAAATAAAAAAAGTGCTGAAAGGAAATAGTGCACACTGATGAAAAAGCTTTCACAAAATGTAAAAAAACAGTGCAGAAAGGAAACTGCACAAATGCTAACCAGTAGTAACTGGTGCTCGATTGCTTCTTGTAAATCAGAAATAGCAACAAATCACAGCATGGGTGCCTTATGAAGGTAGGGTCGATCTTGTTAACATAAAATATTTTTGGACAGAGCCAATAAAAGTTGAACCACTGCCACATAATTGTTAGAGGGAATAATACCTACAATGAAAGACAGTAATAAATACCGGCATATCTAGAAGTGTGTAGTTACCATGTATTACAGGAGGTACTCATTCATTTCAGTTGGATTTTCTATTATATATCTACATTTGTAGTATTACTTATCCCTTGTTACCACCATTATTCATTACTTACTGCAACACCCTTGTGAAGATAAGCACATTAAGGTCCTTAGTTTCATACAGATTTGACAGCTTTACTGCTTTTTCTTGGAAACAGAATGGGGGTTAATTTGCAGGTAACAAGGGGTAGCAATTGAGACCCCAATGATTTCTTTGCAAGCTATATGATGTTTCTTGCAATCCTTATTAACCCCTTAAACAAGGGTTTCCAATGGTATGATCATTTAAAATTAGGCTGGTGAGGAAGCTTTGTAACCCCTATGATTCTGTGGAAATGGGACTTTGCTGCCACTTTAATTCTTTCGAAATGATGCCAATGAAATAGAAGTAGGTAAAAGACTAAAAATGAATACAGTATATTGCTATCCTTTATTGTGTATGGAAATCACTGGTCCCCATATTCAAAGGTTAGTGCCTGCACAAACGTGGTTAGTGCCAGTGCTACACTGGGTTCGCACTAGTGTGCCAAGCAGGGCCATATTCAGAGGCCTCCAAAGCACTGCCCAAACCTGACGGCGTCAAGGCACTACCTATACTACTGTACCCATGTAAATAAGAGGTTTCTCATTCATATTGGTACAACAGTACATTCAAAAGTTTGCAGTGGCAGTAAGCAGACTCCAGAGGGGTGCTGTTTACTGACACCAAAACCTCAATCATCTGTTTTGCATGTCTGAAGGATAACCCTGGTGATTTAGTGGTTCCCCCACTTCCTAATCACCCCTCCTGCATGTTGAAAGTATTCCCTTGTGGGTTTTTTTGGTCCCACACCCCAAGATTACTCCTCCTGCATGTTGAAAGTATACCCTGGTGGTTTAGTGGTCCCCACACCCCCAATCACACCTTCTGCAGTTGAAATGTATAAGTCAACTGCCCACTACCAACCTGCCGAGGGACACCCTGCTCCACACCCCCCCCAATCAAATCACCATTCACCATCTGGACCATTATATAGCAGTGGCCAGCACAGTTCTCCACTCACTTTCTCAGCTACCCACCATTTGACAGTCATGACTGTCAGATGAAGGCAAGCTGAGAAGTGAGCAGAAGGCTATGAAAGTCACTGCCCTGCACCAGTCCAGATGGTGAGTGGCGATCAGTGTGAGTTATCAGGGGTATTATCAGTGCTACTACATTTGCATCATCTGGAAACAGTTATATGTTGTTTGCCTTACCTGATGATGGCTGTCTCTGGTTGCTTGTGCAGTCTTGTCCTTTTGCTGCTTGTGGGGAGTTAGGGTTGGAAACCCTAATGCCACATTTCCTTTTATGGCTATAAGTTGAACCCTAACTGATGCATTAATGCATTTTTTTTTGCAAAAAATATATATATATATATATATACTGTATATATATATATATATGTTGCAAAAAAAACTATGTTAATGTACATATTAAGGTTGGAGAATGCCAAGCGTACAAAGTAGGGAAGAACAATAGGACGTTGGATCTCCAGAGTGTTGCCGAATCTGTGGTGGGGTCTTCATTGTGGTTGTCAACCCCAATGCTTACCTCTCCCCACAAGTCCATAGCCTTCTGTCTGAAACATAAGGTACAGCTCCAAGCCAGTGCCTCATAGTGATATACTCTTCAAAGATAGAGAAGTATGATTTGCTACATATTGCCCTCCCTGGGGTCCTGCATAAAGAAAAGTGACCACTTCTGACTTTGTTTGCTCAGGGGAGGGGGTGGGCATTAGGGTTGACAACCCCAAGGAAGACCCCACCACGGATTTTGCAATACTTCTGAGACCCAAAACCCTCATGTTTTTCATTAACCTACTTTGTGCGTCAACCCTAATGTCTGCATTAGTGTAGTTTTTTTGCAATTAAATTTCCTTCTTTTTCTGATACCAGATATCCTCATTCGTACAGGTCCAAACGGACCTGCACAAAATGAAATAAATAGAATACTGGAGATAGTTCTGACCCAGTGCATGGGCCCATCAGGCCTCGACATGCATGTCTGCACTTTGTGAGGGAAGGCTCCCCAACCCACTAGAAGTTGTGGATGCACCACAACGCTGCTCCATTCTTCCCCAGGCTGGGGCCAGTGCTGCATGCAACAGTGCCTTCCCTCTAACCTTAGCCAATTCAGCCAGCTCACTGAACTTGCACCCAGACTCAGGTCATTGGTACGGGAAGACAATGTGGTCCCCGACAGGTCAACAGATGTCACTGTAAACAATGTTACTTCATAATTGTTTTGTGACATTTTGACCCCAAAATTTCAACAGAGTCTTTTTATGACACCTCCTTCAGAACATGACAGGTGTCTTTTGATAAAATGCTGGACAAAATGTAATGTCATGCCAGAAGTGCGAAATCACATTTTGGCCAGGACTTGAAAAACGACAGCTCATGTGGTGATGTGAAAAAATGGATGTGTTGAATATTTGGGGTTAAAATATTGAACATAACCAAAGTGATGAGCATGAATATAAAATTTAGAACATACCTTCATAACTTTGTTGTTTCTTAATATTTTAACCCAAATTTACAACACTGTCTTCTTATGACCCCACCTCATGAACCCAATAGGTGACAGTTTTCGGATACCAGCCAAAATGTTATTTCCCGCCACAGGTGTGAAAACACATTTCAGTCAGGATTTGAAAAATGACAGCCTTCACATTCATAAGGTGGTGTTAAAAAAATTACTTTGTTGAAAATTACCAAAGTTATGGGCATGCACAGAAAAATTACAACATACCATTATAACACTGTTTTTTTTAATATTTTGACCCAAATTTTCAAAATAGACTTCTTATAACCCCACCTCATGAACCCAGTAAGTGAAAATGTTCAAATCCCACCCATAATGTGATTTTGTGCAACAATCACAAAATCACATTTTGTGCCAGATTTGATTCATTTCACTCTCTCGTCCACAAGGTGAGGTCCCAAAAAGGCCATGTTGAAAATGTGATCTAATAATATTAAAACAAATATTAAGTTATGACAAAATGTTCAAAACACATTGAAATTCAGTATGCAACACTTACCTGTTTTCCCCAGTTTCTGGTCTGGTGTTGAAGACTGAAGACATGTCTCCGGTACAGAGAGGATTACAGCATTGGAACTTGGCTAGGTAAATATAATGTAAAGTGGGGTGTGGCATGAATATGTGTCTCTGGTTCAAAGACGATTATGGCATTGGACCTTGACTAGGAAAATATAAGGTAAGGTAGGGTGTGGAGTGGTGGGTGCTGAGAGGGATCGAGTTGGAGGCTGGGGATGGTGCTAGACAATGAAGAACCATTTTCTTCATTTCAGGGTTTAAAATGTAAAACAAAGTAAAAAAAAGAAAAGACACTGTGGGACATTTTCTTTATTCCAGGTACTGTACTTCTCACACTGGGGATTGGGCCACAGGGAGTAGGCACCCCAGTGTCCCAGATTGCTGGGTCAGGGCTTTACAGTACATTAACACTGGGGATTGGGAACATCAGTGTTGGCACAGTAGATTGCTATGGTAGGGGTTAGGGGATCAAAAACAAAATGAAGGGAGGAGAAAACCAACATTGGGGTGGGCACACTGATGTTGGCATGTTTCAACATAATATACATTTAGCTGGCACCAAGGATTGGGTACCATGGCATCCAGTTTAAAGTAAGCAGACCACTATTTAATGCAACTAGCTAATGGTGGTGGTTCGGGAATAAAGAAAACAAATGACACAACACACTCAGCAGGGCTGGGGCTATGTACCGACACAAAACCCTGCCCTTGCTGGATGAAAACAGCACTATGGCATATGGAAACATGAAACTGGCCGTGCCACCTAATACAGCAATGCAGTCTCATAAAATGACCATATTAAACAATGTGGTCACAAAAATTCAGTTATCGTTAAAACACTGTTTTTTTTTTATTGTACATGCTCAGACACAGAACTGTTTTTCTTAAATGTATTAAAAACCAATTAAGTTTGGGAGAGAAAATCCACAAAAGTACACACTGTGGGCCAACCTGTACCAAGGGAACAGGAATTTTACACTTTTAAAAAACATGATAACGTTGTTGTTTTTTTAATATTTTGACCCCAGATTTTCAAAATAGACTTCTTATGAACCCACCTCATGAACTCAGTAAGTGAAACTTTTCAAATCCCACCCATAAGGTGATTTTGTGCAACAACCACAAAATCACATTTTGTGCCAGATTTGATGATTTGGAGCTGTACCTTCTGTTTCACATAGTCCACTTTAGAATAAAATGAAATAAAACAAAATAGAAAAATTGGTACATTGATGCTTTGTTTGTGTTATTATCTAAATAATGCTTTACCATTCATCTGCTTTAAAAAATGGCTCTGGACTGATAAAAAAATCACACTTAGCATTGCACATCATCTTACACAACACTGCAAAAACAATCTGGAATATGAAACCATTCTATTATTTATTACTAAATGAATTTGTCTAAAAGCACATTTAAACATTTAACACCTACCAAATAGAGTGTGTATCCCATTTAGTAGACACAGACGATCACCTCTAGCTAATGTCATATTAAATTGTTTTTTGTTTTGATATATTTTTTTTGGCCCAGCCCCACTCCACCCACCATCCCCCCATGCCCAGACTTACCCCCCAGGTGCCTCCTCAAAGGACACTGGGTAGGCAAGACCCGGCTTACCCCCCCCGGGTCAAGGCCACAGGAACAGAACCGCCTGGTGGACACTGATCGGCAGTGGGGAAGTGGCTGGCTTTTTTCCTGATGCTGGTACCCCGGGGGCAGGATGTGCAATGATGCTTAGTGTTTGCTCCACCCCCTATACATGAAAGCATCAGTTGCTTGTGGAGCCCCCAGCCTCCGCCAGGGGGCCATAGTGTGCAGGACCCTCACCCCCCTCCCCTCCAGAGAAGGAGAGCAGTCCCCTGGATGCTCAAACCTTCTTCCCTGGCCGGCCCTCTGACTTCCTAGTCCATCCCTGAACCCGGGATGTCAGCGCTGCAGATGGACACCTTGCTGCTGTGCTGGTGGGATGGCCTGTCATATTAAATTCTTATTAGAGGCAGTGTGGTCTAGTAGTTAGAGCACCAGCTTGGAAAAAAAGAAGAACACAGGCACAAACCCCGCTATAGACAAATAATCCCTGCATGACCTTGGGCAAGTCCTTTAACCTGTTAGTGCTCCAGTCCACACAGCTGAAGAAATGGGTAGAAGTTGGACCACACTGCAGCCAAGATGTTGAATCTGAGTTGTGCTATCCTGGAAAAATGCATGGTAAAAAGCAAAAGGTATTAGCTGTTGTTCAGCACCAAGCTGTCGCCCACTTACAGAGGCATTTATGAGTGGAATCCTGGAACACAGCCCAAGTGGTAGGGCCATCACTTGCCTGTGGTACTTGTCAACACTGGGGAGGTCCACTGACCTCTGACAGTAGCAATGCACCTGTCACTTTGGGAGACGTCACTGAGTGACATGTTGGCACTTGCCCAGCACTGATTGGCTTTCTCTACTGATAGCCTAGCCTTTCCCACTATATAAGAGAATTACCTTTCAGTGTCAGGCATGCATTAAGGTGAGATCCTGCTGCTGGTGACAGCAACATTTTCAAACAAGGAAACTACTCTCTAAAGTACTCGATACCTTTCAGGTGGTATACTTTTACTCAAGAAAAAATACAGATCTTAATCTTGCTTTTTTTCTCTGTTTGTCTCTTGAGAACAGTCATGAAGCAAGACTTTAACTGAAAGAGACTTAAAGTAAACCTTTAAATAAACTCAGATAAATGATTGATGAAAAAAGTGTACCTGCACCTTTAGTTCATTCTCCCTTTGTTCATCAAAAATAAAAAATATTGAACAGATTACTTTGACATTTTCTAACTTTTTAGGAAATACAAGAACCTGACTGAGAGGTCTATTAAAACTACTGTTAGGGCTGATAGCAGTAGCATTATGTGGTAACCATACATTAGTTTATCGCTTTTTGAAAATAAATTTATTTTTTTGAACATTTTAAGATAATTAGCTGACATTGTAATGAAGAAGAAGAAGAAGAATCAGCATTTATATAGCACTTTTCATACACAGTATCCCAAAGTGCTTTACAAGCAAAGAATGCAATGAAAAGATATGAATCTCTTTATACATATATATATATATATATATATATATATATATATATATATATATATTATGTTTAGGCAACTATAACAATTGTCCTGCTAGAGAATGGATATGCTGCAAAATAAAAAACAAAGACACTGAGGGTAAAAATTACTTTGGGCTTTTGATGCAGACACGCTAACATTTGGGTGAGGCATTGGTATTACCATTTCATGTATGCTGTTTTGTAAGTGATAATCAACTGCACATTGTTATTGTGTTAAAAGAGATGTGGGGAGACTACAGTCAAAGAGCTTGTCACTGTGTTTTAAGTGATCTAATAATTGAATGGATATAATAGAGTTTAATCAAAGGGTCTAAATATTTTCTGCATTTCAATACTGGTGGTGGGTAAAGCTCATTATATTTCCAACAAAACTTTGAATACTGATTAAATTAAAGAACTGTTATACTACTCGTTTTGTATTTATGATTTACATAAATGTTATTAATTTTTGTATAGGCTCAGATTCCATGAGGAAGCCAGCATGGTGAAACATTAGATAGGAAGCTAAGGCCTATTTGACCATGAAATAAACTGTTAAGAATTTTTGAATATATTTTGTCTGTGGCTGGACTATAGGAACTTTTTGATTCTGCCAAACTGTAAAACCTGCAAGTTTCAGGTTTCAAATCCTCCTAGTTTTTTTAGTTATAGGTGAGCAAAAAAAAGTCTTAATTTGTGTGATTTTTGTGTTTGTTGCCCCTCTGTAACTGTGCCCCCCATGAACTGATTGCCATGAAATGTTTAGGATCCAGAGTTGTTAGGGTGCAAAGATTAGAGTTTAAAATCAAAGTGCTTACTCAGCCCTAATATGCGGGTGCTACTGTGCCTGTATAATATGTATATTACAGGGGCACGATCATGCCCCTATAGTTAGGGTTCAACCTCCACTTCTATGCTGAACTCAAAATTTTGCACATTAATATCTTCACAACCATTCAAGTGATTTGTATGAAATTTTGCATGCACCATCAGGGAAGAAGGATCTCTTGATGTGGCAAGCTTTGTTCTGGTCAGATAATTAGGTGCGGAGATACTGAGTGTGAAAAAATGTGAAAATTACCAAATTTTTGTCATACCACTGCACAAAATCAGGTTCAGATTTTGGTCTGACATTTTTAGGGTAGAAACGTCTTGGGGCACAGATGTGCCTTTTGAAAATTGGTGAAAAAAACCTTAATCCATTCCAAAGTTATTACATATTAAAGTTTCCCATTATTTTAAATGGGAATTTCACTCTCCAGTTAGATGTCCCTATCCAAAAGGATCCTTTGTTACAAGTGGGCAATTCTTTTTCACAAACAGGTCATCCTGTGTTGCAAATGGGAAATCTTTTTCCATGCTGCCGCCATCTTGTTTTCATTTAGTGAGGGAAGTATTTCAGTGGGTTATATGAAACCATCACACAGAGACCAGAATAGGAAGGAATTCCGCCATGTCATGCTGCATGTTGGTGAATCCAGTACATATAATTATTCATTCTCTCTTTCTCCATCACACTCCATCCCTGTACTATGCAATAATAACATCACATTGTTGTGGTATTTACAGCAGAAGTGCATGTTATGCTGCACTGTTCCTTCATGATAAAATTGATGACAGAACTAAAATTATTTGCTTCCACTATGTCTGTGCAGTGAGGTGAGTAATTAAAATATTACTTCTAAAATTCTTATGTCTATTAATCTATTTGATCTGTGGATATATTCAGAGCTCTTTAATTTTTAGTGCCCTTATCTCTCATCCTTAAAAAGGTCATTTCCATGTTAGCATACATCACTCAGGGTTCAGGTAACACTGTGAGACGATTAACTGTAAAGACAGAGTGAGAATGAGGACACAGATTATGTGGGATAAAGTGGTAATTTTTAAAACATTAACTCCAAGCCTGAAGTGCAAGAAAAATTCAAGAACGTACATTTAACATGCATATTATAATAAATGGACTTTTGCTTACAAACAGCCATGACCAGTCTAAATCCTTGCTGGATCTACTTTCAGTTAACATTCATTACATGAATTCAGTGTTGAATTGGATACAGTAAATACATGCAGTTTATCCCACAATTTGTAAAAAAAACATTTTTTTGTCTAAATTACACAGTCTCAAAATCAGCCACATATCATAGTGTCTCACTGAACAGTAGACATAGTGTCTCACTGTACAGCATATCCTCCTTGTATACAACACTGGGGCAATACAAACAGGGGATACCCACCAGCCTGACTCAAAAGATGTCCTTTATCTTCATGATTGAGGGGGCAGGGCCATAGTAAAAGTCCAGTCCCCTGATGAATAAAGATAAACAGCATATCTTTTGTCAGGCCATTGTGTGTCTGATTTATAAAATATATATATATTTTTTAAAAGTATTCATCATTTTAAAATAAACTATTTGACTTACTGCTTTCAGTAAGGGGTGGGTTTATCTAAAGTTTAGAGTATCCATCCTGCAGTGATAAAAGCATCCACAGTGGACTACGCATCATGGAGCTAAAAACTGGTAGGAGGATGGCCTTTCATGAGTGTGGATAAAGACTATTACCACTCCTAATGGGCTGAAAGATTTCCAACACTAGTGTGTGGTTGAGTTAGTGCTGTGGCCTGAGCAGGCCTGTTGTTGTAGAAACCTGTGAGCAGACAGGGAAGGGAAAGCACCACAGCCCCAAGAAGACCTACTAAACAGCAACAGTTTAAAACAAACACCAAGAAAACCACCAAGCAGCAAGATTGGCATGGGGTGCTTTGGCTTTAAGCAGGAAAAACATTTAAAAATAAACCATATACAGTACCCACATCAGCGCCTAGATAATGCTAGAAGGGAGTTGGACACTCCTAGGGCATAAAGCTATGAACTGACTGGAAATTTGAGAAAACGCTATAGAGGCATAAAGCCATGAACCGATTGACAACTTGAGAAAGCACTGTAGTAGGGGTAGGGGTGAGAATGTGATACTGGGTGATTTTAACATGCCGGGAGCAGGCTGGAATACCATGCTATCTACATCTGCTGGGGAGCAAAGGGTGCTTAATACCCTCCAGGATGAATTTCTGACTCAGCTGGTAGGAGAATCGACTAGAAAGGGAAACATCATGGACTTGGTACTCGCAGATGGAGACCAGTTTAAGAACCTTTGGCTAGAAGTGACCACTCCATTGTATGTTTGCTGGGGAAGGAGTGGAATCAAACAAAGACCACAGTAGTGGACTTTAGCAGAGCAAACTTCAGGTAGATGGTTGATATTCTCAGGGAACATATAGGGAAAATCAGACCAGAGATGTGCACAGAGAGGTAGTGGGAAATTCTGAAACTGGGCATCCTGGAGGCCACAAAAACCTGTGTAAGATCCCACCATAAGATGGCTAGGGCTAAGAAATCTTGCTAGTGGATAAGGGAAGTGCAAGAGGGTGTGAGAAACAAAAGGATGGCCTATAGAAGGTACACATGCTCTCATAGTGAGGCAGACAGAGAGGAGTGCCACAGGCTCTCCAGGGAAATAAGTGGGAGGGTAACAGCTGACAAGTCTAAAAAGGGCATAGACTAGTGCATGGAATCAGGGAGGAGGGAGAAGGAATTCTATAGATATGTCAGGGAGTGAAAGAAGGGTGGGGCAGATAAGCAAGCTGAAGAAGAAGGGAGATGGGTAGAGGGGGTGGTAGAGCAGGCAGAAGTGCTAAATTATTATTTCAGCTCAGTCTTTACTAGGGAAAGGGACAGGCCACTGCCATGGGGGGGCAGGGTAGGGGTCATGGGGGCACTCACAGATCGTAAGATCCAGATGGGGAGGGTGAGAGAAGCTCTAAAGTCCTTGAGGATAGATAAAGCCCCAGGCCCAGACGGCATGTACCCCAGGGTTCTGAAGAAACTGGTGGATGTCCAAGTAGCTCCAATGATGGATCTATTAAATTCCTCCCTCCAATCAGGATGTGTTCCTCTGGACTGGAGGATGGCACACATTGTACCTCCCCACAAAATCGGACCTCGGGATGAAACAGAAACATAGAAGTTGATGGCAGATAAAGACCGTAAGGCCCATCCAGTCTGCCCATTTCTTTTTCTACCTTATGAATGCGCCATTGGCCTTTGCTCTGTCAATGGCCTATCTATTTATACTCATCTGTATTGCTCCCTTATGCCTATCCCATGCCTGTTTGAAGCCCTGCACTGTATTGTACCAGGGAACTACAGACCCGGTCAGCCTGACATCCATAGTGGGGAAAATGATGGCGGCCATCTTAAAAGAATGGATGATGGAGTTGTTGGAGTCAAATGGTTTTCAAGATGAAAATCAACATGGGTTTGTCCAGGAGAGATCATGTCAAACCAACCTAGTTGAATTCTTCAACTGAGTGACAAGATCCCTGGCTGTTGATGTTCTATACCTGGACTTCATCAAGGCTTTCAATTTGGTACCGCATGGAAGGCTGATCTGGAAATTGAGGAACCTTAGGTGGGAGAAATTTGGTGCAGTGGGTGGCAAACTGGCTTAACAACAGACAGCAGAGGGTGATGGTAAGGGGTGAAGTCTCAACTCACAGTAAGGTCATCAGTGGGGTCCCACATGGTTCAGTGATGGGCCCTATCCTTTTCAATGTGTTCATTTCGGACATTGGGGAGGAAGTTAGGAGTAGAATGAGCCTGTTCACTGATGATTCCAATCTGGAGCTGAGGTGGACAGCAAGGAGGGAAGGAGAGCAGTCCAGGAAGACTTGGTGAGGCTGGAAAACTGGGCATACATGTGGCAGTTATGGTTTAATGCACATAAGAGTAGTGTTCTGCATCTTGATGTTAGGAACCCTGGGTATAGCTACCATTTGAGGGGGTATGGTTACTGTCTCCAGGATGGAAAAGGATCTGGGGGTGATGACTGATGCCAAATTAAACAACTCAGAGCACTGCAGGAGAGCAGCTGCTAAAGCAAATAAAATGCTTGGGTGTATGGCTAGGGGGATAACATCTAGAAGCAGGGAGGTTATTCTTCCCCTGTGCAACTCACTGGCGAGGCCACACCTGGAATACTGTGTGCAGTTCTGACATCCCCACCTAAAGAAGGACATCACACTGCAAGAGAGAGAGTCCAGAGAAGAGCAACAAAGATGATCATTGGTCTGGGGGAAATGTCATATGAGGACAGTCTTAGAGAGCTGAACATGTACACCGTGGAGGACAGAAGGGATAGAGGAGATATGATGGAGGCCTTCAAATACCTGAAAGGAATCGATAGAGTAAAAATGGAGAGACTGATCAAATTGAAGGGGGAGAGGACTACAAGAGGCCATAGTCTAAAACTGGTGGGGGGACAGTACAGAGAGGAGGTGAGGGAACATTATTTCACAGAGAAGGTGGTAATACCCTGGAATGCGCTTCCCGATGAGCTGATAAAAATGGAAACTGTAGGAAGTTTCAAGAGGAGTTGGGACAAATACAGGAGCATGGTATGGGTTGGAAGTAAGGAGAACAGCATGGGTATGCAGGGAGGGGAGTGCGGGAGTGATGTGTTAAAAAGCGAGGTAGAGCAGCTACTGTACCTTACCAGTGAGCTGTGTTCGGGCAGACATGATAGACCGTTGGGCACAATCTGCTGGCAACTATGTATGTATATAAGTAAAATCCTAATTTAATCTAAACTATTGTAAAAAGTCTGGTCCCTTGATTTTACAGCAGGGGCCCTACATGGCTGCCACTTCCTATTAGTCAATTGTACATTTATTTGAAGTGACTGACAGCTCAAAAGGCCAGTTAGAGGAGTTACATAGAAACATAGAATTTGACGGCAGATAAGGACCGCTTGGCCCACCCAGTCTGCCCATTTCCCTACCTACTGGATAAGCTGCAGATCCTAGTTAACCAGCAGCCTACTTCTTCTTACCCCCACCCCCAGAATTGTCTTATGACTGTCCCATGCATGCTTGAATTCCACCACTGATTTTGACTCCACAACCTCCTCCGGAAGGCCGTTCCATGCATCCACAACCTCTCTGTGAAAAAATACTTCCTTAAAATACCTCTGAGCCACCCCCCATCTTCAAATTGTGCCCTCTTGTTCTTGCACACCCTCTTTTTGAAAGATGCTACCCTCTTGGACTTTGTTGATTCCCTTGAGGTACTTGAAAGTTTCTATCATGTCCCCCCTCTCCCTCCTTTCCTCGAGGCTATACATATTAAGCTCCTTAAGTCTCTCTTCATATGTCTTCCAGTGCAGACCCTGCACCATTTTAGTTGCCCTCCTCTGGACAGCTTCCATCCTGTCTATGTCTTTATGGAGATTGGATCTCCAGAACTGCACACAGTACTCCAGATGGGGTCTCACCAGCTGTCTGTACAGAGGGATAATAACTTCCTGTTTTCTACTGGTGATGCTCTCCCTATGCATCCCAGTAACCCCCAGCCCTCCTTGCTGCTCCTCTCACATTGCTTGCCCACCTTTAGGTCATCTGATATGACTACCCCAGGTCCCTTTCCATTTTGTTGTTGTTAGTATCTCACCCCCATTGTGTCTACTCTTCCCTGGGTTTTGTTTCCCAGGTGCATTACCTTGCATTTTCTTAGCATTGAATCTAAGCTGCCATATATTGACCATTCCTCTAACCTTGCCAAGTCCCTTCTCATCCTTTCCACCCCACCTCTGTGCATCAACTCTGTTGCAGATCTTAGTGTCATCTGCAAAGAGGCATACTTTTCCTTCCAGTCCTTCTGCAATGTCGCTTAGAAAGACATTGAAGAGGACCGGTCCTAATACTGAACCCTGCGGTACCCCACTAGTAACCCTCCTTTCTTCTGAGTGGACTCCATTTACTATTACTCTCTGTGTCCTATTCTCCAGCCAATTCTTTACCCAGGCTGTCATCTTGGGACCCACTCCCAGGCTGGCTAACTTGTATATTAATCTTTTGTGTGAGTTAGTGACATATCTTACTTTATTATGTTGCTGATAACCCACAGCACCTCAAACTAAATGTGTTTATGAGATTAAATAATCATCAACAAAATTAACAACATTCTTCTAAACAGGTGCCCACTGCTATTGAATAAAATATGAATCTGCATTTCTGAATATATGTTTAATATATATATATATATATATATATATATATATATATATATATATCAAAAATAATGCTATCACAATTTCTTGCAGTATGTGTACAATAAATAGTTCTGTGAAAATGGAATGGAAATGAGTATCACAAATCAGCAGACATAATTTAAAAATCATTAAAAATAAGCATTAATCGATACAAATACAATCATTAAAATGCTGCAAGTGGTCAACCTTTGACAAAGGAAGACTTTCATAGGAATGTTAACAAAAGAACATGCGTTATAGCACATGAAAATAAAACTAGGATTATCAGAAAGACATTGTTTGCTTACCTGCAGGCAAGTGGAGGGTTATGTTGTTGCAGTAATCTGTAAAACAGCATTCCGTCCTTGTAACATTGTTCGAACTGTGGCAGAAGACTTGGGCATTTAATTCCAGGAGAGATATACAGGCCTTAGTAACCTCTGCTTTGCCATGTGCCAGCATGACAGAGGACCAACATGCACCATCGGTTTCACATGAATAATTAGTACTTTTGCACAGTAGGCATACACATTTCAGACCTGCAAAACATAGGAAAACATTCATTAATGTACACGTAATAAAATGTGAGTATCAGTGAAGCTTCTTAATGTTTGCTTTAAGCTCAGATGCTAAACAACTGTGTACTGTTGAAACTGTATGCTTATGTTTTAAACAGAGTTTACTTTGCACGGTGCATGACCATCTTTTCCCATTAGGAAGGCTGTGACTGTAGAGAACAGAAATGCGAAGCAAAAAAATCACAAGGATCAGTCAACACAGCCACTGGCTGACTATGTGACCTTGGTCAAATAACTTGAACCCGCCCCGTGTTTCAGGTTTTTCCAAACTGTAAAATTGCATGAGCATGCAAAAAATGAGAAACGTATCAGCTGTGCTATCCTGGGTAAATAAAATGCACAATAAAAAATAACACGGACACCGATAATGTCTAAGAATACAATCATTGCATTACTTCAGCTGTAAAAAAAATTTACATTTCACCAGTTGCTCCATATATAAATGATTTATTAAAATAAGTATAACATATGTGAATTATCATGTCTAGGTTTTCATGTTACATTGTACTTTCTAATGAATCTTATTGGCTATTTGAACCATCCAATAGGAGGATAAGCAAGTTGCGACTGAGAACAAAGCCCACTGCCACATTTAGATCATCAGTTAATGGCTGTTAAGTGAAAGTAAACTATAGTAGTTTTTTTCCTTTTTTTTCAGTTTGTTTTTTTGCTTTCTTGTTCAATATGGTCCATCTAGTTTATTTAAAATACGCACCTGGGTAGTGGGCAGTCATTGCCAGTAAAGGCCCTTAGGGAAATATTAAGAACCCTGTTTACATGGATAGTTTTGGGTTTTGTGTGTTGCATCACCATTTACACCAGAACAATTGTTTGTGCCACTTTATTTTAGTGATCACTTTTAATGTCACAAGACAATCTGCATAACCAGCCTGTGCTGCCACCAAGGGGTTCTGATTCTGTTAGACCTTGACAGCGAAGCTCAAGAGGTCTCACAGAATCAGAACCCCCGAGGTGACAGCACTGGCTGGTTTGACACAGTTGCTCAGATAGTATTTTATATAGTGTATGGAGACCCCTTCAAAAAGTACAGCAAAGTACCTGAAATATGGGGCAGAGACAGGATAAAGTATTGAGCTCATTTATTAATATGTAAATGAAACAGTAAAAAAAATGCCACCGCTATCCTGTCACTGACCGAATACTGTCAGATGTGTGTGTGGCAGTTTTCCCATTCAACAAAGTGCTGTTTCGTGTGCTCTGAAAACCAACCAAAATGTTGTTATACCACAGTGTGGTGTAACCATGTTCTTAGAATTTTCTACTGTGGTGCAACAACATTGTGACACTGAAGGATTTCGGTTTGTAACAAGGAGGCTCCATACACTGTAAGTACAAATTCATACACATTGTTAAACAACTCCCACTTCTGTTACAAGAAGTTTGCATCATCTGTAACACTTTTCAACAGATGTTTCTTCCATATTAGTGTTCTGAAGTGGATATACCTGTTTGCCTGTCTCTTCAAAGCGTGTTTGAACTGGGATGAACTGCATGCAGGAACTCCGAGGGAATGCAGCTAGTTCCTGTCTATCGTCAGCTAACAGAGCAAACGGGGTTGCAGCTATAAAACCATCCCCATCTAGGTTTCAGCTGAAGGGGGTAGCAGCTGGTTCCTGTCTGGGGTCAACTTATAGTTAGTTTGCAGACAAGGAACTCTGAAGGAATGCGACTAGTTCCTATCTAGGGTCAGGTAAGGGTTGCAGCTTTACAGCAATCCCCATCTAGGTTCAGCTTAGTAAGTTCCTATCTCGGGCTAACGGGCAGGGTAAACTAGGGGTTGTAGCTTTACAGCCATCCCCACCTAGGTACAACTTCAGGGGTCAACTAAAGGGTTTTCAAGGTGGCCATAGCTAATCCCTGTTTAAGGTACACCAATGTAAGGCTATAAGGGCTTTACACTGTAGGTACACTGCAAGGAGGGATTGGAGCATTAGAATGTGGAGAGGAGGATTGCCAAGGGGGTAGGATGGGGTAAGTAGAGTAGTGCTGCAGGGGTTGTGGGGCAGTGGTTTTCTTGCGTACTCTGTGGGAGGTAGGGAGTGTCTAGTCTGAAGGAGCCTAGGTTGGCTGAGGGCAGAATTATGGCAGCTTAGACAGGAGAGTAATGCTGGTGGAGGGGGGGATATCCTAGAATGGTGAGGAAGGACAGGTGGGGGTGAGAGTGGTGGTGGTGGCGGTGGAGCCCAGGCTGGATGTGGGGCTGGGTAGCAGGGGGAATGGAACATGAATCAAGGCAGATTTCTTGGGTCCCTCTCCCCCAGTAAGAGAGGAAGCCAAGAGAATGGGGGTAGACATTAATAACAGGAATGGGGAAGGCAAGGAGGGAAGGGGGCTGCTAGGTGCACCCTCAGAGGTACTGGTGTGGAATAGATTCCTTCCACTGATTGAAGGAGTGAAGGGAGCTCTAGGGGAAGGAGAGGGAGCATAAGTAAGAGGGGGGATACAGTTATTAGGAGGGAAGACCATAGAGGGGAGGGAGGAGTGATAGGTAGAGGAAGGGGAAGGTAGCAATAGGGCAGGGAGGGAAGGTGAGAAGGCAGGGAGATGGGCAAGGGGCAAACATGCAGTGTGAGAAGGAGGGGAGAGAGCTGCAAGGGATGGGCAGGAGGTCAGGATGAGGACCAGGCAGGAGGGTGAAAAGGGTCAGAGAGGATCTCAGGAAAGACAAGAAGGAAGGGGGGGACAGGGAAGGGGCAGCTAGGTAAGCATGGGGGGACAGGACCAAGGTGGCAGATGGAAAGGTGACAGTAGTGATCTTGGGAGATTCTACAGTTAAAGGAATCAGATGGGAAGTCATAGGAGCTAGGACAAACCTCAGAAAGGTGCAGTGTATGCTAGGGATGACCACAGGGAGGGTGGACCCACTGATAGCTCAGAACATGGGACAGGAGGGGGAGACCTCACATCATCATTCACTTGAGAATGAATGACTTGACCAAATGTAAGACATGGATGGTTAAGGAGAAGTTCAGGGAGGTGGAGAAGTTCTGCAGTGGGGTGGGAAGGTCGGTAGCCTTCCCAGAAGTGTTATTGGTACCAAGGGATAACACTGCAAGAAAGAAACAGATCCAGAAATTTAATGTCTGGTTCTGAGGGTGGTGTGGGGAGGATGACTGCAGACTTGTTGGAGCCTGAATGGGGTATTGGGAAAATAAGGCCTTTTATGCACCATGTAAGTGGTATCTTAGTAAAAATGGCACTAAGTTTCTAAAACTGAGATCTGAAGAATATCGGAGCAAAGATCTCAATTTAAACTGATGGGAGGGGCAACAGTGACCATAATACCTTGTCACATTGAAGAGGAGGCTGAATGACACAACCCCCCCGCCCCACAATCACAGCAGAAGGAAGAGGGTTCAGGTGAGAAAGACAGGGATAGGGTAGGTGAGTGGGACTGGGATTGGGGGGGGCAGGGAGACCAAGGGGGGAGAACTAGAGTCATTGTGGAAGGTAGTGTCTTTGAATGCGGGGAGGCTAGGGAACAAAAAGGCTGTGTTGGAATTACTGATAGCTGAGGGAGAGGTGGGCATGGTGCCATCACAGAGACATTGGCCATGCCAAACCATGACTGGGACCTCTCAGTACCCTGGTATAAGCTATGTAGGAAGGACGGGGGGGTAGGAAGAGGAGGTGGAGTGGCTCTATATATGAGGGAAGGTATAACCTCTACCAGGTAGGAGGAGGCAAATGGAAGGACAGAAGTGTTGTGGGTGCTGTGGGTACAGGTACTATTAACAAAAGGTAGAAAGCTTAGGACAGAAGTGGTACACAGGACACCAAATCAGGATGAGGAATTAGACAAGCAACTGGGGTCCAAAATCATGGAGATAGGTGGGGGGGAGGTAGTGATTATGGAGGACTTCAATCTACCTGGGTAGATTGAAGGATCCCAGCTATCACCTGTACCAGGACTCAGGCACTGCTGGATGCATTCCAGAATGGGTTCCTGACACAATGTGTCCTGCAGCCCACCAGGGAGAGGGCCATATGGGACCTGGTCCTGTCTAATGGTGCACATTTTCAAGAAGTAAAAGTGGAGGCACCACTTGCAGAAGCTACCACCACAGTGTGTGGTTTCTCTTGGACATGGGCAGGGAGAAGATTAAGATAAAAACAAGAGTTCTATACTTCAGGAGGACAGACTATAGTAGGATGGAGATGTTCTGGGAGGGCACCTTGCTGAGATCAGGAAGGAGATGAAGGTTGACTAAAAACTGGCCATAATGAAGGTGGGGTTGTTGGCAGCCACTAATGTATGTACCAAACTAAAGAGCAAAAAAATCTAAAGCCAAAAGGCCCAGCTGGTATGATAGGGAGGTAGCCCAGGAAGTAAAGGTGAAGCAGTTAACCTTCAGGAAGTCCACGTGCACCTAGGAAGATGAGGACAGAGACAGAAGTATTGTACCAAAGCAAAGGAGGCAAGCAGAGCAGCCCAGCTGGCTAAGGTCAAGAGAGAGCTACAGCTGGCTGAGGGGGTGAAAACTTGGGAGAGGGCTTTCTTCCAGTATATCAGGGAGAAAAAGAATATAAAGAATGGGATAGTCAGGTTGAGAAGTGGTGGGGGAGGAGTGAAGAGAAATAAGAAGAACTTACCAAGTACTTCTGTTTAGTCTTCATTAAGGAGAAAGATGGTTCAGTACCTCAGGGGAGGAGGGGAAGCAATGGGGTGGGTGGGGACACAGACAGGGGAATTGAAGCTGACAGGGTGAGAAAAGATTTAAAGGCCCTGAAGGTAGACAAACCCCCTGGATGGCATTCATCTGAAGGTGTTGAGAGAGTTGGCAGATGTGCTAGCAGGTCCCCTGGTGGACCTCTTTAGCACCTTACTGGAGTCAGGAAAAGTACCCCTGGACTGGAGGACAGCACATGTAATGCCACTACACAAAAGTGGGCAAGGGATGACCCTGGTAACTACTGATCAGGCAGTCTGACCTTGATAGTGGGGAAACTCATTGAAACCATAATGAAAGAAAGAGTGGTAAGCTTTCTGGAAGAAAATGAACTCCAGGGTGAGAGGCAGCACAGGTCTCTGTCAGATAGGTCCTACCAGACTAACCTGATTGATTTCTTTGACTGGATAACCAGGACAGTGGACAGGAGCCAAGCAGCAGACTTGTGTCTGGATTTAAGACCTCCAACTCTGTTCTCCACAGGAGATTAATCAGGATGGTGGAGGACCTGTTGATAGGGAGAAACTGGTTTTGCAGGTTAGAAGCTAGCTGCAGAATAGATGTCCAGGAGTGATGGTTGAAGGTGGAGTTCTCAGAGGCTAGGCCAGTCACTAGTGAGGTCCCACAGGACTCGATGCTTTGTCAAGGGTTGTGTAACATCTTCATCAGTGATATCATATATAGGATAAAGGGTAAAATATGACTATTTGCAGATGACACAATGCTCAGTGGGAGAACAGACATGGAGGAGGGGAGACTGGACCTCAGGCAGGACCTGACTAAGCTAGAGAAATGGTCAGATATTTGGCAACTGGCATTCAATGTCAAAAGGTACAAGGTAATGCACTTGGGGGCAAAGAACCCAGAGAACAAATATTGGCTGGGTGGTGTGGAAGTTACCCCGTGACAGGAGAAGGACTTAGGGGTGATCATCATGAAGGATCTGAAACACTCAGCACACTGTAGGAAAGCAGATAAATGAATCATATGCTGAGCTACATAGCCAGGGGTATAACCAGCAGGAAAGTGGAAGTCATTTTGCCGGTTTTACAGATCCCTGGTCCGGCTACACCTTGAGTACAGTGTGCATTATAAAATGGCAGGGAGCAATGGAGTAACCTGATTGGTTATTTATAGTGTAATGTACAGTAGGACAACAATGCACTATAAATAACTAGTCCCAGTAAAAGTGCCTGATCACAGAATTTGATAGCTCTGTGATTCATCTTTAGGCATTCTATTTAGAATTTTATATTAATTTGCAGTCACAATTTTTTTATCCCACTAACATTTTCACTGCATCACTTTCTTAAGTTTTGAAAGAAGAAAATGTATTCCCTCTTCCACTTCAGCACAGTAATACAGACTTACCTGTACCCATAAGTTTTTCTCATTTACTTTTACATATTTCTTGTGTTATTGTTGTTGTTTTGTTGTACAGTACATGAGGGATACAGAAAGGGAAGGAGAAGCAAGCGAGCCAGCTGCAACGGCTGGTAAAAAAGAGAGGGACACAGGAGGAGAGCTGTTTTATTTAAAGTTTTTTTTTTAAGAGTGGATCACATGTAACTGAAGCTAGTGAGTTAGAAGACAATTGAACCCACACTAGCCATTCTCAGAGCATTTGATTTCAATGAAATTATAAATTCTGCAGAATGTAACAGCCCCCTTCCCTTCGCCTCCTGAACCCCAGACTTTCTGGGTCTGGCACACTGCCCTTGTATTCACTTACTCGGGACCGAAGAGCCACAGGTCTTTGATGACTTTGAGGCAGTCAAAGAAAATTAACAGCTGCTCCAGGCTCACCACTGGGTTCAGGTTCATCACCTGGATGATGGTGGTTGGGCTTCCTCCATTGTAATTCATACTGATGAGCTGAGGGTTTGTAGCACTGAACGAGCACCAGGAGGGCCACTGGCAGCTGCACTGAGATAACCATTCACCAGCTTGGCTGTTGCAGGACTAGGCCAGCTTGGTGCTGAGGAACAGGCCATGAATGGAGATAGATCAGTGACAAATAGTGCTCACAGTACACCCCCTGCTGCAGTAGTGGCTAAATTACTCATGCTTTGTGCTACAGTATATGCTAGAGGAGCAGACAGAAGGGAGAGGAGTGACATGATTGAAACCTTCAAGTACCTTAAAGGTTTCATTGGGTTGAGCCCTGAGGGTCACTTCGGCCTTAGTGGGAACATGATCACTAAGGGCATTGCCTCAAGATGGTGGGAGGAAGATTCAGGACAGAAATGAGGAGGCATTTTTTGTGGAAAAGGTGGTAGTTAAGTGAAATGAGTTGCCGAAGGAAACAGTCTCCCTGAAGGTAGTGGACAGCTTCAATGGAAGTTTAGCAAAGTAAAGAGGGACGCTGCACATAGGAGAGAGGGAGTGGGGGGGGCACTGGCAGGGAGGGAGAAGTAGATAACGGGGAGAGGGGACAGATCCCTCAACAGACAGAGCTCTGAGGATGCACAATGTGTAAAACATCAGTTGGACTCTGACTTCGGCACAATGCTGAACATGCCAGACTATTAAATCTTTTAGCACTTCATTGCTGCTTTTTACTCTGATTTGTCACAAGGCACTTTGAATAAAGGAGATGTTTTGCACCTAAGAACTCAGTGTGGTGAGCATCTGCGAACCTTCAGAAAGGGGAGGTGAGTGCCGTTCTATTTTTAAGCTTGCTCTCATATTGGTCTTTTGAACAAAGCACCACCAAGCCAAGGAACGCTCTGTTTGCTTTCACGATCAGCTGCATGTATTTCATATGCATGTTATTGAAATGCCAGCAAAATACTTATAAGGCTAGTTAACTTCTGCTAGGGTGTGTATTACACAGTAGCTGCTTGCCTGCATTATTGATTTGCTATATACTGGATGTTTCTGGGGCTCTGAAATGAGAAAACTGAACAAAAATTGTATTTGACTGTTTAATCTGTTAGCTCTTGCACTATTTGTGTTAACTGTCTTGTCTTACGGTAATGTTATGTGCTGGACATATTTTAGGGCCCTGTAAAGAGAATAGATACAGTACTGTAAGTTTGAGAATATTTAAACCACTGTACTAGGTGGGCATTATAATCACTACTACCTCTTTACTTGAAACCCTGTATGTCTGTGCCCGCTGAGCTCTTAAGAATGTATTCATTAACTGGTCTCACTGTGTAGCCCGGGTGCCATGTACCAGTAGGCTACTACCCATGCCTGATGACTACAATACAGGTTAAGGGCTCTGTTCTGGTGACAATTGGGGGTTCTTTCCCAAAGATATAAATAAATAGTGCAGTGCCTCCACCCAGAGTAAAATTATAGTGGGCCAGATATTTGCGTAGTACAACCCCCTGGGATGTTGTACCTACTCACCTCCCCTTAGAATCACCCAATACATAGAATACCACTTTAAACTGTAACTTTGTAAAACACATGCAGTTAATGATTGTAGCTAATAATATGCTCACCGACAATTTTAGCAGCAACAAATGTAACACTTTATTGTAGTGAATGGGGAATGGGATAGCAGTGAAAAAAGCAATAGTGATGCTGAATAAACTGGCAAAACCCAAAGAACAATAACAATAAATGTGCCCACCCCCAATCAGCAGCAACATTTAGATTCCCCACCTCCCCACTGGTACCAGTGTCCCTAAGTCTACCTGGGTACCCAGTTTAAGGTGCAGGCCTGATCGTTGCTGCAGGTTGGCCGGCATTGGGGCCCTTGGAGCAAACTTTAACTAAGCTGGAACTTGATGCAATTTTAAATTTAATTCTCTAGGTCAGGGCAGGCCCTGTTTTACTCACAGTTCTGGAGTCACAACTCTCTGGGTCTGAAGCATTGAGCAGTGCTGTGGAGGTAGCAGCAGGCACAATGGATGAAGTAAGACTGTCTGACAGCTGTTTGCCTTTTGGCTGACTCGTTGGATCTGGCAGCTTGTCGCCTTTTTGCCTTGCTTGCAGAGTCTGGTAGCTTGTCACCTTCTTCCTTGCTTGCAGAGTCTGGTAGCTTGTCACTTCCTTTGCTGGAGTACAGGAGCACTGTACAAGGTTTTCTGGTCCACAAAGAGCACAGACCAAAGGAGTGACCCCCATGGACCGACTCCCCCAGGAGAGTCAAGTGCCCTAGCACTCAGGTATGCACCTGTGGCTCCTTGCATCATAATCCATCCCACTTGATAAGGGTTGGCAGGTCCTTTACCTGGCTCCAGTATAGCTTGTGCAGGATGCAGTCACTGTCTCTTCCTGTAATGGGTTCTGCAATACCACGATGCAGCAGCGGCCCCTTCATTTCACCTCTAGTGGGACAATTGAAGCTGGCAGCAAAACCATCTTATGGGCAGCAGCCCAGCTTTAGCAGTAGGTTTCCAGCAGCAAAGACGAGCTCCCAGGCTGAGGAGCTCCGCAGGCTTCTTATTCTTTTTTTTTTTTTGCAATTAACTTTATTTTTCCATAACATAAGCATAACCCAGCACTTGTCATGGATGGATGATACAGGTGATTATACAGTGAAAGCAAAATAACATAAAACTCCAATACAAAGAAAGATGAACAAAAACAGCCCATACCCCATCCCCCTTCCCCACCCAACTCGTAGCAGGCACCCTACCATTCCCTGCCGGAGGTAACAAACTGTGTAAAGGCCACCATGGCCCTGTACTAAACTCTAGCGAAAGCTTATATAGAATAACAAGACCAAGGCATCAGCACAGCACTAATCCTTTTAACTGAAAAAAGGGCTATATCATTGAGAGGGAGGGAGGAGGACTATGTTAGAAGAAATGTTGCCAAGGGAATATTAACTTTACCATAGGGGAAGGGATAAGAAATATAAACCAATAATAGAGGAGAAAACATAACCCATAGCCTATCCTGGGAAATAAAGTTTGACAGTTAAAAAGGAACTTTACCCCAAGAGTCTTCTATGAGGAGACTAAATGGAGAAGGGAAAAAAGGGAGAACAGTTAACTTAGCCTTAGTAACTAAATTTGCTTCTTAAATTTAACAGGAAGTCTACCCAACAATTCTGAAACTTCTCACTGGCCTGGAAAATCCAGGCTACACATCTCTCCGCATTTAGAGCATTGAGAAGTTCGGACCACCATTCTTTAAATGAGGGTTCACAGTCATCTTTCCAATGTCGAAGTAGTAGCAGCTTAGTAACCATAGCAACCATAGCTACTTGTACCTTTTGAAAAAAAGTAGGGATCAGTGAGTACATACCTAACAGGCATGTATCCTCATTGAAAAAGGCTGCAATATTGAAATATGGTGCCACCCATTGTTTAACAGAGTTCCATAGTTTAACAATTTTTGGACATGCCCATAATTTATGGTGTAAGGTGGTAAATTCGAACCCACAATCCCCACATTCGGCTGAGGGTAATTTCTTAATTCAAAATAACTTGGCAGGCATATAATATAGATTATGCAAAATATTGAACTGGATATTCCTTAAACGGTCTTGTTTAATTAAGGCATAAATGTCTGTCCAAATCTTTTCCCAGGTTTTGACCGGGAAGGCTTTATAATTGTTTTCCCAGTAGTAAGCTATAGGAGTAAACCTGGACATGATATGGGTCAAAATTGATTTATATAACTTAGCTATTGCTTTCCGGCTCTTGGATAATGCCCACAAGCTACTTAGCATGGTTCCAACCCCTTCTGACCATGGAGGTTTCCCCAAGAAATGATGAATACATTGGCATATTTGGTACAATCGAAAATAGCCCTCATGGGCCACTGCAAATTTTGATTGCAGTTCTGAAATAGATAAAAGAGACTTATCCGAGACAAAACTTTCTAAATGTAGCTTAATAGAGTAGTTACCTGGAAAAGTTTGAATTGGGTTCTTACCTATCTGTAGATTGGGATTATTTACTAATGGTTGCCTTAGGTCCCTTAGGTTAGATTTCTGAAGCAAAGAACAAAGCTGTTGTAAGGCCCTCGTATCCCAGCCAAGGGGGGAGTTCTTCACCTTCAAGGGAGCTTTGGACCAAGGAGTATATAAAAGGGCCTCTAAGTCTATCCTGCAAGAATTTGCTTGCAATCAATCTAAAACAGCCAAGGAGGGGTGCTCACTAGAGAGACTGTCATGGAAAGCCAGTGCAAAAATCTATTAGTATGGATAACTAAATAGTAGACGTAAAAGTCAGGTAATTGAAGCCCACCTAACCCTTTAGGGCGAGTAAGCTTAGCATAAGCCCTACATGGAGTTTTACCTTTCCAAAGAAAATCAGAGCAGATCCTACAAAGAGACACAAAGAAAGACTTTGGCAGGTAAATATTGAGATTACATAGAGGGTAAAAAAATCTGGGCAAAATTGACATTTTAATAATATTAGCCCGGCCCCAAAGGGACAGTGGTAGCTTATTCCACCTCGCCAAATCTTCTCTAGTAGCTTTTACTAATGGAGCTAGGTTGAGGTCTTTAAGAATAGTTAGGTCACTAGATATCTTAATACCAAGGTAAGTTAAATATTCACTTTCCCACTGTAACCCCATAGATAGACTCCAATCTTTGGAAAGGAGAGGGGATAGCGAGTAAACTATAGTTTTATTTCTGTTGAGTTTATAACCTGAAAAGGAACTAAAGTGGGAAATAATTTGTAACACTCGAGGGAGAGATTGCCTGCTATTCGATATATGAACAAGCAAATCATCAGCAAAAAGGGATAGTTTACATTCAAGATGCTCCAAGTGTATACCCCTTATTGCTTCATCCAGTTTTAAAACTCTAGCTAAGGGCTCTATGTACAAATTAAATAGATAAGGAGAGAGAGGGCAACCCTGACGGGTACTCCGACATAAAGGGAATATGTTGGAAATAAGGTTGTTGCATTGGATTCTAGCTGATGGGCAAGAGTACAAAACACGGATTTGGTTAATAAAGGGTTGCTGAATGCCAAACCTTTGCAGTGTCGCAAACATATAGTACCATTCCACTCTGTCAAAAGCTTTTTCTGCATCCAGGGATACCAAAGCCGCCTCCAACTCAGGAGCCCTGAACGCAGAAATTAAATGAAATATCTTTCTAAGGTGGTCTGCTGAGGTACATCCTGCAACAAACCCTGCCTGTTCAGGACTCAACAAACCTTTCCACACACTCGCCAGTCTATTAGCCAAGACTTTGGCATAAATTTTTATATCGATGTTTAAGAGTGAAATGGGCCTATAGTTACTGATCATCGATGGATCCTTCCCCGGCTTAGGTAGCAAAATTATTCTCACTTCGAATAATGATTGCTCAAAATTAGAGTGGGAGCTCCAAAAATCGTACAGTTGCAATAATAGAGGAATTAAACATCCTTTAAAAGACTTATAAAATAGACCTGTAAAACCGTCTGGACCCGGTGCCTTGTCAGGTTTTAGGGAATCAATAACTGCTGAGATTTCTTCTCTAGTAATTGGGGCAATTATGAAGTTTTTACTTTCCTCAGACAGAAGTGGTAGATCTGCCCTTTCCAGAAAAGCCCACATCTTTCCATTATGGTCCTCTGACCATGGATCCGAAGTATATAATGTCTTATAATAATCTCAAAATAGGGTTATTATCTCCGCAGGGTCGGTCACCATAGCTTCTGTCTGGGGATGTCTGAGAGCTGTAACCCATTTGGATGTGGATTGCTGTTTTAATTGCCAGGCAAGTAGTTTGCCCACTTTGCTCCCTTGACCAATGTACAAAGCCTTTAATAGAGAAGCAGATCTCTCCACCTTCTCTAATAATGCGCTAGCATAAGTGACTCGCAAAGTAGATAGTTCTTGCTCTTCTTTGAGTAAGAGCTTATTGGTCCCTTTGGTTTACAAATTTTTAATTTTAACTAAGCAACTATTCAAGAGATAGTTTTTTTTTTTTTGAACTGTAGCAATGCGAATTAGCTCCCCCCCGCCAAGTTGCCTTCAAGGCTGCCCACACCTGGTCCACCGCAGGAATAGAACCCCAATACAATTTTATTGTGCTTTGTATAAAGTTTTGGAGTTTTGCAATAATTTGGCTGTCTTTTAACAATCTATTGTTCAGAGACCATGAGTGGGACCGGACCGGAATATTAGACAAAGCACATTGCATTAGGATTGGAGAATGGTCTGAAATTACTTGAGCCAGGATTTTAGCATCAGCTAAGTTGGACAATAACTGATGGCTGGTTAAAAAATAATCGATTTGAGAATAACTTTTGTGTATTGGAGAAAAAAAAGTAAAATCTTTACTTAACGGGTTGAACACTCTCCATGGGTCCACAAGGCCCAGGGACGATATAAATTCCTTTAAGGCTCTTTGCGCAGGTGAGGAACTTGCCCCCCTGCAAAAGGAACGGTCTAGGTCATTAGTTTGCACCAAGTTCCAGTCACCTCCTATTATAAGAGGGTAATGCAGAAAGGGAGCTAGAACCATAGCTAAGTGAATAAAAAAAGACGAGGATTCAATATTGGGCCATAAACTGAATCCAAGACAATATCCAGGTTGCCTAATTTGCCTATGACAAAAATGAATCTCCCCTCAGAATCAGGGATAGATTCCACTGGCGTGAAAGGAATTTTTTTGCTAGGAGCAAAGCCCCCGCTTATTAGAACTAAACTGAGCCAAAACCTGGCAACCCAACTCTTCTTAAAATGGCGCAATTGCTCTGGGGGCAAGTGTGTTTCTTGCAGAAACACTATTCCAGGATCGTATTTAGCAAGATGATTTAAAATCACATATTTCTTCTTATTATCTCTCCCTTCCTTTATATTCCAAGAAAGAATATTCAAACAATTAGTCATAACAGTAGCTGCAAATGTGCTGTTTGCCAGCAATTAAATGAAGGCCTGCAGTGCTGCCATCCCCCCTCCCTGAGCAAAACAGAATGAAAATCCCAAAAACCATAACCCACCCCCCAAACTCAAAAAAAAAACCCCGCCAATTTTAACTTATTTACAGAACTATATACCCAGGCCCATAGCCTACGCCACAACAAATGGTCCATGGTGCTCGCAAAAGAGCGAGCGCCCCTCCTCTGCCTCCCTCTAAACTGGAAGACTAAACAAAAAAGAGCTGAGGGGACAACCCCCTCCTTGTCTTAACAAAGAGTCTCACCCCAAACCACCATTACTGTATATAATGTTCACATAGTCTCGTACCCCAAACATCATTTGTCCCTGTGATCACATTAAGAGAGAAGGGATACAAGGGGGTAATCAAATGTAGTCTAAACACAATACTATGATTGCCCCCCACTTATTCAAACTATAATCTAGTATTATTTAAATGAGATATAATCATGTCCACGGATGTCTCTACAGCAGTAGAGAGCTACAGGGGGCATGGCAAATCTGTGCCTCCCTACTCTCAATCTATACCCCTTACCAACTTAGACAGGGACTCTATAGACCCTCCTTACACCCGTGGACCAATTAATCGTCCAGTTGCTGATCGAAATTTGTTAGGGGTTCTTGCCAAAAACTGTTTAGATTAAATAACCAGAGAAGTTAAAACATGTAACATGAAAAGGATCCCTTCAGAGAAACGATCTATAAAAGCGATCGTACATCACAGCTCCTGAGACAATATCTAAACTTTAAGTGAAACACCCGATGAGTTACTAAAGTAACATTAACCTGAGATACACTCTGTAGAGATTTAACCAGAAGAAAAAGCTCTTATCATAGAGCAGAGATTCGGGATAATCAAACTACAGTAACACTGCAGCCGAATGGAGAAAAGGAGCTGCACGAATAAACAATTCAGCTTGCTAAACATATACACAATAGTGTACCACCATCTAGTAGTCGAAAACAGCTATCACAAACCTCGCCCCACAGTACCGATCTATCAGAGTGAGAAAAGGGTAATAAAACCCGAAGTAGTTAAACCTGAAATACTGTTGTCCCAATGCAGACACCCCTATTGAGGTGAGACAAAAAGCATTTTCATTGCAGTCATTTCAAGAAGTAGCAGTCCAATAATCGGTATCCTGCACCAACATAGAAGGTCTTTCTAGAAGATTCTCAGCACAGGCTTCGGATTCCTTACAGTTAGGCTGATAACCTCTCACTTAGGAAATAGATCTGGATAATATTTCTTCAAAGCCTTAACAGCCTCTTCCACAGTGTCGAAACACTTTGATCCTTCCTTTAAGGCCACCTCTAATCAAGCTGGGTACAGCATACGATGTTTTATACCTGCTGCCCATAATTTTGAAGTGACAGGGTGATAAGAATCTCGGAGCTGGCAGGTTTTTAAAGTCAGATCAGGGACAAGCCTCAATTTTTTACCTTTCCATAGAATAGCTGATAGTTTCTTGGCTTCTCTGTTAATAAACTCTCAATCCAGGTAATTCAACAACTTAAATATTATAGGTCTTGGTGGGTCAAACGGAGCTGGCTTAGCTCTCAGGGACCTATGAGCTCTTTCTATAATAAACTCTGGACCATTTGGGGAAGGTCCCACCGTTTTCTTCAGGAATTTCTGTAGAAACTGAATAGTATTCGGTCCATCTTCTCCTTCAGACAACCCAATTAAAACCAGGTTGTTCCTCCTATTCCTTCCCTCAAGATCTTCGAGCCGATCCTCGATTTTTGTCAAGGATTTTTTAACTTCCACTAGCTCTGGTTCCATTCTGTCTTGTTTTCTCTCAACTGAAGCTATTCTTGCTTCCGTATCAGTGACCCTCCGGGCTAGCTGGGTGAGTGCTGGCTTAAAATCAACCACATCCTCAATTAGCTTCAACAAGGCTTCCTTAATCGATGTGAGCTCGGAGTAGACATGGAAGGGCTACAGTTCCTCCGATATGCTTTGGGGAGAAGAACTACGTCGAGGGCGCTTGGCTTCTGACTCCTGCACGGCCTCTTCTTGATCCGGTGATTTAGGCATGTTGCAAATTCTTTTAGCCCTCTATTTGTACCACTTCTGATTCTTGCACTTATTAACAGCCAAAATAACTAAAAAAAAACAATCGTGAGAGAAGGTTATCCGCAATTATGAGGCAGAGAAAGCGGAGCTCCGACAGATGCGTCTTACCCTCTGCAAAGCATCACGTGACCTTCCTGGGGCTTCTTATTCTTATTCTACACCAGTCTGGCTGCTTACCTTCTCCCCCATCATCCCCAAAGCTTAACTCGGACCTATTATTGACATGTCTCACTATTCCCAGTGTATCCCTACCCTGCAACAATTTGATGTAATGTAATGTAATTTAATTTACCCTACTTTTAAGATGTACCTGAAACTAGCAAGTTTTGTACCTCATGTGCCATTTTAATGATGTTCATGATGCCTACCATGTTTTTCTTTTTTCACTGTTATCTTAATTTGTACTTATTGTATTGTATAGTATTGTATTGTATTGTATTTGTATTGCCCTGTTTAGTCCCTGACATGGAACCTTTGAAAATGAGTCTCTGACTCAAAGGTATTAATCCCAATCTAAATAAATAAATAAATAAATTCCCACGGGGCTTCCAAATCCAGACCAAACTTGCCAAACTTCAAACTCAGCCACACACAGGTCAAATCCACCTCACAGGCTGATGGTTCCTCAGAATTCTGCAACTCTAGCTGTCAACACTGGCTCTCCAGGCAGTAGAAGGCAAGTCTAATTTTATTTCTAGGGTACCCAATCCCTGAGGCTCTAGGCACCTGACAAAATATAAAAAAATAATAATTTAAAATCCGGAAGTAACAAGAATTAATTAAATCAAGCTCAGCTGATAAAAATGACTAATAGTAATAAAAGGATTGGGTGCAAATTACTCTGTAAATGCAAGGCTGAAAAGGTGGGGCTATAGCCTCTGCTTAAAAACACCAACTGAGGGGGCCTCCTGGACCGCAGGTGGAAGTGCATTCCACAGGGATGGCCCAAAGACACTGAAAGCTCGATCACCAGATGTCTTGAGCCAAACTCTGGGACATCGAGAAGGTCCCTCAAAGAGGAGCGGAGGGAGTGAGCAGAGGTTGTAGGTGTCAGGAGCTCCAACAGGTAGCCAGGACCCAGTCCGCATAGGGCCTTATAGGTGAGCAAGCCCACCTTGAAAAGGACCCTTGACCTGACTGGCAGCCAGTGCAGAGCACACAGGACTGGGATCACATGACAGGACCTAGTCAGGCCCATCAGCAATGGGGCCACAGTGTTCTGTACCAGCTGCAGTCTGTGGCAGGTCCCTCCTATGACCATGAAGTAAAGAGCATTACAGTAGTTGAGCTTAGAGGTAACAAAGGCAGGTACTAGGGTTGGCAGATTTTCAGGCAGAACAAGGGGCTTGATCCTGGCAACGTTCCGCAAGTGGTAAAAAACACTCTTAACCACAGATGAAACCTGATCTTCAAAGGTCAGCCTGCTGTCCAGCATCACACCTAGATTACGCACCCTCAGGGAAGCAACCAACAGAGCAGACCCCAGGAAAAGACCTGTGTCTGCTTCAGGTTGCAACCCATCATGCCTGCAACCCGGCTTGATCACCAGCACCTCTGTCTTATCTGGAGTTAGTCTGAACCAGCTAGAAGCCATCCAGTCATTGATTTTAGCCAGACAGATGTTAAGCATGTTGACAGCACTGGATGTTCCTGGAGCAAATGACAAATACAGCTGGGTGTCATCTGCATAGCAGTAAAACTCCACGCTGTATTGCCGAATGATCTCACCCAGGGGCAGTATGTACACTGAGAACAGCACTGGATACAGGACTGAGCTCTGTGTAACTCCACATGACAGAGGCATTGGGGAGAAGGAGAAGAAATTCCCCATCACTATCCACTGCACCTTCTCAGAGAGATAGGACTCGAACCATCTGATGACAGTACCAGCAAGTCCACAAAACTCACAGAGCCAATCAAGAAGCATGACGTGGTCCACAGTGCCAAAACCTGATGAGAGACTGAGGTGCACAAGAACCAGCCTGTCTCTTCTATCTCTAGCCCTGAGTAGGTCATTATGCACCCTAACTAGAGCTGTTTCTGTGCTTTGTCTGGCCGGAAAAGCCAACTGGAATGGCTCATAGATGTCAAAGAGCAGGAGGTGATCCTCAAGCTGTTGTGCCATCAGTTTCTCAATAACCTTGCTCAAAAAAGGCAGGTTGAAGTTTGGACAGTAATTAGCCAGGACGTCTGGGTCGAGGGAAGGTTCCTTAAAGAGAGGTCTTACCAGCGCTTCTTTCAAAGCCACTGGGAACACCCCTTCCATCACTGAGCACCTGGCAATCCTGATGAACACCGGGCCAACAGCCTCGGCACATCCCATTAATAAACACATCGGGGCTGGGTCCACTTCGCAAAAATGTGTGCTTCAGTTCTAAGATCAGCCCAGTCATTTTGAACACCTCCACTGTCTTAAACTCTTCCCAGACAGGCAGAGTGCCTCTGCTCCTACTAGTCCGGCCACTGTGAGGCATTAGCCACCCTGACAGAATTACCGACCAGATAGCCAACACTCTGTCAGAGAAGAATAGATCAAACTCTTCACACAAGGTGGATGAAAAAATCTTCTTCGGCTGTAGACAGGAAGGAAGGAGAAGCCTATCCACAGTCTGAAAAAGCTTAGCAGGTCTGTTCTTCCCTGCTGCAATCTCCCCGGACAGGAATTCTGCCTTCTTATGGGAGATTGCCTCCTGGTACTCACCATAGTGGGCATACAGGGCAAGTTTGTTCAGCCTCCAGCAGGGTTTTCCACCAGTGATGCTCCAACTTCTGACCATTGATCTTCATCGCCTTGAGATTCCCCATCAAACCAGGGGGATCTCAAGTGAGAGGATCTGGGTCATATATGAACTGGAGCAATGGCATCCAGTGCTTTGAATACCACCTTGTTATAAGTGGCCACTGCCTCACCAGTGCCAATCGCACAAGCTGCCTCAACTCTAGATAGGTCAGCCAATGCCAAAAGTCCTTCTGGGTGCAAACCCCTTAAAGGGCAGTAGCTGAACATCTCCACAGGAGAAGGACTATCAGGGGGGCCCTAAACATGAACCCCATGGTGCAGTGATCAGACCAGGAGACCCAATCAGTCTTGAGGCTGTCAACCCCAAGATCCAGCTGGAACACCAGATTGAGTGTGTGGCCATGCTGGTTGGTCACAGAAGCAATAGCTTGTGTCAGGCCCAGTGAAGACATTAACTGGAGGAGGTTATAACTGAACTGCGAGGATTCATCATCGACCCAAGCGTTGAAGTCCCCTAGGATTAAACACTTGGGGGGACTCCAACACCTGGTCAATGATGAAGTTCACTACCTCCTGCAGGAATTCTCCTCCTGCCCCCAGAGGGTGGTAAATAAACAGAATACTGTAGCCTGCACTTGGACCCCTGCACGTGGCAACACACTCAAAAGACCTTGTATTACCAACTGAATGCACCGTGAAGCCCAAGTTGGCTCTAAAAGCTATGGCCCCTTCCCCACCTCTGCAATCCTTCTTCAGGCAGTGCACTATGGAGTACCCAGCAGGGACGGCAGCCTCTAGAACTGGACCAGCATCGTCACCCAGCCAGGTCTCCGTAATGCAAGCCAACAGAGGAAATCAAGTCCGCAAAAATGGCAATCTTGTTCCTTATCAACCTGTCATTGCAAAGCACTGCCCAAAGAGGATTAGAAGAGGCAGCTGGCCCTCTAGCTACCTGCCCACTCAATCTGGTGGGACCCCTGGGTACAGGAACCAAATACGTCTGACATCTCCCTTGGCCCTGTTTAAATCCAGGGTGTCTTCTGTACCTTACAACCTCAATGCCCTTCACCACCCCCTCCTCAGCTGCCCTCCGCCAACAATGACCCAACCACCTTCTTGTAATCCCAACCTCCCTGCAATGCCTGGCAGCAATAGATGAAACTGGGAGGTCAGTAAAGGGGTGGAGATCATGAAGCAGAGAGGCAGCATAGATGATTTGTGCTTGGCCAACACCCCAACACATCACAGCCTGGTAAACTACCCCAAAACCAGAAAAATCCAGTAAAAACTATTATAGCTAATAAGCACAGCCTTAAACATAGTAGTAAGCAAACTAAAACACATATGCAACCAACTCACTCTAATTATACAAACTCTATACAATACATCCACACACCCCAATCATATATGCCCAGTTTTCTTTTGTTTTTTCTTTTACTGACTACTCGCACACCACCATCCACTCACCCCCCTCCCAAACCATAAACTATCCCACAGAAACAAACCAACCCCATCACTAATCACAATAGATAAAATAATTAATTAAAAATAACTTTAAATACAAGGGAGAGATCAAAGTGCAGTGTGCTGTAAAATTCCAGTTCAATGTGCTACTGAAATTGAACAGTAGCTTTCCAGTTTTTAAACGTTCAATGTCATAGAAACATAGAAACATAGAAACATAGAAGTTGACGGCAGATAAGGACCGCAAGGCCCATCCAGTCTGCCCATTTCTTTTTCTACCTTATAAATGTGCCATCGGCCTTTGCTATGTCAGTGACCTATCTATTCATAGTCATTTGTATTGCTCCCTTATGCCTATCCCATGCCTGTTTGAAGCCCTGCACTGTATTCATAGCCACTACTTGTGGTAAGCCATTCCATGCATCTACCACCCTTTCTGTGAAAAGAATTTCCTCACATTCCCCTTAATCGGCCTCCTCTAATCTCATAGCTGTGTCCTCTTGTCCTGCTATTTTTCTTATATTTAAACATGTTAGACTCTTTCACCTTGTTTATGCCCTTAAGGTGTTTAAATGTCTCGATCATATCACCTCTCTCCCTCCTTTGCTCAAGGGTATACATATTGAGCTCCGTTAATCTGTCCTCATATGTCTTCTGATGCAGTCCCTGCACCATTTTGGTTGCCCTTCTCTGGACTGCCTCAATTTGGTTAATGTCCTTGTGAAGGTGTGGCCTCCAATACTGCACGCAGTACTCCAGATGGGGCCTAACCAATGTCCTATGGATAATTGTACATATGGTTGTTATTTAAATTCCTCAAGGGCAGCTGCACAGGTACAGAGAAACAAAAGGAAAATGGTGCTCACATTGCCATGGTCCAAAGGAATCCTTTAGAACTACTGAAGTTAGAACAAAAGGCAGTTTTTGAGGAGCAAAGTATTTAAAGGCAAAGCTACAATGAAACACTCCTCTCACCAGTGAAATGTAGCAATGCCAGATCTAAATAATAGGGCACTCACCCTCATCACCAGTTCAGGAGACTCTTTAAAGTTCTTGGGCTTTCGGCTGCAGAAGTCCTAAGCCAGCATCCAAACTTTTCCTCTGCACACAATGAGCCTTCTTGACTCGCTGAGAGCCCAAGCCAGACTGCCCCAAGATGTAAGTGTCCCTGGGGTTTCTCTCCATCAGTAACATTATTAAACATTAACTCTCTGATTATTGATTGGGTATTGATTTGGGTACCTAGATTAGGATTTACACTTCCTACCAGCAGTAATTTCTTTGAGTTTGGGAACCTAAGTCTCTGATTGGCTGTCTCTGGGGTCAAATGCAAATAGTATGGCCACCACAGTAAACAGTTTATGGACGTTTATATGCTGCCCCACCTTTAGAGTTTTAGTGCAGCCAAACTGAACAGTGGTTACATATATTTGCCCCACAGACTGTTAGCAGCTTCTTTTATCTATCATTCGGCTGTAGAATTACATTTTAGAATCCTTCCCTTGCCTGTCACTGCCTTTGTTTTACTATGTCCCCAGAAGCAGACAGGCAGTTCATTAATATTAATATCCCCCTCATTAATATTCATATTTACCCCCCCATTCTATAGTGCTTATTGGCACTCTTTCATTAAACAGTTTTGTGGCTTCCTAGTGGCCTCCTCCATGTCACTGAAGACCAATTAGCTGTTCCTGGGGGTCAGGAGCACTGAAGAGGCTTTGATTAGCCGCGATCATGGCCTGAAAATAAAAATGCACTTCTGCTCATGCGCAGGCCTCCACTTGCACATCTGTGCACAGCGCAACACGGTGGCTCTGCGGCTTTACTCCTCTGGCCCAAAATGACTAAAAAAAATATGGGGGGGGGCTGGACAGAGACCTTAATGGTTACACAGGACCTGAACTGTAGCAGTGGACAAACAAGGAAGACGGGAAAAGAAACGGGAGACCAGGCAGCCCCCACAAAGGGCAAATGAAGATAAGCCCCCACCCGACTGGGGGTTGCACTCCCCCATGCCTGAAAAGCTTGGCATCTGCACCAAGTCCTTACCAGGGACCTGGTAAAGGCAAACATTAAACACAGCAATTTAGTATACTTTTCCATGTCTAACTAGACAACTGATTCCTAACGATCACAGGCAATCAGCTACATGTGTACTTTTTATAAACAATACAACTATTTACACATATACCAGTACTGGAAAGCTTTTTAAATTTTTGACAGCTGTCATGACAGTAAATGGTGTGCCATAACCATAGGAACCTTTTGAATTTACTCTCTGGCCAGTTTTAGAGGAGCACATTATAAGTACAGACTTCAACCTCCCCTTTTACACTTTGCAACTTTCCCTGTTCTGGGTGGTTTGGCACTAGATGGGCACAGGACAATTTTGGCAAAGACTTTGGAGTGCCATATATGACTTTGTGGACCACATACATAGGCAAGTCAGTGGGAGCCCCTGGGGAGTCATATGTGAGCTTTAACAGAGGTTTTAACAGTTCTTTCAGAACATCTTAATGGCATAGGCACTTCTTTGGCATTTGTGGTGATCAGTCCAGGTTCACTGTCCACCAATGAAGCATCCTCAGGCAAAGTGGGTACCACAATCTCCTCTGATTCTTCATTTGTCTCAGTCTCCTCTGACTCTGCTAATTTCGGTTGGAGTCCCCACCTTCTTGCTCTGATTCCTATTCAGATGTAGGCCTTTTATCCAGGGATATGGTTTCAACTGCAGGTTCAAAGTCCACAGATGTTTCCGAATTTTGACTTGATGCAGATAGCTCTACAGCCAGCATATTTGTCACATTTTCTGGCATGTCATTTGCCCCTTGTAGTAGCCTGGCAAGTTCTGGAGGTGGAGATTAGTAGGCTGGATAGTAGTTAACTTCTCCCTCTGACTCAGAATCTGATTCATCTTGCTCTACTGCCTCATCTGTGGTTGCAGGGATGACTTTAGGTTGACAGGCACTCTGTTCATTTGGTTGTCTGTGGGTAGAAGCTCTGGTTACTGGGGGTTAAGAAGGGTCTGGTTTGTCTTGTATCATACTAACAACCTTGTCCCCAGTTGGTAGCAAGTGGCTGGGGTGGATAATTTTGTATCCATGGATCTCTCCTTTAGACCTGATCTTATACACAGGGAGTCTATCAAGTTTCTAAATTACCTCATAGGGCATGCTACCCCATCTGTCTGCAGTTTATGTTTGCCAGGGATCCTCAGACTATGTAGTAGCACTGTATCTCCAGACAGTAACTCTTGAGCCTTTATTCGTCTATCAAGACATTCTTTGTTAGCTTAGTTTTGTTTGGTGGCTGCCTCAGCAGCTAACTTATAGGCTTTGTTTAGATGTTCTCTCAGCTTTTGGACATATTACAAGTAGTTCTCAGATTTTGTACCATCTACAGATACACCAAAGCACAAGTTGACTGGGAGCCAGGTTTCTGTCCCTAACATCAGGCTATAGGAGGAGAACCCAGTAGCATCACTCTTTGTCCATTTGTAGGTGTGGACCAAAGCGCTGACTTGCTGGCTCCACTTGCTCTTGTCTTTTGGTGCCAAAGTACCCAGCATGTCTAGTAATGTTCGGTTTAACCTTTCTGGCTAAGGAGCACCTTGAGAATGAAAAGGTGTGGTTCTGGATTTATGAACACCCCATAAGGACAGCATTTCTTTTATAAGGCGACTTTCAAAATCACAACCTTGATTTGAATGAATTCTCTGTGGCTCCCCATAGTGGACAAATAATTTTTCTACAAATACCTTGGCACCAGTTGACACTTTCTGGTCTCTTGTTGGGAAGGCTTGGGCATATCGAGTGAAATGGTCTATAACTACCAGGATGTGAGAGATATTTTGGGAAACAGGCTCAAGGCTGAGGAAATCTATACAGACCAGTTCCATGGGGGCACTTGTCACAATATTTACAAGAGGAATGGCTTTCTGTGGCAGCACTTTTCTTTGAACACATCTCCTGCAATTTGTGCAGTACTGCTTGACATCATGTCCTATTCTAGGCCGGAAGAATCAAGAGCAAGCCAAGTCTAGCATACATTCAATTCCCAAGTGGTCAATATCATCATCATGGAGAGCTCTGAGGACAATTCTCTTGAATTTTTCAGGTAATACCAGCTGCACACAAGGGGTTCCTTGTGGGTCTTGCACTTCCTAGTACAGTAACATGTCTTTAAGTTTAGGCTTTGACCAGTCTCTTAACAACAACTTTGTGTTTGAATCATTAGTGATTACATGAGCAACATCATCCCCTTTATGCAGGGTACTGAGTACATCACAAATGCTTGGATCTAACTTTTGCTCTCTCTGCAGATCTTGGTGGGTCAGTTGAGGCAATGCTCTCAAGTCCAAGGTAGCCAAATTGCAGTAGGCTGTTGGGAGACAGTTACCAGAAGCACCAATACTATCCACCAGACAGGGAGCAGTTTCTATGGCTAGCTGATCATCTGTATCAACCTTTTTACATAATGCTTTTAAAGTTTGTTCTGGGATTTTTATCCAGGCTTGGTTGTCAGCAGAGGGTGCCACTGGGCATTGGGACAAAGCATCTACATCAATGTAGTTGAGATCACGCTGGTATTCAACACAGTAATCATAGGTGGACAAGGCTGACAGCCACCTATGCCCCGCTACATCAATCTTTGCTGTAGTTTGCACATATGTTAAAGGGACACTGTCAACCCCCTTAGGCTTCAAAGTGTCCTTAGTTTAAAAAACACATTTTATGATTGTTGACATTTTATAGAGACTGTTGATGCAGCTGGTAGCTTGATTCAGATCCCTGTTTTCTTCTAAAAAGTGAAAAACTTAACTGCCCACCATACTGGTGTTACCACACCAAATCATGTTTGTTTACATTTCTGGACCAGCTCCCACTGCATCTTTCCTGGATTTAGGAACACCCCCAACATGATCTAGCCACTGATTATGCAGTGAGAGTACAGAAGACTATTGTGTCATGAGTGGGTGCACTATTTGAGGGTTCATAGGTGTAGTATGAGTTCGAGAGACATGCCCATATGGAACTCATTGCCTATTGGCAAAAGTAAACATTTTTACTCCCATATATTGATCCAGTCCATACCTCTCAACTGTCCCTGATTTTCAGGGATGTCCCTGATTTTGCCTCAAAATTTTCCTCTGTCCCTCATAAAATTTCTGTTTTTGTGACTGAACAATGTGGATTGTAAGCATAACATAATATTAAACATTAAAGTTACAGACTGGTTCTTCATCAGAAAATGCTTCTTACTCTAATTCCCTTATTCCTAACAGCTTTCTGAGAGAGTATTACCAATTTTTAAGATGTGTCCCTGATTTTGGGTCTCTGTCCCTGATTTTTTTAAGCCTTGTCCCTGATTTATGAGGTAACAGGTTGAGAGGTATGATCCAGTCTGTACTTGAATTCTATCAGGTTATTACTAGTAACAACCTCAGTTGGTAAGGTGTTCAAAATAGCAGGAACACGCTGGGTAAAGTAGTTATTCCTTTTAGATGTTTTGTTAGTAGTAATTTTTAACCTTAAATTATGTAATCTAGTGTTTGAAATAACCTGTTTTTCAAGACCAATTGCCTCACATAAGGCAGGATCTTTCAATGATCTGTGAACTAGACACAGATCACCCCTTAAGGATCTATATTCTAAAGAGAATAGGCCAAGAAATTGTAGTCTATCATTATAGTTAGTGTGTTTCAAGCCACTGATCTTCTTAGTAAATCTTTTTTGCACCCTTTCAATAGTAGTTTTACATCCCAAGGAAATAGGGGTGCAAAATGATGCGCAATAATCAATGAGACCTAACCAGACTTGTGTATAGAGGGATTAGGACTTCTGGTTCCCTACTCTGAATATGTTTTAATATGCAAGATACTGTAATATGCCATGACATTTTCTAGATATATTGTCAGTATGAATTGCTAATGTTAAGGAAGTGTGCACTAAGGGTAGTTCAATGATATGAAGCAAAACAAAGCTGGGTATAGCTATACATTACCATGTATTTTGGTTCTAATAAGCAAGGAGGCAGATAAAACAACCAGCAACATTAATGAATTTTAGAGGAAGTAAGTTATCATAAAATGTGGAATTTTATCTAAAAATAATATGATGCAAAAAAGGTTGACAGTGTCCCTTTAAAGGATTGTTATCAGTTCTTACAGTGATGTGCGCCTCATACAGATATTCATGAAATTGGTCAACAATGGTCCATTTCAAAGCAAGAAACTCTAACTTGTGCACCAAATATTTTTTTTCCCCATTGTTTAGGCTTCGGCTGGCAAAGGCAACAGGGCGCAGACCCTCTGGGTAACTCTGATAAAGGACTGCCCTGATACCACTGAAGCTGGCATCTGTATGCAGAGTGTAGGGCTTTTGTGGCTCTGCATATGCTAGGAGATGCGCATGAGTTAGGCGGTAAATTATATTGTCAAATGCTTTGTCACAGTCTTCGGTCCACCTTTGGCCAAAAGGTTCAGAGGGCTTGAAATACTGTATAGGTTCAGTGGTGATGTCAGACGCTTTTGTTTTCTTGTTTCTATTGGCAAGTGGGTAGCTTTGTAGCAAATTTAAAAGGGGTCTCACCACTCTAGTGTAGACTTTGACAAAGCTTCTATAGTAGCAACAGAAACCCAAAAAGCGTTGTAAGTCCTTCAGATTCTGTGGTGCAAGCCAGGTGGTTACTGCCTCAACTTTGTTGGGATCAGTCTGTATGTCTGGAGCTGATACTATGTGTCCTACATATTTAACAGACAACTGGAAAAATTGACATTGATCTGTGGAAAGCTTGAGTCTGAATTATTCCAGGCTGTCTAACATGTTTAGCAACCTGGCCTCATGCTCCTCCAGAGTTTTCCCAGTCACAATGATGTCATCCAGGTACACCAAATACTAACAAATTCATGTCTCTGACAGCTCCTTCCATGAGGCGCCGAAAGGTGGCAGAGACACCAGAAATACCTTGAGGCATCCTCAGAAACTCATAAAAGCCAAGAGGATATATGAATATTGGGGTTTTTTTCTGTCTTGGGGAGCCATTGGTACTTGGTAATATCCACTTCTCAGATCTACTACAGAGAACCACTTGCTTCCATTAAGATAGTCTAAAGCATCTTGAATTCTGGGCATGGTATACTGATCAGGAATTGTTCGTTTGTTGAGGGTCCTGTAATCCACGCACATGCACAAAGGTCCATTCTTTTTGCACACTACCACAATCGGTGAAGCATAGGGACTTAATGATTCTTGGATGATGCCAGCAGCCAGTAACTCTTGTAAGTGCCTGCTCACATCATCAGTGTCGGCAGATGCCAGCCTGCAGTACCTCTCCTGAAAAGGGCATTCTTCATTAAGTCTGATGTGGTGTTCTTCTCTGTTTACACACACCACATTCCACTCATGCAGCGAGAACGTTTTTGTTCTTTCCGATAGTTTTTGGTGAATACGGGTCTTCCATTCCTCTGGCATAGGAGAGGCACTGAAATCAAACAGGTATGGAGCAATACTGGGATGGGCACCATCTTTGGTGGGAGTAGCTTGTACCACCATGTCTGCACAATACATATGTGCCAGGGTGTGCCCTTTCCTGACAACAGCATCTCTATCTGTTACATTTTTCATCTGGACGGTAACTCGCTTGACATACGAATGAGCTCTCACTGGCAATACACTTGGCTTTACTAACAACCCTGCAGCCAGTCCATGTTCTTCAGGGGCATCAAGCATCAGGATTTGATTCTTTACATCTTTCTTTAGGCGTACCACACCACTTATGTTGCACTCAGCGTTAGGGGGCAACACTATCTCTTCAGTGTCTCAATGCCAAACTATGCCTATAGGATTATCTTAGGTTTCAAGTGGAGTCTTTGCTTGTCTCTGATAGGCCTTTCTCACCACTGGATGTACAGGTACAACTTTTCCTTTCTGTTCCACCTCTCTTTCTTGGCAGAGCTGTGCCAGGCATCAAAACATATGGGCATTGGTGCCAACAAGTACGTATATGCTGTCATAGATCCCCATCTCAGGGCATACCAAAGCCAAAGTTTCAACCGGGTGTCCCACTCCAGTTAACTTGGAGGGAAAAGCAATCCATGCTTTGATGTAACCTACAGTAGATGTGGGTAAGAAGTGTCACTAAAGCTCCATACATTTAAGCCTTCCAAAGGCTATAGGGTAAGATGAGACAGCAGGCAAACATATATGCACCCACTGCAAAGCATAGACCACACAATGAATTAACTATAATTCATTTATTAACAAAATCATGCAATGAACATCTCATAAAAAACAGAGGTGGAAAAACTGCCAAACTAGTGCATCAGGAGAGAATAAAAACTAACTTTTTGCAAGGGTGTACCCCAGTCTTCCTCAGAGTGATCTGTTAGTGTAAATTCAAACATATTTATAGTAACATCCATAAAAAATTCATTAATTGGTTCATAGATGACTATGATAAAATCAGTCATGGTAACAAGATTTAATTATCAAATTAATTCACTACACAGCAGTATTGTCACCAGGCACAAAAAATTGATTCATTAAAAACAGTTGATCCCATTTGGAGTGTTAGCCTAATCAGAGTCAGCTAATTGTTTCACAGCATTGCATTTAGTAACAGAACGCAGTCAACACAGCATCCAGCATTTCAAAGTTTATGCAGGAAGGCAGAAAGATCAACACTTTCATTTAACCCCTTATTACTCCTTGCATCCAAACTTTCACGTTGGCCCAACCATTTTTCCAGGTCGCCCCCCCCCCCCGAGCCCAAATTTACCCTTTCTATTCCAACAAAATGTATGTTATGTTGCATATGCAGACTGCTCTTCATAGCCCCTAATCACGAATAGGTGGGTAATGCATGCTGGAGGCTTGTTACCCACCCGAAGAGTTCCACACCTGTGGACAGGTGTGCACCAGCCGGTATTCACTACTGGCTGCCACCTGTTCATGGCCCCACCCCCCTGGTGTGCAGATGCCTAGAGGGCATTTCCATGGACTGGGCATGCATCTAATAGGATGACCAGCCCTGGTCAGTGAACAGATCCCTTGCACCCGTGGGACACAAAAAACAGTAGTGGGTGCGATGTACACCACCAGCTTGGAGCAGTAGGATGCCTGGTCAGCCACCCCCATCTCTCTGTGATGATCCATGGGCTGGGGTGGCATGTGGTGGGGGTCTGCAGTGGCCCCATGGTAGCACTGCTACTGGTGGCGGGCATCCTAGGGGGGGCGTGTATCCCTTATGGCTGGGTACTACCCAGCATAAGGTGTGCCCCTAGCACTTCACACCTTTGTGAATGTCGCGGACTATGGGCATGCCCCCAACATGCCCCCACTCTCTCCCGATGTGTTGCAGTCCATGCAGCCAAGGGATCAGGTGGCAAGGAGCTGCGTGCCCTGATTGTTGAATTCTGCACCCTGGGTGCATGGGTGCAGAGTGGATACACACCACAGATGCGCAGTGTGTAGCCACTCTGCACAATAGTGCACAGGGCCCAATATGTCTTTCAACTGCATTACTATCATCACCATTTTGATAGGCAAAACGACGCTCACCAGTTCTAATTTTAAACTGCCTTGTTATTCTGCCCACATAATAGTGGCCATAACTGCAGTTCAAAAAGATAGACCACTCCTGTTATGCTACATGTGATGAATTGTGCAATATTTATACTACACCCAGTGATAGGATTAATGAATGTCTTACATTGCGCAACATAATTGCAGTAAATACATTTTCCATGTCCGTGTGTCTTTTTATTCTTGTGGTAATATACTAGGGGAAACCAAATCCCTAATGTTTTTTAGTCTCCTAAATGCCACCACAGGTCCTCAATCTACAATCCCTTTAAGTTTAGGTTCTAATTTTAAAATGGCCCGATTCTTATGAATGATATTTTTACTTCATCAGATCACACAGAGTAAGTAGAAGCAAATGGACACTGCTGTGTTCTCTCCCTCATTTTATTTTTGGGCACCAGGGTTTGTTCCCTAGTCAAATCTGAAACTGTAGTGATGGTATTAACAATAGAAATATCGCTATACCCCCTCTGCTTAAACCTATGTACCTGCTCCACTTTCATTTTCTCAAATTCATGGGATTCTGTACAATGTCTTAGTGCTCGGATCATTTGCCCCTTGAGAGTATTATAGGTAACGTGGTGGGTGGCAACTGTTAAACATAAGTAAACTCTTATGGTCCGTTTCCTTTTGATACAATGTGGTGCATACCTCAACAAAAGAGTTCCTATAAATCCATAGATCCAGGAATGTGATCTCCTGGGGGTGAATGGTGTGTCTGAATTTTAAATACCCACTGGTGCTTTCCAGCCAAGACATGAAGACAGGGAACTGATCTAACATGCCCTTCCAGATCACCAGCATATCATCCATATAACACCGCCACAAATCCAAAAAGTAAAAATAGGAATTTGTGGCAGCGTCACACAGTACCTTATTTTCCCAGTGTCCAACATACAAACCAGCATAACTGGAGGCCATAGTGGCCCCCATAGCAGTGCCACATATCTGCCTATAATAGCCCTGATCAAAGAAAAACATATTTTTTGTTAACACCATCTCAGCAAGTGCTACTAGGAACCAGGTAGACATGCTCACCCATGCCTCTATGTATGCTGTTCAAAGTAATACTCCATGGTGGCCAACCCACCATCATGTGGTATGACTGTATAAAGAGAATCAATGTTTAGTGTAGCAAAAAAACACCCTTCCTCAAAGTCAGTATTTTCAAAAATGTTAATCACCTTCATGGAGTCCCTTACATAAGAATGCACTGATTTTACATACGGCTACATAAATTCATCGACAAACATTGAAAGCGGCTCTGTGAGCCAACCCTTGCCCAAAATTATGGGCCTACCTGGGGGATCGTGTGCACTTTTGTGGATCTTTGGCAGTGTATAAATCACAGGCACTATTGGATGAGCCACAGTCAGAGCTCTATAAATACCATCAGACAGATATCCCTTTAAAAATGCCATATTCAGTAAGCAGTCCACATCTTTTTAATAGTCCAAGATTTGGTTGGAGGACAGTCTCTCATAAAATGCACTGTACCCCAACTGCCTATAGATCTCTTGAATGTAGTCAGCAGTATTAACCACTACAATGACTCCACCTTTATCTGCTGGTTTAATAACGATCTGGTGATTGTCAGCCAGATCCTTCAATGCTTTTCTCTCTTGCTGAGTACAATTAAGAAGGACAGTTCATGATACTGCTTCTCTTTTCAGGATTTCCAAATCCATTTCACATTTTTTAATAAACATAGCATCCACAGGGTTAAAGTTGGGGAAAAACATTGACTGACCTCAATGTGGGAATATCTTGAGAATTATCCCCCGCATCACTATTATCACAATTAGAATATAAGCACTGAAGTGCAAGATTTCTTGCATATTTGTGAAAATCTACCATAGTTGAGAAAAAATTTATGTCAGTAAATGACGCTAAAGACAGCCCCTTACTTAACACCTGCACTTCACAATCAGATAGAGTATAGTCTGAGATGTTAATGACAAGTAGTAAGTTTATCTGCGGGGTGGGCGCACCATCTGACAGAAGTTGCTGTATTAATAACCTCACCTTCTGCCTCTACCACACCACACCCCCCGCATCCTCTTCCTCCACGATACTGCTGGGATTGTGGCTCCTGAAATCTTGTCCACTGCTGACTGCGCCTTGGATATGAAACCTCCTCCTTCTCCTCTGCCCCTGAAAAAACATCAGAGTCATCTATATCTGATGGGCCAGTCGTGTAGTCAAGTACTGTCCCTTCTTCACTGATGACACCAGACACATTTTCCACAGGTTCTAGTATACCTGGACTTCAGCAAAGCCTTTGGCTCAACCCCACATAGAAGGCTACTAAATAAGTTACACAGCATGGGGGTAGGGCAACAAGTGGTGAACTGGATACAGACCTGGCTTAGCAGAAGGACCCAGAGGGTACTAGTAAATGTCTCTCTATTAGAAGAAAGGAGGGTAGATAGTGGAATGCCACAGGAGTCGGTGCTAGGTCCAATACTCTTTAATATTTTTATTTGTGACATATCTGAAGGCCTGGAAGATAAGGTGAGTTTGTTTGCAGACAATACAAAAATGGGCAACAGGGTCCTGGCTACGTAAAGGACCTTCTTGCACCTGCTGTCTCAGTCTGCTCTCTCTGCTCCTCCTCCAGGGGCCTCCTCATGATTCCCAGGATGGGGTTAAAAACTGATGGCAACAGAGCATTTAGTGTTGCCGCCCCTGTCATGTGGAATTCGCTTCCTTTAGCTGTTAGGGACGCCCCTTCAGTGGAAGTATTTAAGGCCCGCCTCAAGGCCTTCTTGTATAATTAGGCCTTCCTGGACCGTGTTTTATAGTCCCTACCTATCTTTTAGAAATTGATGTCTGATTTAGATTTTAGTTATTCTGAATTTAGTTGCTGTTGATGGTAGTAAATTCTGTTTTAATTGTTTGGAATATTATATATTAATGTTTATTACTATGTTGCTTTGTATTTATTTTGATTGTTGTATGGTGCCCAGAGCCTCTGAGATGGACATCTTTTAAACAAAACTTGCCTTGCTTTGCCTAAGTACTCCGGGAGGAACAGAAAACATGAAGGCTGACCTAAGGACTATGGACCTATGGTCAAAAACATGGTGACTAAACTTCAATGCAAAAAAATGCAATATCATGCACCTTGGAAGAGGAAACCCAGGAGAAGAATACTACCTAAGAGGAGTAAAACTGGAATCCACTAAGCAGGAAAGAGATCTAGGAATAATTATAATGGATGACCTGAAAATGTCCATGCAATGTGAAAAAGCAGCACTAAGGGCAAATGGCATGCTGGGCTGCATAAAAAGGGGGATTACCAGCAGAAAAAGAGGGTCATCCTGCCACTCTATAGATCACTGGTGAGGCCACACCTGGATTACAGCTTCCAGCTCTGGAGGCTGCACCTTAAAAAGGATATGGACATAGCAACAAAAATGATACAGGGAATGCCCAGCAAAACATATGATGAAGGACTGCAGGACCTATACATGTATTGCCTGGAGCAGCAAAGGGAGAAGGGAGACATGATAGAGACCTTCAAGTTCCTAAATGTAATAAACAAGGTACAGGATCAGAACCTGTTTTGGATCAAGAATCACACCAGAACTAGGGGGAACGATAAGAGGCTGGGGGGGGGCAAATTCAGGTGTAACACATGCAAGTTCTTTACAGAGAGGATGGTAGATGCATGGAATGGCCTTCCATGGGGAGTGGTGGAGGCAAAATGGTTGGAACTTTCAAAAATGCTTGGGATAGGTACAAGGGCACTATAACACTAAATAACAGTTAAGGGAGGGGGACAGGAATAAGGGCAGACTAGATGGGCCATATGGTCACCTTTTGCCATCACTTTCTATGTTTCTATGTTTTTAGAACAGATTTTGTTTTTTCTGAGGCATCCTTCCTATTGGACCAATCATTTACTTGGTTCAACTTATAGTCATTCTCGTCCCTAATGGAATTTTTTTCTTAACTTTTTGCAGCTGTATATTACAATGGGAAATTTGATCAAATAGTATTTTGTTATGTGTATCAAATTCCTCCATTGTGGCATGTTGTTTGAATAATGCCTCAGTTTCAGCAGTTTCCTTAGTGTGTTGCTCTCAAATTGGGTTGGCTCTAGTTAAAATTAATTTAATATTCTTAAGAGCTGCCTCCTGCGTATTAGCCCACCACTGTGCCATTAATTGTGCATCATCAGTGCCATAAGCTGATTTATTTAAAATGCGAAGTCTGCGGTGGAATTTGCTTTACCTCTAAGTAGGCTTCAAGAGTCACCCAGTGACAGTACATCCTACGGCCTTTATTACTTATTTTTCAAGTCTTTTAAAGATAGTTTTTACCTCAGTTATGTCACGTTGCTCCATTGCTGTGTTTGCTAAGATCAGGTTAACTCCATTCTAGGATTCAAACAGTGTCTCTGCAAAACTCTTGATCGCATTTGGGTTATAACTCAGACCCCCTCCAACATTATTTGCTTCTGTCATAATGAAATGACATGCTTTTCAACTCATATATACAGGAATATGCTACACAGGGAGAACTACTGACACCCAAAAAAGATGAATGTAAAATATACAGACATACGCCAAAAACTCTGGTCACTGAGAACTGCACTCACTTACACTCGTGTAACTGCAAAAAACAAACATATTAAAATTGGTGGTCATTGCCTTTTACTCCCTGAACATGGGAAACCTGTGCTGTGATATCATTGACAATCAGGCAGAACAAAATCAGCACCAGGGACCAATTAGTGGTGCAACAACAACTTAACACAGCAAGCAAGAATATATGCACCCACTACAAAGCATAAACCACACAATGAATTAACTATAATTCATTTATTAACAAAATTGTGCAGGAAACATCTCATAAAAACCAGAAGCAGAAAAATCACCAAACTAGCGCATCAGGAGAGAATAAACACTGACATTTCGCAAGGGAGTACCCCTAGCTTCCTCAGAGTGATCTGTTAGTGCAAATTCAAACATATTCATAGTGACATCCATAAAAAATTTAATTAATTGGTTTACAGATGATTGTGATAAAATCAGTCATACTTAGAGTCACACTTGGAGATATAGGACAACAGAAGGTGTGTGCCCATATAAGTTGTCCCCACTACTCAGTGGAGGTAACAAAATTACTAACTGCAATGTATCTATCTAACCTAGCTTTAAGGAAGTGGAATAAAGTTGCATTTATCCCCTTCCAGCCATCTGTGTGCCGGTCCAAGTGTGCCCATCAACAGGGCACCAAAATCTCTGATTCGCTGCCCCTTCCCCGAGGTCCGTTTTCCCCCGGAGTTAGAATCTATAGATGGGGGGCATGGGGAGTACAGCCCACCCACATCACAAGAGGGAATCAAACTCAAATTTCTGGTGCCCTAATGACGGGAGCACTCAGACAGGTGCCGTCCAGTGGTGGAACAGCATATACCTGTACCACTTCCTCTGGCAGTTAATTCCATAACTTAATAGACCTAGACACAAAACCATGTCTCCCTAGTTCTGTTCTGTATGTCCTGTCATTAATCTGTTGTTCATGGCCTCTTGTGTCATATTTGTAATTCCTGAAGACCATGTCCAAATCCTCCCTTAGCATATCATCTTTGAGAATTCTATATAATAATAATAAGTCCCTTCTTTTGCCCCTAACCTCCAGGGACCACAAACCTAAATGACTAAGCCTATCTGCATAGGATTTGTCCCTACATCCTGTTAATAATTTTGTAAGGGCCCTTTGAGGTTTTTCAACCATCTTTCTGTCTTGTTAAGTGAGGACACCAACTTGGAGAGCCGTAGTCCAAGTGTGGCCTTATATAAGCATTATACAGAGGAATCAGGACACCCTCATTTCTGGAGAAAAAACTTCTCTGCACACTGTTTACCAGATACATTGCTTTGTTTGCTACATATTTACAGTGAGCTTCACTCTTTAGGTCACTCCTGATATACTGTATGTGCCTAGGTCCCTCTCACAGGTAGTTTTCCTCAAATTAGTCCCGTGAATGCAATAGTTCTGTTGGATATTGTTTCTCCCCATGTGCATCATGGTACATTTATTCAGACCAAATTTCATCCCATTCCTCTCTGCCCATTCTATAATAGTTATAATATCCTTGCCAAACCTTAACCTGTCTTTAAAAGTGTCCACAACTCCCCCCGAGTTTTTCATCATTGGCAGATTTGATTAAATTATTCTCACTCTTGGTGTTAAGATCACCTATATACACACTAAACAGCCGTGGGCCTAACACAGACCCCTGCAATACTCTACTTCTAACCTTTACCTCCTGGGATATATGGACATGGATATCCACAGCTTGATTCCTATCCATTAGCCAATGGGTGACCCATTTAACAATGGCATTGTTGATGCCTAATTTAACCATTTTAGAGATCAAATTCCTATGAGGCACAGAGTCAAAAAACTTAACTAAAATCAAGCAACACCACATCCATTGCTTTTCCTTGATCTATTTTTTCTCCTTTATAGTTATAGAAACTTATGAGGTTGGTATTACAGGATCTATTACATACAAAGTCATGTTGGGATCTATCGATAATTTTCGTCTCAGTTAATGAGTTCCTGATTTCCTAAGCAATTAGGCCTTCAATTATTTTCCGTACAATTGACATCAGGCTGACCGGGCGATAGTTGTCTGGGTCAGCCTTACTCCATAGTAACAAGATGTAATTATCAAATGAATTCAATACATGGCAGTATTGTCACCAGGCACAAAAACTTAAATCATTAAAAACAGTTTATTTCATTTGGAGTGTTAGCCTAAACAGAGTCAGCCAGTTGTTTCACTGCACTGCATTTAGCAACAGAACACAGTCAGCACAGCATTCAGCATTTCAAAGTTTATGCAGGAAGACAGAAAGATCAATGATTTTATTTAACCTCTTATCACTTCTTGCACCCAAATGGTAGATCCGAAAACATTCATGTCGGCCCCACCTTTTTTCCAGGTCGCCCCCTCCTTGATCCCAAATTTATCCTTTTTATTCCCACAAAATGTATGTTATGTTGTATTGGCGGACTGCTCTTAATGTGTTTTACAACTGCATAACTATCATCACCATTTTAAATGACACAAATCTGCTCACTAGTTCTAATTTTAAACTGCTTTGTTGTTCTGCCCACATAATAGTGGTCATACGAACATACGAAATTTGCCAGAAGATAAAGGCCTAGAGGTCTATCAAGTCTGCTCGAATGTGCAGCTAGCACCCCTTATTCTGCAGCTGCCCCTCCCTTCTACCCTTCCCCTTCATTAACCCTCCCCCTTGTCCTGTCCCATCCTCGTTTGAAGCAGTCCACTGTTCTACTGCTTACCACTTCAGCAGGTAACGCATTCCACCCAGCCACCACCCTCTGTAAAAAAGTGTCTCCTCATCTCCCTCCTGAACCTTCCTCGCTCCAGTCTCATATCATGGCCCCTGGTGGCCCTCTCCTCCCTTACTTTGAACAGCTCCTCTGTACCCGTCTTGTTTATTCCTTTCATGTATTTAAAGGTTTCAATCATGTCACCCCGTCTCTCCTCTCCTCCAGTGAGTACATGTTCAACTCCTTCAATCTCCTCTCGTATGATAAGTCCCCCAGCCCCTTGATCATCTTTGTCGCTCTGCGCTGCACCCCCTCCAGTAACTTTATGTCCCTCTTCAGACACAGACACCAGTACTGCACGCAGTACTCCAGGTGTGGACTACTAATGACCTATATAGTGGCAGAATCACTTCCTCCCTCCTCGAGGATATACCCCTTGCAATACAACCCAGCATTTTGTTGGCCTTTGCAGCTGCCTTCCTACATTGTGCCGAGTTGTTCATTGACCCTGTACTGAGCACACCCAGATCCTTCTCCTCCTCTGTCTGGGCTAGCTGCACTCCCCCCTAGTTGGTAACTCCTCCTTGGGTTCTTCATCCCAAAATGCAGCACCTTGCACTTTTTGGCATTAAAGCCCAGTTGCCAGGTGTCTGACCAAGTTTCAAGCTTTGCCAGATCATCCTGCAATGCCTGCCATCCCCTAGGTCATCCACCACCGCTCTACCTTGGTATCATCAGCAAACAGACTGATCTTGCTCTTGATGTCCCATGATATGTCTGCAATGAATATCCCAAACAACACTGGTCCCAACACTGAGCCCTGTGGAACACCGCTCACTGCCCTTGGGTGTGAGAGCTCCCACCCACCACCACCCTCTGTTGCCTTCCCTGCAGCCAGTTTCCTACCCATCTCACCAGCTTTGCACCCGCCCCTGTGCCTACTAACTTCCTTCCCAGCCTTCCATGTGGCACTGAGTCGAATGCCTTACTGAAGTCCAGATACAGGACATCCACTGCATGGCCCCTGTCCAGTTGCCTAGTTACCCAGTCATAGAACTCGACCTGGTTGGTTTGGCAGGATCTGCCACGTATGAAGCCATGCTGTCTGCTGTCCTGTAGTCCTTTGGCCTCTAGGAGGGCCACCAGCCTCTCCTTCAGGATAGTCTCCATTAGCTTACCCACGATGGATGTGGGGCTCACTGGTCTGTAGTTTCCCGGTTCATCCTTGGGGCCACTCTTGTGGAGGGGCACCACATGAGCCATCCTCCAGTCCTGAGGTACACACCCCGAATGTAGTGAGGCATTAAATAGGTCTGCCAAAGGTCCTGCAAGGACCTCTGCCAGCTCCTTCAGTACCCTGGGGTGGATGCCATCTGAGCCTGGTGCCTTGTCCACCCTCAGTGCCTTCAAACCCTCTCGAACTCTGATCTCCATGATTTCCCCATCTGTCACCACTTGCCCCCTCCCGCTTCTGCCATTTCTCCCACCTTGGGTGTCACCCCCCTCTTCTCGTTAGTAAATACTGAGCAGAAGTACTCATTTAGTGCTTCCGCCTTATCGCACCCTGCTTCCACCCAACCCCCCTCCTTCCTAATCCTACTATGTGGTCCTTACAGCTCCTTTTCTCCCTGATGTACTTAAAGAAGTCCTTCTCCCTTCTTAATGCCTTGTGCCAGCCTGAGTTCCTGACATGCTTTGGCTCCCTTACTGCCCTTGTCACCTCCTTCAATTCTGTCAAGTACTCCTCCCTGTCCTCCCCCCTCCCTGTTTTCTTGTACTTCCTAAAGGCAGCTCTTTTCCTCCTTACCTTTTCCATGACCTCCTTGTTCAACCAGATCGGTTTCTTAGCCCTAGCCTTCTTGCTCTGGGCTTTGCAGCAGGTTTTGGTTGCCTCCACTATCCCCAGGTTTATGAGCTCCCACCTCTGGTTAGTGTCCATACTAGATTGAATTCTGGCCAGGTATCCTTTTACCACTTCCCCCATCCTCCCAAAGTTGGCCATCCTGAAGTCCAGCACTATTGTGCCAGATTCCATTCCTTCCTTGCCCACATCCAATGTGAGCCATACTGAGCGGTGGTCACTCCCTGACAGCGGTTCCTCCACTGTAAGTTCTCTCACAAAGTCCCCATTTGCCAGCACAAGGTCAAGGGTATTTTTTAACTTGGTTGGTTCACTGACCATTTGCAGCAGGAAGCTGTCCTGGAAGGCACCCAGCAGTACCTGCTCCCTTTTGTTCCTGGTTGTTGGGGTGCTCCAGTCCACTCCTGGCATGTTGAAGTCCCCCACAATCACCACACTACCCTTCTCGCAGGTCCTCCTGATCTGTCCCGCTAGTTCCCTGTCTAACTCCTCCGTCTGAGATGGTGGCCTGTACACCACTCCCATTCTAAAAATACTATTCTTGGAATCTTGGATTTGCATCCAAAGTGACTCCGTACTACCCTCCTCCCCTTCCTCCCTTACACACTTCAGTCCTCCCTTCACATATAGTGCCACTCCCCCTCCTTTCCCAATCACCCTGTCCCTATGAAATAACCTGTACCCTGGTACAGACAGGTCCTAGTCATTGTATTGGGTGGTCCATGTTTCCATGATGGCTGCAATGTCCACCTCTCCCTCTGCCATGAGAACCTGTAACTGCAGTTTTCCTCCCAAGGCTCCTAGCATTAAGGGTAACCACCTTCCACCCTTTCCCCTCCCATCCTGCCCTCCTTTCCTAGCATCACCAACAGTACTTGCCATTTGTCCTTTGTCACTGTTATGGGGGTAAGCTCATATGGTTTCCCAACCTGTGGTCTCTGCATATCTCTTCCCAACTGCCACCCCCACTCCTAGTTTAAATTCCCAACTTCCTCTATGTACTCCTCCATCCTCTGTTTCAACACTTTCTTCCTCCTCACCAAGTGTAGTCTGTCCTTGGCATAGAGACTACTGTCCTTCCAGGTCCCTCCCCACCCCCCAACAGCCCATACCCTTTAGCACAACACCAGGTTCTTAGCCATCCATTAAATTCCTCTATTCTCAGCTTTCTTGTTGTGCTTGCCTTTGGCACTGGAAGTATCTCTGAAAAAGTTACTGATCTTCCTGCCCCCTCACATAATTGTGCTAGTTCCTCAAACCTCCTCTGGACTGTATCTACTGTCTTGTCAGCCAGGTCATTTGTCCCAAGATGTATAATTAAATGAGGCTTGTCCCTACCCCTTCTAGCATATTTCAGAACAGACTGTCCCACCCTTTCCGCTGTCATTCCTGGCATGGCCTCCACCCAAATGCGACTATGCCTCTCCCCCTTGCTATCCCACCTAAATCCTCTTAGTATTGAGTCCCACAGCACTAAGATTCCACCCCTCTTACTCCCTGCTTGCTTCCATTCATCTCCCTGTCTCATTTACAGCTCCTCTTCTTCCTCCTGCACATTATTTCCACCTTTTACCCCTGTTGCAATTCTCCCAGCAGAACTTCCCCCCGCTCCAATTTGGTCCAGGCATTTATCAACTACTCCTCTAATTTCATCATTTCCCTCCTCCACCTTCTTCCTCTCTAGCAGTGCACAACTATTTTCTGAAGGCCTTTCACAAATGCCCGCTCCCTCTCTCTTCATAGTAACCTGTTCTCTCCTTTCCACTCCATGACTTTTGCCACTTCTTCACCTCCCCTCACAAGTCCCTATCTCCTCCTTCCATTTGTCTTTTGTCTCCTGACCTGGTTTCCCGGCAATTGTTCTTTCTGGCCTGGGCCCTTTGTCTCTGCTTCCTTCTTCTGACCCTCTCCTCACCACTGTTGGCTTAAATTGCTCCTCATCTCCCCTTCTTCCTCCCTCCAGTATTGGGCTAAACCCACCCCCAATCTGCCTTGCCTGTCTTAGTTCCTCCTGCAGACCCTCAATCTCCTTTCTAAGTTTTTCTATGTGGTTGCACACTAAACATCCTCCCATACTCCAGGCAATTTTTAGAAAGATTGGTGCACCGCAGTTGTTGTAGCCTACCACCCTACCCATTGCTGTCTTTGCCCACCGACGACCCTCCCACCCTTCCAGATGCAGGATACCAAACACCCCCAAGTCTCCCCTCTCCCTTTTCTATCAGTGCAAAACATTTTCTTTATTTCCCTTACCTCCTTTGTTGCACACGTTTAGATATATTGAGCAACTGCTTTTTATATTCTTATCCTTCCTATCCACACTCAAAAACAGACTTTAAGTAGCCATTGCACAACCTTCTTTAAACTCCTACTCCTCCTTTCCCCAATGCAATATCAATGCGAAGAAGTAATAATGAAAGCTCCTAGATTTGCATTTACTTCCCTTCCACTGAGAGAGCAGTCACCTCTTCACTTGCTGCTGTTCCTTTCCTGGATGTCTGCTTTTGCTATGACAGGTGCATATCCTTTGCCTGTTTGAGGAAGTGATGTCAGAACCCCTGGTATAAAGGAAATAATGGCCCAAGGGTGGGACCAGCCCAAGTCTTCCAGAAACAATCAGGTAGCTGAGGCCTCTGGTCAGACCATTAGCACCCTTCCCCCACTCTGCACTCAAACTTTGCAGCTAGTGAAGCCAGCAACAATGAATTACAATTCTACTCAAAGCCCCCAAAATAGGTTTGCTACCCAAAGAAAAAGGAGTCCAATTCAAACAGCTTCAGCAACAACACATCAAAATAGGCTTGGAATTAGAAGATATATGTCTCCAATTCAAAGAAACAGACCCAGTTAAATCACACCAATTATGTTTTAAAACAGAAGAAATAGGCCTCTACAAATGCAGCCTGCCACACAGTGAATCAAACAAATGAGCCCACTTATAGCTACCAAAACAGGTTTCAAAATTCCAACAGCCCCAAACAATACCCTGCTAGCCCCTTAGTAGTAAGAAAGAAAAGAAATAACCTTCTACCAAGTAGAATCCTCAAGAAACAATGTAAAACAACAAGAAGCTACTGCACTGTAGATCTGATCCTGTCCCCCCTTCTAGTTCCTTTTGAGAAGCCAAAGCACTGAGTTCCAAACTCTGTGATTTCCCTTGTGCTGCTTTCAAAATCAGTCATAACTGCAGTTCAAAAGATAGACCACTCCTGTTATGCTACATGTGATGAATTGTGCAATATTTATACTACACCCATTGATACGGTTAATGAATGTCTTACATTGTGCAACATAATTGCAGTAAATACATTTTTCCATGGCCCTGAGTCTTTTTGTTCTTGTGGTAACATACTAGGAGAAACCAAATCTCTAAAGATGCATGGACATGGTTACCCCCCCCAACCCGACATGGCTCTTTTAAATGCAGAGAATGCATTTATTGCAATTATGTTGCACAAGGTAAGACAAATGGGGGAGAGGGGGAAAGAAATGGAAGACCAAGCAGCCCCCATAAGAGGTAAATGAAAGTAAGCCCCCACCCAAGGGTGGGGGGTTACACTCTAATCGTGCTATAAGGGATTTATGTGATAACGGCGATCGCAGAATAGCGATCACCATTAGGGCATATGTACATTGCCAAAAATACATTTCGGTGATGTACTCTCTGGCACACAGCAAAAGGGCATTGGTGACTTACGTTATCCACATTAATGTGGGGGGCTGTGCCCCCACACATCCCCCTACTGAAGGATTCTCAACTCCAGAGGGTGCATGTTGGGGGGGTGCAAAAGCCAAAAAAAAAACATTTTGGGCCAGGCGCAACAAAAGGTACCTGCACCAGGACCTAAACCTAGCACCCTCTGCAGCCCAGCCCTAAACCCACCCACCATGCTACGGGAGTAGCTCGGCAGCTTGCCGCGGCACCACCCTTCACAATCCCTCCCTCCCCTCCCACCCCTAGCTAAGTATGCTTGCTCCCCCCCTCGCACGCATATGCATGTAGTGACATCCTGTCACTATATGCATGAACCCCACCATCCGGTCACTCTCCGTGCTGGGTAGTCCCGATGACAGGTGCTGCAATTGAGTCACCATTTTTGTAGGCACCCAATCGCAGTCACCTATGTCATGGGATACCTGCTACAAGCTGCCTCTGTATATCTCCCCTTACGTACTGTATTGGAAGGCCCACAACAATATCCCCTTTAGTAGATTATACCTTTTCCAATCTTATTGTGGCTAAAGAAATGTACATATCTCCAACCTGGCTTCCTAAATATTGGATAGTCTTAGTTAGCCATTTTATTAAGCACAAACTATGCTGCCTAAAAATCTCTGTAAGATGGCTAGCTCTGTCATCTCTTTACTGGCTCTTCTCTCTGCATACTGCTCTGGCTAGTGACATAGAACCAAACCCTGGGCCTGCTACCTATCAGTACACAGGTTCTCCTGTCTGGCTTAATGAAAAAGGCCTAAAAATTACTCATCTAAATTTCTGTAGTCTCTTGCCTAATCATGTTGAACTTACTGAATTTACTGCTTGGGTTACTCTTTATTATTTTTATTATTATTATTATTATTATTATTATTATTATGGCTGTGGAATATTTAACCTAATTGCTGGCATATCGCTTTTGCTGTTATATTTATTAAGTATTGATATTTTTATCAATTTTTATCTGTTTTAGAATGTAAAGCACTTTGATTATTTTGGAATTGTGCTGATAAATAAACTTTGATTTAATTTGATGATTATAATCCTGACACTGTGGGTCTAACTGAGACCTGGCTTAAACCCTCAATTCCTGACTCTGCATGTACCCATCCTAGTTTTTTAGTTTCATTAGGCTTGATCACACTGGCCAGAAACATGAAGGAGACCTACTTATATACTAGAAAAGCCACCTAAATGTCTCATTTATATCCCATACATACCCTCCCTCCCCAGTCTGGAGTTTCTTCATATGCTACTCCTGTTGGGCAATACTGAAAAATTAATCTAGTCTATGCCTACAGCCCTCCTAATGGTGAAGTCTATGGGCTGAACTAACTCTTTGACAATATTAGTACAAAGGTGGGCTCCAATGTTCTGTTGATTTGGGGTGACTTTCCTTTAAACTGGTTAGGGAAAATGCTAAACAATATGAATTCCTGCTGTCTGGTCTTGGCCTAAAGCAGCATATTTCTGAACCTTTGTCAGGGGGTCAGGATACCCTTTTTGACTGGATCCTGAACAATAAGGCTGAGAGGATCATGTTTACTGCACCTGGAACCTTCCCTAATTCTATCTCTGATCATACTCCCACTTATTGCATCTGGAGGGTCTCACTGCCTAAAATTCTTCATAAGATTATACTTATGAGAGATTTAACCCAAATTAGATGTGGAGTCCTTTCATAAAGATCTTGTACTCTCAAATTGGACCTCTGTCTTATCTGCTGGGGATGTCTCTGTTGCCATAAATAATTTTATTGACATATTTTCCTCACTTCAAGATAATCATGCCCTACTCATTAAGTGGAGAGTCAGAAGGACTGTCACCAAATGGCTCCATAGTGACCTGCTGTTGCTCATGAAGTATCGAGATATGGTTTAAGGTTACTTAAGCTTGTCTAACTTTCATGAATATAGATGACTCTAAAATGTCTATAAAAAAAGCTATAAGTACAGCTAAGAGTGAATTTTGCAAATCTTATTTATTGGCCTGTGCTAGGGATCCTATATGTTTCTGGAGTAATATTAGAAGTGTAGTTGGTGGCTGCCTTAAATATCAAACTGTTGACAAGCTTATTGGAGGAGTAAACTGCAACAATGAAAAAACAGTTTCCAATGCTTTTAATAAACAGTTCTCTGACTTGTCAGCCCTCACCGCCCTGTCTGTTAACCCAACTCTCCAAATTAATCTGACCTCACCCCAATAGAGATGTTGCAAAGTTTTAATTCACTGGCGAAGTTCTGGTGAAGTCACAAACTCTGCTGCCATGGATCAATCTGTGAATTTTTGCTATTAGCTTAAAAATGTGCAAATGTGTGAATTGTTCCCACACATGTAGAATTTCACCTGCGAACATGCACATTTTTCCTGCACATGTGGAATTTCAGGTGAAATTCCACACTTCACAGATTGTTCCTCACTCTGCTAATTGCGCTAAATTTGCAGATTAATTAGTGGAGCAAATTTAGACAACTTTGCCCATCTCTATACCACAACTACCCCCTCACTACATCCTCCACATTCCCCTTTTTACCTTAAATCTGTATCTCTGGGTGAAATTGGAAGACTCTTGGCCAGCCTCCCCCCTCTTTACTAGTGCTGGTCATGACAACATGGAACTTAAGCTTATCTGTTTGGCAGCCTCATTCCTTGCCTTGCTGATCTCCAATATCTTCAATATATCACTGACTACGTGAACTATCCCTGACCTTTGGAAAATTGCTAGAATTGTCCCAGTATACAAGCAAGGGGATCCAAAATGTCTTGCAAGCTACTGTCCTATAGTTATACTGTCTGCTATCAGCAAACTTCTGGAGAAAGTTGTGGCATCTCAATTAACGGAGTACCTCCATAAATATGATCTGCTATCCCTGGCACAGTGTGGCTTCCAAAAGGTATATAGTACCTCTGCTGCCCTTGCAAATGCATTAGGGTTGCAATGGATCACAGCAAGCTGATAGGCGCTGTCTTTGTAAAGCTCTCTAAGGCTTTTGATCTGGCAGACCATAAACCCTTTTGCTGTAAGCTAAGAGTGCTTGGAATGCCAGCCCCCAGCTTTAGCCTGGTTTGCAAATTACTTGCAGGGAAGACAGCAATTATTCAGATATAATAAGATGGTGTCACAGCTTACTAATGTTAATGTTGATGTGTACAGCGATCCCTCTTGAAACCCATAGTTTCCTTATTTATTAGTGACTTACTTCAGGTTCCAGTCCATTGTACCCCCATCCTTATTAATGACTTACCCTAGGTTCCAGTCCATTGTACCACCATCCTTTATGCTGATGACCTGGTGTTACCAACTAGTTCCCAAGACATCAAAGTCATCAACTCACAATTGAAGGCCGATTTTTGCCAAATACAATCTTGGCTTATGCTGAATAAACTAGTCCTTAATCTCAAGAAAACACAAGCCATGCTTTTTGGCTCTCAGGCCACAATCAGAACTTGTTCTGAACTCTTGAATATCTTCAGTGCAGAAGAAAAGGCACACTAAGACAGAACTTGTTTCCAGGTGTGACCTGGGAGCACAAGGAAGTTAAGTGACTTGCTCAGGGTCACACAGTATGCAAGTGGGGGCTAATGGGATTCAAACCCAGGTCTCCAGGTTTGCAGCTCAGTGTGCTTAACCACTACGCTATACTGCCTCATTACTGCTGACTCTTTCAAATATCTTGAAGTCACTTTTGATCCTCAGCTTGATCTCTCATGGCGTATATGTAATGCATGTAAGGCAGCAAACTGCAGTTTAAATCTGGCCTATAGAGCTAAATACATCCTCACACCAGCTGTATGTCTTGTCCTAGCTAGAGAAGTGCTCCTTCCCACTCCTGATCATAGGCTCCTTACTTTTACCTATGCTGCTAAGTCCACATTATCAAAGTGGGAGGTAGCTTATAATAATATATGTTGGTTTTCATTCTACCACTTATCTCATGCATCACTGCAAACTCTATAATACAGTAGAGTGGTTGACCCCAGGGAATTACCATACCTATGCCTTGAGCTGCTTTATTGATAAAGTTGTCAGAACTACCACCTCTTCTGTCTTGGCAGAGCAATTAAGGACTGTTTAATCTATCTACCCCTTTATGTCTAATGATATATCTTTGCTCTCTGTTCTAAAAATCTGCACAGCTATGGGGGACCCAGCCTTTGTTGTCTGTGCACCTAGAATATGGAACTCCCAACCAGTACCTACTCGTAGTGCCACCTCTATTACTTTTTTAAAAGGTCCCTACGCGGAGCATCTAAAATCTAACTCTGCCTGTAATTGCCCTTAAGTCCTGGTATCTCTTCCCTCCAATTAAAGGGTGGACTCCACTGCTTACCCATGGACTTTTCAGGACCATGTTTTGCTATAATTGTGCCCTATTTCTATATTGTTTTAAATTGCTGTGGTTGGTAATTGTTACTTTTACCTACATGTTATTTTCTGTGGTGCTCCACATTGTCAGTGAGTACTTATAATAACTGGGTATAGTGCACCCTACAAGGGGAATGGCATAGCCCAAGATTTTAGAATGTTGGGCATATGAGGATTTCAAGCAGCAGCAACTCCCTAGTTCATCTGTGCCATTAAAAGGGGACCACGCTACCTGTATCTTCTCTCAAGACTCTTCAAGATTTCAAGATTTCTGTTGGGGCTGCAATTCTGCATAGCAGGTTGGGGCTGCCTGGTTCTAGGGAGAAAAATCATGTCTGTTAATCTGCAGCTTTCAAATTGGCTAACCTGCTTTACCCATTTCCATTCATGGACTGGGAGCCACTTCTGTCACGCTAGAATGTGTTTTAATGGTCTCTGTTTAAAAAAAATGGAAAGCTACTGGGTTTTAGATGTGGGTACATTACCTTGTCATTGTCCAATTTGACAGTGACTGTGGGCTCCCTCGGGCAGCGTTTTCCTCCACGGGCTGCTGTGAACTCGGCCACTCTCTGTTGGACATCAGTGCTTGTCATTTTTGTATTATATTGTATTGTGTTGTTTGCATTCAGAGGGCTGGGGAGTGCTTTCCTTTCTCCTCAGCATTCTGAACATTCACACTGCCACCATTAAGCCATTTTCAGCAGTTGGGCACATGTTTCTTCTTCAGTTGGTTTTTGCATGCTTGCCTTTCATGCACCAGTGGGGGCACACAAATGCATATAAAATCTGATGCATCTGGATGAGAGTACAGTACATGTAAGTTGAACAAGTCATTGTCTTTTTGATAGCTGAGGTGCTAGATCCTTTCAGCACAAGGATTCTGCCTGTGTCTACTTCTGCTCCAAAGTGTTTTCAGAGTTTTCTTTACTGTGACTAAATTATTGAGCAAGAATGGGCTGTTGTGGATCAGAGAAAGTTTCTTCCAAAACCGAAGGCATGGCCTTCTCCATGCTTAGAGGAGAAAATCTGCAATTGAGAAGCCTCTCCACTGGTGGACAAGGTTGTCTAGAGTTCAGCAATCACACCGCCCTGCCTATCGAAGGCTATCTGGCCTTAACGGATTCACATGACAAATGGGAGGGTACCACATGAAGGAGGGTTCTCCCCTAATGGCACAAACTAACGTACTTCTTATGCCTCCTTTATTATTGCCAGAGCCTTGAACTTTAGGATTACTATTCTGAGCAATTTGGTTCCTCCTGTCTCGGAAGGAGCAAGCATTTTGCAGTTGCTTGCCATGGCCTCCATGTTTTCCACATGATAAGTAGGACACGATAGAAACTTTCAAGTACCTCAAGGGAATTAACAAAGTCCAAGAGGGTAGCATCTTTCAGAAAAAGAGATGTGCAAGAACAAGGAGGCACAATCTGAAGATAGAGGGGGACAGCTCAGAGGTAATGTTAGAAAGCATTTTTTTCAAAGAGAGAATTAAAGAATGCTTGGGACAGACATAAAACAATTCTAGTGGGTAGGAGGAAGTAAGCTGTTGGTTAACTAGAATCTGCAGCTTATCCATCAGGTAGGGAAATGAGCAGACTAGGTGGTCCAAGTGGTCCTTGTGTGCTGTCAAATTCTATGTTTCTATGTAAGTAATTCTACAGTGGAGAATTTGCGTAGGTTGGCCCATTCAGCCTATCACATTGTATTGCCTATGTGGGGCATATGGCTTAGGCATTCGGCTGCTAATCAAGCTTCAAAATCTAAGCTGTTTAACCTTCCCCTTGAGGGATGCTTATTGTTTGGTTCCAGTATGAATGCTATTTAAGGAACTTGGTAACCAGAGAATAGAGGAGCCCCTCAGGTAACAAGTGTTACAGTAATAGAGGGGCCCTGCCAAAACACCTTGTTAAGTGAGTACATGAGCCCATCTCTCCTTCCCTTCCTTGGTGGAAGACTACAGAGATTACTCAAGGTGGGCCCAAACAACATCAGATGCCTGGGTTTTAGAAATTCTAAACCTGTGCTATGCCATAGAATTTTCAACAATCTCTTCAAGAGTACATTTTCTGTTGTCCCTGGTCTCTCAGGATGCTGCAAAGAGACTGGCAGTGTCAGAGATCCTGAAGCACCTCATTCAAATCGGGGACATTGTGCCAGTCCCACCAACTGAACAAGGTCCCAGTTTCTACTCGGTCTGTTTTTCCCTCTCGTTAGTCTCACCAGAAGTATCTTAGGTTCTCAATACTGGACCAACATTCCCAGTACATGGTGCTTTCCTTCAGACTTGCAGCAGCCCCCAGCATCTTCTCAAAGGTGCCAATAGTCCTGGTGGCTCAACCCTGACAGGAGGTGCTTTATGTCTCTCATTATCTGGACGACCTGTTTATCTGTGTACCGACACTGCCCTTGGCAAGGAAGTTGATGCTCAGGATTCTGGAGAAGCTTTATTCTCATGGCTGGGTGGTGATCCAGGATAAATGCTCCCTGAGCCATCTCAGACCTTAGTACACCTGGGGGCAGTCTTCAGCATGAAAGGAGACCTTATTGACAGTAGTTCAGGGACTCAGGACTCAGGCATCAGCCTATGACCTCAGCCTGCTATGTATCTTAGACCTCTTGCTGGCAATGATAGATCTAGTCCCGTAGGCTTGCTTCATATGCAGCACCTTCCAATGGGATTGCTGATGGAGCGGCGTCCAACACAGAAGATTATCAAGCCAGAATCTCCCCTTCCCTTCAGCTACAACACTCCCCGTAGGGTAGGTGAATGTGCAGAATCTGAGCAAAGGGACTACATTGGAACTCCTCCCAGAATTGATTTTAACAATGGATGGCAGTCAGCTTGGTTGGGGGGCAGTCCTGAACCAACCATCCACTCAGGGAACTGGGTCAGTGCAGCATCTCCACATAAATGTTTAGGAAATGAGGGCAGTTCATCTGGCTCTTCTTCAATTTCAAAGAACAGGGAGATGTTAAAAGAGGCCTCTGATCTTCTCAGGTGGGTAGAGGAGAATCTTATCTGTCGGTTAGTAGTACTGTTGGCAGTGGAGTTGAACATTCAAGTGGACTGGTTAAGCCATGAACATTTTCACCCAAGGGAGTGAAGGTGAACCCAGAGGTATTCAATTGTTGGTGCAACAGGTTTGTTCAGCCATGGACAGATCAATTTGCCCCCAGCTTCAATATTCAGGCTCCAAGGGTCTTCAGAGGTTTTCAGTGTCCACAGACAGAAGCAGTGAATGCTCTGACTCAGGAGTGGGCCTTCATCAGTGCATGTGTGTCTCCACTGCCTCTTCTCCCCAAAGTCATACAAAAATAAGACACTCAGAGAAAACTTCCTTCTAATAGCTCTGGAGTGGCCAGGAAGATAGTGGTTATCAGACTCAGTGAACCTAGCTAAGCAAGCACCCTATTGCCTTCCAGTGCAAGGAGACCTTCTGTCTCAGGGTTCCATTCAGCACCCAAATCCAGGAGTGATGTATTCACAGCCTGGCTCCTAGCAGAAGGAGGTTTCTAAATTTAGGTTTCTTTAAGAAAGTATTGAATACTTTGATGGCTGACAGGAAAACGTTACTTCTGAAGCTCATGCTCATGTAAAGACACCATTTTCTGTATTGAGCCAGTGGCAAGAATCTTAAGCTTTCCAGGGCCTCAGTTCCACAGTTTTTTAGATATCCTGCAGGAAGGTGTGCTGAAGGTTTGGCACTGAGCACTCATAATGGTCAGATGCCCTCTTGGAACTCCCTTGGGCTTTCTGTATGCACTAATGGAAAGGTTATTCTTTCCTGACAGTGGTTAGCAGGCGTCATCCTGTGTTCTGGTCCCTGGCTCCTCCATGGGATCTAACAAAATTTGTCCTGATCGCTCTTTGTAAGGAGCTTTTCAAACTGCTGTCATCCATCTTTCTGAATGTGTTGCTTTACATAGTGTGTTTTTTGATTGCTATGTGCTCAGCCAGGAGGTTTGGTGAGCTCCAGGCCTTATTTCACAAGAAGTTATCTTGTCATGCATAAAGACAAGGTGGTAATCAGAATGGTTCCATCTTCCATCCCAAAAAGTGCCCTCAGTTTTCCATGAGCTCCAGAAAATATGCCTTCCAACCTTCTGTCTGCAACCATATCACTCAAGAGAGAAGAAGTTGCACAAGTTGGATTTGCATTGGGCCATTAGGATATTCCTCAAAAGGACACTTATGTTTCCAGAAATAAGATAGCTGGTTTGTTCTCTTAGGAGCAGTTTAGCAGGGTCAGGAAGCCTCCAAGGTCATTCTGGCTAGGTGGGTGAGGGCCTGCATTGCTGCAGCTTATATCACAGAAAGGGGGAGGCCTCCGGCCCTCATCAAGGCCCACTCCACCAGGGCTATGGCCACATCCATGGGGAGAGAGGTGAAGCATCGGTTTTAGAGTTAAGCAAAGCCACTACATGGCCTTCTGTCTACACATTCACAAAACACTACAAATTACATGCTCAGAGTCTGCTGACACAGGTTTTGGTCACAGACTGTTGCAGGCAGCAGTTCATAAGTAATCTCCTCAGAACTCGGTTCTGGCTTATACGATAATATTCTCCTCCCTCCCAGTTGTTTTAGCTGCTTCTTAGAACCCAGTTGTTATGAGTACCCATTGATAATGTGGAGCACTACAGAAAGAAGAAATGTCTTCATACTTACCATAATTTCCTTTTCTGTTAGCTCCAACACTGTCAGTGGAACCCACCCAGGAGCTTTGCTCCTATGGAAGAATATTATCCAATATTCCAGAGGAGGATGTTCTTTCTTGAACCAAAACCCCTACTGTGACTTTATAGGGGCATCCTTCCATTTTTCTGTGGTGCTGTAGTTCTTAAAAAAAAAAATGGGTGTTTTTAATAATAATAACACATTTTATTTAGCAAAAAGCACCTTCTTTATTCAGACTGTGACCACACTTGTTAACAGGTTTAGTTGTTTATCTCTGAAGGTATTTTTCTTGTTGCAGGTAGTCTCACTAAATAGCTGTGTCTGCCAAAGTTCATAGTTGTGTTTGACAACATAAGACTTCAGAAGATTGCTGTTGAGGGAACGTTCCTCATTGCCTGTGGACCTTTTTCCACAAAAGGACTGACTCAACCAAGCCTGTGTCCAGTATGGAGGATGCTTTCTGTCTGAGGTCTGCCATAGGGTAAGACAGTTTTCTACTTACAGTGTAGAAGGAATGTTACATACAAGTAATTAGTTAATTGTTTTCTCTCATAAAGTAGGAACATTTGGTAGTTTATTGAGGCACTGCGAGGTCAGTAGTGACTGGGAAGTTGCTACTGCTTGGAATCCTCATATGCCCAACATTCTAAAAGCTTGGGCTGTGCCATTCCCCTGGTAGGGTGCAATATACCCAGTTGTCATGAATATCCATTGACAATGTTTTAGCTAACTGAAAAGGAAATTACAGTAAGTATGAAGACATTTCTTCTATATTTTCACTGTTGAAGCATTTATCTGTACATCTTTATAATCCTCCTGGGTTGTACATGAAAATTGACATGTATTTGTCTAGTGTGCTTACCTGGTCAATAAAAGCTAAATAAATGAACAAACATTAGATAGAATTGAAGAAAATGTTATCTTGTCATTTTCTCTGATACTCTGTATACCTCATCTGTCCTGTATTTTGTTTTATATTCTATGTTCCTTAATGCTGTTACCTCTTCTCCTGAGTTACTACTGTAAATTGAATTAGTAGAAGCAAAAGCAAGGGCTCTCATATATAGTTGTACAATTAAAGCCTTTTTATATGGTGAAAAGGTTCCAAGAAAAGTCTTTTGATTCAGTGAAAAAGTTCACAATTCTTGCAGAGAGCACACACAGATGACCTACCTGATGTCTTTCATGTCATCCAACACTTTTTTTAAGGTACCAGCTCAGTTAAAAGAACTAGTAATTATACAGCTTTAATGAAAGTTATATTGCATCAAATGAGATGATTATATATATATATATATATATATATATATATATAAAACATTCTATGCAAACAACTTCATTTATGCATCATTTTAGGGTTAAAATACAAAAAGCCAGGAAATTATACCTTTAGGGTTGCCCCCTCCACCCCTCCCCTGTGGACCCTCCTATCTTCCCGAGATTGACAGATGACAGGGTGTGTCATTGGGGTTGTGAGGCCTAAATGTCACCCCATTCCATGTGTAATCATATACACAAGCCACAGTAAAGAAGAATGGGGTGACATTTAGGCCTCATAACCCCAATGACACACCCCGTCATCTGTCAATCTCAGGAGAATGGGAGAGTCCACAAGGGGGGAGGGGGCAACCCTAAAGGTCTAATTTCTTGACATTTTGTGCTTTAACACTAAATGATGCATTAATGAAGTTTTGTGCATAGAATTTCCTTACTTTTTGAAAAATACTAGAAAATTAGAATGTCACACAAGTTGGTGGGAGCGCCAGGGCCCTTCAGGCCCCACACTTCCACCAACTTGCAAATTTCTGCCTCACATAACAGTACAAGTATTGAATATCATATGTATTGGTGGGAGCGCATATGGGTGGGAGCATGGGGCCCGACCACCTTGAAAGAAAACAAAGTGTCAGTCATCAGAGAGGCATAATTCCACACCTGTTTACATGTCAGATACCTAACCACTGAAAATTTCCTCCATGGCAGTAAGGCTAGGTACCCTATAAATGTGAAGCCACTACCACAATGGAAAACACTATACACAAAACATAAAGTGCATCATGCAATATGTCCTCAGAAAATACATTTTACAACACCTAAACATAATACTTTACAAGTACAGGACATCCCCTCAACACCCTCCAAATTTCAATTTAAAAGACCAAACAATTTCCGAGATATAACTTTTGAAAGTTTGAGATTTTCATTCATCGGAGTGGCAGAATTCTGTACCGGTTTACATTTTAGACACCTAACGACTGAAAAGTACATCCATGGCAGTAAGGCTAGCTACCGTATAAATTTCAAGCCACTACCAAAATGGAAAATGCTGTCCGCAAAATGTAAACTGTGCCACACAATATCTCCACAGAAAATGTAATGTCCAACACCTAAACACCATAATTCACATCTACAGTACATCCCATCAACACCCTCCAAATTTCAAGTTAAAAGACTGAACCGTTTCCGAGATATTTAATTTTAAAAATTGTTAAAATTGGGCTATCTGATCCCTCCAAATATGCCCATCTAGTCCATCCCTCGCGATCAAAGATCGTGATCAAAGAATCTCGTGATCAAAGAATTTGAAGGCTCGTGACCAAAGAATTTGCAGGCTCATGATCCAAGAATAAAAAAATGCCCAAAGTCAATTTTTACACAAAAATAAACGAAACCACAGCCATGACTCAATAGAATGAAGCCCCCTAAGCAAAAATTATCCTCATTTGGCTGAATAAGTCACCCCTGGGCTGAGAAATTAGATTTTTTCATCTGGCCATCTAGTCGTGCCCTCACAATCAAAGATCACGGTCAAAGAGTCTCGCAATCAAAGAATCTGCAGGCTCGCGATCAAAGATCGCTAGCGAGTCACGATCAAAGATTTAAAAAGTCTATTTTTTGACCAAATTACATAAAATCACAGCCATGGTTCAATAGAGAAAAGCCCCCTGAGCAAAACCCATCCAAGTTTTACTTCAGGAGTCACTCCTGAACCAAGATATTTGAATTTTTCTGACCACAAACTGAAAAAACATGGCGCCTGTCGCAATCAAAGAATTCCTCACAATCAAAGATTCTTTGATCACGAGCCTGTAAATTCTTTGATAGTGAGGAGGGACCAGATGACCAAAACCCCATTCTTCTTTTGCAAAATAACCATATAAATTTTCCCATTGACTTATAATGGGAACATAAAAGTTTAATAACTTTTGAATGGATTAATATTTTTTCACCAAATGAAAAGCGGTATGTTCCTTGACCCAAGCTCTTTCAGACAAGCCAAGTTGCAGAGCAGCACACCACACAATGGCCATGCAGCACCACAGACAAAATACAAAAAAACTTCCCACATAACTAGCGAAAAGTGTATTTTTCAGTGTTTTGGTGCACAAAAAAATGTAAGCCTGACCAAAACAAAATTTGGAAAATCAAGAGATCTACTATATCCTACCGTTCATACCAAATTTCATGCAAATCCGTTGAAAGGGTCAAAAGTTATTTACATGCAAAATGTCAAGTTTAACATAGAAGTGCTTACTCAACCCTAAATATAGGGGTGACGCACCCATATGATATATGTGTGTGTGTATATATATATATATATATATATATACACACACACACATTATCTTCCTTCTAGCTATTTTTAATTCTGTATGTTGTGTAATGAAATAATATATCCCAATATTCTATACTGCTAATTATACATTATGCCACAGTATTTACTGGCTGTGAAGTGAGAAAGGGGCCCACTTTGATAACTTGATATAAGAAATTGGGAAAACCGTTCTGCCATGCAGACCAGGGGGAGGTGAGGCTCACAGAAAATGTGGCATACACAGAAATGCTTACTCATAATGGACTACATGGAAAACAAGTTGCTTTTCAGTCTTTTGACAGAAAAAACAACCTTTATCTGTAGGTCACAGAGTAGTGGGACTTACAACTTCTATAAGCTAAGGAACAGAGAAATAGTGAATAATGGATGGGGAAGTGTGTGATACAAGAATTTAATGTACACCCAAGGTGTGGGATGCTACATAAACCCTGAGGGAAAAGCCCGAGGGGTTTATTAAAGCATCCCACACCAAGGGTGTGTGTTAAATTCGAGTTTGACATACTTCCCCATATTTTATTTTTTATAATAACGGGTGACCAATTTTTTTCTCAGCCTGACTTTTGTGACTGCCTTTGGCAGGCACACACACACACAGTCACCCTCCCTTCCTCTTGACAATGATTATTTTTTAATTAGTTATTTTTGCAACTCACTATTTTAAATGTTATTGTGGTTAGGTAGTGCTGCATGCAGTCAGCCACTGTCCCATTTCTGATAGCAACAAGGTATCGCCTGCAGCTGACAAACAGCAGGATCAACCAGATAAAGATTTTTTTTTATTTAAATGCAGGATTAACCAGATAGTTAAAAAAATTAAATGCTTCAAAGGAGAGATGAAGGTTATGAAAGCTCCTCACTAACAGACTGGCTCTTTGCTAATGGACTTATGGAACTGCCACATTAGTGGAAATATTCAGCCCGCCCACAAAGAGAACGAGAGCCAATTAGGTAGTCCTCTTGGTTTTAACAGGCAGAGTGTGTGAATGCCATAATAACCCATGGGTTGTTATGAAAAACATCAACTGGCTGACCACATAGAGAAAATTGCTCGCCAGTTATTATAGGCTTATTATCAGTGTGAGGCCTCTAGAATTTCAGTGTGATGATATGACTTGTTGATGTAAGATGTTCAGCATATTTTCAGAAATGTTTTTATAACGAGTATATACCTTTTTGTAGGAAATATTACTCATAATTTGTTCTAAGAATTGTTTTTGACAAAGTAGCTATTACGACATTTCTCAGAAGAATTTTTGAGGATAATATCTCAGCCTTATGTAAGGGAAAAGTGTATATAATGCCAGCCAGGGACCCTGGTCTGTGTGTCTTTCCATGGCCACACCAGAAAAGGGTCCAAAGAAGCTGCAGCAGATCCTTCAGAGGATTTTGATGATGACGAGAGCCATGTATGCTGCCAATAGCCATAGCAGTCTATGGAGTTTGTAACCTGCTGTTTTACCTTTTCTTCATTCCCCTAATAAAGGGTTTTTGTAATGTTTCATGTGTGCTGGATGGTTTTATTTGGTCACAACTCGTGAGAACCCATATTATTCATTCATCATTTACTGCTTATTATTTTTATTGTTGCTATTGGTTACTTAGATTATGATAAACAATTTCATCCTAACATTTTGGCACCCCAGATATTGGGTACGATTGTTGACTAAGACCTTTCCCAGCTTACAGCTTGTTGTGGCACCATACTTTAAGTGCCTTTAGGATCCTAATTTTTGTGCGTGTTATTATATCTCCAGACAACTCTGGGTAACATGCCAGCAGCCCAGGGAGAGGGAGTTATCCACAACACACAGCCACAACATAATGGCTGCCTCTAGTGATAAGGCAGACCAGTTAGGAAATGTTATAGTTGATTATGTTTCTAAACGGGCTGGCCATAACCAGTTATTATTTTGTGCTGAGGAAAAGAAATATGAACTAGGAGGTTTAAAGTGTGTAGAACATAGCAACCAGGAATGGGGTACTCAAAAGAAAAGTCATGATTTCATTAAAGTTGCTGTAGTTGCAGGGCTTTATACTTCTTGTGTGGCTTATGATGATCAGCTTAAATTGCTAAAAAGCCACAATTCTGAATTAGCTGAACAGGTTCAGAGTTTAGCGACACAGCTCGCTGAACTCCAGGATCAATATGACAAAACTCGGGATCTCATGTTTGAGGCCACCGACTTTGCCAATAAGTCACAGCAAGAAAACCTGGATTTGACTTTTAAATTAATTCAGCAGCAGGCTGACATGTCCCAATTAAATAAAGCCATTGATGATTTAAAACAGGAGTTTGAGGATGGGGAGCCTTCCTCTGATGCTCACAGTATCCGGGGTGTGTGTGGCTCTGATACAGGCTGTGCTGTGGGGGAATACCCCCCTCATCTTGGTGAACAGGCTCCATCTGATATCTTTAAGGAGCCTGCTCTGAGAGGTTGGGCTTTGTCCCCATGCCCAGCCTCTGATCCTGAGGAGCGGGCATAGTCTTATGTTTTCAATGAGTCTTCTCCAAGAGGCAGGGCTTTACCCCCCCACCCAGTAGGGGTCACCTCTACTCCATATCCTTCTGCCTTCCCTCCTACCATGACACCCTACACACCTGTTTATCCTTCTTTACCCCTTTCCCATACACCTCCAATATTGGGTGTCACCTTAAACCCCCCTCCCCATCCACCACAAGACTCAGAGGCCACTCCTATTCCAGTAGTGCCAGGACCACCATTCTCCTTGAAACACTTGGTTCCTGTGGCACAGGTACAAAGGACTTTTAAGGTGGGGGACTCCATCTTGCTGCATGGTACTAAATTAAAGGGTAACTTTAGTTTTTATGGCATCACTGACCCTCAAGACCATGTTCGGTGCCTCCAGATGACTATTCCAGATCAGCTATGGGGAGATTACCTCCAACAGATCGGGTCGGCAATGAGTCTTGAGACTTTGCTTAAACATCTTTCTGATTTATGTTGTCCAGCTGCAAATGGTACACAATTGGCAGTAAATACTGTGCAAGAAAGAGATGAACACCCCCACTGTTTCTATGAATGAATTGCTGCTGCTTTTTCTACTGGGAGAGCTGTTTTTGACTCAGAGAACCCCGACTTCAAAAGATTATTTTTGGCTAATATGCACCCAGGCATTAAAAGCAAAATTGATATGCTTGTCGATTCAATCAAACCTATGACTGACATTTTAAGCCATGCTACTAGGGTCTATCTCAATATCAAAGCAGCCAGGAAAGAATGATCTGATAAGGATAAGGCTGATGCTAGGTCCCGTGATGGTAGGGGTAAAGACAAGCCCAAGGTGCCAGCAGCACTTCCTGCAGCTGCTTCAGCTTCAAAACCCTCCCAACAGTGGGTAAAGGCATATCATATACCCCAGCGGTCCCCCCAGACAGGTAGAGGGACCAACCCCTCCATCATCTAAGGGCAGGGGTTGGCCATGGAAACAAAAAGGGCAAGGAGGTTACTCCGGGCCTGACCATGGACACAATTGGCAGAACCAGTGGGTCTGGCAATCACAGCCACCTTCCCCACCTCCCCAGCCTGGGATACTCTCCACAGCCATGGCTAGGGTGCTTCAGGATGTGCAGCACACACTGCAGAAGATCCTGTCAGGATGTAACCTGTTACTCTTGGGGCCTCCACCCCAAGAGGGGCCACGCCGTTACTGACATGAAGAGGCCTCTTGGTGTTGCCACTTTTCTTCCCTTCATTTAGATGACCCTATATTGAAGCATGGGTTGCAGGCTACCCACACACTCTCCTAGTAGACACTGGGTCACCTCTGTCCCTGCTACGCTGAGACTTCTATGTTGTTGACACCATCCCAGCGGGTGCTATGCAGACCTTTGAAGGCACCTCTGTGCCCATCCGCAAACCCTCCTCTGCCATTTCTGTTACTACTGGTGCTCTTACAGTCTCTTGCACCCCTTTTATTGGCCCTACCACTACTCCTGGTATACTGGGAATGGGCATCCTGCATTCATTAAATGTTACTGTAGACCTTTCTAACCTGGCTTTATGGGTTGCCCCACATGACCATGATCTCCCTCTCATTCCCTCAGGGCTCTTCTGTATTGCTACCACTACTCCTTACACTGTTCTGCAATCTCTTGACAGTCATCCATTCTCTCAGGTGCTTTTTTCCATTTTGGCAAATCACCTCCCTGTTTTTGCCACTCACAAAAATGACTGTGGCCATACCTCTCATTATGTCCATGTGGATGGTCCAGATCCTCTGCCTCAAAAGCAATACCCTTTCCCTGTGGAGGCCGGTGAAGAAGTCTAGAAGATAGTGGATTCTCTTTTACGTCAAGGTGTGCTCCATCTTTGCTGTTCCACTAATAATTCCCCCATCTGGCCTGTCCTCACATCTGTGGGTTCCTGGCACCTCACAGTCAATTACAACTGCCTTAATTCTGTGACCCCTCTAACAGCCCCCACAGTGGCTTCTATGCAGGACTTTTTGTCCCATTTGCCACCTCGGTCTCAGTGGTTTTCTGCTATTGACATAGCTAATGGTTTTTGGTCCATTGCTCTCACTGAAGCATGCCAGTACAAGTTTGCTTTCACTGTATTTCACACTCAGTACACATGGTGTGGTCTGCCCCAGGGGTATCATAACACCCCTACACTTTTTCATAATATGCTAGCTAAAATCCTCAAGGAGCTCTCTAGCCCTGACTGCCTTTTGCAGTACACAGATGATATTCTCCTTAGTACTGAAGATTTTGACACTCATCTGCAGCTTTTACAGGAATTACTGTCCCTGCTTGCCTTGTCTGGCCTAAAAATGAACCCCTGCAAGGCACAGTTCTGTGCTCAAGAGGTTGCCTTTTTGAGTCACGCCATTTCCCCTAATGGTGAAAGTCCGGCCCTCAAAAAGGTTCTGACAGTCCTGGCACTCCCATTGCCAGCTGACCTTCATTCACTTCGGTCTTTCCTTGGCATGTGTAATTTCTCTCATGCTTTCATATCTGACTTCACCACTAAGACTAAGCCTCTGTATGAGCTTCTCAAAAAAACACCCCCTTGGATTTGGACCTCTGCTCAGACTCAGGCCATCAAAGAGTTTAAACAGGCTTTGGCTTCAGCTCCTTGTCTAGTGAACCCAGATGCAGCCAAACCCTTCCATTTGGAGGTGGCTGTTTCACTAATGTCACTGGCTGCAGTTCTGACCCAGTCTGTTCACTCCCACCTGCGACTGGTAGCTTATGCCTCTCGGCTTCTCATGATGGTTGAACAGTGGTACACCCCCTGTGAAAAATATTTGTTGGACACCTTCTGGGGTATTACATACTTTACATACATTACTGGGTTCAATAAAATCATTCTGCACTCTCCACGTAAATCCACCTCATTCCTTCTTTTACCCAAGTTAAAGAAGGGTATTGTTTCAAACTCTCAGCTTGCTCAGTGGGCCCTACTTTTGCAGGTCAGACACCTTGAAGTCTGGAGCAATCAGAAGAGGACAATGACTGTGCTTGCATGCTGTTCTGATATTTTAGTTTAAATGTGGGTCCTTGAGTGAAGTTTCCTGAGTTTGTCATGTGATCCTTTGCCTTGCTACAGCTTTATCTTAAGGGTCAAGCTGTTCAGGAAACTGAGCAGAACAGGAATGTTCATATTGGCTCCTCTAGTTTGACCATACATGCCCTGCACCTAGACTCATAGTGCCCAATTCTCAAAGCTCTGCATCTGACGCAAGGTGCTTGCACCGAACAGATATTGTGCAAGGTGCACCTTGCATCCAGGGCTGCCTCCATGCAATTCAGAAAGGTGGACTGCATTGACCACAGGCTGCCTGCACCTAATGGGGCTTGCACCTTCCCTGTGCCCAGAGCTGGGCTGCGACAAGGTGCAAGAGGCACTGTGGCAGACACAAGCTGAGACAGCCTGGGCACAGGATTCATAAACTGTGCCCCAACAGCAGAATTCTAAGTACCCTTAGACCTGCCAGGGCTGGTCTAAGGGGACTCAGAAATTGCTCTGCAGGGTGCAACCCCTGTATGCGGCACTATGCCGCAGTCCCCGAGTGGTGCCAGGGCCCATGGCATGCCCATGGTGTTGTACACCCCCCATCCCCTATGCAGCCCATGGTACATGTGATAGTACCATCCCATCCCCACCCCATATCCTGATGCTGCCCCAGTACATATACAGCATGGGCCACCCACATGGTGGAATAGTGCCCCCCACCCCAACAGGTAGTGCCCACCCCATCTCCAGATAGGGCAGGGGACCAGCATAGCCCTCCACACACCTCTGTGGAGGTCTCTGACTGCCCAGAATGTGCAGCAGACTGTACAGTGTACACTAATATTAGTGTGTACACTGTACAGTCTGCTGCACATTCCGGGCATTTGGGTGGGGGGCTGGACCACCACCGAGAGGGTCACTGGCCTGCATTGGGGCCATCAGGATAGGGGGTACCAGCAGGGCATTGCCGCAAAGGGCTTGCGGCACACCCCATCCATGCGCCTTGCGTTAGATGCATGGGGGGTGCTGCCACACGTAAGGGGATTTAGGCTCTGGGACGTGTCCTGTACCTGAATTGGGTACAAAGTCCCTGGCACAGGGGGCTTTGGTGCAAGCTGCAGTTTTCCGTAGCTTGCGCTGAACACAGCCCCCTTTGAGAATCGGGCCTATGGTCTTTTGCTTAACCACAGTACAAGGCAGTCTTATCTAGCTCTCACAATATTGGAGGGTCCCTTCAGCCCCTCTCAGTGTTGGTGAGTCTCATATGGCTGTAATATATTGCCTTTCATGTTTCTGCCTGCTTCTTTGAGATATTGCTCTGCTGAGTGAGTGTGTGTGTTTTTTTTTTTTGCTTGGTGAACACCTGTCAGTTACAAACTCCTGGGTCATCAGGGGGAGGATTGTAATGATATAATATATCCCAACATTCTATACAGCTAATTATACATTATGCCACAGTATTTAACAGCTATGAAGGGAGAAAGAGGCCCACTTTGATAACTTGATATAAGAAATTGGGAAAACTGTTCTATCATGTTGACAGGGGGAAACAAGGCTCACAGAAAATGTGACGTACACAGAAATGCTTACTCATAATGAACTACATGGAAAACAAGTTATTTTTCAGTCTTTTGACAGAAAAGTAACCTTGCAACTTCTATAAGAAAGGAATAGAGAAAGGTCTATTATCAGTGTGAGGCCACTAGAATTGCAGTGTGCTGATATGACTTGCTGATGTAAGATGTTCAGCATATTTTCAGAAATGTTTTTATAACGAGTATACATCCTTTTCGTAGGAAATATTATTCATAATTTTGTTCTAAGAATTGTTTTTGACAAAGTAGCTATTATGACATTTCTCAGAAGTATTTTTGAAGATAATATCTCAGCCTTATATAAGGGAAATGAGTATATAATGTCAGCCCAGGACCATGCTCTGTGTGTGTCCTTCCATGGCCATGCCAGAAAAGGGTCCAAAGAAGCTGCAGCAGATCCTACAGAGGACTTTGATGATGACAAGAGCCATGTATGCTGCCAATAGCCATAGCGGTCTATGGAGTTTGTAACCTGCTATAAGTTTTACCTTTTCTTCATTCCCCCAATTAAAGTGTTTTTGTAATGTTTCATGAGTGCTGGATGGTTTTATTTGGTCATAACTCATGAGTACCCATATTATTCATTCATCATTTACTGCTTATTATTATTTTTATTGTTGTTATTGGTTACTTAGATTATGAAAAACAATTTAATTCCTATTAGTTGTATTGTTGGACTGGTTTATGTACTAGTAATGTTTTCTGATCCTAGAACCATTTCATTTGGTGCAGTATAGCATCAGGCCAATCAGATGTGTGTGTGTGTGAGTGTGTGTGTGTGTCTGTGTGTGTAATGGTCTCTGCTTTTATCCGGCATGCACTTTGCACAAGAGTTGTTGACTTTTTCACCAGAAAAAGACTTTTCTTGCACAGTTAAATATGCTGTCCTATGTGCTTATGTCAACAAGGTGTTAAGTGCCCTGCCTTTACTTTGACTAATTCTGTCAGAGAGCACCCAGTCCCTGGTACAGCTTTTTTGATGAAATTTAATGTGAATGGCACTCTGTTCCAGTTAGCTCACCAAGTCAAATAGATAGATCGATAGATCGATAGATCGATAGATAGATAGATAGATAGATAGATAGATAGATAGATAGATAGATGGGTCGATGGGTCAATAGATAGATAGATAGATAGATAGATGGATTGATATGGATGGATAGATAGATAGACAGATAGATAGATTTAAATGAATAAATAAACAAATAACATCCCCATGACATGATGATGAAGAGTTAACATTGGAAGAAGAAGAAAATCATAACCTGTAGACTCTAACAGGAAGACTCTAGCTGTGACTTGCTAAATAAACTGATCTCTAGCTACCAATCCAAAGACAAAGCTAGCAGCACATCATACAGGGCATGAGCAGGGTCAAAACCATATGGGTTCTGTATGACCTGCCACTCTATGAATAGGGTCACCAGCTTCAGTAACCCAAAAACTGGGAGACAGGAAAGAGTAATAATGAATATTAACTGCAACAGTGAAGCTGTACTGTACATGCTCCAGTGTAGCTGCAAGAAGTTCTGTGTGGGTAGGACTAAATGCAAGTTGAGAACCAGACTAAATGAACATATCCTGGCCACAAAAAATGCAAACTGTGAATATGCAATGGCTAAGCATATCAAAATGGCACAGGACAAACAAAATCACAAAGTAAAAGCCTGGGGGTTGGAATGTGTACCAAGAAACATTAGAGGCAGTGACACTGAATCCACTTTAAATGAAAAGGAACAAAGGTGGAGTTACAAACTGGGAGCTATGAATGCTCCAGACCTCAGTGATAAAATTGAATTGAAACACTTCCTAAAGAAAAACAGAAAATGAGGGGTTTATGAATAAAATTCCCCCCTTTGTTGTATATGGGTTTTGTCTCTGGTTCACCTGCAATATATAAAAGATATGCAGGCCCAGAACAGTGCAAATAAATGCATGTGTCTTCCTCCCCCCCCAACCCCAAATCAGGAGAGGTGTTGACACTTACTGTGGTACTAAAATTGAAATTAATTTAAATGAGGAAAAATGTGGCATTACATTGTTTGACTTTAACCAGGTTGTCTTCTGCATATACAAAACAACTCTTTTTATTTTCTAGCAGTAGGTTGCCATGAATAAAGGGCTGAACCAGAACCTGTGAATAGCACTTGACTTGAACACTACCACCCAGTGCTGGAAGCCTTCACAAACACAAGGATTAATTAAGTAGCAACAATTTTTTTATGTTACTGTTTTGATCTGTAGCACTATAATTGGAGGATATCACTGGAGCCTGATTGGCTTAAACAGTCTGGTGTTCTCATCTGGTTACTGGCTTTAAATCACTGTTGTATGTACTGCCTCCTTAGTCTCTGAGGAAGCCCACTGAGATTGGATGAAACAAAAGACAGAAACTTTGGCTGCAATATGTAATTGCTGTGCTGCAGTTGTCCATAAGGAAGAATAAAATGCCTGGAATGAATTACTGACTCAGGCATTTTTCTTGATTCATGTGCCATTAACAAGGTTGAGTGCTCTCTTTCACCACAATTGACCTGCAGTTCTTCTAAGAGAAGCACAACCTTTACTCTGCCCACCACTACTGCTTACATGGTAACTAAACATTATTTTATTCCGACTCAACAGAATCTTATAACATTCTGTCTCACTGTACATTTTATTAGTAGACTGTATACATACTGAGATGAATGATTTACCTGCTGAAGTAGCTTCTGTCCTTTCTTTGTTGTTGTCACTTATGTAAGTTTCCAGAAAATTCTAATTCAGATACAGCTTCCTGTGGTACAGACTCCCTAAATGTTGATATGGCCACACCTGTCCTTGTTTCAAGTTCTGTTTGTTTTTGGTATGGTATGGTAAAATGTTATTCATATTTCAATATGAACAGGATAGTACTCCATTGAGTTACAAGACTCATTTACAAGGAGGTCAATAAGGCATAGACAATAGTTCTACATACAATAAGCATACTAACAGTCAATGCACATACATTATAAGTCAATATTTGCATATCAAAAGACACTTCCTATTACACTTATGACGTAAATTATTTAAAAGGAACAAACGTTTCCATGAACACACAGACTAAATACTCCTTTCCCATTTTATCTCAAAAATGCAACTCACTAAAGTGCATATTTCGATATACTTAAAAATATAACATATTCTCAAGTCATTTATTAACTCTAAATTCCTTTACTATTAAATACCAATGTGAGCAGTGTATTCTTGGTTCATACATCAAATTCACACACCATGTTTTTATTGAGAGCAAATTTCTAGGGGTATCCACACACCTCAGGTCTAGGGGCAGGGAATTCCAAATTTTAGGACCCCTATAAAGGGGAAATGCTGTTCCAAGCTCCAAACTGCATCTGGGAACAACATACTCTATGCCCCCAGAAGATCTTAACCCCTTCCTTTGTTCCCTAACCTCAAACTCACTTAGGGTATATCTGGGCAGTTGTCACTTTCCTAGTTTACTCATGAATGCTACAAGGTGCCAACTCTTCCTATCCTCCAAGCACCACCAGTTTCTGGCTCTATAAATATCACAGTGGTGGGTACTTCTGTGAGCATCGAGGATGAAGCAGGCAAGCCCAATAAATACATCAAGTCTTGCCAGCTCCATCCCCAAGGCCCCCCATACATCAAATCCCCATAATCTAAAATGGGTAGGATCATGGTCTCCACAATCCTCCACCAAACTTCAAGTGTTGTATAGGGCTTTAGTCTACAAAGCATACTCAATTTCCCACTGAGATTACCCATTAAATATTCTAGATGTTTATCCCATCTCACTCTTTGGTCTAACCAGACTCCCAAATATTTATAGTACATTACCTGTTTAATGTTTTTCTCCTCCCTTTGTTCTAATATCCAATATCTGATGTTCATGTGCGGAACCTTGAAAATATACCACTTGTGTCTATGGTACATTTAAAAATCAGATTAAGGGAAGAAAAAAATGATTGTAGCTCAAAAAAAGCTAACTGTAGTTTAGTATTAATTTTATCCTGGGCACTGCCCTCCACATAAATCAGAATATCATCTGCATATATGTGGTACCTTATATTGGGATCTCTTAAATTTTATGCCAATTACATATATGTTAAAAAGTAGGGAACCCAGGATGGATCCCTGGGGCACCCCAACTTTTATTGGAAGGGCAGATGATCTATGGACACCAAGGTCCACCATTTGCTTAAGTCCTGTGAGATAGCAGCCTAACCATTTCTGTTCTAGACCCTTTATCCCCAAATCCCAGAGCCTGGACAGGAGGAGCTCATGGTTTAAGGTGTTGAAGACCTTTGAAAGATTGATAAATATGACTCCCACTGAGTTCCTCCCATCTAGGCCCATTTGGATATCCCCCACAACCTTCAATAATGCTGTCTGAGTGCTATGTTTTGAACGAAATCCAGACTGGTACTCATTCAACAAATCTGCCTCCTCCAGATAGTTTTTCAGCCTTCTGGTGGCCAAGCTCTCCATAATTTTGGAAGTCTGGGACAATGATGAAATTGGTCTAAAATTTCCCATCTTCAGTCTAGATCCTCCTTTATGGACAGGCACTATTTTAGCCAATTTCCAGCCCTCTGGATATTACCCAGTTATAAGGGAATAATTAAATAAATAAGCAAGAGGGTAGGCTATATAGACAGCTGCATTCTTTAGTAACTTGGTAGAAATGTCATCCAGATCCCCAGCCTTAAACATATACATGGCCAACAATTCATCTCTAACCTTATCCACCTGGATTTGACTAAAAGCAAATGCTTTTTGCCCATCATGCCCTATTTGGCCATATTTATACAAAGATCTTGTACAGGTCACATGCAGAGAATTTAGGCCAGAGTCTGTACTCCAATGTTATTAAAAAGTATTTATTAAACAAATTTGCAGCACTATTACTAGTAGGTACAGATTGCCCATCAATCTCTATTCTTTTGATTTGCTGTCTACTTATTTTCCCTATCAAATTTGCCACTATGCTCCAAAATTGTCTTGGACTGTGGTTCTGGTTTGTATGGAGCTTATATTTAAAATAACTCTGTTTTGCCCATCTAAGTTCCCTAGTATATCTGTTTCTTAGTTGTCTATATAGCAGCCAGTCACCAATCAAGCCAGTCTGTTTTGCTTTTGAGCAGCTCTTATTTGTATACTTCTCTATTTTTTGCAAGGAAGGATTATACCATGCCACATTTGTAGATCTAACCTTCCTATATCTTACTGGGGCATGAATATTACAAATGCTCAGGAACTCTTGATAAAAATAGGACCACACCCCAGTAGCATCTGGTATCAACTCCATTCTATCCCAACACCTTCTTTCAACAGCTAATATAAAATTAACTTATTCAAAGCATTTAAAATTTCTCCAACAAAAAAGTAAGGAATCTTGTATAACCTTGGTGTCTACATGGGCAGCAAAAACAACCTGATGGTCTGAGAATGCTTGTGCAAAAATTTCCCTTTTTAAATAGATCTCAGGGCAATTTGTAAAAATCAAATCAAGGGTTGCAGAATTTTGCAAGTGCTGATATTTAATCTAGTCAGATCCTTAATCAATTGGACTAGGCCCAAAACCTCTTGAAGTTCAATTAGGGGATGGGTGGGGTTTATTTGCAACCAATTTACATCAAAATCACCTATAGGTAATATTTCATGTGTATCCCTGTAAGCTCTACAATAGTCCGCAATACATTAAATGCCTCATTTGTTACTTTGGGTGGTTTATGGATGCCAACAACCAAAAGAGGTTTTACATATGGGAGTTTTATTACATTGGGTAGGGTTTCCAAACCACCCTCCATATTTACTTCATTAAGCTCCCCTATCTCCAACACAGATTTCACATAAAGTATAATACCACCCCCTTCTTTTTTCTATCCTTTCTGAACATCTGATACTGTTCTGATTCCACCGAGGCATCTTTAACTCTATGACTCAGCCAAGTCTCTTGCTGACAGTGATGGCCATCATGTCATGCAGTTTACCAAATCAGAAGTCATTCCACCGAAAAATTATGTTCATGAAACAAAATTGGTGGAGGACATCAGAAAGAAAATGTGTCACATATGGATTTGTAAGTGGAAATAGATTTTAACAAGCCAGTGTGGCAATTTTTGTGGCAGCAAGTACATAGATTACACAAGAAATATTAACAAGGGGTGGGGCCTATCAGCCCAGGTGATAAGACATACTTAATTTCAACTCCTTCCTTACAGCAGGCTTAAGGAGATAAAAATAATCATTACTGGGCATTTGCATTTCTGAAACCATTCTTATCATTTACAGCTTCTGGAGTACCTGCAGTGCAATTTTGAAGCAGACTGCATAATGGTAAAACCCACAAATAAGGATAATACCTCTGAAGACTTTTTTAAGCTTTACGGGGAGGCAGTGAAGGAGGAAAATTAACTGAGATGACCAGTTCATTAGAAGGCGAAATCAGCATGATGAACTTGTAGAATATAAATGCAAAAATCAACAATAATGTCAGTTTACTTAACAGCAAATATGGTAACTTCTTACAACATCTGCAGAGTGCTGAGCAAAGTGTCAGTCACTTTCTGAAGCTGCAAAAGCATCATCAGTGTCAGAGAAATACAGCATTTCTGGGAAAACTGGTTTTGTTGACAATGTCCTTTTGGGTAACCCTTGCCTCAGTGCTTTTGTGCTGAGGTTCTTTGTCTTTTCATCAGTGTCAGGCCAGGGCACAGCAGCAACATTACATCTGGTATAGAGGTGTGTGAAGTCCATGAAACTTGCTCCACAAGTTAATTTGTGCATTTTGCAGAATTCACAGAGCAGTTTCGCGAAATTCACAGCTGTGAATTTCACAGATCTTCCCTTGTCAATCTTCACCATACATTACTGCTTGGGTTAAGCCGGAGGCGCGCACCCGCCTCCGGGATTTTTTTTTTTTGAGTCGGCTCCAATGGCGCCACCTCGAGGACTCCACGCACTCATGCATGAGGTGCAGCCGTTAGGTGCCGCAGACTCCTCCTCTATCTCAGTTCTGTTTCTCCCGCCATCGAGGCTGCACCTGCTGCACAGTAGCGTATAGTGTTTTTGGTTTCTTCAAGACTCCTCGTTTTCTCAAGGTTTCACGATTCACTCGATGCCGTACACCGGTAAGACCATTCCTTTTGTTTTTCTATCTACGGCGCCGAGTGCTTTATTGCTTTTTTTCCTTGTTTGGTTCGCATCATGTCTGGTTCAGGAGCAAGGTGTAAGTCGAAGGCGGGCTGCGCCCCTATGCATTGGTGCTCTTGTGGCCGGCATTTTTCCGTCTCGGTCCGGCATGATGTCTGTCTCCGTTGCCTGGGACCCAACCACAACAAGGACATGTGCGACGCTTGTTTCTCCATGGACCGTCGTGTCCTCGAAGTCCGCGCAGTCAAGCTCGGCAAGGCCCCGCCGACCTTCCGGGGACGGCATCGCTCCAGGGACTCCCAGGTAAGATCTCTAGGCCCTACCCCCGGGTCCCCTCCCGGGCCTATACGATCCGCAGAGGAGGAGGCTTCCTCCTCTTCTCTTGCCGAAGAGGAAGCTTCTCTCGCGGTGTCAGGGGAACATCGTAGTCCCACCCGGGGCCGCGATGGGGACACCGCCTCGGCAGTCACCTCCTCTGAGGTGCAGGCTCCCCCAGTGTCGAGGCCCATGCCTGCTGGGCCTGGCACCGGTGGACCCTCGATGCCGCCCTCCGGCACCGTTTCGGATCCCGGTGCTGCTTGTGGCGCTGGTGATCGAGACGGCACCGTAGGCGGCGCTGCTCTGGCCTTCGGTGCCGCAGGCCCGGTTTACTCCCGTGGCGCCAGGTTGGTTCCGACGTCAAAGGCAGGCAACGTGGGCCTAACTGGTGCAGCAGGGGGGCCAGGACAGGGCCTGGCTGTCGCGGGTGGGCTGGGGTCATCCGGCACCATCCCTAGCACCGGCACCCTTCGTGGCGCCATTCCTCCGGGGACCCCTGGGGTTGCCAGCATCGAGGTTCTGCTGGTCTCGTCCTCTTCGGAGGCTGATGATTCAGATGAGGACCCATCCTGGCTTCCTGACTCTTCGGAGTCGGGGTCCCCGGTTGCACGGATGCTAGGCAGCACAGTGGGCCCCTCCCACTGTCCCCTCTCCTGTCCTCCCCTGAGGGCCCTCAGGCTAGGGGTGGCCCTGGGTCCCAGGGGGTTGATGTGGTGGGGACTGAGGAGGGTCCCCCTCCTAGGGGGTTGGTGGCAGCTACCCTCCCGGGTGCTGTTGCCACCCCTCGGGTTGGGGAATGCTGGAGTCGAGGAGGAGGGCTCTCTCAGAGTCCGGCGGTCTCCGCCGGCCACACCTCGTGGGGTGGCTAGGAGTCGTAGCGCCGAACCCCGCCTTTCCCTCTTGGGCCCTGGGGTTTCCTCTGGTGGCGTTGCTGTGGACTGCCCTTCTGGATCCATGCAGTCCCGGGTTCGTCACAGGGGAAGATCCCCCTTGGGCTCTTCCAGGCATCGCATCCCCAGGGTCTCGTCTTGCAGCCTGGTTTGTTGTCCAGGATCCCGCCAGCTCGGGCTCCGTTCCCCGGATTTCAGAGTCCTAGCAGAGGTCAGTTGCCTCTTTGCAGGTGCCCTTCTCCAGTACCTCTGCTTCCACCCCCCGCTCTTCCAGGCCATGTCGGTCCTACGGGTCCGTTATCCTGGGAGCAGTTCAGAGGTTCTGCGGCGGCCTTCCCCTCATACGTTAGACATATGCATGAGCGGATCTTTCGACTCTCCCCACCGCCGCAGGAATCTTCTGGACATTCAAGCTCTCCATCATCCTCGTCTTCCTCCTCTGAGGGAGAGGAACCCCTTGCTCACCTTTCTTCCGACGCTGATTTCACTGAATATCAGTGATTCCTTTCGAGGATGGTGAGGGATCTTTGAATCTCTTACATTAGGAGAGACAATACTGAATGGGAGATGCGTGAATTCCTTGGAGAATTCAGTGCCCAACACCTGGTGGTACCTTCCTGGCCTATCCCCTTCCAGGAGGCGTCTATCCATTCCTGGCAGTCGCTAGCCACCCTTTCTCCAGCCCCAGCAGACTGCCATCAAAGGTATTGTGCCCCCTCGGAATCCCTGGGTACCCTTCCCAACCCATCCTTGGGTTTGGTCTACCTAGAGACTCCTTCCGGGCATCGCCGCCTGGCGCACGACTTGGGCCCTGGGGTTTCCTCCGGTGGCGTTGCTGTGGACTGCCCTTCTGGATCCATGCAGTCCCGGGTTCATCACAGGGGAAGATCCCCCTTGGGCTCTTCCAGGCATCGCATCCCCAGGGTCTCGTCTTGCAGCCTGGTTTGTTGTCCAGGATCCCGCCAGCTCGGGCTCCGTTCCCCGGATTTCAGAGTCCTAGCAGAGGTCAGTTGCCTCTTTGCAGGTGCCCTTCTCCAGTACCTCTGCTTCCACCCCCCCGCTCTTCCAGGCCATGTCGGTCCTACGGGTCCGTTATCCTGGGAGCAGTTCAGAGGTTCTCTGGCGGCCTTCCCCTCATACGTTAGACATATGCATGAGCGGATCTTTTGACTCTCCCCAGCGCCGCAGGAATCTTCTGGACATTCAAGCTCTCCATCATCCTCGTCTTCCTCCTCTGAGGGAGAGGAACCCCTTGCTCACCTTTCTTCCGACGCTGATTTCACTGAATATCAGTGATTCCTTTCGAGGATGGTGAGGGATCTTTGAATCTCTTACATTAGGAGAGACAATACTGAATGGGAGATGCGTGAATTCCTTGGAGAATTCAGTGCCCAACACCTGGTGGTACCTTCCTGGCCTATCCCCTTCCAGGAGGCGTCTATCCGTTCCTGGCAGTCGCTAGCCGCCCTTTCTCCAGCCCCAGCAGACTGCCATCGAAGGTATTGTGCCCCCTCGGAATCCCTGGGTACCCTTCCCAACCCATCCTTGGGTTTGGTCTACCTAGAGACTCCTTCCGGGCATCGCCGCCTGGCGCACGACTGTCCACCGGATTCGGAATCCCTACAATTCGACCGGTTGGGGCAAAGAGTGTTCACTTCTTCTCGTGTGGTGGCTTGCATTGCATCACATCAGGCTCACCACGCTGCCTACAATCGGCATCTGTGGTCGATGCTCTCCCAGCTCTTAGCATCAATGCCTGATATGGAGCACACCAGACAGGCTATTGCCCTCTCTGCCATAGGCCTGGAGCTGGCAAGACACCAAGCAAGGGCATCTTATGACGCCAATGAGGTGGCTTCCAGGCTTGCGGGGACAGCGATCTGCATTAGACGGATGGCATGGCTTCATCTATCAAGGTTGTCACCCCTGGCCCGGCGTAGGGTGATTCGCTCCTGCTTTCCGGGGACCCGTCTTTTTCCTCCAGAGCTAGGAGACTTCTGCAGGGGCTTCCTCCATCTCCCCATCCTCGGGGCACCTCCTGGCTCTTCTCCCACTTAGGCTTCTCTCTGTATTAGCCAGGGTCTTCCCCTTCTGTTTTCTCACCAACAGGAGGCTGGGGGTCTTGTTCCCTCAGGGTTCTACCCCCGCTTTTTTAAGGGGAGGGGCTTGGTACTCACCCAAGCAGTAATGAATGGTGAAGATTGACAAGGGAAGATATGAAAATTATGTACCTACCATAATTCTTGATCTTCTCTTGTATCTTCAACATTCATTACTGATACCCACCCACCTTCCCCTCAGTGGCCTCCTTCTGTGGCATCTCCCCCTTCCGTCTCTTTCCTCTTACTCCCCTTGGCCTTTATGCCAAAAAACAAAAAAAACTTTCTGTTTCCCATTCTTAGTGAATGGATCCCCTTTTTTCCTCAAGGTAAAGAGGAACAAGCACAGTTGTATTTCTCTAATTCTGAGGGAACTCTTTCTGACCGCCCTTAGGGTGCGATTCCTAAATACCTTCTTCAGGTTATGCAGTTTCACAGCCCAAATGGCCATGCTTTGACTGGGCCTTGGCAAAGTCTAGAATCCACCTGGCAGGTATTATTTCAAGCTCTTCTAGATACTGACTGAACTTGTCAGCTCTGAGCATGTTTGCCTTGCCTTAGGGAGTCTGATTGAGTTCCACTCTATCTTTCATACAAAACTGCCTTCCAGAAGGCATAGTTTTTCCCATACACTACTGTGTTAGCACTTAACAAGGTGCTAAGAGACTTAGTCCCCTTCCTGGATGGGCGCTCTACTCTGAACAGGTTCTGCCCGGGCAGTCTAGGAGCCCTCAACTAGGATGAAGGGACTTGGCATGTTGAGAGTTCAGAGAGTCCGCCCTCATTTGGATCTGTTCAGGTGGTTCAGTTGAACCTCCCCTCAGTCCTAGCAACTGGGATTCTTGCTCCCTTGTTAGTTTCGAGCCTATGAGCCTCTCAACCAATGCTCGATTGGCACTGTTCTCCCTCTCAACATGCCTCTTTCTCTCTTCTTCTTCTTATTCTACTTCCCTTTCCTTCTTTCTGTTCCTCCCCTAGAGCCACCCCGGAAAGGAGGCCCTGCGGTCCCTTAGGGTAGGAATTCTCTCTCCTCTGTCTATTCTCCATCGGCTTATTCCTTTTTCAGTTTATTTCCTTTCTTTTCCTTTTTCTATCCCTCGGCTCTCTTGCCTCACTGTCTTTTTTCTTACCCTTTATTTTACGCCTCTCCAGCTACAGAACTGAGATAGAGGAGGTCTAGGCACCTAACGTAGCCCCTCTCGCGCCTTATGTGTGATCATTAATCCTCGAGGGCAGCGCCTGGAGCCGACTCAAAAAAAAAGAAAAACTCCCCTGAAGGGGCGCCGCGCCTCGCTTAACCAAGCAGTACTGAATGGTGAAGATACAAGAGAAGATCAAGAATTATGGTAGGTACGTACTTTCATATTTTGCTGCGGAGTGCGAAATTTCACTTGCGAATTTTGCACTCCACCTTCAAGATTTGCGCTTCACGTTAGAAAAAGGTGAATTTGATTGAAAATATTGTGCAAATCACGCAAATCGAAGTTTTAGAGTGTTCAGAAAACTCCACAAATTCCGTGAAGTGCAAATTTTCGGCAATTCGCATGAACTTCGCAGGCAAATTTTAACTTTGTAACACCTCTAGTCTGGTGCAAGAATAATAATTGACTTTGGGTCTGCCTTGAACATGCATGAATTTGCTGAGAGAATGTAATGTCAGAATAAACAGAATTCCAGAGGGTTTCAGGATTCTGATCCTCTGGACAGTATACTAGCATGGACCAGAGAGGCCTTCACATTACCAGAGGACTGCTACCCCTTGGCACTTGATCATACTTACTGAAAACTGCACATAAGACTCAGGAAGGTATTTCTCATCTTTTGGTATTAAAAATGGCATTGGTATTACTATAAAATAATATTCTGAGGGAGGCAAGAAAGATTAGAGAAGTAGAGATTGAAGGGTTAAGATTCTGTTTTTTTGTGGACCTCAGCTCTCTTTGAAAAGCTTAAGCCTGTGGTTCAATGGGCTGGAGCAACAGCCATGTCCCCCTTGCATGACCTATTTAAATTCTGCCTTTCTGCTTCATTCAGAAGCATTTTTTCTTTGCGGCCAGAGGCTCTGCTTGACCTCTCCCTGTGCTGTCCCCCCCCCCTCATGTTTATCTCCTACCTTCCCTTGTGCTTAGATTTTTGCTGCCCTGTGCTGGACTCTCTGCCTGGTTTGTGCTCCTTCTGTTTCTAGGTCAGTAGTTGTCTCTGGCTGCAATCTGTCTGTGCTTCTTTCTCAGTTGTTTGTTTGTTTGTTTGTTTCTGCTCCCTCCAGCTCTTGTGCTTATGTTTGCTTTCATTTGTCCTTTTTTGGGTGTTTCTAGTTTTTTTCTAGCATCCCATTTATTTTTATATTTTTAGCAATACCTCAAGTTTGCCTGCAATTATTCTCTATATGCTTCAGCTCAAACTACTGCTTCACCTGCCTCTGCTGTTTCCTGTGCTTTTCCACCTTAATTATTTGCACCTGGTCCAGGCTTCATCCTGCTCCCAGCTAGCTGCCACTACCTACCTTGCTATGTTTTTTTGCTCAGCAGCTCTGCTCCTAATTCATTCAGTCATAGCTCCACTCAGGCAGTTAAACCTCCATACTTTTCAATAATTTGTGCTGCTTCTAGCATATTCCTTGTGCTCTGCTGTATTATTATGAAAATTTTTCAGCTATTACTTTAGCATTTCATGCTCATACCAAACCATACTCCCCCCTCCTGTGATCCCTCACTTTTTCTTCAGATGAGTTGCACTAACTGACACTAGAAAGTACCTTCAAAAGATTCTGGGTGAATCCCAGTTTAGCAGTGACACCCTTGACCTAAAACTGCTAAACCTCTCCCTTGATGTTGTCCTGTAGCCCCTTACCAAGCTATTAAACCTATCACTCTCATTGAGGCAGTTCCTTTCCCTATGGAAAGCTGCAATTGTTACTCCAGTGCACAAAAGTGGTGCTAGAACTGCACGCTCAAACTACAGACTTATATCTATCCCCCCATCTAAAGTCCTCGAGCAGATTGTTATAGACCAATTGATGGAATACCTCAACAAATATGATATCCAGTGCCTCCAGCAACACAGTTTTAGAAAGTTGCACAGCACAACGAAAGTGCTACTTGAGTTCACTGACTATACACATAAGGCACTTGACTGAAGCTACATAGTGGGGTCAATATTCATTGACCTCACTAAGGCATTTGATATCATGAAGCACCCTCTTCTTCTCACTGCAATACCACCCCTCAGCTTATCAACTGCAGTCATCAGTTGGTTCAAGAGCTACTGTATCTTGACAACTGCACTTAGCAAGTTAAAATCGGTGATAATCTCTCTGGTTTGCTTCCCGTGCGCTCTGGTGTTCCCCAAGGTTCCATTTTTGGTCTTTTACTCTTCAGACTATTTCTTAATAACCCCACCCAAGCCTGCAACACCAACATTATCCTTTACACCGCTGATGCTGTTCTCTTTGACTGCCATTCGCAACCCTCCCTTCTTTCAAGCACCCTGCAGGTCAGCCTTTTGTCTGTCGAAACCTGGTTCACCCAACACAAACTCATCATGAACTACAAATAATTAAAAGTGATGCTCTTTTCTAACCCACACAACAAATATAAATACGGCGATCTACATATCTATAACTCTCTCAACCAGTCCCTAGAACAAGCCCAAGAATTTAAATACCTTGGCATCACCCTTGTTTGCCCTCTAACCTATGTACTACACATTAATAAAATCTCGAAGGTCAGCTCTAGAATTGGAGCCCTGTATCATCACAGACATTGCATCACCCCTGTTGCTCCCTGGCAAGCAGTTGTCAGTTCTATTGTTTCCATCCTTGACTACAGGTTAGTCATCTATGGTGCCATGATGGATACCACCCTGAAAATAATCGAACTTGCATTAAACATGTCCTGTAGGCTTCTCCCTGGTGCTGATAAATGCACACACACACATGTGGCCTGTATGTGCAGACAACTGACTCCACCTAAAGGGCATGATTACCTACCAAACCTGCCTGCTTGCAAAAAAAATCAGTCTGGGCTTTACTCCCCCTGACACCCTACCTCTCATCAAGCCTTCCCATAATACAGACTCCACCTGCAGCACAGCCAAACAAACATTCCATGTCCCATTTTGTAGAACCTCTCAAGCACAATGTGTCTTCCACTACAGGGCTTCCACCTGGCTCAACATGCTTTCCCCAGATATTGCAAATGAGCCTAAATTAGGGCCCTTCAAGCTCAAGCTTCACAAGCACCTCACTGCCCTTAGTAGCTGTGACAGTGTCCGCTAAGTAATCCCCCTTCCTCCTACTACCCTCTCCCCCTCCCCACTCTCCTCACCCCTCTCCCACCCTCACCCCACCCCACCTGTTGTCCCTCCACTACTTCCTACCCTTGCTCCCTCTGCCACTCTGGCCCATTCCCTTCACCTCACATTCCCTCTATCATCCCCCCTGCCCTCACCCTCTGCTCCTCCCTCATCTTACTGTCCCCTCCTCCTTAATACTAATATTCACTACTCACCACCCTTGTTCTCCTCCCCAGCCCACTCCTAATCACCTCTTACCCTGCTCCTTCTCCTCTCTGTCCGACAAAGTCATCTTTGACTGCTTTACCCCTTTCCTTTCTGTGCTCTCCCCCTCCCTCCTCTCCTCTCCCCTTTCCACACCCCCCACCCCTTTCTGTTAATATTAATTTCTCACTCCTTACCACTCTCACTCTCCTCCCTCCCCTATCCCTCTCCTAACACCTCTTACCCTTCTCCTTCTTCCTGTCCTGACAAAGTCCTTTTTAACTGCTTTACTCCATTCCTTTCTATCCTTCTGACCAGGTCAATTACCTGGGTCTGGTCTTACTCAGTCACTGTTGTATTTGATATTGTAATTTGAAAGTGTCCTGGAAGAATTTATTGTAACTTAACAATTTCATGGACATTGCCTTGCCTAACTCTACTGTTACTGTAAGTCTTCCTGCTGTTACGGTATGTTACTTACTTCTGCCTATCCTGAAGTACTCTTGGCATTTTCATTCCAATTTTTTATTGTGTTACACTTCTGCTGTGTATTTTTTTTTATTGGATTTTCATGCTACTTACTGCCTTTGTCTTATTTTTATGCACTGTATTCTGTTAATATTGTTTACCTATTGGCATATGTTATTTCACATGAAACCTTTGTAAAAGAGCCGTTGGTTCAAAGGTAACTGTAATCCAAGATATCAATAAATAAAAAAAAATACTTTTACCAAAACCACAGCACTCTGTTTCTGACAACTACCCATACTGAAAAGTCAAGTGGGACAAGGAGAGTGCCTATACAAATTTTTTTTGGGGGGGGTCCTGACCTACCATCTAAATTACACTCTATCATAAATTTAATGTTGTCCTAGTCCTACATGCAGGATTTGTACTCATTTGTAATCATAAATTAGACTCTCATTACTTTTGCCTATGTAATCAATCCAAGGTATGTCAGCCTGCCTACATCTGTTGGCATTTAAACAGTGCATTTCTAATTTCTATCTATACTGAAACTTTCAGTCATTAAATTAGCTGTTTGGTCTCATGGTGCTTAGTTTGTGGCTTCCCTGTTATACCCACAGTGGGGGACTGTGATGTCACAGTGGGGCATCATGGCTCCAAGTAGCAGGAGCATGCTTTTATGTAAGTTAAATGAATTTTGCCCTGCTCCTTTGCCATATTCCTGCATATCCATCAATTTACTTACTGGCTCTAATCCTACTACTGTACTGCTATTGTGCAGCCTAAATGGCATTTAAGATAATCATGCATAAATCATATTGATTCAGTTACCTAAACCTCATCGATTCAATTACTGGCATTCACATCCTCCTTCTACCTAGCCAATGGCTGCTGGCTTCACCCGGCCTCCTACCACCTACCCACATCAGTATTGCATACCACCAAGTATTTTCAATGTCATCAGTATTAGGCTTCCTTAATGGAATTGCTTGGCTTGCTTTTTACTGGCTTTGCTCCTACTTCTAACCTCTGGCCACTGGCTTTTCCCAGCATCCTCCTACCTGTCCACAGCCACAGGCTTTGCCTGGCCTCCTCCTCAGTAACCACTACTTAACCTCTGGCCGATGGATTCACCTGTCATCCCAATACCTAACCAACAGCCACTGATTTTGCCCGGCCTCCTCCTATCTAATGCTTCATAGTTGACTGCATGCTCTCATTCATAAATTGGAGGCAAGCCAATCATGACCATTAATTTCCATGGCTCAGGGTCAGCCCTGCAGCCAAAGGTCTTGCTCCACACCCATGAAGTCCACATCTTGAGCATGTGAAACTTGGGGTGGGGTGCTTCTCATTTGGCCCATGATGGGAATGTCCTCACTCCGGAAAGAGCTTTAGCTATGCAGACATATTGATGGCACTTCTTGATGTCAAATTTAAGACTTCAATTATGAGGGACAGGGCCCTTACACCCAAGATGGCTCCTTTAGCTAGCTGAATCAGGTTTGGCGGCACCTTCTACGCTATTTACCCCATGACTACATCTGGTTCACCTGGTCTGTTTTTAGTCAGTGGGTCAGCTGAGTGCCTCAGTGGTCACTGTTCTCCTCCTTCCACCTTGGGGTTCCCGCTGTCACTTCTGAGTATCCAGTGCTGCAGGGTGTGCTCACAACCCTTCACAGCATTCCTGTTAGATTGATCATGAGAGCTTTCCACCAAATTGAAATATTTTCCTTCCCTTGTATTGGGTTTCTAAATTGTAGCAGCAGAGCCATCACTAAATAAAACATCCTAAACCTGGAGGGAAGGGGACCTAGGCCATGGATCCCCAGACGCTTCCTCCTCAAAGGTTTTTTTCCTTTTCTCAGTGCCAAAAGTCATAATATCTAGTTACTTTAGTTGTGTTTCCCTCGGTTACTTAGGTAGGTTCCACAGTTATTTAGGTAGGTTTCTGCTGTTGGATGGAGATGGATGGCAGCCCTCATTTGCCATTCCCTGTCTCCTTGAGAAGTCATGCCTTCTCATTATAATTAATTTGACCTACATTAAGGTCATTACATGCTTTAGTTATCTGCTGACCCTTACCATTATCTCTGACCTATGTGAAGGTCCAAATACCCAATACCAACTCTTTACCTCTGTAATGCTTTCTGATCTACACTCTTTCTATGCTTTCTCTTAAGCTACCTTTAGCCTAAGGGAATCCTTCCTGCAGCACCTCTAGGGGTGGAACCCTCCTCCAGGGTTCCTTGCCTTCGACATCCCTATAGGGTGGTATTCCCAAGGCACAGAGAGGTGAACAGCCACAACAAAGTTTATTCAACAAGTTGCAAAAGCACATTGAACATTTGGATGAAGCAGAAAAGCTTTGACTGGGTAAAATGAAAGTTGCTTGACTGACAAGTCTCTTTTGAATTGGCCTACCCTGCGAACCTCCAGTTACAATGTTGAGCACATAAAGTACCTACAGTGGCACCAAACAGGGTGCAGTGCAATAATGCTGTGGTACATCACAAAAGGCTGCAGTATACTGCAGGAAAAGTATAATTCAATGGCAATCCCTTTTGTTATGAAGCATTTTGTGACATGTTGCTTACTGCAAGTTAATGTGCTGCATTGTGGCAGGCTCCACTGTATGTGTATAAAGATCATAAAGAAGTTAAAAAGCTCACCAGGAAACTCAACACTGAGGAACAGGTGAAAGATTCTAACTCTAATGTCTTAGAGATAGAGGGCAAACCGTACTGTATCAGGAGTCTTCCAGGAAGATTTCAGTGTCCCAGTGTCTGGTTAGGGTGCCACAATGAAACTAAATATCTTTTCTGTGACTCTTCATTAATTCAGCAGTTTTCGGCAATGCATTTTGACTACCAACCCAGGGCATAGATATTGGCTTTTACCAAAGAGGACTTTTTTTTTGTATGTATGACTGTGTTTAATACCATGATTATTCAGTTTGTTTGAATATAATTGCATTATCTTTAATATTATTTCATTTCCTGAGGTGCTCTACCAGGATGGGGGGATTAGTGGGAATATGGCCATGACTGGAGGGTTCCTCAAGCAGGAAGAGATGCCTTTTTGTGCTAATGGTGGTAAGTTATGGGCAGACTGGATGGGCCTTGTGGTCCTTATCTGCCGTCAACTTCTATGTTTCTGTGTTTCTATGTCAACTTCTAAGTTTATGATGCATGACTAAATTTGGGGGCCATGTATTTTCCCATGGGGAGTTTATTCTTATTTTGTTTCTTTTATTTATGTTGTTTAGTTCCAGTCATGGTTTCATAATTTAAACTGTTTTGCTTAAATAATTTAGGTGAGCAGTCCCTCGACTGAGATTGGTGCAACAGGATTTACTTACATATGCTATACAAAATGAGGCAATGAAACAACCATGCTACAGTTGTTTAATTTTTATATGGTATAACTTCTCAGAATTTTCAATAGACAGTATGTTATGATTTTTTGATCTACAGTCTGCTTTTTCATCTTTTATACACTTTCTTACATGCTGTTAAATTAAGAAGTGAATATCAAGCACCTAACTCATTTCTAAAAGCTGGGACCTAGCAGGTGAAGTAGCCTATCTAACCTTGTGTTAACATATTAACAAGTAACTAGTGGTTCTAGTTCATTGACTGCAATGAGGCTTATGAAAATGTGTTTGATGTTACTAATTATGGAGCTCATAAGGGCTTCTGCATGCTACAAGGTACAAGAGGGAAGTATTTTTCAGAAAAAAGATGCTCAAGAACAAGGGGGCATGTTATGAAGCTGAAGGGGGTAGACTCAGAGGAAACGTAAGGAAGTACTTCTTCACAGAAACAGTGATGCATGTATGAAACAGCCTTCAGCGGAGGAACTGGGGCCAAAAAATGTAGCGGGATTCAAGAATGCATGGGATAGACATAAGGGAACCTTAGTCATTAGTGGAGGGAGGGTTAAGCCACAGATCAAGTAGTGTCTATGATGCTTGAGTAGGTAGGGAAAATGGGTAGACTAGGTGGGCCAAGCAGTTCTTATCTGATGTCAAATTCTATGCTTCTACACACTGGAGCTAACAAATTGCCATTGTAATGTAATTTGTGAATATATTGTGACCTTTCTCTTTGATGACTGTACTGGTGACAGTTGTTTAAAATCAATAAAAATAAAGTTACAAAAGAAATATTAACAAGTAATACATTAACTGCACCTTCAAAAAACAAACACATTATGAAAACCCTCACTGAATTTTCACTGTTTATCATTAAGTACATCCCGACTATCTTACAAACTACAGGCCGGTCTCTAACCATCCCTTTTTGGGTAAGGTTATTGAGAAGCTGGAGGACCATTTGAGCAGCCACAATATCTATGATTCTCTCCAGTCCAGTTTCAGGAAGAGACATAGTATGGAGACGGCTCTTGTTCAGGTACTAAATGACCTCTTGATAGTGAGAGATTGAAAGACTCATTCCATCTTGGTCCTTCTTGATCTCTCTCTGCAGCATTTGATACTGTGGACCATGGTGTGCTGTTGGATAGCCTGTGGCTTATTTGAGGACTTTTGGGGACTGTCCTCAGATGGTTTCGATCTTACCTCATGGGCAGGACTCAGAGAGTGGTGTCTGGGGTTTGTACCTCAGCTCCATTCTCCCTGCCCTGTGGGGTTCTGCAGGGATCCATCCTAGCGCCCATGTTGTTTGCAGTGTATATGATGCCATTGGAAGTGATTATTAGATGGTATGGCTTGAGTTTTCACTGCTCTGCAGATGATACTCAGCTATACATGTCTTTTGTCCCTGAACAAGATGATGCTGTCTTAGTGCTCAACAGCTGTCTAACTGAAATTCAGGCCTGGACGAATATGAGCTGGCCAAGGTTGAACCCTAAAAAAACTGAGGTGTTGGTCATGAACCCAGGTCGTCGTGAGGCGGGTATGTGGGCAGGTTCACCGTCGGGTTTGTGGCTTGGAGGTGTCCGGCTAGCTACCTCAGACCGGGTGCGGAACCTGGGCATTATATTTGATGACTGTCTGACCTTAAAATTACAAGTGTCAGCAGTTGTTAAAACGTCTTTTACCACCTGAGAAATATCACCCGGGTGAAACATCTGGTTCCTCCTGATGATCTTCCAGCGTTGGTTCACGCATTCGTTACCTCCCGCCTTGACTACTGCAGTGCCCTTTACCGAGGGCTGTAGGGGGTTGATATCCGCCGCTTGCAGCTGGTGCAGAACGCGGCAGCCAGGTTGTTGACTGGTGTTTCAAGAGCCAGTCATATAACACCTGTGCTCCGTGGTCTGCACTGGCTGCCGATATGGTGGCGGATCACCTTTAATGTTGCTTTGTTACCCTATAAGGCACTACACGACCAGGGACTGAGTTACCTGAAAGATCTCCTTTGTCCCTACTGTCCCCTCCATCCTCTCTGATGCACTGATGAGGGATTGCTAGAGGTTCCCAGGGTACGTTTACAGACATCGGGAGCAAGAGCATTTAGCTTTGTTGCTCTGTCCCTGTGGAACTCTCTACCTCATTGGGTACGAGATTGCCTAACTGTCCAGAGTTTTAAAACTGCTTTAAAAATGTATTTATTTAACATGGCTTTTGCTGATTGATGGGGTTATTTTATTTATTATGCTGCTATTATATTGTCTTTTGTGGAAATTATATGTTGGTTTTATAATAATTTATTTTATTTTATGTATTTTATTGTACAGGTGCCTTGGTTTTTAGAAAGGCGCCTTTTATAAATAAAACTGATTTGATTTGATTTGATTCTGAATCACATTTAAAGCACTGAAGTTTTTAGGTGAATTTTCGAGGAACTTGTAAATGCTGTTCAGTAATTCCTGGTATTACACAAGATTATGCCGGTTGAGTACAGCATCTGCAGAAATGAGTGCCATTATGTGTGAAATGAAATGACATGAAAGAATTCTGCCTAGCGTACAAGTTAGTTGGCCCAACCCCCCCAGTCTCTCTGGCCTCGTCGCTCTTAAGGCCAATCACTGACACCTCCACACATCTGACCGAACTCTCCTAGATGTCCCTCAGGATCAGAACCACAGAAGGTGGTATGTCATTTGCCCTCACCGCTACCACTCTGTGGAACCAGCTCCCACCTGGGGTGCAGGAAGCCCCCACAATCAAAAACTTCCATACGAGGCTTAAGGCCCACCTTGCGGTCGCCAGTGCCTGCCGCTGCACTGGCTCCTGGCATGTACCCTGAGATAAATGACTAACCCAGCTCCTATCCGCCAACTCTGTCCTAACAATATATCAATCTGCTAACTAATCACTCAATGTTATTACTGTTTGTACAATGTATTCACCCCTTTTGTACTGCTATTCTTCTGCTCTGATATCTTAGCTGCGTTATTGTGACACCTGTAACCCACACCAAAGCTGTACTGTACCTCTTGTCTTATGTAACTCCTGGGTAGCCCCAAAAAAGGGACCTCCAGGGCTCAGTGGGCTAACCTGGTCACCAAAATTTAATAAATAAATAAATAAATAATAAATAATTCCCAGATAAACAGTACTTCCCTTAACCTGGTGACCACTCCAGACTTAACCCACTTCCTAGTTACTGTCCAATATGTGACAACACCACACGTTGTTCAGATTTATTTGGGCCTTGTCTTTTAATACCTCTAGAATTTGTTTCAGAATCCCCTTTACAGTAGCACCTGCTAGTTGTGTCAGAGACAAAATGTGTTTCTGATAAACCAAAGTCAGTACTGATAAATCACATTTTTAATTTTTTATTTTACAATTTTGGGCCAGGAAAGGCTTGCTAAGCCGAAGCTTGTTATCAGGTGTGTCCTGGGAGCATAGAAAGTTAAGTGACTTGCTTATGGTCACACAGTATGTAAGTGGTGGCCAAATAATGAGATTCTGCCTAAGTACTGTATCTATGGATTCATCAAGTAGAATGCTGAAGCAGGAGCTATAGTTCAAATTAGTGATAATGTTACTCTCAGTCACTTCAGCAATGGTAGACTGAAAATCCCTTCTTGAGAAGCAGGCTCTAATGAGGGTATGAATCAACTTTTCATGCTCTTTCTTTAGTGCAATGTTCAACGCACAGATGTCTTATCTCCAGGGCAGTTGTATTTGGAAGACTTCACTGTGCTGCAAAATAAACATTATTCAGAGAAGCTACCTGTACTATTGCTGCCTATGATTTTTTTTAAACTGTAATAATCTACCATTGCTGCAAGGCTTTTGCCAACACATTATCTGGTAGAAATATAACCCTTTGGGTATTATTTTTTTATGCTGTCTGCTTTCATGACAGCATCTTATTGTGGAGGAGTTTCTTAATTTTGCCTGATGGCGTAACTGACAGTATAACAATTACATTGTACACTAGCATTGTACATTTCCAGTCTGACTACCCCTCCATAACTACCAAATTTGGAATCATTCTCAGAATGATCTGTAACAGTTTGATTTTGCTTTTCTTTGGATCCACTTTGTTCAGCTTGCAAATTTCTACAGAAGCAACTGATGAAAGCAGGGCATTAGGACCAATACCTTTGAGAGATGCAATGCTTTCGACATAGTGTCAGAACAAGAATAAAATATTTCAAGACATGCAATACTTTTATACGAAGTATGGGCAGGACATATGTAACAGCCACTTTGACTCACCTCGGCTGCTTCTGGGGCCCTCGGGTCTTCCCTGGAAACCCCTCAAGGGGGCTGGCCTAGGTTTTCTAGCAGACAAGAGGTACAGGAACAACAGGTATGTGTGGTGCCTCCTCTTGGGGTAGTGATAGGGAATACCTGTAGATAAACTGCAGGTTACCACATCCCAAGAAAATATAATAACTACCCCCACTGTACCTTCCCCACACAACAACAATTCCCACTTTTCATAATGAGTCACAGTACCAGAATGTAACATTAACAATTAACAGTTTTTATTCTGGGAAAAGGGAGAAAAAGGAAAAAAATAGCATAACAACTTTAACAACTGTTGAAGCACCTTTACCCCTCACAATTCCTACCTCCCACCTACAGGTGCACCCGACTTCCCAATGGCAGCTGCCCAAATTGTCTCTAATGTCCCTTGGGTGGGTATCACACTGCCATAAAGACGTCACAGGGGGATCCTTCATTGGGGTCCAATAACTTTTAACAGACGTAAACACTCTAACTTTCTGCCTGGGTGCAGCTTTGATCTTCGCACAGTCCTGCCCAGGTGTAATCTCCTTATTCCTCAGACTAGCTAGCTAGCTAAATAAAGACTTCCCCAAAGCCTCAGCCCAGGGTATTTACAGTTCAGAAGTTCAAAGGGGGTGGCAGAAACTTGTTTCATGGTACCGGGCTGGTATCATGAGTTGTGGATGCAACACAGCAGCAGTCGGCTGAAGAAATGATGAAATCTGGTCTTCACCTGGCAGGCCTTTCCAATATTCACCCCAGGAGCCTTTGTAGGTGGTGCTCACCTGGAAGGCATTTCAACGTCTTCCTCTCCAATAGTTTCCTCTTCAGTCTGGGGTACGGAGCAGGCTGGTGGTTTCCAAGACTTGGATCTGCCACACACTTTTCTCTGATACAGCAAAGAGTCTGGGCTTTGACTCTCTCTGGCCCAACACAGGCAGTCTCTTTGGTTTCCAGCAAGAGCAGTCTCTAAATGCACTTGCCCCTCCGAGGGGGGACACTGCTGCAGGTCACGTTACTTTTAGATGCAGGCACTGAGAATTTAGGCTGCGATCTTTACAGTCTCTGCTTTTCAAATGCCAAAATCTGCTGGCTCTTTCTGCACTGCAGGGTAGTCAGTTACCTCACTCTGGCAGCAATTCTCCAAAGTCACTCACTCTAGCTATGAAGTCTAACTTTCTTGACACAGCAGCAGGTTCAAATTTCAGCAGCAACTTCCAAATTTCAGCAGCATATTCACTTAGCCACAGTTTCAGATCTTATCCTGGGAACCTCTCACACATTCCAATTCCTTTCCAAGGGGCTATGTTCTTTTCCAGGTGTTCTGCAGCTGTCCCATACTGTGGCTAGACTGGGCCTTTGGGCAAACAGGTATCCCTTCAGGTTTAACAAGCCCCAGCAGTCTTTTTCTTCTCTGCACTCATTGGCTGGGCTCTCCAGAATCCCCCTTTGGTGGGCAAACAGCCTCTTTTAACAGTTTTCCAGCAGCCCCCTCTCATTGGCTGCAGAAGGTGTCTAAATGAACAAATTAATATTCATTTGACTCACTTGACACCCTATTGGCTTCTCGAATGGGTGCCAAGAAATGTCCCTGCATTTTCTCCCAAAAGTCCTCTGTGCAGTCCCATAGAGCCTTCTGCACACTAATGCTTCTCTAATTGGCTGTGGCAGGGGTTAGAGGTTGTTAACATGGCTGCTGAAACACATAGCCCAAGCAAAATCCCCACTTTATAAGTCTGGAACACCAGAAAACTCAGGCCAGGTGACAGTGAGGATGCGGGGGGCAGGGGGCAACTGAAGACAATAAGAGGTAACCCCAACAGCATTGGGGACATACATGCCCCCCAAAAAAATCCTTGGCATCCTCGACAAGTCACTGTTCAACACATTTAGACTTTAGCAAACATTTCAAGCTAGACATTTCAGTTCTTCCCTATTCAGGCATTTCAGACACACTTATATTTTAATACATTTTCATACTAGACACCTGGTTCCTGTCTCTCCATTAACACCAATGTTAACACGGGTAAGTATAGTATCAGGACATTTAACATCAACTTTAACCTGGTTAGGCATTGTATAAGCACATTTAGTAGAACCCATATGAAATTCAGTATGGTGATGGACAACTCTAAGCAGGGAATAAACCATGACCATCATGTACCTATGAACCACTTGAACTGAGACTTCAAGGGAGGAACCAGAGTGATCATATGTTAATTTTAGAAGAGGCTTTACAGCTCTACTAGACTTATGAGGAACTACTATTTCTTCCATAGGAATAGGATATATTCTACCTACTCTGGGCACTGCTTCCAGTGCAGGGGCCAGGTCTGGAATAACAGGGGTTCTATCAGACTTTGTTGACCAGTCCTCCACTAAGACTTCTACATCCGTGTCTGCAAATGGTGTCTCTTGAGGTTCAACTGGGTGGTTACTTGTCTCTAGTGTTTTGCCATTAGGGTCTATACCATATGAGAAGTCTGTCTCTTCACTATTTGCTTGTGGCCAGTCCACTGGAGTGACCATATCTCTGGTGTCTGATGCAGGCGATTGATGCCAGTACACTTCCTCATCCTCATCAGTATTTGCACTGTACATCTGGTTCATCACTCAATAGTGAAGCAGGAATATTTATTGACAGTCATCTTTTTTCTGTCTAGAGTCTGATTTCAAGTTCTGGCAGGTCTTGGCCCAGGCTCTGGTACAGTCTCTGGTAAGTGCTCAAGCTGATCAATGGTCAGAAGGTGGTTTCTCTGAACAGTCTTAATTTCATAGCCTCATTCTTGTTGGATGTGGCACACCGGCAAATCAGTCAGTTTTTCAGCCACAACATAAGGTTCTGAGGACCAGCGGTCAGCTATCATGCGCTTTCCTCAAAGTCCCAGATTCCAGAGAACTATATCTCCAACTTGTAACACTTGGCTTCCCACTTTTTTGTCATATCATAATTTATTTGCAACACTTTTCTGGCAGTTTCGGCAGCCAATTTATAAGCATTTCTCAGCTGCTTTTTCAGATGTTTTGTATATTCCAGGTAATGTTCGGTTGAGGTTCCATTGGCAGACACCTCAAGGGCTAAGACAATTGGCAAATGGGCTTCTCGACCAAATATGAGCAGGTAAGGTGATGCATCTGTAGCACTGTTTCAAGTACAATTGTAAGCATGCACCAACTTGGGGATGTACTGGTTCCAATTTCTTTTCTGTGCAGGATCCAGTGTACCTAACATGCCCAGCAAGGTACAATTAAATATTTCAGGTTCTGAGTCCCCTTGAGGTGGTAGGGCATGGTGGAGAATTGCTGAATCCTATAAGCAGCAAGAAATTCTTTCACTAGGCAGCTCTGGAAGTCTGTACCTTGGTTAGAGTGAATATGCTGAGGTATACCATAATGGGTCACAAATTCTTCAAGCTTCTAAACAATAGTTTGGGCAGTCTAATTTTTAGTTGGGTAGGCTTGTGCATACCTGGTACAATAGTTGGTAATGACTAGGATGTAGCTATGTCCTTTACTATCTGGTTCCAACAACAAAAAGTCCATATAGACCGGTTCTAACTGTTCAGTAGTTTTCACATTTACAAGTGATGCCGCTTTTGTGGGCAAGGTCTTTCTCTAAACATACCTGGCACAGTTCTTGCAGTGCTTCTCCACATCAAATACCATTCAGGATGAATAAAATCGACTTCACACAAGGTTCAGGGTGCACTCAAACCCAAGCTGTACCATGTCATCTACAAGTGCTCAGAAGATAACTTTACGGTATTTCTGTGGCAGTACCAACTGATGACAGGCAGCCATAATTTTGGGATCTTGCACAGTTTGGTACAAAAGACAGTCTCTCAAGGACAACTTGTTCCATTTTCTTTACAAAATGGGAATGTCAGGATTGTCATTTGGCACTTTCTCTGGGTCTTCTCCCATTTCCAAAGCTGAAATTACTTCTATAAGTCCATAATCTTTCCTCTGCGACCATCTTTGCTTGCATTGTTTTGGCCAGGGCAAATTACTGATATCCAAACCTTCAAAGTTGTAATAGGTTTCAGGTATGGCATCAGGGTGAGCTCCCATTGCATCAATATCTCTTGGGGGACAGTTAGGCATCTCGCTATCAGTGCCCATATATTTTGTACATAATGCTTTTACATTTGCAGGAGTCATAAAAGTCCACTGTTGCTCCTCTGGAGGGTGAGGTCTGTGAGATGCGGCATCAGCATCTGTGTTGTTCATGCCCTTATGGTATTCCATGGTGAAGTTGTACATAGAAAGGGCAGATAGCCAACAATGACCTGCTGTATCCAACTTAACAGTGGCATTGACATATGTGAGCAGATTTTAGTCAGTTCTCACCGTAAACTAAGCTCCGTAGAGGTAATTGGGAAATTGGTCATCGATGGCCCATTTTAAAGCCAAAAACTCCAGCTTATGCACTGGGTAGTTCTTTTCACTGGGTGTCAGAATTCTGCTAGCAAATGCTGTGGTTCTTAGTCCTTTGGGGTACTCGATATAGCACAGCTTCAAGGTACTGGGTGATACCTGCACACACTAATCTGTGCATAGCAGCAGTGTGTTACAGGTAGCACATGGGGGAGTAGAGCGTAGGGGAGTAGAGCAACATGGTAATAACAGTGATGTGATACTATCACTATCCCCATCACTCACCAGAAAGGAGGAAGTATATGTAGCCACTGCCAGTTGGGTGCTTGGTCAAGCCACTCCCATGGTGGAGTGGCTAGAGCACTGATCCTGCAGTGCATGGGTTGGGGGAATTGCTGGTTTGATTCCCTGCTAGGGAATCTCTTAGTGTTATTTTTTTTTATTACTTGCCCATTTCACACATCTCAGAGTTGATTATATTAGTACTGGGTAGTGTGAGAGGGTGAAACCCCCCATAAAAACAAAAGAACAACTTTCTGTCATTTCCGCACACTGTTTCCTTCTGCGTGGTGGTCATGTGTGTGGTATCATCTGTAACATTATGACCCCATGCCCAGCTCCTAGATCATCCATGCTGGCATCCGTGTGCAAAAAACCGTGCTTGGTGGGGTCACCAAATGTCAACACAGGAGCTTCAGTAAGTTTCTCAATTATTTCTCTGAATGCATTTTTCACAGTTTTGATCCCATCTGTCTCCAAATAATTTGTTAGGTTTGTAATATGTCTGCTTTGGAGCTCCTTTCCCCTTTCACTTCTTGCAGTTGGTAAGGGGGTATCTTTGCAGTAAGTTCATAAGCAGCCGGACCACCTTGGAGAAATCATGGAAGAATCTTCGGTAATAACCGTAGAACCCAAGAAAAAATTGTAATGTCTTCAGGTTATGAGACTGAGGCCAGGTAGTGAGTGCCTTGATCTTGTCGGGATCAGTTTGGACTCCTTCTGCTGAAACAATGTGTCCTACATGTTTTACAGAAGGCTGACAGAATTGGCATTTGTCAATTGACACTTTGAGTCCAAATTCTTCAAGTTTGTACAGGACCTTTTTCAGATGCTCTTCATGTTCTTCTAGGGTGTATCCAAAAATAATTAGATCATCCAAACAGACTATTTGTTAGTGGTTTTAATAGCATTCGGAGGGGATGGCCAACCTAAAGGAAGCCACTTGGTTTCGAAATCAAGGAGACAGGTAAATGCAGATACTATATCTGTCAGAAACTGGGGCATTTGTTTTACGATCGTCTAAAAAATTTGAAAATAGGGGTCACTGCAGCAGGAGGGGGTGGACCAGGGAGCTCACAGCAGATAGTGGCTTGTACACAGAGTGCAGTGCCCTCTAACTCCACTGTACATATGCACCTTGTGTTTGTAAATGAGATCGTGGCCCAGGGATTTACGGACACCTGGGCCTCCATTTCTATGGTGAAGCAGGATTTGATTCAAGAGGAACAGATCCTGCCCTGCCAGTTTTCTAGGATTGGAGGAGTGACTGGTCCTCTGGTCTCAGTGCCAATTGTCTACATCTTTCTAAGCTGGGAAGGTGACTAGGATATATGGAAGGTAGGTGTTGTACCAGACCTACCCATGCATGTAATTATGTATAATAACTTTGATAGTAGGACAATATTGTGTGTATAAGTCACTAACCTTAGCAAGCTAAGGGAACTAGCTCCTGAGGAGACAGAGGGGCCAGTGCACAAGGAAGCAACCACTACCACAGTAGCAGGAGATATTGTAGCTGAAGAATGAGCTAGGAGCAGCAGTTCTGAGCCATAGCTACAGAATGAGGACAGCCCAGCTGTGGGCGGCAATCCCAAGGCAGATTGTGTTTTGAGGAAGATCAAGCATCCAGACCTAGGGAAAGGTCAGCAAGCTGACTCATCCCTGCAAAAATTAAAGGTGTTGGCCACCAGTGTGGAAGGTGATTGTCCAAGGTCTGGGAAAAACAGAAATGTACTGGGAAAATGGGCTCCTGTACCATGTGTGGGCTCCTAAGGGAGGACTGTAGGAAGGGATGCTGTGGCAGATAGGGATGCCTAGGGAATACCGGAAGCAGCTTCTGGCCTTAGCCCATGACATGCCCTGTTCTGGACACCTAGGGGGTCAGCCATACAAAAAAGGCAGCTGACTAACAATTTAGACTGTCCCAGCATTTTTAAAGACTGGGTGGTCCAAGTGGTCCTTGTCTATTGTCAAATTCTATGTTTCTATGGCAAAATACTGCCAAGCTTGTCCACAGGGCCAGAGGCTGGGAAAGGTCGGGAACAAGGCTAAGGCAGCTTTGATTCCCCTCCCTATTATTGAAAAGCCATTTACAATAGGTGAGTTGCCATGGACACTGTGGGGCCACTCAGCACTCCAAGTCATGCCAGTAAGCAGTACATTTTGGTGGTTGTGGATTATATCACAAGGTACCCTGAGGCATTACCCTTGTCTTCCATTGAGGCTGAAAAGGTAGTCAATTAACTGCTGGTGATATTTAGTAGGGTTGGTTTTCTCTGAGAGGTTCTGTCAGACCAGGGCACCAACTGCATATCTCATCTGATGGTTAGTCTTTGGAAGACATGTGGGGTAAAGCAACTCAGGGCCTCACCATACCACTTCCAGACTAATGGTTTGGTCAAGCAAGTCAATGGGTTTCTTAAGGCCATGTTAAGGGCATTCACTAATCAGCATGTGAGAGAGTGGGACAAGTACCTATCCCATCTCTTAATTGAATATAGGGAAGTCCCCCAGGAGTACAGAGGGTTCTCACCCTTTGAGCTCCTGTTTAGCTACAGGGTAAGGGGTCCCCTTGATTTGGTAAGGGATGAATGGGAGAGTGAGGTTGCTCCCCAAGGGGAATCTGTTGTAGAGTATGTCCTGAATTTCATGTCATTGCTCAAGGAGCTCATGGGGTTTGCTCAGGTGCACCTACCAGCTGCACAACAGAAGCACAAGACATGGTATGACCACGGGGCCAGAGCCCGGGAGTACGAAGTTGTGCAATGGGCGATGGTACTCATCCCCATCCAACATGATAAATTATAGGCAACTTGAGAGGAGCCTTACTCAGTGCTCACAAGGGTTGATGATGTTAATTGCATGGTAGAGCTACCAGACAGGAGGCACACATGAGGCTACCATGTAAACATGATGAAATCCTACCATGGCCCAGACAAGATGGTCCTGGCTGTGTGCAGCTATCCAGAGGAGGAGGAGGAGGCAGAAGCAGACCTGCTGGTAAATCTCCTGGGAGAGATCTTGGTAGACTCCTCAGTAGATGCTGTCACCCTCTTGGAGTGGCTGACACTGGCCCAAGCTGCTGCAATATGTGGGGTGCTGCATACATGTGGTGAAATGTTCACAGGAAAGCCAAGATATACCATGTAGGCAGTGCACCATGTTGATACAGGGTCCCAAGTCCCATTGAAACAGCCAACCTACAGAGTCCAGGAAGGAGTAACACATCCCATGGAAGGGGAGAACAAGGAGATGCTAGCTCTCCCAGTGATCCAGGAATCCAGTAGTTCCTGCTCCTGCCCAGCATTACTGAGCCCCAAAAAGGATCGGGTCATGTGGTTCTGCATTGAATACCGCAAGCTAATCAGCTACTTGGAGTCCGATGCATACCCCATGCCCAAGACAGATGAGGTCCTACAGAGGTTAGAAGGAACCTTTTCCTGTCCACCACACACCACACAAATGGCTACTGGCAGGTACACCTAACCCCCCAAGCCAGACAGAGGTCAGCATTCATCACCCTGTTTGGATCATCTGAGTTCAGGGTAATGCCATTCAGGATGAACAATGCAGCAGACACCTTTCAACGGCTTGTGGACTGCATCCTGAATGAGGCAGGAGACTTCATTCTGGCATACATGGGTGACATCGCCATCTATAGCCAGACTTGGAAGGATCCAGTCAGGCACGTGATGAAGGTGTTCTGCAAACTGCAGGCCACTGGACTGATTGTCAAGGTGCCAGATAGGAATGGCAGAAGTGTCATATCTTGGGCACAGCATAAGGAGTGGGTGCATCCTGCCTAAGCTAGTGAAAATTTAGGCCATACAGGGATGGGCCATGCCCATGACCAAGAGAAAAGTAGGGTCTTCCTAGGGATGGCAGGGTACTACCATAAGTTTGTACCAAATTCCAGCAGCATTGCCAGAGCCCTGTCCAATCTCACTAGGAAGAAAATGCTGGAAAAGGTTCAGTGGATAGTAACCTACAATACCACATTTCATCAGCTGAAGGAGGCACTGTATCAGAGACCTGTGCTCACCAGCCCGGACTATTCTGTTATGTTTATTATGCATGTTTATGCATCTGATCATAGGTAAGGCAAGGTTCTGAGTTAGGTTGCACACTCAGGAGAGAAGCACCCTGTCAGGTATCTGAACAGGAAGCTGCTGCTCAGAGAGGAGGCCTACACCACAATAGAGAAGGACTGTCTAGGTATTGACTGGGCTTTGCAGAAGTTACAACCTTATTTGTATAGGAAGGAGTTCACCCTGGTCAATGATCACAATCCCCTTACATGGCTTCACAGGACCAGTGGACACAACCCACAATTGCTAAGGTGGATCCTGCTGCTGCAGTCCTGTAATATGGACATTAGGCACTGCAGTGGATCACAGCATGCCAATGTGGACGGGTTGTCCAGACAATAGTTAGTACCCTTATTTTTAAGTAGTAGAGGCACTATGAGAAACTAATGTGGGGTTCAAACAAGGAGTGAACTGAGGGCATAGCAGTGGGAGCCAGCCGGCTCACATGAAAAAAACAAATGTGCTAAAAGATTGCTTTTTGTTTTTGTTTTGTTTTTTATTTCCCTTGGGGAGATGTAACAACTTGCCATATAATTTTGTACTGCAGTTATTTTTTATTCTCTTCTAGCTGTATTGATAAATTTGAATAGATATGTGAGGGGAAATTAGATAAAGTTGGTTGCCAGAGGCATGCCAGATGACTCTAAAGAGCGACTACAATAGTTTTGTCATGTAATACTGGACCTCCTGGCCAGTTAATGAGAGAGCTGAAAGCAAAAATAGCCCTTTCATGCATTAAAGCCAAAAACAACCCTTTTATATTATTGAAGGGCCATGGTTAATGACTGAAGCATTCATTGTTGCTGTGTGAGACAAGAGGTAGTACAAAGGAAATGTCCTAAGGAATACACAAACCCCTGAAGTCCAGATAAGACTAGTTTCTTTTTTTTCCCATCCGGTGTTTCTCCTCTGCTGTGGGAAGCAGCTTGTGTCAGCCATATGATACCGGACTTCCTTGGTCATTTGGGCATCTCCTCTACTGCTCAGTGGAACCACCAGAGCTGATGCAGGGGATTTCATCCAGGTGCAGCCCTCAATTTTTCCACATTTCTTCCCTTCTTCCTCAGAGCCCCCAGACAAGGTCGCTGTTTGCATGGAGGTGCACATGCACACCTTGGCCCAGACTGACACCACTCCATGCAACCCTGGCCTAGCACCCATCTCTGTGCTCTGCCAGCTCTACCATCATGCCGTCACATGGTGGCAGTCAAAGGCTGGCAGAGATTACCTCCCCTACCTGGAAGAGGAGAGCTGCCAGTGGCTGCTTGATCCTCACCCAGCCCTCCCCACCAGCTGCTCCCCAGCATCCCATGCTCATTCCCAAACATGGGTCACCAGCGTGGCAAGAGGTAAGGTATCCAGTGCCTCAGCCCTCTACACCACTGGGCTAGCCATCAGACTGGTTTCTTAAGATGATCCAGCTCTCAGGACACAAGCAACTGGCCTAGAAGTGATGTCATATGACATGTATAGTGAGGGTGAGTGGAGAATGTTTTTTGGGAACCTTATTACCCTGAGAGTTGTGATAGACAAGGTAGTCAGGTTTTGGAACCTCAAGCAGTTAACATCTAAGGTTTGAGTCTGCCCTGATTCACAAAGGTGTCCTGTGTGGTAAGCTCTTTCTATTTTGGGAAACTTAGGAATTGTAATAAGATATTTTTTCTGTTTCTTTCTACTGTTCAAAACATTTTCTTTTTATCTCTGTAGAAGTACTGTTCCCCAAAGTCTTAGTGTAGTATCCTGCATTACATGTGTAAATATCTTGAAGTATTAAAATATTATTTTTATATACTTCATGTTTCTGTGACTGAGTCCTCTGAGGTACAGATAACTGGGTTTTAACTGACAAAAATTGGGTTTCCATCTCTGAAGAGAAGGTTGCATGTACCATATTTTGTTTCTAAAGTGAGGTGTTCTCAGCTGTGACAGAGAGGGGTTGGTAGTTTGCCCTTTGGATGGTAGAACAACAGGGCTGGCAGTATAGCCTAGAGGTTAGAGTAATGAGCTGTGATTGAGCTTGGTTCATCCAGCAGACCAGGGTTTGATTCCCACAACCTCCACTTGCATTCTGTGTGACTCTGAACAAGTTACTTAACCTCCCAGGTGCTCCCAGGTTGCCCCTGAAAACAGGCACTTGTGTCTAGTGGGCCTTACCTGGTTACCAAAAGACTAAAATAAAAAATAAACAAAATGGTATGGAGTACTGTACTGTGTGGATAAACATAGAATCTGATGGCAGATAAGGACCGCTTGGCCCACCTAGTCTGCCCATTTCCCTACCTAATGGATAAGCTGCAGATCCTAGTTAACCAACAGCCTACTTCCTCCTACCCCCACTAGAATTGCTTTATGTCTGTCCCATGCATTCTTGAATTCACCCACTGTTTTTGACTCTTTGACCTCATCAGGAAGGCTATTCCATGCATCTACAACCCTCTCTGTGAAGAAATACTTCCTCACATTACCTCTGAGCCGTCCCCCCTCTATCTTTAAATTGTGCCCCCTTGTTCTTGCACATCTCTTTTTCTGAAAGATGCTACCCTCTTGGACTTTGTTGATTCCCTTGAGGTATCTGAAAGTTTCTATCGTGTCCCCCCCTCCCTTTCCTCAAGGCTATGCATCTTAAGCTCCTTTAGTCTTTCTTCATATGTCTTCTGGTGCAGACCCTGCACCATTTTGGTTGCCCTCCTCTGGACAGCCTCCACCCTGCCTATGTCGTTGCAGAGATGGGGTCTCCATAACTGTACACAGTACTCCATATGTGGTCTTACCAACTGTCTGTACAGAGGGACAACGACTTCCTGTTTTCTACTAGTGCTGCCTCTCCCTATGCATCCCAGTATCCCCCCAGCCTTCCTTACTGTCTTCTCACATTGCTGGCCCACCTTTAGGTCATCTGATATGACTACCCCAGGTCCGTTTTCATTTTTGTTGTTGTCAGTATCTCATAGTGGCTCTGATGGGATTCAGACCTAGAGATAACCCAAAGGAAGTGTCCATACTAAGTGGTGGCAGCTACTGAAGTACCTTCATAGTCATTTGAAGGCTTTGAGAAAGCTGGTAACAGTGTACAGGCTAATCCTGGGAGAGACCAGTCTGTCACATAACCCTGGTTTGAAAGCAGGTCATGACATCAGTCAACAAAATCAAAACGGATAATTTCATGATCATAATACAGTGCTCCCCTCACTATAACAAATCTCATTATAGTGAATGCACAGTTATTATAAATGTACAGCATGGCTTCCTGACACTGAACACTAATTTAACCAATGCGCTGCGAAGTTAAAAAATGAGCAGTAATCAACACCATGTCATTACTTAGCTGTAATTAACAGTACTGCACTATAATTGCACTGTAATTGTCAATGATTGAAGTGCCTATAAAAATACACTTGCCATTAAGTTAACCAATCCCTGCCAAAATGAAACATTCTGGTTATTCCACGGAGAGTAAGTTAGAGATCTTGGACAGGCTCATGGAGGAGAATGTTTAAAGAAAATAGCTGTTGAAACGGGTTACTCTAAGTCAACCATCTGCATTTGGAGAAAGCAGTTGGTGTCCCCGAGAGAGTTTGTCCTGGAGTGCACTGATTCTGACGGTCTGAGCCGAAAGAAGCTGTGGAAGGCAGATGAGGCAGAGATTGATAAGGCGACCCAGCTCTGGTTCAGCCAACAGCACCTGAATGGAGTCCCTGTCTCTGGCTCTTTGGTCCTTGAGAAGGCAAAATAATTTGCCACAGGACTGTATGGCGAGAACACCTTCAAGTCCTTTATGGGCTGGCTGTGACATTTTCAACGCCAACATGGCATCCACCATGTTTGTGTCACTGGTGAACAACGCTCCAGTGATGATGCTGTAGCAGCTGAGTTTTTACAAAAGCTAAAAAAAAAATCATTTCAGACGGTGGCTATACAAATGACCAAATTTACAACTGTGAGGAGATGGGGCTATTTTGGCGATGTTTACCAGAGGTAACATTAGCGGCAAAATCAGAAACAAATGCATCAAAGGGCTTTAAAGTTGCAAAGGATCGTGTCACCTACTTGTTATGCAGTAATGCCACTGGTTCACACAAACTTAAACCATTCTGCATAGGCAAGTTCAGAGTACCCCGTTGTTTTCACCATCTTAACATGTCATCCCTGCCTGTTGAGTATGCTCACTCCAAGAATGCCTGGATGACATAAAACGTATTCCAGAACTGGTCTGATAACTCTTTTGTTCCTTCAGTTCGAGCTCACCTCAGAGCTAATCGTCTCCCACAGAAAGCCTTACTTTTGATGGACCAGTGCCCTGCCCACAACCCAGAAACTGCACTCAAATCACAGGATGGTTGCATTAAAACAATCTTTCTGCCCAAAAATACCACATCCCGAATCCGGCCATTGGATGGTGGCATTATCGCTACTTTTAAAACACATTATAAGAAACGTCTTCTCAGCGATCTTGCTGCCCAAAATGAGTCAGTAACATCCTTTTTTAAATCACTCACTTTTGAAGGATGTGGTTCACCTCTTGAGTGAAGCCAGGCTGCTGTTACCATGGCCATGATTAAACCCTGTTGGGATGCAATTCTGGGCCCAGTGCTAAACAACCCAGAGACTGCCACTGATGACACTGATGCAGATTCCGATGTAGCCGATGACATGAATGAGATCACTAAGATGGCCACTGATCTGAACATTATTGAGCATCCCGAAGAAGCCAGTGAGCTCATCAATGACTGGCTGCTTAGCAGTGACACACTAGCAACAACTGAGCAGCTCACTGATGATGAAATCATCACTGCGATATCTAATTGCACCCAGGATACACCGGATGACAGAGAGCAGAGTGAGGAGGAAGACAAGGGTGGTGCAGTCACAACAAAAGCTCCTAGTTCATCTGAGGCAATACAAGGCTTACAAATATGTTTGGCATTAATGAAGTGTCAGGAGGGAGCAAACTTGCTAAAGGTACTACAGCTCTGCCGGCTGCTCTCGTACACACAGGACCTCGGTAGGAGAATACTGGTACAAAAAGATTACAGATGTTTGGAAATGAAGTACAGTACTGTAAAATGAAACGAACCTGAACTGAAACTTAAAACACATTTTAAATTAGTTCCCTTATTTTCTCTTTTTGAAATAAAACTTAATAAAGTGTTTTTTATCAATGTATGGTGGTATATATTGTATAGGTGGTGGTATGTGTGGTTAAAATGTTGATCCTTGCTGTAACAAATGGAAGGCTATAACAAATGGGTGGAATGGCTCTGAATCCATTCATTATAGCGAGGGAGCACTATACTGCACTCCAAAGCATGTGCTATAATAGTATGTCATCCCTTCTCAGGTGGTTGAAGTCACTCGGCCTATGGCCTCATGCCTGAGCTGGAACAATATCACAATATATTACAATGATTTTCTAATATCCAATAAAATGTTGTAAAATACATTTGGATACAATACAGCTTATACATCATTAATATTCTGTATCCAGTGCCCTCATTCTTTATTGCTGAGAATATTTGTATGAAAACAGGACCTCAGCCTCCAAGATTCAGGGCTACCAGCTCTACAAGGACTCCTGTGTTTTACAGAAGAATGGTGCCATCTACAGGAAAATTGTTCCCTTAGACTTGTATTGGCTATACAAATAAAAAAACAGAGCATTTCAGGTTCCATATAATTTGATGTTATCTACAGGATAACACAGGAAAATGTCTTTGGAATTACAGGAGAAATGTTATCCAGATCTGGGAGCCCTGCAGGTTCCATTATATACTACTGTGTTTTCCTCAAAATGCTCTGTTTGTGATGTTGTAGCCTGTTGCTATGGGACTAATTATGTTGCCAGAAACAAAACATTATAAAGGAGAAGGAGAAGCAGAAGCAGAAGGATGCAATAAAATCTGGGAGACTCATAACCTGTTTTCATGCAAAGATTCTGGTAATAAATAACAATGGAGATAAATACAGAACATTAATGAACTATAAGCTCTGTTGTGTCTAAACACTGTATTCTGCAAAGTTTTCCAGGATTCTGAAAAATATTACGTTAATGTTGTAATATAAAAAGGGCCAATGCCTACCATGAAATTATTTGCAAATAACAACAAGTAGCCCTTGGTTCCAAGTACTCACATAGTATCTCTGATCCAAATATTCATAATGATTACTTCAATACCTTTTTCCTCAGCAGGTAGAAAAACATCTGAATGACCAACAAGATATGCAGCACAAGTTTTAGTGGCAATATAACACATTTATTATTGTATTAAGCACAATATGACCTGTCTAATCTAAATCTCATACTACTGGGCAAGAATATTGTCCTAGAGGGGAAACATAAGTCTCTTTAGTGGAGCCTAGTGACAACATTGGAACTAACAGAAAAATAATATTCATAACTCTTTTTGAATTTCTTCCTTCTTCTTCATTCCATGTTGTCACTGGAATTAGTAATAACTGCTGGGGAGCATAAATTGGTCTGCCCTCTACCTCCTTAACAATGTCTCCTCTGTAGTTACTTTCCTCTTGTCCTGCACAGGCTACACGACAAACACTCCCCCATCACCACCAGGAGGGTCAGAGGGGGCTGTACCAAATGGCTATCTAAAGAGCTACTTGCTCTAATGAAAGCTAGGGTCTCCAAATGGATGGCCTACAAATTCTCACCTTCTCCACAACTCTGGAAGGTGTATAGGCACCTGTGTAACACTTGTAAAAAAGCAGTCAAGATGTTGAAATGCACCTACTTCACTAACATACAAAAAAGCTCCTTCAGGAATCCATGCAGTTTCTGGGCCTCTGTTGCCTCCCTTATAAATCCCAAGTCAAATAAGAGAATTACACAACTCATATCCCCCACTGGCCTAATTGATGACCCCACTAAGCTCACCAGTACATTTAACTCTGTGTTTACAGACCTAAGCACATACCTAAGCAAGCTCCCCCCCAGTCCTCTATCGGACTTTATAGTGGCACCCACGGTGCCAACCCCAGCTCCTCAGCAATTGACACCTCCACTCCTTCCTTCTATTTTAGGGCCATTGGTCATAAGGTCACCACCAAGTTGTTGGAGTCACTCCCTAATAGGGGGAGCCCTGGCAGTGATGGGCTATACCCTTCCTTCCTGAAGATTATCTCCTCAGCTCTTGTCAGACCTTTAACCTACATATTCAACCTGCCCTCTCATCAGCAATGGTTCCCGACTCTCGGAAACATCCCTTGTCATGCTGATTTACAAATCAGGCAACCCCTTCACCCCAGAAAACTACAGGCCCATCTCCCTCCTCCCACACCTTAGCAAGATGTGGGAAAAAATTGTGCATTGCCAATTGTCAGAACACCTGCATAAATACAACCTCTTAAATCCCCTTCAGCATGGTTTCTGTAAATACTACAGCACCTCCTCAACCTTGGCACTCTTCATTGACCATGTCTTCAGGAATATGGACTCAGGCAAGGCAGCAGGTGTGGTGTTTGTGGACTTGCAGAAGGCATTCGACCAAGTCGATCATAAGATCCTCCACAACACCCTGTCTCACTTTGGTTGCTCCCCTATTGCTGCTGGTTGGTTTTGCTGCTACCTTTCAAATAGGTCCCAGTCTGTGCTAATTGGGAAAGACTCCTCTGCCTCCCTGCCCATTCACACTGGGGTACCCCAAGGCTCCATCCTTGGCCCACTACTGTTCATCATATTTATCAATGCTCTCCCAGCATCTAGTCTGAACTGCAATGCTCAGTTTTACGCAGATGACTTTGTTCTACATGACAATGACAAGTCCCTGCAACCCATCTCCTCCACTCTCACACACAATTACAGCTCTGCATACAATTGGTTCCTCTCTAGCAAACTACTAGTAAATGAGAAAAAAATGAAAGCCATGCTCTTTGGCTCCAAACCATTCATCACCAAGGTCACCAAATCCTATACATCCCTCACTGTGCTCACTCCTGTAGGCTCTCTCCTTGAAACCGTCTCCACATTTAATACCTGGGTGTGAAACTTGATCCCTCTCGTACCTTCTATGAGCACATAAATCTCATGGTGAGGAAAATTCATCAAAAACTAGGTGCTGCCTACCACATTAGGCATCTCCTGTCCTCTGAAGCTCATCTGGCAATTGCGCAAGGTAATTTTCTGCCCCTTCTGGACTGCTGTTCCCCTATTTACTCTGTAATGCCTGTTTTTCTTCACTTCTGACTTAGCACCACTTATAATTTCATATGTTGCTTTGTCCTCCAAGCTCCTCATAATACCCACCACTGTGTGCTCTATCAGTCTCTTGGCTGGCTCCCGATTTGACTATGCTATGGGTTGCCTGGTCAACTGCATTCTCCGGAATTATCTGCAGCCCCCCTATGCTTCACTTCTGGCTGTAAGGACAGCCTCTAGAAATCTCAGGGACTCCTCTATCACCCCTCTGGAAGTACTGCGCATCTCAACAAAGATGGGCAGTAAGGCCTTCTCTGTCTCAGCCCCCTCCCTTTGGAGCGTCTCCCATCACCAACTCACTCATCACCCTCCGACTTGTCTTTCAAAACAAACTTGAAGGACTGGCTTCTCACTGAGTTTGTGTGTAACTGCTCCTCTGACAACCCTCGAGCACTACAACCACCCTAGCTCCCATAATGAATAGACATTAATGTTTTGCTATTTCTATTTTCTGTACTATATTATCACTCTTATACTAGTCAGCCAACCATGTGTTAGACAGTTTATTGCATGTTGGGTATCCTGCACTTCTGCAGCAATTACCAATTGTATTATCTGTATTTGATCATGGAACATACTGTCCTCGAGTTCCTGACCACATGGCGTAGTGATGCTGTGTCATGTATTCTCATGTACTTCTAAAGCTGTCCTATTGGAACTATATTATATCTTACCCATGTTATGCAATTTGTTGTTGACTCTTATTACCACTCCGTGGCCCCAGTCATGGCTGAAAATGTTCCAATGGATCAGTTCCCTTACCCAGTAATCAAAAACATAAATAAATAAATAATAACCAGTGCTAAAAAATGTTGTTTGAAGGGAGAATGTATCTTTTCCAATGATTCTGTTTCTTTTTGCTACATCAGTAACCTCTACTTAGACAGACATACTTTAAGACTTTGCTGGAAATTAAATCTGAGACTCTAAGTCTCAAGGCCAGCAACTGTAGCACCTCAGCTAAAGGGACCTCCCCTTTGGTGTGGATGTGAGAGGGCGCCTTACTCTGCCATACATGCTTTTCACTGTTCTTCAAAGGTTTCACTACAAGCTGGCATTGCTTTGCATAGAAGGTCTTTACCTATACTTGTACCTTTTGATCACCACTTGCAGTACTTTGAATCCAAAAGTTGCATCAGTGGTACTAAAATTCAGTGAACTTACATAATGAAGACCATGTACCTGCTCTGCACAATTTAGATGCTGAAGTTTCTGTTATTTTGCCCTGGACATTGGCAGTGCACTTAAGGAATATGTCTTAACCAAGGCTGGTGGCTTCAACTTAGCTGCCAAATATAGTTTTGATATGTATGATCTGATCTGTCTAGCCAAGAAGGCACTGGAATATTTCTGAGCAGTCTATGCTGTACCATACAGAACAAAATGGTTATCTGAATGTCAAAGTGACTGTTCTATCCAGATACATTCTGATCACTCAGCAAACAACTACCTTCTAGAGCTGCTTCTCTTGCTTGGTAACTGGTTTCAGGCACATGACCAATAAAATATCCTTTTGGGTTGACATAAAAGCTGTTGGAATCTTTGGATGAAAAGATGGGAGTGCATGGAGGACATCTTTTTCTTGATTTACGACAAGATAAAATATTTCACCATGCTTACTGTACATACCTATTATATATTATTGTTCTTAGTGTTCCTTATTGTCCTCCCTTCCCTTGCCCCCAGCACATATATGGAAATGAGCAGTTGCCAGATCAGTATGTCTTTTATGGTGAAATGTTTAAAATAACTAAATAAATAAAACTATTGCTAAGAAACAATCGACATTCACTTTCTCTCTTCTCACTAAACAGACAGCTACCAAAAGACAAGTCTTGATAGAGACAGATTTGTCTGATACTAGAGAGAATGGCAGAAAAATATAATTCCCACAATTCATTGAGAACTACATTAAAATTACATGGTGCTAACTGGGACATATAGATCAGTCTGAATTTATGACTGCTGTAAAGAATTTAATCATGTCTGGGTGAGACACCATGAATTTCCAACTGCTGCTAGTGTAGAGGTTTGCACTCAGACTATATTGCAGGCCTTTATTCATGCTTGCTTGGAAAATATCCAAGATGTGTGCTACTGAAGGTTTTCTTTTCCATGTCACATCCTGACCAACTGGTCTACACCTGGGAGGTTATCCAAACTATATCATAGCTTATGAAAGGAAACTGTTTTGGATGTCACTAGAGTGTACACCACTGTTTCAGAACAGTCTGCATTGAGGAAACTGTTTTGTTCAGGATCCAAGCAGTTTACCTGCATCTCACTTTTATTTGAACACAGTAGTCCTGTAGCACAGAAAAACCCACCATAATGGAATTCAGAGCAGTTCCTAGGCAATCCTATTTACAAAAGTTAACAATCAAGTTCTCTTGGACACTTCAAAGTGATCAGGATGACTGTTCTGAAAGAAATGTGAATCTTTATTACCACTAAGAACATTAGAGATCCACTCTTTCAAAGTTACATGGATATGGCAATGTATAGAGGTCATCTGCTTTAGGACACATATAAGATTGACGTGTGCAGTCTTTGTGGACTTGTCCAAGGCCTTCGACCTTGTTGATCATGTGTTGCTCCATGATATTTTGAATACCCTTGGTTTCTCAAGCTGCACATGTAACTGGTTTCAAAATTATACTGTATGTATAAACATCCACTTAAGGTTAATTTTCACAGTACCTTTTATAGTGAGAGGTTGGTAACTGACAGAGTACCTCTGGGATCCATACTTGGACCCTTATTATTTTTGATTTTCATAAATTCAATTCCTCAAGTGTTAAAACAGTCCCATTGCCTCTTATATGTCGTTGGTATCATAATTTACATTAGTTCTTCTGTTGATAAACTTAACTCAGCTTTAAATTCAGATTTTGCAAATTTGAATTCTTGGCTGATCAAAACTGCCTTCTGCTCATTAGCAAGAAGACCAAATGTATGTTGCTGGGATCCAAGCCCAAACTAGCAAAAAAATCTGCACTACTTATTATTTCTGACCGTCATGGTATACAGTTAGAACAAGCTGAAACATTTAAATACTGGGGCGTCTTCTTATACCCAAACCTTATTTTTACTTTGTATATCAATTCAGTGTGAAACAAGTTAATGAAAAGCTAGGTATTGTTTTTAGACTAAAGAAATGTTTGTCACCTGTTACTAGGCAAAAAATCAAGAAAGGTGTCCTTCCAATACTGGATTACAATTATTTTGTCTTCACACATCCATCTCAAACAGACCTAATCCATCTGAATGGTGTCTCAAACAGTATTTGTCATTTTATTCTTGCTATACCCTTTAGAACACATCATTGTGCACTTTGTTGCCAGCTTGGTAGTTGTTTCCTGGTTTAAACAAAGCATATTTTCTTTATTGCATGGTTGAGAAGACCAGAAGGCTATACTCTGACTTACCATTATTCAAGCTTTTGTCTTAAAAATGATTACAGGAGTCTAACCTCCAATGAGAACCTTCCTTTTTCTATCCCACAGTTCTGTACCAACATTGTTTAGTGTGTCTTTTATTTTAAAAGTTACCAAATGTTGGAATGAATTGCCTTTGATAGTTCACACTGCAAAGACATATCTGATATTTAAAAAGCAGTTGAAAAAATGTTTTTCTTATGCTTTCATGTTTTAAATGTTTACGTGTGCTTTGTTCAGTGCTCTTATATGAAAGTATTTCCTGCATATTGCAAGATGTAATTTAATGTATTGCATACGCCTATAATTGTAAACTGTGTTACAAACTGTGGCTGCTTTGTACTGTGACTCCAGGCCACACCTGAAAAAAGGCTTTTGGCTCAGCGTGTCATCCTGGTAAACAAACAAAAAAAATGAATGAATGAATAATTACACTTGGTCTTAAGTGAGACCCTAGAAGAAAGCATATAAACAGAAATACCTTTGAGATTTTTTACTGCATTCTGCAGAAAGTGCTTGTGCAGGATTGCTACAGGGCAATGTCTACCTGGAGTCTCAGAATACAACACAAATTGTTGCTACCCCAATTAGTGTTGTAGTGCTTGACTCCAGGTAGGCATTGTCCTGTAGCAATCCTAGCATAAGCACTTTCTGCAATATGCAATAAAAAACCTCAAAGATATTTTTGTCTATGTGCTATTTTGTAGGGTCTCACTTAACCCTGAGTGAAATCAATGTTTTGCGAGTACTACATTTGGGACTAACAAAAGGATTTGAATCAAGAGTGCCATACCCATTGCTTGAGCCATCTTTGGATTTTGGGCTTTCGTATGCCTCAGGATACCTGCATTGTCTAAGAAATAAATTGAGTATTCTTTCTAGATGCAAGGAGGTCTATATCCAGATTCCTGAACACGTGATATAGATGATGAATTACTGACTTTTTCAGTGACCATTCCCCATGTGTATGTATTGCAGTCATAACTAGATGACTTGAGAATTTAATTTCCCTACCACGTGAATCACTCATACAATTTCAAATTCACTTCAGCCCAATGTTTTCTGTTTTTCGTAATCCTTTTTCTAGTCTATGTAGATAATCAGACTCAGAGATCTTATTGTACACTGAAGATGCTGTCTTGCTTTTTACCTCCAGTAATGCACTCTGCTTAAATTCCAACTTTTGTACAGAATTTCACAATACCCAGAATTTGTTTACTAACACAGTACCTTTTGGCTCTGAGATGAAAGACTCAAGGCCCATAGACCAGTTTCATATACAAACTACAGATGGGTCCAAGCTATCTATTTTTGAATGTTTCATATATTTAGGTCTATATCTTGGCCTGTGCTTGATTTTCTCAGTGCACCTTAGCTACATCACTAAGCAGATACACCAAAAGATGGGCCTTCTATATATGCTAAAAGGTTTTAACATCTGAATCCAGAGCAGCCATAGCCCAGCGCAACCTATTATCCATGCTGAACTGTGGGTATTCAGTGTGGGACTGGACAACAGCCAATAATGAAAATAGCAAACAAGTTGCAACAAATTTATTTGCTAAGTTTGCACTATCTGTTGGAAATATGTCAACCACTACAGTCTTAGGCCCAGATATTCAAAAGGGTTGCACATGGCGCAACAGTGTTGCACCATGCACAACCCACTGATGCGCCCCAGCACGATATTCAAAAGGGAAAAGTGTGCCGCACAAATCCCGATGCGCCGGAGCGCATCAGTAATGTATGCTGGCACAGATGGGGGGGGCATGCCCATGCATAACCTGCACAGCCCGATATTCAGCCAGGGTTGTGCAGAGCCATGCATGTGCAACTCCTACTTGCACCTGCACAAAGTTAAGCCAAAAAAAACCGGAACAAATGATGGCCACCCACAGGTGAGCTGCCACATCGCAGGGCACAACACGGCAGCTGCCACCTGTGGGTGGCCACCCAAGTTCCTGCAACACCTGGCAGTGCCCCTCCATGCCCCATCGCAGGCATCCCTGTAAATAAACCCCCCCTCCAATATCCCTGGTGGTGCAGAGGACCGAGTGCTGCCCGATCGTGGGCATCTGGTTAAATAACCCCCATATCCCTGGTGGTCCAGTGGATTGCTATGTTCCTGATCGCGGGCATTTGTCTACAAAAAACAGCCTTGTCTAATATCCCTGGTGGTCCAGTGGACCGCTATGTGCCTGATCGCGGGCATCGGAATAATACACCCCCCCATCCAATATCCCTGGTGGTCCAGTGGACCGATCACTGCCCGATCATGAGCATCTGTTTAAATCACCCCCCTGCCAATATCCCTGGTGGTCCAGTGAATCATTCACATATCTGGAATGTGTAGTATGGTAGGGGCTGCACGCCCATTAGCTCACACTGTGAACCAATGGGCGTGCAGCCCTACCGAGCTGTCAGCCAGCGGGCGGCGGGGTGGCTGGTGGGTGGGGTGCTGCCACCCGCCGGCTGACTGAGGGGAGCAGGGCAGTGGGGCTCAGTCAGTGGGTGGGGAAGGGGTACACTAGACCACCAGGGTAATAGGACTTTTTTATGTTTACAGATGCCCGTGATCGGGCAGAGTGCGGTCCACTGGACCACCAGCGATACAGGCGGGGGGTGATTTTAACAGATGCCCACGATCGGGCAGTGATCGGTCCACTGGACCACCAGGGATATTGGCAGGGGACTGATTTAAACAGATGCCCACGATCAGGTAGTGATCGGTCCACTGGACCACCAGGGATATTGGACGGGGAGGTGTATTATACCGATGCCCGTGATCGGGCACATAGCAGTCCACTGAACCACCAGGGATATTAGACGAGGATGTTTTTTGTAGACAAATGCCTGCGATCGGAAACATAGCGGTCCACTGGACCACCAGGGATATAGCACGGAGGGGGGGGTTATTTAACCAGATGCCCACGATCGGGCAGCACTTGGTCCACTGGAATACCAGGGATATTAGACGAGGCTTTTCTTTAGACAAATACCCGCGATCAGGCTGCAGGGGGCGTCGGTCCCCGACGGCTGCTGCCTGGCAGGGCGCCAGGTGCAAGTCATCGGGGATCGGCGCACCTGCATGTTAATAGGATGCAAATGAGGCCATAATGACATGCAAATGGCCCCATGTGCGCCTTGCATAAATTATGGCTCCATTTGCATGTCCCCTTTTGAATATCACAGGTGCTGGGCATGGCGCAATGGCACTTGCACTAGCACATCTCCATGCTCCACTCTGGCCACTTGCGCTGGCACAGTGCCACTGTGCCATGCACAGTGGGGGTGGCCAGGGTGCGATATTCAAAGCTGCCGAGCCATAGCACAGCTCCATTGAATATCGCCCAGGCCATACCCCTGCGCAACCAAGTTGAGCTGTGCCCAGGCTTGTGCCACAGCCTGGCGCAGTTTGAATATCCGGGCCTTAATATTTTTGTAAAATGAAAATCTCCCAATGAAAAATCGGATTACTTTCTAGGATCTTTCTTACATAGGGAATTATAACATGGGGCCTCTGATTCTCTGGCTCACCACTTAAATTCCAAAAAAAAAAAAACATTAAATCAGTAAATAAAAACATGCAGTGCACCCCACTTGTAAAAACAAATCTGGTCTTCCTTACCTTTGCTTAATGTGCAGCAAACTTTTGTAATTCCCTTGATTTTGCCTTGGGGTTCACTCACCTACAGGCTTTAAAAAAAAACTAAAGGACTATCTATTTAATCATTCTGTTTGCAAATGTTTTAATGATTGATATTATTGTATATTCATTAGACAGTCAGCTACAGTATGTATTCTTTCTAACGTTTATGTGCTTACCTGTGCCTCATGGCTCAGGTCTCTGCTACAAAAGGAATTTATCTCCAGTGAGACTACTCAATTACTTAATAAATAAATAAATAAATGTAGCACCTGATATACCTCTGTTAGCATAATTTCACTTTTTGTGCTGCCTTGCAGGTGACTGTGACAACATTTTTTGACCAACGTTTCACTAACCAGTGTCAGATCTGGTCTTGAAAGTGAACCAATGTGCTAAAGATGGCTCTTTAAGAAATAGAGGGAAGTGCTCAATTGTTGTATTTCTCTACCTCTGCATTTGACACTGTAGGCTATGGGGGTTTCATAGAACATATTGGCAATATGGGTGACTCACTGACAGAACTTTAAAATGGTTTCAGTCCTTGTCCTTCCTTTCTGACAGAAAACACCATGTTTTTATGGGAACTGTCTCATCACACAGTCAGTGGCAGTCACCTGTGGTGCTACCCAGGGCTTGATTCTGCCATCCATGTCATTCGCAGTGCATATGCTGCCACTGGGGTAGGTTATCAGGCAGTATGGGGCAGGTTTTCACTGTTATGCAGATGATAATCAACTGTGCATGACCTTTACACTGGATGGGCAAGAGGCAGTCACTGTCCTGGGGCATTGCCTTAAAGGAGATAGGAAAAAAATAGTTTAAAATGCAGTTTAAAAGTGATATTCAGGTAAAGGACAGTGCTAAAACATGGTTCAATAAAAAAATCTCCATGCAAAACTCATGTGTCTTTGAGTTTTTCTCAACAGAATGCTGTTTATTTATTCGTGGCAGGCTGGCAGTTTCAGTGAAAGTCTAGTGCAAGCCTTCACTATGCTAATGATGTACATGACTCCGAAGTCAGTTAGTTACAGCAATGGCTGAAGGAGTCTCAGAGAGTCATTACTCAGACAGCGATATTGACAGCGATACCGATGGTGGAGATCTGTATGTCTTTCAGCCATCTCAGCGTGTTGTTATACTGTATATGTTTGAGCCGATGGTTAAAAATAGAAACACACTGGTACTCAGTGAAGGTGTTGAGAGATCCTCTTCTGACAATGAATCAAATGGTGAGCTGCACATAAACTCAGCTGCCGATTTTTTAGATTTGGCTTGGTAAATCATAATCATAATTAATTTTTGATTAATAAATCTAGACATGACATCTTATAGTTTGACGTAATTTTGAAAACGCAGTAATGTTTATTTTCTGCACACTGTTTGTTGATGAGACTTGATCCTAGATAGAAATGGCCATTTCTTTTTTTATTTTAATAAATATGCTGTTCTAATTTATTCCCGTCATCTGACTGGCTGCTCATTATGGTTTTCTATTGCAGCAAAAAAAGTATATTTGGGACACTCGCACAACAACATTCATTTGGACGGACCTTTATACTGATCGTCAGTGCGCCTGGTTTTGTGCGAATGGGTGTGTGCTCATGCTGTGACTGTTCGAAAAGGGTTAGACTTGGTTTTTACAAAGTTTCCCAGACATTTGTTAATCATGGTCCCGATACTTTAACATATGTAATGTATTCTTTGTGTGTTTCAAGCTAGCATGATGAATTTGGTAACGTTGAGCTGTAACTGTCTTGGTATGCAGTTTACTGTTGATTCCCAGGTTGCTGCCTCATTTTTAAACTACCGTGCTAAAAGTTGTTCAAAAGGAATGTCACATTTACCTGGCAGCACCATCAGTTTTTCTTAGTACACATAACTGACAAGTTGTAAATCTGTGATTTGCAGTGATGTTTAAAAAAAAAAACGAGAGTAATACACAAGAAAAATGAATTTTCCCCAGCAAGGGTAGAACCCTGCATTCTTGACACTAAAGCCTGCTGCCTAATTCACTGAACCATTGGCTATACCTAGTAACAATGGTGATTTTGGTTTATTTATTTCAAAGTAACCAGATGACATGGGAAAGTTTGTATAAGGTCCTCATTCAAAATGATTCCTACTGACATTATATCTTGCACAAAATAGCCTGTGTTGATGTGTGAAGCGACTCATCACATTACACATTTAGGGCCGGATATTCAAACTGCGCTATTTTGTGGCGCAAGCCCTTGTGCTGCACAAAATAGTTGAGGATGTGCCCAGGCGATATTCAAAGGGTTAAGCCGCGAGCAACTCCTTTGGATCTCCCAACCACAACCACTGTGCATGGCGCAGTGGAACTTGTGCCACCGCAAGTTGTCAGAGTGGAGCATTCAACTTGCGGTGGCACAAGTACCATTGCGCCATGCGCAAAATCCCCATATTCAAAAGGTGACATGCAAATGAGCCATAATTCATGCAAGGCGCGGGGGGGCCATTTGCATCTGATTATGGCCCCATTTGCATGCCATTAGCATGCAGGTGCGCCGATCCCCGAGGACTTGCACCTAGCACCCTGCCAGGCAGCAGCCGTCGGGGACCAACGCCCCCTGCTGCCCGATCACGGGCAAAACAGTGTAGAACCCCCCACCACCCCCCACTGGCCCGATCCTGGGCATAGTTTAATCCCCCCCACAAACCCGATCACGGGCAGCAATGTGGCTCCCCCCCCCAATGTATCCCTGGTGGTCCTGTGGACGAAAAGCCCGATGCGGGGCAGTAGTTGTTTAAAACACCCCGAACACATCCCTGGTGGTCAGTGGACGAAAAGCCCGATCGTGGGCAGTAGTTGTTTGATAACCCCCTCGAATTCATCCCTGGTGGTCAGTGGCACATCGATTCGGGATGTACAAGTGAACAAACTCCCGAACATAGCCCTGGTGGCTAGTGTCCCCACCCACCCACCCACGAAGCCCAACCTCCCTGTTCCCCCTGGCAGCCGGGGAGGCAGCATCCGGACACCAGCCACCAGGGCTATATTCGGGGTTTGTTCACTTGTACATCCCGTAATCGGATGTGCCACTGGACCACCAGGATGAATTCGAGGGGGTTATCAAACAACTACTGCTCAGGATCAGGCTTTCAGTCCACTGACCACCAGGGATGTGTTCGGGAGGAGGGGGTGTTTTAAACAACTACTGCCTGCGATCAGGCTTTTCGTCCACTGACCACCAGGGATGTGTCTGGAGGAGGGGGTGTTTATTAACAACCACGCCCGCGATCGGGCTTTCGGTCCACTGGACCACCAGGGATACGTTGAGGGGCAGCCACTGCTGCCCGCGATCGGGCTTGTGGGGATCGGTCTTGTGGGGGTTAAACTATGCGGGATCGGGCTTGTGAGGTTAAACTATGCGGGATCCGGGCCAGTGGGGGGTGGTGGGGGGATTCTACACTGTTCTGCCTGTGATCGGGCTGCAGGGGGGGCACAGGGAGTGAGTAGGGGGCCAGCCACAGGTGGCAGCTGCTGTGTTGTGCCCTGCAATGCAGCAGCTCACCTGTGGGTGGCCCTCGACTTGATCCTTTTTTTTTGCTCAAAGTGGTGCAGGCGCAGGTTGGGGGTTGTGCCTGCACAACTCTGCACAGCCCGGCTGAATATCGGGCTGTGCAGTTTATGCATGGTTCCTCCCCCTCCAGTTCAGCATGCATTCATTTGCATTGCGCTGTTGCTCAGCCTGTTTTTAGTGGCGCAACTGCCTCCTGCTGAATATCGCAGAATGGCGCAAGTTCGGACTTGCGCAGACGCAACCCTATTGCGCATGGCGCAACCTTTTGAATATCTGGGCCTTATTCTCCATGTGCTACTGTTAACTGATTGAAAAAGTTATGACACTGTGCTGCATCATCTGCTCCTTGGTGACCTATAAAGGGATTTTTCTACATTGTAGATTTTTATGCTGCCCAGACAAGATGATGCATAGTTATGTGATTTGTATACATGTTTTTTCTTTTATTTGAAAAAAAAATTAGAGTAATAAACAGGAAAAAAAAAGTTCCCATGGCAAGACTTAAGCTCTGCATCCTTGACTCCAAGGACTAATACCCAATCCACTATACCACTGAACATGCTTATTAAGCATGATGATTTTGCTTTATTTATTTGAAAGTAACCAGATAACACTGGAACGTTTGCACAAAGCCCTGAATGATTCTTGCTAACATTATATCTTACACAGAATAGCTTCTGTAGATGTGTGAAGTGGCTCACCACATTGTACATTTGTTCTCCATGTGCCTCTGTCAACTGAATGAAAAAGTTATGACACTGTGCTGCATCATCTGCTCCTTGGTGACCTATGAAGAAAATGTAACGGCATTGACTTAAATGTTTTTGTTTTTTACTGCCCTGCCAATAAGATGCATATTTATGTGATTTGCATACTTGTTTATTTTTAACGATATTAGTAAACAGGAAGATCTAAAAGATTTCATGACCAGGCATTAAACCTTGAATTCTTGTCACAAAGGTTTGATGCCCAATCTTCTGAGCCACTGGCACTGCCAGTCAAATGGCAGACTTTTGTGTTAGTTATTTAGAAGTACCCAGATAATCCTAGAAATTTAGTGCAAAGATTTCAGTCTTACATGAGGCTGCCCACTAACAAGTAAGAATAAAGTTGCACCCCTAATTATTTTTTTTATATAGCCATTTTGTACACCTTTTAGCTGCATATGACTGCCCCTTCTGACCACCCCCCCAGCTCCATCATCCCAGAATCACTGGGACTTAACTTTAGTCTGGTCCTGGTGTGGAGCCTGTGGAGGGTCTGGTGTCATCCTGCAGTCAGGGGGTGTTTTCTTCCATTTTTTCACCCAATTCCCTGCTGGGATGCAAATAGCTAGACGTGCATGCATGGAGGTGCACGCACATCAGTGGAAGTCCCACAGCAACTTCCCTTCCTCTGGCAGTCCCATACTCCTCGAAGGCCTCCACCTGGAGGCAATCATTCGGCATGAGCTACAGTCCTCCCTCTCCTGGAGAGCAGCCCTCTGGACGCTCGATCCTCTCCCTACACAGATGACCCCCGATGGCCCACTTGCACCATTAACATGGGCCATTGGTGTGGCAGGAGGTAAGGTACAGATGCCTCAGCCCTCTATGCTACTGTTTTGGCTACACCCCTAATTATTAAAGTTTTACTGTGCCAGATATGATTTTATGATATCACATTTTTTTTCTTTCTGTGTATGCCCCATCATCACCATGTCTGGTCCTCCCATTAGGGTGACCAGCAATGTACCACAGTATCAATCAGCGGATACATTATAGCGTCAAGAAATTTCATCATAGTAATGTCGGTGACTGCAATCACGACTCCCGTACATATGGGCAAAAACCAAAAACAGCGAAAAGTGAATTTCATCCTTCCCAAGGTGCTACGACCTTGCAGTTGGTTATCGTAATAAGTGCTCTTGTTTGTGTCTGTCTATATTGTACGTGCACTGTAATTTCATTCACTGAAAAGACTTCACTGAAATTGCTGCCACTGTAATGTCTTTGCTGAATTGTCATGGAACCTGCATCACACAGGCTGCTCCCTCGAGGACTTGCTCCATTAGTGCCCCTCTCTATTTAACATCCATGCATCCCTGGATGCCCCCGCCAGGACCCCCACTAGTTCCCTGAGTACCCTAAGGTGAACATCATCCAGACATGATGCCTCATCTCCCCTCATTTCCCTTAATCCTTTCAGCACCCTTTCCTCTGTAATACTTATGTCAGTCACCCTCTTATCCCTTGTCCACTTCTCCTCTCCCAGTAGTCGCGGACCCCTTTTTCTTTCATGAACACAGAGTAGAAGTACTTACTAACACATATTACATATTCTACCTAACCCTAAACATTATGTGATATATCCACACTGCAATTTATGCAATAATGCACGACAGGGCATGTGTTGTGAGATTTACACATGCCTTGTGTGGTGTGTCACGAGGTACAGCTGGGTGACTTTAACCACAAAAGCAGTGTGTAAATCCCACTACTACACATGCCCAGAAGTGGATTATTGCAATTATAAAATCAAACTGTTATTAAAAATTATACAATGGCAAGAAAGAATCTATGTCTCTATGGCATAACATCAAGGCTCAAGACCCATCACACTTCTGACCACATTCAAATTAAAAGAAAACATCACTCCGCTGCCTATGAGCAGCTTCAGTGGTCTCTGCTTTCCTGACAATACCGCTACCAACCCCGCTCGGAATCCGCGGTCAGACACACACACACAATTCAGCAGTTTATTTTCAGAAACCAAAAAAAACACAAGAGAAATAAAATATGACTTCCTGCCACATAGATTGATCACATAAAATTATATCAGACCCATTCACAGACCGAGCGGGCCTGGCTGAGCGAGCGAGAGAGTAACCACATTTTCAAACAGTCACCATGTGGCTCTCCCTCGCTCGCTCCTAAAAGTCACTTTCCTCCTGTTCTTTTTTTAACAAAAACTTCAGAATTTTCTCCCTTCCCACTATCCAGTTATCCTCACAGGACTATATCACCAGCCATAACTGCAGAGGGCAGGAGGCAGTGCATGGCGTGACCTTCTCAAAACAGCAGCAGCATTACTAGCCAGTTAAGGAAACAGAAACAAAACCTATAAACTGTGAACATAAACCACGAGGGAATAAGACAGATTTGCGAGGCTAATTTACAAAGACTAGCATTAGTGGCAAAGATTGCTATCAGGAGACCACAGCCACACCAAAACAGAGCAGCTCCATCTACTGGCTGAAGCAATATTTTTTTATAATGTAATCCTACCCATACCAAAAATTACAAAATATCTACTTTTAATGTATTTTTTATTTTTTGTTTTGTTTTGTTTTACAATTGAGCCATTGTGTAATAGGAATAATGCACTCCAGGGTGTGTGTCGTGCTAGGATAATGTCACTTCTGGGGTGATTAGTCGCACTCAGCCTGCGGCCTCGTGCCTAATCGCCCTAGGCATGACATATTCCCAGCAAGACACACACCCTGTTGTGCATTATTCCTTTATTATACAATGGGGTGTCACAATTCTTTAATTTGATTGTCTGACTGGCACCTTGTACCTGTGGTACATCCTATGATATACCCACGGGAAAAGGTGCCAGTCAACCCCTTCACTAAAATCAGTATGACCCCTGAAAATACAGCCAAAAGGCTGCCATCTTAAATCACCGCAATAGACAACTCGTGCCCACCCACCGCAACACTCAAAGTAAATAAAAAGTAATTCAGTCAAAATAATATTTCAGCCCAAAATAATTTTTTCCAACTGTTCCCCACATAACCACTTCCACCTGACTCACCTTGTGAAGCATTTTTTTTTCAGTGCAATGGCTTCTGAAACCACTCTCTACTTCTGCCTTCCTGGCGCTGCTGCTCAGCTACTGAACTGCTGAGGAACTGCTGGAGAGAGAGGGGTTGGGACAGACAACAACCAGGGGGAGGAGAAGCGGGGTGTGCTGGTGGGCAGAGAAGACTCTCCGAGCAACTCACATTACTGCTACTGCTCGGCTACTGAAGCTCTATCTATGATTCTGCCTGCCACACCACTCTCCGCAGAATATCAGTTGCACTAAACAAGGCCTGCAGACTGCTCACAGGGGCTGAATGTTTCACCCATACCTGTAACCTCTATGCTCAAACGGGCTGGCTCCAACTCAGTGGGAGTTTATACTACCAAACCTGTTTTCTGGCCAAAAAGGCTCTACCTGATACCCTTCCCCATGGCACAGCTAACCTACTTCAACCACACAGCAGCAATTCGCAACGAAAAAGAAGCGTCAACACTCATCCCCTCCATGTTCCTCGTCTTCAAACGATGCAGGGTCAACGCTCCTTTGCCTACAGAGTACCCCTCTGGTTTAATCCTCTCAGCTGGGACATCTCCAACCAACCTACTCTGGGCCCTTTCAAAAGACTGCTACGCCAACATCTTTCCTCATCTAGCACCTGTGACTGCTACCACTAGTCCCCATTGCTAGTAGTTTCTGCCCTGCCTCTTCGCAGCTCCCTGCATTGGCATGGTCCCTTGCCACCTCTACCCTCCCCCCTCACTCACTCACTCCCACCCCTACTGCCTTGCCACCTAGTGGCTTGCTGCTCTGACATGGCCATTAGCTGCCTTCTACCCACCCCCACTCCCCACACCCTCTCACTTTGACAATGTCTATGACTGCTGCCACTCTCTTTCTCACCTGACCACCCTTCCCCACCCACTGCCATCTTAGCCCCTCTCTAACTCCTGTTGTCCTACCTCCAACTGTTCTCTCCTCTAACTTACTGTATATGCAAACCAAGGATATATCACCTTCTGTTGTTATGTTTCACATGTATAAACCTGCTTGTATAAACCGCTGTAATTATTGTCCATGTTTCATACTCTGTGTTGTATAATCCTTTGTAATACTGTCTTCCCTCCACTGATGCGGAACCTTTATAAACAAGATCCCAGCTCAAAGGTGTTTAATCCTAGTTCTCAATACATAAATAAATAAAAATGAGGTTACAAGATTTTCAAGACTCATTTTATAGTTAATATTTTATATAATAACCCTTCTTACCTATAAATCATATCTATTGTAGTCTTTGTGTGTGTGTGTGTGTTATGTCAATCTGTTTGTTAAAATGACAATATTTCTTTTTATCACTATAGTTGTTGCCGCAACAAATGTGTAGCTATGCCAACAGTAATAGAGAATAAATGCTGTAGATCATATTTGCCTGCCAGACCCAAGATGAATCAATTTAATATATTGTGTATAACCCAACATCCAGGTTTTGAAGTGAACTGTCTAAATGTCTTATCTCTTGAGACAGCGTATTATGAGTGTATTCAAGACAATGGGCCTCCACGTGGTTCTGAGGAACCCATACATGAGTATGGACCATTTCACTATTATTTTCTGCTATGGCTTATAATTATTTTGTATTTTTTTGATAAATAAGAATGAATACTGATAGAGATGTATTAGATACGCTGAAAGTATGAATATATATGATTGATCAGTTCAGACCTTTCTGTTAAAACTGTTTTCCAATATCTAGTCAATTATGCAAATCAGATTAAATCACTGAAATAGCATGCTGGCCCGGTGGCTCTGATGGCTGGGGCGTTGGATGCCTTAACTCACATTACACTGGTGACCAGTGTTTGGGAATAAGCACTTGCCACTGAGGGTTTGCAGGGGAGCAGAAGGATTGAGCATCCAAGGGACTGCTCTCCTTCTCTGGGGAGGGGGGATGTCAGTGGTCAGCTTCTGACTGGCCCCTAGTGGAGGCTGGGGGGCAGCATGCCGATGCTGCAAAAATGGGCTGAGATGTAACACACCACATCTCCAGGATGAAAAGCAGAAAACTGGCTACTGGTCAGGGAGCATGAGCTCCCAACCTCTGCGGTGCGACCCTGAGTGGTACTTCCTCACCTGGTTCCATACAACTGAGTTGAGCTTAGGGGGAGAGGCTCCTCACCACCCTGCCATGGGGGGGAGCAAGCCGTTGGGCAAATGAGGAAGGTGGCATGATGTCAGGGGTGCGAGCTGGGAGATTGGTCAGGATGCACAGCTAACCAGGAAGCCATGGGGAAGAAAGGGATAGCCCCCCCCTCCAAAAAAAAAATCACTAAAATTGCAACTCAAGCTATTTTGTTGTGACCTTTTGTCAATTATTATTTTGCTTAATAATATGAGTCTTTATATTCAATGCACTGACAGTTATAAAACAAGCTTCTGTCAATCAAGAGTGTTGGCAAAAACCATTCTGAGCCAAATTATGAACTATGATATTTTTTGCATTGCAGCAGTTGTCTAATGCATGCCAGCTGCAGTACATAGGCATTGATCCAGTATTGATCCACACAACTGGTTGTCACATTATTGCAATAGGAGGCTTGTGGTAGATGAACACTGGGATAAGCCCTAGTGGTGCATCTTCAAAACCATCACCATGTGGCAAGTACAGTTTGTCCAATCAAGTGCAGTCACTGCGAGGGTTGGCAACAATATGCCAATGTGACGTCAACCACCCATCATCATATGGCCCCTTATGTAACCCCCTTTTTCCAAGGGGTTACTAGAATCCCACTTAGAATCAATGGCAGGCAGGGAGAGGCAGCTTGTGAAATGCCATTTAAATGGATTTCACAGTGTCCCACTCTGTTTTTCAGTCTCAGCTGAGCTGGAGTGATTATGTCACTTTAGAATTGTTGCAGCAGCATAAGCCACAATGGAATGCTAGCTGGGGAGATAACTCTAGAATGTTGAGTTAGAGTCTGTAGTCTGTAAAGTGAAGAGTGAGGAGGAGGCTGCTCCTCAGTTTTTAGCTCTGACAGAGAGCTACCTCTGTTGTTTGGGTAGATTGTTCTCACCCTAGAAGAAAAACATAGAAGACCAGAGAGTGAAGTGGTAGAAACCATTCCAAGAGGGTTTTCCAGTGCTTCATCCCCGGAGGGATGGGGGGAATTCTAGGATTCAGGGGCAATCCCCTGGTCCAGGCTGGACTATGTAGAAACCACCTGAGATTCATATGCTGTCTGAGTACCCGAGACTTTTGTGTGGAAAAGCCCTGGGGCAACTGCATTTCTGTGGTGAGTTTTCTCTGGCAAAGGGACTCTTGTCACCAAGACTGTTTCTGTTCAAAAGTGTCTGCCTACTATGGGGTCCGGAAAGAAACTTGCCAAGTATAGTACTTTTAGTTTGTGTCTGATTTAAAAGTGTCTGCTAAAGTGAGGGTCTAGTTAAGAGACATTACCAATTACAGAACTTTTAACTTCATGACACCTTAGAGGTGTGTAAAGTAGTATGTTAAATGTGAAAGACAGTTCAAGATACATGTTTTCTGAGAAGGGTGTTATTAACCAGATGAATGGCCGAGTATAAATTTGGAAGCAAAAGGTGAGAGACCCCCTTGAATCAGTCCAACCCCCTCTTGAAGCACCCAGCACTCTGCAGTGACATGACTCCCTCTGGCAGAGAGTTCCACCCTGACACCTCCCTTTCTGTGAAATAGTGCCTCCTCTGTTCCCTCTTGAACCTGACCTCTTCCAACTTCACAGAGTGCCCCCGTTTCCTTTCCACCCTTCAGACTGAACATACACGTGGTGTCTACTCTGTTCAAACCCTTCAGGTACTTGAAGGTCTCAATCAAATCCCCTCTCTCCCTTCTTTCCTCCAGGGTATGCATGTTGAGCTCTCTCGGCCTTTCCTCATATGGGCTGTCCCCCAACCCCAGGATCATTTTTGTTGCTTTACGCTGTACCCCCCCAATAGTGTGATGTCCCTTTTCATGTAGGGACATCAGAATTGCACACAGTACTCTAGGTGCAGTTTCGCCAGGGACCTGTACGTGGGCAAGATGACCTCCCCACTCCAGGAAGTAATCACTCTTGCTATGCAACCTAGCATTCTGTTTGCCTTCATCGCTGCCTTCCTGCACTAAGCAGAGTGGTTCACCTCCCCAGTTACCAGCACTTCCAGATCCTTCTCCTCCTTGGATTTTGTTACTGGGACACCCTCCAGCCAGTAATTGTGCCCTGGGTTCTTAACTCCTAAATGCATCACTTTGCACTTCTTGGCATTCAAACCAAGCTACCAAGTGTGAGACCATTCCTCTAGTTTTGCCTAATCCTCCTGACAGGTAGCACACATGGTAACTTTCTCAAACTGCTACCTGTCTATGGCATAGATGAGGCTAGGGTACTCCGCACCTTGGGAGTCAATGACAGGTTGAAAAACTGATGCAGAGCTCAGGTATTTGGCTTCACTGGGGACTTGGGCTCCACATGGAGGGGTACAGGCCTATACTGGTGCAATGGTCTGCATCTGACCAGGAGGGGAAACAGGATCCTAGGTGATAGGTTTAAATGCTTTATTGGCAAGCATTTAAATTAGCCAAGGGGGAGACACTGAAAAGGAAAAGGGAAATCCTCACTCCCTCCCAAAAATCAGGGTAGTTAGTGAGGTAAACACCAAGATAGAGCAGTCAATAGTGAGAAGGGCAGGGGTAAATGGAGAAAAAGACAAAGGCAGTAAGGGCAGAGATGGGGCAAAAAGGAATAAGGCCATCAGAAAATGGAGGGTAATGAGTACCAATACCCATAGTCTAGCTAACAAGCTCCCTGTACTGGTGGCCTTGATGGAAGAGGGATGCCTGGATATCATGGCAGTCACAGAAACATGGTACACAGATATGCTCCCGTTGCTCCTGGGAAAGTGAATAGCTAGACAACAGGCAGCTTAAAGCATACAGAAAAAAACAGAACACTTACAAACTGCGCAGGTTCTTCCATCAGTGCAAGATATGGAAAAAAGCATGGTAGCTGTTTCAGACCCTTCAAAAGATGGGTTCTTGATTTACTGGGGCTGGCAAGCACTCTTCCACAGTTCTCTCATCTGTAGAATGTGAGGGTGATGCAGATGATGATCAATTTTATGATGCTCCTGACATGGATTTTGAGGGCCTTGCATCCCAGGAGTCCCTGGACCCTCACCTTGAGGATCCCTTGGGTGGCCACAAGGATCCTTCCTCTATGTTTACATTTATACAAAATATGCTGGACACCCTGCACCTCCCTTATCCTGGTCCTACCCCATTCCATGGAACCCTTGCCCCACCTTGGACTTCCCATGTCTGTACAAGAAATATGCAGCCCTCCCAGTTAGGCTTGTCTCTGTCTACTAGTGTGGCCTTCTGCCTGCTGACCTCCCTGATGACACCCTGCAATCGCTACTCAAGATGCTACACTCCTGATTGTGATACTTTGAATTTTTGATCAGTTTTGCATGACATTATTGTGTGAATTGTGGTTAAATTTGCTTTTTACCAACTATTACTCACAGGATGTATCGATACTTGGCATACAGGAGGTTTGTGAGATGGGTTTTCAAATGACTCAGCCAGAGGATAAGGTACATGATTCCAGCTTGTGCTGTTACTGCCATTCATGAAGCATTCCCTTCTGAAACATACTGTGGTTTCAAATACCCAGACTGGGACATTGTACAAAGTTATAAATAAGTGTTGACTGTCCATATCTGAAATAAACAGATATCACTCAGATTTACATTTTATTTATGATAAATGACCAAATTGTTATAGCTGACACCTTGCATTTTAGATCACCATTGTTTGCAAAAGAATACAGTTATGCAGTCATTTATTTTTTTTTTCACTTTCTCTTTTTATTGAAATTCGAGTATATAAGAAAGTACACATCTAATACAATAGAAGACTATCCTCCATGTAAGGTATAAAATATAACTTAAAACACAGTATTTAGAGTAAACATATTGGAGAAGCCTTATATACATATATTGATAATAAAACACAAACCTAAACAGGATGTAAGTGGAGAACAAAAGGGTTACAATCAATAGGGTATTATAGGATCAGAAATAGCAACCATGTACGAAATACATGCTAGGGCAGGCTATGGCAAGGCATTCAGTAAATTGCAAAAAGTGATAAATGTGGTAATATGAACAATGTTCAGTGATGGAGAGGTGAAGATAAGAAAAAAGTGTGCAAGGAAAGAAAGAAGAGAGAAAAAAGCAAGGAAGAAGGGAAGTAGAGAGGGAGAAAACAGGGAAGAAGGGAAAATAGAGGAGAACTCTGTACACAAAAGTTTCAAGAAAACATAATCTGAGAGCAAAATAAGAAGGAGGGCTAAATATCCCTAAGGATTAGGGTCTAGAAGAACTAGGTTCGATGTACTTGAAGTAATCCTGCCAACATCTGTCATATACATCTGTCATATACAATGAGTCAGTCATGAGTAACATGAGATAATCGGTCTAGGGAGGCATACTGAGAGAGGCTTTAAAGAACATCTGAAAGAGAAGGCACCAGAGTTGATTTCCATTTCATAAGAATCAGACGTTTGACCAAAAGAGAAAGTATGTTTAGCCATGTAAAATGTGCATGTGAGAGGAGAGAGCTATTGGGGATAAGGATGCCTAGAAGGAGTAGCTTGGGGTCAAAAGATAGTTTTTGTCCTGTTACTCTGGAGGCAAACAAACATACTTTATGCCTGAGCTTATTAACGGGAGCGCAAGACCACAAGATATGAAGTAGATCCCTGTTGGCCAAATTGTAGCGCCAACAATTATTATTTAACAGGCCCATTCATTGAAGCACAGAGGGGGGTTTTATACCAAAGATGTAGGATTTTAGTTTTTATTAAAGAACTACAGGCATCTTTAAAGGTATTATGTGCAATATGCCAACAATTACTCTATTGTGCGTCTGAAATATTGTAGTTAAGAAGAGTACTCCATTTGTTTTTGGCCTATATAGACTGATCAGGTAGATTATCAATAATGTCTTTATAAATGGAGCTATTTAATTTTACTGATATATTAGTCCAGTGCGAGATGTATGGGTTTAGAAGAGTATGCCCATACACTAAACTAGAGAGAGAGTTATAAGTTGCCCGAATTTGCAAAAACTTCCAGAAGTCCTGTTTAGGAAATTTCCATGTGACCTGCAAATCTGAGAATGATCTAAGAGTGAGTGAATTCTGGTCCAAGATATCGCCAAGAAAGAAAATGCCTTTGTTCCTCCATGTACAACAGAAAATTGGGTTATCTTCTAGAGTGAGTAGTGGATTGCTCCATAAGGGGGCATAAAACCAGGGTGTTTTATTGCATTTCAAGAATTTGTGGGTTAGTTTCCAATAAAGAACAGAGGATGACATAGTTGGGTGAGATTTTAGTTTAGAAGAAATGGGATTAAAAATCAAGGAAGTGGGAACTCCTCCCGAGCACAATACGGATTCCATTGCAACCCATAGTGGTGAGTAAGGGGGAGGGTTTCTGAAACCATTTAATGGTTTGGACCATTTGGAAAGCCCAGAGGTAGCCTTTGAACCAGGAGAGTCTGAATCCCCCTTTTTTCCAATGTGATCGAAGTTTGTTGCAGTTAAATCTCGGTGGTTTCCCTTCCCAGATAAAGTTACCTATTAAGTTATTAATTTTAGCAAAAAAGGAGGATGGTAAGAATAAAGTAATATTGGCAAAGAGGTAAAGAATCTAGGGAGAAATGGACATCTTAATGGCTGCAATTTTCCCCACGAAAGAGAGATTAAGAAGCTTCCATCTGTCCAGAATTGTTCTGATGTTATCAAATAAGGGGTTAAAGTTAATGTCCCATATCTTCCCTAAGTTACTAGTAATTTTGATTCCTAGATATGTTATACCCTGTGGTGACCAGCAGAATCCAAGAGGTATGTTCACAAAGGCATTACAGTGGTCATTAAGGGGCATAGATTATGATTTGCCATAATTCAAAGCAAGGCCAGAAATTATAGTAAAATTATTAAGCAAATCAACCAACAGTGGCCCAGCCTCATTCAGGTTTTTGAGTAAGATTAACAGGTCATCCACATAGGAGAGAGAAACATATCTTGATTTGCTCACAGGTATGCCCATAATGCCAGAAGATTGACATAAACAAGCAGTCAGGGGTGCCATGGCTAAAATAAACAGGGAAGGAGACAGGGGACAGCCTTGTCTAGTTCCCCTTGCTAGATAAAAGTAAGAGGAAAGGGTGGAATTAGTAAGCACTTTAGCAACAGTGGAGTTATATAATAGCTTGATCTAGGAGCAAAAGGTATAAGAAAGACTGAAATAAGATAAAACTTGATGAAGGCAGTCCCAGTTTAAGGAATCAAAGGCCTTCTCGAAATCAATAGCTATGACTGCAGCTGGTGTCTTGAGGGGTTTGGCTTTGTGAATTAAATTAAATAAGGAACAGTGGTGATCAGAACCAGATCTGTGTTTAATAAAACCAGCTTGTGAACAATGAGTTAGCTTGGGAATCAAGGATTCAAGTCAGGAAGTTATTAGTTTATCAAATATCCTCCTATCCATGTTTAATAAAGAGATGGGCCTGTAACTTGCGGGTGAGTAGGGTCTTTTCCTTTCTTAGGGATTAGGGTTATGATTGCTTTGGTGCGAGATGGTGGAAGCTTGCTAGTATTGGAAGCTTCTCGATAAACATTAAGAAGAAAGGGGAAATAAGGTGTCGGAAAACATTTTATAGAAGTCGACAAGGAATCCATCACCCCCAGGGGATTTGCCAGATTTCAAGGAAGACAAAGCTTTCTGGATTTCCTGAAATGAGAAGGGTTCATCTAAAGAATTTGTTTCAAGAGTAGAAAGATGAGGAAGATGTAACAGTTTAAGAAACTGTTGAATTTGTAAAGTAGATGGAGGTTTTGTGTTAGAGTATAGTTTTTGATGAAAGGTTTTCATGATACGATTTATAGAGTCGTTGTCAGAGGGAATCATACCCTGTTCATCTTTTAGGCTTAGGATGTGTCGTTCCAATTGTTGTGCTTTGAGCTGGTAAGAGAGGAGTTTCCCATTTTTATCGCCGTGTTCCCAAAACTTATATCTAAGTTTAAACAAGGCCAGTTCAGTTTTACGAGAAATTAATTTGTTAATTTTAACTCTAAGTTGAAGAATTTCAAGATGAAGTTGAGAATCAGGACAGTATTTATTAGAAAAAAGGTATAAATTCTCTTTAGCCTTAAGAGATTTTTCCAAGTCAGCCAGCTGTTTTTCCCTTACTCTTTTCCTATGTGCAGCATAACTAATAATTTCCCCTCGAATCATAGCTTTAAGAGCTTCTCATACAGAGGATATAGAAGATTCAGTTGGGGTATTGTGAAAGAGGAAGTCCTGAATTTGTGCTTTGATCATGGGTAAGAAATTGGGATCCTTGAGAAGGAGAGGGTCCAGCCACCAGTAAGAAGATTTAGGTGCTAATGGGCCCTACAAAAGTTGTGATTTGACAGGGGAATGGTTCGGAGGTTATGATGGGAGAGATGGATGAATCAATATTTTTTCCATTATAACAGGAGAGGCTAACCAGTACTCAATTCTACTGTATGTCTTATGTAGAGAGGAGTAAAAAGTAAATTCTCAATCACGAGGGTGAAGGAGGTGCCATACATCAGCTAATCCAACATCTTGCATTAGTAATGAGAGGGCTTTAATACTTCTACGGTGGGCCTCTGTAGTGGGGCTACTTCTGTCAATGCTGGCCTCTAAAGCTAAGTTAAGATCTCCTCCAAGAATAACTGGTGTATTATCAGTGTTAAAGGATAGAACCTGTTGAGCTAAATTATCAAAAAACTCCGAGGAATCAGAGTTGGGTGCATAGACATTAACAAGCATAAGAAGACCAGAGTTGTATTCAGTTTGACCATCACCCATCTGCTGTCAGTATCGGAAACGGAGTTTACAAGGGACCATTTGAGACTATTATGAGTAAGAATAGCAACTACTCTTTTTTTGATCTATAGGATGACTCATAGATCTGACAGACCAAATCTTTTTTAAGTTTATGAACATCCTCTGCTAATAATTTTGTTTCTTGAAGGAAAGCAATTTGTGTTTTATGTTTTTTGAGATGTGTAAGAATTTGCTTCCGCTTACAAGGATAATTAAGTCCCTTCACATTCCATGTATATAAAAGTATGTCACTCATATTGTTAGTGTTAAAGAAAGGGAATAATCGCTGGAGTGTGAAGGGACAAATAAATTAGGCAGAGGATGATTAGAATACAATATAGAGAGCTTACATATATGCAGAGAGTGGCAGGAACATTTAAGCCAAAAAAAGTGAGATGTATGATACATGAGTAGCACAGATATCTTATTAAAGTTAGAACAGAGATGGGGAAGGAAAAAAATCATTAACAACAACAATACTAGTAAGCTAAATAACAAAAAAAAATGTTTTATGGGTGTGAGGAGATATGAGTCAGCCAACTGGCTAAGAGACTCTCTCACCACACTCTGGGGAGTCGATGTAGGGAGGAGACAAGGGAGGACCGGTTATAAATATCGGCCCAAACCTAAGTTTGATCCCAGTAATATAATAAAGTAAGTATTCCTGATAAGCTAAACTCAAGGCCCCTGGAATTCTGCGGTTCTGCGGTTGCGGAATTTGCCGCAGAATTCGCATCATGCCGCAGAATATATATAGTGCTGCAGAATTCATTGTTTTTGGTGAATTTTCATATAAATATACTGTTTTTCCATAGTGTCAGGCTTTCTTTCCCATGTCGTTTATCCTGAAGCCCGTCCTCTATGCTCAGCATATGATGTCATTGATGACATCACATCATATTTAGCCAATGACAGGACTGCATTCTGACAGAGAAATGAATAAATCATGCCGTAGAAATCAGAAAATGCTGCCTCAGAAGTCAAGGAGCCCTGCCACAGAAATCAGAAAATTTTGCCGCAGAACACCAGGGGCCCTGGCTAAACTGAAAGGAAATAATACCAAGAAAGGCAGGGGACTGTAGTAACCTCAGCTTAATTCTAAGCTAGCAGGACAAGGTATGAGGATAAAGCTAAACACCAGAACTTATTTATAAACATTATTAGTAATAATACAAGATATACCAACTCGAAATATCAGTAAATCAAAGAACCATATACAAGTTGCCAGTACAGCCTAGACGTAGAGCAAGGGATTCAGGGAGCCAGGTGGAATGCAAATGAACAAATATAAAAGGAAAAGTAAATCATTACCACATTAGAGTAACTCTGAGTATACTTTGCAGTGCAACAGAATAAGTATATAATAAATACAATATCGAGGCGGAAGAAGAAAGGGGAGGTCAATTATGAAGTCATTTATTAATGCTGTTGCCTAATATTGAATATTTTGCCTTTTTTTTTACAAACCTAGCAAGTATTACATCTATTTAAATTTCAATCACTCTGGAAAATTACGTAGTCTTTCTAATGAATTTTTTATAATTATTACTAAACGTACTGTTGTTGTTGAAGTCTGACTATTGCTGTAACACTCTCTGTATTTACTAAGGAGAAGAGGGGGTGATACACAAGGAGGGAGGAGTGGCATAAACAGGAGGGAAGGGGTGACAAATGGGGAAATCATGGAGGGTAGAGTTCTGGAGGGTTTGAGGGCACTGAGGGTGGACAAGGCACCAGGTCCAGATGGCATTCACCCCCGGCTACTGGAGGAGCTGGCAGAGGTTCTTGTGGGACCTTTGGCAGACTTATTTAATGCCTCACTACACTCAGGGCGCATACCTCAGGATAGGAGGATGGCTCATGTGGTGCCCCTCCACAAGAGTTGCCCCAATGATGAACCGGGTAACTACAGACTGAGCCTCACATCCATTGTGGGCAAGCTGATGGAGACAATCTTGAAGGAGAGGCTGGTGGCCCTCCTGGAGGCCAAAGGGCTACAGGACAGCAGACAGCATGGCTTTTTATGTGGCAGATCCTGTCAAACCAACCTGGTGGAGTTCTTGACTGGGTAACTAGGCAATTGGATGGGGGCCATGCAGTGGATGCCCTATATCTGAATTTCAGTAAGGCATTCAACTCTGTGCCACATATGTGGCTGAGAAGTAAGTTAGAAGGCACAGAGGTGGGTGCAAAGCTGGTGAGATGGGTAGGGAACTGGCTTCAGGGAAGGCAACAGAGAGTGGTGGTGGTGGAGAGGCACTCTTGTCCCCAAGGGTAGTGACAAGTGGTGTTTCACAGGGCTCAGTATTGGGACCAGTGTTGTTTGGGATATTCATTGCAGACATATCATTGGACATCAAGAGGAAGATCAGTCTGTTTGCTGATGACACCAAGATGGGAACGTCAGTGAATGGCCTGGGGGATAGTAGGGGTTGCAGGATGATCTGGAAAAACTGGAAACCTGGTCAGACACCTGACAACTGGGGTTTACTGCCAAAAAGTACATGTTATTGCATTTTGGGGTGAAGAACCCAAGGACGGGTTACCAGCTGGGGGGAGTGCAGCTAGTCAAGACAGAGGAAGAGAAGGATATGGGGGTTCTCATGACAGGATCAATGAACAACTCAGCACAATGTAGGAAGGCAGCTGCAAAGGGGTATCTCCTTGAGGAGGGGGGAGGTGATTCTGCCACTGTATAGGTCAAAAGTGTATGGTAAGCCCCTGTTCTGCATGGAAATCAGTGGTTCTCAAAATGTTGTTCTGCTGCATTTCAAAAGGTCATGGAATGTGATTGTACCTCACTGCAGCAGAACAACATTTTGAGAACCTCTAGAGGTTCCATCAGTCTATGTGCACATGCTACACACATTGTCCTGCACAAACTGCAGGATCAACCACATAAGCAGTGTCTTTGGCGATGGCAGCATGAACAGAGGAAGCAGCCCATAAATAAACATGAAACAGACAGATCAACCAGATAAGAAAGATAACATAACCAAACACATAATTTATCAAAAAAAAAATAATAATAAATAACACCACTAACACACTTCTCGCTTAATGAGAGAAATGGCCACCATTTTTTTAAAGCCCTCCCTAATGAAACTCTGAACCTATAGAAGACCACACTACACACGCACGGACAGCTGCTACCTAATAACCTCACCATGGACCACAGCAACCAGCCTTTAATCACGGACTGAAACGAAGCAGATAAACTTCTTTAATTTACTAAAAAAGAGAGTTTTAAATATTTTTAAGTGAACCACACACTATAAAAAATAGTGGATGGGCTACCATATGCCCAACCAACCTATAGCACCACCTCGGGGTTCTGATTACCTCAAGACCTCTCGAGCTTCGCTCTCAAGCTCTGAGGTAATCAGAACCCTCAGTGGCACAATAGGCTGGTTGTGCATGCTAGTCCACCCACTGTTCTCTATTTAGTTAGACTGCATTTAGAGTACTGTGTGCAGTACTGGTGCCCATATCTGAAGAGGGATAATAAGTTACTGGAGGGAGTGCAACAGAGGGCGACAAAGATGATGAACGGACTGGGGGTCTTACCATACGAGAGGATGCTGAAGGGGCTGAACATGTATTTTCTAGAGGAGAAGAGGGACGGGGACATGACTGAAACCTTTAAGTACATGAAAGGAATAAACAAGACGGGTACAGAGGTGCTGTTCAAAGTAAGGGAGGGGAGGGACATCCAGAGCCATGATATGAGACTGGAGGGAGGGAAGAAGGTTCAGGAGGGAGATGAGGAGACACTTTTTACAGAGAGGGTGGTAGCTGGGTGGTTCGCATTACCGGCAGAAGTGGTATTCAGTAAAACAGTGGACTGCTTCAAAAGGGGCTGAAGCAGGGCAAGGGGGAGGGTCAATGGAGGGGAAGGGAGGGAGGACAGCTGCAGAATAAAGGGTGCTAGCTGCACATTTGAGCAGACTTGATAGACCTCTAGGTCTTTATCTGCTGGCAAATTTTGTATGTTCGTACGTTCATAGGCTGTTCTGTGCAAGATATACTAGTGAGAATCATTCAGAACAAGGACTATGCACAAGCTTTCCAATGGTATCTGTATACTTTGAAATAAATAGACCAAAATCATCACTTCTAACACTCAAAGTCAATGGCTGAGGGGATTGGGTACTTGACCTTGGTATCAAGAGTGCAGGGCCCAAACCTGAGGACTGAATCCTTTGGATCATCATGTTTATAACCTTTTTCAATTAAAAAAAACATGTATGCAGATCATATAAATATTATCTTGTCTGGGCAGCATAAAACTCTATAGTGTAGAAAAATCCCTTTATAGGTCACTAAGCAGCAGATGATGCAGCACAGTGTCATAACTTTTTCATTCAGTTAACAGTAGCACATGGAGAACAAATGTATAATGTGGTGAGCCACTTCACACATCAACATAGGCTGTTCTGTGCAAGATATAATGTTAGCAAGAATCATTCAGATCAAGGACTTTGTACAAAGTTTCCAGTGTTATCTGGTTACTTTGAAATAAATAAACCAAAATCAGCATCATTGCTAAGGATAGCTAATGGCTCAGTGCATTGAGTAGCAGACCTTGGTGTCAAGGATGTAGTGTTCTAACTTTGCTGGGAGAAATTCATTTTTCTTGTGTATTACTCTCATTTCTGTTTTCTTTAAACATCACTGCAGATCACAGATTTGCAAATCGTCAGTTATGTGTACTAAGAAAAACTGATGGTGCTGCCAGGTAACTGTGACATTCCTTTTGAACAACTTTTAGCACGGTAGTTTAAAAATGAGGCAGCAACCTGGGAATCAACAGCAAACTGCATACCAAGATGGTTACAGTTGAACGTTACTAAATTCATCATGCTAGCTTGAAACACACAAAGAATAGATTAAATATGTTAAAGTATTGGGACCGTGATTAACAGATGGTCTGGGAAAATTTGTAAAAATCAAGGCTATCCCTTTGTGAAGTCACAGCATGAGCCCACACCCATTCGCACAAAACCAAGTCGCACTGACGATCAGTATAAAGGTCCACCCAAGCAAATGTTGTACGAGTGTCCCAAATATACTTTTTTTGGCTGCAATAGAAAACCATAATAAGCAGCCAGTTAGATGAAGGGAATAAATTAAAACAACATATTTATTAAAATAAAAAAAGAAATGGCCATTTCTATCTAGGGTCAAGTTTCATCAACAAACAGTGTACAGAAAATAAACATTACTGCGTTTTCAAAATTACATTGCAGTTAAAATGGTAGCGGGAGAATAACATTACTGTAAGAACATATTCGGTAAACAACGCAATTTAAATAAATAAGTCTAACCTAGTGTGCAAACAGTAACTGCAGATCACTGGCAACAGAAAGGTAACCTGACAACAGTGTTTACAGGTGTCTGCAACGTCACATTAGAACTGTCAGCTCCAGGATGTGCCATTCGAGTTTAAAAAATTCAGCCACGGCTTCAGAGCAATTAATAGACTGTGTGCTTCACTCACAACTGTGTCAAACACTGTCAAATTAACCAAAATATATAAAAAATAACACCCACAGGCCATGTAAGGTTCTCTATCTTTATTAAAAACTAAAATAAACACAGATAATCATTTCCTATCACCTTTAAAGAAATTGTTGACTGGATGGCCTCCAGCTGGTTGAGTCTCAATCAAACCAAGATGGAGTTGTTGCTTGTGGAACCAGATCCTCAAGGGTTGGTTAGAAGATATAATGCTGTCAGGATGCCATCTCTGAATGGCACGATTCTGGCAGCTGTGGATAGGGTAAAGAATCTGGGAGTCATTGTTGATTCACTGCTGACGCTAAAAAATCAAAGGTTGTCTGTGGTCCGCTATAGATTTTTCCAATTAAGGAATATCTCCCGGATCAGACCCTACCTAGTGCAAGAGGATCTGGTGACCTAGTTCATGCCTTTGTGACCTTGAGGCTTGATTACTGCATTTTTTTACATCTAGGGCTATCTGGAGGTTTGGTGCATCGCCCGCAGCTGGTGCAGAATGCTGCAGCCAGGTTGGTGGCCAATGTGCCATACAGAGATCATGTTACTCCTGTGCTGTGGCAGCTACACTGGCTTCCAATTATGGAGCACACCACCTTCAAGGCTTTTTTTAACATACAAAGCCCTGCATAGTTCAACCTTGTCTATCTGAAATACCTAATGGCTCGGTATGCCCCCAGTCACTATCTCTGCTCCACCACAGTGACTGTATGCTTTGTGCACCTTTCTGTTGGAAAACCTCAGTTTGGGTCATCTGCCCTTTTGGTTTCTTGCTGTCTGATTCTATGTTTGGTGAGCCCTGTTATGTTTTGTTTTGCTCTGTTGGAGCACAAACTTATGACTCTCAACACAAAAGCTAAAATATTTATTTTCTGGGTCAGTTGACTTATTTCCCAGTATTTCTCTTTAACTGCATCTAGTACCATATGCCAAGACATATGACCAGGTAATATGTGGCTGTCTGCTAATCATCTGGCTGCAGTCTGACATACTGGTAACCTGCACAAATCAGACTGCTATATGGTTGCAGGTGGGATACTTTGAAGATTATGAGTAGTTTACATATTTGTACTTAACAAAGTTAAGGTGTGTGTTCATGGTGAAAAGGGAACAGATTCTTGAGAGTCGAGGGCTAGCCAGAGGGAGAAGGACTGAGTGTCCTAGGGACAGCTCTCCTTCTCCGGGGAAGGGGGGCTGTGTATCCAGCACTAGACTGACCTCATACAGAGGCTGGGGTCCAGCAGCAACCAGTACCAGAGATGCTGTGGGGGATGTGCCAGACATCAGTGCATGACATGCGCCCTATGGCATTGTATGCCATGCCCCGCTGGAATCTGTTACTAGAAAAAATCCTGTGGTTGCCCTTCATGACACTCTGCTCTGCTGGCCCCAATCACCACTGCTGTATCTCCCGGTGACCTGATACTGGCATCTGTGATGGAGGAGTCAGGCTCCTATGCCCTTCCTGGGGGGGAAGCCAGGGAGGCAATGCCGATGGACACTCCCTACTGGCACCCTTGTCCCGGCATCGTGGAGGTCCCATGCTTGCCTGAGCAGCCCCACCTTGGGGGACAAGTCGGGGGTATCACTGTTAGGGGATCCTGGCGGTGAAGAGAGGGTCAGGTGAGATGCGGAGGCTGAGCCTCGGGCAACTGTGACAAGAAGGCACACTAAATAAAACAAAGGGCACAGATTATCAGAGAGTTAAGAAAATTACATTTTAACATAGGTTTCCTGCAGGAAACCCATCTATCAGCAGGGGAACATTTAACGTTGAGAAAAAGATGGGTGGGGTCAGTGGAGGCCACCTCTCTTCCATTATGGTGCCTGAACTCAGGCTGTCAGTATGGAAGCACTGCCTTTGGTCTTTTGGGTGACCGATTGTATATTATCTGAATTATAAATGAATCAGACTATTTGAAAGGGCACTTTTTATTTGTTGCATGTATTGTTGCCTTATATAGCAGAGTTCTTATTGCTTTAGAGGTGACAGGAAATTGTTTTTACACCTCTAGAAGCCCTCTTGTTTTCCTTTTAATTTCTATATAATATTCTGATATGTTTGGACATTTTCTAAACTAATAATGAACTTTTTGTAACTACTTTGAATCCCTGTCTCCTTAGCAGTTGCTGCTCTCCCTTTTCCTACAGCCTGAACATTCTATAACCTCAGTAACACCACTCCGGGCTATTCAGAGGAATAGCATGGAATGGTGTCAATAATGTTAAGGAATTTCTTAGATATATGAAAAGAAAGAGCAGTTACTGGTAAGGACAGTGAAACTCTATGTAGATCTGAGGGCACCCAAAGCTATATTATTTATTTCTCAAAAGCAGGTCAAGGCATATCAGAATTATGAATATAAAATGGAAACTGGGAGGGCAGTTAACTATGGGGCCCTGTGCTGAAAGTGTGGAATTACTGACAGATAGGAGAGTAAACACCCCTGAGCTACTATTGGATACAATTCATTTACATATACAGTAAACTCGTCATCAGGATCTATGTACACTGTAGATTTGTCATAACATGGCCATGTCCCCCCACCTGTCAACCCACTCACCAGAAATACTTTTTCAAACTCCACAAACTACTCTCCAAAAACAAAACTCAACTACAAGTAAAACTAATTCTCTACACTGCACCCTCTTAACACAGCTATAACTTTAACTGAATACACGCTGAAATATAACATTTATTTATTTATTTTTAATTTCAAAGTGCATACTGCAAGTATTCAGGCACCCCCAACCACCTGCCAGTGGTTTCACCTTGCTCAGTCTACCACTCCAGTCTCTTCTGTTCCTTTTGGGATTGCTACAAAACTGCAGATTTCAAAAAGAGTTGTGCTGTAAAAATTAAACATTACATGATTTGGGCTTCTTCTGTAAACTGTATCCACTGGTTCCATGTCATAATGGCGAATGAGTAAGGGTGAGTATCTAATCAGCGAGTGCACATCGCCGAAAACAGAGTCGGCAAATGTGCACAACAGTGGACCCTCAATTAGCGAGGGTCCACAATACAAACTCAGGGTGTACTATTAGTAAATGTTTTATGCAGGGGGCTTACACCACCCATGTGGGGGTCTCTGCCCCCGCACCCCTGATCTTTTTATAACCAACTCCAATGTGGGCCTGACACTGGGGTAGTGGATTAACTCCAAAGGAGGCTACTTGGGGGATGGGGGATGGGGGACATGGAACCAGGAGATCAAGAGAGAAAAAAAAAATTAAACTGTTAAGTCACAATAAAACAAAAACACTTACTATCCCTAGTCAGCCCTGAAACTAGTACCTTTTCATCTCCAGGTAAACACCCATCCCACTACACCAGACAGCCAGCTACAAAAATCCATTGGCAAGCTCTGACCCTTATATTCACTTCCTGTCCCTTCCTCTTCTGGTTGCTCTCCTGCTCCCTCATTATTTTTACCTCCACCATTGCTATAACCCCCCCCACCACCACCACCACCACCATCCTCGAGCAGTAGGCCACATATCAGGCTCTGAAAATGAGTCACTCAAAACAGAGTCACTCATTTGCAGTTGCCCATATGACGGGATACAGCATCCACCTACTTGTGCTGCCAACTTCATCTGAATATCAGCTGGAATACAAATTACTTTTATTTTCAAACCTCAAGCTGCCAAGTTCCTTTCTCACCCCACCCCACCCACCCACCATCACAGAGCTGCAACTTTTCTTTGCAGAGCACTCAAAAAGATAGTGTGTCGGATTTCAAACACCCTTAAATGCTACAGGCCCTGGGTGCACCGAACCTATGGCGCACAAGGCTTGCAGCATTCTCGGCTGGCGATTGGAATTTTCTATCCTGCACCAACTGCCGCCAAAGTTAGACCAGCTTTACTGGTCTGGCTTTGGTAGCAGATCCTAGTACCCTTTTTATGGGGCTTTGTGCCAAATTTTGGCACAAGCTGCCGTAAATCAGGTAAAGTGTCGCAACTGCACCTGACCTAGTAAAATCAGGTGCAGTCACAGCAAATGTATTTGGGGCAGCTACACCAAAAAAGCATTTGGTGCAGGGCTTGATGCTAGCCCTGCGTTGCAGTTTGAAAATTGCGCCCAACACATTTTGAAAAATATATATTCAAGGCTGCCTCTTCAACCCTTTCAGCTCCCTCTCTCATTTCTCCCACAGCCAGCAGAGCTTATCTTCAGTGGCTCACTGAGTTGCTCCACGGATGCATAGATGTCCCACTCACTCCTCAGTACGTAATGAACTAAAGAGAAACAACATACATGTTTCAAAAATAAAAACAAAATGAGCCATGACAACTCTACAGCACCAGCTCACTTTTATACAGAGCTGACATTGAAACTGTACTGCTCGCTCCCATTTGCTTAAGCCCACTCTCATTTTCTCCTTCATTTTTCAGTCTTTTCTCTTGCTGTGCCAATCAGGAAGTATATTTAAACATCAGCGTGATATCCTGATATCGTGTCACAAGCAATGGCCATAGCAACCAGCACTATTCAAAGTGCAATAGCACTTTTTCCAAAAATAAATCCTGTAACTTTTGTAATTTTAAAAATCTAAAAACAAATAAAAAAACAACAACCCAACACATAAGGTATTGTCTCTTGCAAAAATTAAATATGCAGTGGGGGTCTTGTTGTATATGTTTTATCTTCACTGAAGCACTTTGACCTTGGTTACATCACTCTACTCATGAGGTTACTCGAGATGAAACTGCTTGTCTGAAGATAAATCATTTGTGCAACTGGTCCACAATGCATATCCCTTATATATAGTACAGTATATAAATAGATATTGATATGGACAAAGAGTCAAAAACAGTGGGAGAATTCAAGAATGCATGGGACAGACATAAGGCAATTCTAGTGGGGGGGTAGGAGGAAGTAAGATGTTGGTTAACTAGGATCTGCAGCTTATCCATTAGGTAGGAAAATGGGCAGACTAGGTGGGCTAAGCAGTCCTTATCTGCCATCAAATTCTATGTTTCTATGTTTCTAATATATATATCTATATCTATCTATATATATATATATATATATATATATATATATATATATATATAATTATTTCTCCCTCTCCCCTGTATCTACCAACAGCCTACCCTCTTTTCTATTCCCATCCCCCTTACCCCACTTACCTACACTTGCAACCCCACTCCCAGCACTTACATTGACTAAATATTGCTCTGACTGTTCTGCTGAAACTACAAACGTGTCTCATGACTGTAACAAAGTGTTTATTGTGATTGTAACCTCCTGCAAATTTGACTGAAGATCGAAGCAATGTGTTTATTGTGATTGCAACCTCGTTTGTATCAAGATTTGTTGTACTCCCATCTTGACGTGGAACCTTTGTAAAAGAATCTCTTGTTCAAAGGTTATAATCCTAGTACTCAAAAAAAAAAAAATTCTTGCCATACTTACATTAGTGGTGTCAGTGGGTAGGTGGAGGAAAGAGATTTTTAGTCAGCATTTGGGGCACTTTCAGACTTTTCTTCAAATTTGTAACAGGTACTGTGGGAAACCTAGCTCAGGAAATTAATCTTGAGGGTGAGTAGATTAAGAAAGCTCTGTGAATTATGTGTGTGATTGAAAGGGTGGAACTGCTAGAGGTTTAGTGCCTTCTAACAAGAGCACTATAAAAGACTCCCTTGCCCAGCCTATCCCATCACACTTGTGTCCCGGCACGTCAGTGGAACAGTGCAGGAGTGGGACATCTGCCTTAGGCATCTGCAGTCATCTGCAGGCATCCGCAGATTGTCCACAGCCTGCAAGAGACTTCAGGAGGAACTTCAGGCCAAGACAGGAGACAGCACACTACTGTGTTCTGGTATACTAAAATAGCTTCTGGGTAGATACTGGTGGTATGTTAACTTCTAATGGATAAGGAGTAGTAGGCATGAGAATAAGATAAGTATGGATAGGAGGGTTGAAAAGGGAAATTAAGAGACACCCTATCTAGGGTAGGGTAAAAAATATGATTCAAGCAAGGGGTAAAAAGTAATAGACACCAGGAGCAAGTAAGGCACAGGTAGGTAGGATAACAAAGGGAAAACAAGGGACACCCTATCTAGGCTAGGGTACCAGATAAATTTCAAACAAGCAAAGAGAGAGGTAGGAAACAGGTATAGAAATGAGGCCGTAAGGTAGAGGGAAGTTTTTAACAGGTACTAAAGTAAAAGAAAAAAAGAACATGGGAGAGATGCAAGGAGGAGCTGCAATCGTCCTAGCACACTAGGATACCAGATAAATTTTGAACATGCAAAGGGAGATGTAGGACATGGGCACAGAATGGAGGCAGTAAAGTACAGCGACGTTTTTAATAGGTACTAACCAGGCTCCAGATAGGGGAGTACTGACCTATTTTACTCACCTCATTTTAGGATATACTCTTCAAAAATGTGTTTTAATGAGTACCAGTACTCACCCAACATTTGTAAATGCCCCACACTACAAAGAATAGTGCTTCATAACATAACTGGTGATTCAAAAGGAACATTTTTTTCAGATTTACAGTACTTATACCCACTTCAATTTTGTTTTACTCACTATATTTTAAAACAGGTGAGTAAATTACTCCTTCCTGCCAACATTATATGCAGCATTGTTGGCACCTGATCAATTCTTATCTAGAAAAAAACTACATTGTTTTTAAAAAATGTACTTCTCACTGCACTCTGTCCAGACATTTGTACACATCTGAATTTGGTTTTACTCACCTCACTTTCAAAATGAAAAGTACAGTACTCATCCCCAAAAATCTTATCTGGAGCCCTGGGTACTAAGGTAAAAGAAAAAAAGAGCATGGGAGAGGTGCAAAGAAATGGGTGTGAAGCTAGTCTTCCAGCACACTTTCTGGAGACTACGGTACCACCCCATTTGTGCTCACCTCTGTGGGTTGAGGCAAGAAGTTGCAGGACTCTGGGCTGAACTATCAGGGGTGCAGAGAACCTTCTGCCTTAGCCAGGGGCCACCATATCTGCTGCTGCTCTCTCACACCTTGGTGGACTCTGGGAGGGTTGGGCTGGTGGTAAGGGTGCACACTCCTTAGCCTGTACCACTACAGAATTCCTTCGCCACATTGACAGAACAGGGCAGCCAGGAGGAGGCACTTGTAGCAGTGGGAAGGGAGGACATGGAGATCCTCAGAAAAGGAATCCCTAAGGTGGGAGGAAGAGGCCCCAGCTAAAGAGGAAGCAGCTGATGGTGGGGGAACTCTGTTATTAGGGGGACAGACTTGGGAGCAGGTGATGGAAGGGAGAGGAAGGTGAAGTGCCTAAAAGGTGCTTCAGGATGGAGACAAGAAGAGCAGATCCAGAGGATTATTAGGGTAGCAGGAGATGGGAGGGAGCTAGATGTCATTGTCTCCCTGGGGACAAATGACCTGGTAAGGGACAGGGTAGTGGTAGTGCAGGGAAATTTAATGGAGCTGGGGAGGGGCCTCAAACAGATGGCATGCATGTTGGCTTTTGCTGAGGTGTTACCTGTATACAGCAGGGGAGAGGAGAGGAAAGGAGAGGAAAGAACAGTATGCACCAGGACTTTTAACAATTGTTTGAATGCATGGTACATGGAGGATGGCTTCAGCTACACTGGGGGCTGGGGGCCAACCTGGGATGATATGGACCTCTATAGGGGAGACAGCCTATATCCTTACAGGAAGAGGGCCACAGTCCATAGTGGGAGGTTTAAATGCTACTTGGATGAGCATTTAAACTAGCCAGGGGAGGACACAGAACTAAGGGAGGCAACAACTGCCTCTCAGATGATTAAGCAGCAGAGAAGGACAGCCCAAGAGAAGTAAACTCCCTGGAGCAGGGTTGAGGACAAGGCAGAGGACAAAGTGAGCATACATCAGTGAATCAAGAAGCAAGTAGTAAAGAAGACAGGTAACAGAGACGGTAATAAGGGAAGAGGTGGATCAGGGGAGTGTTGGGGAACAGCACAGGCAGAAGGGAGAAGCAGGTAGGGATGGAGAGAGTAAGGTATGGAGTGCACCAGTGCAAGGAGTCTGGAAAATAAAATTCTGTAACCTAGAGGCCATCATGATGGAATCTAGCCTGGATCTCATGGCCAAAATGGAGTTGTGATGCACTGACAGCCATGAATGGGACATGGCTATACTGGACTACTCTCTGTTCAGAAGACACAGGAAAAAAAGGAGGGAGGAGAAGAGGTTGTACTACATGCAAATAAGGGAATCAAGGCCACAGAAGTGCAGGAGCACCTGGAAGAAAAGGAAAGGCTGGAGATGCTGTGGTCATCCTGCAGATATGCGCTGGGGCTGCCACCCATACAGTGGTGGTAGAAGACCTCCAGGACAGGGACAAGAGTTGGGTAAGGCACTTAGGGACACCTTAATCAAGATCATAAGTAAGGGTGAGGCGCTGCTAGTAGGTGACTTTAATCTGCCAGATGTGGACTGGAGTCCAAAGAATCAAGGTAGTCCCCTGGGTACCCACTAACAGCTGACACATTCAAAAACGGGATAAGGTGGGGTCATAATGCATCATTATGAAAAAAATCTAAAAACTCAGTGAACTCCAAAAATAGTTCATCTGTTTTTGTAAATTTGTAAACTGCAATCTGTAAATTTTTATTTTATCAAGTTTCACATCTAGCTCATCATGTTCCGAAAGGTACCCCTCATGTTTTGCCCTCTATAAGGGCTTTTTCAAGGATGACATGGTGGTCTTTTAGAAGTAAATGATTAATGTCTGTGTTTCCTGACCAGTAATATAAATGGATCCTTGCAGATATTGTTAGCTATTAAGCGAAGGGTCTTTATAGTTTCCTCATACCCCTATTATCTGCTGACACGCCATTGAAAAATATAAATAAACTAAGTGGAGAAAAGAAATGTGATATGTTGACAAATACAATAAGAGCATTTAAGAAGCAAAATATTAGGTGTGGGAAACTATAAAGACCTGGGGCCCAATTCCAGTATGGAGTACGTCAGTGCAAGCCAAGTTACGTCAAACTCCATGGCTTAACTCGTGACTTGTGCCATGCATTACGCCAGTCCCTATTCCAAAAGGCATCTTATGCCATGTCAGCTGTGGGCTACACCAACCATGGGATATGCCACCCACTACACCACAAGATGCAACAACATGGCACAAGGGTGGGTTACGGCAGCAACTGCTCCCTATTCCAGAAGGGCAGCTGCCATAACCAACATCCGCAATTCCAGGAGCAGCACTGGCAGAGCTATCTTAGAGCATCTCAGAGATGCTCTAAGGGGCATCCATCGGTGCCATCTGATAGATGCCCACTCCACAGTGCCGCAGCAATGGTTCCGCTGTGCTCCCTGTGCCCCCACGGACACGACCATGCCCCCCACCCCCGACTGTCAGGGACCCCGGGGGGGTCTGTTCTCCACTGTGCTTCCCCAGACTCCTGTGCCACCTGTCCAGCCCCCCATGCCCCCAGTGTGTGCCATGGTGTTCCAGGGTGGGGGGCACCAGAGGGGCAGTCAGCAGTGGGCTGCGACTTGTGACATGCGAGGCTATTATGCTATGCCAGTGGCTTTAGCCTACACATGTCGCAAGTCACACATCATAAGTGCCAGGATCCTGATGCTCTTAGAATATGATGCAGGGTCCCTGGCATAGCAGCAAATGTCACAACTCGCATACGCCTGCCAGGTTACAACATTCATCCGGGAATCGTTCCCCCTGTCCCTTATAACTAACAATATCTGCAAGAATCCTTTTATAGTAATGATCAGGAGACACATACAATTATCATTTACTTCTAAAATAACACCATGTCATCCCTGAAGAAGCCCCTACAGAGGGCAAAACTCCAGGGGTACTTTTTGGAACACAATGATCTAGATGTGAAATTTGACAAAATAAAAGATAGATTTACTGATGTGGTTTTGAGCCTTCCAACTATAGCTCGGGCAAGGGCAGGGCCATCCATGACTCCCTACAAGCTGCTTTTCTCAGTCAGCTAGTCAATGAATCCACAACAGATGAGGCAGTGCTGGACCTGGGGCTTACAAACAGGGATGGCATTGCAGACATCACAGTGGGCAGTTCCCTAAGTACCAGTAATCACTGTACATTGTTGGTTTCACATTAAGAAGGGAACTGTGACAAACCTCGCAGGGACAAGGGTCCTGGATATTAGCTGGGTGTATTTAAAGAAATGGGAGACTACCTCATAAACTGCCTCATGGGGGGAAGTGGATTAGCAGGGAGGGGTAGAGGTACAGTAGCGAAAAATAAGGGAAGGCAAAATGAAGGCAACTATTCTCTTCATGAAGGAAGTGAGCAAAAGCAAAAGGACAAAGAGACCATTATGGTTCTTTAGGGAAGTGACAAGCAGTGAAGGAAAAAGGGGTTGCAATTAGGAGGTATAAAGAAATGCATAGGGAGAAAGACAGGGAGGTGTACTAAGTAAAACTGAGAGAAGCAGGAAAGGCAGTAAAGGGAGCAAAAGTGGAAACAGAGAAAAGGATAGCCAAAGGAGTAGCTATAGGAGATAAGACTTTCTTCAGGTACATAAATGAGAAGAGAAAGGCAAAGGGAGGGATAGTGAGGATAAGGAGGGCGGCAGAGGAGGACTGCACAGAAGAGGACCCAAAAAAAACAGACATCCTGAACAGGTACTTCTGTTCAGCCTTCACTGAGGAGGGTGAGATGGACCAGCAGGGAGCAGCAGGAACAAATAGGGGGAGATGGACACAAGTCCATTTTCAGAGGAAAGGGTCCTGAAGGTACTTGGAGATCTGAAAGTGGATAAGGCTATGGGAACAGATGGGATACATCTCAGGGTACTAAAGGAACTGAGGGAGGTGTTAGCTGCCCCAGTGATGGCCTTATTTAACAGCTCTCTGGAAACAGGTGTGGTTCCGGAGGACTGGAGGAGGCCAAACGTGGTCCTTTTACATGAGAGTGGCTGCAGGAAGGTAGCTAGTAACTACAGGTTGGTCAGTCTCACCTCAGTGGTGGAGAAGCTAATGGAAACCTTGTTAAAGGAAATATTGGTAGAGTACCTTGCAAAATCACAGGCAGCATGGATTCATGGGGTGAGGTCATGTCAGATGAATCTGATTGAATTATTTGACTGGGTAACCAGGAAAATGGATCATGGAAGGGAAGTGGATGTGGCCTATGTGGACTTTAGCAAGACCTTTGACACTGTACAACACAGGAGACTGATAAAGAATTTGAGCAGCATAGGGGTGGGATCCAAAGTAGAGAATTAATTTAGGAACTGGTTCCTGGATAGCACACAGAGGGTGGTGGTTATGGGCACTCACTCTAAGGGGAGAGTGACTAGTGTGGTGCTACAGGGCTCAGTAGTGAGACCAAGCTTCTTCAATGTCTTCATAAGTGACGTTGAAGAAGAGCTGGAAGGGAAGGTATGACTTTTTGCAGACAACACCAAAATCTGTGATAGGGTGGACATTCAAGAGGGGTTGGAGAAAACATGTAGGGATCTTGGGAAACTCAAAGAGTGGTCAAGAGCCTGGAAGTTGGGGTTCAATGCCAAAAACTGCAAAATCATGCACCTATGGCATAAGAACCCAGGAGCTTATAGGATGGGGGCGGGGAGTACTGACAGTTACTAAACAGGAGGACAACTTAGGATTCTCATGTATGGTGACCTCAAAATGACAGTGCAATGTAACAAAGCAGTGGGTAGGCCCAGTAGAATGCTGGGATGCTTAGGAAGAGGCACCTCCAGCAGGAAGAGAATGGTGGCGTTGTCACTGTATCATTCACTGGTCAGACTTCACCTGGTGCATTGTGTACAGCTCTGGAGGCCCACCTCAGAAAGGACAAAGACAGGGTGGAAGCAGTCCAGAGAAGGGCAATTAAAATGGTACATGGGTTACACCAAAAGCCCTACAGGGAGAGACTGTGAGATCTCAACATTTACACTGTGGAAGAGAGGACAGTGAGAGGAGACATGATAGAGACCTAATGTACAAGTACCCCGCAGGGATAAACAGAGTGAAGGAGGGGAGTCTCTGTCACATGAGAAACAGCACCATGATGAGAGGGCATGCTTTGAAGCTGGGGGGAAGTTTAAGAGGGATGTGTGGAAGTACAACGCCACTGAAAAAGATGTAGACGCCTGCAACAGACTGCCAGCAGAAGTGATGAAAGTGAAAAAAGTAAGTGACTACAAACATGCTTGGGATAAACGTTGCCGAATAGAAACATAGACTTTGATGGCAGATAAGGACCACTTGTCCCACCCAATCTGCCCATTTTCCTACCTATTGAATAAGCTGTGGATCCTAGTTAACCAACAGTCTACTTCCTCCTACCCCCACTAGAATAGCCTTATGTCTGTCCCATGCATTCCTGAATTCCCCTGCTGTTTTTGATCCCACAACCTCCTCAGTAAGGCCGTTCCATGCGTTCTGCACCCTCTCCATGAAAAAATACTTCCTCACGTTGCCCCTGAGCCATCTCCCTTCTATCTTCAAATTGTGCCCCCTTGTTCTTGCACATCTCTTTTTCTGAAAGATGCTACCCACTTGGACTTTGTTGAGTTCCTTGAGGTACTTGAAAGTTGCTATCATGTACCCCCTCTCCCTCCTTTCCTCGAGGGTATACATATTAAGCTCCTTTAGTCTCTCCTCGTATGGCTTCTGACACAGACCCTGCACCATTTTAGTTGCCCTCCTCTGGACTGCCTCCATCCTCTCTATGTCCTTGCAGAGATGGGGGTCTCTAGAACTGTACACAGTACTCCAGATGGGGTCTCACCAACTGTCAGTACAGAGGGATAACAACTTCCTGTTTTCTACTGGCGATGCCTCTCCCTATGCATCCCAGTATCCCCCCAGCCTCCTTACTGACTTCTCACATTGCTTGCCTACCTTTAGGCCATCTGATATGAATACCCCCAGGCCCCGTTCCATTGTTGTTGTTGTTAGTACCTCCTCCCCCATTGTGTACTTGTCCCCTGAGTTTTTGTTTCCCAGGTGCATTACTTTACACTTCTTTGCATTGAATCTAAGCTGCCATACTTTTGACCATTCTTCAAACCTTGACAAATCCCTTCTCATTCTTTCCACACACACCCTTGCGTATCACCCTGTTGCAGATCTTTGTGTTGTCTGCAAAGAGGCATACTTTTCCTTCCAGTACCTCCACTAGATCACTTATAAAGACATTAAAGAGGACTGGTCCCAGTACTGAACCCTGCAGTACCCTGCTAGTAACCCCCCTTTCTTTGGAGTGGACTTCATTTACTATTATCCTCTGCATCCTGTTGTCCAGCCAGTATTTTGCACAGGTTACCACCCTGGGACCCACTCACAGGCTGGTTAACTTGTTTATTAATCTTTTTGTGGGACTGTGCCAAATGCCTTGCTAAAGTCTAGGTAGGCTACAGTATGTCCACAGCCCCTCCCTCGTCTACTACTTTGGCCACCTAGTCAAAGAAATCTATTAGATTTGTCTGACATGACCTTCCTGCTGTGAATCCATGCTGCCTTGGGTCCTGTGCTCCGCTGGCCTCTAGGTACTCAACAATTCTTTCTTTCAGAAGTGATTCCATCATTGTCCCTACCACTGAGGTCAAACTAACAGGTCTGTAGTTTCCTGCCTCTGCCTTGCTCCCACTTTTGTGAAGGGGAATCACATCTGCCCTCCTCCAGTCCTCAGGTACCACACTATCCTCCCATGATTTGTTAAAAAGGGTAGTCAGTGGTGTCACTAGCCCTCCCCTTAGTTCTTTTAGAATTCTGTGGTGAATCCCGTCAGGCCCCATTGCTTTGTCCACCTTCAGTTTTAGGAGTTCTTTCATGACCCTTTCTTCTGTGTATGGACTCTTATTGACCTCTTATGCAGAGTGCTTCTATTGTTTGGTTTAGGTACCTCCCCCTCCTCTTCTTTTGTGAATATTGAGCAGAAGTATTCATTCAGTATCCCTGCTTTCTCACTGTCATCCTCTACCCACCCCACTCCTCCTTTATTAAGCCACACTATCCCTCCCTTTGTCTTTCTTCACTCCCTAATATACCTATAAAAGATTTCATCCCCCTTCTTAACTAAGTTGGCTATCTTTTCCTCAGTTTGGGCCTTTGCTATTCTGACTACCTTCCCTGCTTCCTTCTGTTTTAATCAGTACAGCTCTCTGTCAGGCTTCTTCTGTGTTCCTTATACTAGCTATCTTTTCCTCCCTAACCTTCCCTGCCTCCTCTTTTGAGAACCATAGTGTTTTTTTCCTTCGTTTTGTTTTATTTGCTTAACACAAAGGCTTGTTGCCTCTGTTATGGCAGTTTGGATTTTTCCCCATTGTTCCTCCACCCTTCTTCTTGCCCGTTTGCTTGTGCTTTTCTGAGGCACACTTCCATTTTGCCAAAGTCATCCCTCCTAAAATCCAGTACCCTCACTTTTGTATGGCTTGACTCTACGGCTGTGTTTATCATGAACCACGCTCTTTGGTGTTCGCTTGTTCCCAGATGGCTACCCACTTCTAAATCTGAGATCCACTCTCTGTCCCTGTTTGAGAGTACAAGGCCTAAGATTGCTCCCTCCTGAGGGGGTTCCTACACTTGTGTCTGAGGCATGCCCCCTGTAGGGCATCAAGAGTGAACCTGCTCTTGGATGTGGCTGCAGCAAAGGTGCTCCAGTTAACATTTGGCATATTCAGGCCCCCCCCCCATCAATATCTCCCCTTTTTCTGTGATTCTAAGGATGCCTTCTATCATTTCCTTGTCCATTTCTTCCCCCTGAGATGGGGGTCTGTATACAACCCCTGTGCAGATTGTGGTGCCATTTCCTGTCTCCAGGGTGACCCACAGTGCCGTCTCTCCTCCCTGTTTACCCCTTAGTTCCATTGCTTTGATTCCTTCCCTTATGATTGTACTCTCCCTGACTGGGAGCTCTACCCCACAGTGGTGAGGCCGTTCTGACTGCTGCTGCCTGCTCCTGCGATCGCCAACCACACAGCCTCTCAGATTTACTCTCCCTGACTGGAAGCTTTACCCCACAGTGGTGCAGCTGTTCTGATTGCCGCTACCTGCTCCTGCAAGCGCCACCATGGAGCCTCTCAGATCTACTCTCCCTGACTGGGAGCTGTACCCCACAGTGGTGCAGCTGTTCTGATTGCCACCACTAACTCCTGTGATCGCCGACCACAGAGTCTCTCAGGTACAGTCCCTCCAGGAGCTTTCAGTTATTGGCGCCTTCTCCCATCTGAAGTCCGATTGGCCGCTTTCCTCATGGACACCCACCGATTGGCTCCTTTAACTAAGCTTCTCTGTCTGTGCTAGCTCAGCCACTTATTGGCGTATTTCTCTCTGCTACTACTCACCTACTTACATTTTAAATTCTGATCTGTTATTTAAAGTCAGTAGCCTATTTTTTCTGTCCACTAGCTGAATTTATATGCTTACACTGTTACCTGGGTCATGTCCCATTTAGTCTGTATTTGCCTGCAAATGAGTGTAAAATATTTAATTGCTTAACTGTGTTTTTTACCAGAACTTAATTAGTCAGCTGTTGTTTTTTAGTACTGCTGAATTTAATTGCTTCAACAGCTTGACTCTGATCTCAATCCTATTTCTCCTGCATCTGAATTTAATTTTATCTTCCTCCATTTCCTTTTTCTCTCTCCACTGCCTGTTTCTAGCTCCTATCCCCCCCCCCAACTCAGGCCCTACTTCCATGCCTGACCTGCCTGGCCCCTGTCTCTTCTCTCTCTTGCTCTCTTTCTCTTAATTACTGACCCATCCCCTTGATTACCTTAATCTACTTAAGTCTCTGGTCCCCTGCTGCTCTGCTGTCTGCTGCATACCCTGCCCCCAATTCAGAGCCTTCCACTTGTCTACCTTTTGTTGTCTCTAGCTACCCACTCCCTGCCTCTGACCCTCTACTAATCTGCTTACTCTGTTTGTTCCCCGGCAGATCTACTCTCCCTGGCCGGGAGCTCTACCCCACAATGGTGCAACTGTTCTGATTGCCGCCATCCTGCTCCTGTGATCGTCGACCAAGGAGCCTCTCAAGTATGGTCCCTCCAGGAGCTTTCAATTATTGGTGCCTTCTCCCATCTGCAGCCTGATTGGCTGATTTCCTCATGGGCATCCACCGGTTGGCTCCTTCAACTGAGCCTCTCTGTGCTAGCTCAGCTGCTTCTTGGTGTATTTTTCCCTGCTACTACTCACCTACTTACATTTTTCTCCTGTCCACCCACCCCTGTCCCCAGCACTCTTTAAATCCACTTGCCAAACTTCAACCACACCCTGCAGCTCTCCACCTCCAATTGGTACCTAACTACCTATGCCCTCTACAAGCTGCCCTAGATTGGACTATCTGTTTAAATAAACGCTAGCTGCTGCAAGCTAAATAAGACCAATATAAGGGCTCCCAGATACTGCATTCCCCTGTTGCTATGTTTAGTCTACTGAGTGAATGTAATTAAAGAATCTGCAGCTCTAACTGTTATCCTTCCTCCCAGGATACTGTCACTGCTATGACCTGCTAGGAGTTATCTACACCAGAGACCAATATATGTTCTCCCTAGTGCTATATTCCTTTCTACTACTGTTAGTCTCCACTGCCACCCTCGCTGAACTTAAGTTAATAACTGACAGCTTTTAACTGCTTTCCTTTCCCCAGGGTGCTACTCACTGCTGACGCCTACCTGGTATATCTATAACAGTCCTACCCTAGATCTCTGCACTGTACTCCACCCCGATTCTGCCTACTCCTACCACTCATTACAACCCTCTATTACTGCCCTGGTTCACTACAGGCACAACCACTAGACTGCTAATCATGTCTTCATGTGTCATGTCTCTCATCTCCTTTAGGGCACTGTACTATCTCCTCCTTGCACTCTGCCTTCATAGGTTTCATAAGTTTTTTCAAGCTACATAGACTTACATCCTTAATGCTTGCCTGTTATTCTAAACTAGAGTTGTTTTATTTCCATAGTACTTATCCTCTCCTCACCCTCACTCCAACTCCCTCACCTATGATGCCTGACCCCATCTGACCCCCCTTGCTTCTTCCACCCCTTTACAACTTACCTACCACCCCTACCATGGTCCTCATTAGCTGGATGCGCTGCCCCGTCAAACCCAGCACAACTCTACTACCTATACCAACCTATTTCACCTTGCTTCATATACTAAAATTCCAACCTCCCTGCTCCCATCTCTCCTTCCTACCCCTTCCATAATTAGATCCCTACCCTGGCATAAAAGTGTGAAAATCCACTTCCTGGTCATTACGCTACTTCTCTTATCCTCAGGAGACATAAACCCCAATCCTGGGCCTTACCCTGTGGGTATCCCCCCCCAACTATATCTGCATTTGTTGGACCATCCTCAATTAACCCCCTTACCTTACCCCATGGCTTAAAAATATTGCACTTAAACATTCACAGCCTGCTCCCTAAAATTGACCTACTTCAACCTCTAGTTGCCTCATTTACCCAGAAAATCATCATCCTCTCTGAAATATGGTTAAGTAACAAAATAGGGGCCCTCCCTCTCAATACCCGGATACACTATATCACAGCAAGACTATCCCACCAGGGAAGGTGGGGTGGCTATATACGTCTCCTCTTCCATTCAATTCATCAGCATTCTTGCCTCCTCTGTCCCCAAAACATATGAGGTTCTAATTCTTAAACTCTCCTTCCCCTTCTCAGTACCTGTCTATGTTGCGGGTGCATACTGCTGCCCTGGTCTACCCTCCTCCCACTGTCATCAAGAACTTATAAACGCCATAACCTCGCTCATTTCAGCAGGTGAAACCTATAAACTGGGTGACTTTAACCAAAATTGGTTAACCACCTCCCTTACTAAAACACAAAATGATATTCCTGCCCTTATCTGGTCTCAACTCATCTCAGAATCAACCCGCATGAACCACAAGTCCGGTAACCACTTATTGACTGGGCCATCACATCCCACCCTCATATGGTAATTAAATCCAGTATCCTACCAGGTGCCATTAGCGATCACCACATGATCTATGTGGTACGTAAAATACACAGATCTAACCCCCCCCAAAGTTATATTATTCTGCTCATATAAATTGTTGAACCTCGCTCCTCTCCTCCAGGACCTGGCGCGCTCTATCTGGGAGCTGTTAGCTACATCAAATTCTATAGATGCTGCATATAGCTATTTATGAACTTAATTTCTTGAGGTCTGGAACAAACATGCCCCCCAAGGCATGCAAGAGTTAGAGGCAACCACCTCCCTTGGATCAACCCCGAACTTACAGCATGTCAGAGGGCCAGAGATCAAGCCTGGAAAGCATATAAATCTACCTTGCTCTCTCATGCCTATGACATTTACCAGTCTCGACTCAGCAACTGTATAAAAGTCACATGTTTAAATCAGAATAATTATGTTCAATCTTCCAGACTAATATAAATAATCCATCCAAATTCTGAAAGGTAATTCACACCCTTTTCTTGACCCGCTCCTCCGCTCCTGCACCCATCCTTAAAATAAACAATACTCAAGTTGCCGACCATCTTAGCATCACCTCAGAATTTAACTCATATTTCACCACTTGTGCTTCGACTCTCCTCTCCTCCTTGCCTCCGCCCTCTCATGCTAACCCCTCACCTTCTCCACCCTACTCTTCCAACTTACCCTCTGCATCCTCTTCCTTCTCCTTCTCTAACATCACTCCTGCTGCCACTATGGAGGCACTCTATGCCCTTAACCCCTCCAAAGGCAGCTCACCAGATGGTTTGGACCCCAAACTGCTGTACCTCTCGGCACCTACCATCTCTGCTTCGCTATCTTACCTACTTAACCACTCTTTCACCACAGCTTCCATCCTATCTATCTGGAAGAATGCTACTGTCCTTCCCTTGCTCAAGGGTGATGACCCTCCCACTCCTGCCAACAATTTTCCCATCTCTCTCTCCTTCCTACCCTTGCTAAACTCCAGGAGCATCTAGTTCTTGCTCAACTAACTATCTCTGTGACACTAACTTTTTCACTCCATTGCAATCTGGCTTCAGGAAGAACTATTCCACTACCACCTCCCGGATTAGGCTCACTAATTCTATCCTCTCATGAATGGACAGTGGTCAAATCACATCTGCCATTGTTGTTGACCTACCAAAAGCGTTCAACCTTTCTCCCACACTCTTTTTCTATACTCCCTGTCCTCGGCTGGCTTAATTGTCTCTGCCACTAGTTGGTCCAAAGTATACCTAGTAGGTAGGACCCAGTCAGTGAAAATAGCAGATGCCATATCTCCTCCTCTCCCTATCAACACTGGCGTACTCCAGGGTTCTGTGCTGGGCCCTATCCTTTTCTCCATCTTCCTAAATGACCTCCTTTCAGTCTGCTCAGCAGCCTCTATCCACATGTATGCTGATGATATGGTTCTCTTCACCTCAGGCCAATCTCCTGCTGATGTGGAAACCAGACTTCAGCATGACTTCAGTCAAGTCCAGCTCTGGTTCATCTCCCACCAGCTCTCACTCAATGCCAAGAAGACAGTCTCAGTGACCTTTGGCACTAAGCAGAGACTCTCTCAGCTTCCTTCCCTGCCCTTCTTCCACACCATTGACAGGATAGTTCTTGAGGACACCTCCCCCTTTAAGTATCTGGGGATTTAGCTTGACTAACACCTCAGCTTCTTTGGACATGTTGACACCATCCTGAAGAAGTTATGCCTCCAACTTGGTGCATTATGTAGGAACCGTAGCTGCCTCCCATTATCGGCTAGGTGTGAACTGGTCCAGAAGATGATACTACTTATCTTTGACTACCGTGATGTAGTCTACAGTGCACTCACAAGACCTCCTTAACCAGATTGGATTCTCTCTTTAACTCCTTCTGTCATTTTGCTTTGATGTTTCCCCTCTCACTCACCACTGTTCTCTCTACCACTCCCTGGCTTTCTCCTCCCTAGAAAATCGCCACCTCCTCCACTGTGCTAAATTTGCATTTAAATTTTAGTTTGGCTCGCTCACCCCATATCTTACCTTCTCCCTTACTGTTCTCTCCCCACTGGCCCATTCCCTCAGGTCATATGACTCTCAGCTGCTAGCAGTTCCATATCAGTCTACCACGGTTGGACAGATGGCCTTCTCACGTCACCTCCTGAAGTTATGGAATGCCCTCCCTCCTCAGATTTGTCACTCCTCCTCCACACACTCCATCTTGCTAGCCCTACAAAACTTTTATGTGGTAAACTGTACCTGCAGCTAAGTTCTTATTTCCTCCTGTTCCAGCTGGCTCACTACTTTCCATCTCCTGCTTGGCTAAGCTGTTCATGTACAGGATGCACTTCTCTTTCATTACTATGCATAACTGTTTTTTCTTAACACTATGCATAATTGTTTTTCTTTAACAGCACTTCAATGTACAGTCATGTATACTCTGCACCCTATAATCGAATTTCAAAGTGAAAATGTATCTTCAGTCTTAATGCAGCCAATGCAGATACTGTAGTAGTATATTGTATGTTTACACCATTAATCTGTTCACTTAATCCGTTCATTCTCCATGTTAGTGTTGTAACAACTGTTATGCTACTCTTTGCATGTATTTTTATTATGCTTGTTCTCCCAGTGACCTCCCCCCCAATGCACTGTGAGATGAGCAACTTGTTGTTCAGTCTGCCATTCCTGGTGAAACATTTCAATAAATAAATAAATAAAATGTAGAAAGCTACTACTCCTCCTCTTTTACCCTCCCTGTCCCTCCTGTAGATTGTGTACCCTGGTATGTTGACAACCCAGTCATGATTCTCTGTCTACCATGTTTCTGTGACTGTCACCATATCCAGGCATCCCTCTACCATCAAGGCCACTAGTTCAGGGAGCTTGTTACCCAGACTAGGGGCATTGGTACTCATCGCCTTCCATTTTTTGATGACCTTATCCCTTTTAGTCCCTTCCCTGTCCTTACTGCCTTTGCCTTTTTCTCCATTTACCCCTGTCCTGCTCTCTATTGACTTCTCTCCCTTGGTGTTTACTTCGCTAACTACCCTGTTTTGTTGTGGGGGCTGTGATTTCCCTGCTTCTTTTCAGTGCCTCCCCCTTTGCTAGTTTAAATGCTTGCCAATGAAGCCTTTAAACCTATCACCTAGGATCTTGGTTCCCCTCTCGGACAGATACAGACCATCGCACCAGTATAGGCCTGTATCCCTCCAAGTGGACCCCCAGTCCTCAATGAAGGCAAAACCCTGAGCTCCACACCAGTTTTTCAACCATTCATTGAATCCCATAGTGCAGAGTACCCCAGCCTCACCCATGTCATAGACAGGCAGCATCTCTGAGAAGGTTACCATGTGTGCTACTTGTCTAAGGCCTCTCCCCAACTCTACAAACTCCTCCTGCACTGTTCTGATCCCATTCCCAGCCAGGTCATTTGTCCCTAGGTGGACAATGAGGTCCAGTCCCCTCTACCATGCTACTTTTCCTATTGTAACCCCCTTGCAAATGGGGGTTCCTAGAAATGCCAGTCTGGGTTTACCTTAGCCCGTTTTGCTCTGTTCTTCTCCCGCTGTCTCTCTGGCTTCTCCTGACTTGGCCTCTAATTTTTCTGGCTTCCCAGGTCCTGTTTGCCCTCATGTGTGCCCCAGCTTGCAGTCAAATAAAAATCCAGCCCCTCGGGGCTTAAACTGCTGACCGCAAGCTCCCGCTACAAAAGTGCTGCCTTCAGGGCAGTGGGAGTCGAGTTGGTGCACTAAGCGCCTTTGATGTGGAGCTGCTTGTTTTGTGGTCACCTCGAGGACTGTGCCGTGGGTCCTGGGATCCCTTCCACCTATCTGGGACCCGGTGACCATGGACAGCCTGCTGGGGGACCGCTCAGATGGGAATTAAAGGAGTTCTAACCGGGGTTCATTTAAGTATGCCTATGCAGGGCCCCAGTCATCTGAATAATGCATAACAGTGTATCTGGCTGCCTCCAGGGTAGCTATGTTCAGCTCCAGCTGAAAAGTAAAGAATTAAAATGTTTTACATAATAAAACTGTTGCTGCTTGCTGGAAATATACTGTGCATGTGGGGAAAAGTGTTTAAAGTTAAAATGAGTACTGTTTCCCTGGCAATTCCAGTATCTGGGACTCTGTGTATCAGCCTGTTAGCTGCTGCAAGGGGAGCTTGCATAAGTGCAGTAGCGACAGGAAAAATAAAAAAGCCATGTTTTTCATCTGTGCATCGACTGCAAGTACAGCCTTTAAGCTATAGAACTGTGGGACATTTGAGGCAAATAATTACTTCTTTCTGGCTGCACCAGGACATTATTCAGGACTGTATCTAATCTGCTATAAGGGACAGTGGGTTAAACAGCCATTGCCAGCAGTACAGCCAATTGGAATTGCAGCTATAGAAAGCCAGGACTTGTGGGACATTCACTGCATCTTATGGGTAAGCACCCAAGTGCTTATGGGGACTTACAGGGACATTATTTTAGGCGCAAATTCCACAACCCAATTGTGCCTCAAGTGTTCTGATTGACAGGTCCTTTAGCAACTTGGAGATATGTCACCCCATCCCTGCTACCAATCAGGAGTTGAGCTAGGAGCTCTATAAAGAGACAATGTTGCCAGTTTGTCCGGAGATTCATTCAGAGATGCAGAGCTGAGAGAGCAGTAGGGCAGGTTCCAGCCTGCTGGGAGCCCCCCATGGGGAAGGGGCTCAGGCTCCAGCCATGCCATCAGGCCTGGGCCACTTAATTCAAGCCCTTTCAGTCTTTAGGGGGCATTTGTTATTTTCTTCAGTTAAAAGTTAACCAGTTACAGCAATTGTACTTTCTGCAACAGCTAGTCTGGAGGTTGCCAATACTGTGTCCTCCAGAGGCTAGACTTCCCTCCACAGCGGGAAAGATGTGGACGAAAGAATCAGATGTCCAGCAGCGTGAGGCGCTGACCAGACCAGATGACATCATGCAGTGGTGAGAGCACTGACCAAGTACCTCAGCGGTGAGAGAGCTAAAGAAGTCTTCAGGATGCCTTCAATTGTGGATGAGACCCGTGAAGGACCTGAGTGAGTACCCTTGTACCCCCTGGTGCAAGGGAGAAGCTAAGCAAGTAATCTTGGGGGCTCCATGCCCCATTAAGAAATGTGTGCTGTTAAGTGTAAAGTATTGAAGTCATCAGTCTGGGCTACTAACTCCATAAGAGACTGCCTAGTTCAAGTAATGGATGCATCTTGTCTGTGGCCCAAATGGCTAAGTTGCAGGTGCAGCAAGATGCTGAGCTTAGTGAATCATATAAATGTGTAGCTATGGGTTAGAGTCCTGCCATCATGGAGCTGTCTTCGAAGACACGCTTGCCACTTCATGATACAGGAGGCCATAGAGCATATTAATATCTAAGATACCTTAAAGAAAATGTACCTGTGTCTGCACAGAATTTCGTCTAAGAGCGCTTGGGATAAGTGTACAATGTCTAGACGTGCTGGATAGGACTCCGCTTGTGAATAATGTTCTTGGTATATAGAATGTACTGGATGTGACTGCCTGTTACTAAAGTATGGGATGCTGGATAAAAGTGTCGTTGCCAACTTACTCTGGATGGATGCCTTTTGGTATATAAAGTACTGGATGTGACCGTGTTTAAACTGTGTTTAAGATGCTTGACAAAAGTATCACTCTCATTGCATTGGATGGGACTTTCAAATATTGTGCTGAATGTTCTGGATGTAAGCTCCACATAGTTTGTTCTGGAATGTTCAGAAGTCTGTGAGTACAGGGCAATCCCTGCCACATCTGTCAAAGTGCACGGCAATCCCTGCTGTGGTTGTAAATAGTAATTGTCTGCTTTACAAAAATCTGTTTCCAAGTTGCCCCCACCCTCAAATTAATAGCCGGCCACCTCGACCAGCTACAACTCCATCAGGCCTGCAACATCTTGGACTGTGGTATCTGTTTAACCAGTATGGTATGAGATTGAGGGGTTTCTGCTGTATCTGGGACTGGTACCAGTGTGGGTAATATTAATAATTATGTTTAACATCTGATTTATCAGCAGCTAGATAGCCAGGGCTCTGGATGTCTTAAGTCAAATGGTAAAATGTGATTTATGTCTGCCTGTTAATCTGTAGCCACTCAGCTGGAGGGTTCACCAGCAAAATGCAAAATGATCTCTGAACATGTGTAAATACAGTAAGATAACCTCTACTCCTCCTGTTTCCCTTTCCTAGCTCCTTTATTTCCCCAAAATAAATATCTTGTTGTTGTTTGAAATCCTGTGTGAGCATATTATTAGAGACAACTTTTAATTCAAAATGTTGAAATGTGGGGAACTGTGTATTGGGGCATGTCTAGGGAAGGTAACTGGTCACCGTGGGTGGTGTAGCAGCTCAGGGGGCTACAGCCAGCACCATCTCACCCACGTAAAGCACCCTGAGTGAAGGCACTGTGCAAAGGTTTTAAAAGATGTTATTAGTTAGCCAACCCAAACCCCTTAGCCTATGTCCAGGGTAGTAGGCAGGGGTGTAACACTGGGGGGTGGCGCCACCCAGGGATTACACTATAATCATGAGGATTCACTTTCTGTCCTTCCCAGCCATGGCACCGGGCAGGCACATTACCTCCCTCTCCTCTCCCTCCCCCAGTCCTACCTACTAATGATTGTTTCCCACCAGGAGTTGTTTTCTTCCCCTGTGTGGTCCCGTGCCACCCTCCTGTGGGTCTCCTTTGTGGAGGTTCCAAGCAGCCTCTGTGGTCTCCACTGTGGGTGCCTCCATAGAGGAACCATGCTCTGCCAGAATGGCCTATGAATTGTGGAGAGGTAGAATTAGAGGGATGTACCTCTGTTTCACCACCCTCACCCTCCCTGAGCCCACCATGGTCCAACCACTCCTCTTCTTGGCAACCTCTAAGGCAGTGGCGGTGCCTCTGCTGGCCCCTGGGTAGGGGAGGAGGTTTCCCGAATCCTCAACAAGTTGGACTGAAGTTGGGCAACCTCTTCCCTCAGACCAGAGAGGGGTCTGCAAGTAGGGAAGCATCGCAGCCTCCAGAACATCTCCCAAAAGACTGCCAACCCACAGCCAGTGCATTGCACCACTCCCCACATGTCTCTATCCTCTCCTGTTTAAATTTTGTTTGTTTGTTTTTTTAGTTGTTAGTGTGTGTGAGTGTTTACCCCTACACAGCATGCTGGGCTGTTAAGGATATGAGAGGTGTATGTCTTTTACCCTTTTGGGAAGTGATATCAGAACCCCTGGTATAAAGGAAATACACTCTTGGGTGGGTGGGGTGAGGGAAGGGTGGGTGGGTGGGTGTGACCAAGCCCAAGCCCTCCAAGCCCTCCAGAAACAATCAGCTACAGCTTTGACCCACCACCCCAGTGAGTGCTTTCCTTACTTTCAGCAAGACAACCCGCACAATTTAACATAAAATATACCCTGCAAAAAACTATTTCAGAGGAAAAATAAAGCAGTAGAGACCAAACTCTGTGTTCTGCCCACTGATGCTCCTGCATCTAGCCTCGAGGGAGAACTGCCTTAGGAACCACCACACTATTCTTTTTAAATTGTCACTATTCCTTTTAAGTTATCACCTAGCAGAGGCCCCAAGCCAAACGATCAGGCCAAACAGTTCTCACCTTGCCCTCAAAATACAGGACAAAAATGCAGCTCTAGTTTAAGGCCCTTAAAATGTGGTCTACTCTGCTTTCAATCTGCTTTACAGACAAAAAGAAAAACACAAGTTCTACAAGTTTCTCCACAACTTACCCCACGTATCTTGTTTCACAAAACCTTCTCAAGTCCTGTCTGTGAGTAGCACATACAGACTCAGTTTTTCAAATAGGCAGGGAGGAGGGAGAGTTGCCGGAGACCATTTAGGGTCTGTGGAGACAGATTAGGCAGCGACCATTTGGGCAGACTGGAAGAGCCAAGGGTTCCTTTTCTACCAACAAATTCTATGTTTCTATGTAAAAATAATTTTCTGTCCCCTTTAAAGAACTGAGGTGAATCTGCAAGTCATTTTACCAGGCAGAAGTTACTTTTTTAATACTAGTTCCAGTTGTGTTGTTTGTAAAGCCATGCAGGCTTTTTAATTATCCCTGTGGGTGTTTTACATTTGCATTCAAGTTGTCAGTAGCATTTTAGAATTGTATGATGTAGTTCACGTCCTTGTAAAGTTCCTACATTATCACAATGCATCTGTCTTCTACTATACAACACTGTGGTTGAGAGGGGCATAACCTACATCATACTGTTCTAAAATGGTACTAAGCACTAGTACATGAATCATAAAGACCCACAGATGTTACTAAAATAACTGTAGATACAGAACAACAATAGGATGTGAACCAGTACCTAACAACAGCTTCTACTGGAAATAATAACTTACAGGTTCAGTTCATTTCTCCTTTAAGAGTAGACTGTTTGTTTAATATCACACAACTTCTTTATAAGTCAAAATTTCCAGGGAAGAATGGAGACGTGGTATGATATAAAGAGAGTTTATTTTCTTTTTTGTTTGTTTGTTTTTAGTTTTTACTCTTCTGCCATACTTCAGATGCTGGGAAGGGAAATGGGGTGCTATGTACTCTAGCTACAGAGGAGTTTTTGAGGCAGCAAAAGGAAGGAATGGATACACACAGCATGTTTAGTGAGTGTTTGCTTTCTTAGTTTTTTCCCTTTGGTTTTGCTTTGTTTGCAATGTGTTATTGATAATGTGGTGTCTTTCATTTTTGTTGTTTGGGCTGAATTCTTTATTATGGTTTTGCACTTTGTGCAAAGAGAACATATTATTGTAAAGTGGATGTGAGAGGTATGCCATGTCAGTGCAATGCAAGGCAGTCTGCAATGGGCTTGACAGTGTCAGACCAATAATCAGTGGATCATGACACTTCTGGGCTTGCTGGGCAGAAGCTTTGTGAAGTTTAAAGAAAAGAGCTGCTCATATCACAGGACAGCTGTTTGCTTTGATCTGCATGACACTGCCCAGCAAGCAGCTGATCAACATCATGATCAGCCTGCAACTCGTCCCCCATCCCCAACTGTACCAGTCATCTTCCCTGTCATGCTGCATACTTCAGAGTACCTACACAAGTCCCTACTTCACAAAACAAACAAATCTGCCCACACCCAGTCATCATACTCCCTTCGAAATGAAACCCCGCCTCTGCTTCAGAAAAAGAAACCCACCCACTGGCAATGGTCCTACACCCTCCTGACTGTATCCCATCCCTGGTACCTATATAAAAACAAACCCACCCACTGGCAAAGGTCCTGCCCCCTCCCAAACACATGTCATTCCTGATTCCTGTATAAAGAGAAACCCACCCTTCTGCCAAGAATCCCTCCCATCTCCTCGTGTACCTCCTGTGCCCATGCCCATTTTAAAAAGATCCCACCGTCGGCCAAGTATCCTTCTCACCTACACATCACTTCCCATGTTCCATAAAAATGAACACAACACTGGGGTGCCCAATCCCCAGTGTTGGTGCCTAAAATAAAGACTGCCATCCCTCAATGTTTTTTTTTTATTACACCCATAAAAATGAAAATGGTCCATCAATGTCTGTTGCTGCCACTACCCCCTGCTTCCACTACCCTACCCCAACCTGACCCCCCCACTCAGCACCCACCACATCACAACCCTCCCCACCACTTACTTACCTATTGGGGGTCCAATGCCATGACCCTCTCTGGACCAGATGTATGTCTTCACTCTTTAATGCCAGATCAGGAACTGAGTTAATCAGGTAAGCACGTGTCAATGTATTTCAATGCAGTTCGACCTTGCACTCATAACTTGGCCATTTTTTAGTATTTTCCCCTAATTTTTCAACATGGCCTTTTTGGAACTCTACCTCATGAACAAAGAAAGTGCTTTTTTTTTCAAAGTTGGCCAGAAAGGTGATTTCACAGTTGCTCTGTAAAATCACCTTTTGGTCAAGATGTGAAAAAGTTCACCTACTAGGTTCATGAGGTGTGGTCAAAACAGGGGCGATGTTGAAAATTTGGGGTCAAAATATTAAACAACAACAAAGTGATGAAGATACTGAACATTTAGATTTTTCAATGATCACTCATAACTCTGGTAATTTTATATATTCTGACCTCAAATGTTCAATATAGCCATTTTTTCACACCATCTCATGAACATGACAGGTGTTCTTTTTCAAATCCTGGCCAAAATGTATTTTCGCATTTGTGCTGTGAAATTATATTTCGGTAAGCATTTTATAGATGCCACCTGTCATGTTCAGAAGAAGGGGTTATAAAAAGACTATGTTGAAAATTCAGGGTCAAAATGTCACTAAACAAAGAAGATAGAAAGAAATGTTAAGTTTTTTTCAACATTTACTCATAATATTGCATTGTGTACAGATTCTGGCCCCCAGTGTTCAGCTTAGCCCTCTTGTTACCCTACCTCAGGAACTCAACAGGTTTCATTTTTTCAAATCTCCTTCAAAACATATTTTTGTAATTGCTCCACAAAGACATTTTCCAAAAGGGATGTAAAACATTCCACTAGCTGTGATCATCAGTTGGGACTCATAAAAAGACAGTGTTGAAAATTTGGGGTCCAAATGTCAAAAAACAACAAAGTTATGAGGAGACATTGGATTGTTTCAATGTTTGCTCATAACTTTGTGATTAGTTTTTTAGATGTTGGCCCCAAATGTGCACGTACTGTAGTCCTTTTATTACCATTCCCGATTAACATGAAGGTGTGATTTTTCAAATCCTCTTTGAAGCATGTTTTTGCAGCCCCTTTGTAAAACCACCTTTTGGACAGGATTTAAAAAAAAACATACTCTGATCATAGCATGGGATCATAAAAAGTATATATTGAAAATTTGGGTTCAAAATGTGATAAAACAACCAAGTTATGAAGAATCATTGAATTGTTCCAATGTTTACTAGTAACTTTATTTTTGCAGATTTGGGCCCCTAATGGTCAAAATATCTCTTGTGTTACCTCACCTCATGAACAATACAGGTGTAATTTTTCAAATCCCCTCTGAAACATGTTTTTAGAGATACATTGCAAAATCACATTTCAGATGAGATTTATAAAACTCCACCTGTCTTGACCATAACATCAGGTCATAAAGACATTGTTGGAAATTTGGAGTCATAATATGGGAGCCCACTGAAAATTAAATACTGCCTCTCAGACATCCTGTCCTAGGTAAATACAATCAAAAGATGTGTGAAAACAGGACACCACTGAAAATGAGATATTGCATTTCAACTGGTCTATCCTGGGTAAATATTTAGTAAAAATGTATAAACACAGGACCCCAGTACAGCAGAACCCACACTAAATTGTGCATCTATGCTGCTGTATCCTGGGAATCACATTGTAAATGCTGAACCCCACTGAAAATGTAACATGCCTTTCAGCTGGGTTATCCTGGGTGAATATATTATAAAATGGATAAGAGCAGGGCCCCAAAGAAAAACCTATATATTGCATCTTGGCTGTGCTATCCTAGGAACATACTATACATTATAAAAATTGGGGGAAACAGAATCCCACTGAAAACAAGATAGCAACTGAGCTGTGCTATCCTGGGTAAATACAGTACAAAAAGGTGTAAAAACAGGACCTACTGAAAATTAGATATTTTATTTATTTATTTATTAGAATATTGCATCTCAGCTAGGTTATCCTGGCTAAACATATTGCAAAACTGGTTAAGAACAAGACCCTACAGCAGAACCCCACAGAAAAGGAAATGTTGCATCTAGGATCATCTATCCTAGAATCATACACTGTGAAACCAGAACCACACTAAAAACAAGATATTGCATCTGTCCTAGGTAAATATAGTACAAACTGTGTAAAATCAGGGCCCCACTGCAAATGACATATTACATCTCATCTGATCAATCTTGGGTAAATATACCATAAATATATGTTTAAGCAGGACCCAGTACAACAATATGCAATGGAACATTTGGCATTGATCAATTCTTGTTTAATTTTGTGGTTTATTTTGTCTTTCCAGGGGTGGGAATTAATCTTTAAGTAATTTTTCACTTTAAGGAACTTTTCGCACTGTTGTTGAATGATTCTGCTCATTTGGAATTTGGAATCTTTTATTCAGTGTGTGATTTTGTCTTTGGGAAGATCATGAGATCAGCATTCATATTTGCTGCTAGAATTGCTTTATATGTTTTTTTGCAGGTTGTCATTTTCCTTGTGTGATATGTAAGTGGAAGCTGGCTACATGGCAGCTTGCTATGTAGTCGTGCCTCATGGGGGACAGAGTGGGCCGGCAGCATTAGGTTTGTGATGTGATTGTTTTATTTGTATACTGACCTTTCAGTTTAGAACAGTTCTGTAGTAACTGCATATCAGCCTGGTATGGTTGTGTTCTGTCTTTTCAACCTGCAATTGTTACAGTGAAAATAATACACCTCTAGCAGGTATTAAGTTATACTGACAAGACTTGACCCATGTGACTGTCTGTCAACCAATAAGGAGTCCACATTTACTGGTTCACATTTCCTAATGGGAGTTACAAAAATGACAAGAAAAAAACTAGAAATTTCATCGGCTGAGAGATGTCACTTGATTATGCATTAAATCTCTATAAATGCACAGACATATGCCGAATCTCATTTTCTTGAATCAAACGTCTTATGAGGACAGACTAAAGGACCTCAATATGTACACCCTGGAACAGGGGGGAAGGATTTGATAGAGACCCTTAAATATCTCACGGGGTAAATAAGGTACAGGAGGGGAGTATTTTTCAGAAGAAAATGTGTTCAGCAACAAGGGAACAGGCTATGAAGCTGGAGAGGGATAGATTCAGAAGAGATGTGAGGAAGTACTTCTTCACAGAAAGAGTGGTGGATTCCTGGAACAGCCTTCCAGCGGAGGTGGTGGGGCAAAAACAGTGGTGGGGTTCAAGCATGCATGGGATAAGCACAAATTAATCCTAGTGGAAAGGAAGGAGGGGAGAGAAAGCTGTAGATTGAGCATGGTCTGATGTAATAGTGTAGGTAGAGAGAAACGGGTAGACTGGATGAGCCAAGTGGTCCTTATCTGCCATCCGATTCTATGTTTCTATGTTTCCTACCCACAAAAAAAACTACTTAAGGCATTTTATAAGTGTAATTAGCTCCTCCAGGGTGTGCATCTTAGGACACTCTGCCTTGTGTTTTACTATGCTCCTGGTGTGTGCATTAAAATCCTACAATGCACACCCTGTCCTGGCTTATTACTTACTTATGGCTTCCTTTGTGCTTACTTGAGTGCATTTTGTGTATGTGCTTGATTGTTCTTTTACTTGAGGAGGCAGTATAGCATAATGGTTAAGGGCACTGAGCTGCAAATCTAGAGACCTGGGTTTGAATCTCATCAGCCCCATTTGCATACTGCGTAACCCTGAGCAAGTCACTTAACTTCTTTGTGCTCCCATCACAGCTGGAAACAAGCTCTGGCTTAGTTTGCCTTTCCTGGTTAAACAATCCCCCCACCCCCTTTTTACTTGAGGAAGACTACAAGTATAGGTTTTGGATCACAGACCATGATTACAAAACAGCCCCTTCCCCCAAAAAAATTATTATAGCAAAGGGTATAAGCCTTAAGCAAGCCAACATCAAATTCAAATTGCAGGCATGTCCCATTCCTCTCTGGAAACACTATACTTCTAATGTCACTGACAGAGTCTTTCATATTCTGCAATCACTACATTTGCCCCCCAAAAAACAAACAAAAAAACAGACTGAGCCTCAACCTTAGTATGACATACTTTTACTCTGTAATGCCCTTAATCAAGTCAATTTTTTCAAGTATTTCAGGTTAAGGTTCAACCCCTACTGATCCACTGAAAAACAAAATTACCAATACAATTGATTCTTTTGGTCCCAAATTAAGCTTATGCTTTAAATCAAAGAGATGTCTTAGTACACAAGCTAGGAAGCAAACTGTTTCTTACTTTCTTCTGCTCTTTCTGTACTATGCTAAGTAAGCAATAAGACATGACAGGGTGTGTGTTAGACACTTTAACACATGGCTAGGAGGCGTAGTGAGGCAGAAGGCCACTGGCTGAGTGTGTCCAGCCTCCTAGCCATGTGTTAAAGTGTCTAACACACACCCTGGAGTGGCTTACTGTGCTGATGAAAAGGCCTTCCATATTACAGATGCATGTGAAAGGTAAAAAGCTGCATTAAGTAATTAAAAACTTAAATATTTTCCTTTAATTTAAATTAAATAGTTCTTCCACCTTCTGTTTGCTGTGCTTTGTTTTGGGGGGTGAGGACTTTTGACCTGGGAAGGCTGGTGTACTAACATACTAATTGCCAGCAGATTAAGCCTTATGGTCTATCGAGTCTGCTCGAACCTCAGATCCCCTGTTGGGAACCGAGGCCCCCTCCCTTGTGTTCCGATACCCCTTTCTGTATCTGTTTCATTCTCTCTTGAAGCCCTCCACATTGGAAATCTGGACCAGCTCGCCAGGCAGCACATTCCAAGGATCCACCACCCTCTCCATGAAAAACCTCCTCCTCTTTCCCCACCGATCCATCCTCCTTCCAACTTCAAGCCATGCCCTCTGGTGATACCTCCCTGCTTTAGTCTAAAGAGCCCTTCCATGTTTACCCTATTTATTCCCTTGAGGTACTTGAAGACCTCGATCATGTCCCCCCATCTCTCCTCTCCTCCAAAGTATACAGGCCAAGCTCCTCAAGTCAGTCGTCATTCGTCAACTCCCCCAGTCCTTGAATCATCCTGGTAGCCCTCCTCTGTACCCTGTCTAGGAGCTGTATGTCCCTCTTTAAGTACGGTCTCCAGTACTGTACAAAGTACTCGAGGTGTGGCCTCACCAGACCATTGTACAGCGGCAGAATCACTTCCCTGCTCCTAGAGGTGATCTCCCTTACAATGCATCCCAACATCCTGTTTGCTTTGTTAGCTGCTCTCCTGCACTGCTCAGAGCTATTCATACATGCATTTCCCCAGACGAGGCCTCCAGCACCATCACCCCCAGGGTGTACTTGTGTTTGGGGTTTCCCAACCCAAGATGTAACATCTTGCACTTGGTTATATTGAAATTTAACTTCCATACGAGAGCCCAACTTTCAAGGTGTCCAGGTCCCCTTGCAGGGGCATCCTCCCCTCTTCCCCCTCAACTGCTGCTCCCACCTTGGAATCTTCAGTGAAGAGACTCATCTCACACCCTATACCCACCCTAATGTCAGGTTTGTATGCATTAAACAGGATCAGCCCCAGGACCAAGCCCTGCATCACTCCACTAGTGACCTCTCTAGGGTTCAAGAGCTCCCCACCGATCACCACTCTCTGTGTGCTTCCAGCAAGCCAGTTTCCTATCCATCTGACCATCAAAGGGCACACTCCCAACCTCGTCAGTTTCTCCACCAGCCCACTGTAGGGGACCGAGTCAAATGCCTTGCTGAAGTTCAAGAATATTACATCCGTAGGCTTCCCCCTGTCTTTTCTGATGTTACCCATTTGTAGAACTCCACAAGGTTGGTTTGACATGATCTACCTAGCACAAACCCATGTTGTCTACTGTCCAGCCCTCCCTCCTCCTCCAGGAGCACCCCCAGTCATTCCTTCACTATACTCTCCATTACTTTTCCCACTACCAAAGTCAAACTGATGGGTCTATAGTTACCTGGTACTTCCCTTGACCCCCCCTTTATGGATTGGCACCACATGCATCTTACTCCAATCCCTAGGTACCATCCCTGTCTCAAGCAACTTGTTGAAGAGCACCACCAGGGGTGCAGCCAGTATGTCCACCAACTCCCATAGTACCCTCAGCTGAATGCCATCTGACCCAGGAGATTTATCTTTCTTCAGGGCCTTCAGGGCTTGCCACACACATTCGGTGGAGATAGCTTCATCCGTTCCCCCTCCTTGCTGGCCTTTCTATCCTTGTCCTGATGTGAAACCCCAGGGGTGCCTCTCCCTTCCTTATGCTCCCTTTCTGTTACTCCCCTGATCCCACTCAATTTTGCTTCTATTCCCTTTGTGTCTTGCTTAGCAAATATCCCATCCCCCTCCCTACTGAACACCGAGGCAAAGTGCTCGTTTAATACCTCTGCCTGCTCCCTCGCCTCTTCCACCCACCCATCCTCCATCTGATCTCAGTCTGCCAAGCTTGCCCTTAGTTTTTCTCTGCTCCCCGATGTACCAGAAAAAAACCTTTTCCCCTCCCTGAATCCCCTGTGCCAGCTGCTGTTCTTTACTGGACTTTGCCTCCCATACCATCTGGGTGACTTTTCTAGATGCAAGATGGTACGTTTCCCTTTCCCTTTCCCCTCTTGATGTTTTGTACTTTTTGTAGGCAGCCTTCTTCTCCCTGACCACTCCCTGAACTTCACTGGTCCACCAGCACGGTTTATGTGACCTTGCCCCCTTGCACTTCACCTTAGCACAGGTCCTGACTGCCTCATGAAGTCCCCATTTTATGACCTCCCATCTCTTTTCCACGCCCATCATTGTTGTAATCCCTTTCATGTGATCCTTTAGAATATTTCCCATGTCCATAATGTCTGCTCCCCTGAAATCTACTGCCAGTGTCCTAGATCTCTCCCCCCCTCCTCCCATGTTAATTTGAAACCAGACAGTGTCGTGGTCACTCCTAGTCAGGGGATCCTCTAAAACCAGGTCACTTACCAGATCCCCACCTGCCAAAACCATGTGCAGAACACAGCCCTCCCTTGTGGGCTCCCTCACATGCTGTGTTAAGAACACATCCTGGAAACCATGTAGCAGCCTCTGCTCCTTGGCCGACTTAGAGGACATGGTTCCCCAGTTTGCCCCTGGTATATTAAGATCCTCCATCAACACCACTCTCTCTTCTTTTGGTCCACACTGGGCAATAATGTTGTCCAGCAAATCATCCTCCAGAACATCATCCATCCTGGGGGCCTATATACTATACCCAGCTTGACCTTACCTCCTGTTGGGGTTTGTAAGGTGGCCCATAAGGCCTCCACGATTCCCTCTGACTCTTCTACCCTAGAAATTTCTATGCCTTCTCTAATGTACATAGCCACTCTTCCCCCTCTGCCCTCCTTTCTACCTTCCTAAGCAAAAAGTATCCCTTCACGTTTAGGTCCCAGTCATGGTTGTTGGCCTACATTTTCATGACCGCTGCCACATCCACCCCCCCCCCCCGAACAGCATGGCCTGGAACTCTGGTAACTTGTTACCCAAGCTCCTGGCATTTACTAACACCACCCCACCCCTTGTCCCCCTTGACCTTGATCCCTTTATCGAACCACACCCAGATTCCCTGTGCCTCCTGCCACCATCTGCTACTCCTGGAACCTCCTCCCCCTGACTATTTTCCCCCTCCTCCCCTTGGGTTTGATGGCTAGTCCCCTCATCTGGAGGAGGGGGTTTCAGGCCAGCCCCTCCTATGTCCCTCCTCCCCTCACAAGTTTTAAACCCGTTTCTTGAATGTAATCCGCAACCCCCTGTTTAAGAATTTCCTTCCCTAATGAGGTAAGGTGAAGCCTGTCCTTGGCACACAGTACCTTATCCTCACAAACCCCCTCCCAGTTACCTAACAGCCCCAACCCCCTTTCTTCCCTCCCACTTCCTGAGCCAGTCATTTATCTCTGTGATCTTCTTTTTGTTCTCCACTAAGCCCAAGGCACCAACAATATTTCCTAAAAGGAAATGTTGCATCAATTATCCCAACAGACTCTAGCAAGTTCTCAGAACCTTGTTTGGATTTCCAAGACACTATGCCCCTCTACATGATCGAGACCTTCAAGTACCTTAAGGGTATAAACAGGGTTCCGGGGGGAGTATCTTCAAGATGAAAGGAAGTCAGAGGATGAAGGGGCATGGCCTGCAGGTGGAGGGAGAACAGTTCAGGGGTAACATTAGAAAATACTATTACTCAGAGAGAGTGGTTGAAAAGTGGAACAAACTCCCAGAAGTAGTCACTGGAGAGAAAACAGTGGAGGGATTCAAAAGGGCATGGGACAACCACATGAGAGTGTTAAGGGGGTCCAAGCAGATTGCTGGGCAAATGGGCAGACTTGGTGGGCCTGGTTTGGTCGTTTTCTGCCGTCACACTTCTATGAATCTATGAATCTGTATCATTATTCCTCAAGTGCACCATGAAATCTGGTTTTCCTCCACATTCCCTTACCAGCTTGTACACCATGAACTTAGCTCTGTGCACCCTCAGCCCAGACATACTCACTAGCTTCACCCGGTTCTGGCATCCCACCCTGTCCCTCCCATTGTATACTCTTTATCACTGAGTCACCCAGTAACAGAACCTTAACACCTCCATCATCCTTATGATTACTTCCACTACCTCGCTGTGCTCTCAACTCCCCCTTTATTCAAGATCCCAATGGCGTGGGAGTCTTCCTGCCTTATTATGAAAAACCCCCTTGCCACCCTCCCTTTTTGTCTCCCTTAACATTTTGCCCACTTGGCTCAGACCCCACCCACGTACAGGTGTCCCCTTAATCCCACTCATTTCTGGGCCATTTATGCTGGTCTTGATCATATCCCCTTCCCCCACACCATCATCCTCCCCCATTATAATGGTACCCCTACCACCAGAGGCCCCCTGTGGGACCCGTTCACCTAGGTCCCTATCCTCCCACCTCCTTGTCTTCTAGATTCTCTCCAGTCCTGGTTTTCTCTCTCGATTCTGCTATATATTACATCTCCCCTCTCCGCTTCACATTGAGGTTTCCCCTTCTCCCCTTGGGACTATTTCTATCCTTTCCTTTTCCAACCTGTGATGCCCTATGGGAATCTGACTCTGTCCCCATGGCCTTTGTCCCAGCTTCCTCGTTTCTGCTAACCCCTTCCTCCCCCACTAGGTTTCTTAGCAGCTGAAGTTTATTATGACACTCTATGCCAGCCTCCATTACCTGATCTGAGTGTCCCCTGACTGGCCCTCTAAGCCATCCCTGTTTCTCCCCTCTTGCCCTATCCACCTTCGGAGCTCCCTTCCCACTGTCTGCTCTTCTAGTCTTCGCCCCAACAGTCTCTCCTGACTCTTCCCCTCCACTCTCTTTATTTTCGGAGTGTTCGCCCCATAGGTTTTCCCCTTCACCTCAACATCCCTATCCAGGGGTTCTCTATCCCTAATATCCCCCCTTACTTGCTATAATGTGTCCCACTCTTGGTTCTGGGCATTGCCCTCACCTCCCCTCATCTCCACTCCTCTGCCACCCATACCCCCACCCCTCATCTCTGGTCACCTCCCCCCCAAGTCTCCCAGCTTACTCTTTAACTGACAAACTTCACTCCTAATCTGAGCTAGCTGCCTACAGAGTGGGCAGTCTCCCTCTCTCCAGGCCTACTTTAGAATTATTGCCACCCTGCAGCCTGTGCATCCTACAACCCTTCTGAAGATGCCTGTTGTGGTGGAAATCAGCCACCCCATTTGTCCTTCTCTATTTCTTATAGGCATTTCCTCCTTTTTCCATTCCCTTCCCCCTGGATTACTACCCCTCCTTCCCCTCCAAGTGACCATACTGGGGTATCCTAGGGCAGCCATATTCATTTCAACATACAACCCAGCTCAAGGTTGCCACTTAAACTCTGATGATACAGGATAAACAGGCTTTTAAATGAGACACTTAATCACTAACTGAAGATATAGACTAGATCAGTCATGTTCTCTATCGACAAACAGCCCTGCTCTAAATAGACACTTAAACTCTAACTGATGGGACAGGGGAAATGGGCTCTGAATAGACTCTTAAACCCTAACTGAAAATACAGAATAAACAGTATAATCATATAGTATGTGTTAGCTCTGTTTTACAGCCAGCTGTCTGTAATATCACAGCCCCAGAATAAACAGTATAATCATATAGTATGTCTTTGCACTGTTTCACAATCCAGCTGCCTGTAATATCACATTCCCACTTGTATCTCCATGCTTTTTCCTTACCCGCCCCACAATGATACAGTGCTATTAAGGTAGAAGTCCTGATTTGTCCACCTCCAGGAAACCCCTCCCCTTACCAGCCCATAAAATCTGTTTAAAAAGGTGACGGTGTGGTGTGGGTGGGAAGGAGAAAATTTCAGTATGTTAAATAGAGCAGCAAGCCTGCAGCATTTTGGCACCAAAAATTTAATTCAAAAAGTCCCAGTCCCTGAGCTCCGATGAGCTCCCTCTCACTGGTCGGTCCATCTCTCACTCTCTAGTGCTTCTGCAGGCTACCCATTAAATAGGGCAGCAAGTCTGCAGTGTTTTGGCACCAAAAATTAAATTCAAAAGTTCAGTCCCAGTCCCTGAGATCAGATGAGCTCCCTCTCACTGGTCGGTCCCTCTCTCGCTCTCCGGTGCTGCTGCAGGCTGCCTGTTACATAGAGCAGCAAACCTGAAGCATTTTGGCACTGAAAATTAAATTCAAAAGTTCAGTCCCAGTTCCTGAGCTCCAATGAGCTCCCTCTCACTGGTCGGTCCCTCTCTCATTCTCTGGCACTGCTGCAGGCCCCCCGTTAAATAGGGCAGCAAGCCTGCAACATTTTGGTAACGAAAATTAAATTCAAAAGTTCAGTCCCAGTCCCTGAGCTCTGATGAGCAACCTCTCACTGGTCAGTCCCTCTCTCACTCATGTAGTTGTACTTTTTATACGTCTGTGCTTGTCATAGCGATACACCCCCCCCCCACATAGTGATGTGTCATAGCAATACACACACACACACACACAACACATACACATATAGGAACAACAGGGAGCAATATAAAGTTTTGGCATAAAAAAATTAGAAATGACGGGGCTAAGGGATGGAAGTATTAAGCATTTGGCAGGTCATTCACTGAAAAGCACTGTGAACGAGCGGGCAGCAGAACTAGAAGAAATCTTGATTTTTTTTTCTATTACAATGTGTTGCGATCAAGTGAGGAAGGTCATCTGTGACCATGAGAGCAGTATGTGATGGTGAAAATGTGATAAATGAGAGGAAGAGATGGAAGTAGGTAGCAGCTGGCAGGTTGGTCATTGTGGAGAACAGCGAACAAGCAAGGGGAAAGGTGGGCGCGTTCAGAACAGAATGCGGCACTCGCAAGTTTTTTTTTGTGTGTGTCATAACGCAGGTACTTTTCTGTGTTAAAGTTGGAATTAGTGCTTATAGTGTCCTTGGCAGAGGTCATTTTCAGTAATTTTCTTCTGTATTGCTTTAGCTAGTACAGTGTGTGGTTTTAGTGGGGAAAGCAAGATGGCCGATTTTAAATGTTGAATATTCTATTTGGGCAAACTACTAAAATCTATACACATGTAATCATATCAGATCTTTTTCATGTGTATTAGAAATATTAACACACTCCTATTGACCAATGAGATTGTCTTATTTGTGGTTCCCATTTCATAATGTTGCATATCACACAGCCAGTAAGAAAGTTCTGATACCACTGGACTTACTCAACAACAAACTCCTGTATGCAGGTTTCTAATCGCATATGACTTCACACAGTACTGCATCCTCTATGACCAGCAAAACTGACTTATCCTCGTGAATCATAGAACCTACAGTTGGTTTTCTCATACTATGCCACAGGTATTATTGATAGAACCCATGACTATTTTTTGTGACTGCTAGTGCCTTCAGTCTGAAAGTGCTACTGCCAGTGCCACTGGGCCAGGCATGCTGCATAATTATCTCTCATTACTATCTGTGTAATTGACTTTTATTGTTCATGTACATGCCCTCACTGTTGTCTCTCCCTACTGGATCCCTTCCCCCTGGTAGCACCTGGACCCAAGCTCCATCAAACTCAGTATACTTATCCCGATCACCAAGTTTTAAATAAATAAATAAACAGTGGTAGCACTGCACCAGTAATCCCTTACCATACAAATTGTTCCTTTTGTTTTTGTTTGTTTTTTTTTTGTTGTTTTTGTTTGTTTGTTTTTGCAGTTCAGGAAAGAAACTGACTGTGGGAAACTCTGGTTGGCCAGTTGTCCCGATAGTTCAGAGAACTGGTATAGAATGGGGTGGCACTAAATGGGCATGAGTTAATTGATTTCTAGTTAGGTCATATTGGTTCTTTTAATTCACTTTCATCTTTCAATTCTGACTTTCTGAAAATAATTTGTCTGACCCGTTCCGTTTACTATAGATAGTAAATGAAGATAAAAATAAGAATATAAATAGTAGATATTGGCCACCTGAAACTTGGTAAATGAATAACTGATCATAAAAAGTTGGTACAGCACTTCAGGTTTGTCATAGTACCCCTCTCTAACGGTAAATAAAATTCAGAAGTTCAGACATTTGTTCTCGTACATAATAACAACACAGTTTGTAAAAGGTAAGTAAAGAATCTGTAACGGATATTTACTTTCAAGCATGTTTCCTAATCTTTTTAAGAGCTCTGTGTAAGAGGCTTATGCATGCCTACTGTAACGCAGAAATGTGCAAACCTACAGTATATGGAAGGCACACGCTGTCTCTATACTTGTCTAGCAGTCCTCGAGAGTCCTGCACCATACTACTCACGCTTAATTTTTGGGAATTGAATTTTACTGCCCCTGCAATGACATGCTATAATGTGTCATTATTAACTATAAGAGCAACTAAGACTGCCACCATACACATACTGAAAATAAACGTTCATGTCACAGTGACAGCCGGCTCAAAACTTTGCGGTAACCTAAGTGAATTAAAAGTTACCTGTGGAGAACCGAGTGGTGTCGAGAAATATTAGAGGCACGCACAGGTACAATACCCGGAGGAGGGTCCGCATGACGATGGGTCTCCGCTCCGTGAATGTACTAAGGTGCAGAAGAGCTGAAGTAAGCAGAATCGGCTGCCCCCAAGTCTGTCATGCCAATATCCACAAACGGTACACACTGTTCGGTGCTAATCAGCTGTCACATTAAGACAACACGCACTCGGCCATCTCCGCGCACCGCCCCCAGCTACCGATTGGTCAGCAGGCAAACAGACGCGTACCCCTAAGAACCCAAGCACCACACCACACACACTCCGGGGGCACGGGAACATGCATTCGTGTGTACTGCTGCTGTTGAGCAGCTCCGCGTCTGCTATGCACGGCTTAGCTTTTCAGCGCTAGTATACAGCAAAAGCGTGTCTTTCTCTGTTATAGTAGGTTTACTGGAGTTTTGAATTGCAGGGGTCATTGCTGGCCTTCAACGACACTGCTTGGACTATACTAAAGGCACTGGACATGGGAGAGGCAGTGCTGTAACAGTGTTGTTTTCACACTCTAATTAAAAAGCCCTATTGCCTAGTTCCAGACAGGTTTTCTTCCCAGATGAAAAAAAAAAGTTCGTCAATATTTCTGTTACTCTTGTCAAATTATTTGTTGCTTAATCCCCACATCTCAACATATGTTAACTGCCGCAAACTTAGATGGATGCATGGTCAGTGTGGCTTAGCTGGTGGCATTTTCCTGCCTCTGGGCCAGAAGAGTCAGCATTAAAATCAGACACCCTTAATACCTAAATGTTTACTGCATTGCAATAATAAGGGATTGGTAGACTATACAGGTGCCACTGCCATGAAGTTCTGAATGGACCTTTACACCAGATGGGTGTGCTACCAGTTGCTGGTGATTCTTCACATGGCAGTCTCAGGTCCAATGTGTTAGGATTGAAGAGTAGTATATGTGTGCTGTGATTTGGAAAGCTGCACAACAATCTGAATAATGTGTTCTTCTTTAGCATCCCTTTCAGAGATTCCTAGGCATTGCACTTCCTGCTAATTTATTTATTTATTTATTGAAAATGTTTCGCCAGGAAAGGCATGCTGAGCAAAAAGATGCTCGTCTCACGGTGCAACCTGGGGGAGATTGTCTCTTCCATATACTACCTTGGAACTAACTATCCCTTAACCCAGTAGCACTATATGGCGTTGGAACCATCCATTGCGCAACCCGATCAAAAAAAATGGCTGCACAAGGTAGAATACGTTAAAAAAAAAAAAACAGAGAAAAGTAGCTAAACAAAAACTATACAAATGCCCTTGAACCAATAACAGGCTTACTAACTGCTGATGATGCAGTACTGTATAGGAGCTCGAGTGATGTCTCCTTCATTAACCAACCCCTTGCTGAGGGCTTCTTGATACTAGAAAGGTGGTTCTCATCCAATAAACTGGTTCTCAATGCCAAAAAGACTAAAGCCATCCTTTTCAGCACCAGGCACCAAGGTGTAGCCAGGCAGCACCTGTTAAACTTGTTCACATCAAGGTGTAACCAGATAGATGTGATACAGGCAATTAAATAGCTAGGGGTATACCTTGAACAAGAAGGCTCCTTTAGAGCACAATTGATTATCTCACTAAATCCCACTAAAATTGGTTTGCTATACTGCCCAGGGGCAATTACCTCACCAAGGAATCTAGACTAGTTATTGCCAGGAGTATGCTGCTACCCCTCTTACAGTACAGGTCCTCTGCTTTTCACTCTGTGAGAGGCACTGAACTCAATAAACTCAGAGTACTTTATAACAAGATTGGCCGATTTGCCCTGGGTACCCCACCTAGAACGCATCACTGCAACTTCATTTCTATTAACTGGTCATCTTTAGAGGGCAAGCTAGATTGTCCCCTTATCTGTCTTACTTTTAAAATCCTAAAGGGTCCTACTGCACCCTGCCTCCAAGGAATCCTGTCTCCTAAGCCAGAACAGAAAGTGTTCAGGTCCAATGGATGCCCTTTACTAGCAGGGGTGTAGCCAGAAATTTCCACTTTGTACACACTCTCTCCAACTGCTGCCCCTATTAAAATATGTACATGTCCTTTCCAACTGCTGCCCCCCATTTCGAGACAAATCAGCTTATCAGATGACTCATCTAATCTCTAAACAGGTTATACACATATATATGTCATAAACATAGAAGAAAGTGTTCTGAAAGAACTCCTAAAACTGAAGGTGGAGAAAGCAATGGGGCCTGACGGGACTCACCACAGAATTCTAAAAGAATTAAGGGGAGAACTAGGGACACCACTGACTACCCTTTTTAACAAATCATTGGAGGATGGTATAGTACCTGAGGACTGGAGGAGGGCAGATGTGATTCCCCTTCTCAAAAGTGGGAGCCAGAGAGAGGCAGGAAAAATGATGGAATCACTTCTGAAGGAAAGAATTGTCGAGTACCTAGAGGCCAGTGAGGCACAGAACCCAAGGCAGCAAGGATTCACAGCGGGAAGGTCATGTCAGGTGAATCTAATCAATTTCTTTGACTGGGTGACCAAAATAGTAGACCAAGGAGGGGGCTGTGGACACGGCCTACTTAGACTTTAGCAAGACATTTGACACAGTCCCACGCAAAAGATTAATAAACAAATGAGCCAGCCTGGGAGTGAGTCCCAAGGTGGTAGTCTGGGTAAAACATTGGCTGGACAACAGTACACACAAGGTAATAGTAAATGGGTCCACTCTGAAGAAAGGGGGGTACTAGTGGGGTGCCACAGGGTTCAGTACTGGGTCCAGTCCTTTTTAATTTCTTTATATGTGACATTGCAGAGGGACTGGAAGGAAAAGTATGCCTTTTTGCAGATGACACAAAGATCTGCAGCAGGGTTCATACACAAGGTGGGGCGGAAAGGATGACAAGGGACTTGGCAAGGTTGGAGGAATGGTCAGAAGTATGGCAGCTTGGATTCAATGCAAAGAAGTGCAAAATAATGCACCTGGGAAAGACAAACCTAGGGGAAGAGTACACAGTGGGAGGGGTAGTAATAACAACAACAAAAATAGAAAGGGACCTGGGGGCAATCATATCAGATGGCCTTAAGGTTAGCAAGCAATGTGAGAAAGCAGTAGGAAGGGCTGGGGGAATACTGGGTTGTATAGGGAGAGGCATCACCAGCAGAAAACAGGGAGTTGTTATATAGAAACATAGAAACATAGATTTTGACGACAGATAAGGACCGCTTGGCCCACCCACTCTGTCCAGTTCCCTACCTAATCGATAAGCTGCAGATCCTAGTTAACCAGCAGCCTACTTCTTCCTACCCCCACCCCCTAGAATTGCCTTATGACTGTCCCATGCATGCTTGAATTCCACCACTGTTTTTGACTCCACAACCTCCTCCGGAAGGCCATTCCATGCATCCACTACCCTCTCTGTGAAAAAATACTTCCTTAAATTACTTCTGAGCCATCCCCTTCTATCTTCAAATTGTGTCCCCTTGTTCTTGCACACCTCTTTTTTTGAAAGATGCTACCCTCTTGGACTTTGTGGATTCCTTGAGGTACTTGAAGGTTTCTATCATGTCCCCTTCTCCCTCCTTTCCTCGAGGCTATACATATTCAGCTCCTTAAGTCTCTCTTCATATGTCTTCTGGTGCAGACCCTGCACCATTTTAGTTGCCCTCCTCTGGACAGCCTCCATCCTGTCTATGTCTTTGTGGAGATTGGGTCTCCAGAACTGCACGCAGTACTCCAGATGGGGTCTCACCAACTGTCTGTACAGAGGGATAATAACTTCCTGTTTTTTACTGGTGATGCCTCTCCCTATGCATCCCAGTATCCCCCAGCCCTCCTTGCAGCCCTCTCACATTGCTTGCCCACCTTTAGGTCATCTGATATGACTACCCCCAGGTCCCTTTCCATTTTTGTTGTTGTTAGTATCTCACCCCCCATTGTGTACTCTTCCCCTGGGTTTTTGTTTCCCAGGTGCATTACCTTGCACTTCTTAGCATTGAATCTAAGCTGCCATACATTTGACCATTCCTCTAACCTTGCCAAGTCCCTTCTCATCCTTTCCACCCCACCTTGTGCATCAACTCTGTTGCAGATCTTTGTGTCATCTGCAAAGAGACATACTTTCCTTCCAGTCCCTCTGCAATGTCAAACATAAAGACATTGAAGAGGACCGATCTAATACTGAACCCTGCGGTACCCACTAGTAACCCCTTTCTTCAGAGTGGACTCCATTTACTATTACTCTCTGTGTCCTATTCTCCAGCCAATTCTTTACCCAGGCTGTCATCTTGAGACCCACTCCCAGGCTGGATAACTTGTATATTAATCTTTGTGTGGGACTGTGTCCAATGCTTTGCTAAAGTCTAGGTAGGCCATGTCCACAGCCCTCCCTGATCTACTACTTTGGTCACCCAGTCAAAGAAATTATCAGATTTGTCTGGCATGACCTTCCTGCTGTGAATCTATGCTGCCTTGGGTCCTGAGCCCTCTGGCCTCTAGATACTCAACAATTCTTTCCTTCAGAGTGATTCCATCATTTTCCTACCACTGAGGTTAAACTAACAGGTCTGTAGTTTTCTGCTTCTGCCTTGCTCCCACTTTTGTGAAGGGGAATCACATCTGCCCTTCTCCAGTCCTCGGGTACCACCCCATCCTCCCATGATTTGTTAAACAGGGTTGTCAGTGGTGTCACTAGTTCTACCCTTAGTTCTTTTAGAATTCTGGAATAAATCCCATCAGGCCCCATTGCTTTGTCCACCTTCTGTACAGACAGTTGGTGAGACCCCTTCTGGAGTACTGCGTCCAGTTCTGGAGACCCCATCTCCACAAGGACTTAGACAGGATGGAGGCAGTCTAGATTAGGGCAACTAAAATGGTGCAGGGCCTGCAAGGGAAGCCATATGAGGAGAGACTAAAGGAGCTTAATATGTATACCCTTGAGGAAAGGGAGGGGGCATTATTGAAACTTTTAAGTATCTCAGTGGAATCAACAAAGTCCAAGAGGGTAGCATCTTTCAGAAAAAGAGATGTGCAAGAACAAGGGGGCACAATTTGAAGATAAAGGGGGGATGGCTCAGGGGCAATGTGAGGAAGGATTTTTTTCACTGAGAGGGTGGTGGACACATGGAACCGCCTTCCTGAGGAGGTTGTGAGGTCTAACACTGTGGGAGAATTCAAGAATGCATTGGACAGACATAAGGCAATTCTTATTGGGGGTAGGAAGAAATAGTCTGTTGGTTAAATAGGCTCTGCAGCTTATCCAGTAGGTAGGAAAATGGGCAGACTAGGTGGGCCAAGCAGTCCTTATCTGCCGTCAAAGTCTGTGTTTCTATGTTTCTATGTAACAACAGATGTTTAAATGGATACAGACACGAAGTTGCCTACACTAAAATATGCCAGATTACAATGATAATAGTAACAAATAGGCATATGATTTGGAACAGGAACTTGAAATAACTACACAAATGTTGGAGTCATGTGATGCGGTGTGCTGTGTAGGATGCCTCTCTGTTTGCTCTGACCTTCAGCCTGTTAAATCTCTTTAAAACCCCGCCTTACGGCGTAATTTACCACAGAACGCTTGATTTTCATCTTCTTAATCGTTTGTGCCCGTTATAAGAAGTCGATGGACGAGGAGATGCGGAAAATTGCTTCCAAACATATGCCTCCTGCTACACCCAAGAAGGCCTCTAAAAAAGCCAGGGCCTCCTCTTTGCAATCCTTGCTGCCTGTCACTACTGAGAGCCCTGATGCAGATCTCCTTACCCTCTCGAAGTTTTTAGAGGAGTTTCAGCCTTTTAAGGCTGAAATGCAGAATATGGCAGGAGAAATAAAAGGCATGTCAAGTACCCTGGAGGAGTTCTCTAAGAAAACAGCTGGTAATGAAGCATGTATACGCTCTGTCGAGAGGAAACAGGACAAGGCTGAACTGGAATTAGTGGCCTTGAGGCAAAGGCTAGTGAAGATGGAGAATAAGGTGGAAGATTTGGATGGGCATAGTCACTGCAACAATGCAGTAATTATAGGTTTGCCCAAAGGTGAAGAGGGCTCAGATCCCATTAAGTTTATTAAGAAGTTCATGGAGAAGGTGGCAGGACCTTCCCCCTTTGGAGCAAGCTATATTATAGAAAGAGCTCACCGTGCACTACACCCCCCTCCCCCGGTTGGAGCCCCCCCAGGTCGTTCATATTTCCCTTTTTAAATTTCCAGGAGTGACAGCATTTCTTATACAAAGCTAAGGAAACACAAGATTTGCAATGGGAAGGTAAAAAGCTGAGGGTGGCACAAGCTCTGCCTTTATCTGTGCATCACAAATGAGCCACATTTCACAAATTGGTCCTTAAGCTGATCACCGCAGGAATCAAGTTTCAAATGGGCTTTCCAGCAAGGCTTCAAGTTTGCCTGAACAGCTCCTGGGTGATCTACGAGGAAGTGGAGTTGGCAACTGCAGGGCTCAAAGAAGCGCTTCCTGACCTATTCAATTTGGCATGAGAATCGACTTGGTGTAGTGTGCTATGCTGAGTTTTCCATTGGTGGTGTTGTCTAGCTGCTGCTAATCTACAATTCTCAGTAAACTCTCTGGGGTTATTTCTGTGACAAATCGCAACGTCTGGTTACCTAACTCTATGCTGCAACTCTCATGAAGAGTCTCCTTTCTGATCTAAAAATGGACATTTTGCTCCCAATCCAGTTCTCACCCTCAGGACTGCCTAATATTTAGTTGACTCTCTTGTTTTGCTTTGGCTAAGCCCAGTCTCGTATTTGGGTTTACAAGCTAGGTGTTAATGGGCTCCTGTGGTTTTCCCTCTGGATCTAAATAATGGATGTCTGGGCGGAGTCAATGTGTTCAAGTCAAGTCTCATTCTAACAGAATTGGCAGATCATTTCCGTAGGGGTGATGTTCTGATTTTATGGCAATGGGGGGGCAATGCTCATCTCTCTCAGAGCTTATAATGAGACCCTGTCTGCAACCGCGGTCCCCTCCTGGTCCTTTTAGCAAGGTGTGGTCTCTTCTTGGCTTCCCCTCCTTTCGCTCCTAAATTCCACTAGGCATTAGATATGGTTAGCCTGAACACCAGATGGGGACCCCGTAATTGCAGACAGGTGGAGATATTAGGGCTCCTGTACACCTTAATCAGGCATTTGTCTGCCCCTCTCTTATAACCCTGTTAGAGCGCTGTTCTTGGAGGGCTCCCTTTTCAACTTTTCCCTATAAGAGCGAGGTAATCACTGCTTCTGGTCCAAGTAATGCAGTCTGGACAGTGACCCTGGAGCTCACAGATTCTCCCTTATTTCAAAGAGGACAGTAATAGCCTGCTCATTCTTGGTTTCTTATGCCTGTTGTTTGTGGGTTGCACTGCAAGAGGGCCTCTAAGATTAATATTTCCACATATGCTGCAAATGTTTTACACACTTTACGCTCCATGGACCATGTCGGTGCATGGTTCATGGGGTTTCAGCAGGGATGGTTACTTTCTTTAAGGGGCTCATGCAGCTAATTCCCCTGAATTATTAAGGGGTGATGTTAAGCAGTAAGAGATGGGGATATGTTATTCTTTATGGAGTGTTCTGGATATAAAAGGGGTTTTCTTGTTCTTGCTTCCTAGTTCATGAGGGCGGGGAGGTTGGAGGGAGAGGGACTTTTCAGACTGCCGTTCATCATGTACCATGCAAAAGAGGGGTGGTGTGGGAGGGGGTTAGGGTTTATGGGTGTTTTGTGCAGGGGTTTCAGGGGGTGGCTGGGGAAAGGATACAGCACTGGCAGGGCTGGGGAGGGTAGAACAACCCAGCGCATATCAAGTTTGGAGTAGTACTGCTGTGAAATATAAGCACAAGCTGTGCTTCGGAAGATTTTTGACTGGCAACCTGGGTGATGGCTAGAAGCATACAATTTATTAGTTGGAACGTTAAAGGAGTGAGGCATAAAACTAAGCAATATAAAATCCTAAAGCATTTAAACCATCTGAAGGCAGAAATTATGTTTTTGCAGGAGACGCACCTGCTCAACAGGGAGGCTGATAAAATGAGATGGCAACAGATTGGGCAGATGCTTGCGGCAGAGGGCACAACCCACAGTAGAGGGGTCATGATCCTTCTGCATAGGTTGGTTCTGTTCAAACCTCTCCAAGTTATATCCAATCCTTTGGGCAGATTCCTGTTTGTAAAAGGCAGATTGCATACCCTGGACCTCGTCTTGGGTGCTATCTATGGCCCTAATGTAGATTCCCCTAGTTTTTTTGTTCAGATAATAGAAGCCTTAACTCCATTTTTGGATACCCCCATGGTCATAGGGGGTGACTTTAATCTTGTTTTTAATCAGCTCTAGACAGATCAGGTCAATCCCGTCAAGGTCTCTCTCTCCAGCACAAAGAGCCTTTAGGGATCTGATGGACTCTGCAGGTCTTTGTGATATCTGGCTAGTATTGCATCCCAATACAAGGGAGTACACTTTTGTTTCCCCAGTGCATGCAACTTCCTCACCGATTGATTATATCCTCATTTCTCAAACTCTTTTACCAGGGGTTATAAGCTCTAGTATTGTCTCAGGGCCCCTGTGGTCACCCTCAGATCACTCTGTGGTCACCTGCCTAATAGCCTTAGCTTCCTTGCCAAATAAAGGGAGCAGGTGGAAGCTGAATAACCAAATTTTGAAGGAGTCAAAGACAGTTCAATATGTAATATCCCAAATAGAGCAGTATACTGCTTCCAATTCTAACTCCATAGGGAAGCCTGATATGGTATGAGGTGCTTGTAAACCATATTTAAGGGGGATTATAATTGGCCTAACAACGAAAAGGAAAAGAGAGAGGGCATCTCAGATTTCTGATCTTCTCTCTCAGATTAGGGGTATGGAGACTGCTCTCTTTCCATCTTCCTCAGAGACATTTAAACAAGATTTAATGAAATTGAGAGAAGCCTACCTAGCTATGTTGACGGAGCAAGTCGAATTTGCAATATTGAAAACAAAAAGCTGTATATACCGATCAGGGTGAGAAGGCAGGCAGAATGTTAGCGTTGAGTATTAAACAGCAGGAATCTGCTAGATTCATTCCAGCAGTCCACTCCCCCAAAGACAACTTCCTAAAAGTCTTACCCTCGGAGATAGTGGAGGAGTTTACAACTTATTTCAAGGATTTATATGGCCCTATGTCTAACCCCCCATCTAAGGATAGTCTCTATGAATATCTGAGTGATTTACAATTGCCATCTCTTACACAATCCCAGCAGAAAGTTTTGGAGTTTCCTATCTCTGAGGGCGAGATAGAAAGGGTAATTAACTCTCTTCCACCTGATAAATCTCTGGGCCCGGATGGTTTACCTCCAACTTTTAAAATGTTTTTTCTAAACAATTGATTCCCATTCTGTTACCACTTTTTCAGGCTATCCTCTCCAGTCAAATATCCAATCCCTCCCTTTTCAAGGCATTGATTATTCTGCTGCCCAAGCCGGACAGACTGTCTGACCAGGTCTTAAGTTATAGGCCGATCTCCCTTCTCAACCATGATATTAAAATTCTGGCAAGATTACTAGCCGACCTTCTGGAGGCAGTACTTCCCTTTCTTATAGGGGCAGAACAGGTTGGTTTTATGAAAGGGAGATCATCGGTTGATCATCTGAGGACCCTATCTCACGTCTTCTTGGCATCCAGGGATGCTTCCCATCCAATGGTACTGATTTTGTTGGATGCCGAGAAGACATTTGACAGAGTCCACTGGGACTGTTTGTTCGCTACAATGGAGGTTTTCGGTTTCCCCATGAAATTCCAGAATTAGGTTAGCTCATTATACAAGTTCCCCTCCACCAGAATCTCGTGTAATGGGGTTGTCTCTAGTCCCTTTAAATTGCATGTGGTGACCAGACAAGGGTGGCCCCCTAGCTCCCCCTTCTCTTTAATATTTACCTACCTCTTATTAGGATGTTATCAGGTGCCCAGGGCATTTCGGGTATTTCTCTAGGTGAGCAGGTGGTTAAAGTTGTGGCCTAAGCAGATGATCTCCTGCTGCAAGTAACACCCCCACTCACTTCTATTCCCACTATTCTGAAGTTAATAGATGACTTCAGCAAGGTCTCAAACTATAAACTTAATGTAGGAAAGACTGTAGTTTTTCCTCTAAATCATAGGGTATACAAACAGGACATTATCGCGTTTGGGCTCACCTGGAAGTCTGACTATATTAAATACCTGGGTCTCCTTTTAACTCGGAATGCAGCTCGGCTCAGACAACTAAATATTGACACCCTGGTACATAAAATAGAGCTAGACCTTCGCAGATGGACCCTACTTCCCCTTTCTCTTTGGGACAGAATTAATTTAATCAAAATGAACATATTCCCTCATTTGTTCTACCCCCTCAACATGCTAAACATATGGCTCCCCCTGTCCTGGGTCAAAAAAGTCCACAGTATGATCTCTACTTTTATATGGGGTGATAAGAAGGCTAGGATGGCATTCCATAAATTAGCTGTTCTGAAAGCTAAAGAGGATTAAGGCTTCCCCATATTGGGCAATATTATTGGGCCAGCCAGGCCAACAAGTATCTCAGATGGCTGACCGCGGATCAAGTTTCCACGGAGGCCGCGTACACCCCGACCTGGTTAGCCGTCGAGTCCGCTTCCATAAAAAAACATGGCCTTTCCCCTGCTGTGGTTAGTTCCCTACCTGAATCTCTACGCAGATTCCCTATAGCTGTTTCAATCACGGTTCATACTCAATTGTGTGCATTTCTGAGATATGAGAATCTCAAGGATTTATTTCAACCCTTGACGGGTAACCCTAATTTTTTACTAGACAGTAAGCCTCTCCCAGCTAGTTGGCTCCCTCAGATAGGAGATTGCCATCTAGATGAGCTTATAACACCCAACAGTCAATGGTGTTCTTGAGCTGACATTATGCACAAGTTTATGATACCTCGCACAAGTATTTTCAAGATTTTCCAGCTTCGTCATCTCTTGGTTAAGGTAATGGGTTTGACTCCCCCCCCCCTCCGGTTACCCATATCAGCTTCCAAGCTACTGTACCTTAATGGAGTTAACGGGTTCGCCCCATGCTGTATCCAAAATATACAGTGCTCCATTTACCTGGGCCTATCCTGATAATTATGCTCCCGTTGCTTTTTGGGCCTCTCTCTTCCAGGGCAAAGACCTGGACTGGCCTCTCCTGTGGCAAAGTTGTCATAAGTTCCTCAAGCAGGACAGACTTAGACTAATGCAATTCAAAATTTTGCATAATATTTACTATTCTCCGCAGAGGTTGGCCAGATTGGGTTTGGTGTCCTCTCCTCTTTGCACAAGATGTCAGTCGCAAGAAGGAGACCTTCTTCACATTTTCTGGAGCTATTCTAAAGTTGTCCCACTCTGGACTATGATTAAACAGCATGTTGACCCTCTTTTAGGGCTCTCAGACTTGTTCACCCCCAAAATATGTCTTCTTGGGGATTTCTCCTCCATTTCGGTGGTGAACAGTAAGTATTATATAGCTTTAATGTCGTTGTCTGTCAAAAAAGTGGTGTTAAGACACTGGAAAGATACAGAGATACCAACATATCTTGAATGGTTTCAGGAGTTACTTGCGAATCTCAGAACAGAAAGGACCATTGCCAGTCTCTACAACAAAATTAAGAAGTTTGATAGGATTTGGGGCCCATTACAAAGTCTCTGTGAACTACAGGTTTAAGTATCATTAGGCCATATCCATAGGCACCGTGTTAAATGCATAAGGAGGCACTGGGTTGTTCGGGGTGGGTGTTGGGTAGGTGGGGGGAAGAGGAGAGCGAATCATCCTGTACTTTGTATCTGATGTGTGGGGATTATGGTCTATACTGCTATGATTCATTCTCTGTATTGGAAACTTTAATAAAATTTGAATTGAAAAAAAAAATAAGTACACAAATGTATACAATGAGTATGCCTGTCTACACCCTCGTTTACTAGAAATATCCAGGGTGAGGCTGAATGTAGGGGTAAGATTCTTTATCAGCTCTGCTCCATCACTGTGGAACACTTTTCATGCCTCCCTCCAAAATTGTTCCACACTTGGATGGTTTAAAAAAGGCCTCAAGGTGTATCTGTTCAAGTGCAGCTTGTGTTCCTGCAACCACTGACCTGGAGCTGCTGCCATCCCTCCATGCCCCTGGTTTTGCACTTGGTGGAGCTTGTCCTCTCTATTGTACTTTGTTTCTTACACAGCTTATTGCGTGGGTACCCATTTTGAATGTATAATACTGTGTTAATGCCTTGACATGTAATATGATCCTGCCTGTATACTGATCACCTGTACCCTTGTATATACTGTTTCCATGTGCTGGCATGTATCTGACTTAGCACACCTAGGTCATGACACCATGTATTTTCTGACTCTATATAATCCAAGTTGTTCTGTATTCTCTGTAAATAACTCTGAGTCACCCCTGAAAAGGGGATGTTTTGTTCCGGTGGGCCTACCTGGTTAACAAAATTCAATAAATAAAAATTCTTAGACATGTTATTTTAGAAAAATAATTGACCAGCCATTGTATGATATATTCATCATTGACAGTCAGTGTAAAGGATACCAGAGCAGCAGGAATACTGTAGTAGATAATCCTGCAACAACTGGATTTATCCATGTCACTCTAGGTTTATTATACTATGCACAATGCAGGAGTGCAAGTTCTATAGCCTCAGGACCACCAGTATAGCAGGAAAAATTATTGCAAAGTGGGTTTGTGTCTTTTGAAAACCTAGCACACAAAACATTATTCAGAAATGTTTCAAATTTATAGCTCACAAATGTATTTATTTTCTTTGGCTTGACAAGAAAGTCCAAATACTGTCTATACCCAAACCAAAAGCCATTTTCAGATTATTAAGAGGAAAATCTTGAATTCATAATCATGGCCAGATCCTTCGATTGTCTGACATTTCTGATCTGATTTTTTTTATATAACATTTATATTTGAGACTAATCATAACATTCTACTTGACATAGTTCCCCAGAGAGGTTAACTGGTATTCATTTCGGAGGGATGATATATAACCCAGACAGGCAGAATATTTACATCTACGGGAAGCCCATTTTTTCTGTTTCAGTAAGACAAAGTTTCACAATACTGTCCTCTGGTGCTCGTTACTTTAATCCAATAGTTCACTATAGATGACTCTACTAAAGTTTTGAAACTATTCAGCCCCAGCTCTTCCCTGATATATGGGGATGGAGTAGCTTTATTAAGTCCCAAAGAGGCTCTAAGAAGTTGAAGAGAGATTTTATTTTTCTATTTCATCAGCCTTATAAAGTCCCCAGATTTTACTTGTGCATTAAATTTTGGAGACAGAATCTGTAACAGAGGTTTGACACTATTGCCACCTAACTGAAAATTAAATTATTTTAGACATAAAGAGGTATGCCTAACTATTTGCATACATTTAGAGAGATGAAATGCCAAAACAATTGGCAGTAAAGTCTAGGCCCAGGTAACTACATCTGGCAACTGTCTGGGGTATCATATCCCAAACTCTCTATTTAGAATGTTTATCATTAGAACCAAAGATAACAATATGACTTTTCTGAAAATATATTATTAAAGCTAATGTATAATATAGAGAATAATGCACTGGGTGTGGTCTTTGATATTGTTAGTACTGAGGGGTGTGGGAAAAAAAAACATTCTTTCAGATTTACAATATTTTTTTTTTCTGTTTGTTCCAATATTGTCACTAGAATTAGTCATAACTGCTGAGTAATTGTGTTATTCAGCTGGGAAGGCTGACATAAAGAGCTGTGACATCATCACAGAACCATGCCTCTCCCAACGTTCCATGGACAGGAACCAGTTCACAGTATTACCAAGTGTACATGTAGAATTATTCTTTATTATGACATTGGTAGAGAAAACCCTGCATCCTGATTAGCAAGGACAAGTGCATTATAGGAGTATAATACACTATAAAAAAAAGGTAAGTCCTTCCAAACAGGATGCAGAGCATTAAAATAATTTTTGACCCTGTCTTTAGAATTAAACAAAAAAAAAAAGCATATGGACACCATATATTTGTTGCATCGCAGGTGGTTCGAATATTCCTCATAACGAGTAGTTAATACTTTTCTAATATGTATCACTGGCAGTTTTGTCACATCATACTGTGACCAGAATAAAATGCACTTTTTACCTTTACGTATGACTCTAGCTACTTGTTTAACTTATATTGGCACCTATCCTTTGCTGCTGCCTACCCGCCCAACCAGCATCTCATTCACTTGCAAATGTAACAGCTGAGAAGCACCAAGGTACAAACTTAAAGGAGAATAGCAGTTATCATGTACATTGTATGCCCATAATGTATGTCCCCAGATTACTTTTCGCTCAATTTGCGGTTATTAAAGATTGAAATGACAGTTTTGTTCACTTACTTTGCTGTCTCTTGTGAAGTGTGGTGCCTCGTGAAGATCTGCAGCATGTGTAGATGCTCTGCTACCTCTCTTGCTGTTGTGTGCTCATGCATGCACCGCCAGAGGTCATGGGTAAATGAGATATCGTTCCCACGCACTTGCGGTGCCGCGCTAGAAAGCCTGAAGCCTGCTGATATGCTTGGAAGCTGTTTTGCCTCTCTGCCATTGCACCTGTCATTCTTGGAGGCCTCTGAAACCTGCAGCCATGGTCATATACTCTCTATGAGGGAGGTGCTGAAGGATACGGACGATGCAGCTCTGATAAGCAGGTAGAGAATTAAAAAAAGACATGGTGTGCCTCGGAATGTTGTTGTGTGTGTGTGTGTGTGTTGGGGGGGTTACTGTGCTTTGGCAGATGTACAGTCATCCACCCAAGCACAGTAACACCCCCCCATACATATACCCACAAAACAACATTCTGGGGCACACCATGTCTTTTTTTTAATTCTCTACCTGCTGATTGGAGCTGCATCATGCGTATCCTTCAGCACCTTCTCATTGAGAGTTCATGGCCATGGCTGGAGGTTAGAGAGAGGCCTCTGAGAGTGACATCTTCAGATGTTCCCAGAAAAAAATAATTGGTTGGCCACGTTAGCTCATGTCTTCATGTATACAGGAGCCAGCTGTTTCTCCTGAGCCTGTCGCTGGCTGGAAAGCCCTTGTCATGAATTTGTCCTCTGCCGTTCGTGTAGTCGCACCCCCCCAAGTGACAGCCTGTGTTCTTCATTAGGAGTGCATCTCCCGCCACTCTATACCAGTCCTGGCATGTTGCTTGTGGGACATACAGACCTTCCTGATGCTGCAAATCATGTATGGTTACAGGTGCAGAACAGTCACTCCTTTGGGAGGTTATGCATGCAATGTGAAGGACTTGGGAACTGTAGCACCATGCAATTGTTTTCTGTTGCCATGGTGATGTCTGTGCTCCCTTTGTTCCCACCATTAGGTGGCTGTCATCAAGTAGTGAGCCTTTATTTTCCTGCTTATATCAAGTTTTGAGTACATGTATTTGTTTTCCACCAATAAAAAACTGAATTTGTCAAAACCGTACTGGTGTCTTGTTTTTTTTTTTTTTTTATTGTTGGTCCAACTGCTCTGTGGATAGGGCATGGGGACATTATGTCTCATGACAAAATTGTACTGCCAATACAGTGTGATTTCTGCCATGAGGCATAAGTCTGTTTTCTGTGGGGGGCTCTGCCCCCACATACCCCAGACTCCCCCACTAAAGATTCTCAACTCCGGAGGGGTCCAACTCGGGGAGCACACAAAAGTGGGAAAAATAAAAGATTCTGGGACCAGGAATCAAACCCAGTCCCAGATGCAGTGCCTGGTTTCCTGCTGCTGTGGCTTAGTTCTGTGAGCCACGGCAGCTGCTCGGTGGAAGTTGCTCCAAGCACTGGTCATATACTCTGCCTGGGAGAGCGCTACTGGAGCAATACCATGTACAGCAGTATATGTAGTATTGAACCAGTAGTGGTTACAGACTAGGCTGTAGCCATTTAGCTATAATGTCATATGCTATCAAGCGTGCGACATTGTGACACGGTAGGGTGGTTAGTCTGTATGTTGAAATCTGTATAAATCTTATAGTAATTTGTTGTGTTGCCTGTACCAGTTTTTAGATCATTTATAAACATGGCAACATGTATGGAACAGGGTTGTGGCAACACAACTGGTAAGAAAAACCGTGGTCTGAAACTGTCCTTTCATAGGCTTTCAGTGATCCTACATTGCAGCATCTTTGGCTACATGCTGTTGGAAAAACTGAATATGAAATACTGAAGTTTTGTCCCACAAGAAATTACATTTTCTGCTCTGCTCATTTCCTGCCTGATGACTTCTGCGTGTCATTATCCACCTTGTCTGACTGTCAGTATCTTCTTTTTTTTTATTATTTGTCTACTGAGGGGGTTGTCATATTTACTTGTGATGCCTGAGTGTTTTGCACATAGTACATTAAAATATGCAATGCGATCACTGCTGGTACCATGGGTACAAGTGTTGCCGAAGTGTATAACAGCAAATATGTTGCACAAGGATGCATTAGCTGGTGTGACGTTCTGGTGTGTCATACTGTATGCTTGGTACTTACTTGCTGCCTTGAAAAAGAGCCACTATTTGCATAGATTGGGGATGGGTGTTGTTCCATGCTTACCGTGTTGTGTACAACAAGCTGTGTCAGGTGCCTTATGTGACTGCTGGGGATGCATTTATGACTCCTCGCTGTTGAGGGTGTTGTGCAGAAGCTGAATGACAGGAGAATGAAGGGTGTATGTACAGTGATACTTTTATCTCCAGCCCTCCCCCTCAGTGGTTTGAGGATGGTGGATGTTGTAGTGCCCCATAAAGACTATATCACTGAAGAGGCACAGAACTATTGTCCCACCAGCCACTGTATCCCAGCTGCCTTTGTACTGTGCTTTGACATTATCATGTTGTCTGAAATAATAACTTCCATGTCCCTTTCCTCCTTTGTGAAGTACAGCAATTATTTATTTATTTTAACATCAGTTTAACAACCTTTGAGCCAGAGGCTCATTTACAAAGCTACCTCATCACAGAGAAGACAAACAAACGGTACAACAGTCAACAGACAGGCAGCAATACAAAGTACACAGTAGATGTCAGTCAAAGTTACAGGCATTTCTAAGGCAGTATAAATAATGCATACAGGTGAGTTAGGCATAATAGACAGGGGATAAAGGAAGATCGATTCAGTAGATGGATAGTGGAGGATGAGAGGAGGTCAACAGAGAGAGGAGAGCAGACAAGTGATGGTAGCACTAGTCAGGAGGTAAGAGTGCTGCTCAGCGAGCATTGTCAGGGAGAGAAGAAGGGTTAAGGGCAGCAACAGCTGCGTGAGGTGAGCAGGTGATTTCTGAGGCTGTATTTAAAATAAGATAACAAGGGGGCATCAGAGATTCCAGCAGGGAGGGTGTTATACCAGGAGGGGGCTCTATAGAGGTAAGCCCTTTGACCTTGTGAGGTTCTCACCCTCAGTATAATCAGTGCAGCTTTTCAGGAACTACGGGTATGCACTGTGGGGTTAGCTCGGTGGATAGTGTCAGACAGACCCTGGGGGGGGGGATAGACCATGGAGAGCTTTATAGGTTAGTTGGCAGGTTTGGTACATGAGGCACTCATCCAGGTTGAGTAGATTGGCCATGGAATAAAGAAGACAGGTATGGGTAAGTCTAGGAGCACCAGTTATAAGTCTACAGGCTTTGTTAAGGGTAAGGCGTATCTTGAGCAGGGCCGTCTGGTCAGCCGCACCATAGACAGGAAGGCCATAGTCGATTAGGGATATAACAGAGGAGGTGACTGCAAGGTGGAGGGCATCAGTGGGGATGCAGTTTTTATGATGATAGAGGATACCCAGTTGAGTGTTGGAGGCAGAGGTCAGGGCAGAGATTTGGGCATAAAAAGAGAGGGCAGGGTCAAAGGTTATACCTAGGTATTTATAAGAGTGAACTCATTCAATAGGGAGATTGAAGGTGGAGTGGACAGAGAGAGGAAAGTTACTGGACTTATTTTGGGGGTGGGCAAAGAGCATGGCTTTGGTTTTCTTTAGGTTGATGATGAGTCTGTGCTCAGTGAACCAGGCTTCTGCGTCATTGTAGGATTGCTGAAGAGAGTTCTGGAGTGAGATGGGGTTACTATCGGAGGCAAAGAGTACTGCGTCATCAGCATAGAGTAGGATTTTACTGGTACATTCACTGGGCAGGGAGTTGAGGAAGAAGGAGAAGAGCAAGGGTCCAAGAATAGAGCCCTGAGGGACTCCAGAACGGATAGGGCAGGTGCTGGAGAGTGTTCCACTAACTTTCACACATTGTGAGTGGGCTGACAAGTAGCTGGAGCACCAGGAGACTGGTCCAACGGCAAAGCCTAGGTGCCTAAGGGTAGCTAACAGGAGGGGGTGTGAGACAGCAGCAAAGGCTTTTGATAAGTCAATGAACACAGCACCAGCCAAGGAGCCAGAGTCCAGTGCGGTGTGCAGAAAGTTAGAGAACTCCAGGAGGGCAGTATTGGTGCTATGGCCAGCTCTGAAGCCATGTTGTTCAGGGTAAAGGACACCATATTTGGAGAGGTATTCAGAGATTTGGGTGGCCACAATTTTCTCTAAGGCCTTAGAGAGAGAAGAGAGGATTGAAATAGGCCGATAGTTGCCCAGGTGCGTCCTATCACCACCCTTGTGAATTGGGGTAACAGTAGCGACCTTCCAGGCAGAGGGAAATTGCCCTAGGCAGAGAGACTTATTAAAGAGGCAGGAGATAGGTGAGATAACCTGATCCAGGACCTGACGAAGAAGACAGGGATCAAGGGAGTCATTGCCAATAGTGTTGCTCTTTAAGGCTTTAAGCCTCCCCCCTTCATTTAGGTTTCCCACTATCCATTGATTGCACCCCATTTTCCACTACCCTCTGCCTCCTGCCTGTTAGTCACTTTCTAACACACTTTACTACCCTGTCTCCCATGCCCACCCTACCTATCTTCTTTATCAGGTAACTACAAAGTGGGGAGCATGGAGTGAGGGTGGATGGTTGAATGTTTACAGTGAACAGTAAGCAGTATTACTTCTTGCAGATAGTGCTTCATCATTGGAATGGACTGCTGTATGACTTGGTGATGGCCAGTACAGGTGACATTTAGAATAATGGCTGGGACAAACACAAGGGGTTTGTCAGTAACGGTAATTGAATGGATGTCACATGTGAGGGTGCTCCACAAGTTGAGGTACTAATATTCACAGCAGTTGTCATGGTTTTTCAACTTGTCCCTGTAATACAGGCAGCTGACTGTGGATTGTTGGAGGGCAGTTGTAGTGACTGCGCATAAAGGCCGCAGCATGGAAGAAGCAGTGAGGTACTGTGTGATCAGCCACTGTCCCTCCCAACTGCCTTATTACTATGCTTTGACATTATCATGTTGTCTGAAATAATAACCACCATGTCCCTTTCCTACTTTGGGTCTTTCACCAACTTTCCCCCCACAGGCCCTCCTCCCTCACCATCCTGTATGTTTAACCAAGATTTTGGTGTCCCAGGTGCATAATTTTGCACTTGTTTAGATGAAACTTCAATTGCCAGTCCTCAGACCATTTCTGAAGGCTCCTTAGTTACAGATGTTGCTGTCAGCCTCGAACAAGCAAACCTTTCCCTCTAGACAGTAGGAAATGTTGGTGTGTGTGTGTGTCTGTCATACCTATCAAACTTTTGTTCCCCAAATGTGGAACACTGCCTCTCAAAATGTGGAACAAATGAGCAAAATGTGGAACTCTTAATCAAATCTTTATCTAAGAAGCTCAGAACACTGTTAAAATGTTTGCATTTATGTTCAGAAAGTCTGTTATTAATTGAATTATATATTTTTTGCATCATTTACTATGGATTTTTGCTTTAAAATGTTAAGACTGAATGTGGGACAAGTCCTCACAATGTGGAACAGTGAGCTTTCGTGAAGTAAAATGAGGAACGTTCCTCGTAATGTGGTACAGTTGAGAGGTATGGTGTCTGTGTGTGTGTTTGCGTGTGTGTCTGAGTGTGTGTGTGTGTGTGTGTGTGTGTGTGTGTGTGTGTGTGTGTTTGTCTGCCTGATATTGTACTAGTCATGTGAGTCTGTCACTTGTGGGCCAGAGTGCCCAGAACTGTATTGTGGATGGCATGTCTGGTTGACGGTGTGAGTCGACTTCTGTGAGGCCTGGCTACCTTGCTGTGGTACAGAGGCTTATCACAATGGTGCTTCAACATTGTAACTAAAAGCTAGGCAATTTCAGTAGGTATGATTGCTGATAACTGAATCTGTGTGTGACCAATCACTATCTTCTGCTGGTGGTTGGGGAATGGGCTATAATGTGCTATATGTGTGGTGGTGGGAGGTGCGTGGTGTGTGTTTGTGAGTGTGTGTGTGTGTGTGTGTGTGTGTGTGTGTGTGTTTATCTGCCTGATATTGTACTAGTCGTGTGAGTCTGTCACTTGTGGGCCAGAGTGCCCAGAACTGTATCGTGGATGGCATGTCTGGTTGATGGTGTGAATGGACCTCTGTGAGGCTTGGCTACCTTGAAGTGGTACAGTACAGAGGCTTATCACAATGTTGCTCCAACATCATAACTAAAAGCCAGGCAATTTCAGTAGGTATGATTGCTGAAAACTGAATCTGCATGTGACCAATCGCTGTCTTCTGCTGGTGGTTGGGGAATAGGCCCTAATGTGCTTTGTGTGTGGTGATGGGGGGTGTGTGTGGTGTGTTTGTGCATGTGTGTCTGTGTCTGTGTGTGTGTGTGTATGTTTACTAACAGTAGAGAGATATCATGATATGTGTTGCAATGTCTGATGCATAGATTGTTCTTCGTTTCACAGATGGTGAACAACAGAGACGTCCTTGTTTACGTGAACATTCTGTTCCCTCCATCTTCCATCACTGGAGCTCACAACATGGACAGTTGGAATTGATGTCAATGCAGGTAATTATCCTATTGGTGTGAGCCTTGACTAGAAGGAATGATCCCATATGTGTAATGAAACACCCATGTTAATTATGTAATTTACAGCCACAGCTCATCAGTAGTACCTGAAGCATGTGACCATGTATGGTCACTGTCCACTCAAACAGTGCTTCAAAGGGGCCGATCATATAGCGCTGCATTACTGACTTCTGTCATGAATGCACATACAGTATAATTCCATGCCTTGAATATGCCTGTTCTGCTGCAGTTGTGGCATCATTTTGATGTCAACAGTACAGCACAACAGCTTGTAATGCTCCCCCATATTTGTGGTCCAATATCCATTTAAAGGACATAGGAAATGATTTATGCATATTTAACTGTCTTTCCATCGTTCTTTCCATGGCAGTTATGTATTCTGATATGTTATGATGATTTGATGCTAAATAAATAATGTAGCTTGGGGTGCGCTCAGATCTACATTGAGTTCCACTGTCCTCACCAGGCATGGGTCTTGATTTTCATATCTATAAGACATTGATTGACAGCACAGAGTCCCATTCCTTGCCATTCATTTGAATGGCCTGGAACAGAGTTTGTGATGTCATATAATGTTCAAGCAGTATGAAGACAGACAGCAGCAACTGCTCAGCAGAGATAGATTCAGGCTAGTTACAAAATCAAGTGTTCAAAAGTTTATCTGAATAATGGGTATCCAATAACAGAACAACTGTAGGGCATCGAGAGGTGTAAAACTCTTCCTATCAGCTGTAAGCATTTCTCATTTTGTCCCAACTTGCACTGCACACATGTGAAGGACTCTGTATTCTCCTTTGTCTGCACTACCTTGTTTTGTGTGACTTTCTATACTGGGAATAACACATACAAAATATTGTGTGTGAGCAGTCATACACAAACACGGATATTCTTGTATGTCGAGGTTCACTTGGTAACAGAGAAAGTGAACAAGTGCCATACCGATGACACTTGATACCAATGAAACCTCTCTGCACAACAATATACTTGCTTTGTATGACTGGTCATATACAGTCCTCTAAACAGTATTTAGTGCATCACTGCTATATACATACAGGTAACCTTTTCACAATGCTGTTGTACCACAATTGACATGTCACTGAATGGTAATGTACCCTTCAAAGGCAGAACAGCATTCTTCACCTTTGTTCTTCTGTCAAACAACACGCGCCCTCCACACACACACACACATATACCAACAGATATTATCTTGTCTTAGATCATCACAGCTGAAGTGGACTGGCTTTTAGTTACAATGTATGAGCAACATTGTGATAAGCCTCTGTACCACTTCAAGGTAGCCAAGTCTCACAGAGGTCCATTCAGACTGTCTGTCTTCCATGCAATCTATCATACAGTTCTGGGCACTCTGGCCAGTGACTGACATACTCACACAACTAGTAACATAACACACAAACACACACAGATGCACACACACATACACACACACAAACACACACACCATGAACACCCATCTGCAGTCCCTTTCACAGCCACTGTTCACCACCTGCCCTCTCCCTACAACACCCATACTCAGCACTATATGCCAGTTCTATGCCCTCCTAATTCACAACACAGTTGTGAAGCACACCAGTACGTCTATCAGTCATTTACATAGTTCCACCTCCATCTGTGTGCAGAACTGCACTATCATTTTTCCCTTGTATGTGTTTCATCGCAACCTGTGTGGCATGTACTTCTGCATTTCTCCTTCCTCTGTAGCACACACCCTTTTGATACCTTACTGATAACCTTGACAATCATGTCCCCCCTTTCACACCATGTTGTAAGTGTGTACACATTCAGTTGATGAAACCTCTGTTCATATGTCTTCCCCTGCTTCCCAGTCCCAGTGTATGATGACTGATTTCCTTTCCTTTTCATCCTATTAAATCAAATCAAATCAAATCAGCTTTATTTTTATAGCACCTTTCGAAACCAAGACGCTGTACATGAAACCAAATACATCAAATATAAATAGAATTAAAACAAGGCATTAAAAATAGATCATCCATAACTAGGGAAGGCTAAGTTAAATAAATATATTTTTAACTCAATTTTAAATCTACTGACGATTGGGCATTCTCTTAAATGACGAGGTAGAGAATTCCACAGGGTTGGAGCAGAAAAAGAGAAGGCACGATAACCAGATGTCTTCAATCGTACCCTAGGAATCTCCCGCAATCCCTCATTGGTGTATCGGAGAGGATGGAGGGAGCAGTAGGGTACCAGGAGATCTTGCAGGTAACTGGGTCCCTGATCATGTAGGGCTTTAAAGGTTAGCAAGACAACCTTAAAGGTGATCTACCACTGAACAGGCAGCCAGTGCAGCTCACGGAACACAGGTGTAATATGACTGGTTCTAGAAGTCCCAGTCAAAAGTCTGGCTGCCACATTCTGCACCCACTGCAGGCAGTGGATATCAACCCCTGGTAGCCCTAGGTAGAGGAAGTTGCAGTAATCAAGACAGGTAGTGACAAAGGCATGGACCAGTGTTGAAGATCATCTGGAGGAACCACATGTTTCACCTGGGTGATATTCCTCAGATGGTAAAAAGAGGGTTTGACGACAGCTGACACCTGAGATTTTGAGTCAGGCCATCATCAAAAATAATGCCCAGGCTAGGCACCCGATCTGAGATAGTGAGCGACATACCACCAAGTAACAAGCCTGATGGTTGTCCAGCCCCCAAACCCACCCCCGGATGACCTAGATCCACTACCAGCACTTCTGTCTTGTCTGGATTTAGTCTCAGCCAGCTGGAACTCATCCAGGATCTGATCTCAGTAAGGCAATTATTTAGCACGGAGAGTGCATCATTCTGTCTGGGCAGAAAGGACATATACAACTGAGTATCATCTGCATAGCGGTGAAAACTCAGACTGTATCGCCTGATGATATCTTCCAATGGCAGCATGTACACTGCAAACAACATGGGGGCCAAAATGGAACCCTGTGGCTCCCCACAAGGCAGGGAGTGAGCACCAGATGAATAAATTCCAGTGTCAACTCCCTGAAACCTGCCCTTGAAGTATGAATGGAACCATTTGAGGACTGTACCAGACAGCCCACAAAAAAGCCACAGGCACTCCAGCAACACACCATGGTCTACAGTGTCAAATGCAGCAGAGAGATCAAGAAGGACCAGAATGGTACGTGCCTTTCAATCTCTGGCCATTAGGAGGTCATTCAATACCCAGACAAGTGCAGTCTCCATGCTATGCTTCTTCCTAAAACCAGACTGGAAAGTATCATAAATATTGTGAGTTGTAAGATGATCATCCAATTGCAGCACAGCCACCTTTTCAATAACCTTACCAACAAATGGCAGGTTAGAGATAGGCTTGTAGTTGGCCAGACAATCTGGATCCAAGGAGGATTTTTTAAAGGAGTGGTCAAATGACCACCTCCTTGAGGGGGTCAGGAAAGACCCCCCTCTCCAAGGACTTCCAGACAATGTCAGCAAAGATTGGGAAGATAATATCTACACATCCCACTAAAAAGGGTGTAGGGCCCGGATCCAAACTACAGCTGGTTGGGTGCAATGTTTGGACGATCTTCACAATGTCAGTGAACTCCGTCCGGCAGAAATCTGACCAGATAGACCGAGTGCATGCCACTTCCTGTTGACCACTGCAATCCCTCATAGGAGAGGTCGGACCGATGCCAGACCTGATGCTGGCAACCTTATCTGCAAAGAATCGAGCGAACTCCTTGCATCTCAGCTGCGAAAAAGCTTCTCTGGGCTAGAGACAGATTGGATTGCACAATCTGTCAGCAGTTCGGAAGAGCTGAGCTGGTCAATTCTGTGCAGCAGAAATCACCCTGGACAGGAATTCTGCCTTCTTAGGGGTGATTTCTGATTGATAGCCATCATGATGTGCCATCAACCTAAGCCTGTCACCATCATGGCCGGACTGCCACCAGGCTCTCTCCATCCTTCGGCCAACTCACCTCAACTCCTTCAAAAAGCCATCAAACCAAGGTAACAAATACTGAGCCCATCATATCCTCTCAAAGAAGCATGGCAGTCCATCCTCAGGGTACCACAAGCAGCAGCATTGGCATGTAGTGTTGTGTAGATATGTATGATTTTGCAAACCAGTGGCCAGAAACACCTGAAAATGTGTATAAGGATCATACATACAGCAGCAAATCAAAGGAGGATACAGAAATACAACATGGACATGAACAACTGGGATCAAGTTAGTGTGACCACATTTTGGTTGGCTTCGTTGATGTGAATCTTGATGCCAGCCTGCCATTGCCAGCACCACTAACCTCGACTACGCTGAAACAAAGCACTGCTAATGAAACCATCCATGACCACAGTGTCTCCATGCTGTCTTCACAGACATTTGGGTTGATGGAAATGCATCATTTGTTGCTTGTACCATCCTCCAAGTCAGACTTTGAAGAGTATATTGGGCCAATGATGATGACACATTTTCCTGCAGCGATGGCATCGTGAATGAGAGTAAGTTTCTTGTTTTTAAAAGTTCACTTCTAACACTTCTTAGCATGCTGTTGTGCCAAATCTGTCATCTACCACTGATGTTGACTGACAGCTTTGTACGTGGAACCATGTATGTGGCCAACTTCTGCTGCTGCAATAGCCATGGCTTCATGTGGCAGTCGCAACTTTTGATCAATAAAATGGGTGCTGGAAATCTTCTGCTGTCTTCCAGCATTCAATATAGTGGAAACATCTACAACCAAATGGCGCAGTTCTTGAAATTTGGAGGTATTCCATTCATTTGTGAGTCCCAATACCTGAACATCCAAAAGACCTACAGTACATGTTCCCAGTAGTGAATAGGGCATGGCTAAATAAGAAGAAGGAAACATGGGAAACACTGAAGGACAAACAACTGACAGTAGTTGGAGAAGGCCGTTGTGACTCACCCGGACATAGTGCAAAATACTGTACATGCACAGTTATGGATATGCATACCAATGCCATACTAAAGTCATCGCTGGTGCAGGTGTCAGAGGTATCTAGCTCCAACATAATGGAGAAAGAATGTTTCATACGTTGCATGGCAAGCATCTTGGATGCTGATATAAGTGTTAAAACAGTGGCAACAGATCGACACTCCTAAATAGCCTGCTTGATGAACAAGGGAAGCACATTTCTGGGTGTTCAACATCAATATGATGTGTGGCATGTTGCCAAATCTATTGTCAAGAAACTCACTGCAAAGGCCAAGCAAAGACACTGTGAGAAACTCATGCCATGGATCAGATCATTTCTGAACCACTTCTGGTGGTCTGCCAATACCTGCTGTGAAAGCAGCCCACTTCTTAGCGAGAAATGGATTTCCGTACTCGAGCACACTGCAAATATCCACTCATGGCATGTTGCGTTGGAGTACCGCAAATGTGACCATGGTCCACTCACAGAAGCTGAACGTGATAATGCTGACTGGCTCACCAAAGGGGAATCAGCAAATGAGTCACTAAAAAGTGTTGTTCTAGATACCCGGCTCCTGAAAGACATGGACAAAATAACGCAATTTTATCACACGAGGAATATCGAGGTTTTCAGCTCTCTGTTGAATAAATACTGCACCAAAAGGCAGCATTTCAGCTATCATAGTATGCTGGCATGGACACAGCTGGCAATGCTGGACTACAGCAAAAATTGGAACCTGTCACAGGCAGTGATAAAGACAGGGAAATTCAAGGGAAAGCCATGACACAAGTTTGTCTTCTCCAAGCTGACAAAACAATGGATTGTTAAAAGTGTCAAGGTTCACAAGACATATAATTATGTGGGATAGTTGCTGGATGATGTACAAATGAGGCAGGGCATCTTATGTGAGGTACCTATTATACAGGCACCAGAACTACTGGCCAATATTGCCAGCACAAAGAGGCCAGCAAAAGAGGATTTGCTGGAAAAACATTTCTCCAGATTTAAGCACAACTGAAACATGTACCAACACCCTCTGATGTTTAATAACAAGGTATTAAAGAACTGTTGTTCTACCGTCCATGTAAAACATCTGCATGGCAGCAGTAAAACAGACTTTGAACATGATTGTCACCTGTCACTGTGTTTGTATTTTGTTATGTATAATGATTTCCAATGATGATCATTGGGAGGGTAAATGTATTGCCATGTCATTGACAGGGTGCATAGAGACACATTAAATTTACATATGTGTTTCAATTATTTGATGTGTGTACATGTGGCAATAACAGTGCCATAAACATGGCAATGGATCACCAGTTTGCAACAGTTTCAGTGATGTCATGTGGCCACTGTGCATGACTGCATCACCACTGTGTTTTATTCTCAGTCCAGGTGATGACATGTCCCCTGTCTCTCTTCTATCCTCCAGAGTATACATATTTAGCTCTTTTACTGTCATCATAAGTTCTATCACACAATCCCACAGTTTGATTTGTTGCTCTTTGCTGAACTGACTACAGTAGTTTGATGTCACTTGTCCAGTACGGGTGCCACAACTGCATGCAGTAATAGAAGTGCAGCCTCAACAGGGACATATAAAGGCCCAATATTACTTCTCAACATGTGGATGTAATCCCCCTAGCTGTGCACCTTGGCATCCTGTTAGCCTTATCCGCTGCATTCATATACTGTGCCGACTGCTGCACGTGGCCGTTCACCAACACCCCCAGATCCTTCTCCTCGTTGGATGTTGACATTTTGATACCATTCACCCAATAGCTGTATCCGTTGTTTTTTCCGGTGAAATGCCTGACCTTTAACTTCTTGGCTTTGAACACAAGCTGCCAGGTGTCCAACCACTACTCCAGTGTTGCAAAGTCCTCCTGCAGTAATGTGCCGCCCTCATCCCCATCAACCTCAGTACAGAAGTTGGTGTCTTAGTCGAAGAAGGCTGATATTATTCTTGATCCCAACTGCTATGTCTGTTGTTGATGAAAATTTTAAACAGGAGTGGTCCCAGTTCTGATCACTGTGTGACACCACTTGTCAGTGCCCTGGGGTTCAATGCTTTTCCCCCAACAACAACCCTCTGTTGCCTGTCCCTCAGCCAGTTTTCAACACATCAGCCTAGCTTCCACCCTATACCAAGACTCCTCAACTTGCAGGTCAACCTTATGCGTGGCAGTGAATGTAAGGCCTTGCTGACATCAATGTAGGCTACATGTAACGCATGTCCCTCGTCCACTGCTGTCATGAGCCAGTCCAAAAAATGAACCAAGATGGTCTGACAGGATCTGCCTCCAATAAACCCATGCTGACTGTCATCTTGCACATCACAGTCCACAAGAAACTGCACAAGCATTTCTTGGAGGATAGATTCCATCACTCTCACCACAACTGTGGTGAGGCTACAGGTCTGTAGTTCCCAGGTTCGCCCTTGTGCAAACTGCTGTGTACAGCTAGCATGTTCTCTGTGCACACATCCCGTATTTAGCGAGGTGTGGGACAGATCAGCCAGTGGCTCTGTCAGGACCTGTGCCAGCCCCCCCTTCCACACCTTGAATGTACCCCATCTCCACCAGGTGCCTTGTCTACTTTCAGGGACCTAATACACTCCAGCACCCTTTACACTGTGACTACCCCATGTGTAGTTGTCTCACCCCCATTTCTGCACCCCTTTCATTGCAGGTATGGGCCCATCACTCTCCATTTTGCACACAGAAAAGAAGTACTTAATGAGTTCTCTGCCCCTTTGTCTACACATCCACTGCCTTTCCAGATTCTAAGTATTTCATCATTGCACTTCATCTTTTCCCACATATACCAGAAGAAAGGCGTTTCCCCTTCCTTAATTACTGGTGCTAATTTACTTTCCCTTCCTGCCATTGCAGTCCTGAATGGTCTGCTCACTTCCCTGGATTTGCTCACATTTTTCTCCCTATCGTCTGCCTTGTTGGTTCTCTTGCAGGTAAAGAAGGCCCTACCCAAAAGCTATCTCCCAACTGTCCACTTATTCTACCCTCAACCCATAACCGGGACAAAGTATGCAGAATGATTTCTGTGGGCTTAGGTCCAGTGGACCTCCTCTCCTGATTCACTCCACCTGTAGTCTTATATCTCACTGTCATACTAATAGTCAGCCTGAATTTTGTAACACTTCTGTATCTATTCCTGCCCCTCATTCACATCATCCAGCAGTACAAAGCATTTACCCAAGTGCCAGATGTGGGAACTGAACCCACAGTCCTCTGAGCTTCTAGCCTCAGAGGCGAGTGTGCTACCTACAGAGCCACTGACGCTGTTAAATTGATTGATTGATTTTACCCAAGTGCCAGATGGTGGTACTATTAATACAGTCCATGTACCACTGCCAACACCCACAAACCTGTCTGTGTTTGCCTGTGATTTCTTTATGATGTTATATGTGTAATTCTTAAAATGCTGTTGCTGTTTTAACATGTTTTGAATTAAAATGTTATAGGTAACTAACTGATCCTGTTTAAGAAGAATGATGGATTGAAGTGGCTGTTAGATATGTAAATGGCTTTAATTTGGACTAAGTGTTAACAGTACAGTTTACTCACTCGTTGACTATGATGATGTTTACAGTAATAACAGTTTTAAAAGTGTTGAATTTAATTTTTTACGCAATGCAGAAATGATACACACATTGTATTCAAAGGTAAATGTCAGATCATACAAAATAAAGTTGTGCATGTAACATCATGCCCATAACAGTTAACAATGTGTAACAACAAGTAATGTGTGAAAACCGTGTTTCTGGTACAAAGTCATTGTAAAGAACCATGATAAACAGCCACTTTCGATTTGGCTGTCAAACCGATTGTGAGCTGAACTCCTCCAGTAAGGAGTTGGCCAGCAGTTTGTCTTCATCATCTTCATCAGCCTCTCTAAAACCTTTGTATATCCCAGTAGCCTCTGGCCACTTTGATCTAATGGCTGTGACTGCACATGCAGGGATGACACAGCGGATTTTTCTGCCAAGGATATCATGTACTCAGTGGGTATACTGAATGTATGCAGCTAACCTCATCGACCTAAACAGTGGAGCAACAATGGTTATTAAAACAGTAATAAGGAAAGCAAGACTGTTGTACTTATCATAACAGATTGAATCACAGGACACAGAAGGTTAAGGGAGGAATAGTGAAGATTAATAAGGGAGAGGGGAGGTGGGCAGAGGGAGACAGTGAAAAGGCAGAGATACTGAATGAATACTTTTGCTCAGTATTCACAAAAGAAGATAAGGAGGAGTTACCTAAACCAGACAATAGAAGCACTCTGGGTAGGGGGGTTGACTCCAGTCCATTTACAGAAGAAAGAGTCCTGAAAGAACTCCTAAAACTCAAGGTGGACAAAGCAGTGGGACCTGATGGGATTCACCCCAGATTCCTAAAAGAACTAAGGGAGGACCTAGTGACACCACTGACCACACTTTTTAACAAATCATGGGAGGATGGGGTGGTGCCTGAGGACTGGAGGAGGGAAGATGTGATTCCCCTTCACAAAAGTGGGGGCAAGACAGAAGCAGGAAACTACAGTCCTGTAAGTTTGACCTCAGTGGTAGGGAAAATGATGGAATCACTTCTGAAAGAAAGAATTGTTGAGTACCTAGAGATCAGCGGGGCACAGGACCCAAAGCAGCATGGATTTACAGCAGGAAGGTCATGTCAGATGAATCTAATAGATTTCTTTGACTGGGTGACCAAAGTAATAGACCAGGGAGGGGCTGTGGATATGGCCTACCTAGACTTTAGCAAGGCATTTGACACAGTCCCACACAAAAGATTAATAATCAAGTTAGCCAGCCTGGGAGTGGGTCCCAGGGTGGTAGCCTGAGTAGCAAACTGGCTGCACAACAGGACACAGAAGGTAATAGTGAATGGAACACATTCCGAAGAAAGGGGGTCACTAGTGGAGTACCTCAGGGCTCAGTACTGGGTCCAGTCCTCTTTAACATCTTTATAGGTGACATTGCAGAGGGTCTGGAGGAAAGGTATGCCTCTTTGCAGATGACACAAGATCTGTAACAGAGTTGATACACAAGGGGGTAGAAAGGATGAGAAGGGACTTGGTAAGGTTGGTGGAATGGTCAGACATATGGCAACTTAGATTCAATGCAAAGAAGTGCAAAGTAATGCACCTGGAAACAAAAACCCAGGAGAAGAGTACACAATAGCAGGGGAGGTACTAACAACAACAAAAATGGAACGGGACCTGGGGGGAGTCATATCAGATGATCTAAAGGTGGGTAAGCAATGTGAGAAGTCAGTAAGGAGAGCCAGGGGGATACTGGGATGCATAGGAATGGGCATCGCAAATAGAAAAAGGGAAGCGGTTATCCCTCTGTACAGACAGTTGGTGAGACCCCATCTGGAGTAGTGTGTGCAGTTTTGGAGACCTCATCTATACAAGGACATAGACAGGATGGAAGCAGTCCAGAGGAGGGCAACTAAAATGGTGCAGGGTCTGCATCAGAAATCATATGAAGAGAGACTGAGAGAGCTTAATATGTATACCCTTGATGAAAGGAGGGACAGGGTGGACATGACAGAAATGTTCAAGTACCTCAAGGGAATCAACAAAGTCCAGGAGGGTAGCATCTTTCAGAAAAAGAGATGTGTAAGCACAAGGGGGGCACAATTTAAAGATAGAGGGGGGACGGCTCAGGGGTAATGTGAGGACATTTTTTTTCACGGAGTGAGTGGCGGATGCATGGAACCACCTTCCTGGGGAGGTTGTTGGGTCTAAAATGGTAGGGAATTCAAATATGCATGGGACAGACATAAGGCAATTGTAGTGGTGGGTGGCAGGAAGTAGGCTGTTGGTTAACTAGAATCTGCAGCTTATCCAGTAAGTAGGGAAATGGGTAGACTGGGTGGGCCAAGTGGTCCTTAACTGCCGTCAAAGTCTATGTTTCTATGTCTACCATGTGGGAGCACTGGTGGGTGGACTGGATGGATGGAGGCAGCTGAGGGCATGCCTAATCAACCTGGAGGACTTGTCAGAGAGGTGGCGGGTGGTGGTGTTCCATGCAAACAAGTGTCAGGTTGTGCAGTTTGTGGTGAACAAGCCAAGAACACAATACTGGCTGGGAGTGGTTAAGCTAGTGATAACTGAGGAGAACAGGGACATAGGCATGATGGTAACAGGGACCATGAGTAACACTGCTGAGTGCATTACAGTGGCCACAAAACCAATCAAAATGCTGGAATGCATGGTGAGGGTTTTTTGATCAAGGCTAAGAGAGGTGATCTTGCCCCTCCACTTATCGCTATTAGGGCCACAGTGACAGTACTGTGTACAGTTTTGGACACCATACCTGAAGCGTGATATCAGGTTATTGGATGGGGTGCAGAGCAGGGCACCGAAACCGAGGTATTGAATGAAGGGAAGATAGTATTACAGCAGACTGGACACTGAAATATTTACGCTATGGTGGACAGAAGGGACGGGGGTCCAGCATGGTGGTGCTGAGGGTTGAGGCGCTGGACACCACACCTCACACCATGCCAGTGGCCTGGGTTCAAGAACAGACTCAGGGACGCCGGGGGTCAGAGGGGAGAGAGAGAAGGATCGAGCATCCCAATGGATGCTCTCCTCCTCCTCCTGGGGTGATTCCTAGGGTGTCCTGAACACCCGATGCACCTGTGCCTGAGGAAGCTTGGGCATCGGTGCACAAGTGGCTGTTCAAGAGACAGGGAGGGGAGGCCATTGTGGGCATTTCACTGTGGCATACATTAGCGCACCGTATGTCTGGACGTCTGTCCTATGTGTCAATGCCCTCAGGGGAAGGAGGGACTAAGGGGAGAAAATGGAAGAAAACCCTCTCAGTCCAAGATGACGACCGATCCAACCCTCAGATCGCCTACCCGCAGGAAAGACACCATTGTGCAGGCACTCCAAGGAGAGAAGGAGTAAGGTAGGAGGGATGCAGGAGTAAGCGGGGCACTCTAGGGCCAGATTCTGTGGGAGGGACCTATGGGGATGATCAGGGTCTGAAGGAGTGGAACAAGGGGGCAGTAAGGTGGGATAAAAAAATGAAAGTGAGAAAAAAGGGACGGGGGACGTGATAGAGATATTCAACTATCTGATTCGAGTCCATAAGGGTGGGTCACATGGTGTCAATTAACTTTGGAGTGTGAGGGACACCAGGGGGCACAGGCTAACAATACATGTGGTAAGAACTGGGATGGTTTTAATTTATATTATTTCTGTGTCCTCTCATGGCCCAACTGTCTCCCACTCACATAGCATTGAGCACATTCAATTTTCAGCTTAGTTGATGCCACGTTATCTCTCCTTAAGTGACTAGCCTCATACACCCGCTTGCTACCCCATCCTTTAAAACCTGGCTGCTGTTCATTTCGGTAAAAAAAAAATCCAGTGTAGTCGGGGAGAGAGACAAATCATTTGTCACAGCTTCCATCATTTCCAAAGACAACACTATCCTGACAGTGGTCTAGCATTGTGAAACCATCTGTATTAAACCATTTACCCTCAATGTCCTCCAGCTGTGACTATGGATTTCAGTTTTTTAAAAAATAATTTGTTCCATGCTACACCTCGTGCCACACCAGGGAGACCAGGGCAGGGTGGACCATACGTCAGTGGGGGACCTAAACAGAGGTGGGTCTCAGCATGCCTCTGACTCATTGGCTCTCCTAGATGCCGACATCAGCAGAGCTCATAGAGGAGGAAAAATCATCAGGCACTCCTAGGCAACCAGACCTCTGGTCCCTTACACAAACAGGACATGGGCAGACTACACTGTGTGCGCACTTACTCACCTGAAGTTGACGGAGGTAAGGGGAGCCTTCTTCACCCAAACCATGGTGTTATGCGTTGCATCTAGAAAAAAGACAGTATTACCGTGGCACTCGAGGAGCAGACACAAGATGCTTCTGGAGGGTATGGGTCTTAAGGGATCTGAGATAGTGGAGCTAATGAGGGAAGGTAGGAGGATAAACAATAATAAAACAAAACTTGTTAAACAGAGGAATGTACAACATGATTACAATACCTATTAGGCACTGGTGTTGCTGGTTGTGGGTGACGATAACAGGAGCAGATAGTGATCAGTGCTAGGCGTACTACAAATGGGTCCAAGCAACCAGTAGTAAAGTATGGATTTTGTGTGATGCACATCACACCATCCAGCTTGTCTCCCAGTTGATGACCAACCTCAGCACAGCAAAGGTACTCCCTGATAGTTGGCATAATGATGCAGTTGCTGCATGTGCACCAATTGAGGTCATCAAGGTGACTTGGCAAACTTTCTGCCTCCTCATCAGATGAGCTGGTGTTGTGACTTGATGAATCACGTGGTTGCTGCCTCTGTGGCTGAAACATATATGGCCTAATGTTGCCAGATGCAGCAGCTGCACTTTCAAAAATCTCCCTACAGATCTGCTCTGCCTCACTGTCACTGTTACCCAAAGTACTGCTGCTTTCCTCTGATACATGCTCGATGGACACAGTGGCCATGGTTTCTGTAAGACAATTGCAATGAGTGTCAAAATACATTACTCAGAACTGCTATCAGAAAGAAATAATTGCATTTGTATATTGGAATGCAGTTCCATGTGTACACAGAGACATACAGTCACACACCAGGCACCACCCACACACAACACAGGATAGCACGTTCACCACCCAGCACCCAAACACAAGTATCAGAGGTCCATTCACACCACCAACCATACATGCATTCTGTCATACAGTTCTGGGCACTCTGGCCCATAACGGACAGACACACATGAATATTTACATCGCAGAGACACACGCACACACACACACACACAGACAAACACACAGACACACAGAAACACACACAGATACAGTCACACACACTCCAGGCCCCCCAACACACAGCAAGATAGCACGTTCGCCACCCAGAACCCGAACACAAGTATCAGTCCCACACCCTTATTATGTTTTCTGAAATCATCCCAACTGAACTTGGCTGGCTTTTAGTTACATAGTTGGAGCAACATTGTGATAAGCCTCACAGAGGTCCAGTCACACCGCCAACCATACATGCATTCTGTCATACAGTTCTGGGCATTCTGGTCCATAACGGACAGACACAGGAATATTTACATCGCAGAGATACACACACAGACACACACACACAGACAAACAGACACACACACATACACACCCAGATACAGTCACACACACACACTCCAGCCCCCCCCCACATAGCAAGATAGCACGTTCGCCACCCAGCACCCGAACACAAGTATCGGTACTACATCCTTATTATGTCTCCCAAAATCATCCCAACTGAACTTGGCTGGCTTTTAGTTACAATGTTGGAGCAACATTGTGATAAGCCTCTGTACCACGGCAAGGTTGCCAGGCCTCAAGGAGGTCCATTCACACCACCAGCCATACATGCATTCTGTCATACAGTTCTGGGCACTCTGGCCCATAACAGACAGACACACAGGAATATTTACATCGCAGACACACACACACACACACACACACACAGACACACACAGAAACACACAGAAACACACACAGATACAGTTACATATACACACTCCAGGCCCCCCCACAGTTCTCACACACACACAGACACACAATCTGACTCACACACCATGCCCCTCCACACACACCACAATGCACAGAGACACACACACACACACTCACAGTAAGACACACAAGATATTGGTTCGACTGGAAATTAAAAATCAGAACATGCATTACTGTGCACCTATGAAAGTCTCTAGGTCACCCCCCTCCAACATCTGTTTTAGTTAATGCTGCCCAAAGACTATTGGTTCTTGAATACTAATGTTTTACTTTTCTTGGTTGATGCCTTCATATCAATTTGGTCATGACCCTCATTTACAACACAGATGCAATGCAAACATTATCCCACTCCTGCCCCTCTTTTTACTTTGTGTACATTTCTCTACCCCCACCCACCACTGCTACAAACATCACCACCAGTACATGGACCCATGTTTTGATTTCAGCAATAGACTTGCATCTTAAATGGTGAAATACTGACTACAGGGCCCACTACACACATCTGCGATCATGGCCACAATCAGAACAGCTACTGAACCACATCACCCAGGAAGAGTTTGACCTTGTGATATGCACCGATGAAGCCTACAATGAAGTATTGAATCCTCCCCATGCTTATCTTATGTCACAATAACAGCTATTGCCAAAGCCAATAACAATCCTTGCTCTGCCCATCCTAACATCCCATTAATACCAACTAAAAGCTGTCTATGTTCATCATTGCTAAATGTGTAGACACACTCATTCCAACCTTCATACACAGAGCACATTGGTGCTGGTAGACTACAACATGATGTACAACATCTGTTTAACTGTGCATGTCATCCACCAGATGCAGCAATCCAAAACCCTATAACTACTGTCAAGCCTCGACTCAGAAAAGGATTCCGACCGGGTCACCTGGTACTTAGTCTAGTCTGTCTTGGGAACACTGTGATTACTGTACTGGATTAATTTATCCAATTCCTGCAATGGCACTGTTCCTCCCCCCAAAGCATGCATGAAGTTAAGTAGGCACCATTCCTCAGATTTTCAACTTAACAGGGCAACATGCTAGGGGGCCCCATATTCCCCCATTACTCGTGGTTTACATTGAGCCTCTGGCTCAGACCATTTGGGTGGCCACCACTTCCAGGACATATCAGTGTGGGGGGGACATCATATTTGCCTGTACACAGACGGTGTATTTTTATACCTGCAAGATGCTGAAAAGGCACTGCCTTCAGTGTTTGCACTGCTTCATATGAGAAAATATACCAATATGGGGAACTATCCAGTTATCGTCTGAATAAGTGGATCTAGGATGGCAGTATAGCCTACAGGTTATAATACAGAGCTGTGAATGAGCTTGATACATCCTGCAGAACTGGGTTTGAGTCACAGAACCTCCACTTGCATACTGTGTGACTTTCAACAAGTCACCACCACAGTGCTCACAGGTCACCCATGAAAACAATGACTTGTGCCTAGTGGCACTTACCCAGTTACAAAAAATAGTAAATAATAAGACATGCCAAGCATCGACAAGTGCCGCAATTTCTCCCCAATGGAGGTAGCATGCCTGTAAGGACCACACTACATTTTAGCAAACACCAGTAGTAACAGCTCAATTGCTACCTAAATAGGAATCCAAATGCTGGAGAGACTGTGGAGAAAATAGGGACACTCATATTAATGTTATGTGGGCATGCCGTCACCTGAAGCCCTTCCCTCCAATCTCTGGAGTCGGAGCTGCAGGGGGATATCTGGCAGACTGGACCCTCTCTCTATGTCTATGCATATCATCTTGCAATATCCAGTGCTCCTCAGGGATGCCAATTGTCACTATTTAATGGGAATCATAATCAGCACATCAGAAAGCATTGCCTAACCCCCACTATCCTGGATGTGACTACATAGAGGACCATGGGTGACCAAAAATATATAAAATGGAGAAAAATAACACACTCTGTGATGGGATTCAAACTGCAGATCTCCTGATTCACAATTATGTGCTCTAACCACTAGAACACACTGCCTTTGCCTGTACTGTACTTATGAGCTGTCTTCCTATTTATTTTGCTCACATCACTGTTGTGACTATGCATTGTGAAGGGACTCAATAAAAAAGTTATACGAAGAACACAGTATGTGCATTGCAAACCCAGACACTGTAACGTTGATGGCAAATAACATATTGAAATGACAAAAATATGGCAAATGAGGCATTCTCACCAACCCAGGTTGAGTTGTGGCACAAATATAATTTTTAAATCCAAGGGACAGCAAGAAACAGTCAGTGCAGGTGGGATGGACACATGAGCGTGCACACAGACACACTCACCTGACCGCACATGCACAATAGGAAGAAGCACGAGGTCACAAAACACAAAGCGCGTCCACAACCAAGGCACATGGTGTGCACGTCAGACAGAAAACACAACATGGAGCCTGCACTGCTGGGCTAAGATAGAAACAATTCATGAGATACTCAGAAATGATGCAGGAAACAAAATGAAAGGGTATGATTCAAGGGTTAATTAGTAGGAAAACTAATAGGAACTGCAGCAACTAAGTTAAATACAGTTCTCCTTTAAAAATAAAACAGTGACTTTCTCTTAATTTTTTATTTAACAGAAGCAACATTTTTAAATGTTTCTACCTCATTCCACATTCGCTACCAAATCATCAGTGACATTATTGATTTTTTGTGCTAACTGATTGCCTACCACACCATAATACACATACTCATTCCACTCCCAACAGTTCAAGTAACCAGTTACAAAACATAATAAATTGATGTTTAAAAGTAAGTCAATATTTGGAAAGGCTTTGCCTGGAGTTCAGTGGCCAAGCAGTCAGCCACTCCCACTTCCTGAGCTATATAAGCATTTCCTGTCAGCTTCATTGTGAAGCATTTTTTCTTTGCAGCCAAAGGCTCTGTCAGTTTGTCCTCTGAGTTGCTTGGCCTCCCTGGCTGGCTGGGGCCTTCCCCCTCCCTTTGCTACTCCTGCTTGTCTCTGCTGGGCTTCTGTGTTTATTTTCCTGCTTCTGGTTTGTATTTTGCCTTTGGCTGTGTGTGCTTCCTTCCTTTGGGGGGATGGGGCTTTGATTCTAAGCTCCTAGCATACTGCTACTCAGAGCTCCTGTTACTGCTTTCAGTTACCTACAACTGTAGCCACTGCTGCTGTTTACTTTAATTACTATTGTACCCAGTGCTTGTGTTTTTACACTGTGCTCACCATGCTCAAACTACAGCAATGCAACTGCAATCATTTTCTGTGTGTTTCAGCTCAGCGATAGCTGCTCCGTGTTGCATACTCAGTTCTTTTCCCCTGACACAGTTTACTCTGACCCTAGCTGTGCTGCTCATTCCTGCTCTTATTCTACTTGCAGCTTCATTGCACTGCCTGGCTACACCTGCTTTCAAGCATTGTCTCCCTGTTTTGTTGCAGTTACAACTCTGAGGTCAGCCAACTAAGCTCCTGCTGAGGCTGTTAATATAGCTTTGATATTATAATTGCCTCACTGCCGAAAAATCCTGAGTATTTGTCACCTTGATTTGGCTATTCATGTCTGGCTGGCTTGCCCCCAGTTCAGTGCTGTTAATGCTATACAGTATGTTATACAGACCTCCGTGCAAGTCCACCTATCACTACAACTGCTCACTGACCTACATGGAGGTCCACACTTGCTTACGCAACCATTGCTCCTTGCTTATGCAAACCATTGCTTCATGCCTACTACCATCCGTCAGTTTCATCCTCTGGGATTCTGTTGCTCTCAATCTGCATTCGGCCTTGCAAGGTCTCAGCACTCAATGCTCATTATGATCTCAGCATGCCATGCTCATTCAGCTCACCAGCTTCTCAGCTCTCAGTCAATTTCTGGGGCATGCCAGCCATTCTATTCTGGTGCAGGGTTCCTACTGCCAATGGTCTTGTTCTGCATTTAGTCTGCATATCAAGCGTGTCCAGCTTGGGGTGGGATCCTTCTCACCTGGTCCATAGCTGGGAATGTTCTTGCCCCGGACATGGCTTTAGCTGTCTGCTATGTGACAGCAGCTCCTGGTGTAGAATTTAAGACTTGTGGTAAAGGGTGGAAAAAGTTACCTCCATTGGCTCTAGTGTTCCACTATAATGGTTAGCCATTGACTTTAGTGGTTTCCCTAGTGAGGCACCTTCACCACATTCTCCCTATGACTGCCTTTGGTTCCCCTGGTTTAATTTAGGGTGGGTAGGCCAGGTGAGTGCTTCAGCAGTTGTTGCTCTCCTCCTGCACCTTGGATGCACGTATTGTTGCAGAGTTTTCTTGCAACCTTCCATGGCGTTCCCGCTAGAGGGTTTGAGTGAGAGCCTTCCGACAAATTGGAATATTTTCTACCTCCCTTTAATTGGGTTTTCGAAATTGCAGCTGCAGGGCCGTCACTAACTAAACTATCCCAAGCCTGGAGGGAAGGCGACCAAGGCCTTGGATCCCCAGAGATTTCCTCCTCATAGGGTTTTTTTTTTCTCTCCTCCGTTGCCTCAGGTCATAATACTTAGTCAGCATAGTTGTTTCTCCTAGTTTCTTTAGAAGAAGAAGAAGAGGAATCAGCATTTATATAGTGCTTTTCATACACAGTGTATCCCAAAGTGCTTTACAAACAATGCTAGACTGGTAGTGAAGTGACTGAATGTGTAGTGGCAGCCACATCACACATCAGCACCCACACACAGCCTGGATAATTACATGAACCAGTTTATGGGTAGGGGAATGTTGGCCAAGACACCAGGAATGTTCCCTACTCTTTTGTGAAGAGTGCTCTGGGTTCTTTTACTTCCACCTGGACTCCCACCAGGACAACACCAGGATGGGTAGAAGGGACCACGGTTTAATGTCTCATCTGAAGGACAGCACACCCCAGCAGCACAGCACTCCCCCAATACTGCACTTGGATGCCAGCATTTTAGGTGCAAGTTCAATCCCAGTGTGGGACAAAAACCCATGACCTTCTGGTCCAGAGGCGGATATGCTACCAACTGAGCCATGCTGACACCATTTAAGTAGGTTCCACTGTTGGATGGAGGTGGAGGATTTCCTGCTGTTTCCTCTCTCCTTAGGGGTTCCCCTTATCTCAACGCAAACCATCAGTATCATGCTATGCAAGCCTGGGTATTCAGTACGTTATCCAACTGAGCATCTCATTGCATTATCACACTGCCTATGCTTCTGCACTACTATGTTACAGTTACTACTCCTATGTCACAGTTACTACTTGCTTATATGCTTCGTGTTGCCTCCTTTTTGGGAATGATACTACATTTCTTTTGGGGATTCCTAAGGTACCTTTAGCCACAGGAATCATCCCATGGCACCTCTAGGGGTGGAACCCTCTCTAAGGGTTTCTTGCCTTTGTACCCCTATAGGGTGGTAATTCCTCTGGAATAGAGAGTGTGAACGGCCAAAAGCAAACTAATACAGTTGCACAAGCATAACACTATACTGTCCGTGTAGGTCAGTGAATTGGAAAGGCTTTGCCTGGAGTTCAGTGGCCAAGCAGACAGCCTCTCCCACTCTCTGAGCTATATAAGCAGTTCCTCTCAGTCTCATTGTGAAGTACTTTTTCTTTGCCCCACCATCCTCCCCTCCTCCTCCAGCGGCAGCACTCTCTCCTTAGGGGGATTCTTAAGGTACCTTTAGCCACAGGAATCGTCCTGTGGCACCTCTAGGGGTGGAACCCTCTCTGATGGTTCCTTGCCTTCATGCTTCTACAGGGTTGTAATTCCTTGGGAATAGAGTGTTCGAATGGCCAAAACCAAACTAACACAGTTGCACAAGCATAACACTATACTGGCTGCGTAGGTCACTGAACTTGACTATACTGCATTCAGAATCCTGATGGCCCATCTGCCACTCACTCATAATCTTGCTCAGACCAGTCCCCACATTACTCATTGAGTCAGTCCGATGGGACAGAGACTAGCAGTACTTTGGTGAATCTTGCTACCACAGATTGGTAGCGTGCTGCCGACAAGACAGTCATGTAATCTTGGTCTTGCCACAGCCTACATTACTGCACTCAGTCAAGTTCACAGCATTGCCAGACAACCTTTATCTTGTCACAGCACCACTGCCATCACATTTGGCACACATCACATTCTGTTGTATCCAGCTACTAAAAAAAATTGCAAAAATTAAAAACTGACCATGGCTCATGATTGATTTCAATGCTTTTGTGTCTTGGTGACCCATATTCACTGATCAGTATCATTAAATAATAACATAGTAAATCATACTAAATAACCACAAAGAGACACACACCGTTAATGGAAAGGAGAGAGAGAAGACAAAAAAGTCATTGTAGATCAGGCACTACATTATTGGGCAATGCCCCTTGGTGGCATCTTCCAGTAGAGAAACTACTGTATTTAACATGTTTTTTTTTAATTTTTCTCCATCTTTCTTTGTGATTCTTTGTTAAATATTTCCTTTTTTTCAATTTTCTTAAGTACCCATGTTATATGTGCAGTAAGAAATGGCTTGTAAACACAGACAAACAGTCTTTGGCTCTAAACTCTCACATGGTAATTCTGATCCAAATATTCATAATGGTTACTTCAAGATCATTGTCCCCCACAGGTGGAAAAACATTTGACTGAAACAACACAGAGCACAACACAAATGTTGGTGCCAGTAAAACACATAACTGTGTATTAAGCACAATATAACCTGCCCAATTTAAATCTCTTACTGTTGCACAAGAATATTCTCCTAGACAGGAAAAACAGCTCTCTCTGTTGAAGACCAGTGACAACTTTGCAGCTAACAGAAAAATAAATGATGGTAATTTTGATCACCTTTAAAAATAAACTCTGAGTGGCCCTTGCCTCAAACAGTAACTGTGACTGTGAGACTTGACCCCCCCCACACTCTTCCTTCCTCCCTCTTTCCTGCTACCCTCATTCTAACCTGCCCCCTTGCCTTCTCCTCGCTTCTTACTAACATTCCATTAGTAGGCTCCAGGTCCCCGCCTCAGCACTTCCCCCCAATGAGTCTAGCCTGCCTCTATGACTACACTCTTTAGCACTTAAGACAAAAGAACTGCTACCCACCAAGTTCTTGCCTCCTTGCATATAGCATTAGTGAATTATTTTACAGACTGTATCATCCTCTGTTCCCTACCTAATTTGTTCTATATCCTGTAGATCCTCAAGTTGTTCACTTAAACTTCTTGTCAACCTAGCCTGCTATAAACTGTGTATCTATATATTTTTACTTATGTAATCCCTGTTATTGTAATTATGTAACCTCCGTAACCTGATATACTCGTGTTTTTCTAAGGCATGGAACCTCCTTGTATCTGTTTATGTACTTGTAACCGTTGTAAATGATGTTATGCTCCTGTATTAATATGACATGGAACCTCTGTAAAAGACCCTTTGGCTCAAATGTACTTCCTACAAATAAATAATTAAAAAATAAATAAAAAAAACAGACTGAAAAAGTTGAATCTCATGCCACTTGAATTAAAATGTAAAAGAGGCAATCTTCTACTCATCTGGGATATTGTGCAAGATCCCTATTTACAGTATTTAATGAAATTGAATTCCACTTCAAATGAAATATTGTAGATACCAGAGGACATCCCATACAGCTGCAAAGTATTATATTCAACAATACTATAAGGAAGTTTTTCTTTTCCCAGAGTTGTCAACCTCTGGAATGCTGTTCCCCTCAATGTTATGCCAAGTGAAAGTAAATCCTTTAAAAAAAACTAGATAATTAGATTCTGAGTAGTGAAGATACGATGTATTATGGGTTATAAAATAGGAGCTTAAATTGGGCTATATTGCCTTCTGCTTCTTTCCTATCTCAGTATGAAACTCAGTAAATCCGGCAGAATTTCTTTCTTTTTATTTCATTCCATGTTGTCACTGAGATTGGACTTAATAAGCAGTGTGGAAAGAGCTTATTTGGAAGGAGAAAATAATATATTTTCCGTATATTCTATTTCTTTATGTTGCATATGTTTGTTTATTTGGGCAGATACACTTTTAGCTCTTACAGAAAGTCGAACCTGGGACCCTGTGTTTCAAAGCCAACAACTCTAGCTATTTAGCTAAAGGGAAATTCTGCTTAGATGGAAGTTAAAGAGCACCTAAGCTGTCATACTTTCTATCCCATAGACCACTATTATATAGTATATTATTTTTGACTGTTATTCTAAGGTTTCAATACTATATGGCACTGTATTAGCACAGAGTACCTCTTCTCATATATACCACTTTCACATTTTTGATCACCCCTTGCAGTACTTTATGTCTCAAATAGAGATGTGCAAAACTGGAAAATTTTGCCTAGAAAATATTTCATGTAATTACCAAATTACGCAAAATTTTTTGCCTAAGCAAAACAATTTTGCCTCTGATTTAGCTTTAATGTAATGTAAAATTTCATCCACTTTTGCCAATTTCACTTTTGCGTAAGGTGAAATTTCGTCATTATCCTGAATTTCGCCAATGTTTTTCAATTTTGCCTGCAAAATTGCAATGCATTGTAGGTAGATAGCTGAAATATCATGTGCAGGTTGTCTCCTGCACAGTATACTGTCTGTTGAGTTGGAGAGCAGTTCAATGTGGTGCATCACAGCCAATAAACCAGAGGTCAATCTTAACATTGTTTTACTAGCCCAAACACAAGTGCAAACTGACCAGGGCTAGTGCAGCTAAGTCTCTACTTGCCCGTCTTGACTAGTGCAGATTTTCATGGCTGTTAATGAAGTTAAAAAAGTTTCTACATTAGCATTCTATAGTCCTCATGCTAATCTCCCTCAATGTTCCAGATGGCCTGGTGTGATTAACAGCTCATTAAGAGCTGCAATTATCTAGTAGTTCAAGAGAGGGATCCCACAAAAGACTCAATGTGAGTCATTATCACTCCACTGTTAAGACTTTCAGCTAGTGTCCTGGGTGTGATCAAGGGTAGAGTGCTGTTAAGTCATTAGGTTCCAGTTTTCTGAATATGTCTATGTCTAACAATTTGTCCAATATTAAGACCAGTGCCCCTCATTTCTCTGTATTTTGAGTGTTTGTATTCAACATTTCAGTGGCGAAATGCAAAGAGGTATACAGGATTGGCTCTGCAGGTGGTGGTTTTTATCCCAGCCTCACCATAACTTCCCTCTCCCCTCCAAATCTAACTCTGGACACCACTGCAGACCAGACTCTGAAGTGACCATCCATAGATCCATAGCTGCCATTACTGTAAAGTGTAGGGGGTCCCCAGCTCTTCTAAATGGATCATGCCAGCAATCACCATCCATACAGTCCCACCCTTATCCCATTCAGAGTGTACTTTTAGCCTTAAAACAAAGCTTTGTATCATGTATGGTACAAAAATAAACCTTGATAAAATACCTAATTTGAAACCTTGAAATAGGCATTCCTGGGGTGCATAGATCATCCTATACAGAAACAGTATAGTGTTATGCCTGTGTACTGTTCCCCCAGGCTAATGAAAGGACAATGTTGAAGAAAAATCTGTTATTGTTGGGGCAGAGCATATTTAAGATCAATGCTTTTACAAATAAAAATGTCATAGTTTTCTATTTCCCCAAGCCCTTTAGGTTTGTCTAGCCCCCACCCCAAAGAAATCTTAGATGTGTCCTGGCTCACTTGAGACTGTACAAAAACTTTCAGAAGTGCAGGTCTCTAGTTGACTACAGGGTGGGGACTGAGAGTGTCCTTCTGTGCCTGACTCTGTTTATTGCCCTGTGGGTGGTGGTGACAGTGTGGTGAGGTGCATGATGATGTCAGCTATTGTGTGCACAGAGCTATGTCTGCTTAATTGAACATTTGCTGTTGTGATATCCTCACTCTGTTTGATGTGGGGAAGAAAGAGGAAGAGAGGAGGCCATGGTACAAAACAGTGGGGGGGGGGCTCACTGTCAATGATGGCATTGCAGTTTTCTTTTCTGCTGGGGAGCTGGAAGCAATGTGGGAGTAGGATAAATGTGTAATAATCAGAGTATTTCTTGGCTTTGCTTGCATTGTTTCCTGTATAAGTGATCAAAATTTTCCATTATAATTAAGGGCTAGTGCAACTATCTGCGGGCTAGTGCAATTTTGAATCAACTTGCCCTGCTGGCTAGTGCAAAAAAGGTTAAGGTTAACCTCTGCAATAAACCCTTCAAAAAACTCTTTATTTGTGATTTTTGAGAGTTAATTGCTCCCAGAATCTCAATGTAGTTCCTAGTGCTGCTAGTGAACCTTTTTGGTTTTGGTATATTTGGATAATGCTTAGTTAAACTTAGGTAGTGTTATCAGTTTTCTCTGTGTGTGTGAGGGAGTTGAATGGGGGAGGGACAACCATGTGGTGTGTGTGTGCATGTGTGTGTGTGTGTGTGTGTGAAAGTAGCGCAGGCTAGTTCCTAATATTTGACAGATTTCTCACAAGTTGTGAGTGAGTTTCTGTAATTTCTTTTAAGTCTTAATATTTTTGTTGGTGTGCTACTTATTTGTCATATTTTTCTTACATATTGACCCTTGTTTGGGTAACTTTATCTGAACAGTTGCTCATTCTGAGTAGTTCTGTTCCTGTTTCTCTTTGCTTAATCACTCTTGTGATTTATTTTTTTATTGGCAGTATTGGTGTAAATTGACCACTTGACTTGTCCATACTCAGGTACACTGCATTGTTGAATTTCTCACAGAAATTAAAATTGTGATCTAGCCTCTGTATTCCAGCATTCCTGTTTTTCTATTTAATTTGCTAACCATAGTAATCCTTTCCTCCCTGTTACACCATTGTTGTTTACTACCTGACCCTACTATATAAAAAAAACGACATCATTTTCAAGAGAGTAGTGGTCCCTGCACGATTTTTGGAGGTGACTTTGTTTGTTCATTTCAAATCTTGTTGTCCCTTCCGTCTGATATATCTATAAGTCAAAACTGTATTTGGTAAGTACTAACACATTGCAGTACTCGCCTTATCCTCCAGATACCACTTATCCGGACCATAGTTCATATTTTGACTGTGAGGTGTTCTGTGCTATTGGTTTACAATTTAGTTTGCATGAACCTACCAGTACCTACCCGGTTATTATCAAGCTGTGTGATAATCATTCCATTAAAAAACTGACATTTTATTAAGAACTACTTAAGTAACTTTTCAGAGTTACTGCAAATACTTGTTGTGGTGGTGTTCTCTGTCGGTTTTGTATTGACAGTCTCTTACTTCTATTCTCCTATTATCCCATGTTACTTAACTCATGTTTTTGTAATTGAAAAATAAAATAGTATTTTCACACTTGAATAGGCTGCAGTAGCAGTTGTAGATAGTTATATACACTACAGTGCAGCTACCTGTTCTGATTTCTGTTTGCCCTTTGTAGATAGCACTGCAGGTGTTAAATCGCACTTATTCAATAGAAATACATAATATACTTCCGGAGGAAGCCAAATGGAACAGGCATATAAATATGCCTGCCAAGAGATGTTCAACTTCAGGTAAAGGTGCCCGGGTGGGAGGTGGTTCAAATAAGTCTGCTGGAATAAGCAAACCTATTTCTGAATCAGTGCCCTCTGTGGGCTCCACTGCTGTTGTGGAAGCCAGTAGCAGCAAAATCGAAGTTAGAAGTGGCTTCAAGTCTGTGACTCAATTTTTACTGCCCAATCTGTAGCTACCATGCTTGTTTGGAATGATACTGGGAATAAGGGAGACACTCACACCAGTAGAGGCACAGAGGTACAGGAGGAGGTTGAAAAAGTTGTTAGTGTGACTGTTGTTCCTGCTCAAGGAGGAGCTGATGGTGGGAAGAGTGATAGTGTCCAGCTTCAGTCTGTTTCTCCTGGAGAAGGAGATAAGGAAAATCAGTGCCCCCCCCACCCGCAATGAGGAGGTGCCAGAGAAGAACAAAGTTTCTGTGGAAGTAGACAGTAATAGGGAGGAGGAGCAGGAGGATATAATATGTTTTGGTACAGATGATGACGAGGTGCTGGATCCACTGTGGGAGCCAGAAGTGAAAAAGATGAAGAATGATGATGTAGCCCATTTTGATGACAAGCCTGAGGGTGAGGATATCAGCAAACCTACAACAAGCAGTCTAGTCATCCCACCTCCCAAACGTAGCATGGTAGAAATCATGCAAGTGGCACAAATAGCAAAAACTTCCATACATTTGGCTCTGCTGTCCAAGTCTCAGTGCCATGTCAAATCTAGAGGTCCAAAGTCCCTAGTTTGGGATTTTTTCATGCTTGATGCAGCTGATAACACCATGGCGATATGTCAGCTGTGACAAGCACATGTAAGTCATGGAAAAAAGGGCAGCCATATAGGCCAGCATGCCCACTTGAAAAACAAGCACCCATTGCACTGGCACCAACACCAGAAAGATACCAAAGCTGTTGGTGGGACTTACCTTGTCAAGCTTAATGTTAGTGACAGCAGTGCAATACAGCAGGAGGAGGGAGGGCTGAGTTAGTTGGTGGAGGAGGAGGAGTGTGAGGAATCATTTTCTCTCTCGAGCAGTGGGCATAGTAGCAGTGGAGCTGCACTCCCTCGAGTTATAAAAGTACACCACCAGGCACCAAATCCACCAAAATAACTAGTTTCATACATGCTGTGCATCCCAGGCCCCAAGACTCACCAGGTTCCCTAGCAAGAACAACATTGGTGGCACAAGTAAAGCATTTTTGTTGACCCACTCCCAAGATGCAGCCCACATTAAAGACTGTGTTTGAGCAGCACTCATAGTACCTCCCCAATCATGCTGCTACCCGTGAGCTGAACACTGCCACTGCTGAAATGCTCACCATCAACCTGTTGCCCTTCTCCTTTGTGGAGAATCCAGGATTCCACCATTTGATGACCCGTGCCTGTCCCAAATGGCAGGTGCCATCATGAACGTATTTCTTAAAATGTGCCATGCCCGAACTGTACAGCAGAGTTTCACAGTCTGTCCTACATGCCATGAAGCTTTCTGCTTCCAAATATATCCACCTTAGCATGGATATGTGGACAAGTGGGCCAACAGCGGGCAGCTCATATCTGTGCATAACGGCACACTGGGCACAGGTACCTGGGGTGGTTGTTGATTTGGGGTCTGACAAAAGCTGCATAAAGCAAAACTGTGGTGGTAGCAACACACCTGGCATTCATCAGAATGCTACCATAACTATAAAAAGTGTTACAGGGTCTCTCACTGGTGAGAAAATGCTGAATGTGCTGATAAATCAGATTGATGAGTGTCTAAACACGCACTCACTCACAGCAGGGTTTATTGCCAGTGGCAATCACTCCAATGTGGTTAAGCACACTACTGACTGTTTTTTTTCAGAATGCCCTGCCTGGCACATTGCCTTAATCTAGTCATGCAGCAATTTCTGAACCATGATGAAATAAAGGAAACTGTGTCTGTCGCCAGATGCATCTGTGTGCACTTTGTCCATTCTACAAAGGCCCGTGACCATCTGCGTGAGCTGCAGTGCACTAACCATCTGCCTCAGCACTGTATGAAGCTCGATGTTGTTACCAGATGGAACTCCACACTGTACATACTGGACTGGCTGTATGAGCACTATATTTCGATTTCAGATTACCTACTGATGCACACCACATGGGATAGTGCTGGAGTATCCATCGCTCTAACAACGGAGCAGTGCCAACAAATGGATGGCATAATATGCATTCTGCATCCATTTGAGCATGCAACACAGGCTGTGAGTGGTGACACTGCCTGTGTAAGTCAGTCAATAACCCTTATACTGAGGCAGACACTAGTGAATGTCCATCACCAGATGGAGGCAAGTGATGAACACAGTTCTGGTCATGTAATGGGTCACATGCTCCGTATACTGGACAGTAATACACATATCTCTGGCATTATGCAGTCTAATGAGTTTGCTATTGCTACCATGCTGGATCCATGATACAAACATGGCTTGCCTGCCATGATTGAAGAGGGGTCATGTGCGAGTGGACAAATTAACCAATTACCTTGTCAGATGGGTACATGATGCACAGATGAAAAATGCAGAGACACAAAGGGCACATATACCAGGTGCTGCTACTATCACCATCACCACCAGCTCATCACAGGCCACCATATCAGAGAAAATGTCAAAGTTGCAGCATAACATGGCAGGTAATCCCATTTGGGATGCTCTGTACCAGGTGGGCATGGAAGAAATTGAAGACAAGAAGGAGAAGCATGATAAAGCAGCAGGACTCAGGGCAGCACAACGTATGGTGAATGCCTACATGGAAGACACCAAGCATCTTGGCATCACTAATGACCCATTGGTGTACTGGAGCAGCAAAGTGAGTGATTGGCCTGCACTGGCATCTGTTGCTTTTAAATACCTCAGCTGCCCACCATCCAGTGTCAGTGTGGAACGGGTGTTCGGTTCTACTGGTGCCATTGTGCGTTGACAGTAGGACAAATCTGTCACCAAAGAATGTTTCCATCCTAACATTTATAAAAATGAATGAGGCTCACAATCCACATAATACAGTTATTTCAATGGTGTTGCCCCAAGAATTGTGTCTCAGAGACGATGATGACAATGAAGATGTCCACACTGGTAAGGCCTCTACTAGCAGAGATGTAGATGAAGCAGCAATGATGACCAAATTTCCACTTGGTGATGACTCCAGTCTTGAAGACTGTGAGGGCTGCTTCATGGATGATGTGTCACTGGAAGAAGGCTAAAGGTGTTCTGCTCCCCCAGCCACCACCAGCACCCCCTATTTCCAATGAATATGCTCTTTTATGTTATTGTTATATATTTCAAATGTTATTTTACTGTTTCTGTGTTACACATCCTGTTAAAAACTTAAGCCATTTAATTTGATTACCCAACCTAGTAACAATGTTTACTTCATTTCATTTTTGAAAAATTATTCATCCCTGCTATGCTAACTGGAATGAATATGTCAGCTCAACAATACACAATGGCCCCATCGAGCGACAAATACTAAACAACATCTTCCCCATTTCCACATATACCTCCTCCATGAGACCATGACTGAGTGTCTACTGAGTGTGCCACCACTGTATATACAATGTAACAACTTAGTCGGACAGTGCACAGCCAGTACTATGTTAATCAGAAATGCATGCATACTCCATCCCCATGTATACAATTAACCATCATGTAATCTGCCTCCTTGTCATCCATCCTAATGTGTATTACACAGACTTCAACAGTGTGGGCCATCACTCTCATACTGCTAGGAAATACAGCTGAAAATCTATGAAGCTGACGGATGCATGCTCCAGCATAAACAGCAGTCACAGACCAGTACATGAAAGGCACCTCTGAGTCCAGCTAAATTACTCCTCCTCCTCCAGCAGTCTTCCACTAAGAAGAACTGCAGCATTGCAATGCCAGCACATTTGGGGCCAGTACATCAACCTGCACAATGCCGCACTTTCATCCCAGCAAGCACACTTGGTGTCATTTTCCTTCCTGCTGACCACTCATGATGACAGCATTGCCAGCACATTTTGGGCCAGTATGTCAACCAGCATGATGCAGCACTTTCATCCCAGCAAGCACACTTGGTGTTGTTTTCCCTCCAGTCAAAGGAACAGCCACTCAGAAAGCAACACATATCATCATCAAGCAAGAAATATATATGTTCTTCCTCCCTGGCCTGTCTTCTGGTCAACTGATTCATGGTAATTAGATTTGATTTGTTGTCATGTTATTACTTTTACCTCCATTGTGCTGTTATGCATGTCTTAGTTGTGATAGAATGTCATCTATGCATGCAAGGCAGCACAACTTACTGTATAAGTTATCTTATGTATTTCCATTTCGCTCTATGCAGGGTTTGCCATGATCATGCCATGTGAGGGCAGGACCTTGGAATAAAGCTGATCCATCGACATGGCACATTCAGAGCCTAGTCAATCCACAATGCAAGCATCATTATGTACAGGTCAGTATTGTAATTGTAATGTTTTTCACTTGTTAGATTTTGTGTATTCCATTCCAGGTACTGTACGTCCTGGTATGTTTCACCATAGGCTCATAATTGAAATCCTTTCAGTGGTGGGAAATTCTTTGGGACGTTGCCCACATTGATGGTAAGTATCGCCACAGGTAAGTATCAATGCTAATTTTTTTTCTTTTAATATTTTTTTTCCACCTTTTTACAGATGACTGGTTCAAACAACATCTGTCTTGAATCATGACTGGCAAATGAAATTTTCTGTTCAAAAGGAATTCATTCTTCAATATTGGTAACAGTGTTAGTTCAGGTAGCATCACAGTGCAGGTGATGAAAGGTTATGCTGCCATTTACAGTGTCAGTTGCACATTCGTGGCTAAAAGTAATACATCCTTCGTCAACTTACAGTGTTTCAATCAAGGGACTTCTTTAAGCACTGTATGGGTGATTCCACAGTGGCAGTGGGAAAGCACATGAGGATACAATCCAAGGTCACAATTTTCAAGTTAGCACAGCAATATTTATAATATGTTTGTTTTCCTTCACAGGTGTCCGTTGATAATGATGATGTATGTGTTTAGCTGTCAGCAGTGGCCCACACCTCACAGGTGCAGCACCTCGATCCAGCGTCCACACACCAGGATGGAAGACCTGTATTTAGTCACCAGTGCCATACAGAGATAGGATGCATTGGCAAATGCCCACCAGAAAACTAAACAATCATTCCAATTTAAGTACTTTGTACCTGGCAATAAGAAAAAAAGAAAAAGACATTTTGAGCATTGTTACAACTAGGTGCCCCCCTCCCCCCCCATCATTACATGAAGCAATACTTACATCAGGGAATGGCTGTTAAACTGAAACCCTTAAAATGAACAGACTATGTCTGATGAGCATAGCCAGCAGCCCAATTGGGAGGTAACAGACGCACCCCAGCAGCGGAATTCCTGAATATTGACAGACCCATATAGAACATAGTCACTGTCAAAGTCTGACATCTCTGTACTTCTGTAACCACACCAAAAAAAGCAATAAAAATTTAATACTTAACCATATCCACCAACCCCCCAACCACCACCTCCACCACTGAAGACCATCACAAATTAAGAAATACTTACCACAAGTTAATGAATTGCACACATGTTGAGCAGCAGCAGCAGTGCACCTGGAGTTAACATCACCTGAATCCCTGCATGTTGACAAAAGCAAAAAGAATACAATTACAATCCGACTCAGATATCCAAACTGCAGTCACCTATCCCAGTAATAAATAAGTCAATACTTACCTTTTGCATTGTGAAATATGGTGCATTCCAACATCCCGTATCCAAATCCTGGCATACATGTCATGATGTCGTAATCCTCAGCACACTGCCAGATAATATAAAATCAGTACAAACATATTAGAACTCAGTACATCACAATAGCAACCCACTATCCCCTTTCTCTTGCACCAGAAAAATTAAATACAGATACTTATGTGTGCAGCAGTAGCAACAGTATCAATCGACTATGTGAAGAGGATCCCAGTGAACCAGACAAACCATTACTTCTCATGACAACTAGAGCAGCAGGCAGCAGCTACAGGCAACAACACCAGCACACAAAATGTCATTCAATCCACACTGACTTAAAACCACAGAGCCAACAGAGTAAACCAGGTCAGCAGCATTGCAAAATGATAATTCCACAGTTTTCAATAAATTGAGAAACCATCAGCAGGAGGAAGCAAGTGCAACTTTAAGTAGCAGGACCATTTTGCAGGAGGATTTATTTTTCTTAGCGTGGCAAACTGGCTTGCGTTGCATGTCAGGTAATGGCAGCACCACAATTAGGCCTGAAAACCATTTTAAACGGTGCAGAAAACAGCAGATTTGGGGCCTAATGGCGAATGTGAACCATGTAACTGCATGTCTGACACCTGATTAATGTCTGAATGTACTGTGCAATTTTTTGTGAAACATTTCTGGACATGTACTGCCTGTGCTGCACTCACAGAAACAAGATGTGGCCTAAAACTAATTGTAAACAGTGGCCAAAACAGCAGTTTAATGTCTGGGTGCAGGGGGGGGCACCATAAAACATCAGGACTGACACCAGATTTTAGTCTCAATTTGATGTAACATTTTTTGGTAAACATTTCTGGACATGTAACCTTGGTGAGCACCCCTTTTATAGGGATTCGCTCAGCTGCTGGCTGAACCAATCAGTCCATTTCTCCATTTGCAGCCTATAATAGTTCAACACTAGCGGCTGCCCTGCTTCTTTCCACACATTGATAGCGTTACTGTGAGCAAGAACCTCGGGTCTATACGTACACCATACTGAGGTACATAAGCTGCTCCTCCCCCCATTCCTGTGTGTTAATTGAATCTGCCCCTCCACCCCAACCTCCACTAAGACTAATTCCTGCTCCAGCCTGGTATCCACTCATAATCTCTCTCACCTCTCTCCTAAAGTGTCTCTCGTATACTGACAACATGATTAATATAGTGCGCCTAGCTTATAACCCTCCTTGGCTTACCTATCTACTGCCCTTACTTATCCGTCCCCCCCTTGGCTGATATTACCAATGGTAAACCTACTGAGCCCCAGCCCAGCTCCCGGCACACACTAATTAGAACAAGAGCTGCTAAATATGGTACTCTGGAGCACCAGGTTTTGGCATCCAGTAACCCCTGGAGATTCACTTTCCAGAAAAGAATGAACCAGTCACCCCCTTTAACTCCAGAGGTTGCTATTGCCCTGATGTGCACATATACCTCTAAACAGCAAATACCAAACCAGGACAATATAAGGCACAGAAAGTCCCGGATCATTAGAGCTTGGTGGAAGCGCCACCTCTCCAGGGTGATCATTATACTGTTACTGATTTCTGGGAACATTCACCCAAACCCTGGACCTGTTGGCACCAAGTACCCCTCAATCAGCAGATGCCTAAAAATTGCTTCAATTAATATTGGAAGTCTCCTACCCAAACTACCCCAATTCCAGGCATGGGTTGTTGTCCACAAACTAGACATCATTTCGCTCACCGAAACATGGCTGTCTCAGAAAATACCCGATTCCTCCATCTCGCTTGAGGGGTACACCTCCTTCCAGCTAGATATACAAGCCAAGTGAGGGGGTGGGTGTTTGGTCTAGCGGAGTAGCAAAATATGTGGTCAGGTTTTGCCACCCAGTGTAAATACAATAGAAGCACAGCTTCTCTCCATCAAGCTTTCCATTGGACGACAAGGCAAAGCAATGTCTCTGACCACTATCTACATACCCTGTGGCAAGCAAGCCCCTGGCCTTGATCTATTCTTCAACCACCTAGCAAGCTCAATAAAAACTGCAAGCAGATCATCCTAGGGGACTTTAATACAAACTGGCTTGCCCAGGATTCCATTACCACAGAAGACCGAATCCATGCCCTTTATCTTACACAGATGGTCATCCAGGCAACAAGGCTGAACTACCGCACAGGCACAAGCACACTGATAAGACTGGCTTCTTGCCACCAACCCAGAGTATATCAAAAATGTGTCTGCCCTGCCAGACACCTTAAGTGACCACTCACCAGTAATTGGCTTCTGGACAAACAAGGGCTCTAAAGACCCCCCAGATAGCCAAAAACTGCTACCTCAAAAAGGGGCTTGTGGGCAATTTTAAGAGGTATTTGAGGGCTGCAGACTGGTCCCCACTAGCTGGCTGCAGTGATGCAAATAAAGCCCTGGAATACCTCATATCTACATTCAACAAAGCTTGTGACATGTTTTCCCCTGTCAGGACTGTCAAAATAAAAGGAACCATTAACCCCTGGCTCACAGGCTCTCTGATAGCTCTGATGAAACAATGGGATAACTTCTGGCATATTGCTAGAGAGACAGGCAGGCAGACTGACATGGCTGCTTACAAAATGGCTAGGAACAAGTGTACTAGGCAAATAAGAAATGCTAAAGCTACCTACTATAGAGAACAACTTAAGAGTAACTGGGGAAATGGCAGGGAATTCTGGAATAACATTAAGTCACTCACTGGCAAAGAACCCAGAGCTCCACCAGATCTTATAGTAACCACATCAGGCCCATTACAGCAACCTGTTGACCTGGCCAATGCCTTTAATAATGCCTTCACAGACCTCAGCTCAGTCCTCCCCCGAATTTCTCCATACCCCGCCTGCTACAGATTTCATCAACCCTAACCCTCCTCCCACTCTTAAACCAGGCCAACCACCGTTCTACTTTTGGAATATTACTAGGGCTCAGACCATTAAATATGTCAAAAAAACTCTAAACAAAACCTGGCTGAGAATGACTCTCTAGACATGAAGTTGGTAGCTCTAGCATTGGTCGAACTTGCCTCTCCCTTGACAACACTTTTCAACATCTCCCTGAGCATTGGAATCTTCCCAGATAGGTGGAAGACTGCCCTTGTCACCACTGTATTTAAAAATGGGGACAGAACTAACCTGGGCAACTACTGCCCAATCTCAATACTACCACCACTCTCTAAAGTGCTTGAAAGGGCTGTCTCAGACCAGCTTACCGAGTACTTAAATAAATACAATCTGCTATGTCCGCAACAGCACGGATTTCGTATCGGCCACAGCACCATCACAGCTTTAATCGACTTTACTACTCACATCTATGAAGCCCTTGACACAGGAAAAATGGTAGAGTCTATATTTATAGACCTCACCAAAGCCTTTGACACCATTAACCACCGAATCCTACTCAGAGACTTGTGGACCTTGGGACTGTCAGTAGATACCATCTCCTGGCTAAACAGCTACCTTTCACACAGGACGTAGAGTGTGAGGGTAGGGGGAGTAACCTTCAATCTCAAAAAGGTAACCCTAGGGGTTCCCCTAGGCTCAATATTAGGGCCACTTCTTTTCGGTGTCTTCATTAACTCCCTTCCCAATGCCTGTCCTGCAAAAATGCTGCTCTGTATGGACAATGCACTTATTTCAGTGCCTGGCAGCCTCACAACAGAAATAGCTCAAACCCTTCAGCAAAGCTTTGCTATGCTAGAGAACTGGTTCACCCAAAACAGACTCCTTCTAAACTACAAAAAACCAAAAAGCATGCACCTAACTTTGCCACATGCCAAAAGGTATGATGAACACCTGACTATCTATAGCCAAAAAGGGGATGGCATTGAACAAGTCTCCTCCTTTAAATATCTTGGGGTTCATATTGATGACACCCTCTCATTCATGCACCATATAGACCATGTTGTCAAAACAGCTAATATTAAGCTTAGAATCCTCTATAAACACAGGCAAGCCATGACCCCTGAAGCTCTAAGCCTGGTCACCTGAAGCTCCATCCTGTCGGTCGTTGACTATGCCCTCGTCATTTACAGTGCTGCCTCAGACTCTGCCTTAAATAGGGTTAAAGTACTAATCAACAAGGCTTGCTGCCTGGTCCTGGGGGCTAATCACCAAACCCATACTTGCACCCTCTACTCCTCCACTGGTTGGCTTCCCTTACACCTAAGGGCTAAATATTAGGCTTGCCTAATTGGCAAAAAAGCCCTCCTCAGACTCACTGTCTCCTCCACCGCCACTCTGTTCCAGTGCACCAACTCCACAAAAGTCACTAGGAGCTCAGCTAAGGGTGTGCTCCAGGTCCCCTTTAAAAGAACCTGCCTTGCATAGCACTCACTCTCCTACTGTGGGCCCACCTGCTTTAATGAACTCCCTGCCACCACCTGGGAGTACACTAAAATTGCACCCTTTAAAAGAGAACTGCTAACTCTCCTGGCCCAAAAGACCCTATGTGATTACAATTAGCAAATACATATGACAAATCACCTTCATAACTAATTCACCATGTGCCTACCTCCCCCTTCCTTTTTCCCACTCCATTCCCTCCACCCCCTCTCTGATAAAGCCCCTTGGTGGCTGCCGCCACCCCCGCCCTTTTCCTCACCTTACCTTCCTCATTCTGTGATGAAGCCACCTTAGGTTGCTCCCACCATGCCCTGTGCATACATTTGTTTCACTCCTTTTCCTGTTTTATACTGTTACCAGCTCAGTATGTTGAAATGCACCCAAACTTATAGTAATACTGCTGACACTGTAACAGCCTATTTGATTGCTACCTATACAGCATGTAACCTCTTTTTTACTTTGAATGTTATGTAACCTGTTTATGTAAATTTTGTCTCTCATCCACTTGACATGGAACCTTTGTAAAAGAGCCTTCCGGCTCAAAGGTGTTAATTCTGCAATTGAAATAAATAAATAAATAAAAATGTACTGCCTCTGCTTCACTCACAGAAACAAGATGTGGCCTGAAAATAAATGCAAACAGTGGACCAAAGACCATCATTTGGTCTGGGTGGGGGTTTGGGCACCATAAAACATCATGGCTGAGATGAGATTTCTGTCTGAATTTAATGTACCATTTTTTAGGAAACATTTCTGGACATGTACTGCCTGTACTGCACTCACAGAAACAAGATGTGGCCTAAAACCAATTGTAAACAGTGGCCAAAGCAGCATTTTAATGTCTGGGTGTGGGGGGCACAATAAAACATCAGAACTGACACCAAATTTCAGTCTCAATTTGATGTAACATATTTTGGTAAACATTTCTGGACATGAACTGCCTGTGCTTCACTCGCAGAAACAAGATGTGACCTGAAAACTATTGCAAAACAGTAGACCAAAGACCATTATTTGGTCCAGTTGGGGGTTTGGGTGCCATAAAACATCATGGCTGAGACCAGATTTCTATCTGAATTTAATGTACCATTTTTTAGGAAACATTTCAGGACATGTACTCCCAGTGCTGCGTTCCTAGAAACAAGATATGGCCTATAATCAGTTGTAAACAGTGGTCAAAATAGCATTTTAATGTCTGGGTGTGGGGGGGCACCATAAAACATCAGGACTGACAACAGATCTCCAACTCAGTTTGATGTAACATTTTTTGGTAAACATTTCTGGACTTGTAGGCCCTGTTTGGCACAATCAGCGTCAAGATTCTGGTTGAAATACTTGATAAACAGGCCTGAAAACAGCTATTTAATGTCTGGCTCGGGGGGGACCACATCACATCCTGACTCAGACCATATTTCAGTCATAATTTTATGTACCATTTTTGGTGTCACATTTCTGGCCATGTACAGCCTGTTCTACGCTCACAGAACAGAGATTCCGCCTGAGATGACTTGTAAACATTGGACCAAAGACCATGTTTTGGTTTGGGTGGTGGCTTTGGTGCCATATAACAACATGTCTGAGACCTTATTTCTGTCTGAATTTACTGTAACATTTTTGGGAAATATTTCTGTATATGTAGGCCCTGTTTGGCACGATCAGCGCCGAGATTCTGGCAGAAATGCTTGGCAAAGAGACCCGAAAACAGCTATTTGATGTCTGGGTGGTGGTGGGGAAGACCACATCACATCCTAACTCAGACCATATTTCTGTCTCAATTTTATGTGCCATTCCTTCTGTCATATTTCTGGACATGTACAGCCTGTTCTACACTCGCAGAACAGAGATTCGGCATGAGATGACTTGTAAACAGTGGACCAAAGACCATGTTTTGGTTCAGGTGGTGGCTTGGGTGCCATATAACAACATGTCTGAGACCTGATTTCTGTCTGAATTTACTGTAACATTTTTGGGAAACATTTCTGGACTTGTAGGCCCTGTTTGGCACAAGCAGCACTGTGATTCAGGCTGAAATCATTGCTGAACACATCCCAAAACAGCTATTTAATGTCTGGGTGGTGGTGGTGGGGGGGCACCACATCACATCCTAACTCAGACCATATTTCTGTGTCAATGTTATGTGCCATTTCTTCTGTCATATTTCTCATCTTAGCATGGCTGCTCTGCATAGTATGAGGGCAAGAGGCTGTGTTAAACTGGGGCCAAATTGCACATTTTGGACTGGGTCTGGTGGTGGGGCAGTAAACATCTTGCATGGAGGGGAGGGACACAAAGTTAACATTTGTTGGAGGCAAGGCCAGGGAACATGTGTTGTTAAGCACAAAAACATATTTATGTTTAACTTAGCAGTAAAAGTGCTTATGTTTCTATGATTGTTGTGTACGTATTCAGACTGATGCTGCACACAGCCAAAACAACTGAAGCCCACAACATCAGCCTGAACCACATTGCTTTGGGAAAAAATTTTGTTCGTATGAACACATTACAATATACTTGGCATTTGTATATAGGAGGAGGAACTATAGAAGGAGTAAGATAAAACAAAAAGAAAGGTACAGTGTATGGGTACAGACTAAAGGACTGACAGTAAGTTACTGTTACACACATGACAGGGGGGACATAAAGGGTAAGCGCAAGGGTAGGGTACTCAAATGATGGAAAAGAGAGGAGGCATAAATATTACATAATAACACGCAAAACGCTGGACAGTAAAAAGAAACACGAGGATATAGAAAGAGGAAGAGGACAGCAAAAAATTTTTTTTCATTTTTTTGATTTGTCTTTGTTATTTTTAAGGGGGTGTGCATGAGGGAAGAGTGACAGTAACAAAGCAAGAATAGGAAAAAAAAGACAGGAAAATTCAGGCACTGCACTGCCTGCCTCACTTGCAAATTAGCAGGCACATTTTAAAAATTTCCAGACCATAATTAAATGGTGCTGGAATCAGGCCCAGATTCTTCTGACTTGCCACTGCCACTACCAATCCCCCCACAATGAAGTTCCGCAAGGAGGTCCAACACTTTTAGTTGCTCCTCCATTAGTTTTCTGAGGTCCCCCCTGACCTCCTGGCAGAACTCATCAAAATCACAGTGTAGAGCAGGCACCTCTGCTCATACAGCTGCCAGGTCTTCATGGCTAACTGGTGGAGCAGATGGGGCTGCTGCAGGCTGTGCGGGTTCAGCACCACCACCACCATGAACCTGGCACCACCAGTGGATGTGGGGTGAGGTGGATGTGGTGCTGCTGCCTTCTGCTACCTTCTCCTGCTGCTGCAGCACCTTCCAGGTTCCACCTGACCACTGGCCCCATCCTCCTGCTGGCCATCTTTTTCTTGGGTCCCACTGCCTCCTGCTGCTGCCAACTCCTGTTGTTTCTGGAGACACTCTGCAGTGTGGTGGTTCTGCAGATGGCTCCTCTGGCCACCAGTTCCAAAATGGCCACTTTGTTTGCCCCTTTGCATGGATCTGCTGCACAGCTTGCAGATGACCACCATGCTGTAGATGGTGTTTTGATCAAAGAAACACCATACGGCTGACCCTTTATGCTGGGGGGAGATGGGAGGCACATGCTCCTGCTGGGGGGAGGGGTGAATTATTATCTGGCTGCTGCTGGGGTGGGAGCCAAATGATCCTGCTGCTGCTGCTGGGGGGCTACAGGATTCTGTGGCTGGCTAGTTCTGGGGACCACATCATACTCATGGCCACGCTGCTGTGGGGGGACAATGGGCTCATGCTGTTGCTGCTGGGGAGTGGGGACAACATGCTCCTGTTGGGGGGCACATGCTCCTGCTGGAACACATGCCTGTTAAGGCAAACAGTGGGTGCCTTACTCCCAGTCACCTTGCCCTGCTGTTTAGCATCCATCCTATCTATGAAAAAAAAAGGATTCCTAACAGAAAAGGGGAGAGAGAGAGTTACACACTTACACACACACATACACACACACACACACGCGCACACAAATCAATACACTACAGACACCAAACAGAAACTGTAAGCAAAGAACAGAAACACAATCTAATATATATTCTTTTTAAACAAAAAAAGGGTGTAAAAACACACACACATTGGAACAGTCAATGGTACACAAAAGAATCTTAATTTGAAAGTCTCTGCTGCTGGCTGCCTGCTTCTCCTCTCCAAGTCTCCAGCTACACAGAAAAGAAATGAATCACTCACTTCCTGCCTGAATACAGCCAACTCATGTGACCTGCAGAGAGTAAGTCATGTGGAAAGTCCAATTTCACCTGATTTCACCATAGTAACAAAGGTGAAATTTACCAGCAAAATTTAACAATGAAATTTCACCTTGCAGTTGTAATTATGCAAAATATTTTGCGCAGTGAATGTAGTGTTTTCGCCGGAATTTCGCTGTGTTTTTAGTCTAAAAGCTATATCAGTGAAACTAGAGAGCAGTGAGCCTATATAAGGAAGACCAAGTAGCTGCTCTGCACAATTCATATACTGAAGCTCTTACTTTATTTGCCCATGACATTATTGTATACTAGAGGAATGTGCCCTGACCAAGACTGGTGGCTTCAGCTTAGCTGCCAAATAAAGCCTTGCTATGCATAATCTGATCTGTCTAGCCAAGGAGGCATTGAAGTCTTTTTTACCAATTTTTCCTCTGCCATACAGAACAAAATGGTTATTTGAATGTCAAAGTGATTATTCTATTAAGATAAATTCTGATCACTCAGCAAACATGTAACTTCTAGAGAAGCTTCTCTTGCTTGGCAACTGGTTTTAGGCATATGTACAGTAAACTATTCCTTTGGATGACATGAGTGTAGTTGGAATCTTTGGGAGAAAAGATGGGACTGTATGGAGGACATATTTTTTCCTGATGGAAGATAAGACTCTTCACAGGAAAAAGCCTGAAGTTAATTTGCTCTTCTAATTGAACAGACAGCTACCAAATCTAGAGAGGGATAAAGGCATACTCTTCTGACACAAGAAATGATGGCTCAGAGATGTGCTTTGAACAACTGCATTAAGATCACATGGTGCTGAAAGGGGCTTATGGATCAATCTGAATTTACTGACTGTTGTGAAGAAACTGTTCATGTCTGGGTGAGACACCAAGACTTTTCAAAGACTGTTTTTCATGTAGAGGCTTGCACTCAAACTGTACCAAGAAGCAGGCTTTATCTATGCTTGCTTGGAACAAATCCAAGGTGTATACTACTGAAGATTTTCCAGGTCAAATCCCAACTGATTGGCCTGTTCTTGGGAGTTTACCCAAACTGAATAAAAGCTTATGAAAGGAAACACTCATTTGGATATTTGGATGTCATTAGAGTGTACACCACTTTTTTAGACTAGCCTAACAAGAGGTATCTTTTTTATCCAGGATCCAAGCACCTAGCTGCATCTTGTTGTTATTTCGGAGTACTGTGATCTCATAGTATAGAAAATCCTACTATAATGGAATTCAGAGCAGTTTCTAAACAATCAGATTAACAAACTCTGACAGCTAGGACCTCTTGGCCACTTTGGAGCTATCAAAATGTATTTTCCATACGGTATCTTCATCTTTTGTAACTGTCGGCATTACAGAATACAGTGGGAAGAAATAGGTTCTTCAAAAGTTCCATGGTTGTGCTAGTACATGCAATACAATAGAAAGAGATTGGTTCTCAAATGTTCCATAGTTACAAAAGCATATGTAGGGAATCTGCCTTAGAAAAATACAGTAAGCAATGTGGAGCACACACCCTTGGGAATACATATCTTAGCTACATACCGGATATCAGTTACAGCTTGTAAAAAGTGACAAGCTTCTGTATTTTTGAACAGTTCCACATAGGGTTTAAAACAGTCACAGCAACACATTCAAAACGTGTGCAGACTATATAAACAGTTACATTAAAAGTATTACATTTATACTAGGCTTAATATCAAGTGAATGCCTCTCTTTCTTTCTTTCTTTCTTTCTTTCTTTCTTTCTTTCTTTCTTTCTTTCTTTCTTTCTTTCTTCCTCTTTTTAGTAATCCTATATCTAGCTTCTGTAGATAATCAGAGATCTTATTAAATGCTGATGATACTGTCTTGTCCTTCATCTCCAGTAATGTACCCAGCTTAAAGTCCAACCCCGGCACAGACTTTCACAATGTCCAGAACTTGATTACTAGAGTCATTGGAAAGTTTGATACCGTTTATTGGACCAACATATGACTTTTAGAAAGATGGCATAGTACACAAGTTTGTGAGGCATCACAGGTCCCTTCTTCAGGTAAATAGCAAACTGAGCAAAATAATCAGCAGTTATATAAAATTAGAAATTCCACTACTTCTCAGTGCAGTTTAACCCCTGCAAGGTATATAGTTTTTTAAACCAAGGATGGAAATAAGAAAGGAAAATGTGGGCACACCAGGATTTGAACTCCATACCTCTGGTATGCCGTTCCAGCGCTCTAACCATTAAGCTACAGGCTCACTGGTTACAGTGTCCGAAGAACTTCCTATTTCACAGTCACACATTCCTTTCTCTCTAGTGTTGCTTAATCTGCAACCAGAAACCAATTTAGAAATTCCACTACTTCTCAGTGCAGTTTAACCCCTGCAAGGTATATAGTTTTTTAAACCAAGGATGGAAATGAGAAAGGAAAATGTGGGTGCACCGGGATTTGAACTTCGGACCTCTGGTATGCCGTTCCAGCACTCTAACCATTAAGCTACAGACCCACTGGTTACAGTGTCCGAAGAACTTCCTATTTCACAGTCACACATTCCTTTCTCTCTAGTGTTGCTTAATCTGCAACCAGAAACCAATTTAGAAATTCCACTACTTCTCAGTGCAGTTTAACCCCTGCAAGGTATATAGCTTTTTAAACCAAGGATGGAAATGAGAAAGGAAAATGTGGGCGCACTAGGATTTGAACTCCAGACCTCTGGTATGCCGTTCCAGCGCTCTAACCATTAAGCTACAGGCCCACTGGTTACAGTGTCTGAAGAACTTCCTATTTCACAGTCACACATTCCTTTCTCTCTAGTGTTGCTTAATCTGCAACCAGAAACCAATTTAGAAATTCCACTACTTCTCAGTGCAGTTTAACCCCTGCAAGGTATATAGTTTTTTAAACCAAGGATGGAAATGAGAAAGGAAAATGTGGGTGCACCAGAATTTTTTACAGTTATATAAAATGTGATGTGATGTTTAAAAAAAATATCATGATAGACTAGGTGAGAAGAATTTCACAGGAAGGGTTGATTGGCAGGAAGTGCCAAGATATTTGTAGGAGAGGCTGAAGGGATGCCTTGAAGTGGTAACTGGCTAGGCCACTGTTTTTTTTTACAAGAAAAGCTGGTAAAATTCTATAATTTAGACTGCCTGGACACCAAGAAAAACAAAGAATTTCATGGAATTTGGCATTTCATACCAGATCAGTAAATGTATAAAACTTAAAATTTTCTTATTATTGCTTCCTGTACTGTTTTCAGTTTGCTTCATTTAATGCTTGCATATTAAGCCTGTTTTTATTCTGATTATTTATACACATACTAAAAGAGTGACAGTAGAATCCTGGTACAATCCAGAAATTAGAATAACAATCACCAGTGTAGGTCCTGGAATTTCAAGTGTTGAAAACAGAATTTCATTACTTTAATCATCGTAAATCAGTGACCTTGGTAATTGGAAAGGTATCCTGTCAAGAACACTGAATAACAAGGACCTGAGATAAATAGAGTGTAAGGTCTATATACATTGTGATGCATTGTTTCAGAGTAATTAAGACAGAACATGGGAGAAGAACTTAACAGGAAGGGTAGGTGGGCAGTGAATAGGAACAGGTCTAAAGCTGTGAGGGGAAGTGCTAAGTTATTCACAAGAGGGACAGAATGGATGCTTAGAAGTGGTAATTGGAAGGTAATCAGGTAGGAACACAGATTAAAAAGGCCTGAGTTACACAGGGTGCAAAGGGAAGGGGGGTTGTTTTTTAAATGTCTTACTGTCGAGTCCGAGTTGCAGTTGACTCTCCGGGGGCAGGAGAAGGCAGTCAGCATTCAGAATGTAAGAGGTATGGCTGGCACATGCGCCAACCAGGGGAACTAGATGTGTGTTTTCTGTTGTAAACACTCCTTGGCCAATTACACCACAGTTTCCCTATGGGAAAAAGGAAGACCCAGTTATTATAGTAGAATTACATACAGAAAGTGACCAGCAATTACTCATGATAAATATAACTTACTTGCATGATGCAGCAAATAATGTTCATGTTAAAAATCAATTTCTAGAAGTTATCAGAAAGAAAAGATTAAATACAGAGCCAGTGGTAAAAAAATATATTGAGGAATTATTATTTTCATCTCAAAATACTGCACTAATAGAGAATATTAAAAAATATAAATCTGCACAACAGTCATCAGTATTGCTGGCAAAACAATTTTCACAGGTAACCCCAGCACTGTATAGGGGAAAAAAAGACCTAACAATAAAAACAAATCCAAGTTTAGTAATGTCGGCAGGGAAGCTAAAAAGAACCCACAGGAATTAGTTTAAACAACTGAAAAAATCCATCCAGAAAAAATCTTATTATCTTAAACCAAGCCTGTAAGCAGCATAATTATGTCCTGATGAATGAAAAACAGAAATTCAAGTTAGAACTATGGGAACAAATGAAAAAAGTAGTTGTAGGGAAAGAGTCATAGTTATTTTGGTTTATGGTGGCAAAGGGCACTAATAATTATGAAAATAATCCTGCTGCATTAATCTCTACGAATAAATGGATCTTCTATTTTAATAATATCTTTTATGACACAGTATGTCCCAAGGACTGAAAGAAGGAATCACAGAAAGAATTTGTATCATTAGAATTTTCTTTTCATGATGCTGAAGAGGCCATTTTACCTAGTGAGTCAAATAGAACTCCAGGCATCAATGGAATATATTAATTTATTTATTTATTCAAACATACTTTATCAGGTAAGCAAACAGAGCCCAGGAAGCTCATTTCCAGTTGTGACCTGGTGGTGGGAAGGGAGGGGATAGGAGGGTTATAGGGAAGGATACATTTATGCCTTGATTGTCATAGGTATAGAGACAAAAACTACATAAATATTACAGTATATTTTCAATACGGGACTTTGTAAAAATCAGCAGTAGTTTATAATGTAGGAGGCAACACAGCTGCACATAATGTACAATATTTGGCAGACACAGTTGAAGTCAGCACAATATAGAATCTCTTATCTATGGTGCCCAATACCAAATGAAGCAAACAATAGGCTATGAGCCAAGTAGGCCTAGGTAGCATAGGGGTATTTGTGCCCTGTGATCCCACTAAGTAATGTCATGCCACTGATGGTTGTTACTGGAGGAGGTGTTACTGGGGCAGCTAGGGCATGAGGTCTGGGAGGTGTGATGAGATTTAATTTGCATTTTGCATGACAGAAAGGAAGTGGCCACTGTAATTGTGGCAGGCATGTTCTTCCACATGGAGGAAAGCCTGTAGGTAATAAAGGCTTGTCCTAGATATCTCCTGCAATGTGGGATATGGAAATGGCAGCTGTCCTCAGACCTGAGGGAGTATAAGCAGTTTGCTGCCCCTGTGAAGAGACTCAGGAGGTAGCTGGGGAGTTTTTCTGCCCAGTACCAAGCCCCCAGCAGTGCAGTGTGCAGAGGTTGCCTCTTCAGGGGAGCCACTCAAGTTTCTGACATATTATACAGTGGTATGTTTTGGGGGCACAAGGCAGGACAAATCTGCACAAGGCATTGAATAATGTTGATCATTTGGCTAGGGCATTGGTGTTGGTGCCTGCATAGACGGTGCCACCATAGTGCAGCAGGAGGAATATGGAGCGCTCAACCACTAGTTTCTTGATACATGGCTGAAGGCAGCTTTTCACCCTGGGCACCAGGTTTAGCATTTTTATTTTATTTATTTTATTTTAAAGTTGATAACCAGGAAAAGTGCACTGAGCCAAGGCTTGTTTCCAGGTCCAGCCCGGGGATACGGGTATTGGAGGATTCACACAGTAAGTATACAACTCAGCCATTGAAGTAGAAACAAACAAGTGGTGGAAACAGTAAAATAAATACATTACAATATTTACATGTATTGACAGAGGTAAGGAATAGCATTAGGAGATTAAAAAGCAATGCAACATTATGGCAAGAAGAAAAAAACAAGAGGTGGCAACTGCACAATTTATACTTCACAATATTTACATAGTCATTGACAGAGGTAGGAACAGCAATAGGAGAGACTTGAATTGAGGGAGGTGGGTTTAAGTGATGAGTGGGGAGGAGGAGAAGCTGAGAGAAGAGGGGAGGCAGACACAGGATGGGGAGGGATGATCTTAATTTGGCACTTAAAAGCAGGGAAGAAGGGGGAGTCTTGAAGGGATATTGTAGCTGATTCCAGAGGCAGAGGAGAAGGGAGGAAAAGGCAGAGACTCCAGAGGAGGAACACTGGTGAAGGATTCTGAAGAAGCGGGGAAGGGAAGACCTCAGCAATTAGGAAGGAGCAAGGGCTGGAGAGAGCAGTGAGGAGAGATAAGGTGGGAGGAGGCTGAATCAGTACTTGGCAATGAAAGTTATGGAGTGAATGCACCTCCTGTGTGAGAGGAGGGAAAGGTTTAGGGAGAAGAGTAGGGTGCACTGATGAATCCGAGATGGGGAATTACTAGCGAAGTGGCAGAATGCATTAAGGATGATGTCAAGATGAGAGAGGGAGGTGGCAGAGGCTGAAGCATAGATAATAGTACCCAAATCAAATAGAGGGAGTATGGTTTGGGATATTAGGACATGGCAAAGATTCAAAGGGGTGGAGTCCTTTTTTTCTTCCAAAAGCACATTGTTACTTTGGATATGTGGTTAGGATAGGCAAGATGTTGGTCCAGGTGCTTGCCTAAATATTTCTTAGAGAAGAAGAAGTTGAGGCATTTCCCTTGAGTGGTGCATATGTTGAGAGAGTCAGGAGCTGTAATTATCTAGCTGCTACACCTGAACAGCGTGGATTCAATGCTAGATGGTTTTATTAAAACTGGTTTTGGACAGCTGAGAAATCCTTTCATAAGGGTACTTCAGTTATCACACAGTCAGAGTGCCGAAAATATTTTCAGCACCCTGACAACCCTGGAGCACAAGACAACAGTGCCGGGACATGTATTTTAATGCTTTCCGGGGGGCTGCACCCCCCACACACACACACCCTCATGGGGAGCTATGCCCCCGCACCCTCCTACTAAAGGATTTTCAACTCCAGGAGGGTGCATGTCGGGGGGGTGAAAGCATTAAAAAATAAAGGTTTGGGCCGAGTGCAGTAAAATCGCACCAACGCCCAGACCCAAACCTGGTACCTCACCCATCCCAACCACTAGCCAACCCTCAAAGCCATGATGCAGCTCAGCCTAAATTATCCACATACCTGTGTATGTCAAAGGAGGAGAGGACAATAAGGATACCATTTGTGAAAACTGTGAACAGCAAGGGTCCCAGAACCAAGCCCTGTGATCACCAAGGGTGACATGTAGCAGAATGGAAATGGTCCCAGTTAGCTAGAGTGATTGTGCTCAGTTGATTAGGTAGGACCAAAACTATGCTAGAGGAGCTGGAGGAGATGCTGGAGCCCTACATTTTTTTCCAGCATTATGTTGTGATCTGCAGTGTTGAATGCTTTGGCAAGTTCAGTAAGGATGCCCCCACCCTTGTCCATATTGAAATGGATATGATCAGTGATATGGAGGAGGGTGGTGCATATGGAATAGTTAGGGTGGAAGCCAGATTGGTACAGAGTCAGGAAGCTCAAGCTGGGGTAGAAGTTGACAAGCTGCCTGTTCACCAACCTCTTGAAGATCTTGGAGAGAGTTGGTAGGGAGGATATAGGTCAGCAGTTGGAGGGAGCATCTGCAGGACCTCCTTTGTGGATGGGGATAAGTAGCACATGCTTCCAGTTACTGGGAAAGGAACCAGTTTCAAGGGACTGGTTAAGGATCTGGGCAATGGGTGCCACTATGGCAGTGGCTTCTATTCTCAGGAACTTGAGGGAGATGCTGTCATCCCTGCAACTGGATGATATGTTGAATACAAGTGGAATACCCTATTAGAAGATCTGATGTCCTGTAAGATGGTGGGCAGTTTCAAAAGGTGGGACAGAGTGAGGGAAGGGATACGGTGAGGGGTGGGAGGGCAGCTGCAAGATGAAGTGCTAGCTGCACACTCGGCAGACTTGATAAACCATGTGGCCTGTTTCTGCTAACGATTTCGTATGTTCATATGTTCAGCACAGAAAGCTCCTTGTGAACCTTGTCAGCTGGGATAGTCTGGAGATGGAAGTTGCCAGGTGGAAGGGGCTGGTGATTCTGGCTAGAGCAGGGTCGGGGGATTACAGCCCTTGGGCCCTCAGTAAAGTAATGATTTAGATCATTGGCTGTCAGCAAGGGGCTAGGATGAACCTGATCACTGGCGGAGAAAGAAGGGGGGGTTGAGGAGGATGTGAATTGATTTCCAAAATTTAGATGGATTCAGTCATTCACACTCAATATACCCTTAGCAAATGCTTAAGAAATCTTTATGCCCCTGATAGCTGGAAACTTAATATAATTGTCTCCCTTTTCAAAAAGGGTGATGTAAAAGATCATAAGAGCTTTAGACCAATAAGCTTACTTGATGCCATATTTAAAATATATAAAAGATCTTACTAAATAAACTTAAGGATTGGGTAGACAACAATAAAATCATTTCACCATTACAAGCAGGGTTTAGGAGAGGCTTTTCAACTACTGCTCATATCTTCACAGTTGCTCACCATATAGAAAAGAATACTTTTGGGGAAAATTTAAATTATATGTCACTGATATAGACTTCAGAACAGCATTTAATTCTATAGGCAGAAACTATATTCATTAAGTTTAAAGTTAAATCTTCTCCCCATTTTATAGCTTTACTCTGGCAATAAAACAACTACTAGATTTGATATAGAAAGTAATCTTACAGAATCCTTTAAATGAAGCTGTAGTGTAAAACAAGAGTGTCTCTATGCTTTACTGCTCTTTAATACATAAGTAAATACAATTCTGGGCAATATTGATGCTGTAAACATTCATTCTCCAAATATCTTAGGCAAAGCATGTCCTGCATATGCTTATGCAGATGACATGCTTTTGTCTTTTCTGTCTCCTATCGGTCTTCAGCATAAGCTAAATCAGTTTCCCGAATTGTGTGGTCAACATAAACCCATAATTCATTTAGATAAAACTAAAACCATGATATTTGCTGGTAGAATGTCATATATCTTTTACATGGCTACTCAGAAATTATAAACAGTAAAGGATTATGTCTATCTTGGTATTAAATTTACTCCTAATGGAAAATGGTTCAAAGATGTATGTACTCTGGAAAGGAAAACTAGACAACACATTCAAATAATATCCAAATTAATTTCTCTTTATGGTGGGTGTAGTGTCATACCAGCACTGAGAGCCTGCAAAGCAAAAATCAATTCAATTATCTTGTATGGTTCTGAGGCATGGGGCTTTTATTCACCTTATACTATTGAGATTTGGTTATCATTGTTCTATCAAACAGTATTAAAAGTTATCAGATCTTGGCCAGAGCAATACATAAGGGCAGAATTAGGTACAATTCCAATGGAAGCCATGATACATTTAAGAATAACATGGTATTGGATCTGGACTATAAATAATTCAGTAATTATTTGGCCAAAAACCATGCCTCCTGAAAAAGCAAATATATGGGCTGAGCATCCAAATAGTTCTCTATGGCTTTAAAAACTCCATGACATACTTACAGATAAATTATTGGAATTTGTGGCTAGCTTTCATGAAAGGTAGTACTATCTCTTCCAATTATAAGCAAGTTATTAAAATGAGAATATTTACAATGTTCCAAGAGAAAGATATATCAGCCATTGCCAATTCTGAGTTGATACCATAGTACTCTAAATATAAATCATGGCATGGCCTTGAGAAATTATTATCATTACCATTGACACGAAAAGAAAAAAAATATAACTCATATCAGACTTGCAGGGCTGCAGCCAAGAATTTTGGGGCCCAGGACAAGTCACTTGAGATGGGCCCCCTCTACCAAACCAGCTAAGGCTGGGGATATGTGGTCCACTAGGCCTCCAGAAGCTCTGGGGATTTAGATGCTCTGTGGTGAGTTTCAGGATTTTTACTGAAGATAAAAACACCTTTGTTACATCTTCCCTACCCCTGACTCCAGGGAAACAATTCCTCCCCCCCCCCATAGTTAGGGGTTTGGTAGACTCTGGCTGTCCTTAGAGTCTGCAGCTGGAACTGGGGGTGTGCAACTGGCTGACCAACAATGGCATCAACCAGACAACCACCCACACCATAGGCATTATTGTAACATACTGCAAAATATTTTTATATAAAGACTGGGGGTCTGGAGGCTGCTAGGCCACCAAAAGCTCTAGGATTTTAGATGGCTTTGGTAGTTTTATTGAAGATCTGTCATGAGTTTTGGTGCTTTTATTGAAGATAAAGCAAACTTGTAAACATATGTAAAATTTCCCTGGAGCACACTGTACAGAATATTCACATAAACTGAAAAAAGAAGCAGCCCCAGGGCCGATCCTTGTGGTACGGCCAATGATACTAAAGTAGAATTTGATCTTACTTCCTTAATAATCAAGTTAAATGAACAGTGGAGGATAAACAATAATGTAATCATGCATTCAATTACAAAGTCATAGTTTTTGTTTAAGTCCATGAGTTTTTAACATAAGCAGCCCAGGAGCACACTTGAACGCTTTTAGGTTTGATGCATTTTGCAAATGAAATACCAGCACTGTGTAATTTTGCAAGAGGGCCAAGCTCGGGATGAATGAATGTGAAAACTGACAATTTCATTTTGGCTTTAGTATAGGTCTCCTGTCTTTGGTTTGGCTTTGAATCTTTGGCAGAAGACACTTTGGGTCCTTGCAACGGTGTTTATCAGGCTAAAAATTGGGGTAATATACACTCCTCTCTACCCTGACCCACTCCTGTCACTACCTACCTCTTTCCCTTGCCTTTAATAAGTTACAGCTAGGGTCTCAATTCAGGTTGCTACTTAAGCATGCCATGGAACACTGATCTTTGTCCCTGAGAAAGGTCATTTGGTGACCAAAGGGCTGGTGCAGTTGGTGTATGTGTCCTGAACACCGTGGCACTGTATGTGTCTGTGTGTGCTATTTTGAAGCTTGAATAAAAATTACGTTTTGCAAGTATATCTTGGCTCATTTTCTCTTCTTTGCATAGACCTATTTTTGTGTCTCAGGATATCTGGCAGGCATGCGCATTTTGCTTACATTTGGGTCTTTCTTCTGCCCAGTCCTAGCACTAGTCAGACAGCAGCAGGAAGGTTAAGTGACTTGCTCAAGGCCATACCCAAAATATGGTACAAAGCTCTGGTAGGATTTGAATCAAGAACCTCCTGCTTGACAGACCTCTGATCCTACTACAGGATAACACTCGCTCCTTCATATTTCTTTGCATTGTGAAAATTTGTGGGAAAAATGAGACTCCCTTCTCATAGTGGGGTCTTTGCCTAGCAACCACATAACATGAACCATTTAATGAGTGCTGTAGGGCTCAGTCACCAGTGAGCTAAAATCTAGAGACTTTATTCCTGCCCTACTTGGTACATGGCACGGGTCATACCAAGGATAAAATCAGTCCCAAGAAGCTGAACTGCATTAAATGGTGCTACAGGCAAAAAATGGGATGATCGGGCAACTAACCACTTCATTGTATATGGTTTGTGTTGTGAACAAGTTTTTTGAAATTAATCCTTCACTCCCCGAGTTGACAAAAACAGTTTTAGGTTCATGATATTGTCTGACATAAGTTTAGGACTTAATTGATTCACTTAAAGAATGATCTCCCCCCGGTGCCAGCTCCTTACTCCCCTATGTAGTAAATCTATTTTATTTTGTGTACTGTACTCAGTCTGTCTGGTTCTGGACTGGAGCAAAGCAGCAATTCCACAACTGACTGCCAGTGAGAGAGAGAGCAGACCACCGAGCTGACTGGCGGGTAGTGTGTGAGAATGGATTCAGTACAAGGGACTTCTATTCTGTCTTTAAGTCTGTTGCAACAGCATTGTTTCCTCTACCCTTTGTTCCTTCTGTAGCTTTAAATTTTTTTTTACTATCAGGCTGGCCACCTGATATTGTTTAATTTTATTTCCTTTATTTTTATGCTGGCTTCTCCTAAATCCCCTTGTCAGAATCCATTCAGCATGCCCTGCCTTATCTGGCACCTACGTTACTGTAGTACTGGTTGTACTTCTTAATTTCATTATGAATTAATAAAGCTGTCCCAATAATTCAGTTCAGAGTTGCGCCTACAGCTGTAATTAGAACCGAATTCAAAGTGGCAGCGTTTCTACTTCACCGATCATAAACCATGCCTGTTTTAAAGCCAGAAGCATTTTAAGCGCGGTCCTAGTTTCCCTACAGTGCTCTGTGCATGCCTCCCTGTGCTCAGTATTACTTCCCTCCTTAAAAAAAAAATAAGCCTTAAACAGCAAAGCTCTGACAGCGTTTTATGCTGTGTGTTTCCTCAGTGCTCCTCGACTGGGTAAAGCGCGGTTTAAACCCCCCCGTTAGACAGTGTACTGTGCATCAAACGCACTGAAGTACCTCTGTAGGTTCGGCTGCTATTTGAGAAGAGTGCATTTAAGAGGTTTCTGTACCTTGCACTAATAAAAATAAACCTCGTTCAGTAATTAAAGCCTCCAGCTTTAAAACCCTCTGTATGTTAACTCTTGCAAGTCCAGCTGTACTGAAAGAATACATGGTCATAAAAGTGCTGCAATCTCTTAATAAAAATAAAACCTAGTTTCATGTTGTTGTCCCATAAAGGTTTCTAGTACACACCAGGGTTATTAGCCCCCTCCTTCTCCTGTAGCAATGTGTAGCAGTTTTAAGGGGAAGAAAGGAAGGGAAATAAGACCTCTGGCTAAATATTTGCCTTGTAGTTTGAGTTTTCACAAACAGCCCAGTTTTAACTTTATGAAGCCCAGGTTTCTATAAGCTTAATTAGAAGCTAAAAATAAATATGTTATGGTTGCCAGGTTATATAATGTTGTTTCTCCTTCCAAAGCATGCTGTAGGAAGGGATAATTATGAACTTATGTGGATTTACCTGGGATGGTTAGTAGCAGGTTGTATTGTTGCTGAGTTAAAATTTCTTACAGCCTCACCCTTCTCTGTATTCAGGTCTATACCAGCCGGCCAGCCTTGTTCTGCTATACTTATAGACCTGACACATAAGGGGCGGAGCTTATGCTAGACCTTTTTAGTTATATCCTCTAATTTGTACATTTTATTTCAATTAGGAGCCTAAGTTAATATGTTAATGAAAAATAACATTATAATCCATGTTTACAAGTTAATAATTTGTTGATTTAAAGACTTTGTATACCTTGTGACTCAGATGGGTGGAGAGTTAAACTCCTCCCCTGTCAGATCCCTATAAATGGGATGCTTTCCTTCATTTCAGCAGATAGTTTTGTAAAGAGCAGACAGGTTCTGCTCTGAGTGGTGACACTAGTTGGTTCTAGTGTGTTTATATATCATTTTGTATGATTTCTACTTTTTTGTTTTGTCGCGCAGTCTGTTGAATAAGTACAAAGGAATAAACACCAGCTTATCCATAACCTGTTGCCTGGAGTCCTAATTTATCCCACACCTCACAAAGTGACTGTGTCATGTGCCTCATGTCTGACGGTCCTCCACAGATCATATGATAAAGAAGATCACCAGTGATATTCTGAGGTGGAGCAGGCAGGTGAGTCATGAAAGGTTCATGAATATGTAGCACAAGCCCTGCCCCTGTCAGGGACAGTACAGCTTGGTCTGAGCTGTCCTATCCCCAACAGGGCAGGGCTTTTGCTGCATATTCATGAGCCTTACATGACTCACCCACCTGTTATGTCTCACTAGCACAGCAATTTCCATGACCCCACAGCTGCCACAGCAGCCAGGAGATTTCAGAGACATTAAGGACAAAGGTGGTTTCATGCATGGTATACCCAGGATTCAAACAAACTCTCTGGCTACTACACAGCTATGCCCTATGCCTTTGGACTGGTGGGGCCCCATTCTGAGTGTGGACATGCTTGAGTTTACTCTGACCTCTGCATGCCTAAAAAAAGCCTGCAAAAAAAAAAATCATCCTTGGGCGGGCCCCCCCCAGAGCTCAGGACCCAGGACAACAGTCCCAGTTCCCCCCCACCATGGTGACCCTGCAGACCTGAATTAATACCTCTTTAAAAATAAAATTTAGATATGGTAAAAGACAGAAAATAGAAGGAATGGAGTGTTTTTGTAATGAAGGACTAAATGAAAATTCATTCCATATTCTTTTTAACTGCCCTCTTTAAAATGGCATAACAAATACATTATGGAGTTAATCATGTTGTATAATTATTCATTAATGGACTACATGGCAATCTTCCTGAATGCAATAGATGAACACACTTGTAAAAAATATTGAGACTGCCATGTGTCACAGGAAAAAGATAATTGTTTTGTCTTATTCTAATGCACTGTAATATTTCATGTGCTTCTTTTAGTATGTCCTCATGGTCCATATTATTTATTTATGTAAATTGTATTTTACAAGTTTTTTTATGTCTGTTGTAATGACTCAAGGTCAGTCAAATAAATCTTGAAAATGAAAACTGAAACTCAGTTCAACTGGAGTTGCTAATGTTGAAAATTCAAACATTCCTGCTGTGCTGGATTCTGAATGACTGTCTCAGTAACCAGAAAAAAGTATCAGCTTCAGTAGTTGAAATGTGGCAGGCCTAGCTGTAAAAATTGAGGACTGGGGATGGACAAAATTGATGTCTGACTTCAGCGTTGTCCATCTATAGGAAACCTGGCTATGGGGTAAGGAGCCTTTTATAGAAGGATATTCTTGCAGGTTATTTGAGGCCCAAAACTCAATAAATTTGGCAGAGTTACAGAGGGTATAGCAACCTTGATTGCAACCAGTAGCTTTCAGGCTAGTATAAACCAGAATATTGGCTACCCCTTTTTCCTATGTGTGGCTGTATCATCATGTAAAAGAATTGGGGCCAGATATTCAAATATTAGCATCAACAGTAACTTGGTTTGCCCTAGTGCTACCTTGATTTGCAGCTTGCACTGGGTGTGGCCATATTCAGAGGCCAGTGTAGCACACCCTAAACCTATAAGTGCCCAGGCACTGACACAACATTTCACCCATGCAAATGAGGGGGGCCCCTCCTACATACGGGCACAGTGACATGTTCAAAGGTTTGTGACAGCAGTAGATGGCTTACAAAGTGATGCTATTTACCATCATTGAAAACCATGACTTAACCAGGTGCTAAGCATGCAACCCAACCCCACCAATGGCAGGGCAGCCATATTGTAGTCACTTACCCCCAATGACACATCGCATCAGCAAGGTTACAGTCCTTGGTGTCTAGTGGCACCCCCACCCCCAAACACCTGTCCTGTGTAAGGAATACATATCCTTCTTGTCTTGTGGCACCCCCACCCTTGTGTATAGTAAAAAAATATATTTTACTATAATATTATGTTGTATTCATTTTTTATAATTATTTTATATTCTTTATAGATGCTTAATTATTAATTAAGGTAACTGGAGTATAATGTAGAGATAACTGGTTTAAATTCCTGTCTATATAAGCTCTCTAAGCAAAAAGGAAAATTAACTGCCAAAAATAAAAATAAAACTTCCTTCAAGTTCATCCTGCCTAAATGAAAACTTAGGGGCATAGCATCTATGACTCTCCATTTAAGGCAGAACGAGATCATTAAACTGGTCCCTTAACAGAGCTTCTACAGACTTAAGTTTCAATTTTGTCTCCAGTCAAGAGATAGTTACCATGGAAACTTGACATTTGACAAATTTCAGCTGTTTCTCTGTAGCAGCCTAAAGCTGGCACCATGCAAGTACCTGAAGTTAAATGGTTATACAATTTTACTATGAGAAAATATTTTTATTTCTTGCAAGACTGTTTTAAATACTGCCAGTATGAAACACATACCATAAATAAAGTATATTGCAACCTGCTGACTGGCTGAATATGAAAAATATAACTTTGAAGAGAAGGTGAGTTATTTGATGATCTATTTTGTATCAAAAGCCTGAAAGAGAAAATACCTAAGTTTTATCTTAAATGAAAGATAGTATCATGACAAGCTCAAAGATATAATTGTTGTGTGTGCAACTTGTTGCAGGACAAAAATAAATAATCTTAAGGAAGTCTGAAACAAACAAGTTGACAGCTTGATGGGTGTGTTTTCTTGGAAGAACAAATACCCATTTGCCTACAATGGAATTCCATGCTTTTTAGGACTTTCCTAAACTTGAATGTGAGAGAGATCTGCTTAGATATGGAGCCTGAGACCTGGAGAACAGAATGACAATTTCATATTTTAAAATTTTGCTGAAAATTAAAGGTATGGTCATTATTAACTTATCTCAGGAAATACTTGTCCTACAAACATGAGAACCATTGACTCCAAATTGTATTCTGAATCCAGAAATGTTTGTTAGAAGATGGTATGTTGTTGCATTCAAAAGTTATGAAGAAAAAAATAGGTTGGGGCTTAAAACTGTCCTTTCCAAGTAAAAGGTGGAGACTCCGAAGAAAAAAACTAACTATTCCACCTTCTTTGCAAGGACTAATCAGAACTGGTGCAATGATGACCTAGCAAGGTGGTAATATTCACTCTGGACCAGAGGTTATAAAAGATAGATCCCAAGAGGGGGCTGGCCAGTCTGTTCCTGAATGAGATGCTAAGAGGACGTGCTGTGGTACCATTGATATTTTCTGTTGCTATAAGTACTGTTCAAAGTTCTTGCCAAAACCAGAACAGAGGATCTGAAACTGCCTCTTGATGCTTGGAGTAGGAGAAGCAGTTCTGCACTGCTGTATTGATGTCAAAGGAGTCCAGGGTTCAAGTGTGTGTGTGTGTGTGTGTAGAGGAAACAGGAACCACAACAATATCCAGCCACTAAAGAACTTTTTATCATTCAAGAGGAGGAGAACTCACCAAGATTTAGAAGTTAAAAGAAAGGAAACCCTGGCCTCTACAAATAACCAGATGTCTGAGTATAATTGTAATTACTTTTATAATATTCTAATTTGGCTTAGCTGGGGAGGTGGCATGGTAAAATTAACTTCTTAAATACAAAATCTTGGGTATATGGTTAAGCTTATGCTCATTTAAAAAAATGAACATTTTGCATGCTATAGGGTATTGAAACAAGTTCTATACAGAAATATAATCCAAGACACTAATACAAAGAGTATGCAAGTTTTTATGTAAGAAAAATAATGCTATATACAAAAGCATGCTGAAGGCATGGTACTGTATACAGATAAAGTTATTCATTGCTTTTGAATTTTGTTGTTTTTTCTTTGTTGTTTTGTTTATTTTCTGAAACTTTTGTTGTCTGTGCTTACATTGCTTTTCATTATGTTTACAATGTTTTATATCTATGCAAATTATTAGTAATTAGTTAAATTGTACAGGGATAAATAAATTATATTTTTTCTACATATTACATGTAGGTGTGACAAAAATGTTTTTTCCATTTATCTAGAACTCATATACAGTAGGTTAAAAGTAAGACTTCAGCCAGTCTTACATTGTTTATAAGATTTATGCAAATTGTGTGACATAGGGCTGAAGGTGTAGCTAAGTGCCCATAATAAGAAATTGGTATTCCAGCCTATTGTTCTGACACCTGAACACCCCATGCCCAGTATAGTGTCATATCTCTGGTAGCTAGTGGCACCCCACTCCAAGCATTCATGTACACCAACACAGAATGCCCTGATTTCCAGTGGTACCACCCATCCCTACCTCCAAATACCCATCAACGTACATAATGGTAGGACAATGGCAGTCCAGCAACCCTCACCTGCCCCACCCCTCGAAGGACACCACCCATCCCCCCTTACCAAGGCATCCATGTTATGCTGGGAAGCCCAATAAGGTGACTGGAGCAGCATTCCTCTCACATCCTTGGCCTGCCACCATGTGAGTTGAAAGTGAGCGCAGATAAAGTGTTCTCTGTAGGCTAACACAGTGGCTGGCCAAAGAGGTGAGAGGACAGCTGTTCCAGTTGCCATATCAGGCTTCCCAGCATGGTCCTGGACACTCTGGTAAGTGGGGGTGGATGGGTGGTGTTCTGTGAGTAGGCAAACATACATTTGGGGGTGGGGTGGGAGGTACCACTGGACACCAGGGTGCTCTGTGTCAGTGTACACAGGTGCTTGGGGGAGTGGGGGTGCTGCTAGCCACCATAATATGACACCATACTGGGCATGAAGGTGTTCAGGGGTGGGGGTGCCACTAGACACCAGGGATATATACTACCTACACAGCACTGTTGTTTGTGTGGTGCGGGGTGCCACTAGACACCAGGGCAGTCATCTGGCACACATAGGTTGGGCTCTCATGGGCTGCAGTGCACCATTCAAATGAGCCCATAATAAGCATGCAAATTGCCCCTTAGCACCTTGCCTGTCAAATGGGCTCATTTTTATGTTGTGGTTGAATATAACCCACAGGGGTCTCTGAGCTATCCATTCCAGAAGCATTATTTCCTGTGGGCTGAATACAGCCCAGGTCCATGATGGGCAGTGCAGTTTCACTTATTGCTGCACTGGCACAGACCAATATTTAGATGGATAGTACTAGCCCACTATGCAACTGAATATAACAACCACTGGGTTAGGTGCAAGTGCAGAACAAGCCTTTGCATTGAATATCTGGCCCTTGAAATCATAACTTTTTATGTATACATTCTGCCTGTCTCCATGAGTTATAAAGATGAAGCTGTATTTCAAAGTTTTGAGAATTTGATAAAAACACTTCAGACAAATTATAATGGGATTCTGCTTACATTAATGGGGGACTTAAACATAAGGATGGGGTGATTCAGGAGATTTATACACAAGATTGGCATATAGATAATTCTTATAATGTAGCTTTAAGACATTCAAATGACACTGATGTACATAAGAGAGGTTTTCAGCTTTTGAATATTTTTGCAAATAGTTTTCTTCGAATTGCCAATGGCAGAACTCCTGGAGGCAGGCAGTAAGAGAGTACATTTCCCACAAGCTCTGGTGGGAGCATACTAAATCTGTATATAATTGACACGACCTACCTATAGTCTTAGCTATGAATGTAAGTGCAAATAAGGGTGACGAACAAAAAAAGCAAAGTCTAAATGACACAGACAAAAATATGATCATTAAAAACAAAAAAAATTATCAAGTGGCTTCCTTTCTCAGCTGAACCAATATGTAACATACTAGAGAATATTGACTTTTATGACCCAGTTAGGGGAGCCTAGTCAGATCCTGATAAAAACCTTGTCTTTGACATTTATATAATAGAGAATTGTTATGAGCAACCACACAACAAGGCTGTGTTTCAGTCGAGAGGTTTACATGGTAATAAGAGACCGTGAGAGCACAGCTCCAGAGGTCTCTTCTTCCCTTGGGAACCTTGAGATTGAAACTCAGCCTTGTATGTGTATGGTTGCTCATACTCAATCTTTTATAGTGTATGGACAACCATTACTGCAAGCCTGTGTCCAGCACATATAAAAAAGATCCTCCATGCCCTGTTAATTCCCTTACCATTGCGGTTCTTTCAGGCACTGCTGACTTCAGAGGTCCGCCGTCTCACTACTGTGCCTGGTTCATCAGGTTTCAAAAATATGGCCACATGAAGACATTCTATGTTGTTGTGCTGGAGTAGTGATGTACCTACTGCAGCACAACATCATGACATTACTACTGCAGCACAACAAGGCTCTTCTAGGCATGGATTTCCACACTGAGCAGCATTCCACCATACACTATATCATATTTGATACTCTGAAAAAAGAACTGACCTATGAGGATGGAATTCAAACCTTTAATAAGTAAATCACAAACAATGGTCTGACAGAGAATGTAGATATTTAAAAAAAAACATACATCAAATAGGTAATGTAGTCAGAAGGTCTTTGGAACCAACTCCTAGGGTGGCACTTACAAATCTCAAGAAATTATATGTTACTTCGGTAAAACATAAAAAGGGCAATATAAAAAAAAAACATTTTGAAAGATCTTACAGGAGGATATTCATAATGAAGGCAGTAGGGGTTTATGGGACCTTGCTGAATTTGGTTTCAACAATAAACAGTTCAACACTTTGTTAGTCATAAGTGGACAAATCTGGTATGACTTTTTTCCATCAGAAATATAGTATAGAACATTGGACAGATAATTCTGCCTCGACTGTAGTACCTGTAACCAAGGACTATGTACCATTGATCATCTGTGAGAGTGAAGATTTCAATACCATCAGTTTTCAAAAGAGAAACAAAGCCCCAGGACCAGACAGGCTGGTGACTGAGTTGTTTCTAGCTCACCCAACCTGGTAGACAAAAATACTAACGAACTGTTTAATTCCATTAACAAATCATTAAGGTTACCCCAAGGCTGAAATGAAGGCCTAATTGTCCCACTGCATAAAAATGGAAATGTAACTGATCTGAATAACAACCACCCCATCATTTTATTATGGCTGAAGGACTGAGCTCTGCAAGCTGTCTTGCTATCACTTGCTATCACTTAGGAAAAAGGGCACTTCAGACTCCCACCAAAGCACAATTTTGGAGCGAATGCAAAATCCCTCCACCTGAAAGCACTCCGCGGGGAGAGAGAGAGAAAGAGTGTGATATACATTCCTCTTCTACATGCAGAATATTCTTGCCAGCTCAAATTACAATCAGTGGATGTGCTCAGTGTAAACAGCACAAACAGCTTGTTAAACTAAGCACACTGGATAAATTCCTGTCTGCTGTCTTTTTAGTTCAGTCTTAAAGGACACCTAAACCATCTTTTTACACATTTTTATCTAAACAATTCCCTGTTGATCAAAACTGAATTTATAATGAGACTGCATTGCTCCAGGGGAGATTCAATGTGTGTGTGTGTGTGTGTGTGTGTGTGTGTGTGTGTGTGTGTGCGCGTGTGTGTGTGTTTTAACCTTTTCAGGACCTAATTCTTACTGTCATTCTGATCAGTTTGTTTCAGATTTGAATTATTCTCATAACTATTCACAAGTTTCATTCTAGGGGGAAAGTGAGGGGGTTAGGAAGCAGACTTATATAGGGAAATGCTGAAAACTGAAGCTGACCAAACATGATAACTTAGTTGACTTTTCTGTCAACTTAAATTTTTAAATTATGTCCCAGCCTTTCACAAATAAAGCTTACTATGTGCACTGAATGAAAGCTGATGGCTTGGATACAAAAAAAAAAATATTTATTTCTGAAATCAGTGCCCATAACCTACAGAATATGTATGTAGTGTTCATCGCTGGTGGGCTTGATGGAGTGCATAGTATTATATGGCACAGATGGCTTGAATAAAAAAATGCGTATTTCTGAAATCACTGACTGTAACCTACAGAATATGTTATGTAATGTTCATCATTGGTGGGATTGATGGAGTGCATAGTACTACATGGCACAGGTATTTAATTTGTTTTGTGTTTAGTTTCATTTGATCCTCAAGCCCTCGTCTCCATACACCTCCCTCCAACAACCACCACACACATTTGTAGCTAAACTTGCTCTGTAAACCGACAGTACATGTGAAAAACTGTAACAGCTGTGTGCCTTATCCATTTAAATCACTTTACCTGTCATACATAGAAATGTAGCCCCCCCTCCCCATGTCTAGGGGTATGGATGGAATATGTCCATGAGGAGGTGGCACCCACAGTAGCAGAAACACTTCCAGTGGCCATGTTAACCATGCCCAGATGTCACACACAAGGTACCCTTTTCCTCACTGGTACTGGTTGAAAACAAGTTAATGCATATTAAACAGTTCCTTTCAATAGCGGAATGTCCACACAGAACTTGAAGAAGCAACAGGGATCCCAAATTTATTAAACATATTCACACATAGCTCCAGGGAGCATCATTTAATTAATGGGGAACACATTCAGCTTTCATGTGGCCAATATGGCCATAATAGCAGCTTTTACCTGGACCGAGGAGGTTGCACAGTCTTTAGGGCAGCATTAACTCAAGACCACTATGGTCACAAAAGTTTGAAGGCAGCACAAGTCCTAAAACACTTCAAAGTGTTGGACAGCCCATTATTCTTCACAGGCACCAAAACTCTCAATGATCTCCCCCTCTCAATCTCTCTCTCTTGCAACACTGGCTCAGCTGGTCCCCCTCAGAACATGCAATCTTTGTGGCTTGGGGATTTGTGGCTTCCCTCATGACCTCTGCATCCTTTCCCAGAACTGGCAGCAACTGTCCCCAAATTGAGAAGGGGAACACGGAGCTCTAATACAACTCATTCTCTGGAGACTACACTCCCTGCTGCATTCTTGCCCAGTGAATCCTTACATGAATTGACGCAGGCTGGCAGGGCACTCTGTGACTTGCTACTGCTAGCTCCCCTCTCCACTTTAGCCACCCTTCAAAATACTGTGCAGTTTGTGGCTAGTGGTTCCCACTTCTTCTTCTGTGTCCCCCCAAATGCCACTGGTAGGGGGCCAGAGTGGGCAATCACCCTGCCTGGCCCTGACTCACTCTGACTCCCTCGCTGCTCACTCCTCTAACTGGAACTCTCCATCCCACCTAAACTGCTGGGCTTTATCCCCACGCACACCTGTGATGACCTCCCGACCCACAGGAGGCTCCACCTGAGTGCCAAGAAGAATGAACCCTTTTCCCTATTGGCCCAAATTAGGCCTCAAAAACCCAGGGAGGAATAAATAGACTAGTAATCTCCCAAAGAGGGGTTACAAAAACATAGAAATCAATGGCAGATAATGACCGCTGGGCCCACCTAGTCTACCCACTTTTAATTATGAGCACTTTTGCTACATACCCAACTTGATCTACAGCACTGTCTCTTCCACCCCCTTCCTTCCTCCTAGGATTCTTTGTGCATGTACCAGGCATTTTTTAAATGCGCCACTGGTTTAACCCCCACTGCTGCCCATGGAAGGCTGTTCCAGGAATCCACCATCTTTTCTATGAAGAAGTACTTCGTCACATTTCTCCTGAATCTACCACCTTCCATCATCATATCATGACCTCTTGTTCTTCATCACCTTTTTCTCTGAAACATATCTCCCTCCTGTACCTTATTAACCCCTGTGAGGTATTTAAAGGTCTCCATAATATCTCCACTCTCCCTCTTCTCCTCCAGGATGTACATATTTAACTCTTGCAATCTCTCCTCATAGAGCTTCTGATGCAGACCTTGCACTATTTTGGCAGCCCTCAGCTCTTTCTTGCCACTTTCTCCTTTTTTCCAGTTATTCACTCTTCCATACCTTTCTCCTCTGACTGCTCCTTTGCCCCCTTCCTCCATTGCTGACCCCCTACTTCCTTGAATAACATGCATCCTGGTGGGACTCTCACCCCTTGGGATATTTCTACTCTCTATTGCAGCCTGTGGTGGCCTACTTTCTGCGTCCCCTATTTCTTCCATCACCCTCCTCCCCTGGCTACTTTAAACATCCATTGAACTAACATTTGAACCATCCACTGAGGACTGTGGTTGCCTCCTGGATGGAAGAAGGCCATCACTTCAGTATAGGTTCTTATTATTCCAGGTTGGCCCACAGTCCCCAATGTAGCTGTTCCTCACCTCTCTGCACCATTACTTCTACCATTACTTGAAGGCCTTGGTGCAGACCTACCTCTCCTTCACCATATAGTACAAGACGCACTCACCGCTTGTATTTTAAACACATGGGAAACACAGGATCAACCAGATGAATGATCTACCTTTACCAAAAATGAAATTTACACAAGGAACTGACTATGGCAATTCATCTGTATGTTAAACTCATGAAACACCATTATCAAGTTAATGCATTAACAGCCATAGTGGCTCTGACCAGAGTTTGTTATGTATAGGTTTGAAAATATGAACAGGGGTGTTGCTTTCACATCTGGACATTTGGGTTAAAGAAAATCAACTTATCTTACATTCAGAGGCAGGCTTCAGGGAAGAATATAACACTTTGGATAACATTTTTTACTATTAATCACCTAATTAAAAAGTACACAGTTTTTTTTTATTTGGGTTTGAATATAGTTACATCCCTGTCCTGGGCAGATCATACACTGAGTATAAAAAACAGGGAATACTGGCCTTAAAATGAATTATTTGCTTCTGTAAAAATTTTGCCAGAAATTCATTGCCTGCACTCAGGCAGATGTTTGAGGCTAAGGTAAACAATTTATTATACAGTATGGTTCAGAGATGTGGGTCTTTAGCAAGTACAGTATACTAAGGTACTAGTATCAATTCAAAATGTGTTTTACAAACACATTTTGCATCCACCCAAACATCTAACTATGGCGCTGCTTAGAAGTGAACCTAATTTAAAATCTACAAGATTGTTAGCTCAAATTGGTGCAGTTAAATTTTGAGAGTGAATTGTAACCCCTGATGAAGGGAGAACAATCCATAAATGTTGGGTAGAAAGCTGCAATAGTAAACATGGATCACTGTGGTTTCAAAACCTAAATGAAATTCTGAAAACTGTAGTGTTTCCAGACATATGGGACCTTTCGTTATAGATAACATTACTTCCGGTGTTACATTAGCATTGTAATGTCTCAAATATAACATATTTAAAGATTTATCAGAGCATGAAAACCTTCCGAAAGAATGACAATACCTAACATTCTGTGAAAAAGAGTCACACAGAAACACATACAGTATGGTAAATTTTGCATAAGCATTTCCATAGAAAGTAATCTTCCAGGCATGCTGCCAAGGGATGTGAATTATGCAATGTTACATATATGTGGCCAATTTACCAGGCAGACCATAGGTCATTTAATTTTTGATTACCCAATATTAAGTCTTGCAAGGGAAACATGGTTGCTCCCAGTTTTGAAAAATGTACATGCTTCTATTAGTAGTGAGTCCAGGCTAAACATGATGGAATGCATGCTGTCTCTGTGAAGTTGGATGTCATATTTTTGCTTTTCCTAGTTTTGCACACAATGCACTATACACCATATAAAACTGGAAACATCTGTATTAATTAAAACTCTGTATAAAGGAAAACTCAGTCTTAAATATGTGAATTTTAAATGATGTATGTGATAAATTTCTGTCTTATACATGTTGTTTCAATAAAATACTTGACTCTGAAAGACCATCTGTCAATACATTAGGCTATTCATGTAAAGCCTGTGCTACCAGAGTTGCAGCCAACAAGACTCTAAAAGTGGGGTCTGAGACCAAAAAGACACAACTATATGCTGTGTTCTCTAATTATTTGTTAGCATCAATCAATGTAACTCCTCTCTGTATGGAAATCAGGGCTGGTTTGACCACACCAAAGACTGCAGCATGCATCACTTGAGGGATCAGACATTAATTCATAGGCCTTTCTTGGACTGGGTAGCATTTTCTGCCTAGTTTAGAAACTGTTTTCTTATCTGATTCATCCCATTCCTTCTGTATAATTTGCACGAAATGTTCACAATTTGGAAAAACACATAGTCATTTTTCCTGGTGTGGTCAGGGTCTTGTTTGCATACAGAGGAGCAGAGGACTGGACCTCTGATAACAGAAAAAGTCATGCAAGTCTCTCAGACCAGGATTTCAGTAAACCAGTGGTTAAATATCAAACTCCTGATGCTGAGGGGCATGGACTGACCACCACTATATATAGAAGCATAGTTCTTGAGTTGTGCTAGCCCCAGTGCTAAATCCATTCAAATCACTCCATTAACTTATACAAATCTGCTCACCAGCATCATATTCAGTCTCACCCATATAACACCTTTTGCCTGATACTGTTTTTGGCCAGCAACAAAGAGTTGTGATGAGGTACTGTATAACTGGCAGTTCATTTCAAAGATCTGGACCTACGCTGTGTCTCCTTCCCAGCAGGCATTATGGCAATGGTGAAAAACCCAACTCCCCTCACAAAAAGGGGCTAGATAGTTCAAATGTTTACACAGTTAAGGCAGCAAATGTAGTAGGTAAAGGCAGCCACCGCCCACACTAACCAGGATATCACAGAAGTGGGGATACAGCTGTCTGTGGTGGAGAACAGCATCAGCTGACTGGAAGAGATGGGAGACTCATTAATGACTCAACTCTGGGACCAGGCCCACACCACCTAGCAGCTGTAGAACAGAGTTGAAGACCTGGAAAACCACAGCCAGAGGAACAGTCTCCAGTTTGTTGGTTTTCCTGAACAGGTGGAGGGCAGAGATACCATCAGATTCCTACAGTGAGCACTCTCAGTCTACCTGGTCAGTGCCCGGTGGAGATTAACAGAGTCCACCATTCTCTGGAAGTGCCTCCTAACCTGTGTGGGAAACCATTGCCTATCTCTTCTCTGTGTAAGAAGCCATCCTCAAACTACTCAGGAAATGGGACTCTCTCATGTGGCAGGGGCACTACATCCAAGTCTTCCTGGACTACTCAGTTGAATTATCCCACTGATATCAAGCCTTTGTTGACATAAAAAAAAAGTTTAACCTGCTGAGACTCCCACCTTCATGCCGATGTCCTGCCCAGCTCCACCTGTCCCACAACAGAGTCTCTTACATTCTAAACTTCTGAAACAGCTGAGTAGTTTATCAGAAAGACATGGCCAGACTTTAAGCCTCGGTCCCTTATGGTCAAGAAGAAGCCAGACCCCACCCCACCCAAAGCTATGCACACTTCTGTCCAGACCAGACTTCACCTCAGAGAAGCTCAGGTAGGCAGTAACTGAATGCATTGTTGACTGATGACCCATGGCTCCAGCCCTGCAGGGTAGGTGTAAAAAGGGGAAGAGAGGCCAACATTATAAGTATCAGCAGTCACATTGGCTCAGATCTTGCAGCCACAGGAGAAGTGGCCCTGCTTCTCCAGCTTTCTCAAGCAGCTCAATGATCTGCTATATGCCAACCACTACACTCTTTTGAGGCAGCCAACCCCAGCAGAGACCCCATTGGTAACTATCAGTGATGACAGGTGGCTAGCAGCCCCTCACTCTCCAGATTCCTAATGTTAGGCCTTGATTACAGCTGCTATGAACCTCCCTACTAGCAGCTCCTCAGGGGTGGAAGATCCTGCAGTAACCAGAGTTGTACAACAGTTACCACCACCACCCTGTAGTGGCTGGTGAACTACATGAGTGAATACACTAATTGTTTTACAGTTCAGGAGCATACATGGGAGAGAGTTTTATATACTGGGTTTAGAGATCAGGGATGTGCAAGGATAGCTGTTGTAATTGTACTAGCCTTGAACTGTAAGCCTGTCTAGCCATTAGTTCCTCACTCCCTTCAGTACAAGTTCCTCTTGGTCTCCCTATGCCATGTTGGAAAAACATTGTGAAAGCCAAGGCAGGGCCAGCCTACAACACCCATTGAGGGTCTGAGCCCCTCCCCCTTCTTTCTGTATTACAGTCTGTTTGCAGAGGAATTTCTAACTCCTGCACTGTTCTGTACTGCTTCTGGACACTGTATCAGTGTGATGTACACAGGACAATTCTTTCTTCCCTGTAATCACTTAGGAGGGGAATCAATACTACAAAGCTAGGCCTGGCCTACACATGCTACAATTTGCCTGCAGGTTCCCCTGCATACCTGCTAGTAGGGTTTAGGCCAAAGGTATAAGGGCACAATTATCATTGCTACAGCTAGAGGTTAGATGCAGCTGCACTCAGCCTGGCCAAGCAGACTGTACTGTGTCCCCTCATGAGTTCAGCAGGCTTCATAGCAGTTTCCCATCTTCCATGCCTTTCTTCCATCCATCCTCTCTTTTTCTCCATGTTTTACATATCTCCCCACCTTCCCCCTTGGGTCTGGTAATACAGTGAGGTACTTCTAGTCCTATGGAATCAGTCTTTTCCACTCTGAATAAGATGTACACTGGGTAGGTTTCCATCGTTTGTCCTTCCAATGCCGGGCTATGACTGGGTAGATGGAAAAGCACAAGGGTTCGTTCAAAAGTCAGATTATGCAGATATCGCTAGGCCTCACATTTAGCATTGAGGTAGGTGCAGGCCTGGTTTTCTATAATGGGGTATGTCCTTCAGTTTAGCATTTGCTCACTGTATGTTCACAGGTGCTTAAAGGAGTAAGAGCATGCACACACTTCACCATCTTCAGTACTGTCTAGATTTTTGACTCTGATTTTTGGCAGAGCTCACCTTTTCCCTGGAAGACCTGTATAAGAATGGTCAGTTAGGGGGAACATCTGATATGTCTTTGTGACACACACTTGGTCGCAGTGCTCCACCTTGGATACAGTTCACAGGCCTGTTTCTACTTGACCCACAAACACAGGACCTTGCACAGCAGTTGCCGCCAAAAAAACCTCAAGGTTAGGGAAAACTCAAGGATGGTGCACTCAGATCACTAGACAAATTGAAAAAAAAGGCACTCCAGAAACAGACAGGCTGCTCACAGAGTGTTTAATTAATGCAAACAAAGCAGAGAACATAGCACTAGAACCCCTGTATTTTGTGTTTCAGGTGTTACGCTTCACAAGACTAAGGGGGTGTCTTCACATCAAGGTTTAAAGCTGAATGAAATAATATGCTTTTCCTTGTGTTTTTACTATGATTCCTAATTTATGGGGAGTTAAAGTTAACCATTGTTGTGGCAAGCACTGGGGGGAGAGGTTTAATGTTGTTTGCCATGAACTCCACCTCTGGGCGGCATGCTTTGAGGCTGGACTATGCCCCTGCTCTAGGTGGCCCAGGGGGCTCTAGTTAGACCTCTATGAAGTCAGCTCTTCTATTCTAGTATCCTACAACTGGGTCTGGCAGCTATGATGTCCCTGATGGACACCTGGAGTAGCAGTCTGTAATCCACTCAGTGGGCTTGGGCTTTGTACATAGTGCATTACAGTTGGTTGATATGTTTGCTCTGCACCATATGTAATACCCACAAGGTATGTAGAACAAATGTGGTTTATGCTGCAGATTAAGGCATTACAGACTACTGTAGGTATGTCTGTCTCTTTCCCTTGATGTCTCCTTTCCTATTATTCATTAAAGTCAGAGTGCTGTCCTTCATCCATATTCATTTCCCCTTTCCTTATGACTAATATTAAATGTGTAAGTTGTAATTTCAGGGTATGCAACTCCCCCACTGAAAGGAATAAAATACTATCCTTTCTGTGGTGCCTTATGGCCCAAATAGCTTTCTTGAAGGAAATTAAACTTCTAACCCCTGAAGCTGAGAAGCTACAGTGAGAATGGGTGGGGGTGAAAGTCTGTGATAAAGCTCCTCTCAAGAGGGGGGGGCGCTACATTCTGATCACTCACCTGGTCTGTGGAGGATACCCATATAGACAGGGATGGGAGGTTGGTCCTAGCAAAGGTGGCCACCCTTAAAGGTCTAATCATTCTCGGGAAAAATTAAGAATTGAATCAGAACCATTCTCAATTTTTCTACACCTCCTAACATACTCTTACCCAACATAACCAGGGATCCTAGCTGACCCTGATAGGAGGTTGTTTTAATCTGATGCTCAAGTCATTGTTAGATAGGAGTTTTGACTATCCAGAGTTTCATCCAAGAGCAGCAGACACCCACTATGCACTACCACATGAGCACACCCTTGCAGATGTCTTGAGATTACTGCATCTCAGTGATAAAGAATTTACTTGTTACTTGGCTGAACATAACTCATGCAGTTGCATCAACAAACAGTAAGGCTCTAAGGACTGAACTTGCAGGTATCCATATATGTCTCAGTGAACATTTAATGAGGAGACCTGAACTGGCCATCTTCCAGCTTCAACATAAATATTGGGAGGGGGTCAAGAAGGCAAGTAGAGTGCTCTCATATCAGCTACAACAGAAACAGGCTGAGAGGCATATTGTTGGCTTATGAGACCTGAGTGGAAATCTCTGTACAAAGCACATCAAAATTAATGATCTCATAAGACAATTCTGTGCTTCTCTGAATGCCTCTTCTGCCCACCCAGGCAATAGGAAATCAACTGCTTCCTGTCACAAACCCCACCTACTGAGGTTTCAAACAGAGCAGATGGAGAGTTTAACCCCCCCCCCATATTGTGGAAGAGATTGAAAAGGCTGTCTCCTAGCTTAACCTCCACAGAGCAGCTGGAGGAGATAGACTCCTGGTAGATCTGAACCATCACCAGAAGCAATTATTGTGCTCAGTCCTTCACAAGGTCTTTGCAGAAGTTAAAACAGCCCCCTCTCTTCTTCCCACCATGAGAGAGTCAGTGGCCGTGGTCCTGCCAAAGGATAAAGACCATGCACTACCCTCCCCCCACACTACTACCCATATGTCTGATCAGCACAGATGCCAAGATCTTGGTCAAGGCTTTGACTCACAGATAAGAAACACTGCTGCCTGCCCTGATCCATCCTTCTCAGGTGGGTTTCACCAAGGGACATCTATGTTTGGGCCATCTCCACTTCGGCGCTAGTTTCTTCCATGTAGCCACCAGTAAGCCCATTCTGTCCACTGCTGTCACCATAGATTTTGAAAAGGCATTTAACTCAGTGGAGTGATTCTACCTTCTGTGTTTTTAGCATTATATGAGGTGTGTCTCTTCCTTCATTTCCTGGATCCAAGCCCTGTATTCTTCACCATCCACTAAAATTCTTAACAATATAATCTTTTCTCCTCCCCTACAACCTGCAGAAGGGCACTGGTCAGGGCCTGTCCCCTCTTTCCCCACTCTTTGTCCTGGCACTAGAACCCCTGGTCATAGCCATCTGGGAGACACACGTGCTCCATGGACTCAGGATAGGGACTTGTGCCCTGGATGGGTTTATTGGTAAGTTCTGCTAAGCATTTACCCAAGAATAGCTTACCAACTTGTCCTTGGTTTTCAATGCAATTCAAGAGAAAGGAAAAACCTGGCCTACCCAGCAGGAAGCTGGGATTTCCATAGTTCCTAAACAAAATAAAGATACAATTGCATGCAGAGCATACAGGCTCATTTCCCCGCTCAACCATAATGTGAACATTTTCACAAAAGTCCCTGCCAATCAGCATCAGGTGGTGTTCAACCATCTTATTTACCTGGAAAGACTGACTTTGTTTCAGGATATCATTTTCAGGATCATGGGGTTGATGCATTATTGTGTGTATTGCCTATGTGCAGTGGATCAGTGGCATGTAGGCAATCCTAAGTGACAATGTTGCTCACTGGGGGTCCCATAGACTCCTGCTTGCATGCACAGATGGGATGCACATCCCTGCCTCACTGGACTCCCCAGCCAGTCATGCAGATGTGCACGCAGTTGATCCAGAGGCGTGTCTGGGGGAGGGCATGCCTGCACTCTGTGCCATTCACAAAGGCACTGAGTGCTGGGCGAGGGGGGTGCAGGACACTCAGGCAAGGACCCTACTGTATCCATTGTGTGGCCCTCCAGATTCTGACTGCTGGCTGTGGTGGACACAAACAACCCCATACCATGCTGTCCCAGCCTTCTGGGCAAACAGGGAGTGTTGGGGTCAGCCATTCGGGCACTCACCCATATACATTCGGATTTGTCCCTCACACATCTCCCAGAATCCCCTGCTCACATGGAACAAGGAATCCACTCCAGAACCAAGATGGGCATCCAATGGGAAGCCCACCTGTGTCCCTCAGTCTGTCCCCTGTGCAGCAGAGACAGAGCTGCAGACAGGTGCACAATAGTGCATACCACGCACCATAGACCTCTCCACTGGTGCAGAGCTATACGGGCCAGGTACATGTGATCTGCACATACCCAACCTCACAACAGTGTATAGCCTCCAATATTAGGAGGCTTCTTAATGTAGTTTTGGTGGCTAAAGGGAAAAAATAGCAAAATGCAGTCATAGCGATATGCACTGAAAAGGTATTTTTGGCATCTACAATGCTCACCCTTATTTTCTGAAATACATTTAACAGATGGGTTCAAGCACTTTAACATTGTCCCATGGCCAGAGTTCATACAAAAGATCCCTTTACAATCCAAATGTGGTATGAGGCAGGATGCGTACTATCCCACCTCCTATTTGCAATCAGGACAGAGACCATAGTGGTGGCCATTTCTACAATTAGCCCAGATATATGTGCGATAAATTGAGAGGGGGAGGAAATGAAGCTGTCCCTCTATGTGGCTGACACCCTATTGTCTGTCCGAGATCCAACTAACAACCCCTGACCCTCTGTTCATGTCTCTGTGAATTTGGACTGGTTTCAGGCTTTAAAATTAATGCAGAGATGCCAGAAATACTGTACTGAAGCTGAGTGGCAGACATGAAGTACCTTTTCCTCTTTTAATAGGTCCTCAAAAGCTTTAAATATCTAGAATTCCAATTGTTCATAGACCTCCACAGTCTGTTCCCCATAACTATGGGCACTTATCGGCAGAGGAGGGAACCAATCTTAACTGGCAGCAAGATCTCCAATTGTCTATTTAGGGTAGGTGCAAGTAATTCATATAATATCTTGCCATGCTTTCTATACCTGTTTGTTTCCCATCTGATTGTAATTCCTGGGACAATGTGAAAATGGCTTAAAAGCCTTCTGTCAGAATTTGTCTGGTTCAACAAGTAGGGCTAGACTTAACCAGAGGGTAGTGCAGCTAGATAAAGAGAGGAGAAGTTTTTTTTTTATTGAAACTCAGCCTATCAGGTTTTACTAGGAGCAAAGACAACACCATCCATTCATGCCATGATCAATACAGACACAGAACAGAGTGGAGGCTTTGCACTGGGGGACATTTACAGGTCATGTAAAAATTGATTTTTGGGGTGCTGGGGGGGAGGATGAGTGCGGCCCAGTGGGATTGAGAGGGTGCATATAAAACATTGTGTTCTGTTCCAGTGGGGGGAGACAGGGGAGTATGTTTTGGTGCATGGGTGGGAGAAAGGTAAAACAATTTTTTAAATATAAATTCACCAGAGTTGGAGGGAGGGAGGAGGGTGCTAGCAGCAGTATTGGAGATGCATTTCTTATAAAAGGTACAAGTCCAGAATTTGAACACACTCTGTTCTGCTGGAACAAATACTGCACGCTACTACAGATTTGTCCATAAAGGCTTTTTATTTTCTTTTATAAAGCACAAAATTCTAAAATGGTGTAATACAAGATCAAAGCCCTGCAGTCCACAAGACTACCTGCTCTGGCGCTTCACTTGTCTGGCCTTGTGGTATTTACTGTTGAGCTTGGCTAGCCCAGAGGAAGAACTGCCATGGCTTCTAATTGCCATTTTGTTTTATAAAAAGTGTCTGGGAGGTGGAAGGGGGCTTTGAACTTACAGCACACTGAGTGGGATGAGGGATTTTACAACTCCTGCGGAGGACTGCAATTCATATCATGTTTGCTATCATAGTGCCTAGTTTGCACAGCAGAAATAATGCCAATTGCTCGATTTTCCAATGAACTGGTAATTGACATTGGTTCGCCATGTGAATTTGGGCACTTTACCATGCGAAAACTATGTGAATTGTGGTTATCGGTGAATCAAAGTTGGTGAAATTCACTAATTGCTTTATGAAGCTAATTTCTCCAACTTTGCTCACCCCTACCTAATATCTTGCTCTTATCTTATTCAAATTATTTGCTGGGTATAACATAAATCTTTAATAACAGATTCATACATATGAATGTATTTGTTCTAGTAAGTCATCTTGAAAACCTGTGGTGGTACAGTGTATAAGAAACATGCAAGTCTTTAAACACCAACGAAAGTGTTAAGCATGTGCAAAATTCACACACAGTCACAGACAATTGCAACAGGGAGGGAATGTAGGCTGTGACACAAGAACAATTCCTTATCTTTAAAATAAACATGTTTTGGGATCTTTACAGGAAAACTGCATAAATTTGTACCCCCATCACCACCACTACCAATAAGGCTAAATTTTGGATTAATCATTTTCCATTCAAAATATTTTTATTAACAAAGTCCTCTGCATAACTACATTATTTATAGCTCCGTAATGTAAAACAGATTGGGCACCCCACCACTATCTCAGGGCTGTAAAGCATGGTCCTGCCACTCCCAGTATGGAATTTACACCACCAATACTGCAAGTGGTCAGTAGCACATATTTGCATACTGTAGGATAAGCAGTGAATGAACTTTACAGCCCTGAGATGGTGACTGAAAGCAAAGTCTCTTCCATGTTATTGAACTCTGAATTATGCAGTGCTGAAAATGACTTTGGGGGAAAAAAACATTTATGTTCCTGTTTTATTGGAAAGGAAAACAGCTTATTGGGAGGTTAGATGAGGGTTACAAATTTGTGCAGTTTTCCTTTAACAAACTCCTTGATAACTTCCAGAGAAGAGTAGATGGTACCCTAGTTTAATGTATTATGTAGAGGGTGGCACTGCCAACAGTGCATCATCCCACACCACCATTTCCAATATCCAGTTAGTACTAATGTGCATTGTAAGACCTGGGTATGAGTAAGAGTTCACAGTGTGCTCGTTTGGCTCTTACGTGAGAGTGCTATCATCTTAAAGCAGCAGTGCATAATTACAGTGAAGATTTTGACTTATACTTTTTTCATTCCATTTTAAATTGCTCCATATCCCTTTGCTTGTATGATACCCTTCTTTTCCCATTTTGAGTCTGTTTAATGTTGAAATAATAAAAGGAGTACTCCTTTTAATATGTCTCAGACCACATTTTCATCAGTACTCTCAGTGGTTTCTGTACACTTGTTGTCCCATAAGGTCAGGGAGCAGTGTCTGTCGCATGCTAGTTCATTACAGTCATAAGAAAAGTGATCTTAAACAATGACTGTTCCAAAACAACAGAGAATACTAATGAAAACCTGGTCTGAGACATATTAAATGGAGCACTCTACTTACTGTTTCACATGTAAAGAAAATGTGGCAACACAGACTCAAATTGTGGCAAAAAAGTATATCATGCAAGTGAGGAAATAGATGCAAACCTTAAATAAAATAGAAAGCATAGGTCAACATGTCCCCCACTATCATGCACTGCTGCTTTAACTATAGTGGTACAGAATGGCTAAATAAAAAGTAAACAGGCTTCAAGAATGCATGGGCTAGACATAAGGGAACCTTACAGGTACGAAAAAGGGGGGGTAAAGCCGGAGATCAAGTGGGGTCTGCAGTGTTATAGTAGGTAGGGAAAATGGGCAGACTAGGTGGGCCAAGCGGTCCTCATCTGCTGTCAGTATTTATGTTTCCATATAAGTAATTCTGATGCATACATCCAAACTGTAAATATTGCATTTCCATGGAGTTAAGTGATCCTTTACTGTTTGTGGAAAAGGATATCCACACTTACTGAATTTGTTGCATGGTAGAATACATGTCATTATTTATCAAATCAAATCAAATTAAAACTTTATTTATATAGCGCCTTTCAAATATCAAGGCACTGTACATTTTAAAACGCAAATATAATAACCAGAATAAAACAATCATATAGATTTATTAAGAACAATCTGGGAAGGCTAATGAAAACAAATATGTTTTTGGTATCGATTTAAAACTACTGATGGTCAGGCATTCTCTCAAACGGTGAGATAGAGAATTCCACAGGGTTGGTGCTGCAAATGAAAAAGCTTGGGCACCAGAGGTTTTCAAACGAACCCTGGGAATCTCTAGCAATCCCTCTTCGGCAAATCAGAGAGGACGATTTGGGGAGTAGGGAGTCTGGAGATCTTTCAGGTAGTTGGGTCCCTGTTCACGTAGGACTTTAAAGGTATTCAAACCTACCTTATAAGTGATCCGCCACTGAGCTGGCAGCCAGTGCAGTCCACACAACACAGGCATAATATGACTAGTCCTAGAAGTACCAGTCAAAAGCCTGGCCGCAGAGTTCTGCACTAGCTACAAGCAGTGGATATCAACCCCAGACAGCCCTAGGTAGAGGGCATTGCAGTAGTCAAGACGGGTGGTAATAAAGGCATGGACCAATGTTGGAAGGTCACCAGGTGGAACCAGGTGTTTTACCCAGGCGATATTCCTCAGATGGTAAAATGGGGATTTAACCATGGCTGACACCTGAGATTTCAGGGTCAAGACGTTGTCAAAAATATTGCCTGAGTTTTGCATCTGATCTGAGATAGTGAACTGAACACCATCAAGCCATAGGCCCGAAGCATGCCCAGCCCCCAGACTCACCCCCGGGAGACCCGGGTCCACTACCAACACTTCAGTCTTATCCAGATTCAGTCTCAGCCAGCAAGAGCTCATCTAGTCTTTGATCTCAGAGAGGCAGTTGTTTAGCACAGAAATTGCATCAACCTGGCAGGCATAAAGGAAATATACAGCTGAGTATCATCTGCATAGCAGTGAAATCTCAAGCTGCATCACCTAATGGTGTCTCCCAATGGCAGCATATACACTGTGAACAACAAGGGTGCCAATATGGATCCCTGCGGTACCCCGCAAGACGGGGAAGGGCGTCAGAGGAATACATTTCAGTGACCACCCTCTGAGATCTGCCCACGAGAAATGATCAAAACCATGTGAGGACTGTACCCAACAGTCCACAAAGGAACCTCAGGAACTCTAAAAGCACACCATGGTCCACAGTGTCAAAAGCTGATGAGAGATCGAGAAGGACCAAGATGGTATGAGCCTTTCGATCTCTCGCCATTAGGAGGTCATTTAATACCTGGACAAGGGTGGTTTCCTTGCTGTGCCTCTTCCTAAATCCGGACTGGAGAGCTTCATAGACATTGTGAGTTGCAAGGTGATCATCCAGTTGCAGCGCAAGCACCTTTTCAATAACCTTCCCCACAAAGGGAAGGTTAGAGACAGGCCGGTAGTTAGCTGGACAATTGGGATCCAGGGAGTGCTTTTTAGGGAGTGGTCATATGACCGCCTCCTTTAGGGGATCTGGAAAGACTCCCCCCCTCTCCAAAGATCTCCAGACAATTTCAGCTAGGATCGGGTAGATAACATTTAAACACCCCACTAAAAGGGGGGTAGGGCCCAGATCCAAACTACAACTGGTTGGGCACAAAGTCTGGAGAGTCTTCACAATGTCCATGAATTCTGACTGGCTGAAATCCATCCAGACAGACTGAGTGCTCATGGTTCCATGTTAAAATCGTGACTCCAAAATCGCTGTCTAAATAAAAGCGAGTGCATAATCGCACTATGATTAAGCGCGATTACACAGAATGGCGAATGCATAATAGCGCCACAGTCAAAATCGCGCCTTCTGAATAAGTTTAGAAATTTCCATACATTGCAATGTGATTACTTAAAACACCATGAAATATTAATAAATGGAAACAGATTGATTAGCCACTGTTTTCAAACTTGCCTAACCTTGGTTGTTGAAAATAAACTTGCTGTGATTCAAGATCGAAATCACACTTCACTGTCCTGTAAGTTAATGTTTTCACTAGGGAATGTGCAATGAACCCAGTATGATGGACAAAAGAAACATCACTTCTAACGTGTCTAAGAAATATTTTAGCAGACAGCTTGAGTGAGTATCTCAAGTACTACTGAGAGAGACGTCTCAACTGTAATTCGTGTCAGTCAATGACTGAACAGCTGAACAGCTGATTGGCCATAGCGCTGTCATATATAGAGGCAAGGAGATTTTGCACATAGCAGGCACATTTCTTATGAATTTAAAATAATGCCTGAGTATTTAAAGCATGTAAATTGTGGCTTGCTTGGTGCTATTGGTGTGCGGCGAGAACAATAGTCACGAGTTTTGAAAAGTCGCTTATCTTGTTTGCTGATCACCACAGTTTGCCGCCAGGAGTGTATTGACGCTTTTTTGTATAGTCGCCGTTATTTGAGTCATTTTAATTGAGATGCTAATATTGCAGTCACTTGTCTGAAGTCGCAGTTATCACGGGATACCAGTGATCACCACCTCCCATCGACCTCTGCAACCCCTCCTAGTGAGAGCTGGGCCAATTCCAGACCTGATGTTGGCTATCTTATCTGTGAAGAATCCAGCTAGCTCATCATACTTAATTTGTGAAAAAGCTCTTCTGGACTGGAGACAGATTGGATTGCACAATCTGTCTACAGTTCAGAAAAGTTGAGCCAGTCGATTCTGTGCAGCAGAAATCTCCCTGGACAGGAACTCTGTCTTCCTATGAGTGATTTCTGATCGACAGCCCTTACAATGTTCCATTAATTTAAGCCTGTCAGCATCCAGGCCAGACTTCGGCCATTTTCTCTCCAACCTTCGACCAACTTATCTCAACTCCTTCAAGGAACCATCATACCAAGGGGACCTTGGGTGAAGAGTGAGTGGTCAAACATGAAGAGGAGCAATTAAGTCCAAGGCATCTCCCACCACCTTATTATAGGCCAGTACAAGATCCCCTGGACTTGTGCTTTCACCCAGCAATCCCGATAGGTCCAGGACTGCTGATAGACCATCCAGGGTAACTCCCCTTAAAGGGAAATACCAGACCATCTCTGATGGGGCAGGTCCAATTGTGGGGCCCCCGAAACTGATCCCTATGGTGTGATGGTCAGACTAACTGACTGGTTCCACCCCCCAAGTCAGAGATCTCCATCCTCAGGAGGAACAACAGATCTAATGAGTGATCTTATATGGGAAGAGGAGGTAACCACCTGTGCAAGGCCCAGCATTGTCATTAGCTGGAGAAGATTTTGACCAAATTGCGAAAGTTCATCGTTGACCCCAGCATTGAAGTCCCCCAGAATTATCCATCTGGGAGACTCCGATACCATGTTGATGATAAAGTCTGCTATCTCCTGCAGGAATGCTCCCCCATCACCTGGTGGACGGAAGATGAGGAGCATCCTGCATCCTACACCCTCTCCCATGATACACTCAAAAGATCTGGTGATCCCCACTGAAAAATCTTGGAACCTTACAGGGGATCACTCATGTACAAAGAAAGGTGGCAATATTGTAGTCGAGGGAAATTTATTCCAGTTAAGCTATTGACCCTTGATTGCAACTCTTTTAGAGCCAGAAACAGAACACATTTAGTTCCCCTTCCCTTTACAGCTGCAGGCATCCATTTTCTACATCACTAGCACAGGAAATTACATCAGAGAAGGAAAAGAAAAAGGTAAAATACAGTGCTGCTATTAATCTCAGTGAAGATTTCCTGCTACTCATGATTCTGTGTGATTTATAATAACTTCTGTCAATGGCATTTTCAGGTACTGACACTTTTATGAACTTGCAGAGTTGTAAAGCACCATTTCATGGAAATACATTTTCTACTATTTGAAGAAATTATTTAAAGTGCTAGTGCCACAGTTTCCAAAACATTTGTGGTTTGATTGCTTTGCATAATGTTTCATGACATTACCAGTTAGTGAATGGCTTTGTGCCTGTAAGGTGTGCAAAACATCATACTGCAAGTACTAAGCTAAATCATTTTTGTGTTGCAAGTTTCCATAATTTGATTTGCTAGCATCATTTTGTGTAAGTCCTAGGGCAGACTTGATGGGCCTATGGTCTGCTTCTGCCATCACTTTTCTATGTAATGTGAGGCAGTGTAGTCTAGTGGTTACTGCACTGTGTGGAGATTGGGAGGTTACAGATTCAAACCTCAGCAGTGCCACATAGTTACTGTGTGATCTTCAGCCAGTCACATAAGCTCTCATTATTCCAGTAAATCCAACTGTAGAAATGGGTAGATACAGAACTTGACAGGAAATAAGAGGATACAACTCAGCTGGGCAAGCCTGGATGAGTAGGATGCATAAAACAATAACTGTTTTGTGATGTCATCATAGTAATGATGTTTCTTTTAGAGGGTATATTTATGAATCATACAACGTGCAACATCTCAGATCTGAGAAGTTGCCAAAGATATCGAACTTCAAAAAAGTTAGTATTCAAACTCTGCTTTTTGGTTCTGCTCTCACTGAAATTCCAGTAGCAGGTTTATTGCTGAAGGGCCTGAGACAGCAGAAACTATCTAGATAATCTATGATATATTAAGAAATATAAATGTAATTACATTGATCAATCACCAAATGAAAATCATGTAAGAAAACACCAAAGTATGAATAATAATGAGATTAATGTAATTCCAAATGATTAAGTAGAAATGAAATAGTTTTTACAGGCACTGTGTATATTAGACGGAAGTATCCTTTTTAGAAAGTTTCTAAAATGAGAGGCAGGGAGTATGAATCAGAATTACACCATCTAAAAGAAACAGCATTACAACAGTGAGTATTTTTCATGTGTGGAGTGTATTTGTGATGTCATACAACTTACAGACTCCAAGTAGTATCCTGGGAGGCAGTGCCTAGGACTTGTTTAAGGAAACATTTCTGGAGTACAGAGTTACCAGAGCTGGCATCCCTTCAAGTTTGGTTATACAAACAATAATGAGAGGTGAAGGAGTCTACTGTAGGGCAGGTGGTTGCATTACGCACTTCTTACTCAGGTATATTCCTTAACACTGCTACTGTGGAAGATGCATCGGTAGCAAGTATAGCCTTGGCACTTTCAGTGACTCTCTGCCAGTTTCTGTGCAGCAAAAGGCAATATAAGGCACAATCTAATTAGACTTTTCATTATCTTTACCTAATCTGGCTTATCTTGACCTATCTCACTTTAAACGACAATCAGTTGTTTGTTGTCAATTGAGAGCTGTTCAATTCTTTGCAGATAAAATCGTAAGCCCTCTTTACATCCAGGCTATGAAGTTTTATTTTCTCCTAAATAGGAGTGTTTTTTGGGGAAAAACACAAGCAGTGTCAAATACTGATCTATGCAAAAAGTAGAAACCACCTTTGACAGAAGTTTCACATTTGTCCTGACAATCACCATACCCCTATGAAGGACCATAATAATTAGGGTTTATAAAATGGGTTTAACATAGACAGGAAATCCAGGCAGCTGATCAAATAAAAATCAGTTGTATGACTATTCATTAATGCCTAGCACACTAACACCTCCTAAACTACATTCCCTGTCACATAAGGCCGCATATGAAAGAACGTGAAATCACAACATCATGTTCCCCCACTTCACAAAACATTCCAGTGTCAAATTTAAAAAGCGAGTGAAGTGAGGGATTTTTTGAAACTGACAGTAATCCCCAATCTCTCTCTTAATTAGTAAACATACATAACCCCTCTCCTTTTGAGAATTTTGCTATATATTTTATATACTGTGCAGACTAACACTATGTGCAGTGACTGCCTCTTCCAAGCAGATGAGGAGCCATGAGAGAATGAGGGGAGGTAGTGGCAGCTGCAGATCTTGCTGTCTCCTCCAAGCACATCAAGAACTGGAAGAAGGTGAGTGGAGGTAGTGATGACTGCAAATCTACTTGCCTTTTCCTAGCAGCTCAGGAGCTGGGAGAATGTGTGGGGAGGTAGCGGGTGGTGGCCGTAAAGTCATCAGCATGACACAAGAACTGAGAGAGAGGCAAGGTAGCAGCAGCAGTGAATAGTGTAGAGAAAGATAGAGAGGAGTTATTGTCAGTCAAGCACATAAGGAGCGGACAAAGAGAGACAAGACAGTGGCAGCTATAAGCTTCTTGGCACAACTGCTCAGGAGCCAAGAAAGAGATATAGTAGAACATCAAGTTAGTAAACTGGGGGGGGGGCAAAGTAGGAAAGGAACTACTTTACAAGACATAATGATTCAAAGTATTTTCAGTGTTAAAGCAATAATTTAAAATAAATGTATAATATTTTAACTGATTATGATTATCAATTTTATAAGTGCAGTAACCAACTCCAGGCCATGGGTCTAGGGGGGTATTAATGCACTTCCAAGGTGGTTAGAGGTCACTCAGCCTTTGGTCTCATGCCTCACAATGCAGCTGGGGCATGCATTAATGACCCCATACACCCATGGCCTGTCGTGGGTTATATCTTAATTGTACAGGATTCTTGCAACTCACTGTACCTCCTTTCAGAGGTAATAGCTGATAGAAATGCAGTTTGTCAGGAAAGTATTTGAGCTCTGATGAGGATATGGGATCAAATGCTGCACCTATTTGTTGTGAAAGTACCAGACTCAAATCTCATGGCAGGACTGTTTCCCTCACAGGGGGATACAAGTAATTCAAACCTGTAAAAAACCTTTTGAACTCATGAGAAGCAGTTTTAGTTTTTTACATATTTAAAAGCCAGGATGTCTGCTAATGCCCTTACAATGATGAATGATTCTAGAAATGTTGCCTTATGCACTAGACAGTCCAGGTCACAGATATGTCATCAGCTTTTGCAGTGGTCTGGTAAGAATCACACCAGATACTGAACAGTTTCCATTTTGAGACATATGATTTAGTTGCTGGCTTACTAGCCACTTTCAGAACATCCAGAATATGTTTCGAGAGGTTTAAGCTGGAGTAGTTTAACTCCTCAGGAGCACTCTTAGATATAGAGGTCTGAGTGTTACCCTACTCTGAGACAGAGTAAATAGGTCTTGTCTCTATGGCAGATCTACTAAAAATCTTTGTGAAATTGTCAGCTTCAGAGAGTACCATTACCATCTAGCCCAATCTGGTGCTTTGAAAATCATAGCTGCACTCTCTTTTCTCAATTTCAGCAGAGCTCTGAATTAATGAGAAAGGAGAAAATGCCTACAGAAATGTGTTTTACCATGGTAAAGCAAATGCATCCTCTGGAACTGTCCCCACTGAGGGCACAGGGGCATATTAGGTAGAGGAACAGGGAGAGGGAGAGGGAATGAAACCTATGACCAACTAGGGTCAGTGGTGATGGAATAGGCAGGGACAAGAGGAAGACTGGATGCACCTAAAGGTCCTTTTCTGCTGAGAAAATCTTTTTTTCTGTGAGTCTGCATGGCAACACAGAAAACTGCTGGCAGAAGAAGGCCTTATGGTCTATCCATTCTGCCCTATGAGGTGATACATGGCTTCTTAGGGGAATATGACCATCTGCAGCTTAAGTGGGGTACAGTGGTTTCTTGTTTTCCCATGAAGCAAACTGATGCATGTCTGGCACACCCTATCTTTGATGCGCTAAATTCAGTCACCCTATTTCTGAACCTATTTGTTGGTTCAATGATCTTTTCTGTTGATAGTCTACTAGTACATTCTCCTTTACCTCTAGTTGTACTGCAGAGAGACTTGCATTCAGACCCAAGCAAAATTCTGGACTGTCACTGTCTTTGTGCAGAGGTTTGATGATCTGGTGCCCCCTGCTTATTTGTGCAACACATGGTTGTTGCAGTGTCTGTCCTTATCATAACTGTCATAGAAAGGAGGAAAATATCTAATAGAAGGAAGCACTGCTCTGAGTTCCAGCTGATTCTTGTGTTCTTCTGACCAAATTACATTTACTCCTTCCAGCCGCCTTCTCCATCCTAGAAGGGATGCATCTGTGATGAGAATTTGTGTAGCCTGGGACATAAAGAAAGGAATTCCCTTACTGAGGTTGCCTACAACTTTCCATCATTCCAGTACCTGTTTCATACTTTTTTGATGTTGGTATTTGTTTCTGCAATCGTTTAGTGCCTGCACCTTCTGAGGTGGTACTGGACTTCCCTCATCTGTAGACTGGCCCATTACATCACTCACTGCTGTGATGGAGGTCATGTGACTCAGAAGATTTAAGAATTCCTGCACATTCCCTTGAAGACCTGACTGGAAGGTTTCTGCATACTGAACCAGAGTGTATGCCCTTTATAGGGGCATAAAAGCTTAAACAAGTTATGGATTTTATTTTGCACCTACTGTATGAATTCCAGGAGTGGCGTCTCTAAGTGTAAAAAGAATTCAAACATCTGGAGAGTGTGTTTACTACTATATGGAGCAGAAAGTGAAGAGTTAAGCCCTCTCTTCACATCCAGAACCCATCTGTCTGTTGTAGTGTTTTCAGACTTTTTGAAATACAGTAATAATGAAGTACCTTCTCACTGGCAATGATTTTATGGTGGCATGGACAGAATTGTCCAGAATTGGACTAAGCCTGATCAGAAGCTGATGCAGATTGTTATCTAGTTCCCCTCTTTCCCCTGCCTCTCCAGATACACCTGTGAACTACATAATTATGGTGCGCAATGTCCCCATACCTCCCTTTGGTAGGGCCTATCAGTTACTTCGACCCATTTCTTTTTTTAAAGTTGTTCTATGCTCATTATTTTATTACCAAATATGGAGGTAATTTCAAAGAGGGAATCATCTGCTTTATTTTCCATGTTTTGTGATAAGCCAGTTGCTCTAAGCAATGCAAACCTTGTAGCAAACATTACATTTGCTACCTCTCTGGATTCATTGTCATTCACATCGATGACAGCCACCTCAAATTGCAACTTAGCAGCATCCAAGCCAGCCTTCGCTGTGTGTGCTGGGCTGTTGTTTTCTTGTAATGATAATCTGTTGCAGAGAGGCAAACTTCATTGCACAGCACCTGCTGCTAATATTTTAAGTTGCTTAAATAACTCCATCTGTGGGTTCTGCAGAAAATTAAACTTTTGTTTTCTCACATGAAGCAGCCTGAGTAACATCCTTGGAGTAAGATAAATATAGATGAACTTAGATCCCTCCCTGGGCACCACATAGTGTTTCTTGATTTTCTTGTCATTGGCTGTAGTGGCTGTAAACAGAGCAAGGATCTTTTTAATAGCAATTAGTAAATGCTTTATAGATTGGTACTGACACTATCCTTGTTGAGGTCAAACCCAACATACTCATAAATTCTGCTTCCTCTGTATCCACTTCTATTTCTGTGGTATGTAGATTTGGCATGTCAGCCATTTGTCTCAAAAGTAATGTCACTGACCCCAGGGGAGGGTCCAAATTCCTTCTCAGAAGTGTCTAAGAAATCAGTTCGTTCTCCCCTTCCTTCTTAAATGTATCCTAAGGAGAGTAGGAGGCAGCTCTTAAGTGGGTTTTTCAAACATTCTGCCACATCTATTCAATATCAACCAAGGCTGGCTCCACTTCCTCTATTTGAATTTACACAGAGGAACTTCCAGATGCTTTTCTTTATGCCTTCTTCTTCTTTGCTGTAGTTCTTGACTGATCTTTAGAAAGTTATTTTTTGCCATCAGAGCAATCCCTTCTGAGGTCCTGGGCTCTTTACTGTTAGATGACTTTGTAACTTTTTTGTCTTCATGGGTACCATAGGCAACTGCACTTTACCAGCTGAGTGCTTTGCAGCTTTTTAAGTCTCTGCTGGTGCCAGAGACTGCTATGGAAAAGAGGAGCCCCTGATGCATATGTTCTGCCTTCAGTGGTACTTTTCTAACTATTTGCTCTCTTAACTTGTTTTACAGAGGAGGACTCCAGTTAAGATATTTATTTATTTAGTTTTTGTTGACCGGGTAAGTGCACTAGACAAATCCTGCCTATTTTCAGGCACAACCTGGGGAGAGGGATACAGATGAATGCCAACTGACCTTGAACCAGATTAAGCTGTTGGTGGTATTTTTAGTGAATAAGGAAAATTTGGCCAGGACACCAGGGAAATTACCCTACTGCAGTCCTGGCAGTAGGGGGCTAGCGGCAGAAGGTGAGTCCAGTCAGTTGAGGTTGGGCTTGGGAGCAGATGGCCGCTGTGACGGAAGTGGCTGATAGCAGTCCTCTGAGAGAGGTGCAGCTGGATGGACGGATGGAGCAAGTACAGTCGGCACTCATTCTTTCGAGTGGAGATGCTGAAGTTTGAGCTTCGGTATCAGAGCTATTGGGTGCCGGAGTTTCTGTTAATTCTGGCGATGTGGAAAGAGTATCACCATTGCATTTAATGGTGCAGGAGCAGTTAAGTGCATGTCGATTTGAGCAGGCTAACATTTTAGAAACATTTCCAGAGTTGGAACCAGAGGAACAAGTGGAATTTCAGGACCCAATTGAATTTGTGGCAGAAAGACCAGAGATCCTAGCGGTGGATATGGTTGTGCAAAAGGGGAGTGATCCACAGAACGATGGGACCGGTAGTGAGTTGGACAGTACCTTTGTGACTGAGGTTTCGGGTCATTGCGAGATGGAAAAATTGCAACAAACTGGTGAGGCGTCTTTAAATTTTTCTGTATTAACAGAAAGCGTTACATCAGTTCCTATGGTAACTGTCAGTGACCCGAATGTGCAGCAGAAGCTCCCAGTTGCGAGTACGGAGGTGGCTGGTTCTGTGTTTCATGGGGGAGATGTTATTGAACAGGGTAATCGATCCTGCATTTACCAGAAGGCTCCATTACAGCAAGAAGGGGTTTCGGAATTTTCTTTCAACAAACACTTTGAATCCGGCTCAGACAGATTTGGAGAAGAAGGGAAAGGCAAACGGATGGTGGTGCTATTTGCAAAACGGAATCTGGAGGTTCCAACTGAGGCTCGAGGAACTGAGATGGCTCAGTTGCAGCAGAAGGTAAAAACTAAAGATACACTTCCGCTGGGACAGGGGTCTGTGGCACAAGCCCCACGGGTGGATGTTTGGTCCCCAGAATGAGCATTGCAGGATGCAGGTTGGACATTAAACAAGGGGTCCTGGCACCCAACACCTGACTGGGATCCTAAACTGAATTTTTCTCAGAATGTACCTGGTTGGAAACCTAATGTACTTTTACCTGTAGTTCCTGCAGAAGGGGGGGGGTAATGGGTTCCTGCCTGTTCCACAGGATTCTGTTTTACCTAATGTTGGCTCTGCACCCTTAGTGACTGATATACAGCAAGGGTCAGATTTAGAACAGGTTTTTCCTGTTAAAAGACCTTTAATGTCAGAGTTATGTTCTAGAATCAATCAAGTGGCAGCCCCACACAGGAACGCAGTGCAGATTAGGTATAAGGGTGGTTTGGAGGTTAGGCCAGATCGAGTGTATATGGGGAAATGTTTATTAAAAGATTCTCTGCATTTCTCACCTAGGGAAGTGTTTGCTTTCATAAACATATCTGGTGAGGATAATTTCGATGTTAGTTTTAGATCAGCTTATGCATTAGGCCTGTTTTGGGAGAGATATAGTCAGGTGAAGTTCTCACCCCTGTGGACACCCTTTTTTGTGATTCCCCTGACAAAACCTTTAATTAAGTTTGTTACTGTGATGTTTTGAAATGAGGGTATGCATGTGGATGACATTTCCTATTGGTTGGGTCAGAAATGTGAAGTTTTAAGTTCCCCAGAGGCCATTCTTGACTCTGAGCAGATTTGGACTGGGTGGTGGAAATTTAAAGTTAAACTTCGGCAGACGGACAAAGGAATCAAACACATCCCTAACTCTTTCCTTTTGGGAAGAGATGAGGGGGGTGCTTTTATGCGGGACAACCCAGAGCTTGTTATAGGTGTGGGGCTCGAACCCATTTATCAAGTTCTTGTGACAAACCCCGATGTGAAAATTGTAGGGAGATTGGACATGGGGTTTTCCAGTGTATGAATTCAATGAAGTGCAACTTATGTGAGGGGTCTGGGCATGTTTTCGTTGAGTGTGAGTGGGCTGCAAGGAATAAAACATCCCTTGGTTGTCCTGAATTATTGATTCAGGAAGCACAGGATAAGGTCATTACTTCTGTTCCAACAGTTGTGGATGGGACAAGGTCTCGGGTTGTTCAGAATGATGTTAGTATAATGGAAAAGGGTCAAAATGAGGTTGCAGAGGAGCAACCTCGGTTACCCACTGAGGAGAATCAGGGAGACATTGTGTTACAGAAAGAGACAGGTAACAAGGTGGTTACACGTCCTTTGGTGTTGGTTCCGGTGCGACAGTCTTCTAGAAATACTAAATCTACTGTGGGGCCTTGCCCAGTAGATTTGGAATTGAACAATCCCTTTTCTGTGTTAGCTTCATCTTGGGGTGAATTGGAGATAGATAGTCAGGTTTAGATTCACAACCCATGCAGGATAGCCTGCCATCTCCCTTGAGAGTTACTGAAGAATATAAAGGTAAAACGAAAAAGAGGAGAAAAAAAGATGGCTGAGGTGTTTTTTCTTTCTTTTTTTGTTTTTTGTTGAATGGCTGTTACCCTGGGATCTGTGAATGTTCATAGCCTTTTGAATTTTAAAAGAAGGAGGATAGTGTTTGATTACATTCATTTCCAGGTTTTGCAGATTTGTCTCTTGCAAGAAACCTGGATGTATTCTCTGGATCAAACTAGGCTTTTTCAGAAAGAATGGTGCTGGGGGCCTTCCTACTGGTCATTTGGCCAGGACACAGCTGATGGTAAAGGATTTGTGTTTAATTCCTTTAATTTTTCTTTAATTAAGTTAATGGATATTGTGCCAGGAAGATTACTGATTTTAGATGGGGTTTGGATGTCTTTGACATGCAGATTCATCAGTGTTTACTGTTCACAAATCAAGTCTGAAAGGATAGCCCTGTTTCATTTGATTAAGCCATACTTGTTTACCTCATATAAAAAATTTTTATGTGGTGACTTTAACTGCGAGCTCAAATGGCAGGCTGGGGTGACTAAGCTTGGGGATCAGGAAAAAAAAAAACTAACAAAAAGGTATATTGTGATTCCAAGGCATTGGAACAATTGATTAAGGGATCTGGCCTTGTAGATGGTAGGAGTAGGCAACGGGGTGGAGTGGACTTTACTTATAAAAAGAATACATTTACTTCCACTATTGATTATATGTTTCTTTCAGATTCCTTGTCATTTGACTTTTTATGGTACCTGTTTCTTTTCGGATCATATGCTCCTGCTAGTAAAATCAGACCTTTAAGGTTGCCCAGGTCAAGGGCAAGATGGAAACTAATGCTTCATTATTACAGTGTCGGAGGTTAGGAATAAATTTGAATTATTATTACAGGCCAGATTATCAGTGGCTTTTTTATATGATGATTTAGGAAAATGGTGGGTGGATTCAAAAAAGGATTTTGCATCATTTTTTAAAAATATTGGTAAGACAAGGGGTAATGTGAAGTTTTTGCATTATCTAAAATTAAGGCAACATCTGTATGATCAGATTTCTTTAGCAAATACTTCTAGAATTGATAATTCTGTGCAAATTGCTCATATTAAACAACAGCTTAAGGAATGGCAGTATGATAGGGCAGAAACTCTGCAAGCTTTGTTTAAATATGGAAAATAAAAATGCCCGGCAGTGGACCCTTATGAGGCCTTTAAAAACTATAAAGTGAATACTACCATTGATGCTCTTAAGGATGTTGATGGTAACATTGTTACAGAACAATGTGTGCTGCAACAAATAATTAAAACATTTTTTGATGCCCATAATCCTGAGACTCCACCTAGCATTTCACTAATGAAACAATTCATGGCACAATTAGAGAAGCCAGTGTGTTCCGATGATGTGGGGGCTTTAGTCTTGCCTGTTTCAAAGCAGGAAATCGTTGCAGCAATTAAGCGGTTGAAATCTGGAACATCACCAGGGATTGATGGTTTGACAATGGAATTATATAAGGCTTTCCCTGATTCCCTTGCTACAGGTTTGGAATTGGTTTACAATTCTTTTCTTGTTTCTGCTATATTCCCATTGCAGTTTTCTGAGGGTCTATTCATTTTTTTATTTAAATCCAGGGATAGATACTCATTAGAAAATTGGAGGCCTATCACTTTATTGAACTCGGATTATAAGATCTTGATGAGTGTATTCACTACTAGATTAAAGACAGCGGCACTCACTGTTATATCCCCTAATCAATTCTGCGGTCTGCCAGGAAAAACTAACTTTCAAGCACACAGATTAATTAGAGACTGGCTCGAATATGTTAACGTGTAAATTAACTGGTTGTATTGTGTCTGTTGATCAGAGGAAAGAATTTGACAGGGTATATCATGCGTTTTTATTTTTAGTATTGTCCCTTTATGGGGTCCCTTGGAAATTTGTGCATTGGATTACGGTAATATATGACACCAATATGATTTACCCTATGTTACAAACCATGATAGGGGATGGATTTCATATTCCTACGGGGTGAGGCAGGGATGCCCGCTGAGCCCATTGTTATATGTCTATACCATAGATATATTGTTCAGTATGTCTCACAATTTTCATTTTGGGATGGGATTTCGGCACCTCCATTGTGTCAGGAAGTTAGGGTTCTAGCTTATGCTGATGATCTGTGTTTATTCTTCCAGCGTTATGATCAAATTGTGATTTTTTTAGATTCCATGTTGCAGTTTTCTGGTGTTTCAAACTCACAACTTAATCCCTCTAAAAGTAGAGGATTGTTTATTGGGGTGCAAATTCCTGCATCTTTACTTTTTCAGGGTATTCATATCTCTTCTGACCCTATAAAGATACTTGGGCTGTGGTATGGTCCTCAGAATTTACCTTCCCTGAATTGGGAAAAGGGATTGCAGGCTGTTGAAGGTAAAGTAAATATCTGGAAACATTGGAGATTACTCGATTTACGGAGGGTTGCTGTTTTAAAAAAATTTCTTGTGCCACTGTTATTATATATTGCTCATGTATTTCCGATTCCACTTTCATTAGAAACTAAACTATATAGTCTATTCTCATGCTGCACTACAGTGTCAGTACTGGGATATTAACCCAAGTGCCATATGTGCAGGTATGAAAGCTGGTGCAGCCCAAAACTGCCAACTAGCTTCCCTTTTTTCTTTGGTCTTACTGCAGAACTTGGCAGAGTTCACAATATTTTAAAACTGTGATTTAGGCCAAAACAAAGCAAGTGCTGTGGCAAACTAATTTAGCCACTTAGTGCTTACAAGCTATACGCAGTTTCAATTCTGTAGCCCTGTTTTCTTTTTAAGCTTTCCTTCCATGTCAGTTCAACAGAAAGCAAAAGAAAAGAAAATATGTTACTGGTGTTGTACTGTAGAAAAATGTAAAATCATATTAAAAACAAACTCTGGCCAGAGCTAATAGGGCTGCAGGTGAGGAACTTGGCATAAAAATATTGAAAAGTATCAAAGTTATGAGCCTGCATTTACAAAATGTAACATAGGTTCATAAATGTGTTGTTTTGTAATATTTTAACACGGAATTTTCAACATAGCCATGTTATGACCCTATCTCATGAAAAGGGCAGAGAAAGTCTTAAACTGTGGCCTAAAGAGGATTTTGTACAGGGACTGTAAAATTACCTTTCAGGATATAAAAAAAACAATTTGGGCATGGTTTGAAAAATGACAGCTGTCACATTCATGAAGTTCTGTAAAGCTATGGCTATGTTGTAAATGTGGATAAAAATATTGAAAATTACCAAAGTTATGACCCTGCATTAGCAAAATTCAATGCAGGCACATAAATTTGTTGTTTTTTTAATATTTCTACACCAAATTAAACATAGCCTTCCTATGACCCTATCTCATGAACAAGGGCAGAGAAAATGTTCAACTCCTGCCCAAAAGGTGATTTCACACAGGAACCACAAAATCACATCCTAATGTCAGTGCAATTGTTCATGCAGTGGGGTCCCAAAAAAGGCATGTTGAAAATGTAGGCCAAAAATATGCAAAAATGCCCAAGTTATGCAACTAAGTTCAAAACACCATTGAAATACATTGAACCACATACCTGTTTCTTCAGTTCACAATCCAGCTTTGAAGAGTGAAGATGTAGCTGTGGTCCAGTGAGGATTACAGCACTGGACCCTCAATCGATAAGTAAGGGCTTGGGATGTGGGGTAGTGGGTCTTAAGTGGGGCGGGTTGGGTGGGGGGTCTAATGGCTGCAAAAGACATTGATGGATGTTTTTCTTTTTATGTGTATAAAAAACAATAAAAGGACTGAGGATTCCTACGCTGGGGGATTTGGCACTCCCAGTGTCACTATTACATTTCTTGGGGGGGTGCTGAGAAGGAGGGTCAGGTGGGGTGGCCAATTTGAAAAACAAACAAACAAGACAAATAACCATGCAGGTGTGGTAGTGGAGGGGGGGGGATCACCCAAAAAAAACAGGATTGATGATCTCGACACTGGGGGATTGGGCATTCCCAGTGTCACTCTTATGATTCTTGGGGGGTGTGGGGTGGTGGGTGCTGAGATGGAGGGTCAGGTGGGGGAGAGAAAAATCCTTATCGTGACACTGGGGGACTGGGCACCCCCAGTGTAACTCTTGTGTTTCAGGGGGTGGGGTGGTGGGTGCTGAGTGGGAGGGTCAGGTGGTTGGGCATATGTATAATTAAAAAAAAGAAATTGGTGGTCATGGCAGAACACAGCACAGTCTGCTGTGACCAAGATGGCCACCATACTGTACTAGTAGTCGAGCATGTGCAATACAGTTTGGTGGCCATCTTGGACATGGCAGAGTGTGCCATGCTCTGCTATGACCACAGACACAGTAAAAATAGAGAAGTGCGACTTCCAATCAAGACAATAAGTGGAGTACTTCACGGATGTGGATGTGACTGTGGTGCAACTCCAACATGTTGTTCTGTCAGAAGGAATACACTGAGTCCTTTTCTCATAGCAACAGATCTGTAGGGCTATGCCCACTGCAGCCTTAATAAAGCCCAATTTAAACAAAAATATTTATTTTTGTTTGATTAGGAGCTGGGATACCTGAACCATGAACTCTTGAAAATTGCAGTTCTCCCAGTTCTAGAAATTGACTAGGAACTGGAGACATACAGCAAATAAAATGAATAAAACATAGCTAAATTAACACAGAGTATGACATTAACTGACTACAGGGCATCTGATCTCTTCAGTGCAGAAACAAATCTGCCATTGGGTTGTCAGGGAGAGCAGAACCATGGAGCAGAACTTGAACTTTAACATTCTGATGTTCTCTCTCTCCAGAGCAACACCTCAGGGATGAGCTGCTGAAATTTGTATAGCATCACAGATATGATCTTGCTGTTAGAAAGAGAAGCAAGACAGGAAGAAAATACATTTGTTCTTGTCGCATAATTAATTCATTTTGAAAATTATGTAATCACTGGTAGAACAGAAGAATCGTAAAACAAATAAAAATGTAAGATGGTTAAAATCCTAAACAGTAAAAAGAAAACAAGGTCAGATTGTTTGTTGTTCTGTGCTGCACTACTTCTTTAAGAAATGAATATTAGTGGCCAGTCATGCTTTTGTTAATTCAAGAAAGCTGAACACCTGTTCATTATGTATTCTTTTTTATATCTAGTAAGGTCCTGGGATAGAGGAATTGTCATTTTAAAGTTTACTAAAATGCAACTGTCAAGGAAAGCACATTTACCCACCATACAGCACAATCAGTAAAGGCAGTTTGTGCCATGTCTCCTCCCCTACAAAGACTCACAACAGACTGCAGCAGTAGCAAAAACATTAATCCATGAAGACACACCACAATGAAGTTATTAATAAAGCCATAAACAGGTTAAAACAAATTGGGTCCCATATTGAAAGCTGGCCATGTGCATCGCACAGAGAGGAGGGCTGTGAAGCAGTTAGAGGACAGCTGGTGTGTGATGATATTCAGACAGAGTGCTCCAACCAGAACATGCTAACTGTATGAATATGGGGCCATGCCATTCAGTGCATAGTGACTATGTGCTGTGCTGACATCCCCCAACTGAATATGGCACACAGGGGAGCCAACTGGAGATGATACTGCCCAAACAGAGAGCACCAGAGCTCCTGTCGGCCATATTTAGCCCTAGCATACTAATGAGCCCTATTGAGCATGCTAGGATCTAAGAGCCTATTCTCATAATGTGCTTATTAGCATGCCTGTGGAACTCTCGTAGTGCTTATCCTGCCTACCTGTTGCATTACTCCCTGGTGTCTTTTGGTTCCCCTCACCCTTCTGTTCATCTATTCTATGTATTCTTTAAAGTTCCCTGGTAGTCTACTCATCCCCAACCCCCTCATCACCAGTTCTGTGTATACTTTCAACATCCCTACTAGTCTAGTGGTCCCTCTATCCCAAATCCCCTCATTGCTGGTACTTTTCACAGTTAGCAGTGTGCTAACCTGAGATTCTGTGCCTGTCTCATTGGTTCCACAATGTTTCAAAATCATATGCACCTTGAAGGCTGAGGAAATTTTAAGCAGAGTTGCAGATAAGCCTCCATGGATGACTTTCAGAAGGAGGGCAAAGTTAAAAGTGAAATTTGTCCACTCAGTTTTGGCAGTACAAAGGATGCAAATATGTGGCTTAGAGCTGAAGCAAAAGAAAATTACAAATGAAGGGTGTTACAAATGCTGTGAGAACACTGGCTATGTGAAACAATTCTCTCATCTTCTAACTGGAAAAATGTATTTGAGTAAATCAAGGTGGCTACTGCCTAATATGCTTAAAGGGGAACTGTCATCTATAGGATTTCTTAATGTTTGAAAGCTCATAGAAAGCTAATTTGAGTGAGTCATTGTATTTATCTGTGAGTATTTGCAGTCCAAATAAAAATAAATAAATAAACAATTTTGTCTATCTCTGTGATTTTGTAATGAATAAACAAGTAACTGTGTCCTATTTTATTTCCAAGTCAAATCAGACTAGAAAAATCATAACATTTTCAGAATCATAACACATGCTCAGATTGTTTTACAGTCTTTGTCCAGGAAAGGCACACTGAGCTACAGCTTGTTCCCATGTGTGTTTTGGGGGCACAGGAAGGTTAGGCGACTTGCTCTGGACACACAATCTACAAGTAGAGCATGTTGGAATCAAAACCCATTCTGCTGGATGAACGAAATGTGTTCACACTCTCAAGGCTGTACTGCCAGATAATAATAAAAAACTACACATTTCAAGGCTGGCCCCATGGTGCCAGGCTAGTAGATATTTAGCCACATTTGTATTTTGAAGACCTGCGTTTATTTTCAGAATTGTAAGAGAAAAGCCTGTTAGATAGGGAATGGAAAAAGACAGAAGTTGGTGTCTGGCAGCCCAGAAATCTGTCCTGACATGAACACAGCCAGGGTTAGATACCTTGATAAGGGGCCCCAATATGTGTTGGCAACACAGTGCTAGCCTTGAGATGTGTAGTTTTTGATGATCAGCTGGCAGTATAGCCTAGAGGTTAAAGCAATCCTGAAGATGGATTATTTTTACTAACAGTTTGAAATGTAAAAGTGATAACTCACTAGTTCCAATGCACGTAGAAAGCAATTATTATAAATGTAGAAAGTGTTGTAATAACATCTTAAAACACACTTAATAAAACCGATGATTTCCTATTTAACCTACAGTCAAAGGACAGCCAAGACCCTAGGTGATGCAATTTCCTGTCAGGAGCCTAAAACAGATGGCTGCCCCCAGCTCTTAATTACAGGCAGATTTACAGATGAATAAATCAGGACTGTAAATACTCACAGATAAACACAATTGCTCATTCAAATTAGCTTTCTATGGGCTTTCAGACATGAAGAACTGCTGTAGATGGCAGTTTCCCTTTAATTTAAAATTCAGCAAAAATGTTTGCAAGATTTCTACTGAGCAGGTTAAAAGACTGAATGCTCAAGCATCAGATACTGTGAAAGGAAAAAGTGGATTTCTAAGAGGGCCACAGCTCTATTGACAATTGTTTTGTTGCAGCCTGTAATGATACATATACCTGTGTCAAGCAAGGTTCTCTCTTTGTCTGCTTTATAGATGTTAAATTGTCTTTTTGATGAGATACCTAGAAAGACTATCTGTAGAAAATCGGCCACTTTGGGTCTTGATCCATAATTTATACATTTCCAGAATACCACTAAAACAATTGAATTATAGTAAGGGGTGGTAAGGGAGGTGAGCTTACAGAGAAATTCATATCAGATTGAGGTGTGCCCAAGAGTGTATACTGGCACCCAACATTTTCAATATCTTGGTGAATTTTTTTTTTCTTCAAATTAAAACAAATGGATTTTTACTCTCCAATAACTGAGACAAGGCACATTTTCCTATTTTTTCTTCCTCTGTTTTACTTCCTATTCCTCTCCCCTGACTCCCTTTCACCATAACCCTCAGCCCTATCACACACTATACCTAGGATGTACCCCAGATGCTTTCTGTATGGATGAGTGGGTGCCTTGGTAGGTAGTGCAGGACCTGCATGGTTGTCGGCATCATCCTGCCAGTGGAGGTACTTCTTCGTTTTCACCCAACGTGAGCTGGGATGCATGCAATGACATGCACGTAATGTGTAGAGACATGGTATGCCTCTGTGTCTGCTCCAAGCCAATTAGGCAGGCAACCTCTGCTACAACACCTAGCCTCCGCTAAGTGACAACCAAGTAACAGCACTCACTATCCTACCTCCCTCCCTGAAGGAAATGAACCATCTAGGAATGCTCCATCCTCCTTCCCCAGGCTGGTCACTGAATGACCCTGGTCAGTTCCTATTCATGGATCACCAGTGTGGTGTCCCCTCAGCCCTCAATGCTCCTGAGCAGGATCATTTTCATTTTTTTTATGTAGATCACCTTGTGCTATTCTCCTGGTGCGAAATTTGGACTTCAACACAAAATTAATAGAATGGCCACCTTGACAAAAAGATTGGAGTCTAATTGTACCTGGAAGAATATTAAATTAAGAAAATTTAAAATTGTTGCTTTTTGAAAGCAGACATATAAATTACATGTTTTCTTTTGGTAAAATTAGGCTAACAATTGTCAAGGAATATAATTATTTAATGCTTCTGATTTCTGAAAATGCAAAATGGACAAAATGTAGAACTCTGAGCAAAGGTGGCAAATAATTATATAAAGGATTGAGATGTTGCCATAGTTATGGATGATACCAACCCAAAAAGAGACTCACCAAGTCTTTAGGTCCAAGGCTCAGCCACAAATGATATTTACCACAGAAATTGTGAGATGGGATTTCTCTTGCCCTATCAATAATTCAAAATAAATTCATAAACGGTACCATATCTAGATGTCCCAAGATCTATGAGTATTTTATAAGTACTAAACTGCCTCATTATCAGGCATATTCCCAACAATATTGAGAATTGTGCCATATTGGTGGTAGATAAATGTGATGAGCATCCATAGACTTCTCAAACTGTGTCTAAAAGATGCAATGGCATATCATTGAAGGGGGAATTTTGTATTCCCTTTGGTCATAGAAACATAGAGACCCATTATTTATCATTAGCTGTGGAGAACTTTGGCTACATCACAAGGCCCTAGACAGGCTCTCTTCATAGTCAGATCAAGACCAGTGTAATCAATATTAGCAAAATTAAACAGTAGAAACATTAGAAAGAACTAATTTGCAGAATAAGTGGCAAACACTTGCAACAGACTGACAGAGCCTGTGGTATCAGCTGATACTGTTATAAATTTCAGTCTCATATTTGTCAAGTACTTTGAGGAAAATTTGGTGTCAGAGTATTACCACTGAGCTGATGGGATGAGGGAACTCAGTGGACCACTGGTCTTCTTCTTCCCACTAAATATGTGTGTATTGTATATATGTACTGTAATGAATTTCTACTGATATATGTACTACTACATATGGAGCAAGTAAACACAACTGTACGAACAGGCCACTTTGTGAATATACCTTATATGGAAAGCATTTACTTCTGCAATATGCAGGCAATCGAAATGCTTAAACATTATATCCTTGTTGGGCCTTTTTGTTACATAACTCACAATTTACGCCTCACCCCATTCTATCTAACTCTTATTTGCATCCAATATTTCTGATTTTTAAATGATTAAATGGCAGAAATTTGTATATTACGGCACCAGCGGTACACTTTGCACTTTAAGCTGAAAAGATTAGATAGGGAAAGTAGGACAAGGTTTCTAGTACAATATTTTAATTTTTTTGTTTGTTTGTTAACCAGGTAGTTGCCCTAGTCTAATGGAATTTTTCAGAAATAACCTGAGCCCAGAATGGCAGTGCATAACAAGGGGAATAACAACATTTAGAATAGTAGCATGCATAATCCATATTGTAGGTTACAATTAGAACATTACTGTAAATATAAATAAACCTAAAACGTGCTTATACAAAATTGCAATCATGCAAAACATTTATAGTCCAAGCACATATTTATATATATAAATACTTTTGCAATAGCTCTTGGACATTTGTACTTCCCTCTGATTCTGTTACCTCAGATTGGTATCTCTTTTAATCTTTTCTTGTAAGACATAAGAATATATATGCCTTAAAAATCCTTTATCCTATTTAATAGTTTATTATTTTGGCAGGTTAAACTTGAGGGGGATGCTTCAAGATAGTTGCTCATAGATGTAGATTTATATTTGGCAACCTGTGGTTTAAGTATCATATATTGCAAATCTCCTGAATTCATAAAATTATGGCTATTATGGATTTTAAGTCTATACGGTAAACAGCTGCTTTTAATTAATTATGCTTTATTTATGTATCTACAGTATATGTCACTTGTGATTTCTGTTGGCACTTCCAAATTTCAAATTTTTAAGTACAGTGGCCCAGATATTCAATAGGGTTGCACCAGCGCAAGTCCGAAAATGCACCATTCTGTGATATTCAGCGGGAGGCAGATGTGCCCTCCAAATCACACTGCGCAAGAGTGCAATGATAATGAATGCATGTGCAACTGAAGGGGGAGGAACCATGCATAAATGGTGCAGTGCGATATTCAACAACATGCACCATGCGCAATAGGGGAGCAAGCGGAAGTTGTGCGATAGCAGAAATGAGCCAAAATAAAAAGGAACAAGAGAGAGAGAGGCACAAGAACGTTACAGGGAAGGCACATGTTGCTGACCCATAGTCAGCCACACAGGCAACACACACACACAGAGCAGGACAGAGACAGAGCACCTGGAACCCATAGGAACAGGGAAGGTGTGGGGAGCCACAGCCGGTGCATTGCAGAAGGGGGAAGTGCCATACAGCACTGAGACCACCACAGGAAGGTGTTCCCAGTGCAGGGGAAGAAGCAGCCAGGACAGCGGGGGCAACACAGAAACAACTGCCGGGGGGGGACACAAGCCAGGGACATGGCTAGTGCCACCATCCAGATGGAGGCAGTTATGAGGGGGGTGAGAAGGCAGAGAGCAGGGGGGCGCAGCCATGGAAGGACCCATCAGCGGTATGCCCCCAATAGGCAGTACTGAGCCTGGACCAGGTTCGAGCTGTACACCGATACCGAGATCATGGGCTGGTATCACTTGAACCAGGTAATTCTGAGGTGGCTCTGTGAGCTGTGCAGTGATGTGATGCAGGCACCCACATGACAGAGCCATGCTCTGTCAGTGGAGACAAAAGCGACAGCTTGCATGTGCCTGCTCACCACGGGTACCTTCCAGAGACCAACAGGGGACATGACAGGCATAACACAGTCAGCCGCGTTACGCCACCTCACCCAATTCCTCAGTGAACTGCTGCCACATGCTGTGGAGTACATTCATTTCCCCAGCACACTGGCGGAGTGCACAGCAAACATACAGGAGTTCCACAGGGTAGCACGTATGCCTGGCATGCTAGGGGCAATAGACTGCACCCATGTGACCATCTGCACACCACCTGGCCCCGAAGGGGCCGCATATAATTGGAAGGGGTATGTAAGCATCAACTGCCAGGTGGTGTGCGATGCCAGGGGGTGCTAATCAATGTCTGTGCCACACACCCTGGGGGAGCACATGATGCCTTCATCTGGCACCAGCAGCACTGTGCCACAGAATCGAGAGTGGGAACATCCCCACTGGCCACTTAGTGGGTGAGTATGCAAACCATGCAGAAAGACATAGAGCTTGGGAGGGGCATAGTCAGAGGTGACATGGGTATTGGCCTAGATGGCCCAAGACAGGGCGACGCTGATCACCAAACTAACCTCCACCCTCTACACACAGGTGACAGTGGATACCCACTCTGTCCCTGGCTGCTCACACCATACCAGTGGCCCACGACCCCATCGCAGCAATGCTACGATGAGGCACATGCCACCGCACGCAATGTCATCGAGTGGGTGTTCAGGATGCTGAAGGCATGTTTCTGTTGCCTGGACATGTCTGGGGGTGCCCTACAGTACAGCCCCTCAAAGGCCTGCAGGCTATTCCTGGCCTGTTGCATCCTGCACAACATGGCCAATGACTGTGGGATAGCCGTACAGGCCGAAGAGGGGGACAGCGATGGGGACAATGAGGACGCTGGTGAAGATGGTGATGGGCAGCCCCCCTTGGGTGATGGGACCCCTGACTGATCCAGCTGGCACAGCTGCACTGGGACACCATCACAGAGAGCACTTCAGCCAACCCAGGTAAGTCATGGGACCATGTGCAACCACTAGTGGCAAAGGCACAACCCACAAACACGCATGGACAAACACCAGGGGTGCATGTTGTCAAGGGAAGTGGCCAAGCATGGAACCGCACACACTGCCAGGGGTGGGAAAGGTCTAACATGGCACGTGGTCACACACACACACCTCACAAGACATACACAAAGGGTAGGAGGCACGCCGACCCTGACCACCACCCCTAGCCACACACACTCATCCACAGACCACCACGCCAACTGCCTGTCATTGTGCGTATGTCAGATGCTGGGCACCATTGCACAGTAGCAGATAGTGCAACACAGGCATCATCATGCACATGCCACAGTGGACAGCAGCCAGGAGGGTGTGCAGATGGAATGTGTGTGTGCATGCAGGGCTGGGTAACCCACCCATGCATTCCATGCAGAACAACACAATGCACATGGGGCAGCATCAGACAGTAGCCGTGCTGGGAGACAGGTCAGTCATGTGCCACAGTGCCACAGCCACCACGGATGCATGGGCGGCCCTGCTGAGATCCATCAGCAGTGACAGGTTGACCAATGGCCTCATGGGGTGGCACTGACGGTCCACCAGGGGTTCCACTGCCTGAACGTGACTGTGCTTGCACAGGGGTCTGCAGCACACTGAACATGCCTGCACCAGGCATGCTCAGGATGCCCACAGCTGAACCCAGTGTTGACAAGGATGGTGTTACATGACACCGGGAATGGGGGGGTGGACATTGCACTGCATGATGTCTGCGACGCATGGGCAAATAACGGTGTGCCCATTGTGGCCATGACAGCTGTGATTGCCTGTGTCTGCCTGTCAATGGCAGCGGTCACATCCTTCTATAACTGGTCCATCCCTGCCAGGAGCAGAGCAGTGTCTCTGCTGTGCCACTTCTCTGCCTGGCGTAGAGCTGCACTGAGTGCATCCACCGCCGTCACAAGCCAAATCTGCTGATTGACTGATGCTTGGAGTAGGCGGGTGTGCTCATCTAAGAGGTCATCTGCCTGATTGGCATGCTGTCCCTCATGGTGTTCATGGCCCTGATGGTCAGCACTCCTTGAGGGTGGGCGCTGCACCAGGGCCAGGCCTGAGCATGTCTACAGGTGATGCACTGATGCGGCCCCCTGACACTGTACCCCCATGGCCATTGGCTGACTGCTAATACTGCCCCTCTGGCTGCCACTCTCCAGGGCTCAATGGTTCCACCGCAGTGACCACAACAGCACCACTGTCCTGGTTACACACCAGTGCTGCCCCACTGGTGCAGGCAGGTACAGGCTGGAACTGTGATGTCACACAGGCCTCCACGGTGGCACCACCCACAGCCATGCCCATGATGTCACCTGCTGTGTGGCCATCCTGTGGCCCACACATCTCACTGCCCATGACGTTAGCTCCATCATCATCGGTGATGGATCCGGCACCAGACAGATTCTCAGCATGCCGGCATCCATGGATGCCGGCATGCTGGGACACGGGCAGGGCATCCTCTGCACCTACTCCACCAACATCAATCCAGATGTCCAGGCGGACCCACTGTCACCCTGACCCCCGTATGCCTGTGGAGGTGGACAGGCCCATCTCCATCTCCATGCTACCACCCTCAGTGGAGAAGCCCACCACCGCTGACCCATGTAGACGCTCAGGAGCTGTAAGGGAAATACAGTAGCATTAATGTATGTGACCTACCCTGCCCCCCCCATTGACAGACCAGGACCTACCATGCAGTGATGGGCTACCACCCGTCTGGAATTCACCACCTGGAACACCCTCAATGGCACAACACTGCATGCTGCCAGCAACCTGCTCTTCTTGTGGGGTCAGGCGTTGCACCTCTGGCTGTCCCCCACGGGTCACAGACCATGCTGCCCTGATGGCAGCCACCTTCTCCTTAATTCTCTGCCTGTCCATGCCCATCTTCTTTTTGCACTCCTGCATGGACCACTGGTGGCTGCCATGCAGGTTGACAGCATGCACCACCTCTTCCCATGCGGCAGCATGGGCCTGTGGTGGTCCCCGGTGTCTGCTGAGCACCAGCTCCTGGTTGAGGTAGGCCTCAAACAGGGCATCTGTTTCTACTTTGGTGAAGTTCGGCCTCCTCTTCCTCCCATGTCTCTGTTCCTCTTTCTCCACCTCACGATCAGTCATTATTCCTCCTGTGAGAATGACAGGTGTTACCTGTGACTGTGCAGTCCCATGCATGTCCCAAACACCACAGTCCACACTCCCAAACAGCATGCAACTCACTGCAATAGTCTGCAGTAACCGACTATGGCCAGTGCAGCCCAGTGTCACAGTTTTATAGCCCAACGCATGCAAATGAGGTGAGGTGCATTTTTAAGTGGATACAAATGCAGTGACTGCACCATTGAATGGCTGATTAGCTGATTTGCATATGCCAGCTGAATATCGCGCTGTTACGCTTTGCGCAATTGTGTTGAACGTGCTGAGCCAAGGGTGCAGTTCTGTGACATGCTCAGTACACACCTAACTGCGCGTGCCTGGGGTGATGACACAGGTGCCTGCCATGCTGCTGACGTGCTGTGCATGGGAGGCAATGCAGGGCATGGCCACCATTGTGCCAGTGGTGCTACTGCGCTGTTCACATATATGGCACTGTGGCACTGGGGCGCCGTAGGCGCACTGGGGCTACAGCACTGTAGGCTGCTACAGGAGGTGGCACACAGGCACCCAATCGTGCTACATGCATTGGGTTCCAATTGCAGTGTGGCTGTCCATGCGCAAGAAACCCTTGACCTTGTGCCCAACCTTTGCCCCCTAGGTGCCATGTGTCAGGCATGGGTGCACCACTATTGCGCTGTTCAGTGACAGTGCAATAGGGAATGGCAGCGCTGTACTGCTCAGCATCTGCATGTGGCAGGACCGCACTGCCAAGCACCATTTTGAATCCAACACTTTGCTGAGATGGCGCAGAGAAGGGCAGTGATGTGGAGCCATGTGAAGCTTGTGAACCTGGTGGCCATTGTAGATCCCCATGCTGGGGCTCTATATGGTGATGCACCCCTGGACAGGGACAGGAGTGCTGTTTGGCAGAAGGTGGCTGATGCTCTGGAGGAGGCCACTGGTATGGGGTGCACGGTGGAGCAGTGTCACCACCAGTACAGGGACCTCAGACACATGGACCCGGACCTGCTTGCCCCCTGTGGGCACTTGCCAGGAGGGGCATGGTGCCATGGCCAGGTAGGTATACACTGTTATCGTCCATATGAGTATCACAGCTGCATGTGACCGGCACATGGGGGGGCCGTCCAGTGTTGGCCGTGGTGGTGGTATTGGGGCATGCAGTGGATGGGTATGACCGTGTGGGACTGCACACATATGGGGGTGGGGGGACTTTGCTACCAGATTGTACTGATGTTTCTCTCTCCATGTTTGCACCTTAGGCCCAGAAGAGCGCAGGCAGGTGAGGGAGCGGAGGTGCCACCTGGAGGACCAGCAGGATGGGAGGGGTGAAGTTCTGCAGTGGCGCAGGGACCAGCCTGATGATAGTGAGTGCCTTACATCCATGATTACTATTGCATGCTGTATAACTAGGCAGGCAATGGGGCATGGCCACCATCCATTGACACCACTGCCATGCACGCAACTTGTTACAGTCAGCACTGTCCAGTGGCACTGCATGTCTGGGAGTGCATCAATAGTGCTCCATGCATGCACCGGGCACATGGCTGTGCCACTGCCTTCACACCGCATAGCCAAGTAAATGTACGGCCATGGTGATGCTGTGCAGGACAATGGCAGTGGGTGTGTGCAGTGGTTCACATGGCTGTGGCTGCCTGGGTAGGCAGGTCTTGTGGACATGGTCACTGTGGGTGGTCACACACCATCACAGGGGCATGGCACATGGCTGTATGCCATGCACAATGGGTGGCTGCAGGGGGCTGGACAGTCACACTTATTGACTCTGCTCCCTCGTCCTAGGTGGATGATGACTCCAGGCACTGGACCATGGACTGCAGGAGCTACTCCAGGTGGCAAGGGTGACCCTGGAGCTCCTGCAAAGAATGGACTGCCATGGGGTGAGGAGGTGGAGATGTCATCAGTGCCACGTGGAGGAAGACCAGGGCAGACGCTGATCAGTCCATGCCCTTAATTACACCTTCCCCCCGGACCCACCCTCACACCCCTTCTTCCCTCTCCCATATGATCACCTCTGCCCCTTACCCAACCCCACCTGGTATGTGGCCCTTCCCCCCCATTGTACATAGTTGTATATAGTTTTTATATTTCCTGTTTTAAATACATTTGTTTTGTTATGACTACTTGGTGTTCTCTGATTTGCAGCAGGCTACAGGTGCTCAGCTGCAGTGGTGTATTTGGTGTCGGGGTGGTGCATGCATGGGCGTGTTTGTATGTGTATGCAGAAGGGAACTGCCTATGATGTGTCAGGGTTGATCACTCACTGTCTGTGGTTTGTGTGTTGTTCTCTGTGCACTGGATGCCTTTGTGCAGTGGTCCACGGTGCATGCACTGTGTGCATGGCACCCCTGTCAGACCATCCATGGCCTGTGCAGCTGACACCCTTGCATGTCTGTGATATGCACCATCTGCTGGCATGTCAGTGGTGGCTGTCTATGCTGGATAACAACTGTACCCGGCACAATGCCAGGTTGCCTTCCATCACCAGTATGGTGCACATCTGCCTCCAGTGGCACTGTGGCCTCCACTGTTGTTGTCCCCCCAAGCTGTCACTTGTGTCTGTTGCAGGGGATGTGCTACAGTGTCTGTCACTTGTACTCCAGCCACATGCTGGTGGCATACAGCTTTATGGTGCCTGCGCAGGGTGGCTGGCACACCTGGGCAATGTAGGGATGCTGGCCATGTGTACATGTCAGCTGTGCCCACATGCCAGTGGCTTGGTTGACCCACTACTTTGTCCCTGTGTTGGTGTGCCCTTGGGTATGGGTGGGTGTTTGTCCATGAACTGTGTTGCATCCTGTGTGGTGCATGCTTCCATGCAACACTGTGCGTGTCTGTGCTGGCTGTTGTGGCCAGTGCTGGGACAGGATGTGTCCTTGGGAGGGTGTGCAGGGTGCTGTACTGCTGGTGGTAGGGTCCGGGGCATGCCCTGTCAATTGTGGGGTATCTCGTGTGGCGACACATGGTCGGTCTCACAGCTGTACCTCGGGAGGAACATGCAGGGTGGCACTGTGTATGCTGTTGTTGCATTGCTGTCTGCTGCCACCTGCAGCAGTGTGCACATGGTGGGGCTGCCTTGCATGGCTCCATGGTGCACAGGGTTGCATTGTCACAGTGGGGGTGGTGGCATGCATGGGTTGTCCTGCACTGTTGGGCACTACTCCTGGGAAGGGTGTATGGTGATCGTGGTGCAGGGTGTGCTCTGCATTGGTGGGATGGTGAGGCATGGGGTGGTCGGCCCTCCTTGTGTGCCAGTCACAGCTTGCCAGGGGGTGTGCTGGGGCACCATGGCCCAGCTGTGGGTTTGTTGCTGGTATCCATGGGCTGGTGGTTATTCCAGCTCTCCCCTGGTTGTGCAGTGCATGGGGTGTGGGGGACAATGTCTGTTCTGCTGTGTGCTCCTCTGCCCATCTGTGGCATGGGTGGTGGACCCCTGCATCCCTGGTTGTGCTGTTGCATTGCTGCCCTGCTCCACAGGGCATCCCTGGTTGTGCTATGGCACATCTGGACTGCTCTACTGAGCATCTCTTGTTGCACTATGGCGCATCAGATATGCGCAACTTCACATCCCTGGTTGTGCTGTGGCACAGGTGGTGTGATATTCAGTTGTCTGCCATAGGCGCATCTTGGCCTGTGCAGTTTTTGAATATCGCGCTTCTTGCGCATGGGCGCAATGGACTTGCGCATGCTCCTGCTGTTGCTCACTTTTTGGATGCAGTTTGAATATCTGAGCTGGTATTTACTTCTTTTTATTGTAATGCATGTTTTATCTGGTGTAGATGTAAATCATGCAATAATAAAATGTTTTCTTGACTTTAACATAAAAAATGGCCACACATGGCTAATCAAATTTCCACCCTTCACTAGTCAAACAACAATTTTTTAAAGCTTCAGTCCCCTCTGAGGTTCACTTTTGTTTCAGTATTGTCACAATTCAAATTAACTTTCTTGATCTAATTTTTTTCCTTGTAATATAGAGAATAATGGCTGGGTAGGGGGTTATAACGAGAATTTTACACACACACACACACACACACACACACACAAGGTGTGGGATGCCACATAAACCCTGAGAGCAAAGCTCAAAGGGTTTATAAAAGCATCTCACACCTACCCATCCTTTATTTTTTTATAATTGCTGTGGAGCATTTTTTTGCTACAGCAGTTATGCATAATAAAACCATATTCTTCTTCGACCGCAGTCTCGCCTGGCTCAAGTGCAGTCCACAGCTGGTGAGACATTTTTTTCATCTGTTTTTTTGAAAATTGTCCGGTTCCTTTGCCCAGGCACTCTAAATAGTTGGTGGGAGGAAAGTTAGCAGTCCATTTTGTTAATTTTTTAAAAAAATTACTTATTGCCGAGAACAAGTGGTGGTGCAGTGCTCAAGTTCAGGGAGATGACTGGCTAACACATGTGCAGAGTGAGGGAAACCCGGTGTGTGTTTGCTGTTATAACCAAATGGTTATAATGGCAAATTATAATCAGATTTCCCTATGGGGAAAAAAACATGCACCAGTTATTATACAGAGAATAATGGATAGTATTTATTGTGCTGGAGTACACTTGTAATAATTAGCTTCTGCATGTGATCAAATTCCTTTACCTTTGACCTATGGCATTTAAACACCCATATCAGCCAGGTATCTTTTCATGTACTTCAGCAGACTAAAAGATATCACTTAAGAATATAGAAAATGAAAAGACTCAGCCAATGAGAATGAAACAATTTCCATAATGACTTGCTAGTTATTCAGTGATTACTGATACATAGACAGCATTTACAAAAATATCTGCATTTTTATTGGCCTAAAAGAACATCCTATAAAACTATAATTAGGTGGGTAAACATCTTAATTAATGTGGCAGTCACAGAAACATGGTATACAGAAAACCATGACTGGGATGTCAGAATACTAGAATACACAATCTACAGGAGGGACAGGGAGTGTAAATGAGGAGGAGAAGTAGCTCTCTATGTAAGGGAAGGGATCAAAGCAACAGAACTAAAAAGTAAACAGGGAGTAGATGAGGCACTGTGGGTCACCCTGGAGACAGGAAATGGCACCACAATCCACATGGGGGTTGTATACAGACCCCCATCTCAGGGGAAAGGAATGGACAAGGAAATGATAGAAGGCATCCTTAGAATGGCAGAAAAAGGGGAGATATTGCTGATGGGGGACCTGAATATGCCAGATGTTAACTGGAGCACCTTTGCTGCAGGCACATCCAAGAGCAGGGTCATTCTTGATGCCCTAAAAGGGGCATGCCTCAGACAGCTAGTATTGAAACCCACTTGAGAGGGAGCAATCTTAGACCTGGTACTCTCAAATGGGGACAGAGAAAGGATCTCAGATTTAGAAGTGGATAGCCATCTGGGAACAAGCAACCACCAAACAGTGTGGTTCATGATAAACACAGCCATAGAGTCAATCCATACAAAAACAAGAGTATTGGACTTTAGGAGGGCTGACTTTGGGAAAATGAGAGAGTGCCTCAGAAAACCATTAGCAAATGGGCAAGAAGGAGAGGTGGAGGAACAATGGGGAATAATCAAAACAGCCATCAAAGAAGCAACAAGCCTTTGTGTGAGGCAAATCAACAAAACAAAATGAAGGAAAAAACACCATGGTTCTCAAAAGAGGTGGCAGGGAAGGTTAAGGAGAAAAGGATAGCATTCAGGAAATATAAGGAAACACAGAAGGAGCAGGACAGAGAACTTTATCAGTTAAAGCAGAAGGAGGCAGGGAAGGCAATCAGAATAGCAAAGGCCCAACCCGAGGAAAATATAGCCAACTCTGTTAAGAATGGGTATAAAACCTTTTATAGGTACATTAGGGAGTGAAGAAAGACCAAGGGAGGGATACTGAGGCTTAATAAAGGGGATGGAATGTGGGCAGAGGGTAACAGTGAAAAAGCAGGGATACAGAACAAATATTTCTGCTTAGTATTCACAAAGGAAGAGGAGGGGGAGGTACCTAAACCAAACAAGAGAAACACTTTGTTAGGGGGGTCGATACCAGTCCATTCACAGAAGAAAGGGTTCTGAAAGAACTCTTAAAACTGAAGGTGGACAAAACAATGGGGCCTGAAGGGATTCACCCCAGAAATATAAAAGAACTAAGGGTAGAACTAGTGACACCACTGACTACTCTCTTTAACAAATCATGGGTGAATGGGGTGGTACCTAAGGACTGGAGGAGGGTGGATGTGATTCTACTTCACAAAAGTGGGAGCAGGGCAGAGGCAGAAAACTACAGACCAGTTAGTTTGAACTCAGTAGTAGGGAAAATGATGGAATCAATTCTGAAGGAAAGAATTATTGATTACCTAGAGGCCAGTGGGGTGCAGGACCCAAGGCAGCATGGACTCACAGCAGGAAGGTCATGTCAGACAAATCTAATAGATTTCTTTGACTGGGTGACAAAAGTAGTAGACCAGGGAGGGGCTGTGGACATGGCCTACTTAGATTTTAGCAAGGCATTTGACACAGTCCCACACAAAAGATTAATATACAAGTTAACCAGCCTTGGATTGGGTCCCAAGGTGGTTGTCTAGATAAAAAATTGGCTAGAAAACTTGACACAAAAGGTAATAGTAAACGGAGTCCACAGTGAAGAAAGGAGGGTTACTAGAGGGGTACCACAGGGTTCAGTACTGGGACCGGTTCTCTTTAATGTCTTTATAAGTGGCATTGCAGGGGAACTGGAAGGAAAAGTATGTCTCTTTGCAGATGACACAAAGATCTGCAACAGGGTTGATACACAAGGCGGGGTGGAAAGGATGAGAAGGGACTTGGCAAGGTTGGAGGAATGGTCAAATGTATGGCAGCTCAGATTCAACACAAAGAAGTGCAAGGTAATGCACCTGGGAAACAAAAATCCAGGGGAAAGAGTACACAATGGGGGGGGTGAGATACTAACAACAACATAAATGGAAAGGGACCCAGGGTAATTATATAAGATCATCTAAAGGTAGGCCAGCAATGTGAGAAGGCAGTAAGGCAGGCTGGGGGGATACTGGGACACATAGGGAGAGGCATCAACAGTAGAAAACAGGAAGTTGTTATCTCTCTGTACAGACAGTTGGCAAGACCCCATCTGGAGTACTGTGTGCAGTTCTGGAGACCCCACCTCCACAAGGCCATAGATAGAATGGAGGCAGTCCAGTGGAGGGCAACTAAAATGGTACAGGGTCTGCAACAGAAGACATATGAAGAAAGACTAAAAGAGCTTAATATGTATACCCTAAAGGAAAGGGGGGGGACATGATAGAAACTTTTAAGTACCTCAAGGGAATCAACAAAGTCCAAGAGGGTAGCATCTTTCAGAAAAAGAGATGTGCAAGAACAAGGGGGCACAATTTGAAAATAGAGGGGGGATGGCTCAGAGGTAATGTGAGGAAGTATTTTTTCATGGAGAGGGTTGTGGATGCATGAAACAGCCTTCCTGAGGAGGTTGTGGAGTCAAGAGCAGTTGGAGAATTCAAGAACGCACTGGACAGACACAAGGCAATTCTAATGGTGGGTAGGAGGAAGTAGGCTGTTGGTTAACTAGGATCTGCAGCTTATCCATCAGTAGGAAAATGGGCAGACTAGATGGGTCAAGCGGTCCTTATCTGCTGTCAAATTCTATGTTTCTGTGTTTCTATTGTTGCAGGCCTTTCAGTACAATAGCAACATTCATTTAGTGCTGGAAAGTTCACTCTGTAATTACCATATTTGTCAATACATAAACACCTCTGTCTGCCACCTTGGTGTTTATGAGCTGAGATAGTTATTACCTCATAAAATTATCTTACTGCTACATTAATTATGTGGATTCAAGACTTTTTAAAACCTACAAGCTTTTCTTAGCTATCTTTTACAAGGGATAACCAAACTCAGATGCATTACCTTGTTTTCAGTACAGTTTTGCTTGTACACAGTCTTAAAATTGGATTGCCTGAAACTAAGGAAGGTCAAATGAGTTGCCCAACATTACGTGGAAAGTCAAAGGTAGTGAGAGGAATTGGATCTGGAATCTCCTGTTTCCCTAATTTTGGGATATAACCACTTGATCTTTGGATCTTTATACACAGTGGCAGAATTGAACACATACTTTGATTTTCAAAATATAGTACATAAGTTTTGGCCCATGAAAGTTTGCAAATGGTTGAAATTGAATACATTTTCTTTGAAGCTTGTCCAATTAAGCATTGAAGTTGACCTAAATTAAATTTATGCTTCTCTACTTTTTTTGGCAGTGTACATCTGATGATAATATATCCTAATCTTTTCGGGATTAAAATGTCTTTATTCATGTTCCCTACATAATAATCCTGTTCAAAGAAAAGCAATAAAGTGGCACAGTTTGACAAACAGATTTTCATCACATACTAAGATGTTTGTTCAGCAGATAACGTTATTTATGTAATCAGTGAGAGTTTCCTAAGTGTCTGACTGATGTAAGCAGACATATAAAACAGCTGGTGCTACACCATAGTGGTTGGTGTAAAAATGCATTTGGAATTTAAACTACAGACTGAAAATCATTTTATGAAAGCAGCAATCCAAGTAACTAGATTCTGTTGCCATTTATCTGGAAGCCATCTTATGTAATGCAAGACTCCAAGTTCCCTTTTAAAAGTGGTGTCTATGCTTTGTTATTCATTTTCGCATTGTCCTTTATTTCAATAAAATTTTGCTTTTGCATTTTGTTTAGGTTCTACACACTGTAAAAATACCTTTATAAGACAGGACAGCCCTCCCGGGGTTTCAGCATAATTGTTTTGGAAAATCTATTTTTGGCAAAGCCATTTTAGTGACTGAAATAGACTAGTTGGCATCAGATACTGCTCTCAGGCTTCATGGGATGCTGAGGATATTGGGGTTAACTCCAGCCCACAAAAAATAATGTTCCAGTATGGCAGTGTTGTAAGAGATAATAAAATTAAAACCAATGTCATATACATATAGTTTGTGAGCATATGACAGTAATCAACTTTGGAGCTGAACAGGACTACATTGTGAAGAAAATGACTTTAACCTATCAAAAAACAACAAACCACATGCTCACATGCTCATTGCCACCGGGATCATTCTCAAAAATTCTCTGTGACAATGGTGCTTCTGCAAAGAGGCTTGAAGGTACACAAATGCAAATCTAATCACACACAGAAATGTATTGTAAAGTGTGCTTTATTGCTCTAAACTGCCAGGCTGTAAAATACAAATTCACTTTGCAATACATTTTCTGCTTGTGCTCCCTGTACACTATTTGAATTTGTAATGATTTTAGTCTAGCGTGCTGCTTTAAATCTGGATTTCAGCAAGGCCTTCGATTCATTGCCATGTGGGAGGCTGATTAACAAGTTGGGATACCAGGGAGCGGGGCAAAAATGGTAGAATGGGTCAGAAACTGGCTGCAAAACAGGCAGCAAAGGGTAGTAGTGGGGAAGGGGGCTCTCATTTCTAAGGGCTGTAACTAGTGGAGTACCACAGGGCTCAGTACTGGGCCCAGTGTTGTTTAGCATTTTTATCACCGACATCTCACATGGCATTACAAACAAGATTAGCCTTTTTGCAGATGACACAAAGATCGGTGTGGTGGTAGATGACACAGAAGGGTGGAAGGGGCTACAGGATTGTCTGGCTAAATCTGAGTACTGGTCAGACACATGACAGCTGGAGCTCAATGCAAATAAGTGCAAAGTCATGCACTTGGGAGCAAGGAATCCAAGGAATTGTTATCAGCTGGGGAGGTACAGCTAGCCACTACAGCAGAAGAGAAAGATCTTGGGGTGATAATAACATAGCAAATGAACCACTCAGCACAGTGCAGAAAAGCAGCAGCTAAAGCTAATGAGATGCTAGAATGTATTTCCAGAGAATCACATCCAGGAGAGGGGACGTAATCTTGCCACTGTACAGGTCATTTGTGAGGTCACACGTGGAGTACTACATGCAGTTCTGGTGCCCATACCTAAGGAAAGATGTTAAATTTCTGGAGGGTGTCCAGCACAGAGTAACCAAGATGATCCTGGGATTGGAAGGCGAACCCTACAAGGAGAGACTGAGGGATCTTAACATGTATTCCCCTGGTGGAGAGGAGAGATAGAGGGGATATGATAATAACCTTTAAATATATGAAAGGCATAAACAAGACTGGTACAGAGGGGATCTGTAAGTTAAAGGGAGGGAGGGACACTAAGGGGCATTGTCTGAAATTGGAGGATGCAAGATTCAGGAGAGAAATGAGAATGCACTATTTCACGTAAAGAGTGGTGAGAAAGTGGAATGCACTGCATGAAGAGGTGGTATCCTGTAAGTCGGTGGGTAATTTTAAGAGAGGATGGGACAAAGTGAGGGGGAAGATCACAGTTGTCCGAGGAGGGAGGGGCAGCTGAAGTGTAATGGACTACTAGCTGTGCACTCAAACAGATTTGATAAACCATATGACCTGTGTCTGCTGGCAGTTTTGTATGTTTGTATGTTCATAAAAACTCATGTATTCCCATAGCATCTTCAGAAGTCCAAACATTCCTTTGCTCAGCCTTGATATAAAATGGTTGCCTTAGTGCAACTGAGTTTTAACAGAAAAACTTTTGGTACTGCATCTTTTTTTTTTTTATTATGAGGATGCCTCTCACTGTAGACTCCAACTGGACTACAAAATAGGAGGTGGAATAAAAGGCAATTTGTAGATGATCTGGGGCTTCATTCTTAGTCACATAACATAGCACAAAGTGCTTGTAAAGGCCATTTCATAACAGGTGATACAGGGATTGCACATCTTTCCCTTGTACTGTACCCACAAAGGCTATTTTGGGTGATCTGGAAAGGGTGTGGGGGTCTCCATGCAAATGGCCTGCAGTGCCATTCTCCAACACATGGTATCTCCCACTCCCATGCCACTGCAACCTTCCAAGGTAACGTTCTTGCAGTGGTGCATGCAGGCATAACTAGCTGCTACAAATACATAAGATAGTCTTGAGAGAATACACCATACTACCTATTAGACTATGACATCATTGACAAGCAGGGAAGACTTCAGAGCCCATGTCTGACAAACTGCTCTGACAGAGCTATGCCCTGCATTTGCATGCCATGGCGATAACATCACTGGCATTCTATGCCAAAGGTCATTCCAGGGCATGGGAGTTGTCACTAGGACTCCAACTTACTATGCAAGGTGAACCTAGTATGAATATGTCAGCAGAACATGTTATATTTAACAAAGTAACTGCAGAGGGGGGGTTTACTTTTACTCTCCTGGATTATTGCGGGTTGGGAACAGAAATTTTCTGATGATGACTGGATTCACTTTGTTTCCAGATGTGATGTGATCTGTTTTCAAGAAATATGGCACAATAAAAATAGTAACATTTTATTTAATGGATTTCAGATATTTTATCACCCAGGGTCTAAGGACGCCAAACATGAGAAATGTTCCAGAGGCATTGCGACTTACTTTAAAATTGGCACTTTTTGCATCATTCAGAATTTGTATACTTCAATCAATTTTACTGTAACTATTGTAAAAAAGAACAAATTTATAATGTTATTGTGGCAAATAGTGATGTGCCATCTTCAGGGTCAAGGTTTTATTCACATAACATCTGGTAGTCTCTTAAAGAGCTATTGTCAGAGATAAAATATAGCTTTCCCAATCATGACATCCTCCTGATGGGGGACATGAATGCTAGAATCAAGGAGTCTGATGGCTTAAGTGATGATTCTATATTAGGCTACATCAATGAGTTGCCAATCATGCCTAATAGGACATCTAAGGATAACTATCTTAATAAAGCAGGCTTCTATCTGATTGATATTCTTAAAGAATTTAATCTTTTTCCCCTAAATGGTAGACAATGGGTGATCTGGTGGGCCACTGTTCCTTTTATAAAGCCTCAGGCACCTCCTTAATCAACTTGGCATTATAGTCAAATGGAGAAGAAGTCTGGAGCAGTTTATACATTCTCATAAGAGCAGAGAGTGATTACATGCCAATTCTCTTAAATGGCTTGATGGATGGCCAAACACAGGATGCCAGGCTAGCTGTACCACTTTCTGAATGTAGGATGAATAAAAAGTTAATATGGGACTGTACTTTGGAAGATCATATTCAGAAACTAATTGGCAATCAGTTATCCACTATTGACTGGGATATTATTAATCACTTACGTGCTAGTAAGATGTGGTCAAAATTTGCCCACAGATTTGAAACACTGAGAAGAAATCTGTACTAAGTTGTTTATGCAAAGAATTATTGTAGAATTCAGCAAGGGTGGTTTGATTCTGACTGTAAAGCTAACAACACCAGGTTAAGAAGATTGATAAAGTACACCAAATCCCATGTGGATAGGAATCAATTTAAAGCCCTAAACATAGAAAGAAAGCAATATAAAATTTTTTTTTTTTAAGGAAAAAAAATAAAGTTTCAACATGCTCAATAAAATAGAATAGAATGCTAAAGGTCATAACTGAAAAATACTCCAAGGGTTTTTGGCTGTTAGTTGCTCAGGGCACAAATAATTTTAAAGATAGTATTGATTCATGCATTTCTGAATCTCAGTGGTTTCAATATTTTATGGGGATCTTTTTTTTTTACCCAGCAGCTGTAATTTCACCATTTGTCATATACCATCTAAATAAATGGACCAGTTCTTTACAGATTTCAAATTAAGATGTGTATTTTGCAATAAAATCTTTAAAACCTAAAAAGTCCATAGGTCCAGGTAAAATTCCTGCAGAAGTCTTCTCATGTAATACATCTCAGTGGTACAAACCACTGGTGCTTTTTTATAACAAATATATTGAAGATTATTTTGTTCCACTCTCTGGAGAGGGGCAGAAATTCTCCCTATTCACAACAAGAGTAATATTTCAGACCTAGCAATGTATAGACCTATTACTTTGTTAGATATTAATCTATTTTTTTTTTCTAAAATCATATTGGAACATCTTTTAGAGCAAATAAATACTACTGGTAGTCTAAGTGAATTGCGAGTTGGTTTCAGAAATGGCTATTCTACAATTGATAATTGTTTTGCCCCAAGACATTTAGTAGAGAAATATGTATTCCTAAGAAAACAGAAGCTTTTTGTAGCTTTTATTGATTTTTTGGATGCTTTTGACATGGTCTTTAGAGATATCTTTAGTTTTAGTTTAGTTTAGTTTATTGTTCTAGGAATTACTACCTTTGAACCAGAGACTCTTTTACAAAGGTTCCACATCAATTAGGTACAGTACAAAAGGTTACATAGATAACACAACAATTTGTGTTGTGTCAAGAGCAAGAAAACATATACAAATACATATCAAATCACTTGTGCAAAGGGACATGAGATATCTATAATCACATTATTGTTATTACAAGAAAGAGGTCATGCCAGATTAGGAGAAACAAATAGGGAAAAAGTCCAGAACAGAGAGGTTAAGTGAAAGGAGTGGGGAGCAGACAATAGCAGGAGAAAAGGTTTCCCAAACATGTCTTTGTCAAAAACAATCATACTGTATGGTCTCAGATGTGACAACATGGCATAGACCCTGCCTTGATTCAAATAATATCGAATCTGAAGTGATATATGGGCTTCCATCAGAATGGGGTCAAGTTGCCAACTCTCCCATATTTTTCCAATGAACAAGGGAGTTAGGCAGGGCTGTGTTTTGGCTCCTTCTCTCTTCTGCCTCTTCATGGACCAATTTTTCTAGGGATTTGGAGCCCTTAGAATCTGATTCACCTAAGGTAGTTGACTTTATCTTTCGGGATTTGTCCTATGTGGATGATTTGATTTTACTCTCATTGTCTAGAAAGGACCTGCAAAAAAAGTTTAATTTACTTGAGACAAGTACTGAAGATCTAAAATTACAAATAATATTCTTAAATGAAAAAAATGATCTTTGGTCAAAATAATGCTAAGAGTTATTGAGCCTTTGGAGAGAAAAAATTAGACTGCACAGATTCTTATATTTACTTGGTATTGACTTTTATATCGAGTGGTCTTTGAGCAAAACATATTCATAAAATTTTGGATAATATAAAGAAAACAGTATTGGGCCTCATAAAATGTAACTACAGCTACGATGGTTTAACAGTTAAACCACTTGTTAATGTAGTTAAAGTTAAGTACTTCTCACAGATATTATATGACTCAGAGATTTGGGATCTGAAAAACAGGGAAAAACTTATAATACCTATTTACAAGCTCTTGAGGTCAGCACTAGGGGCAGCTTTTGTGCTGCCCAGCAGTTTATTTACAATCAGAATTAGACCTTTTATTTTTTTAACTAGGAGAGACACACTAAACTGAAAGCTTGTTTACAGGTGTGACCTGTGAGCACAAGGAATTTAAGTGACTTGCTCAGCGTCACACAGTATGCAAGTGGGGTCTGTGGGATTCAAACCAAATTCATATTTGCATTTATTAACATCAATGCAAATATGGATTCAAGAAGAATCAATTACTGGCTTCACCTTACTAGGCTACCGCATGAGAGGCTTCTTCATAAGTGTCTGTGTGAAGCAAGTGTCAGTGTGAAAAAGAATCTTGGATTCCATTTGGATATGGGAGTCTGAACTGGCTATAAGAGTTACATCATAATTTAGACACATGCAATATGGCTGTCTTGAATAAATACTTCAAAAAAATGTAACTCTAAGTTTAAATATAACAAGCATTTGTCAATGCCAAATGTTTGCTTGCAGTACTGGGACAACGCTGCAAAACATAATAGCTAGACACAACTTAGCTTATATTTCACCCTTTTTTTAATTGTCACACGTATTTGTTTATTACTAAGGACATTTGCATGGAAACAAGATCTCTGTCCTATTTGCTCTGTCTGCCTATTTCTGCAGTCACAATTCTGTTTATGACATCCCAATCTGTTGTTATGGAAATAGTTATGATATCATAAACAGGGCATTATGATGTCATGTGTAGACAAGCAGCCAAAACTAATAAAGTCCAAGGACAGTAATCTTGTTTTTTATGTCACTTCTCTCAGTAAAGGAAAAAGGGAAAAGAATTGCGAAAATATAGTTTGAGCTGAATGGTACAGAGGGTAAAAGTACAGAAGTGCTACATCATTAATAATTCCTTTGTAGCCAGGACCATCCCTGAGAAATGAAAATTGGCTCTTGTAGTGCCCTTACACAAAGGGGGGCCCCAAGGACAAAATAGAAAATTACAGACTCATATATCTCCTCAGTGCAGTTGCCAAGATACAGGAGATGCTACATATGAACAAGTACCAGACTTCTTTGAACAGAATTGCGCTCTTACACAATTCCAACATGGCTTCCACAAAAATCATGGCACTGATACAGCCCTAGTATGTGTCACCAGTGATTTTATTAATGCCATGAATATGAGCATGACAACTGCAGACATCTTCATAGATCTAACAAAAGCATTCAATTTGGTCAATCACAATTTGCTACTTACAAAACTACAGGACTGTGGTATGGATGACCTCTCCTGCTGTTGGTTCCAGAGCTAGCTGACTGGGCAGATGCAGTGTATCAAATGGGAAGGTAAGATTTCATCTCCCAAGTCAGTCACAGATGGGGTACCCCAAGGATCCATACTTGGCCCCCTTCTATTTTCGCTATTTATCAATGACCTACCTCATAACTGTGGTGGTGCCTACAATTATATGCTGATGATGCCGTATCTTACAGGTCCTCCATAGACCCAGTCTAGATCAATACACAGCTGCAGAATGCCTTCCACTGATTGGAATTTTGGTTTCTAGCCAACAAACTCATACTTAATGCCAAAAAAAACAAAGGCAATGCTATTCAGTTATAAATACTTTGGCATAGACAGGCAAGATCTCCTTAAAAATCACTACCTGCACTGGAGCCACATTAGAGGTGGTCCAGACCTTTAAATACCTGAGAATGACCCTAGATCAATCTATGTCCTTTGAACCTCATGTCGATGCTCTGACTAAAATGCTTAACTAGAAGTTCGGCCTACTATACAGACTTTCCCCCTACCTGACAAAAGAGGCACATTGCACCATTGCCTCTAGCTCCCTCCCCCCTCTCCTATTCTACAGTGCCCCGATATTCCAGGCCTTACATGAACTCACCCTCAACAGATTAAGAATACTTTAACATAGGATTGGATGATTTGCAACCAGCACCCACCCCAGAACCCACCACTGCACAATGCTAAGTACCTTAGGATGGCCCTCCTTTGAAGTCAGATTGCAGTATCCCCTGTATTGCCTTATCTTCAAGTTATTGCAGCCTCTCACCCCACCAAGTCTCTCTGGCATAATCCAATGCAAACAATTTGCTTGACCCCTTAGAGCCTCGGCCTTCCCAGTGCTGGAAGTCCCTAAAGTACGATACAAAACTGGAAGATGGTCCTTCTCTTACTCAGCTCCACTTCTGTGGAACTCCCTGCCATCAGTGGTTCAGGGCAGTTCTACCTCATTGCAGCTTAAGAAGACTTTCAAATCTCTCTTTTGGACAACTCCCCCCTGCAATTGCTACACTGAACCTCCCTGAATCGAATGCCCTCCCATAACTTTATAATCTCCGGGGCTTATGTTATCCCAGACAATCTCATCCCGATACGATTTTTGCTCTCATTCAGTCAAGACTTTTTTATATAGATATCTCATATGTATTCTCAACCATTGTAAGACTTATGTATGGTCTTGTTTAATTCTATTGCCTGTAACTAAACCCTTGTGGGTATGACAACTGTTTGTATATGTATAATCAACCAGGTATAATTCCTTTGTTATTTAATGTATGTAACTAACTCTGCGTTGCCCCTGAGAAAGGGACATTTCATCTCAGTGGGCTTGCTCCGTTACCAAAATTCAAATAAATAAACAAATACTGTAAAACAGTGAGTTGCAGGTTCATCATCCCTCAGGGCCACAAACAATACTGCCTAAGGTAATCTCAGCTACACTAAACTTGTAGCTGGGCCAGTAGTATGGAGGGCTGAGGTTCTGGACTCCTCACCTTCTACAACACTGGTGACCTAGGTTCAATAATGAACCAAAGTTGCTCGGGAGCTGGTGGGGGAAGTATGATCTAGTGTCCATCAATGGATATCTTCCTTTGGAGTTGGAGGACAGTGTGTACTGTTGCTTGGATGCTACCTAGTGGAGGGTAGGTGGCACAGCAGCAGTCACCAGAATTGAAAGTCAGAGGCGGGAATTGAAAGCGTGTACCATCTTCATGGTCTCCCTGTGCACCATTGTACACCACTGGCTCTGACTCAAGGAGAGTAATGGGAGGAAAAGAACTGTCTGCAGGATGATGCTGTAACCCTGAAGGCACCACACCACCACCATCTGTGCCATCCACTTACACAATAAGTTAAGAAATAGATGGGGTAAGTCTTAAAGGTGGGGTAAAGGGGCTGGGTTCAACAGCAGAAGGGAGCCAATAGGAAGGGACAGGAGGATAAAGTCCATATTTAAAAAAAAAAGGATTGCAAAAATATAAATTATAAACTGAATTGTGTGTCTTACATTTTTCAAAGTTATCCAACTGCCATTGGGGTTCTTTAAAGGGAATATAATATATAATTGAAATCAAATGTTGCTGTTGTTTGATCTTCATTATTGACATGCTGCTATATATTTGAAGTTATTATGTTTGCATTCAGCATGCTGTTCCCAACTCTGTTCAGTGATTTCAAGTAGGTGCTTCCTGTCTGTAACTAGACACACACACACACACACACACACATACACACACACACAGTGAGGCTTGATGCTTATCTTCAAAGCCTGATGATGTCTGCTAGCTGAATAATGGGCAGAAAACCAGTTTGATTGGTGGGTCTTTTCTCCTTTGAAGTACAAGAAGTTTATACCCATTAGCCAGAGGAATGCTGTCATTGTCCACATTCTCAGCACACACTTCTGACAGGCAAGCCTCTTGCATTTCTATACCCACTAACTTATACAGTACACACATACACAGCCCCTGTAATACAGTAACAATATTTTTGTTTTTTAGTGAATGTGTGCAAGCAAATATAAAAAGTATATAAAAAAAAGATATGTAACTACTGAACCAAAGCGGACCTGGAAAAGATTGCAACTTCAAAATACTCACAATGCTTCACAGTTAATGATTATTATTTTGGGTACTAATACTATCTTGATGTGCCCAAAGATCCTCCCCATAGAAATGTTTTTATTAAAGTTAAAGTAGAATTATTTAATAGTAATGTTTGGAGGGCTAGGTATAACAAACTGCCATCTATTGACCAAAATTGAAAATGCCAATACGAGACGAGGAGGACCAAACTCTTGTGTTATGGTTCTGTTCTTGGTATGATAGGCCTAGGAGCTATTGGCTTGGTTCATTTATGCTCTCTCACTATAATGTAGATAAATTTGATCTTGCATCAATTTTGTTACACACAGAAGATGAACGTTCTCTCGCGAGACTAGCTAACTACTTTAATGTAGTTTATAAAATCAGGGGAAAGATTATAGAGAAGCAGACAGTTTAGGCATGCTCAGGAGCACTGCATTGCCTGGTTCAATTGTTACTTGTTCTTGGAAGTAGCTCTCTTAACATCTCTAAATACTAAGTGTCAACTTTGTGACTATGACTAAATGTACTATAATTTGATCAGATTGATTATGGTACCAATTAAGATTTTGTTTTGCTGCATTTTGACCAAGGCCTTATGTATTTCTAACTTTCTATATGTAGTTTTTGTGGCTTTTTTCTTTTTTCCCTCTGACCCAGGACCCCAGCAGACATGTGCATATGTGCACATGGAGGTGCACAGACACGCTGGGTACCAGCTCAGCCCCTCCCACCCCACCCAGGCAATCACAGCCGCCCCTCCCACCTACACTTCCCATTGGACCTCCACCTGATGGGAGCAGAACTATTGGGGTGGACAACCACCCCCAGGAGGGTAAAGCTGCCGTCAGCTGCTCAATCCCGCCTCCTCCTCCCCCATGCTGGCACCCCAATGACCCAAGGTCATTCCCCAATGCAGATCACCAGCACAGCGCAAGGTAAGGCGTCCAGTGCCTCAGCCCTCAGCACCACAGGGCCAGCTCCATACATGTTTTTTTTTAAAATAGGCATTTTATTGTGTAACTTATTTTTGTCATAATGTGCTTGTTTATATTGTAATGATTGTACATATCGATTAATAAAACCTTTTTAACTAACGCTGGGATGAGCCCATCATCCATGTCTAAATGCTTGTGGCAAGTTACTGAGGCATTGCAGCAGCACAAGCTGGAAAGAAACCAAGCTGAGGAACATGAAAATTGCATTCTGTGTAGTAGCTGGAATGCTAAATGTGCATCGGGAACATTTGATAACCAGGAAAAGCACACTGTGCCAAGGCTCATTTCCAGGTGTGACCCGGGGTGAGGGGAAGGGAGTTAACACAGTATACATACATACAATAGGAATATATATAAGGATATTACCATTGACTGCACATGTGGCAATTGTAGCACCCTTGCAAAACCAAGAGTTGTACTGAAAAGAAAGTTTATTACACTTCCATGAATATGCCAGTTGAATGTGATGTTACACAACTCATTACATAGGTGTGTGCTAAGTTTCCAGTGTCCACACATTATGTACAGTATACATACTGGAAAGATCACAGCTGTGGCCACAGCTATGTGAGGAACAATTTATTAAGCAAAGAAGTTTGGCATGCAGTCTAACACCTCTGGTGCTTGACACTTTGCCAGGGAGCAGGAGTCAAGCTACACCAGCCATACAGTAGAATCTTGTTTATCCGAACCAATTCAACATGTTTTCAGTTTGGATAAACAGGAATTTGTAAAACCGGGATTAACGTATTGTTTACAAGGAAAGCATGTACTGTACATGGCTAGAACACATGCCATTGATGTGCAGTGTAATTTTGTGCAGTGAAGTGCAACATAATGTTATTCTGTTATTCTGCCAAGCACACTGTAATTCTGGTTTGTTGGTTTTAAATTTATTTTCTTGTACTGTATTTCCGTATTGTACAGTAGGTGCATGACATTAGAGTAGGTCAGAGCAGGGTGGTGGAGTGGGTAGTAGGGAGACGTGAAACTGGGATGGGTTTAATAGCGATGCTTGTGCTTAAATGTGCTCTCTATTTGGTCAGTGGGGTAAAGAACTGCTACATGGTAGCTTGTTGAAGGCTCTTTACTCTTTTCTTAGCTGCTTTATATCAAAGAACACTTAATAACATCAGCTGTATGGGGTCACAATCGGGTTGATTTTCTACCTACTGCAAGCATTTATTAAAGCTTGCAACTGCCTCTGAATTTGTTGGAATGGGTACAGTATCTGCCTCACCATCCAATTCATCCTCATCTTTATCACTCTTGCCTGTGTCGTCACTTCTCTCAGTTGCTGCCGTATTGGTTCAATGATAGCATCATCTGACAGATGCTCATGACCATCCTCAGGACTGTTGCAGTAGACCTAATATTCCATATTTTCCTTGGACAATGAAACATTGAGCTTGATAATCATGTCCTCAGTGATGGTTGCAATCTCAGGAACCTTGTCTGGGTCCAAAACATCTTTCTCACTAATCACCTCGTTCTCTGCTACCAGTTCATCTGTCACCAGTATACCAGATTTTCCCCATGACTTAGTGATGGTTTCTGGTCTGACTCTGTTCCAAGCCTCTCCATAGATGTAGATCATATCTTTAAGCAATATGGACTTCACAGTTTCTTGCAGAGTCATGTCCTCATTTGTGTCTGACAACACAGCCTGTAGCAAACGTTTTCTGTACCATCTCTTGAAAATTTCCAGTATGCCTTGATCGCAGGGCTGAATCTTAGATGTTGTGTTGGGGTGTAAAAACAAACATCTTATGCTGCTATCCCTAGTTTGGATCACAAGCATCTCAGCATTGGCAGGTGAATTGTCATGAAGAGGAACCACATTTAGTGGGAGATTGAGGGACAAAAGGTGTCTTTTTACAGAGGGAATGAAATGCTCCTTGTACCACTTGACAAACAGTGCACCATCCATCCATGCATTCTTCTGACTGGCATAAATCATTGGCAAAGCAGACATGCTTACATGTCTGAAGCAACTGGGTTCCCGAGATTTTCCTACCAGCAAAAGAGGCAATTTATGGGACTCACTAGCGTTGACATAAACAAGCACTGTAACCCTGTCCTTTTGTTTTTTTAAACCAAGAGTGTCCTTTTCTGTACTGTGAGCTAAAGTTTTGTCGGGCAGACACTGCCAATACAACCCAGTTTCATCATCATTGTAAATTTAATGTGCAGACAATAACTCGGCTTTAATAAGATCACTAAGTTGTTGCATGAAATGAGCTATTCCTTCATCATAGATACATACATAGATACATAGACGGTGTCGGCAGATAAGGGCCTATGGCCCACCCAGTCTGCCCATTTAAGTTTGTAAGCTCAGTTTATGTTTTCCAGGAAGTCTGTTGCCCCTTACCCCTGACCTCCAGAATTCCTTTATGTCTATCCCATGCATTCTTAAATCCCGTGATTGTTTCAGCCCCCACCACTTCCTCTGGCAGGGTGTTCCACTTGTCCACCACCCATTCTGTGAAGAAATTCTTCCTCACGTTTCCTCTGAATTGTCCTCCTCCAACTTCATCCCATGCCCTCTAGTCCTGGAACATCTTTTTCACTTAAAAATAGTGCATTCCTGCACCCTGTTCCTCCCTGTAAGATACTTGTATATCTCTGTCATATCCCCTCTCTCCCTCCTCTCCCTCCTCTCCTCCAGGGAGTACATGTTCAGTGCCTTCAACCTGTCCTCATAGGACTTGTGATGCAATCCATGCACCATCTTTGTTGCCTCCTCTGAACCTTCTCTACCCTATGTCCTTACGTAGGTAAGGTCTCCAGAACTGCACAGTGTACTCAGGTGCGGCCTCACTAGTGTCTTGTATAGTGGAATTATGACCTCCTTTTCCTGCTGGTGATGCCCCAGCCTATGCATCCCAGCATCCTATTTGCTTTACCCTGCTGCCTTGTCACACTGTTTCCTGCCTTGAGGTTATCAGAGATGATAACTCCAAGATCCCTTTCCTGCTTGGTGCATGCTATATCCTCACCCCCAACTAATATATTGTGCCAGGGTTTTGTGCCCCATATGCATTATCTTGCACTTCCTTGCATTGAATTTCAATTGCCAAACCCCTGACCATTCTTCAAGTTTCTGCAGGTCCTTCTCATTCTGTCTACACCTCTGGTGTGTCTACTCTGTTACAGAGCTTTGTGTCATCAGCGTAACAGTGAAATTCTGCCTTCTAGGTCCTGCACAATGTCACTGATGAAGATATTGAATAGTACCGGTCCCAGCACTGATCCCTGTGGTACCCCACCGGTCACTCTTCCCTCTGTGGAGTGACAGCCATTTACTACCACCCTCTGTGTCCTTCTGCCCAGCCAGTTACCTACCCACTGCACTACTGTCCTGCCTACACCCATATTCCCCAGTTTGTGCAATAGTCTTCTATGTGGCACAGTGTCAAAGGCCTTGCTGAAGTCCACTGCCCTCCCTTGATCCACCTCCCTAGTCACCCAGTCAAAAATTCAATGAGGTTGGTCTGACATGACCTTCTCTGGTGAAACATGCTGCCTTGGGTCCTGTAGTCCATTGACAACCAGATGTTCCACCAATCTCTCCTTCAGTAGTGCTTCCATGATCTTCCCCACTACCGAGGTGAGGCTGACTGGTCTGTAGTTCCCCGCTTCCTCTTTGTTCCCACTTTTGTATAAGGGGACTACATCTACTATCCTCCAGTCTTTGGGTACCTCCCCTGTTTCTAGTGATCGGCTAAACAGGATAGCAAGAGGTTCAGCCACCACCTCTCTTAGTTCTTTAAGGACCCTGGGGTGCACCCCATCAGCAGCACTTAATCTTTCACCACATTGCCTCAGTTTCCTCATACTGTGACATTTTATGAAGTGATCAGGCCACCCATCACTAGCAACAAAGCTACCATGGTCCCCACCAAGCCTGGCATGCAGCTGGATTGCTTTTCTTTTTAAAGTGGTCCAGAGATAGGCATTTCTTTTTCCCTTCTCCTGGCAGAACCTCAGGTATACAGCATCATCTCGCTGGCTCATCATCCTTGCAGGCTCTCATTGTTTTTCTCTTTTCAAACTCAAATGACCCCTCTGTAGACATGGCAAACTGTCTCAGCTTTTCTTTGGCATCCTTGATATCACTAATCGTTGACTTACCCATCCCATACTCAGCTGCAAATGTAACTGTTCTCTCCCTATTCTCTATCCTTTTCAGAATCCGCAGCTTTCACTGTAATATTAATACAGTTCACTTACGCTTTGTGCTGTTCATTGCTCAAAGGTGAAAACACAGAACACAGAACACTGAATACAGGAAAGAAGCTGTGAGTAAATCACACCACTTTGATGTGGCACTTTAATGCAACAGCTCATGCTTGCCTACCAATAGAAAGCGGACATTTACAGATTTGCCAACCAATTGAAAGTGGACATTTACAGATGTGATTTACAGTGCCAGGTGCCAATGATCAGCTGATGCTCAGCTGATGCCTGCTCCTAATTGCTGAGTGGTTTACAGCACCGAGTGCTGATGAAAAAATATGCTTCAACATTGTAAAAAATACAACATATAACAGTGAAGTGACAGTGCTTTGGCTGCTACTGATTGCCGAGTGAAGCTTGCAAGAAGAGGTCAAAAAGAGGGCCAGCACAAAATGAAGCAACAAAAGAAACCAACCTAATTGCTGCATAAATCAAGGGTGACATGTTCAAGGTTTGGTTAAGAGGGAGTTCCGGTTAACCAGGGTTCAATTAAACGGGACTCTACTGTATTTTAAAGAAGCAGTAAATGTTATCTGTTTTCTTGTCACCAGACAGCTCCATTTCTAAAGCAGTGGGCGGAAATAAAAACATTTTTTTTTATTTTTACTGTTAGCAGTATTCCTCTTTAACTATCCTGTGTGACTCTATTTTGTGATTGTTTGAAATCCCAGTTGTTCCTGGGAGCTGAATTAGCAGTGAGAAGATGATATGTCAACATCCATTCATCTCTATTATATGTCTGTCGGCTGATTTAGAGTAACAAAACAAATAGCAGAAGAGGTGTGAAAAACCATCATTTAGCTTTTTTAAATTTCTTTATTTGTTAAGCGGATGGATACACTGGTCCCGGAGACCATTTTCTGTCACGAGCTGGGCCATCTAAATGGCACATAATAGCAAACATTAAAAACACATACTTGACAAGAGATAAACAGCATAGAGCAATACAATTGATTACCCAGTCAGGGGTGCAGAGCATTCAACAATCAATAATTAATTACCGGATTGTCAGTTTAAAGACACAATTAACATGGCAGGCTAGTAGAGTGACTCCAAACAATAAATAAAAACAATGTACACAGGGAACAGAATATGCAATTAATTGTCCAGCCATGCTTTAAAAAGACTCATCTAAGACACTCCCTTATACCTATGTGAGGGTGTGCATTTGCAGGCTCCAGTGAGTTTGAAAATCTTCTTAAGAATGGTAGAGTAGGAATGTTTCTTGTAAATCACTTTCTTTTTGTAGGTTCTATGTGATAATGGCATTCACAGAAAGTCGATTACCATTAGGGTGAGTGTACATCATCGAAAATTGATTTTGGTGACACCATAGGGCACGAAAACTATTTTTTGTTTATCTGGGGCCAAGCCCCTCCTTACCTAACCCCTACTAAAGGATTCTCAACTTAGGGGAGTGCATGAGGGGTGAAAACAAAAAAAATAACAAAAATCCCAGACCGGTGCAAAAATATTGACATGCCCAGCATCAAACTCAGCACCTTCCCAACCCTAGCCTGCCATGACCCCACCACACTGCACAGCCAGCTCGGCAGTCCACCACCACGCTACATCTCACAAACCCTCCCTCTCCCTCTGCCCATCGCACAGCGTGCTCACTCCCCCCCCCACGCTCGAGTTCATACAGTATAGCAAAAGGATGTCACTATAGCCGTATTTACTGTGAACAGGCACCGCTACTGAGTCACCCTTTTTTGCAAGCGCTCAATAGTGGATGCCCTTATCACTGGCTACCCCCTTGGTATATGTTTAGAATGTTTTAAGTTATTTAGAACAGAGATGATGCACAGTGCGAATAAGCACCACAATGTCATTCTCTCACTGCTAACGCAGGTCTAAGGAACAAACTAAGATTTAAACAATCAGAAAATGGAAGTACCCAGGAGAGTTACAGAGGACTACTGCTAAGAGAAAAAAACATTCTATCCCCAACTACTATATAAATGGAGTTAGGAGGTGACATGTAAACTGATAAAATTCACAATATGTTGGGGTGTAATGTTCCTTTAATAGTGCAAGATTAAAGACACAGGGCAGCATAATAAAACGCTTTGGACACTGCAGAGTGTGTATTCACTCTTGTGAAAAGACAGTAGTTTGCATGGGCAAACAGGTGGTGGTAGAGTCATACATACCATATGCAAACACATAGTGAAATGGGCTTTGATGTGCACGGCAATATAAGGATTAAAAAAAAAAAACACTTTTTAGCAGTGCACTGAGTGCAGAGCAGAAGCAGGAAGAACACAGAAAAGCCTAAGGAGCTGGTAAAGGCCTTCTACCTAGCACTGCTGTAATGGAGTATATGTCCATTGTGCTTCCTAGACCCATCAGTCCTAGACCCTAACCCAGTAGCAGTAAAGGGCTTTGGCAGGGGCTGGGAGGGAATTTTAACCAAACCCCTCGTGCTTTAGAGTTAACACTATTAAGACCTTGATGTTCTGCAAGCTGTCATTACTAGCTGTTGAACTAGAGGTGACAGTGTTAAGAAAGCAGCACCTGAGCCCAGTAAAGGGGGAGGGTGAGTAAGGGAAAAACAAACAGGTTTCTTTTTAGTTTTGAAAACCCCAAAGACTCAACTGCAATGACCATTTTGTAAAGCTGACTACATGTTCTTTGTTTTGTTTGTTGATTAAATCAAAGCCGTGTTCATTTAATTTAACCTGGTTCCTGGAGTTCTACCTCTGAGTGTTCCCTTTGAAGCTGCCTGGTCAGTACCCTGTCACACCTACGCTGTGCATGCTATAATTTTGTTTTTGTATATTGACATTTTATTAGGTTCTACAATACATGTCTGCATTGACAGCACCTACTCTGTGTGGGCAGCACCTTTCCCTTGGGGAACAGATGTGGGATGAGCTCTTTAATGCGGGACAATGAGGCACGTCCCTCATAATGAGGGAAAGTTGAGAGGTATGGTGCTGTGTCCTTGGCTGGACCAGTACCACTGTCCACCTCAGGATGCAAGATGGGCACTTAGTCAGCACCGATTCAGAGGAGAAGATGTGTGTTGCTTGTGCCTCACATTATAATGAGGATAAAATGGCATGCAAATGTCCTTTTTGCTCCATCCTTTGCCACACTGTTAATTTGCATAACATGGTTCCATTATGGGTCTGTCTGTCTGTCTATTTCAGGAGCAAACAGCTTTGCCCTGTAAAAATGCTTGTTTGCTCCTGTGACTGTGTGGAATGCCTATGTCTTTTCACTGGCTGTCACTCAGTCATAGGACAGCAGTGGGTTATGGATGATCTGTGCTACTTTCTTGCCCTGCACTACCATAAGAGTATAATGGAACAGATTTTGCATTGGCAAACTTGGCTCTCCATCTGTTACATTATACCATTTTGCACGTCAGGCAACTTTGCTCACAAATAGTGGACTTTGCTGTGCTCTTTTTTCTGGCTTTTAAAATGCTGCCCACAGTGTTCTCAATATGTATACATAGTACATTAGCTAATAAAAATGTTATAGCTGCATAGCTAAGTTAATATACTTCACAAGCACCAACACAGATGGATTCAGAGCATGGATTCAGAGCTGGAAGGTCTTATCAAACAAATCTGATAGATTTCTTTTACTGGGTGACCAGAGAGGGGCAGTGGATGTGGGCGACCTAAATTTCAGCAAGGCCTTCAACACTGTCCCACATAGGAGGTTGGTAAATAAGTTGGGCAGCCTGGGAGTGGGCTCCAAGGTGGCAAGTTGGGTCAGAAACTGATTCGGTGACAGGATACAAAGGGTGGTGGTAAATGGTGTTCAATCAAAAAAAAGGGGGTGACCAGCATGGTGTCACAGGGATACGTGCTGGGGTCAGTCCTCTTTAATGTCTTCGTAAGCAACATTGCAGAGGGGCTGGAGGGGAAGGTATGCCTCTTTGCAGACAACACTAAGATCTTCAACAGGGTAGACATTCCAGGGGAGAGGGGGTGAAAAAAATGAGAAAGGACCTAAACCTGCTTGAGGAGTGGTCGAGAGTGTGGCTGCTAAGATTCAATGCAAAGAAGTGCAAATTCATGCATTTGGGGCACAGAAATCCAAGGGAGGAGTACAACATGGGGGGACAGGTACTGATGGCCACCAATCAAGAGAGGGACCTGGTGGTAATCATATCTGATGACCTAAAGGTAACCAAACAATTTGAGAAGGCTGTGGGGATAGCCAGTGGGATGCTAGAGTGCATAGGGAGAGGTATCACCAGCAGAAAACAGGAGGTGGTTATGCCACTGTACAGATCACTAGTGAGACCTGATCTGGAATACTGTGTCCAGTTCTGGAGGCTGCATCCCTGGAAGGACATAGACAAAATAGAGACAGTCCAGAGAAGGGCAACAAAAATGGTGCAAGGACTGCACCAAAAGTCATATGAGGAGAGACTAGAGGACCTCAATATGTATTCTCTGGAGGAGAGTAGAGAGGGGGGATATGATAGAGACATTCAAGTACCTCAGGGGTATAAACAAGGTACAAGAAGGTAGCACCTTTCAGCAAAGTAGTTGTACAAGAACAAGGGGCATGATATGAGGCTGGGGGGGGTAGGCTCAGGGGCAACATGAGGAAGTATTTTTTCACAGATAGAGTAGTGGATGCTTGGAACAGCCTCCCTGCAGAGGTGGTGGGGGTAAGAACAGTAGAGGAATTCAAGAATGCATGGGATAGACATAAGAGTACTCTTGCAATAGGGAAGAGAGGGTAAGCCACAGATCAACTAAGGTCCGTGGTATTGCATTAGGTAGGGAAAAGGGGTAGACTAGGTGAGCCACATGATCCTTATCTGCTGTCATCTTCTATGTTTCTATGGAGACCTGAAGGGAAGAAGGGAGTTATCATTCCAGTGATTTACTCACTTATTTTTATCGTGGCTTCTTGCCTACCATTCTTTCAAAACAAAGAGCAAAAATCAGTTATGGAGTTTAAAAATGTTTGTATCATATCACAAATTTAAGTAGTTACAAAGAGAAACTCAAGTTACTTACTGAGCAGCAGTATGCTTCGCTCACACTTGGGCATTTGCTGGTGCGCTGAGCTTTCAGTTACTCTTGCTTTATACTCAGGCTACTGAGGGTGAGGCTAATGCATGCAGGGGGTGGGGGTTGTCATGATAGCATCATGCTGGCCACCTGAGCCACTGCCCTATGAGCCATCCATTGCTAGACAATGGAACGTGATGCCAGAGATGTCAGGTATTCAGGGTGCTCATACTTGTGCATATCACACTAGGTTCACTGCTTAACCCCAGTCAGTCCCTGTTTTGTATTCTTTGATCCGAAGCTTGATGTGAAGTGGTTTCTCCTTTGAGGATGGTACTCTTCTTGAATAGGGCAGAAATAAAGTATATTCCAAATCCATGCCCAGGGTTAATGGCAGTCTCTACCTCCTGAGACAGGGATGATGGTAGGTACTGATCCACACCAGATTTTGGGTTCCTGCTTGTTGTTTGTCATTTATTCTCTGTGGCCAATGTTTGACCCTGGTTTCTACAGCTGTAGGGTCTTTGGGCACTGGGTGGTGGATAGGAGGAATGGTTCCCTTTGGATGTGGTGGGCATGATCCCAGTTCCCACCACAACCATTCTTAGCAATGCCGGTCATGGGCAAGCATACCTCTCAACTGCCATGGGTTTTCCATGACTTATCACATTCTTTGGCTCCCCAAACCCCTGTACTGCACACACACATAGAGTTCCAATTTCATGGAAACACACCAGCCACATTGCACTATTGGCATATTTCCCCTTTAACTTTCTTTGTCTTGCTCTTTGTGTTGGATTATCATGCCTCCAGACTGGAAGGAGCCAATTGCATTTTCCCTCCTCTTCCTTCATCCTCGAGCCCCTCCCTTACCAGTGTCACAGCACAGGTTAAATGGCAAATGCAGACAGCTTCTGGGTGAGAATTTCGAAACCCTCATTCGGATCAACTCTTCGCCCATGAAGGTCAGGGCATGCTGCCACATGGCACATTTCAAATCCTATCTAGACAGTGGAACCATAGAAGGACTGCTACTGATAGGAGAGAGACCAGACTGTCACCACCAGAATATGCCAAGTGCCAGGCTTATTCATCCCAGACCCACACCACCGCCACTCCTTGCACATTGCTGCTGCCAGTGCCACCACCTGGATTAGAGGAGGAAGGCACCAAGGAGGAAATTAAGAGCTGGTCAAATACCTGCCTGAAGAGAGTGGAGCAGAGTTGGCCACATCAGAAATCTTATCTAGCCAGGCACAGCTGGAAATAAAAAGGAAAGTACAGTTACATAACAACTTACCATAACAGTAAATCTTTGAGAGGATCTCTTGCAGCAGGCCATCACCGGTAGGACTAAGCCATCAGGCACCAGGACCACACAGAAATCTTTATAGCTAGCAGTCTATCAAAGGGTGCCACCCATCTCTGATGTCAGTGGCTGATGTCAGACTGTCCTATATAAGGCAGGTGACCCCCACACCCTCCTCAGGTCTCCCACCGGAGGCCATAAGCAAGATACCAGAAGGAGGGAACCAAGGAGGACTCAGATGTAACCCTGCAACAAAGAAAAGTGAAAGCAGAAGGCTTGCCCCAATGGAAGGGGGAGAGAGACCCAGGCAAAAAGGGTGGAAATTGGGAGGGAAAGCAGGGCCTGCTGCAAGAGATCCTTTCAAAGATCCACTGTTATGGTAAGTTCTTACTTAACTGTATTATCTTACTTTGATGGTATCTCTTGCAGCAGGCCATCACTGGTAGGACTGAGTCCCAAGCAGGTCTGGTACTACAGACAGGCAGACTCAGCGGTAGACTAAAAAACAATAGCTTAAAAGAGGAGGCCTTGGAGGACAGCTAGGCCAAAGCTGACTTGATGTCTAGAGGCAATGACTGTAATGCTAAGTAAAGGTGTCGGCAGTACTCCAGGTGGCAGCAGCACAAATGACAGCAGCTGACACATTACGGAAGCAAGCCACTGATGCAGCTATACCTCTTGTGGAATGGCCCTTAACCCCACCAGGAGTTCCTTGCTGTACTTATGGTAACAATAAATAATGCAATTTGCTAGCCACTTAGACAAACACTGTTTGGACATTGGGGTACCCTCTTTGCCGGGGTGAGCGAAACAAACAACTGGTTAGATTTCTGAGAGTTCTTAGTCCTGTGTATAGTATCTCATGACTCTATGCACATCCAAGGTATGGAGCAATGCCTCACCTTGATTGGAATGTTCTGGAAAATAAACAGGTAGGCAGATGGATTGATTCAAAGTAAATTCCAGCACCACCTTAGGAAGAAACTTAGAATTTTTACGTAAAAACACCCTGTCTTTGTGAAAAACTAAATAAGGCTCCTTACACATGAAGGCCTGAAGGTCTGAAATCCTTCGCGCTGAAGTAATGGCAACTAAAAATAATGTTTTCCATGACAGAAAGTATAGCTCACAAGATATGGCCAGTTCAAAGGGAGGCAGAATAAGCTTTTCCAACAGAAAATTAAGGTCCCAAGGTAGGGACAGGGTCCCTGAATGAGGGCTTTAAGTGCAAAATGCTCCACAAAAATGTGTGGGACATATCAAGCTGGGCCAGTGAGCACCCATCCACAGGTAAATGATATGCAGAGATGGCAGAGAGATGTATCTTAATAGAGGAGTACTGTAATCCCGAGTCTAAGTGGGACAGAAGGTACTCCCAAAACCTGATCTACTGGACAAGTCAAGGGATCTAACTGGTGCGAAGCAGCCCAAAGAGCAAAGTGTTTCCATTTCATAGAGTAGGTGACCCTGGTGGAGGGCTTCCTGGATGCCACCAAAACATCAGACACTCTGGAGGAGACCCCAGATCTGGCAATGGCTATGTCCTCAGGAGCCATGCATGGAGATGGAGGGATCTGAGGTTCAGATGGACCATGGTGTCCTGCTCCTGGGAGAGCAAGCCAGTGCACAGGGGCAGGAATAGCTGATGTTCCACCTCCTGTTGCTGCAGTAAGGGAAAACCATATCTGTCAAGGCCAGAAGGGGGTGATGAGGATCATGGTAATCCCCTACATCCATAGTTTGATCAGAACTTGTTCAAGGAGCAGGAAGGGAGGGAAGGCATACACAAACCTCCCTGTCCAGGAGAGGGGCAATGAATATCACCAGAAAACTCCAGGTTCTGGATCTAGCAAGTAGAAAAGTGGCAGTTTTGCATTGAGTGGGGATGCAAAAAGGTCCAACTGAGGCTGAACCTATCTGTCAAAGAAGTTTTCTACCACTGAGGTCAGAAGTTACTACTCATGAACTCTTGACCGTGAGCGACCTAGGCTGTCCACCAGGATGTCTTGGTTACCGGGGACATGGATGGCCGAGAGTTCCAGGTCATGATCGATGGACCAATACCAGACTCTGATTGTCTCCCAGCACAGGGGATAGAAATGAGTCCCCCCTGCTTGTTTATGTAATAAACTATGCACATGTTGTTTGTCTGAACCAAGTGCAGACCCAGGGATTGCTGAGTCTGGAAGGACTGAAGAGTGTACAGGACTGCCCACATTTCCAGGACATTGATGTGGAGATCCCTCTTGATCTTGGACCAAGTATCTTGAGTTTGGTGGGTCCCCATGTGGGCTCTCCAACCGAGACCAGAGGTGTCTGTCATAAGGATCTGCTGAGGGGGAGGTATAGAAAAGGAAGCTCTCTGAAATAGGTTGCTGGGCTCTAGCCACCACAACAGCACCTTCTCGACTGGGCCCGATACCAGCACTGGTTGATCCAGGGCATCCTTGCAATGCTCCCACAGGACCCATAGTGTCCATTGAGGAATTTTTATGTGCAGTCTGGTGAAGAGAACCATAGCAATGGATGTGGCCATGAGGCCCAAAAGCCTCAAGAACTCTGTCACCAGAACATGGCAGTTGGAGAAAAGAAGGCAGACCTGAGCCATCAGGCACTTCACTCTGTCAGAAGGTAAAAATGACTTGTCCTGAGTCATGTCAGGCACTGACCCTATGTAAAGAAGGCACTGGCAGAGGGTGAGGAATGATTTGGGCAGACTGATGGTAATGCCCAAAGCCTGGAACAGGCTGCAGGTACTTGGAAGAGTTTGTAACAGTCGGTTCCTGGATGGGGCTGCCAATAGCCAGTTGGCCAGGTAGGGAAGGATGTAAAAATCCTGTTGCATTAAGGTTACAGCCACCACTGCTAGACACTTGGTAAAAACCATGGGGCTGAGGAGAGGCCAAAGGACAGATCCCAAAATTGGAATGTCCTTCCTGGAAGTGGAAGCATAGGAAGTGCCAGTGGAATGCAAAAACTTTGATGTTCAGGTGAGCATCCTGCATATCCAAAGAGCAGAGCCAGTCCACCTGGTGAAGCAGGAGCAGCAATCCCTGCATGGTGACCATCCAGAACCATTTATACTCTATGCACAGGTTGAGGTTGCTCAAGTCCAGAATAGGCCAGAGGTGTCCTGTTCACTTGGGGACTATGAAGAAGTTAGAATAGAACCCCCTTCCCTGTTGGGACTGGGGAACCGGCTTTATAGCCTTCTCTTGAAGTCAGGCCTAAATCTCCACCCATATGAGGGGGATGTGGCCTGGAGGATATGTGGACTTTTCTGGAGGTCACTCCTGGAACTCTAGAGTGTGGCCATGCTCGCTAAGCTGCAACACCAGGTTGTCTGTAGTAACCTCTCTCCACCTGTTCAGGTGGAGGGAGAAATGACCCATGACCACCACCATCTAGCAAAGAGTCAGGAGTTGGGGCAGCCCTTGACTTGGCTGGGGTCACCCCTCTAGCAGCCTGGGATAGGGCTGAGGCAGGAGCAGGAAGAGCAGCACCTGTCTTATGTTTGCCATGGGCCTTGGGTGGGGGTCGGGCCTGTCTATGAGAGGAGTGGTGAAAGGAGGCCCTCTGACCCAACTTCGGCTGGGTGTGGCACATGGAATGGACCAATTTCAGAGCCCCCCTAGAAATTTGGAGTGCTGAGTTAATGTCTTGAACATCTCCTCCAAACAGCTTGGGACCCTGAAAGGGAGCATCCATAATGCTAGATTTGATGACTGGAGTGAAGCCCAAGACTCTGAGCCAAGCATGGTGCCTCATATTATTGCTGATGGCAGCTGCTCAGCCTGAGGCATCCACAGCATCCTATGCCACCCTGAGGATGTGGGTACTAATGCCTGACCCAGTCTTAAGGGCCTGAAGAGATTGCTGCTTGAAGGGGTCATCTGGCATGGCTATGACCTCCTCCCTGTCCTGGTCTCATAGGAGGTTTTGGTATTGTACCATTTTGCCAAATACTTCATGGCCTGGATAGCCTGGGTGGCAGATGCAAAGGCTCACTTGCCCATTTGGTCCAGCTGTCGAGATTCTCTGTATGGAAGGAGGGCACTGAGGTGCTTTGGCCTCTTGATGCAGTCATGGGCCATGTAAATGATGGCTGAATCAACTTTGGGTGCTCACCAATGTAGGATTTGCTAGCAGGGGCATGGTAAAGCCAGTGAGCCTTCTTAGATATTGCTGGAACCATATGGAGTGGTGCCAGGCAGCCTTGTTAACATCTTCATAAGACTCAATGAAGGGGAGGCCGACCAAGGAGGAAGCATCATGCTGACAAAGGTAGACTGCCAGGTGGCGATGCTACAGGTCCTGTTCCTCAGTCTCCCACCCCATAGTAGCTTGGATATGCTTCATGACATCCATGAATGTGGGTCATCAGGAGGGGATTTGAGGACATTACTGGGATCCCCGTCATCTCCTGAGCAGTCTGATAAAATGGAGGAAGATTCAGAACTGTCACCATCATTGGTGGATGATTCATCATCCCCATTGTCATCAGGCTGGCATTTGACTTGGCGAGCAGGGGTGTCCTCATCAATAGGTCTCCTAGGAGTAGGAGAACTCAGATCTGGGCAGGCCAGAGCTGAAGGCAGGGTGTCCTGAGGAGGCCCTTGGGGTGCAACTGGATCAACCCACCAGGAGAAGGGACCTGCGACTGCATGAAGGTCCATAGCATAGAATTCAAGCCATGGCAGTCCCCAGGAGCTGGCACCAGCTCCCTGGGTGTCTGGTAGATATAGACTGATGGGGGTCCAACAGGCTCATGGTGTGGGTAAGCCAGTGTCATTCCCCAAGGTGTTGGGTAAGGGTAGGCCAGTGTTGGACCCCCAGGCATCAGAGCAGGATACCAAGGCTGTGGCCCACAGCAGCTGGAGGTGGCACAGGTGTTGGCCCACCTGGAAGTAGTAGTGCAGGAGACTGGTGCAGCCCCACCAGGCATCAGTAGCGGGAGGGCCAGTGAAGGCCCTGCAGGCACCGGAGGCAGTATGGTTGAAGAAGGGCCCATGGGCTGCAGGAGGATGTGTGCAGGCCCAGTGGGTGTTGGTAGGAGAGGGATCCACAGGTGCCTGAATAGGAGAGGTTGGTGCTGGAGAGGAGGGCCCAACTGGCAAAGGATGAGAGGAGACCAAGCTCTGGGAGGCACCGGTGCCCTGCAGCACCTGCCCTGTGAAAGAGGGGTTGGATGGATGGAGGTTCCAGAGGTCAAGACCAGCAGCAAGGGCACAGGTGATGGTTTTGCAGATACAGAATTGGCACCAGCAGCACCTGTGCTGGCTGGAGGAGCTCCAGCCAAGCTACCTGCCAAGGAGCCCGCAGAAAACAAGAGCGGAAAAAGCAGGGACTAGGGTCAGGATATATGAGACCCTGCCCTGAGGTGCCTCCACCCATAACTGAGATCCAGGTGGGTGGTAGGGCCACTGGCAGCCCTGAAGGGGTAAGGGTATACAGGGACGAGGAGGTGGACCCCCTCAAGGGAAGAAGATCCTGGCACAGTCGGTGTAGCCTTATGCGAAGGGAGACAGACTGGAGTCAGTCCCAGTCCTTGTCCCAATGTTTGTGCTTCCCTAAAGATTTGTCCTTGGATTTAGATGAAGAAGAGTCCAAGGACTGGGCTGGGGAGGTGGAGAAGGTCCAGGCCTGCAGCTCCCATTCCATTAGAGCGACCTTCTGATGGAAGAGATGATTTTCCAGGGTCTTCTGGTGGCATCTCCTGGTAGCTGGGATAAACTTCTGACAGACCTAGCAGGCTTGCACGTCATGGTCTGGGCCTAAGCAAAAAAGGCAAGCAGAGTGGCTGTCCTTGTCTGGGATTTGTTTACCACAGACACACTTTGTGGAGTTGTTGGAAGAAGAAAATGGTTGAGAAGACATAAAGGCGAGAAAGGAACAACAAAAAACTCAATGCTTAATTTTATAAAACAAAAGAATAACAAAGAGTGGTAAACATGGGAAAATGGCAGTCAACTGAAGCTGTGGTGGTGTTTATGGTCCGACATGTACTGGTCAATGGTGGAACAGAACTGGGGAGGGTGTGGGAGCCACCCGCCTTATATTGAATAGGCTCATGTCAGCCACTGACATTGGAGGTGGGTGGCCCCCTCTGGTAGACTGCTAGCTAGAAAGGTCTCCGTGTGGTCCTGGCACCTGACAGTTTAGTCCTACCGGTAATGGCTTGCTACGAAAGATACCCTTGAAGTAAGATCTTGTAGTGTCACTATTTTTTGCAGGCGCTTTCTGTCCAGCCCGGGCCCACTTCCCAGTTCCACAACTGTAACAGTGAAATGCTGACTTGTCTTGGGGGAGTTTGGAGGCTGGAGAGGGAGGCAAAAGAGCACTGCACAGGAAAGGAAAACAACTGAGCGATCATCTGGAGCAGCCTGGAGGCTGCTACAGACGGAAAGGGAGTGACTCAGAGGGAGACCAACATTCAGTGGATGGCTCTGCTGTCTGCTGCAGCCTGTAGCTGACTAGTACTACTTTTTTTTAATATAGATAGAGAGATAGATAGATAGATAGATAGATAGATAGATAGATAGATAGATAGATAGATAGATAGATAGATAGATAGATAGACTCTTAATTTGGTAACTGGGTAAGACCCACTAGGCACAATGCCTGTTTTCAGGGGCTGCCCAGGAGAACTGAGGAGGTTAAGTGACGTGCTCATGGGTCATGCTCCTCAGTCACACAGTATGGAACTGGAGGCTGTGGGAATCAAACCCAGGTCTGCTGGATGTATCAAGTGGCTCATTCCCAGCTCTCACTCTAACTGAGGCAGACCAGGGGCTCAGAGTCACACACTATGCAAGTGGAGGTTGTGTGAATCAAACCCAGGTCTGCTGGAGGTACCAAGAATCCCATTCATAGCTCCTTACCCTAACTGAGGGGCGCTCAGAATCATACACTATGCATGTGGAGATTGTGGGACTCAAACCCAGGTCTGCTGGATGTACCAAGTGGCTCATTACAGTTTTATTATTCTGAGGTGAGTGGTGGGGCTGTAGTTTCAGAAATAATCCCAGCTGCTCCATGGTCCACCTCCCTAACCTGCATCATGGTTGTCTCAACAGAAGCCACGTGCCAAGCATACAAACATTACTTTTATTGTGGTAAATTCAGTTTTTTATTCATTTTACAAGATAATACCCCAGTTGCTGCTCTGTGCACTGTGAAAAATCAGGTGCACCACATTTTTGTCATTTGTTACACATTTTGTAGCCCTCTGTCACACATTGACAAGCTGGGAAGTTGACAGGTATGTGAGCAAGAGGGGAGGTTCATCCTTCCCTTAAAGACCCTTTAATGCCATGGCACATCCTTATGGCTAGGGAGAAACATTCAGCAGGCAGAGGAATGTGAAATACCCTTCTCCTTTGACCAGGAGGAGGACAGCTGTTGCTACCTACAACACATAAGCAATGTATGTATAAGTGTAGATAGTTTACATCTAAGATAGAATAAAGGTTTCTGAAAGCCTCTAGGTGGAGCATATTGAGTAAACACTTTAATGCTAAGCCCCAATGTTTGCACCTTAATAACTCTGCTCTTCTGTTCAATCGGTGTACCCTAAATTTGGTGGGTAAATTTGGTGGGTAAATTTGGACTCTGGGCTAGGGTCTTTGGAGTCTGAAAATTTTGTGTCATTCGGTTTTGGGGAGCAAAGTAACAGAGGTGTAAAAACAGTAAGATTCACTTAAAGCAGCTTGGCAACTGGGTAAAAAATATTACCCTATTTTTATTTTCATTATAAAAGATTCCAGGCATCTTCCAGATTTTTTTGGTAGTAAAATGTTCAAGTTCCACCAACATTTGAGCATTTTATTAATCTTTTAACTTAGTTTTTTCCTAGAAAAAAAGGATGGATGCTACATTTAGCTTAGAATTAGTATGTAGATCAAGTGAGGGTTAGGATTGAGAAAATAAAAAAAATCATAGTTTGCAGCATAGGAGGTACCTAGAAAAGTAAATCTGACAGACGTGCTAATATTTTATTAACTCTAGCTGAAACTAGCTTTTTGGAAAAACATTTTTTGTTGCACTGCTGCTTTAAATTGAGGGTTTGGATGGTTGGTTGGTTGGTTTACTTGCTTGCTTGCTTTTTTGTTTGTTTGTTTTGCTCGCCTGTAGAAATTTTTTTTTTATTTTGAAACCTAAAACTTACAGGTTTGATAAACTCTGGCCCAAGGTGTCTCATGAGGTGAATGCATGAGGAAGGGCACTATCTGTAGTAGTGACTCCTTCGATTGCAATCCCTCACCAGCGATGATAGGTAGGGGTGACCAGATGGGGTGGGTGAACTGGGTGACAGGATGTGGGTATGTGTGCGTGCGTGTCGGGGGGAGCAAGCACAGCGGCGTGGGCTGGGAGGGTGGAGGGGCTGTAGGGGTGATGCTGCAGTGGATGGGCTAGCTCGTCATGGCATCGGGGTTGGCTAGTGGTTGGGGTGGGTGAGGTTGCCAGGTTCAGGTCTGGGTGCTGGTGTGATTTTGTGCACCCTGCCTGAACCTTAATTTTACTGCTCCCGCCGACATGCACACCTCTGGAGTTGAGAACCCTTAAGTAGGGGCTGCGGGTGAAGCTCCCACAAGGGGGGTGTGGGGAGCGCAGCCCCCCACTAGAAAGCATTAAAAAACTGTCCTGGTGCCATTGTCCTGATGCGCCGGGGTTGTCAGAGTGCCAAAAATGTTTTCTGCACTCTGTGTGATAATAGTGATCGCCTTTAGGTGTTTGCCATTATCACATAGACCCCTGGCCCAAGGTATATGCTTTCACAAGTTTCAAGTTCCAAATTATATAGTTTTTAAAATATCATTTAAAAACCATGCCATTTTCTGAGCATGTTCAGTTCCAAAAATGAATATTCTAAGGATAACTGGACGTTTGCATTAGCAGTATTTTTAGTGTTTTTCATTGTTGTCACTGAAACCTGCTTTTGTGACAATAACTTTCATGAGAATCATTCATGAGAATCACTTTTGTGAAAATTGCTTTTGTGATGCAAAACTGGCTATGTGTCAGGTCCCAAGTTGCATGCATCAAAGGTGTGTTATCTGATGAGGGGGCAGTTGCCAGAAGGGTTCCCCAGGGCTCAGTTCTGGGCCTGGCTCTTTTTTCATTATTTATTAGTGACATTAACAAAAATATCAGCAGCTATTTAGTTAAATTTGCTGATGACATGAAACTTGAGGGACTAGTTAAAACAACTGTTGATAAGAACAATTTAGTACAGGACCTGCTTAAGGTGGAGTAATGGGCCATACTGAATAAAATAAGCTTTAACATTGAAAAATGCTCAGTTTTGCACCTCAGTAAACATAATTCAAGCCAAATCTATTATTTAAAGAACAATCGCATTAAAGAGGTTGAGAACAAAAAAGATCTAGGTTCACAGGAAGCTCAAATTCACTACTCATTTTGTAAAGTTGATGCATAGAGCAAATCCCTTGATAAACTGTGTTAAAAAACATTTGTGACCCGAAATAGACAGTGTATGATAACCATCCATCAAACATTTATCAGGCCGCACCTGGATTATTTCACTCAGTTGTGCAGCCCATTCATGAGGAAGGATGTGGATAGAGTTGAGACAGTGCAGAGGAGAACCATTAGGTAAGAGTCCAGTTTGCAACATATGTCATATGAGGACAGGCTAGAAACCTTAGGGAATTATAGATTACAGCAAAGATATGTTCTCTCATGGGGTAAGTGTCTCCAAATGTTTAGGGATTTCTAATACTGTGGCAAGAATGGACCCCATTCTTTAGCCAGGGCATATTCAAAACTCAAGAAATTAGTACTGTATTAATCTTTGACATTTGCTGACAGCACTCTTCTCAGCACATGCAACGTCCCCAAAATGGCTTCCTTTTGAAGTTCATAAGGTGTCGCAAGTATTTGTAGCATATTTAAATGTGCCTGAAAGTTCTTTTTGATTAGTCCCATTGCTCCAAGCACTAATGGAACAATTTGTGTGTCCTTATTTCACATCAGTTTGGTTTCTGACTACAAATCTTGGTATCTCATGATTTTGTGTCTCTCTGTACGCAGCACACTGTAGTCACTAGGGGTGGCTATTTCAATCAGCAATGCTACCTTTGTTCTCTTTTCTTGTATTACAACATTGGGTTTTCTTGTTTCCACTTTCTTGGCTGTTGGTATTGGGTGATCCCATCTGATCATTACTTCATCATTCTCTGTGATTCTTTGTGGTTCATGTTTCCAGTGTCTCTCTGCTACCTGTATGTTATAGTGTTTGCACAGTTTCCAGTGGATCAATCTTGCTACATTGTTATGTCTTTCAGTATACAGGCCTTCTGCCATGAGTACTTCACATCCAGCCACAAGATGTGCAACTGTTTCTAATTCTGTACTACAGAACCTGGACTTGTCTGTTTCTCCTGTGTTTTCTATGGATTTTGTGAACCATCTTGTGTGTAGCCCACTGTCTTGGGCTGCCATTATCAGTCTTTCATCACGTGGTCTAAATTCACCTCTTTTTAACCACTCATGGGTCAGGGCTTGATCGACCAGTGGTTGCTCCAGTACAGCTCCCTGTATTTTCCACTATAACTATGGGTTTTCCAATTGTTTTTCCTTTTTTGTTGGTCTTTATCTTTATACTCCTTTTTCTGATTCTTTGCATTTTCTGTTGCTGACAGTTCCTTATCTACTTGTGGATTGACATCAATCTCTCCTACCCTTCTGAAGGCTTCTCCTAATTAAATGAGTGAAGTCATTTTAGGCTTATTTTCTTCATGATGCAAGACCTTGACTATATTTGGGTCCAAGGATGTCAGTAAGTATGTATGTAGCCCCACTATTGTGGATCTATATGTGTAATCAATCTCAATGAGGCCCATGCCTCCCTCTGACCTTGGGATGTATAATCTTGGCATGCACTGATTTTTGTATATTAATTGGTGAGCATGACACATTTTCAGAGGGGATTTCTTGATGATGTATAAGATACTGAATGACATTGAGTTAGTAAGAGAAATGGGCTAGAAATACATGTTAAACCAGATCAACTAAGGTCCCATAAAATGCAGATTATGTTAGAACATACTAAAAGGAACAGTAGACTATATTCCTTTGTAGTACTAAGCAGTAGCAAAGAGTTATTTAAACAGAGTCTGGACAATTATCTTTTAAGCAGAGGAGCAAGTTGAACCCTCTGATGTGGGTGGACAGACTAGATGGGCATACTCCCCTTTTTCTGTCCAATAACCAAGTGTAATACCAAGAGTAATGCAATAGTGAAATATATGAAAGCAAACAATTCTGTAGTAAAAATACAAAAGTACTAAACTATGAAAATAATTTTGCTGAAAAGTATGTTAGTGGGAAAAGAAAGTATCCCATGATAGGGGTGAAGCAAATTGAGCAGCTCAGTTTGCACACCCATAGGAGTAGTGACAGTAAAGTGATAGCAAGGGGAAGGAATAGCGAGGGTGGAGGGACGGAATAGCAACAGTCAATGACAGGGGGTGTGTATGGTGCTGTGGGATAAATGGAAGAGTGCAGCCTGCTGCTGCCAAGCTGGCCACCTAGAGTGGTGGATATGGATGCCACTTACAGTGGTAGTGGTCTTTGGTTTGGGACTGCCTGCAGGTACAATTTTTGGTAAATGTGTTGGATGCTGTAAATTTTTTTTTCTGTTCTCTGGTTCCCTGTGTTGCCTCAGCCACAGTATCGCACCTGCTTACTGTGGCCCCCCTCCCATGTATTCTCCTTTCTCCCAGTGTCCACCATCCCCTGGAGTTGATTATATTAATATGGGGGGTGCAGGGGGCTCACCCTCATTTAGGAGTTATGGCATGGTCATGGTGTTAGTGATCGGTGTAGTGCTCATTGCTGATTTCTTTTTTTGGCAATTTGCACTACTGTATAGCTAGTCACATTTCTGTCTTCGCTGTTTTGACATAGAACTCAAAGAAGAAGTAACCATTCAGTGAAGAAAACTGTTCTCTTGTCACAGGGCCCTTTCACAGACCCATGGACAGCCCATGGATTCTTTGCTAGGGGCCCCATGGAACTGCATCTAGAGTAGCACAGAAGGGCAGGGTCCAGAGGGACTCTTCCATTTTTGCAAGGCCCTAAGAGTCTGCTTGCTGGCATCTGTATCCTCATAGAAGTGCAGGACCCATGAACAGCCCATGGATTCTTATCTTGGGGGATGTGCATCTGGCACGGGGTCAACTTATCACAAACAGAAATAGTGTGGCAACATACAGTGCTGTCAATACAGTGTCTACATTTACACTGCTCTGTAAAAACACTGAGCGGTAATAAATGTGAAGCATAACATTAAATTACTGCTTTCTTCAGGGGAGGCTCTTCCCCCCACTAAAATAACCTACTTCAGTGTGGGCCAACTCTGGGATGGGGTGAAATTCATGTGGTGGGCCATCGCAACACACAAAATAAATATAAGATCATAAAAAAAAAAGTAAACTAATCTGGGACTTGGAATACACCCAGGTCAACAGGCGCTCCATTGTCCTCTACTGCTAGTGGCTCTACCCACTAAGCCACAGCAGCTGCTCAGCCACTTCCCTTCCAGCAGAGTTCTTATTCTGTGTAATAGTGCCTTCTGGGGAACAGCTACAGGGTTTCTGCTACTGTTTCACACTATTTCTGTCATGTGGCATTCTGTACCCTGTATCTGTTGTTCCGTGTGCTGCTAATGCTGCGTGCTTTTGCCTGTGGCATTATCGTTTCCACATATTGAGCCGGTACCTGTGCATCTCCAACCATAGTAGCACAGAGATAGATGGACTCTTGCCTTGGCACAGGGTTCATAGACCCTGTGTGTCTGCATCTCTAGCTATTTTGATATTTCTTTTTATAATGTTTTGCTACAGAGCCCTGTGTGCACAGTGCCACTTGGACTCTTCCCTGGGAACAGGGCTCAGAGGGCCCTGTGAATCTGCAGCTCCTGAAGAAACCTGTGTGAATGAGGATACAATTCCACTATCACAAAAGATAGGACATTTTCACAAAAAAACCTGCATTAATGCAGATATTAGGGTTGAATAATGCAAAGCAGATAAAGTATGGAAATAAAAAACATTATGGTTTGGAGTCTTGGGAGTCTTGGTGAATCAGTGGTGTGGTGTTAGAGACTCAACCCCAGCAAAACCAGTTGATTCTGGTGGGTCCGGACCACCAGGTATCAGTAGAAAAGAATATTTTTTTTCTCCCAGTTATTAACAGGACAGAGCTGCAGATAAAGGATGAGGTTTGCAATCTAGGTGTGATTTGTCTGACAATTTGCTATAACTTTACAAATTTCTTCTGTCATTCATAGTGGTTTTCATTACTTAAAGACTGTAGCTAGATAGTGTTCTTTCATTGACCAGAGCAACTTGTGCACACCAGTGCAAGCTTTCATTACCTCATAAACTGACTACTACAAATCCACTTCATATTGGCCTGCCTGCAATTCAGTATCACTGACTTTAACTGTTTCAAAACTCGGCAGCCAATTTGTTAACTGGAATTTTGAGATTTAATCATATTACTCCTGCTTTGCAAGTGTTACACTGGCTACCAATAAGATGCGTTCTGAGTTTAAAACTATTTTCCTGGTTTATAAGGTCATAAGTGGACTGGGCCCCCCTCTATATCCATGAGATGCTGGCCACCTGCCAGGATGATTCTCAAGGCAGCTGAGTCCTTAGCTTGGAATCCCAGGGACTTTTAATTGCCCCCTCAACGAGACTGAATATTGTCCTGAGTTCAATGTGTTCTACCCCAACATTTGAAAATTGTAGATCCAAACTCAAGACCTGGCTATTTATACAGACTTTCTCTGGTGATTGATAGGTACTGGTGATTAATATTGTTGATTATAATTGATCTGAGATGTATGTTATTGTGATTTGTACTTGTTTGATTGAGAAGTGCTTTGAACTTTCGAAAAGCGATATATAAATAAAGTTCCGTCTTTCTTTCTTTCTATCCATCTATCTATCCTGACAATGGTTTTAGAAGTTACCTTCAGTATGAAACAGGATAGAAAGTCTTACTTCAGCAAAGGCAGGAAAACTATCCAGCAAGTGCATGGGAGAAATCAACCTTACACAGTGAGGAGGTAAAAAGGAAATTGTGTTGCGGTCAATCAATAAATGGCTAACACTACTATTGCAAGGTCTCACATGTAAAGAAATATAAAGGAATTTATCCAAAAACCTCCAAACTTCAAGACTGGGAGACTGACTATGATAACTAGCCAGGGCCCGCCGCTATTGAACCAAGAAGACTACCAGTTGAGTCGGGTAAACACACAGAGTGGCCATAGAGTACAGTCTAGACTGCATGATTATGTTCTTTCCGAAGAAGATGAATGATGCAAATGCAAGAAATAATAGTGAACTTAAGGACTATCTTTATAAGGTGAACATTTATTTTGGGACTTTGAACTCTCAAAATCTGCAAGTGCATATTGATTTTATATGTTTATTATAGAGGATAATGTATGGTCCTCTATTGGTAACCGGTCTGTTAACTGTCGAGAGGTTGCAGAGGACTGCAAACCTTTAGAGCAGCCTCGAGGTTTGATGTAGCCACGGAACCTTGAGACGTTAACAGTCACTGGTTGCTGACAGAGGGACCATACATTATTTTTGTGAGTGTATGGTCCTACCTAAAAAGGAAAACGGCTGCTTACTGTTTGAAATATAGTCACCGCCGCGGCCCTTCAGTCCTTCCCTAACCGCTGCATTCATCCGTCGGTTCCCAGTGTAAAAAAAGGCGTGCACATGCGCAGACCAATCGCAGTTGTTAACCTATCGATGTGACGTAGCATCAATAGGTTAACAACATTTCTACGTCACATCGATAGGTTAACAACCTTAGGAAATTATGATTTCCTAAGGTTAACAGCATTCTACCATACATTATAATGAAATAATAAATGCTGTGAGTTGTCGAATGCAGATTTGATAAGGTTTCAGAGCATAAATTTGAAAGGAATGGTGTACAGTAGTTATGGAGCACTAAGACCCTAGAGACCACTGCATAAAATCTGACAGTCTGTGGGCTGAATTCATATAGCCCCTTTAAATCCCGCAGCTGCAGGAAAAACCTAACACAGGTGGGTTGCCACTTGTGGAGCCACAGGTTTTCCTGCAGCTGCAGTATTCACAAAGGTGGAGCCGGCTCCATGATTTACAGAAGCTTGTGGGTGTTTTTCCCTGCAGCTGTGGAAAAATGTTATGGTCGGTGGGACCAAGCGTAACATCTCCACAGCGGTGGGGGACTGTGAATACAAATCTCTGCAGCTGTGCAGATTTCAGTTCACAACCAGAGTTGCGGAGTGGAACTTAGTCCTATTTTATTTTGTGAAACCATCCCTGTATCTTTAGTGTTAGGGTATTAGGGATCATTCAGACATGTTAAATAAAGAATGCATGGATTAAAACACTGTCTGCCAAATCTTAAGTTTATAAAGACTTTAAAATTGTAGTCTGATGTATTTAACATTCTTGTACTTATAAATAAAGATGTAAAAATATTATTCAAACAGTAGACTGGAAAAAGAAGAGTAGCAGTCACCCACTTTTAATGGCTGCAAAACTATGCCTGATAAAGCGTTGTTAGTCAAGGCACAAAACTTGCTAGGCTGGGGGTGAATCACATTTTGCATATTTTTGTGAAAAAAATGTCCATGAAGTTCTTTCTCATAGAGACTGTGGATGTGAGCTATCAGTTTGGTTCTCCAGATTTCAGTGGATATATGGCAGCAGTTGAACACAGACCCTGCACAGCTTTATTTATTTATTTATTTATTTATTTATTTATTTGTTTAGTGGAATCTCAGATAGCACCTTTGAGCTAAAAGCTCATTTACAAAGGTTCCACATCATAAGGCAATAGACAAGATACGTAGACTTTACAAAACAGATGGGGTATATACAGCAGGCAAGTACATTATGGTACATACAAATACAGATTCAAGCAAGTACAGTTAAAATACATCAGGTAGGAGAAGGCAACTTTATTGCAACAGTACTAGGAGCATACCTAAGGTGGGCAAGCAATTTATATGGTAGCTGAACTTTAGAGCATGCAGGTAGAGTTATGGAGGGTCAGAAGTGGTGGTGACCAAAGGAGGGGAGGACAGAATAGAGGAGAGCAGGGGAGGGTGGTGGAAGAGACAAAGGGGGTGACAGAATAAGGGGGTTGAGTAGTCAGAGGGGTGGGATTGGATAGGAATCTACCCAGAGTTATGTAAGGAGGTGATAGGGCAGGACTGGGTGATGTGGGGAGAGAGGAAAAGGAAAGCATTTTAAATTGGGGGTGAGGTGAGGGGAAACTGGGAGGGGTGAGGTGGAAATTAATATTTGTGAAGAGAAGCAGGAAGGCAGGGGATAAAGAGGGGACGTGGAGGTAACTGCTCAGTAGGGTCACACCAGGCAGGGGAGGAAGTGGGGGGGAGATGGGTGCTACACATGACAGATAAGCTATCAATAGCAGTAGGATTATGCACAGGTGATGCAGCTGCAGTTATTAAGAGTGGCCAGGTGCTGCAGCAGCTTGGCTTTAAATGGGCATCATTTAGTTTCCTCAATCAGCTCAGAGTTAAGGGAATTTAGCCAGCAGGGGGCCCTGTATTCGAAGGACCATTGCCCTAGTGAGGTCATGTGGAATGGGATAATGAAGGCAGCTTTACTCGACCCCCTAGTTAGTCTGGAGGAAGTGGAGTTTCTTAGCAGTTGCCTCACTCCAGGAGGAGCGAGACCTAGGATGGATTTTTTTGCTAATAGACAGACTTGGTACTGAATTCTGCTATTCAGGTTTAACCAACCAGTGCTTGAGTATAGTTCACAAGTGTGAGTTAAATGGTCCACAACCAGGATTAGTCTGCAGGCTTTGTTTAAGACAACCTTGATTCACCTAAGTGCTGTATCGGTACCGGCTCCATAGACTACCAGTCCATAATCTATGATAGAGAGCACAGAGCTGTTAACTGCAAGCTTGATGGCACTTTCGGTGAGGCACTGCCTATGCCGGTAGAGCTAACCAAGTCTGGCACTAGCTGCCTTGGCAACATGGTCTATGTGCTGGCTGTAGGAGAGAGACAGAGCTGTCAAGGCAGACAACAAGGTACTTAAAGGTGGTGACCATTTCGAGTGTATCAAACTTGTTATTGTAGATATTGAGATGATGGGACTTATGACAGTTTTCATAGGAGGCAAACAACATTGTTTTAGTCTTAATGTAGTTGAGCAAGAGCTTAGACTGAAGGAACCATTTTTCCACAGCAGTAAAGTCATCTTGCATGCCTTTTTCCAGCTATTCTGGAGTAGAGTGACATGTGCAGAGAACAGCATCATCTGCATATAGAAGGATCTTATTCTGGCAGACTTTGGGGAGTTCATTTAGAAACAGGCTGAACAGCAGGGGGTCCAAAATGGAACCTTGAGGCACCCCCATGTTGACATGCCGGTGGTCGGATAGAACATCAAGAATCTTGACCCTCTGGGTCCTGTTAGAGAGGTAACTCTGGAACCAGCCTAGAGAGACAGAGGATATACCAATGTTAGAGAAATGTGTGAGACGCAAGTCGTGGTTGACCATGTCTAAGGCCTTGGTGAGGTCGATGAAAGTGGCCCCCACTAAGAGCCCTCAGTCAAGTACTTCATGGATATGACCGCTAAACTCAACCAATGCCATTGAAGTACTATGTGCCTTCCAAAAGCCATGCTGTGCCTGACATTGAATTTGTACTTATCAAGGTGCATACCTAACTGATCATATACTATCCTCACTAATGCCTTGGAGAGGGGGCAGACTTGAGATTGGCCTGTATTTGGCTGGTTCTGTCCCCACTTTTAAAGACTGGGGTGACCACCGCAGCTTGCCAGCATTGAGGGAAATTACCAATGGTTAGTGAGAGATTTAGGATCCAGGTTAGAGGGGAGAGTAACACATCCAGGGTGAAAGCCACAATCTTAAGGTCAAGTGAGTCCCCACTGGATCTAATGTTCCCGAGAACTTTTTCCAAGTATTTTTTTGCCTCAGTTGTAGAGATTACCTTCAGGTAGAAGGGAGGTGCTGTGTGTGTTGGAGGGATGTTGGTACAACTAATGGTGGAGCTAGGCACAGGTCAGAGATTTTCTGTTGGAAGGACCCCATTGAGGTTTGTGAAGGCCTTGTTGAAGCCATCTGTGATAGTTTTGGAATCCTGGGTAATCACACCCTCAAAGTTTATTTGTGCTGGTAGTGATTTACTTGCTCTGCCTGTTAGGGTTTTTATATTGTCCAAGAATCTGCAGCTATCATGCCAAGAGTTGTCCAGTTCACTTTTAAAGTGAGATCTTTTTGCAAGTCAGATGGCTTGAGTGCACTTATTACGTACTGCTTTGTATTTCTGTATGTCAGAGGGGGACCCAGTGCTTTTAGCCCTATGCCACAGGTTATTCCTGACCCCCATGAGCTCAAGGAGCTGTGGTGCGACCCATGATTTGCTGGTTCCTTTGATTTTCCTCATCTTTAGAGGGGTAAAGATGTTGCAGGTCAAGTTAAACTTGTCAATAAAGCACTCAAGAGCAGAATTCACGTCAGTGGCAGTGTAGACCCTCTCCCAGTCTAGCTGTCAGAGGTAGGATTTTAGTGAGGCAAGATGTCCAGCTTTTATAATTCTGGAGGTTATTGTTTTTTTGAGGGGGGTTCAGGGTCTTGTTTGTCCAGGAGCATAAGACTGGTGAGTGGTCACTGATAGAGTAGGCTAACACAGTGGTTCTAGTTATTCTTTGTGGCCAGTTGGTTAGTACCCAGTCTATGAGAGTACCTGAACCAATGTGATAGTTTACAAAAGTGGGGGATTGAGCTAACTGGACCATGTCTATGGCTGCTGTTGCATCTTGGTAAGGTGCAGCATCTGGAGATAACCAATTTATATTAAAGTCCCCTAACATTATAATTTCAGATTGATGGCGATTACTAGATAAATAATCAAGTGCTAGTTTGAAACCAGCATCTTAATCTTTAAGGGGTATGTACACCAAGATTATAGTTAAACACTTTCCCTGGTATCCGAGTTGAACCTGGACAGAGAGAATTTGTAATCTTCCACCCTGGGGTAGGATGCGGAGTGCCCTGCACTGAACTGAGTCATTAACATAAATGACACATCCTCCCCCTCATTTCCCTCGCCTGTCCACCCTGAAAGTTGTGTAGCCCTCAAGCTGGATAGCAGAGTCAGGGGTTCTAGGAGTGAGCCAGGTCTCCATGACTGAGATGACATCTGGTTTATGTTGAGCCATCCATACCTGGAGAGCATCAAATTTTGCTAGCAGGCTGCATATGTTAAGAGATGCACTAATTTTTGCACCAGCCTTGTGGTCTGTTGGTGGTATTGAGGCACTAGTACTAGGTCTAGGGTTTGGGTGAACTTTCCCTGAAAGTAGAAGGTATATCCAGGTAATTCTAAGAGCTTGTAGCTTTAAATGTTTCATAAGATAGGACTTGCTGTGGGAGTTGGCTACTTTCTTCTTCTTCACTTTTGTGGTGACTATCAGCATATTCAGCTGAGTCGGCAGGATAGTGGATGTATGCTTAACTGTGTCCCCTGCTCTTGTAGGATGGCAGAGTGGTGGCATAGTGGGATTGCCAGAGGTGGTCTCAGAGCACCTTGTAGTTGGGGCCGGAAGTTGGATTGCATTCCACATTATTTTGGAGAAGGGTAAGTCAAGTGTATGATCCTGCCCATTGCTTAGGAAGGCTTTGTTTGATTGTTTGCCTTGGACACTATCAAGGGCAGCAGTGTGGGAGTTTGGTGGGCAGTGGAAGTTGATCAGAGCAGATAATACTACCCTAGCAGAGAGGGTAAGGGGGTCTGCTTAGAGAATGTTGGGCAGTAGAAGGTGTGAAGGGTTGGAAATGTGTAAGAATTATTGCATTTTCAGGGAAGAGAAAAGAAAGATAGGTAGGTAAGTAGGGAGATAGATAGATAGATAGATAGATAGATAGATAGATAGATAGATAGATAGATAGATAGATAGATAGATAGATAGATAGATGGGTCTTTTATTTAAGAAACTTTTCTAAAACCAAGGCACTTTGCAAATAATAAAATAAATCAGAAAACATAATAAAATAGTCATGTTCACTGATATCAGGAAATTTAAACACATGTAATCATGGCAGATAACATGACTGATTCAATCTTCTGCAAACACCTGCAAAAACAGTTATGTTTTTATCTACATTTAAAAGTGGTGACAGATGGGGCAAAATAAATGTCCATGGGATGGCCATTCCAAAGCAACAGGGCAGCTACAGAGAAGGTTCTATCACCAGTCAATTTCAATTTCAATTTAGGAATGACCAACTGGCAATGCCATTTTAACATAATTCATGAATATCTGGGTGGGTCACAAGAAACTCACCAAGGTATGGGGGTCCCAGTCCATTAAGGCCTTAAAAGTAAGAAGTAGGATCTCAAAGTCAGTCCGCCACCTCACAGAAAGTTAGTGCAGAGCTGGAATCATATGATTTCTCCTCCTTACAGAGGTGACTAATATAGCTGCAGCATTCCACACCAGCTGGAGACGGCAGATTGGACCGGCTGGAAGGCTCCAATAGAGTGCATTGCAGTAGTCAAGATGAGGGATGAGAAAAGCATGCACCAGTGTTAATAGATCATCCTGGAATGCTGCCTGAAAATTGACCAAACAGCTGTTACCAAGATGTAATGCTTCCAATTTAGGATAATTACTCTTATAGTCTGAGGTTTAGCCGGAGGGGGTGGGATCTGGGAGCAAGATGGCTGTGCTGCTGCTCCGCTCCACACTACACTAAGCAAAGAACTCTTGCTTGCATTATAACTATCTTTAGTTTTGTTCTGATGGCTTATGAGTGAAACTAGTGTTATTTTATAACCTGATTTGCAGCGCAGCTGTCAAAGATGGCTTTTCATTGATTAGTAACACCATTGGTGTTTGGCAGATCCTTTTAATGGTCTTGCTGCTTTTCTGGCCAATACACCAAATATCCCAAATTTAGAGTAGTAAGTCAGGAGTTCTTCCTCTGTTCATTACTGTAAAAATGTTAAAAAGTGAGATTGTTGGACTAGAACAAAGTCAGATGAAGCCATTTAATAAAAGGACTCTGGAGCTGAAATGCGGAACTAGAAGAGACTGCTAACTGCCCAGCTAACTGGCTGCTCTATAGGCAAGATTAAAAGCTGAAAACAATTTGGAAGGACAGTTTTGGGAGCATAAACATGTTGAAATGCTTAGTTATAACCTATAAGAGGTATGCCACCCTTGCCTGGGGGGGGGGGGAATTTGCCCTTAACTGATATATCTATTTGCTGAAGTTTTATTATGCTCAGTGGAGAGTTTTTGCTTCTTTTTGTCTCCTTACTAGGTGTGTGTAGTTGTTGGGAGAGGTGGCTATAGAGAAGACCTCTGGCACCTATGAATCCTGAACTGCTGACCTAAGAGAGAGATGTGGTAATCGATGGAAAATGGAGAGAATGTGTTTTCTTTACCAGTCCTAATGGAATGAATTATTTCCAACATTCTGGTGTTTGGATGTTTTTTTCCCTCCATTAATCGGCATAATGAAGCTGCTCGTAAGGTTGCCGGTGTAGCGGGGAGTTAATTTTAGAAGCAGCTCCAATAAAAGTACTTTCCTACTATATTTGTTTGATAGGCCATACTGAACAAAAATTGGGCTATGATCTGGCATTTAAAATGCTGAATGACAATAATAAGTTTCTTTGCAAGGATAGTATATCTCTTTTTGAAGTTCTGACAGACTTCTGATCTTAAAGGAGCTCTCAACTATATTAATCTCATTATTTCTTTCAAGTTTTTTAACCTTTGGTGTGACTCAAGCCAAAACTGCAAGCTCAGGCATCTATCAAGCATCTACGTAGCAAATTTGAGGATTCTTTTCAGCTTCTTACCAGCTTCCTAATACCTGTTGGGGCATATTTTAGAATGCTAAAATTGGAGTGGTCTGTGTGCAAATACTGTCTATATTACTGGAAGGCCTGTATGTGTTGACCGTGGATCCTTGCTAATGGACTCCCAACTGTATGGACTCCTTATTTACTAGATCCACAATTTAATATACTGGGAAATTATCCCCCCACCCCCACCCCCATTAACTGATTTAGGATTTGCCTAAAAATGTTGTGTGGTTTTGACATTAGATGGTAGCCTTGCAATGTTATTCACATTTTACCTTCTATATAACCCCATACATATACTAGAGTAAGAACTGTGTTTAATGTGCCATAGATAATTGCACCCACAATGGTGAATTTATCTCTGTCTCCTCAGAGGTGGGGAAACTTAACTAGCGGTCTGACCCTGCTTCTGATTTTGGGATACAGCAGAAGATGGAATGACCCAAGCTGAGGAACAGGCTCAATCCCAGGGACTTAGTTGAGAGATCTATATTGCAGACAGCCAGTGTTGGGTAAGTTACTTTTTCTATTACTTTCTATTACTTTTGGAAACTTGTTCCAGAAAGCTCTGTGAAGTCACTAGCAATGATGGAGAAGTATTGGAAAAAGTAATACACCTTACAGTTACAATTACTTATGTCTTTTTATACAAAAGAAATACATAACTGTAACTGATTACATTTATTTGAAAGAAACTAGTGACTAACCTATTACTTTCAAAAAATGTAATCTGTTATAGTTATTTATTATTTTTATATTGTTTTTGTATAAAAAAGAAATACGTAACTATAACTGTAAGGTGTATTACTTTTTCTAGTACTTTTCCATCTTTGCTAGTGACTGCACAGAACTTCCTAGAACAAGTTTCCAAACATAATAGAAAGTAATAGAAAAAGTAACTTACCCAACACTGCAGACGGCTGGGAATAAAAGCCAGGAGGTCAGATAGAGGAGCATGGAGCAGCATACACTGCAGGCTGCCCCACTCAGACCCCTAAAAGGTATGTTCTGACTAGCAGCAAGAGACGGCTCTATTTGATCCCAGTGGCAGTAGCTTGTTGAATCTAACTGGGACAGAGTAATGATTGTGATATCCTTATTCATTGGTATGAGGCTTGGTCCTGTCGTCTTTGGAGCAGGTAGTTAATCCCACTAAAGTGAGAAGCTCCGTGGCCAACTTATCTATCTAGTTAGCTCTTTGGAATTGCTGTAATTTAACTTTTTTATGATAGTTATGGTAAAGATGGTGGCCTTATTGCATATTTAAAATTGAACCCTTTCTGTCCCTTATTGGAACTGGGAATTTAGGATGAGACTTGGAACCAGAACTGATTTGGGGGTGGAGCGTAGAACTAAATGCCCCAAGGGGAGTGAGCTGACCCAGGCCTGTGGACTAATTCTGGATATCCATGTTGTAAGACTAACCGGAAAATGTGTGGGGTCAGTTGGGAGTACAGAGCAGCATACTGCAGAGTGCCCTTTACAGACCCTTATGATGGCAATTTCTGGTTGGCAACATGTGATTAAACCAGTTCGGTCCTAGGGCAGGCGTTGGTTAGTCTGAATGGGACAAAGTAGTAACTGCAGTAATCCTAATCATTGGTTGGAGTCTGCTGTCTGGTTCTTGACCCCATCCTTGTGACGGGCTTGAGGTTGTTCTGCTGAGTACAATGCTTTGTGGCCTCTTCATTTGATCTATGTTCTGGAAGATTATAAGGCTTGATTCTATAATAGCTATAATAGCTGACAGCACTGTTGGCTGTAGGTCTGAGTGCTAAACGGAATATTAGCATATAATGAATTATTATATTATTACTAGTAAAAAATCTTAAAGAGGCCTTGATTTTATGATATAATTCTTAAATTAAAAATGCCTACCTTAAAGAAAGGGCTAATTTTATAAATTATGAATGGTTAAAGTTAGCTTCGAATCCCTGTATTTTATGAGATATTTGTGCTGGACTATTGATGGCTCAATGTGAGTTACATTTATAAATTTCTATGTATTTATATGTTCTTTAACTTTCTTATATTGTAATAACCATGGCATTAACCCACCATGGTTGATCAATAAAACTTGAATTGAATTGATCAGATCATCCCGGTCTTGGTAGGAACACAATCCCGCTGTGCTCTTTAAATGATAGAAGCCACTCCTGACCACTGCTCACACCTGTGATAGAAGTAACAGCTTTTGATCAAGAGTGACCCCTAGACTGTGAACCATCTGCCTGGCCTGGAGTTTGACATCCTCAAAAACAGGGACATCCAGACTGTCCAAAATGGATGACCCAAGTCGATCTAATCCCACCAGTAACAACCTCGTTTTGCTAGGATTAAGCTTCAGACTGCTATTAACCATCTGCCCACTGATCTCAGATACAGCATTCTCTAGCACAGTTACCGAGGAGCCCTGCTTAGGTTTAAATGAAAGATATCTTTGGGGATCATCAGCATAGAATGAAAATCCAGTCTACACTTTCAGATCACATCTTCAAGTGGAAGCAGGAAAACTACAAGTAAAAGGGAAGACTGAATGGATCCCTGAGGATTGCCACCAACAAAAACAGAGAACTCAGATTGAAACTTCCCTAATGGCACAGATCAATGGCAATCACTTAGGAATATTGGAACCACTCCAAACAGTTCCTACTGCCCCAACGATCCTCCTCATATGCTTTACTAAATCCTCATGTTTAACAGTGTCAAATGCAGATGACAAGTCTAAGAGGACCAGGAAAGAAACCTCTCCATAATACCTCCCAAGGAGCAAATCATTTAAAACCTTTACCAATGTTGTCTCAGTAGTATGCCAAGAAGAGAAACCAGACTAGAATGGTCCATAGATGGAAAACTCCTCCAGATGCTCCCTAAGCCACTCCACCACCACTTTCTCAATAACGTTGCTCAAAAAGGGCAAGTTAGAGATGGGTCTAAAACTCCCCAAATTGTCAGGATTGAAGGCAGCCTTCTTAAGAAGTGGTCGCATCACAGCCTCTTTCAAGGCAATGATGAAAACACCATCCCGCTAGGAGGCAATGATAATTTCAACGAGTGCCGGACCAATTACTATGACTCCTCTCTTCATTAGAGAAGCAGGGATAGTATCTAGCAAACAGTTGCTCAGATGCAGATCTGAGAGCACCCAGTGGATCTCCCTCACCCCAAACAATCTGAGTTTCTGCCATCCCCCACACCCAACCACCAAAATTCTGAGAACTTACTATGGAGAAAATCTTGGTCCAGATAACAGTTGTCATAGCTGGGAAGAAATTTGAAACCTATCACACCTCTTCTGAGAAATCTCCCAAAAATCCTGGGAGAGAATCAGAGTGAAGAATGCCATCCACCATTCTAAAGAGGGTGATAAGTCTGTTTCTCTCAGCTGCGATGACATCTGAGAAAAAACACCTTCTAGCTGCAATCATTGCCTCCTGATATTCTCTATAATGGGCCACTTGGACAATCATCAAAAGAAATAAAGGATTTCACCAGTCTCTCACAATCCTATTTAAAAAACAATGGCTTAATGGTAAGTTTAAGAAGCCATCAGTCATGGGCTAGCATGGGGAAATTAAGCTTTGCCAAATCCCAAGAAAGGCATAAAGGGCTTCTCTCACAAGCATGCTGAAAAAAATCCAATAATATCCCTGGAAGCCAAAACAAAGTTTTTGAAGTGCAAACAACTCTAACATTCATCTCAATAAACAGACCAGGAGTTGCTCTCACCACAACTCCAGGTCATGCTCAGTCATCCAGGTTGTAGCCAGTATACAATAACAATCTTACTGGCTTACAATATTCAGCATCTTACAATACAGCAGCAAGCATATATCGCTGTAAATGAACTCCCATTCTGCAAGCCACCATATGAAGCCTGACTCCCAAATAGCAAAGGCTCCTGTCCTGAATGATTTGCTCCACAGCTGCTCCTTACAACCACACTCTGTAACTGCAGAGGATCCTGCTTCAGAGTAGCACTACACACATTCCCCCATGGTGTTCTCATGGAATGGTGTTCTCATAGCAACGCCACCAAACTGAGGGTAGCATGAATTAAAACAATGTCTGGTAGAAATTCTTCTAAAACTGCATGGACATCACCCTCCCAGCCAGGACAGCAAAGGAGACTCAGGACGCACTGCAGTGGAATGCAAAACTCAGACTTTGAGCCCAAGTCCAAACAATGAGTGACACTGAAAATAAGAACTTTAAAGTGGACTAATGCTAAACAAAAAAATAAAAACTATTAGCTGCACTCCTTAATTCACTAAAAAATCCCTAGCTGACTATTAACTACACTCTTTAGCTCACTAAAACATCCCTAGCTATCTACAATGTTATAATTTTACTGCAGTTTAATAATAAAATATAAACACAGTTAAACTTAAAATTACTCTGACTTAAGCAGGAGTTCGCAGATGGTAGCCCAACACCGCATCCATCTTTTTTTTATTATTTCTTAATTTTGAACTTACATGATAAATGCAAGTTGATTATAAACAATAACAGCCTATACTTAAATTCTATATCATAATATTATGTAACAGCTTGTTGTTACCTTGTTTTTATTTATTATTTTTTCCCCATATTTATTTGGATTGTGGATGAAATTTGATGAGAATATTAGCATTTGGCTATCAGTGGTTTGTTTTATTAACTGAAAAGTTTTTCTATGTTGGAATAATAATGTTATCCGGATTCACTGATTTAGTAAGAATATATACCTACTCTATAAGTATGATTTTCTATTGCAACATTTATTTGATGTGATTCATACTAACTATATTATGAAATTTAGATCAAATCAATTAGAATGTATTTGTCTTTTTAATGAGAATGTACTGTTTTTTTTCTATCCTGTGACTTACCATCAAATTTATCCAGATCTGATAATATGGGGATGACAGTCCTTCCATTGTATTAGTATACATTTAAAAGCATTGACAAGTTCTAATGCAAACAATGTTGTTTGATGGGGTGTTGACATATGAAATATTTGTCTAGTTTGCAAAAAAAAATACATTCAATAGTCTTTACCAATGGTATACCAGTTGATAAGTTCAAAGTTCTTAATACTTTACTCCAGAATATTTCTAGATTTGGACAGTTTATAAACTTATGTTCTAATATGCCCATGTCCACAGAACATCTTGGGCAAATACTTGAAATATTAGAATTCATCAAGTTTAACTGGTGTGGTATATAATATATTAAATTAACAATATTGAAATATATTTGTCTCAGTTTAGTACAGATTATACCCGTTATCAGGCAATTGGTTACTTTTGAACATCTATAATTCAGTATGCAAATATTGGCTTTTTCTTGTCATTTATATTTTAAATGTATTAAAAGGTTGAGTATCTTTATTCAGGATTAATCCATACATTTTTGATAACATTTTTAGTTTGATGTTGCTGGTCAAAACTAATTTCAAAGAATTGAGTTCCAGAAATGTGTGGGTTATTGAGTTTTTAATATTGTAATTTTTGATTTGCAGCTATCTGAAGAAATCTGAATTTGGAAGATCATATATGGTTGTGTCTGGAATTCACACATGCCATTGTGATCAAATAAATCTTTAATTTCCTTTAGGCTCTTGTCATACCATTTTTTGACCTGTAAATCTGATGTAGAAGGTTCAAAGTGTCCATTTAAGTATGTTGGTGAATTCTGAGATATTTTATTGTTAAAAGTTAAAAGTTGTAATATTTTATGCCAAGCATTAATAGCATTATTGTACTTTGACAAAGTGTATTAATATTATGTTTATATGGTCCAGCATATAATATGTGTTAGATATATTTATATGGAGATAAAGAAATCTAGACCTGTCATGGTGACCGCAGAAGTTCGTTATGGAACCACAAATTAATTGCAGCTATGTTAGCTGACAAATAATACCAATAAAAGTTAGGGAAGGAGAGGCCTCCTTTCTGTTTTAAACCATATGAATACTGTAGTTTTTTTCCTTGGTTTACTGTTCTTCCATAAACATTGTCTTATCATCTTATCAATTTGATTAAAGAAAGTATTTTTAAAGGTTGATTGGAATATTTTGAAATAAAAACAGGAACCTAGGGAGAATGTTCATTTTTACTACATTTGCTTGACATATTAGTGTAAGTTGGGGCGTCTGCCAGTGCTCTAACTCCGTTTGAATTATATTTAATAGTGGTAGGAAGTTCATTTCATATAATTTCATTGGGTCTTAATCTATGAAGATACCCAAATATTTTGATACAGTAACCTTGTTTATCCTGATATCAGTATCATATTTAAATGCGTCTTTATGGTTTATGGATTCCAGTAACTCAGATTTATCCCAGTTAATCTTATATTCTGAGATCTTACCAAACGTAGTTGTAAAGTTGTTTAAAGCAGGAAAGCTCTGATTCATGTTGGTCATACATATCAGAGCCTCATCAGCATAGAGGCTGATTTTAGGTTTATTATTATTAATGTTTGCCCTTTTATATATATGCAATCTCTGATATTTATTGCAAGGGGCTCTATTGCGAGAGCAAACATCAGAGATGGCAGTGGACACCCCTGTGTAGTTCCTCAATATAACCTTATAGAATTGGATAATTCTTTATTTGTCCAATGTTTGACATATAATTCTGAATACAATATATCAATCCAAATTCTGAATTTAGATCCAAAATCAAATTTCTCCAACAATACTTTTAAGTAATTCCATTCGACATGGTTGAAAGCTTTTTCTCTGTCTAAAGACCAACATGAGTAATTTGGTGTTTTAAATCTGTCTACTAAATTAATTGTATGTCAGATACATGTTCTGAGATATCTTTCTTTAATGAACCCATTCTGATCATGATATATTATAGTGGGAAGAATCTTTTCCAATCTGGTAGCTAATGTTTTGGCTAATATTTTTTTGAGTCTGTGTTGATAAGAGAAATTGAGCATTAGAAGCATGGATTAAAATGATCTTTGTCCTTTTCTTTAAATGTACATATGGTGGCTTCCTTAAATGATGGTGGCTTTGTTTTTTGAGAAAAATATAGTCACATAATATTTTGACTTGTGGGACAAGCTTTTGAGAGAACATTTTATAGACATCCAATAGTAGTCTGTCATGGCCTGGTGATTTACCTGTTGCTAATCTATTAATAGCTGATTCAATTTCCTCTTGGCTAATCTGTTTATCCAACTCTTTTTTATGTTCTAATGTTATTTTAGGCATACTTATTTTAGATAGATAAGTTCCTATTGCTTCCTGGGTATAGTTGTTTTCAGATGTGTATACCTTTTTGTAATATACTTCAAACACATGGTTAATATCTTCTGGGGTGGTAAGTATATTGCCATTTTGGTCATTGATGGTATTAATCTGTCATACTTCTTGTTCCTTTTTAATTTGCCATGATAATATTTCATCGGGTTTGTCCCCTTTAGCGTAATACTTGGTTTGAGTTAACAGTAGTTGTCTTACAGCCTCTTGTGTAGTGTATGAGTTATATAAATCCTTCAATTATAGCAATTCTAGAAGAATACTTGATTCAGAATTAAGTTTAAATTTTTCTTCTTTTGATGAGATCTGATTTTCTAGTTTGGTCTTTATAGTGTGTCTAGTTTTTTCCCCCCGATGATTATTATAAGTGGTGGTTATGCCACAGATACAAGGCCTTTTATGAGTCCTAGACCCATATAAAAAAAGTATCCATATTTACGTTGTTGAAAAAAATCCTGGTATTTCTTGTATTTTTTAATATATTTCTCATCTTTTAAGATTAAAGGATCAAGTCAAAACGTAAACTGAAATTGGCTTGTAGTAATTGAAATGTTTAATATTACTGGTACATGCTCAGATATTATAATGTTTTTGTATACAGTATCTTTTATAGTATATTTTAATAACTCAGAAGTCAGACAGAAATCTATTCTAGAGTAATTTTTATGTATAGGAGAATAATATGAATATTGTTTCTTCATTGGATTCCTATGTCTCCAGGGCTCAAATAAATTAAGATCTGTCATGTAGTTAAGCACTTTTGCAGCTGAGGAGGTTGTTTTTTCTGGAGTAATTGTGGAACAGTCTAATGTATTACTAACAGTTATATGACAATCTCCCCCAATAATATAAGGAGAATTGTATGTTGAAATTTCCAGAAAGAATTATTGAAAAAACTGGGTGAGTTTTCATTAGGACCATATATATTAGATATAGTATATGTATGTCCAGATATTGTTATCTGACATATTATATACCTGAAATCTTCATCTATACTTGATCATTTTATGGGAATACTTGAATTTTTCCTGAACCAAATTACAACCCCACTTGAACTGTTGCTATACTGTATGGAGCATGTATTCCTAGTCCCCATCTCTTAGAGTGGCACATGTATTCTTCCATTAATAAATGGGCTTCTTGAATCATGAGACAATTAATCTTCTGTTTGTCTTTGTAATTAAAACATATTCCTGGCCTTAAACTGATCATTCATCCCCTTTACATTTGATGACATAATTTTTAGTTGTATATCCATACTTGTTTTTAATAAAAAATATTTTTTTACGATACCCTTATTGACACTATAGAATATATCTACAGTTATTGTGCTACCTAATATTACTTGCCTTTCACTTATTTTAATATGTTCAAGTTTATTTCTTTTGTCCAAATGAGGAGCAGCCCCCCAAAAATAGATTTACCCTATCCCCATTTGATTGTTGAATATGATCTAGGAAGGGAAAAAACTTCCACCCATCCTCCCCCCCATTTAGTTACCATCCTACTTGGTAATAATACCATTTCCCATGGTTTCTATTAGGATTCATTCCCCTTGGTGCCTTGGCATTTCCCTCCTTATATAATAGATGCCCATTGCCCCTTTTCATAGTTGAGAGAAATTGTTTGGGACCATCCTTAACAGTCAAAATGCTACCACTATACATAATATAACATATATTGTTATAATTATTGATCTATAGCATACCCCTGATTCTTCCCCATATACCTCCCTTATTACCCCATTCTTCCCTAGATCCCTTCTTCCCTCCCCATTGCCCCCACAAAGAGGGCCATAGAGCTTCAGGGAAGAGTTTGGACACTTTGCTCCTATCTCTCATCTGCTGATGGATGTATGCTCATCTTATGATAAAAAGAGAACACAAGAAGAGAGCAGGGAGAAAGAATAAAAGAAAAGAAAGATTAAAAAACTATTTTTAGGTATCTTTCTATCCCCCCCCCTTCCAATACCTCTTTTCATTTCAACAATTATGTCAGTCTAATTTATTCTCCATATTTTGCTTAATAATTGTAATTAAACATACAAATAAAGGAAAAGAAATGGAAAGAAAAGAAAAGAGAGAGAAAAAAGTTTTCCATTTCCATTCAGCATTTTTCTGTTAGTCCATTTTATTCTTTTCATGCTTGAAGAGTCTGTTCAAACCTGCAAATAAGACAGAAAGAGAGAGCAAAAAAGAAATAAAAAAACTGTTGGTAGAACTTCTTATATATCAGTTTGCTCTTCTAGCTTTGAGAGTTCATGTTAAGTTAATGTGGTCTGATGTTGGAGATGTCTCTAGAATTGAAATTGGTGTAGTTCTTATGCTGAGAGTTCTTTGTTTAAGGAGTTGAGCTTGAAAGTAGCTATTCCTCTTCATCAGGTCAAGGTTGCTTTATCTGGTTGAGCTTCCTTTTGGACAATGAAAGAACACACATATTTTGAAGCCACAAAGGACTTTAGATAAGCCTCAGCCTCATGGGCTTCCATGAAGTAATGCATTCGACCATGCCAAAAAAATCTCAGTCTGGCCGGGGTTAAAATAGCATAGTTTATTCCCAGCTCTCTGGGCATTGCCTTTACTAGATCAAAGAATTTTCTTGTTTGCATAGTAGCGGCACTAAAATTTGGAAACATGGAAAATGTTACATCATCATATTATAATCCTTTCTCTAGCCTGTTTTTTCTCAAGGTCATTTCCCGATCAGTAAAATTATGAGGTTTGATGTAGACTGGTCGGGGGGATATGCAAGTGAGCCACTCTCTGATGTATTTCTGAATCTGCCCCTCTGTGTGCTCTGTCTAGTAGATTTGTTTTCCCTCTGGGTATCTCAAGCCCACAACACATGTAATAATTTTTCCAAAAACTGGCAGCGGATCCCCATAACCTTCCATTCCCTCTGGGACCCAAATAAGTTTTAGATTATTTCTTCTTGATCTATCTTGTTGCTCTGAGATTTGTGTTTGCAATTTTTTTTAGTTGCTCTCCTTGTTCCTTTATTGTTTTTTGTAATGGGTACAATTCTTCTTCAATTATACTGATTTTATTTTCTGCCTGATCCTTACATAGTGTGAGTTCTGCCATTTTCTCCATAAGGCTAGTGACTGCATTGTTAAGCGTTAGAAGGGAGCTGTTTACAATATCAAAGCCTTTTTGTATTTCTTTTTTTAATTCATTTTTAAACTGAGTATGGGTGTCCAATATAAGGTCAGAATTCAGCAGTTTCCCTTTTTCTGAAGCATGGTTTTTACCTACTGCAATTTCTTCAGCATTATTAACATGTTTGCTATTTTCCATTACTCCTTACGTGGGCTGTTTCAATCACACCGGCAGAGGTTTTTAAATTATTAGCTGTTCCTAGTGGCTCCATTATTTAACAACTTTGCTTTGTTGGCAAAATACAGGTTTTTGAAAAATGTTATACTGTTCAATCATCACTTTACTTAGTTTGAGCTTTGAATTGACCTGTGATGAGGAGTTCTAAATTGTAGGTATTACAGGTACTGTAAGCCAGGTGCTGTCACAGATGTAGATGCTGTAACTATTTCTTTGATGTTTCTAACACCATCAGATGTCAGCAGTGTTTTGCGTGGCCTCAGAATTTTTGGGTGTCCTGTCTGTGTCAGTATTCAACATGTCCCCCCTCCCCCGAGTCTTCTTCTGTTACCAGTGGTGAATATACTGGTCAGAGCAGCTTTGGTATTCTGACCAAAGGAAAAACCGTTTGCAAGTGGGTAGATAACTGCAGCTGTTTCAGTTGTGTTCTGGTTCAGTCAATATGGCGTGACATGACCCACTTTCAAATAAGCATTTTGGACAAGCTGACCCATCTTCAGTTTTCTTTTTAGGTTGTTTTTTTGTGCATAAAATGTTGAGAGTAAGGTCTTTGGCATGCCGCACCAACTTGGACATACTTCAGGCAAGCTATTTAGCATTCGGGCCCATAGCTACCAGTATTATCTTAATAATGTTAAAAAAGATCTTGTTTTTGGCTCTTGCATAACAACAGGTAATTTCTGGAGCTTAGAGAACCTTACACATGCCACACTAGCAGGGACAGAGTTCTGTGTCTGCTACTGTTGCACCTCACTCAGCCATATTGGATTCTTGGATCTTCCTCTTTCCATGATTCAGACTTTTTCCACGGCATCCATCTTGAGGTAATATAATGGCAGAGGTGGCTCTGCAGTCATTAGCAGGAGGAGAGCGATGCTCCTCTTTTTCTTTTGCAATGATTGAATAATTTCTTTGAGCTAGGCACCACTGTATCAGGTGCATTTCCAAATGCCATAGCTGTATATAAAAAAAATTAATCACAAGCAGCAAAGATGTAGAAAATAGAGCATGGATCTTTTTTTTTTTTTAAGAAAACAATTCTATTTTATTCAGTCTTTTTTTGTAAATAAAAAAATCAACAAAATAAAAATAATTACTACAGTTCATACTTTAACATACTTACCATCATGTGGAGCAGTAGCCTCAGTTTTTTTGTTATGATCAAGATGTCATGTATATCATGCTACCCGGAAACAGATCAAATGGATAAATCATATTAGACTAACATTAAATATGATGCTGTTTTTGAAAACTTTTCCTGTGGACTGCATCTACAAGTATTGAAGGTGAAAATATATGATTACATGTGGCCTTGAAATAGTTTTATTAAATGAGAAACTACATGAAAAAAATACTGCTTATGGGGCTATGAAATGATTGGACTCAAAATATGCAATTTATCTTCAAGTTTCAGGGGGCAGTACCACAACTCATGAGTGGCAGAGCCACAAGTGAGTTATAAAAGTCCTTTCCCCTTTCAAGTTATGATAAACAATGTATTTTGACTCAGGCCTTTTGTACAGTGGACTATATGCATTAAAGGAAAATGACCCTATGAGTTGTGATTTGTAGTTCTGAGTATCATGCATTCTGGGTGTATGTCGGATACCTGCAGATACAACAACTACCCTCCACTAATCATTTCCCTCTGTTTGATCATGCCAATTATGGCTGTCAAGAGGGGATGTCAATGTGTGGGCTGACAGAGCATGGTGTGCACATATCACTTTGCACACCAGTCCAGTGTCAGGGACACTCAGGTTATACAAGTAGAGGGCTGCAAGAACCAGTGCGCACCCTCTGACAAGAGTCATGAGGTTCTAATTGGGCCATGCTGTTGTGGACCCCAGCCTTCCTCCCTACCAGGGTCAGCTGGGGTGAAATGATGGCCAATAACACCAAGCTGTTACTTTTAATTACATAGGCATCCATGGCAGAAGGAATATGGGCAGTCCTTATGCAGGCTGCCATATCCCATAATTCTCTACTGTTAGCCCAGTGTTCTGACCCACTACACCCCCTAGGCTACTCATTTCCCTGAATTCTGTAATGCATGTAAGGGGAAATATTGCCAGGGGTCAATGCCTATCCCAAGCTTGCAGCAGTGCAGACTGGTATACACTTTTTTTGGTGCGCACTGGGCCTAAGTGTCACACTAGGATACTAGGTGTCAGCGTGGCTCAGTTGGTAGCACATCCGCCTCTGGATCAGAAGGTTGTGGGTTCTCGTCTCACACTGGGATTGGACTTGCACCTAAAAATCACTGGCATCTGAGTGCAGTATTGGGGGGTGCTGTACTGCTGGGGTGTGCCGTCCTTCAGATGAGATGTTAAACCGAGGTCCCTTCTGCTCATCCTGGTGTTGTCCTGGTGGGTGTCCAGGTGGAAGTAAAAGAACCCAGGGCACTCTTCACAAAGAGCAGGGAACATTCCCAGTGTCCTGGCCAACATTCCCCTTCCCATAAACCGGTTCATGCAATTATCCAGGCTGTGTGTGGGTGATGATGTGCGATATGGCCGCCACCACACATTCAGTCACTTCACTACCAGTCTAGCATTGCTTGTAAAGCACTTTGGGATGCTGTGTATGAAAAGCGCTATACAAATGCTGATTCTTCTTCTTCTTCTTCTTCTTTTAATAGTGTACAGGGCCCAGTATTTGGTTTAAATAGTATCAGTTTACTAGTAATAAATTTTAAATCAGCTAATTATGTGAAGATTTAACAGTTTCTCTTCGATTTGAACTGCTGGATTCAGGGCTGCAGAAGACTATAGTGATGACATTGGCATTGTGTTAGCTGCTCGCTGAATGGTTCAGGAGTAATTGTGATGTACACCACCTTCAGGATAAAGATTCTGACACACCTAACTTACAAGATAACATGTTATTTTGTAAGTTAGGTGTCAAGATAACATGTTCATCTTGGACAATTTATTTTTCCACCTTTTGCATAAACAAAAATATTAGCAAATAGATTAATCTAAAGAGTTTGATATGGTGGGTGAATGAGAAAGTGAATTGATGTGTAATTTGAATTAAATTACTTGTAGTCTGCTGTTAATATTCATTTCAAAAAACTAGGTTTAGGCATCAGTGAGGGGGAAGAACTGAGTCTCAAAACTAGGAGAAATGTGGGGTTAGGGTAAAAAAAGTCCCCTGACTCTCAGTGAATGTGAGGTGTGGATGGTGTTTCTCAAGGTTTGAATGGTTGCCAGTGTAGTGTTGGCATTACCCTAACTTCAGCACAGTTTTCAAGGCACGCAAATATACTCACACACCAGTGCTTTCAGAAAAGCTGAAGTCAGGGTAATCCCAATGCTGCCTTGAGCAATCATTCCTACCCCGAGAAACACCACACCACACATTGATTGTGAGTCAGTGGACTTTTTCCCCATACTATTACATTCCCTACATTTGAGGCTATGTACTTCAACCCTAACTGATTCCTAAATGTAATATTTTGCAATGAATATCCACAGTGCCTCTTGTTCATTGATAACCCACTCACTCACCCCACAACTGATCAGCAGTCCATTGTATCTGGTGACACACTCTCCATCACCCTGGCCCAATGTCAAGCAGTCCATGACATACAGTGGTACACCACCTCATGCCAAGCAGTCCTGATTTTCTTTTTCTTCAAAATTATGACTGATCTTATCTCATATTCTAATACATCAAAAAAGAAACCAACTAAAATTCATCTTAATGTTGAGGGGGAGGATGCTATTAATAATTGTTTTATTTTTTTTATTTAAACATTTGTTGGCCTGGATAGGCACACTAAGCCAAGACTCATTTCCAGGTGCAACCCGGGAGGGGGGGGGCCGAAGGAGTACATACAGTTGAAAAAAGACCATTGGATCACATGAGGAAGTACAATCAGGTTCAGCAGGATATGACAACAAAATTTAGGTCAGAGACACAAAAAGATGAAAAAGATCTCAGTTACAGCAGTTAGGACAAAATTAACAGAGTAAAATGGCAACTAGATAACAATTCCAGAACATGTGACATAAGACTCTGGGAGAAACAGAGTCACATAAATAAGTACTACAGCATGGCTGGGACCAGTAAGTGTGGTAGCATAGAGCTGGGTCATCTGGGACAGCGGCAGGGGTGGGATGGCAGGAGGCATAGTTGTGTCAGGCAGGCAAGGTAAGTGGTCATGCTTCTAATGGTGGAAGAGAGTTTATTCCAAAGGTTGGGGAGCCGATGGGAGGAGGCAGATTTGCCAAAAGCCATGAGGGGTGAGGGATAAGAAAGGACCTTATTTTCTACATCTGAGCTTGTAAGGGGTATCTGGGGCCAAGGAGAGACTGTCCACCAGGTAGGAGTGTAACAAATTAAACCAGAATTTAGCTATGAAGTTGAAAGAGTGGATATAGCACCAGTGGGATAGCGGGGTAATATCTAGAAGGGAGTATAGGGCACAGTGGTGAGTTGAGAGGGGTGAGTTGGAAGCAAAGTGGCAAAAAGAGCTTAGCAGAGTGTCTAGCTTAGTTAGGGTGCTTAATGGGGCAGTGCTGTAGACCACATCTGCATAGGTTTCCACTGGAGCTGCAAGATGGCTGCAGGCTGCTCCGCTCCCTGCAACACACTCTGTGCTTTTTGAATGCCATTTGAAAATTAAGGCTTTTCCAAGGTTTTTATGAATGAAGCCCTACATGGTTTGAGTTATAGCTTGACTAAAATAGTTTCGGTAGCTTGGAAACCGTGAAAAAAATTGAAATTCGCCTCCTTTGTTTTGATCGGTTGTTGGCTTTTTTTTTTTTTACTGGTGTCTTGTTAGCAGCGTTCTTTGAGCAGTGTTGATACACTGACCTATTGAGCAATATTGAGTATAATGGAGAATTTTATAGAGAATTTTAATTCTCAGTTCTCATCCCTTATGGAGTCGTTTTTCTGCTCAGGACATATGTTAAAACTATGCTCTGAACTTGTGCTGGATGTGAGATTTTATCCAGGTGGTTCAGTAATGGAAGCTGCTTCTGTAACAGATGTTGTTCTGAAGAAGCTTCTGATTTGGAAGAGTTACGGCAGTCCCATAAGTTTGGCTATGTAGGCGATGAGGAGATGAGAAGTGAGGAGAAGCGAGCACCTAAGGTGCTGATGTGCTGATATGCTCGTATGTATTTAAAGTGAGGTATGCCATATCATTGCCTAGGGCCAGGGGTTGCTGCTTTATCAAAAGTATTGAATTTACTGCGCTTAGTGGAGCGCTATTCTTGTCTTTTCTTTTTTTCCCTAGACCAAGATTAATATGGGACTAATCTGCCGTAAAGGAAAAAAAAGGATTTAAAGATGAATTAGTGATGAGAGATGGAAGATAGGAGATGGTAGTGCGAGAGGAGCAGCTGGTTTAATGTGAAAAGAGTTCTGAACAGTTCTTATGGATGCATAGTGCTGAAGTAGAGGGGAGTGGAAAACCTTTTTTTTCCGAGATTTGAGATTTACTGAATTAATTTTGAGGATGCTTCTTGAAGTTTGGCTTGTTTTCTGCTGGCCCTGGTGCGTTCCTGATAAAGGCAACTTGCACTGTTGCTTCAAAGGTATTTTTCTCAGGAGGTATCATTTGACTTCTAATTTAGGGCAACTTGCTCATTTTATGAGCTTGGAAGTTAATATACTATTATTATTGTACAGACTGATTGAACTGAGTCTGAACTTTTTTTGAACTGTGTCTTCAGACATATATTTAAATTTGAAATTTAAAAAGGTCATCTGCCCTTTCTTGTTTTTTAGGAAATGTTAGTTTATTTAAAATTATACATCTGATGGTTTTTAGGTTCTTTAAGATGTTTAAGATGTTTAAAATGCTTAGTATTATATGATTTATGTTATTATAAGTAATGGTTAGGCAAGTCCTTGACCATTTTTGAACACGTATTGCTTGTTCTGCAGTTTAAGAACAGATTGGATGGAGTGACTCGGATGTGCCACAGAATTTGCTGACCTCAATTCATGAAGCTGGAAATTCAGGATCTGAACAATGTCACAGGAATGAATTGTGTAGGCAGGGATGGGACACCTAGTTCTCCCACTTCCAGGTTGCTAGGATTACATGGTGTGGGATTTTCCATACGTTGTGGGTAAGGATTAGTGAACCCATTAGAGATCTCTCCAGGAAGTCTGCCCAGGATGGTCCATTTAGGAGGTTTTAAGATGGTCTTCCCGAACTAGGGATCCTATTGCATCTGAATGGTAGCCCCTATAGTTTATCCAGAGTCCCCATTTATGGGAGCCAGGGTACTACACTAAATGTTGTTGGACAAAGTAAAGACACAGAAAAGTAATAGCTCTTTGGTGTGGTGTAGCAATATGTATGTTCTTCCTGAGTCTTCTTATATGATGTTGGCGATCTGATAGTATGGGGTCTAGGATGTGCTTGACTCTGTAATTTGTTTAGCCATAAGTGTTATTTAAGATTATGTTTTTATTTATTGGTGCTGCTTGGAAATATTTGATTGATTGTCTTGGATTCTGTGCACTGTTCACATTTGCAAGTGCTGGAACTGACTGGTGTACCAAGGCACAGGGAGACTTGCTCAGTCTGTGCTTCCTCTAAAAACTCATATTTGCTGAATGCAGTTAAGGCAGGTAAATCATATTTTAGTATGCTATCAGGCTTTGGAACTGATACAGAAAGTGTGTGTTAAGTATGCAGACTTAATTCTAGTCAATTGTTCTTTAAATAGGTATAAGGAACTACTAGGTGCTGGATGTAATAAAGCAGAAAAATGTTACACAAGTATGTTAAATGGAGCTTAACCGATACAGAAAATATATGTAAAGTATGCAAACTAAATTTTGGCCTAGTATAGTTTGATATGAGGATGCACTATGGAAAGGTCCCCTGGCTGAGGTTACAGGCCTTTCTAAGTATTGCTTTTATGTAGGACAGAGTCAGGTATTGGGAGGCAAAAATGAACTTGGCCAGCAGTGCTTAAAGGGGGTTTGTGAAATATTTAGTTATTTTAGTTTGTTGTCTAGATTTAATCGATGTGGTCTTTAGAGGGTATATTAACCTGAGGAGACAGATGTTTTTTTAATTAATCTTAAGTAAAGTGTTTAATACATTTCTATTATATCAAGACGTAATTATTTTTTTTACTGTGTTAGTTTGAAATTGAATATTATACTTAAACACGGATTATTTGATTGTATTCTTTTTCCTGTTATTATGAGGTTTACGTGTATGAGTATATTTATATTAGTTGTATGAATATTGTAATGGCTTATTAAGTCAAACAATAAAATCAACTGACTACACATCTGCATAATCAAAAATATGGAGGATCATTTTTGTTAACATTTGCTGTCTGGCGGGATGAGGTAGGGAGTCTCTGTGCTGGTAGATCATGCCAAGTTTGGGGCATAGTTTAGAGATGGTTGCATCTATGTGAGCTGAGAACGATAAATGGGGGTCAAGCCAAACACTCAGGTACTTGTATTTACTGACCTGGAGTAGTGGGGTACCATCAAGGGAAATGGGGGGGGAGGGGGGATCTGTTGATTTTCTGAGCTGTGCCAAAGAACATGGATATGGTTTTGGAAGTATTTAGTTTCAGTTGGTTTTGGCTGAACCAAAGCTGAATGTTATTGAAGTCACATTGGAGGGTAGCTTGGCCTTCAGTTATTGATGGGCCTGAGGTAAAGAGGATAGTGTCATCAGCATACATGTGTATGCTGTATTTACAGCAGGAGGAGGGGAGGTCGTTAATGAAAACAGAAAAGAGGATGGGACCAAGGACAGAGCCCTGTAGAATGCCTGCTAGTGTAGGTAGTGGCAGGGATGAGGCACCAGTGATTTGGACAGACTGAGACATGTTGGAGAGGTAGGAAGAGAACCACTGAATGGTGATAGGGCAAGACCTGTAGTTTTGAGTTTTGACAGGAAGACGGGTTGGGAGACAGAATCGAAGGCCTTGACCAGGTCGACAAAGACTGCGGCATTAAGGAGGCCTTGATCAGAGGTGGTGTGGATATGGTTTGTGACATGCAGGAGAGAAGAGATAGTAGAATGGTGTTTCCCAAAGCCTGATCGATGGGGAAATAGGAGGCTGCTCGTGTTGAGATATTCAGCCAGCCTGGTGTGTGCCAAGGATTCCTGTAGCTTTGTGAGAGGTGGGAGGAGGGAGATAGGCCTATAGTTCCCGGGATTTGCGGGATCCCAACTTTTGTGGAGAGGAATAACTGAGGCTGATTTCCATGCCTGAGGGACTGAGCCCGAGGTGAAGGAGAGGTTGAGGATATGGGTTAGGAGCTTAGTAACTGCAGGAGCAGAGATATGTAGGAGTTTGGGGTGGATCCCATCTGGTCTGGATTTGGAGGTGCTTAATTTGTGTAGGGCTGTGAGAACTTCACATTCTGGGATGGGTGAGAATTTGAAGTTGTTGTGACAGGTATGTGAGAGGCAAACCACGGCAATTGGGGTGGGGCCGTGGGGCATGACACAAGATGAAAAGAATTTATTGAGGGAGTCATAAATGCTGATAGGGTCATTTATGAGCTGACCATTTCTCTTAGGGTAAGGGAAGTGGGTTGAGGTGGAGGGTCTAGGAGTGAGTGAACAACATTCCAGAAATTTGATGGAATGGCATGGGCCAGTTGTGACTTGAAGAATTCAGCTTTTGCTGCTTGTCTAATAGAAACATAGAAACATAGAATTTGATGGCAGATAAGGACCGCTTGGCCCACCCAGTCTGCCCATTTCCCTACCTACTGGATAAGCTGCAGTTCCTAGTTAACCAGCAGCCTACTTCTTCCTACCCCCACCCCCCAGAACTGCCTTATGACTATCCCATGCATGCTTGAATTCCACCACTGATTTTGACTCCACAACCTCCCTCCGAAGGCCATTCCATGCATCCACAACCCTCTCTGTAAAAAAATACTTCCTTAAATTACCTCTGAGCCGCCCCCCCATCTTCAAATTGTGCCCTCTTGTTCTTGCACACCTCTTTTTTTGAAAGATGCTACCCTCTTGGACTTTGTTGATTCCCTTGAGGTACTTGAACGTTTCTATCATGTCCCCCCTCTCCCTTCTTTCCTCGAGCCTTTGTGCAGGCATTGCAGAGGGTATTGTAGGCTTGACATTTATTAGGGTTAGGGAGGGATTTGAAAGCAGACCAAGCTCACGAGCCTTGCATAAGGTGAGAATGGGGGCAGAGATCCACTTTTGGTGACGCTGTTTTATCCTTAGCTTTTTCTGAGGGGTGTGGGAATCCCAGATACTTGTGAGGGTGAGCTGGAAGCTGGAGAGGGTAACATCCAGTTTGGGGCTGTGAACACATGGTGCCAGTCAGCTTGCCTTAGCTTGGTATGCAGGGCTTTGAAGTCCAAGGAGTTTAGTGAGCAAGTGTTTATGTACTTTGGAGCAGACTTGGGCAAGTGAGCTTTTCTGATGCAGTATGTTATGCAGTGGTCGCTCAGTGCATTTGCGAGAATGCCAGACGAAGTTACTCTGTGGGGATGCGACATAAGGATCCAGTCACTTAGAGAGTGGTTTTGTGAGTGGGGGTTATAGCGAGTGGGCTCATTGACCAGTTGTGTGAGGCTAAGGGACACTTTTTTAGGAATGTGGGTCATAGAGGAGGGTGCAAGCCAGTCCAGGTAGAAGTCACCTAGCAGAATCAGTTCCTGATTAGATGTTTGGTCGAGGAGGGTGGCAATGGTGGAGACAAGAAATTCTCATGCAGGATGGGGTGAGGCATAGAGAACCCCCAATAAACAATGGGGGAGAGGCAGGTAGGATATGTTTGGCCAGGAGGACTTTGTGGGATCCTGGGCAAGATTCCTTAAAGTGTGCTGAGCATAAGAAGGGTTGTTTCGTATATATGGTGACTCCACCACCTCATTTTCTTTGGTCTTGCCTGAGCATAGCATAGTAAGGGAGAGTAAGGGAGGTGTTTGGGGTCCTTGCGAAGAGCCAGATTTCAGCCAGGCAAAGGATATCAGGGGAGTGCTCAGCTAACCAGCAGGTTAGTTGGTCAAATTTGGGCAGGAGGCTTCTGATGTTAATGTGGGCAATGGATCGGCCTTTATGTGTGCTTAGTGGTTGAGGACTGACCTGGGGGTCTGAGTTTTGTTCCATATCTCCGGCAAGAAGTAGGATGAGGAGAAGGAGGAAAGAGTAAGCAATCTAGAGTTTAAATCTTCTGGCAAGCAGCATGGCATGTGGGACAGTCCTGACGGCTCTGAGGAGTGCTGCACATGGTTTCATCAATGGAGACAGGATGTTGGGAACGATAAGGGGGGAGGCGGACACAGGAGTTAGAGGGTGTGGGCTCTGAAGTGGATTTACAGAGCTAGATTTTGCAACATGTGCAGCATGAAGGATTAGGAGGGTCCCAGAAGAAAGTAGTGCCGGGAGGTTCAATGTGAGGATATATGAGGCAAGGAGGAAGTAAAGGGTGGGCTTGGGAATGGACATTTTGCTACTGAAGCTTATGAGCAGGCTTGGAGGGCAAGGGGGTTGGAGTGACAGGTAAAAGGTTTTGCTTTGCACTATGCAGAGGAGGAGGTATCAGGTGTATTTTATGTTTTGTTTTGAGGGGTAGGAAGTGATGCAAAAATGTGAAAAGTTAGAAATGAAAATGTCTCAGAGGGTTGAAAATGGAACCACTGATAGAAGAGAGTGGCTAATGCCTTATTTCGTAGGATCTCAACTTGCCACTTTAAGGGGAGGGCTATAACAGAGATAGGGAAGGGGGGAGAGATTTAGGGTAGTGGGTGGAGTAATCGAATATTTAATAGAGGCTTGGGCTGGGGTGGGTGCGCAGGACAAAATACCCCCCAGGAGAGTAAGAAACACAGTTAAAAGTAGCAGATTAAAATCACTGAGAGTTAGGCTCAGCAATGATAGAAGCAATAGCTAAAAGTTTAAAACCAAGCGCCAAAACAGAGTTTAACATGGCAGCCAGTCTTAACTGAAGAGGTACAGCCTTTTCAAATTCTTTCCAATCATCACCCTTCATATCTTCAGTATTTTCATTATCATGCCATACCTTTTCATGTATTAAAGTTTCTCTTATTGTTATACACCATTTTGATTTGTTGAACAGAGGAAGGTCAGGGGCATTCCAGGAGGCTTGTGTAAGCCTCTTAACTGCCATTGTTCCCAATGTTTGAATGGTCACCTTAGTTTTGTCTAGGGGCAATTACACACATTTATTTATGTCCATGCGGTGTGAGATATCTACTTATAAAATTTGTTCTAGATATTTCCTTGTTGTATCACACCACATATTAATTTGGGGCAGTGTCACAACATGTGGGATAGATTACCTTTATTCCCACAATTATGCCTGCACTTTTTGGCATTACAGTACTTATTAATCCTAACAAATATGGTGGGTGTGAAATAAGCACAGTCTTCATTTTTACTTTGAATTGATTTATTTTGTGCAGCATAATGTGTTTTCTTTGCTTTTATTCTAATATTTCTCCACTGATGCTCAGTCAAATTTAATTCAGATTCTTTATTCCACATGATAGCTTTCTTAGTGTACCCAGCTGTTCCTATCCCATTACACATTTTAAAAATAGACAACAGGTTTTTTAACTGAAATTTAAGGTCCTGGTCTATTCTGGAAGAATCTTTGAAAAATATTTTATATTTGTCCCATATACTTATTTAGGTATTTCCTGAAACTTAGACCTAATCATCAAGTATCTCATAATTAACTGGGACAATTTTATTCATTTTGTTCTGGGAAAAATTGTGAGAAATAAACTCTCCTTCCCATATGAAATTTTTCCATTTCATGAAGCTGACAATCTTAATTTTCCCCAAAAAAGACACCTCATAGAATGTGTCCACTTTTTATCAGATTCACAGAGTTTTAAATATAACCAGGGAAATGTTATTTTAGAGGGTTTTCTACCAGTTAGCTATGCTTCTTCCATGTTGGCCCTAAATTATTAACTTGTTCCACCTCTTTATACCCGAATACTAGAGTTCTCATTACTGCATATTACTAATCTCCATTTTCCTTAATGTCTGGGCAAAATAATCTTATTTTCTTTACTGGAGAAAAGAAACCATTCCTACATGTTACTTAAAGATTTGCTAATGTTGTACTTGCCTGGATCTGGACATCCCAGACCTGCTCTGTTCCTAGATATGATTAGTTTAGCTCAAGGAATATGAAGTTTCCCTCCACTTCGTATAAATTTTGAAAAATATTCTTCTTATTTCAGAGAACCAGGAGTCCAGGGGAAGTCCAAAAATGGCCCATAGATTGTAAATAATATGAGGAATAGCCATCCTTTTGAGTATTTTGGTCCTTCATCAGAGTGACATGGGGAGATTCTGCTAACTTACCAACTGATTACTTATTTTTTGCTTTATTTTATTATAATTCATGTGAATTGTTTGCTTCTGGTCCTTGAAAGATTTATTCCCAAATATTTGATCGATTTCTCTAAATTTTAAAAGATTTTCTAAAAGGTTTCAGCTTGTCAGATCCTTTATCTGAAATTTGCATGACTATTGATCTGCTTTTATGCAGAATGTGTTCTGACAGCCTTGAAAATGTGTCAACCTCCTTTAAAAGGGACCTTAGTAAAATTTCAATCATATTCTTAACCACTTGGAGGGTGGCCTGCTAGAGATTTGATAGGTTTTCCTTTGTTTTTCACCATCTTGGAAAATACTCGATTAATAGCACACTTAGAGATAGACATGGGGGGGGGGATTTTCAAAATAATTAGATGTGTCCATTTTCTTGTGTCCAGGTAGCTGTTTCAGAAGTTGCATCTGTTTACAACAAAAAGTCACTATCTGTGGCAAAAAATAGATGCAGTTGCTTCCATTTTTGGATGTAGTTGTGTCCCTTGTTAGATGCAAACTTTGGACGCTGTTAGGCCATTTAACTGATGAACTAGCATGTTTGGAAACATTTCTGCTTTGAAAATTGCATTGGACACATCTTGGGAGGATCTCTTTGAAGATCTTGCACCTGATATTTAGTGTGGGGGCTGTAGAAGGAGATTTTTAGAAGCAAATTAGATTTTCACTAGAATTGTTTTTTGATAGAGGTTTTTCTCGAGTGGGACCACTGGAGCAGCTTATCTGCACTGTTCCCGTCTACATGGACTGGCACATATCTCCCCTGGGACTTATCTTTTTAGGGCAGTACTACAGATTACCCCCCTTGGTGGGGTCAGGAGATGGAGGGCTGTGACCCCCAAGCCTCACAAAGACAGTTTTGGATTGAGGAGGTCCTGAGCAACATTGCAGATCTGAGGTCTTATGCACAGGGTTCATTAAGCCCCAGTTCCCTTTTTCTGTTTTACAACCCATTCCCCTGCTGTGGCCAATGTGAAATTGTTCATGTGGTGGCATGCACACATCACAAAGCCACAGTCTCTTTGTACATGCTGCCTGCACCTGCACTACCACCAGGCCTCCACCTGGTGGCAGTCAGATGCTAGGCAAGCAAGCTCTCCCTGCCCAGGAAAGGAGAGGAGAGCAGTTCCATAGATACTTGATCCTCTTCCACTCCAACTGACTTCTGGCAACCCAAGTCCTCTTTTGAACCCAGGTCGCCAGTCTGGTGGCAGTTAAGGTGTATAGTGCCTTAGGCTTCCACACAACTGGCCAGCTTTTCAGTAAGATTTTGGAGATCATTTTCATCTATCCTCTTCTTTGTATGCAATGCCTTTGAATTCCAATTACTCTCATTCTCTAAGTAACTACTTTTGCTTAATTTTCCTTACTATGGAATACTACTGGCATAATAATCACAACCAAAACATTTGCTATGGCAGACAGGGGCTTAGAAATTTGCATCCTCAATCACAGTACTCATATCTTGTACCTCCTAGGTATCCTTTCTTTTGTGCGGTGCCCAGAGCCTTTGGGATTGGGAGTCTTTTTAAATAAACATGACTTGACTTGACTTGACTTGACTATCCTCAGCATCAACTAACATAGAAGCAGAAGGTTTAAGCAAATTTGTTTTACCTACTTAAGGATGCTGTAAAAAACAGTTTGTGCTCGCTCCCCATTTCTTGTGTTAGGACCCTGAGGGTCTCATTAGTCTTTTGCTTACCCCCCCCCCCCCAGGTCTCTGTTTCCCCAGGGGAGTTGTTAATATTGTTGCCCTGAGGATGTTTTGGTATCTCTTTCACAAATCCCCCAGTCTTGCAAGTTTGGTTAGTAAAGTTCAACTCCGCATCTCCACTTGCATCTTCACATGTTTATTCTGGTACTTCTGATTTGGTTGGGGCAGCACTCCTGTTACCTTTACTGAAGCTCAGCATGAGCTCTGCACTGTTGGGCCAGGAGCCACTCTCTCTCTTGACTCCCAAGCTGCCTCGTTCCTCAGCAGCTTGCCGTATCAGCCAACCTCTGTCTTCCTTCCCCTCCCAGCTGTTGTAGTCCCTGTAGGAAAGGAGTGGAACCAGGAGAGAAAACAGAGAGCAGTGGCAAAAATCTCTGAGAGTTCTGAACACCCAGTGACACATTCAGAGATATACTTTTTGACTTGTTTGTGATTTTTTTTTTGAGTCTGGGGAAGTTCAAGCCAGTGGCTTTGGTTTGAATGTAAGAGAGGTTTGTTTCTCATTCAAAGGTACCATGGTCCCTGATCCACACCTGAGAGAATAGAGTCAGTGAGCTGAAGGAGGGGACCCTGACCAAGAAATTCCTGGCATCCATTTGCACCACACTCTCTCCACCTAACCCCACCCAAGAAGACCCTAGAATCCAGTGGCTTCCCATTCCTCCTTTGCTCTTCCTCTGTCCATCCAGCTTAATCTCTCCTTCTCACATGCATTTGTACCTGATGCCTGGAAGTCTGCTTACATCATCCCTCTTCCTAAAGGGAGTGACCCCTTCCAACCCTGGGAATTTCTGCCCCATCTCCCTGCTCCCCACTCTGGCTAAACTTCAAGAGTACCTGGTTCTGGAGCAACTCGCCTCCTTCCTTGACTCCTCCTCCTCCATTTTCACCTCTTTCTAGTCTGGCTTCCATAAAGACCATTCCACCACCACCTCCCTCCCTCCTTTGGCCCACTGACTCCATTCACTCAGGCATGGATCAGGGATGAATAACCTCCACCATCTTTGTCAACCTGGCCAAAGCCTTTGACACTGTTTCCCACTCCCTCCTGTTAAGAAAGCTGACTGCTGCTGGCCTCTCTGATTCCACCACCAGCTGGTTCCATTCCTACCTCATGGGCCAGTCCCAGTCTGTCAGAGTCAGCAACTCCATCTCTTCCCCCCTCCCAATAAACACTGGCATTCCCCAAGGCTCTGTACCTGGACTTACTGTATATTATTTTCAATTTTTTCTGAATGACCTACCTGACACCTGCAGATCTGCAAACATCCACATGTATGCAGATGATACCGTACTAATCTGCTCTGGCACTTCCCCCTCTGATGTAGCTCCAGCCTTCAGCTGGACTTTAACAAAGTCCAGAGCTGGTTCAATGCTAACCAACTCTCTCTGAATGTTAAAAAAATGGCCTCTATGACCTTCGGTACCTGACAAAAAATGTCCAGGCTTGATTCCATGCCTACCTTCCACACCCTTTGTGGCTATATGCTGGACGACGTCCCCACTTTCAAGTACCTTGGGCTATGGCTACACAAGAATCTAGACTTTGGGGTGCACATAGATGCCATCATAAAAAAATTACTCCCCAAGCTCGGTGATCTGTACAGACACCACAGCTGCCAGCCACTGCAAGCCAGGAGAGAAACTGTACAAAAGATGATTCTTCCAGTCTTCAACTTCGGGACTATAGTGTACAACTCTGCCCACAAATCAACCCTATCCAGACTGGACACTCTCTTCAATTTCTTCTGCAGCTATGTATTTGACTGTCCTCCATGCATTCACTGTGATCTTTATACCTCGCTCTCCTTCCCGTCCCTCTCTGCCAGACACCTGTCAAACACTGATAATTTAATTGGGAAGTTCTGGCTAGGTACTTTCCCTCCCTACTTGTCCTTCCTTCTATCACCCCCACTCCAGTTATTCCCTCTGTACCCCCACATACAGGACTCTGGCTCTCCCCCCATGGCGCACATCATCTGGCCACTCTGCCTTCTCATACAAATTTCCCTAAATCTGTAACTCCCTCCTGATTGAAATTTGCACTGCACACTCTTGCCTTCCCCTCTTGCGGCTCCTCCGCCAGCACACTATTCACTGCTGCAACTGCGCTTAATCCCCTCTTACATCTACTTATTCCCCTTTCCCTCCCCCCATCCTTGTCCCTCTCCTTCCGTTTCTCCCACCCTCCTTTTCTCCTTTCCTGCCAGGCCCTGTCCCCTTGCAGGATTCTCAGCAACCTGAAGGGGATTAGTTCTTGGCTTGCCCCTTCCTTTCCCCCATCCCTTCTCCTTCTCTGCTGGGTCCAGTCCTCTTGCAGGGTTCTCAGCATCCTGAAGGGAAATAGTTCTTGGCTTTCCCCTCCTCTCCCTCTTCTACCCTTCTCCCCTCTCTCTCACTCTCCCTCCCTCTCCTTCTCTGCTGGGTCCTGTCCCCTTCCAGGGTTCTCAGCATCCTGAAGGGGAATAGTTCTTGGCTTGCCTCCCCTCTCTCCCTCCTACCCTTCCACCCCTTCTCTCTTCTCATTTTCAGCCAAATCCTGTCCCCTTCTGGGATTCTCAGCATCCTGAAGGGGAATAGTTCTTGGCTTGCCCTCTCCTCTACCTCATTCCCTTCCTCCTTCCCCATCATACCCTCCACCTCCACTTGTGTTATAACCCCCATTCTTCTAATTCCATAGTAGCACTTAGTAACCCTTTTAGATCTAATTAGCACTTGGAAATCACTGTGCTCAGACTGCTACTTTTTATTTTTGTTCGCTATCTGGCTGTTACTGTCTGTTGTATAGTACTGAAATGTATAGGATAGAAATGTATTGTATTAGTTCCTCACTTTATGTATTTGTATTGCACTGTATTTTATTTTATTATGTTTTTGTTTATCCCTTCCCCCATTATGTAACCCCTTCCCTAGAACGCTTCTGGAAATGAGCTGTTTATAGCTCATATTGTCTTTCCTGGTGAAACCTTTCAAATAAATAAATAAAATACCACAGTATTTACTCCACTCATCAGCCCTTTTGAAGTGGACTTTTTCAGATTAGACTTGATTTCTTTCTTGGGCATCATCATCCAGAACTGAAAAAGGATTTCAAAGCCTTAGTCTCTTTGTTTAACAATGCAGCTGCTTATTCACCATTCTTATGGCCTAAGACAGTGATATGAGAAAATCTCTCATATCAGGAAGAGCATTCAGGTGACCAGTCATTCAGTCTCTAGCATCTACTACCATCAGAATTCAAGATAATACTGCTAACATATAAGGCTCTACATGGACTGGGCCCAAGCCCTGGGTTTCTACTGGCACCCCCTTCCTCACCCTGACCCATGCTAAGTACTCCCCAGTGTCCAGTGACAAGCTATTTTCTCATCCCACCTGCATGCAAAGCTGTACTTGTCATTCAGTGGCTCCCCCTCTATTGCCCACACCCCGGCAAAGAAATTCCTTGCATCCATTTACACTGCACTCCCTCCACTTAATCCTGTCCAAGAAGACCTTAATATCTAGTGGCTTACCATTCCTACACTCTGCTCCATACCAAAAAAGAATACTGGCATCCAGTGACACCGTCTCCATCAACCAACCCCAGTTCAAGTACAGTACGATAGTCCCTGGTATCCAGTGGCACCCTCTCCTCTACCCAGTCCCAGTTCAAGTAGTTCTGTTGTTCAGTGGCACCTACTTCCTCCCCAGCCCCATTCCAAGTAGTCCCTTGTATCCAGTGCCATGCACCCCTCCTCCCTTACTCAACCCCAGTTCTAGAATCCTTGTTAGGTAGTAATAGTTTATTGCTCGATCAATGACCATTACATCCAATAGACATACATACATTTATTTATTTAAGAGTTTTACCAGAAAGGCATATTGAGCAGAGTACCACTCGATTCCAGATGCATCCTGGAGACAAATACAATATAACAACATGAGGCATACAATATAACATGTGAGATAATAAGTACAGGCAATATAACAGCTAGGTTACAACATTATGTAGGGTATAACATGATACAGGGTACAAGGTTGCAACACTATACAGGGTATGACATGATACAGGGTGCTAGTGCATTTACAAGGGCAGTTACAATATACAACATACATACATACATTTAATCTACAAATCAACAATCAGCAAATCTTGTATATACCAATAAATATTGTATAACTTTGGCATTATAAAACTTATGCTCCAAGAGCAATTTTGAGATCTCCAGAAAGTCCCATCCTTTCCTGACCTACACATTTCACATCATTTGACATTCTTTAAACAAAATAGTGCAATAGTTTTTAAATAAGAAGCAACACTGTTAATTATCTGATCATCCTGTTGTGAACATATCTAATTGTACTGTACTATCTTCAGACTGAATTGATTTCCAAATTGGTTGGAGTCAGTATTTCCTCTGTGCATTATACCATGTGCAAGTAAACATCACATGTACCAGACTTTCAGGTTCAGGTCTAGAACAGTCACATAACTTTTCAGGGTATACCTAAGATTTTAAATATCGAGCTTTTAAAATGTTACTATAGAAGAGCTCAAAGTGATACTTTGAATAAAGCTTTCTGTTATCTTGTTCAATTATAGCATCCAAATAGTATCTAAATTCATGTTTTAGGTCATGCAGTACCAACCATGGCAAAACTTCCAATTTGGATGCTTTAATTAAGTTGTTTTCTTTGTAAAAATTACTGATTTTATTTGTGATATCTTTATTATATTTTATGCTAATTTGTATCCCTTTCCTTTTGTAATGATTTAATATTCTTAGATCATATCTGTTTAGTAATACATCAATATTTTTTAACCAGTCTGACTGTCTACAGCCCATTTCCAGCCATTTCAATTTTTCTTCAAGACACAAGAATGGTACCTGTTACTCTGCATTCTTGTAAGCTTTGTCCCATAAGTCAGTTTCCAAGTATTCATCAATGCATTTGGACTAACCATACCTAATTCTGCCCTAACCAGCACATTCGATGCAGAAGACCCTAACCCCAAAGCAGTTTTGTATAATTTGTTGAGTGATATTTCAAGTGAATCAACTTTCTCAACACTCCAAACTTCATTTTAGAAAGTCAGCTGAGGAAAATATTTAGCTTTTATTGCGGTTATTAGGGGAAGGATTGTATTACCACCACACTTGTAATTAAAGCTCAATAGTGAGCCGTTGTTTGCTTTAACTTTATTTTAATTCTATTCATGTGATTACACCAATTACCATTGGATGACAAAGTCAAGCCTAGATAAACATACTGGTCTACTATTTTTAAACATTTATCATTCACTTTCCACATTTGATTAGATTTTTTTTTAAACCAAATATCATAACTTGACTTTTGAGTTCATTTATTTTTAATCTATGCTCTTCTGCAAACTTCATCAGTTTATTTAACTTTTTCTGAAGACCTGATTTTGTGAGCGCAATTAAGACTAGATTGTCAACACAGGCAAGTGCTGGACAGTAATATTTCCCCACTCCTGGTGAATCAGAACTCACTTCACTGTAATATAACAACAATTTGTTTATGTAAATATTAAATAGGAGAGAGGTCAAAATGCACCCTGTCTGATGCCTTTATTTGTAAGAAAAGGTGAAGAGGTCTGGCCTTGCTTGCTCCATCTCACTTGTGCTCAAGTTTGAGTATACAGTTCCCTTATTATGCTAATTAATATAGGATCAGTTCCCCAATTGTACATGATTTTCCACAAAGTATTTCTGGAGATAGTGTCAAAGGCTTGTCTAAAGTCTATAAAAGCTGTGAAATCTTTTGTTTCCTAAGTGTGATATATTTTTCATAAGATGTATCAGTATAAATATATTGTCTGTTGTGGAGTAACCACTACAAAAACTGGCTTGCAACTCAGATAATCCTCCAAAATTATTTACTTTATCAATTAGCCTATTCAAAATTACTTTAGTGAAAATTTGTTCCATTATGTCCAGGAGGGAAATTGGGTGATACATTACTGGGTCTTTTCTATCCCCCTTTTATAGATAGAAATTATTGTGGACCCTTTCCAATCTGATGGTATACTTCTATTACTTTTACAATTATTAAAATATTTAACTAATATTTTTCTCCATAATAATGGAGCACACAGGAATAGTTTTGGGGGAATTTGATCTGGTCCAGGAGCTTTGTTCCTTTTTAAGGATGCAATTGCTATATAAACTTCTTTTGGTGTTATTTTCTCATATTTCAAACTATCTATTGTGAATTCTCAGTGAGGTGTTAAATCTATTTGATTTTGATCAAAGAAAATATTAACATAATGCTTAATCCACATAGCTTCTGTGATGTATGTATCTATGAGGTTCTTGCTATTATTTGTACCTTTTTCTACCATTAACCAATAGGATTGTTGATCCTGTCTATCAATAATGTACAACATATGTTGCCACTGTTTACTTTGAAGTCTATTTCATTTTTGAGTAGTTTCTTGTACTCTTCCCGAGCCTTATTTAATTTTCTAAATGTATTCCTATCTTTTGAAATTTTTGTCAATCTCACTGACTTTGTAAGCTCCTTTTTAGCCAGAAGGGATTCCTTGTCAAACCAGTTCTCTATAGATTTGGGTTCTAACTTTGTTAGAGGAGGTTTATATAAGAGGTTACAAATTTCAACAAAATACTTTAGTAAAAGCTCATGCAAGTCTTCAGGTTGTTCTGGTAGGCTGGACATACCTAAAACGTATGAGTTTTGTAACAGTTCCAGTATCATCATGCCCTACTTCCCATCTAATTTTCTTATAGTTTCTAATTTCCATATTTTGTGTTAAATGTTTTGAATTTATCATGTTGTCTCCAGCTAGATAGGCCTAGAATCCTTGTTATCCAGTGGCATCTCCCGCCCAACCAAAATCCAAGTAGTTCCTGGCATCCAGCAGCATGAACCCCTCCTCTTTTACCCAGCACCCATTCTAGAATTCCTGGTATCCAGTGGAAGCTCCACCCAACCCAAATACAAGTAGTCCCTGCCATCCAGTGGAACCCCCTTTTCCCATTCAGCCCCAAACTAGGGGGACCTGACATTATATGAAATCATCATCCTCACCCAACCCCAATCTAAGCTGTCCCTGGCATCCAGTGACCAACCTGCCTCTCCCAGCTCCAAATCCAAGCTGTCCCTGGCATCTAGTGGTACCCCATTTCTCATTCTTTGCCAATCCATGCAGTCACTGACATCTAATGGTACTCTAGCTTCACCCAGCCCTGAAGTCAATTGATCCTTGTCACTGAGTGGCACCCCTCCTCACCCAGCCCCAAATCCAATTGACATCTGCCATCTATTGATACCCCATTTTTCATTCTACTCCCATCCATGCTATCACCAGCATCCAGTGGAACACCTCCCTGACAGTGGCCAGCAACAACTGTTCTTTTATATTCTCAGCCAGCCACCATCTGAACTCAGTATCACAATGGTGATATAGGAAATACACATAGTGGGCATGTATTTCCTATATCACAGTTGTGATACTGAGTTCTGACAGCAGCCAGCTGAGGAGGTGTGAGGAGGGTTGTTGCTGGCTATGATTTTTGTATGCACTTCATTGACACTGATAGGGTGTCCCAGTGCCACCAGCACATCACCAGGGGAGGGTGTTTGTGGTGGTGGGGGGGTTGTACTATTATTCATCAAATAAACTGACATCAGTATTGGGATGTGTGGGATTGGAGTAATTTTCTGACACCACAGTGGGCACTGAATTTTAGAATCTGTGAGTGGGGGAGTATTTTCTGACACTGGTGTGGGCTCACAGTGTTGGAATCTGCGAGCGATGCAGTAATTTGCTAATAGTGGTGTGGACTCTCAGTGCTGAAATCTGTGGGTGGGGGAGTAATTTTCTTACACTGGGAAGGGCTGTCAGTGTCAGAATCTGTTTGTAGGGGAGTAATTTTCAGACACAGGAGTGGGTTCTCAGTGTCGCACTCAGTGGTAGGTGGGTATCATTTTGTGACACAAGGGTGGGTTCCTGGTATACTGGCAACAGGTTGAGTTCTGCTGCTGGTTTGAAGTAAAAAAAGTTTGAAATGCAATTGGCAACAAAGATGGGTTCCTTCACCACATTTATAACAGGAGGTGTTTTTTTTTAAAATGCATATAACTTTTCTTTTATTTCAAAATATTTTGTTCCCCAAAAGCCAAAATCACCACCTTTCAACCTGGATCTATTGAACCTGAGAGTTTCAGATTTCAAATCTTCACCAGTTTGTAGCTATTGTGAGCAAGAAAAGCATCATACAAAATTTATTTTGGGGTTTTGTATACTCCCTAAGCATAAAACTACTAAACCGAGTATTACCAAATTTAGGAAGCTTGAGCATCCTGGCACAAATGGTGTGCAGTTCTAAGCTGCCAAAAATAGGTTTCAAGTAAGCAATATGATGCAACAGAGTGCAGGGTGCTGGGAGATACACACACAGGGGTGTAGTGAGGCCCAATGCCACAGGCGGGGGACCTTGCAGACTCTGGAAGTGTGGGAATCCCCAGCACCACATGCTTTGGAAGGTCTTATTGCACTTAGAAAATAAATGTGCTTTAACATCAGTTTTGTAGTAATATAATAAAAAAAGAGTATTTTAAAATATTTAAAAAATGTTATATGTAAAATAGTTCTAATACAGGGACAGTGTCAGCTCTTACACATTTTGAGGGCTCTGTTGGCTGATGAACATATGACTTTTGAATGCTGTCAGCCAGTCAGGTTTCAGGATTTTTCTAACCCATTTTCTAACATAAAAGTGCCTACTCAAGCTAACTATAGTGGACCTACCGTGCCACCGAAAATGTTAATTTATAATATTACTGTGATTAGTAAACCTACAGATGATGTTAAAGTGTTTAAGTAGTCAACCAAGTACAGAAACTGGAATATTATATTTTAAGTAGTATCAGATATTATCTATATATCATCCATCACGTCAGACTCTGGACGTTTACAATACACAATAAATAACATAGGGAAGACAGAGAAACAAATAACATATATATAATTAATAAATACATCCTAAAAAATCATCAGGATAGCAGTAATACTATAAATACTTTCATTATTCAGGGTAGATCAGACAAAAATTATGACATTTAAGTCAAGATTTAAAAGATATCAGCAAAGTGGCATCTCTAAGGTCCCAAGGCAGAGAGTTTCACAGGGCCAAGGCTGCTGTAACAAACACCCAGTCCCCAGATTATTTAAACTTGGATACCAGGACCTCAGTATGGCCCTGCTCAGCAGACTGGAGAGGGCCAAGAACTGTAGTAGTAGTTTTTATTTGTTCAACAAAAAGTTAATACATTACAAAACAAATACCATAAATAGTAGACATAAACATTGCATCAACATTTCATAAATACAGCTGGGTAGAAAAAAACCTCCTAATCTATATTTTGGTATATGTTTTTCCTCAAAATAAGAAAGAGAAGTTAAAGGCAGAGGCCTTAGTAAAGTCCTAGTATTGAATGAAAACAGGCTAAAATTACCCCATAATCTCTTAATGGCAAAAAGAAAAAACACACAAGGACTAAAAAGACCAAAAAAGACTAAATTATCCTACACTCCCTCTTATTTTAAGAGAGGCTGGAAGAGAAGAGGGCTTCAAAAATTGGCAAAAGGATTATGAACAGATGTTCACTACAAAATTTATGAAAGGATGCCTGATTCTCTATGATCCAGCCAAACTTGTAGAGGTTTACAATCTGTGTTCTCAAAGAAGTTGAAGCTAAGAAAAGTTATAAAACTCTAGAAAATGGACTATATCTTTATCCTTTCACTAATACAATTTTATTAAGCAATAAGGCATGATCAGGGATTAGATTGACAGTCTATTAATCACCCCTTAGGGGTGTAATGTGGCACAAGGTGCAGCTGAGTGCCATATTGCCCCTGGGGGTGATTAACTAATGTTAATCTAACTCTTGGGAATACCTTATTGCTATTGTAAAAAAATATTCCAAAAGAAAAGTGTTAAAAGTATACTTTTTGAATGTTTTCCTCATTTAGAGGGAGCTTTTTAATAAAACAGTTCTTCCACCAACAGTTTAAGAATGCTTGTTCAAAATCAGAATGCATCATTCCAGTCATTAAGCAGTGCTAAAGGATGGAATGCTGACAGGAAGAATCCATGTGCCATGGTAATCAGGCTGTACATGATAGTGTAACAGGGACTAATGTAAGGCTATTGGAATCCTAACAGACAATCAGATTGCAGCATTTCTGAGACCATTTTTATAATTAACATTGCATCATAAATCAGCAAACTAAATGAAGCTTCTTATTTATGGCTTTTAAGGAATTCACTATATTTTCTATTGTTGCACAGTCCTTTGAGTTAATTTGTTTTAAAGCTAACTATGCAGGTGATAACCATACCTTTGATAGTAGAGACAAGAAATATATATATATGTCTGTATTTCTTAAATTTTGGGCAGACAAAAGGCAAATGTGACAGATTCTCTGAAAAACTGAGAGTACAGCCACACTAAGGGAAAGGAAAAGGGAAATTATTTTTACCAGGAAAAGCACTCTAAACTGGAGCTTGTTTACAGGCATGACCTGGGATACAATGAAGTTACGTGACTGGCTCAGGGTCATACAGTATGCAAGTGGGGGCTGATGGGATTCAAACCCATGTCTCCAGGTTTGTAGCTCAGTGCCCTTAACCACTGTGCTATACTGTCTCCAATAGGGATTGTCTGCATCCAAAATTCCATAACATATTTTCATATTACTTTAATAAATTTAGAAATGGAAGCATGTAAATAATTTCCTATCATATGGAGACACTAAATGAGTGAGACACAGTTCTATGGTAATATTTAATTTTATTATTTGAAAGACAGTTGCATACGTTTTGTGTACTACTATCAGCCAAGGTACTTTGGGTTTTATGGGGGTCTATTCTTTAAAAAACATTTTCCCTCATTAGTATTATTGACTCAATTGAGAGACTGTCCCACATATAACCAAACCCCAGTTTATCAAGGTGTGTCTTAATGATTGTAAGCCATAAAAGTTTAAAGTTATTCTTGGCATAAATATACATTTCATCCATGCATAATTTAATAAATTTGTAATCGTGCATTCTAGAAATTTTAAGCCAATAATTTAACATTCTCCTTATGACCAGAGATGACACAGATGGTTTGGCCAATTCCACTCTGACAATATAATTTGGGGTAGTTATTTTTGTAAATGGTATTTAATACTCTCTATAATCTCTGTAATCTTTGAAAATCATATGTGCCCCAAATTTCTTCCCCAAAGGGGAGTTTATTTTTTAACTTGGTATTTGAGGCTGTTATAACCCCAGTAATACGATTTATACCATTCTTTTTATTAAATATAAGCAATACTCCAAGCAACTGCTTTGATGCGAGAACATATTTTCCATATACACTCTCCAGTTGCTATTATGAGAAACACAGAGGCTTAAAAATCATAAAACCTGGACCTGTTCAAGCTTTGTTTTATTTAAGAATACTGAGAATGTGTGTGCGCTATGTTTTCCCATAATCATTGCTTGAGTTTTTTTCAGATTTATCTCTAATTCTGATTCCATACAGGTGTGGATTTTATCTAATTCCCTTTGTATTCTACTTCTGGATAGTGAAAATAAGATGATGTCATTTGCATAAACTAAACATACAATTTTTTAATTAAATACTTTAGGATTATGGTACTCGCTATCACTGAGCTCAGTCAAAATTTACTTGATAAACAGATTGCAAAGGGTGGGTGCTAATATGCAGCCCTGCTTAACACCAAGGTTGAGCTTGATTTTTTGGGATAGCTTGCCCTTCAAAGAGTATCTAACCTGGGTCCAGGTAAAGTATCAGAATATAATCTGATCACTTCTATCTGAGAGACAAGAGCCACAGCAGAAGTCTTTGAGTGCATTTTTGTTTTTTCTTCTTGCAAGCTGTTAGTGTCTCTCTTATTCCAAATTAGAGGAGTAGCTGCTGAAAAATACAGTTTTATGCTTTCATACTATTTTTATCTGCTATGCCATTTTCCTGGTGACTTTTTATAGCACTGAGTTTGTGGAGCCATTGTTGCTATACCACACCTGGTGAGTTTTTGTTGCTTTATTTTTCAGCTTATCCATTAAACACTGAGGCAGTGGGTCCTAAGACTGCAAGAAAGAACAAAAACTGGGGATCAGAGGAAGCTGTGGTGATATGGAGGAGCTATGGAGCTATGGAGTGTGGAAGGGAAGGCAAGAGGAAGGAGAGAGGAAGGAAGGGAGGGAGGAAGAAGGAAGGAAGGAAGGAAGGAAGGAAGGAAGGAAGGAAGGAAGGAAGGAGTGGTACAGAGGATGGAGGAAGCTATAAGTCCTGGCACATGACCAATTGATAGATGACTGTAGAGACAGCAGTCCAGAAACCAGTGGACCAAAATTGGTTGAGAACTGCAGCTACATTAGAAGGCTAAAAAAGAGCTGAGGAGTTAGTTAGCTTAAGGGAATCCCCAGGCAGCTGATAGTATATGAAGTAGGATATTCTATTCAGCATAAGCAAAATTCATTTTGAAACTCTGAAAAAAGTACACAGTTTATGATTAAAAGTACTTGTATGTTTGGAAATTAGGAATACAGGAGAAATATTGTGAGCTTCTTAGAATGAAACAGAGGGTATACAGATATGTTGGAGGGTGTTTAATTTCTCAGTGTAACCACTACGTCAGATTTGCAACAGAGCGCATAGTGGAGGTAACCATAAGGATGATGGCGGTGTTAAGGTTCTGTTATTGGGAGACTCGATGATTAGGGGTATCCAGTGGGAGGGACAGGGGGGTGGATGCCATAGCCAGGTGAAGGTAGTGAGTATCCCTGGGCTGACAGTGCACAGAGCAAAGTTCATGATGTACGAACTGGTTAGGGAATGTGGAGGGAAACCAGATTTCCTGGTGCATTTGGGAACTAATGATCTAGAGGAAAATAGTGTTTTGGAAATCCATGCAAGGTTCCAAGAACTTGCCAGAGTCTGTCAGGATAATGGATGCAACATTTCCTTTTCAGAGATATTGCCAGTACCAAAGGCCTCAGTGGGAAAAAAATGAAGATCAAAGAGGTTAATGACTGGCTCAGAAAGTGGGATGAAGAGAGAGGGTTGGGGTTGTTAGGGAACTGGAAAGGAGTTTGGGAGGATAAGAGACTGTATGCCAAGGACAGGCTTCATCTTGCCCCATTAGGGAAGGAAGTCCTTAAACAGGGGGTGGCTGACTACATTCAACAAAGGTGGGGTTTAAACTTGTGAGAGGGGAGGGATAAGGGAGAGGCTGACCAGAAGCCCTCTCCTCCAGATGAGGGGAGTAGCCTTCAAACCCAAGGGGGGGAGGAGGTTTCAGGAGGATCAGAGAAAGGATGGAAGTATAAGGAACCTGGGTGGGGTTCGACAAAGGGGATCGGGGATAAGGGGTGGAGGGTGGTGTTAGTAAATGCCAGGAGCTTGGAAAACAAGTTGCCAGAGTTCCAGGCCATGCTGTTCAGGGGGGTGGATGTGGCGGCGGTCACGGAAACATGGGCCAACAAAAACCATGACTGGGACCTAAACATGCGGGGGTACACTATGCTTAGGAAGGATAGAAAGGAGGGCAGAGGGGGTGGAGTGGCTATGTTCATTAGAGATGACATAGAAATTGCTAGGGTAGAAGAGGCAGAGGGAAATGCAGAGGCCTTATGGGTCACCTTACGAATCCCAGCAGGAGGTAAGGTCAAGCTGGGTGTAGTATATAGGCCCCCTGGGATGGGAGATGTTCTGGAGGATGGTTTGCTGGACAACATCATTGCCCAGTGTGGACCAAAAGGGGAAGGAGTGGTGTTGATGGGGGACCTTAATATGCCAGGTACAAACTGGGGAACCATGTCCTCTAAGGTGGCCAAGGAGCAGAGGATGCAGGATGGCTTCCAAGATGTGTTCTTAACACAGCATGTGATGGAGCCCACAAGGGAGGGGCATGTCCTGGACATGGTTCTGGCAGATGGGGATCTGGTAAGAGACCTGGTTGTAGAGGATCCCCTGACTGGGAGCGACCACAATACTGTCTGGTTTCAAATAAGCATGGGGGAGGGGGGAAGATCTAGGACACTGGCAGTGGACCTCAGGGGGGCAGACTTTGTGGGCATGGAAAATATTCACAAGGATCACTTGAAGGGGATTACATCAATGACAAATGTGGAAAAGAGATGGGAGGTCATACAACAGGGACTTCATGAGGCAGTCAGGACCTGCGCTAAGGTGAAACATAAGGGAGCAAGGTCACATAAACCATGCTGGTGGTCCAGTGAGGTTCAGGTAGTGGTCAGAGAAAAGAAGGCAGCCTACAAAAAATATAAAACAACAAGAGGGGACAGGGAAAAGGAAATGTACCATCTTGCATCTAGAAAAGTAGCCCGGATGGTGAGGGGGGCAAAGTCCAGTAAAGAGCAGCGGCTGGCACAGGGGATACATGGAGGAGAAAAGGGTTCTTCTGGTACATTGGGGAGTGGAGAAAAACTAAGCGCCATCTCGGCAGATTGAGATCAGAAGGAGGGTGAGTGGAAGAGGCGAGGGACCAGGCAGAGGTATTAAACGAGTACTTCACCTCTGAGTTCACAAGGGAGGGGGATGGGATATCTGCAAAGCAAGGCATGATGGGGATAGAAGCGGTAGTGAGTAGGACCAGGGGAGCAACAAAAATGGAGCAAGAGGGAGGGAGAGGTAGCCCAGGGGTGTCACATCAGGATAAGGATAAAAAGGCCAGTAAGGTGGAGGGTATGGATGATGCTGTCTCCACTGAAAGGGTGTGGTTAGCTCTCAAGGCCCTAAAGAAAGATAAATCTCCTGGGCTGGATGGCATTCATCTGAGAGTACTATGGGAATTGGCGGACATACTGGCTGCACCCCTGGCGGAGCCCTTCAACTGGTCACTTGAGACAGGAGGTACCTAGGATTGCCATAGGAGGCACATGTGATGCCAATCCAAAAGGGGTTGAGGAAGTACCGATAACTATAGACCCATCAGCTTGACCTGTGGTGGGAAAATTAATGGAGAGTATACTAAAGGAACGATTGGGGGTGTACTTGGAGGAGGTGGGAGGTCTGGATAGTCGGCAACATGGGTTTGTGCCAGGTAGATCATGTCAAACCAATCTTGTGGACTTCTATGAATGGGCAACATCAGAACTGGACAGGGGAAAGCCTGTGGATGTATTATTCTTGGACTTCAGCAAGGCATTTTACTCTGTCCCCCACAATGGTCTGGTGGGAGTAGGCCCTTTGATGGTCAGATGGACTGAAAACTGGCTAGCTGGATGCTCCCAGAGAGTAGTGGTAGGTGGGGAGCTCTCGAACCCTAGATAGGTTGGTAGTGGGGTACCGCAGGGCTCGGCCTTGGGTCCGATCCTGTTTAATGCATACATACCAGACATCAGGGAGGGTATAGGGTGTGAAATGAGTCTCTTCGTTGATGACTCCAAGATGGGAGCAGTAGTTTTATTTATTTATTTATTATTTATTTCATTTTTGTTAACTGGGTAGGTGCACTAGCCATAAAATGACTATCTTCAGGCATGACCCGGGAGAGTACAACAAAAAGAGAACAGTTGAACAGCAACATGGATACAATAATACAAATAGAGGAACAGTACAGCAGTGCTACAAAAATACAATGGGTAGAAACAACAAAAAATAATGGCAAGTATTATACAGATAATGGCAGTAAGATATATAATAAGTGCAAAAACCATGGACCTGACCTGTGGAGTGAAAGGTTTAATAAAATAGTAAGGTTATATAGAGAGAAATGTGAGGAATGTTCAAACATAACAAGAAAGACTGACAGAAGGAAGGTCAGGGGTGGTAATTGTCAAAACAACAGTGGATGGTCAGCAACAAGGTTTGAGAAGGAAGAGAGCTAGTAGTCAAGAAGTTATTTACAAAGAGAAGTAAAAATATGGGGAGGGGAAGAGCAGACAGTCTTGGAGCTGGATTAGAGCAGGGGTGACATTACTGGTAAGTCTCAGGAGCTTCAGATTGGGTCAAAGCATGTACAAGCATCAGCTAAGGATAGATAACTACGATATTCACTTTTAAATCCAAAGTGAGACTGAGACAGCCAGAGGTTGAGTAGAAGAGCATTCCATAGCCTGGGAGCAGAGAATTGGAAGGCCCCTGTGCCTTTAGTCATCCTACATCTCGGAACATAGAGCAAGGATTTGTCAGCTGATCGCAGGCCATGGAAGGATGGTTGAGGGACCAGCAACGCCGCCAGCTGGGATGGGTTTTTTTCCCAGATGATCGAGTCCATTAGTGATCCAAGGTAGTATTGTCTACTGGAAGAGGGTGAGAGCTAATTCAGATCCTTATAAAGAAGGCTGTGATGTTTGAGTAGAGGCGACGAAGAGGCAAATTGGCATATATTGTTATAAGTTACATCCCATTTTAGTAGAGAGGTTTTATGGGCAGAGGTAAGAATAGAGGCACCATAAGTGAGGTTTGGGAGCAGAATACCTTGGGCAATTGCTAATTTGGCCGAGGGTGTAAGCATGTAGCTCATTTTGTAAGCTACTCCCAGTTTTGAGTTTACAGCTTTGCACAAGGACTGAATGTGAAGATTAAAATCCAGGGACTGGTCCAGTAGGATCCCAAGGTACTTGAAGGAAGTAACATTTTCAAGTGGAAATCCTCCTGGGTGGAGAACCTCCAGCAAACTAGAACAGGCGTTAATCTTCAGTGCAGAACCTAGGAGCATGGCTTTCGCTTTCTTTTCATTTAGTACAAGCTTACAGTCTAGTAGCCAGTCTAAGACTTTATTGAAGTCTGAAGTAAGTGATGTGTTTTTGCAGGCAATACTAGAAGAACTAGTATAGATGATCAGGTCATCAGCATAGAGAATAGCTGAGCAGGATTGGGCCTCAGCTGCATTGTTGATAAAAATTGAGAACAGAAGGGGCCCAAGGATAGAGCACTGGGGAACCCCCAAGGTTGATAGTAGACGTGTTGGACAGGGAGGAGTTAAATTTGACAGCTTGCAACCTGTTTGACAGGTAGCTACAGAACCAGTCCACAACAGGGGTAGAGAAATGGAATTTATGGAGAGTGGAGAGAAGCAGAGAATGGTCTACAAGGTCAAAAGCCTTAGTGAGGTCAATGAAGATGGCACCTGTGAGTTTTCCAGAATCAATATTAGACAGAATATCAGTAGTTAGTTGAAGAAGAGCCGTGGTGGTGCTATGACCTTTTCTGAAACCATGCTGGGTGTCAGAGAGGAGATTGTAGCGTGTAACGTAGTCAATGGTCTGTGATACAACTATTTCCTCTAGGATCTTGCCAAGGACAGAGAGAATTGCTATAGGTCTGTAATTGGCCATGTCCTTTGGGTCACCTTTTTTAAAGACAGGCGTTACTCTTGCAGATTTCCATAGGTCCAGCACAGTGCTATGGATAAGGGATAAAGTGTAGATTCTGGCAATCGGAGAGGCAATGAGTGGAGTAGCCAGCTTAAGAAGATGAGGTTCCAGTAAGTCAGAACCAGAGCTGGTATTGGCAGATATGGATCTCAGTAATTTCAGAACTTCCACTCTTGATATAGCCTTGAAATAGAATGGTGGCACTTGAGGAGCATCATACGATAGGGCAGTATGGTTGTCTGATGGTAGTGTGGTAGGTAGATTGGAGTGCGATCCACTAGGTTGTAAAGCCAAGGTATAGTGTGACAGTTCAGAGAAAAGATTGTTAAAACTGTTTGAGATGGTCCTAGAGTCATTACAATGTGCCCCATTTATGATCATTTCATCAGGAGTGACCGACTGCGAGGTACCCAGAAATGTTTTGACATGGGTCCAGAATTTCCTCGGGTCGCAGGCTGAGCTTTGCAGAAGGTCCTTGCAGTATTTGCTTTTAGCAGCTCTAACTTGTCTCTTACATCTGTACCTTAGTTCACAATAGACAATAAGATCTGACTGTAGGCCAGTTTGTTTTAGCGAATCCAGAGCTTGTCCCTCTGGCACAGATTAGCAAGGAGGTCTTTATGCAGCCACCTCATCTGTTTTCCTCTGACCCTCCTAGTAGTCTTGGGGGCATGTTTATATTGAATGGTAAGAAATTCATTTATGAATATCTGTAGAGCAACCTCCACATCCTTTGTTTGATAGATACCTGCCCAGTCGATATTGGAGACATCATGGAGAAATGCATCCTGGTCAATATGAGCTAGATTTGTAAACTAGTTGAGGTGGAAGAGGGGAGGTTGGCCCTGCAAGGGGACCTGGACACCCTGGAAAGCTGGGTTCACACATAGAAATTAAATTTCAATATCACCAAGTGCAAGGTGTTACATCTTGGGCGGGGAAACCCTAAACACAGGTACACCCTGGGAGGGGAGGCACTGGAGGCCTCAACAGGGGAAAAAGACCTAGGGGTCATGGTGGATGCATGTATGAATAACTCTGAGCAGTGCAGGAGAGTGGCTAGCAAGGCAAACAGGATGTTGGGATGCATCGTAAGGGGGATCACCTCTAGGAGCAGGGAAGTGATTCTGCCACCGTACAATGAACTGGTTAGACCACACCTTGAGTACTGTGTACAGTACTGGAGACCACACTTGAAGAGGGACATGCAGCTCCTGGAGAGGGTACAGAGGAGGGAAACTAAGATGATACAAGGACTAGGGGATTTGACGTATGAGGACAGACTTGAGGAGCCCTGCCTGTTTTCACTGGAGGAGAGGAGAGACAGGGGGGACATGATTGAGGTCTCTCAAGTACCTCGGAAATAAATAGGGTAAACATGGAGGGATCTTAGACTAAAGCAGGGAGGTATCACCAGAGGGCATGGTTTGAAGTTGGAAGGTGGAAGGGTGAGGGGGGAAAAGAGGAGGAGGTTTTTCACTGAGAGGGTGGTGGACCCTTGGAATGTGCTGCCTGGTGAGCTGGTTCAGAGATCCACAGTGGAGGGCTTCAAGAGAGGGTGGGACAGACACAGAAAGTGGATGTATCAGATGACAGCCTGGCCCAGGGGGGTGGGGATGGATGATAGGGGTTTCTGGAACACAAGGGGGGGGAGGGCCTCGGCACCCAACTAGGGATCTGAGGTTCGAGCAGACTCTATAGACTGTAAGGCCTAATCTGCTGGCAATTAGTATGTTAGTATATATGTTTTCTTGTTTTTAGCTTTTTTTTTTGTTCTTTTTGTTATTGACTTATAGAAACAGCAGTGGATTTTGTGTAGGAAAGTTTTAAAAATGTTTAAATTTTCTTCTGAGTCAGTCAGCTGAGACATCTCATTACATAAGGGAGCATGCTGGGGACACTCTCTTACATTGTTCCTCACACCGACCATTGGGTGCTCTCAGCATTTAAGATGATGATATTCTGTCAGCTGGCATTGAGACTCCAACCTGAAAGCTATGAGAGTGCTTCTGCTTTAGCCTGACTGATAACATCACATCAGAAGTAAAGTAATCCATGTGAGAACATGCAGATCGAGTGCCTTCAGCTGAGCTTTTCAAGTTCTTGAGATTTGTTATCTCGAATGCAGCTAAATCATCTGCCAAGCCAGGCATTTTTTAAATCTAGCAAACAAGAGAAATGGAGTAAGTAGTAGTCTTTCTTAAATGCAGTCTTGCATTTTTACTTTAAATATGATTTGTACTCATCACATGTTTTATACCTTTTATGAAAGTGTCTTTTTAAAAAAAATATTGATAAAGCTCTCTAGCAGTGATATTGGTTATGGTGGGTAAATGAGATCTGTTTATTTAGCAGTATCCATTGAAATATCTCTTCAGGTTGACTTTGTATCCAAAAGAAGTACTGACCTATTATCTCCAGCTTGCTTTTTCTAGGGAGGACATCCCCCTTGAGGTCTGCACCAAAAGTTGTTTTGGAGTGAAAAACAGAATTCCAAAGCAAGGCCTACTCTGTGAAACAGCTCTTGAGAAAAACTCTTCTAGTTAAGTGAAGCTGAGTGTCGCATATTTGCACAGCAAAAAAGAGATAAGTGGCATTTTAAAGGTTTAATTGAATAAGCCACATTGAGTTAGATATGCTTGTTTTAATAACTGCAGCTTTTTGGAAGAACACTTGAACTCTTGAGGCTGCTGAGATACATTATACAGGAGATTACTTCAGTCAATTTTTCATTGTCTGATTATAACTATCATAGTTATTTAGGTAATGTGTGTGCGCTGTAAGTAAAATTTGGTAGGTTTTTATTGGAATTGTAGTACAATTATGTATACAGAAGTGGTAGCCTTATATAAAAAAATAACTCAGTCAAAGAGAAAAAAAAACAGATTACTCTGCCCATGGAGAGCAATGCCACCAATGTAAAAACTTCCATACCAGCTATTAAGCCTACTACAGTCAGAACAACAATGAAAACTGAAAATATTTCTGTTATGCATATCTCCCCAGAATGTAGTTGCTCCCATGAATTTAAAGTTAATGCCTAAAGATGGTCATGTTACCTCTCCAGATGACCAACAAAAAGGCTTAAACTCAGAACATGAAATATCTAGTGGAAGAAATTGTGAAACAGGAACAATGGCAGTTGGTGTCATAAGTGCTAAGATGGCAGATAAAGGGGATAACAAGAAAGGGAGAAACATTTTAAAAATAACCCTATAAATCTGGATCCTCTACAAGAAGCTATCAGTACTTTTTTGATATACTGGATGTGAATAGTGGGAAAGGTGATTCAATGTGCATAAAAAAACAGTACAATTAATGCACAATCAAAAAAGTACAAGCAAAAGTGTATGAAATAGGACTTCAATAGGTTGTTGATTTGATTAGTCTTTCTTCCTGCCCATTAGCTTTTGAAGATAGTTCACAAAATATAACTAAAAATAGATTAGATCTTTGTTTCCATTTAAGTACTGAATCAGAATTGAACACCTTTCTTAAACAAGCAGAAAATGAGGTCCTACAAGAAGCATCAGGTAATAAGCTGATACAGGATGCTGGCATATTGAGTAATTCTGGTCCTGGTTTTTCCCGCTTATTTAACATTTTGTGGAATACTGGGAGAAATTAAAGTAGAACATCTATGACTGACCCATTGGCATTTAATAATTCAAATCCTAAGAATGTTTCCATACATGGAAAACAGACCATGTTCATTGAAAGCATTTTGAATATAAGAAAAGTCACGATTTGTCCAGTCGTGCAATTTTAAAAATGTCACATTTGATCTGGCCTTGGAAATATCTCTTATTGATTGATATTACCTTGACCTAACACCTAATGTTGATTTGGCCTTGGATTTTGTTGCATAATCAACTTCTCTCCATTCAGGAAAATGTTTTTCCTATGCGCACAAGGAGAGTGAGGGGTTCCCCTAATAAATGGATTTCTGAAACTGTAAAGATAATGATAAAATAAAGGAAACTAGCTTGGGCTGATTTTAAGTCCTCTCCTTCTGTTAATTTGTTGTCCCAATATAGACAAGTTAGAAATAGAGTTACATTGATGGTCAAAGCTGCCAAAACTGAGTACTACAAAAGAAAAATTTGGAAACTGACTGGACTGATTCACATCATTTTTTGGGACAATGTCAAGTCTTTGATTGCCGCTAAAGACAAAGAAGCAATTTGATTTCTGAAGGTTAATGATAAAGAGATAACAGACCTTTTTGAAATTGCCAATTCCCTTAAAAATGCCCTGATTATAGTTTGTTCACCTTTCATGTGAACACTGTCTCTCTTCTTCTGAGGTAAACCTTTCCTATAATTGGCCTGATGTTTACTTCAAGTAAATCATTACTAGTGAGTCCTTAAAGTACTTTCCTCTATTCCTAAGAACAGCTCTGATTGTGTGGCAGGGTTGGACATTCATTTTCTTAAATTAGCGTCTCCTTATATTGCCTCTCCTTTGTGTGTGATATTTAATTTGGTATCTAGTAAAGACTGTGGCAGCATAAACATGCAGTCTAAAACCATACAGGTAAAACAACGTGCACAATTTTGGAGTATGTTTATGTATATATTAGTGTGTTTTTTTCACCATGCCAATTTTGTGGTGTCTGCGTGGTGCGCTTATTGCCCTTGTGGTTTTTGACTGCACATTTATTGACCCATTTAATATATAATTTATTTCTCAGCAATCTCCTTCTGCTTGGAAGTGTGCTAGGATTGTGCCTGTGCCTAAGAAAATCCATGCTGTTTTTGTTGAAGATTTTTATCCTATATCAATCTTGAATTCTATTAGTAAACTTTTAGAAAAAAATTGTAGCTGAACATATTAATAATTATTTGGAAAAATATAATATTCTTTGTCCACAGCAGCATGTATTTAGAAAGAGTTTTGGCACTGGGACTGCCCAGGTCAGGTTCATGAACTCGGTCCTGAGTGGTATGGATGATGGCTTCCTTACTGGGGCTGTGTTCATGGATCTGACCAAGGTCTTTGATCTTATTGATCACAAATTGCTTTGTATAAAGTTAACATTTTGGGGCTTTTCATCTAACATCATTTCTTGGGTTAAAGATTATTTAATGGATTATTGCCATTGTGTTTGGGGTTTCCTCTGTGTTATCTAATGTTAGTAAAGTTGATAGGGTGTACCTGAGGGATCAATTTAAGGGCAACTTATGTTTACCCTGGTTGTTAACTCCCTTCCATCTGTAATTATGAATTGTCATTCATTACTTTATGCTGATGATTTTATTCTTTTTTCTTCAGCTACGGGATTCTCCAAGTTGGCTGAAGATCTTCAGACTGATTCGTTTACTGTTCATAATTGGTTTTCTAAAAATGTTCTTATTCTTAACTCAAAGAAAGCTAAATCTATGATGTTTGGGTCATGTTTCTTGCTAAATAACTGTCCTGGTCCTGAGCTTTATGACAATCAAGGTAATTTAATCAAGCAAGTATCTCAACTACTTGGGAGTTATTTTATATCCTTTGCTTATCCTTTCTGATCATGTCAAGCATGTTTGACATAATATTAATCAAACAATTAGAGTTCTGAACAAGCTGAAAAGTTTCTTTTCTTTCGATTCCCACAAAGCAATTGCTGTTGGTTCACTGCTACCTCATTTTGATTATACAAACATAGAAACATAGAAGCTGACAGTAGATAAGGACTGCAAGGCCCATCCAGTCTGCCTGTTTTTCTACCTTATGAATGTGCCATAGGTCTTTACTCTGACAATGGCCTATTTATTCATACTCATCTGTATTGCTCCCGTATGCCTATCCCTTGCCTGTTTGAAGCCCTGCACTATATTCATATCCACCACTTCCTGAGGTAGGCAATTTCGTGCACCCACCACCCTTTCTGTGAATAAGAAATTCCTCACATTACCCCTTAATTGGCTTCCCTCTAATCTCATGCTGTGTCCTTTTGTCCTGCTATTTTTCTTGTATTTAAACATATTAGACTCTTTCACTTTGTTAATGCCCTTAAGATATTTGAATGTTTCGATCATATCACCTCTCTCCCTCCTTTGCTGTAGGGTATATATTTTGAGCTCTGTTAATCTGTCCTCATATGTTTTCTGATGCAGTCCCTGCACCATTTTGATTGCCCTTCTCTGGACTGCCTCCATTTTGTTAATGTCCTCATGCAGGTGCAGTCTCCAGTGCTGCATGCAGTACTCCAGATGGGGCCTAACCAGTGTCTTGTAAAGAGGGATTATTACCTCCTTCTTATGACTTGTGATATCGCTACTAATTCACATGAAGATCCCTCTAGCCTTACCTATTGCTTTAGTGGTCTACCTGGATGATTTCAGGTCATGTGTGACAATGATGCCCAAGTCTATTTCTTCCCTTGTGATTGCCAGCAACTCCCCTCCCAACCTACAGGTAGCTTCAGGGTTTCTCTTCCCTATGTGCATGATCTTGAACTTCTTTGCGTTAAACCCCAGTTGCCACTCTTCAGACCATTTTGCCAGTTTTTCCAGATCTCTTCTCATTCTGCCCACCCCATCTGAATTACTTACTCTGTTGCAGATCTTGGTGTCATCTGCCAACAGGCAAACCTTACCCTCCAGTCCATCTGTAATGTCACTGATGAAGATATTGAAGAGGACTGGCTCCAGGACTGATCCCTGAGGTACCCCACTTGTGACTTACATCTCTTCTGACTGTATACCATTTACTACCACTCTCTGTTTTCTACCTGCCAACCAGTTTGCCACCCAGTTGACCAACTTCTGACCCACCCTGAGCATACCTAGCTTATTAATCAATCTTCTATGTGGAACAGTATTGGAGGCTTTGCTGAAGTCAAGTTAGGAGACATTAGTTGCACCCCCTTGGTCCACCACTCTGGTTACCCAGTCAAAGAAATCTATGAGATTAGTTTGACAGCACCTTCCTGTTGTAAACCCATACTGTCTTGTATCCTGAGCTCCTATGGATTCCAGGTGTTGCACTATCCTTTCCTTCAGGAGTGCCTCCATAATCTTGCCCACTACTAAGGTAAGACTGACTGGTCTGTAGTTCCCTGCCTCCTCCCTGCTGCCACTCTTGTGGATCAGGATCACATGAGCTGTTCTCCAGTCTTCTAGGGCCACTCCTGTACTCAGAGACTCACTAAACAGTTCTGCTAATGGCTCCACTAGTTCCATCCTTAGCTCCTTTAGTACCATGGGATGTATGCCACCAGGTCCCATTGCCTTGTCCACCCTGAGCTTAGCAAGCTCTTATAGGACCCTTTCTTTTGTGAAGGGACCTGTGCACACCTCTGTCCCCCCGTGTCCATGGTGCTGAACTGTGGGCCCTGCCCTACCTTCTTCTCAGTAAATACTGAGCAGAAGTATCTATTTAGGATAGATGCTTTTCCTTGGTCCTCCTCCACACACTCCCCCTTATCCCATTTGATCTTAGCAATACCCCCTCTGGACTGTCTCCTTTCACTAATGTATCTATAGAAAGTCTTGTGCCTGTCTTTCACTGTTCATGCTAGTGTTTACTCGGTTTGGACCTTTGTCTGCCTTACTGCCTTCCCTGCTTCCTTTATGGAAGTTTGGTATGCCTCCCTATCTTCATCCTGCTGTGTTCCCTTATATTTCCTGAAGGCCAACCTTTTGGCTCTGACCTTTTCTGCTACTGTTTTTGAGAACCAAAGAGGTTTCCTACTTCTTTTGCTCTTGCTTTTCTTTCTAACACAATGGTATGTTGCTTCAAGTATTGCATCCTTAATGCTTGCCCACTTTGCCTGTACCCCATCACTTGTATTTCTTCTTGCCAGAACTAGTTTAACTCTGTTGGCCATCTTACCAAAGTCAGCTCCTCTGAAATCTCACATGTTTGCCTTGGAATGGGATGATTTAGTTCTAATGCCAAATTGAACCATACTATGTGATGGTCACTGCCCCCCCCATGACCTTCTACCTGGAGATCTGTGATCCTTTCATTTTTAGTCAGTACTAGATCCAGGAGAGTCTCTTGTGGGTTGTTGTACCAATTGTTTCAAGCCCTCCCCTTGCAGGGAATCCACTATGTGCCTAGTTCTGGCAGATCTTCCCGCTGGCATTGGCCAATCTGTATCTGGCATGTTGAAGTCTCCTATTAGCAGAAACTCCCCTTTAGCTGTCATGTTTTGTATATCTTTTAACAGTAATGCATATATGTCCTCCCTCTGGTCTGGAGGCCTGTAGACAACCCGAGTTCATATGGCTGTCCCATTTCCTGTTTCCAGGGTGACCCACAGTTCTTCTGGTTTCTTATGTGTATTCTGAATTTCTGTAGCTTTAATATTTCATTGACATAAAGGGCCACTCCACCCCCCCTTTTCACCTAGGTCTGTTCTGAACAGTACATAGCTGGGTACAGTAGTCTACCAAGTGTGGTTACTGGTGAACCATGTCACACTAATGGCTACTATGTCTAGTTTAGCCTCTGTCATTGTTGCCTCCAGGTCTGAGATCTTGTTTCCCAGACTGTGGCCATTTGTGTACATGATTTTCCATTGGCCAGATTTTGGTGCGTTAGTTGTGGGGTGAGGTCCGGCTTTTTCCCTGTACATCATATGGGGAGCGGAACCTTTTTCCTCACCTGGTAATGCAAATGAACTACAAACATGCTAAACTCCTGTTTGATCACTAGCTGAGGGGGTTGGGGTGCTCTTCCTGTTCGATGTATCAGGTGCTGCACCCCTCTCCTCCTTTGCTAGTTTAAATATTCTGCAAAGACATCAAACGTTCACTCCAATGCACTGACTTCCTCCTTAGTCAGATGCAGTCCATTGAATTAAAAGCACTTTCACTCCCAAAACTGTTGCCAGTTACCTACACATTTGTGTCCTTTTTCATGGCATCAACCCTTGAGTCACATGTTTAGCTCCCCTATCTCCACTTCTCTGACCTTATGCCCATTTGCCCCCCTCTCCCAGACTGGCAGGACCTCAGAAAAGGAGATGCCAGATGCATTAAATAAGATTTCTCAGATCTCAGGCAACATCTTGCTTTGCACCATGAGTGTGCATCGCCAAAATTCATTTTTGGTGATGTACACTCACCCTAATGGAAATCACTATTCCATGATCACCTTTATGACATAGAACCTGCCCAAAGAGGTAGATGTGATCAAAGAAAATATGTTGCAACAAGTTGACATGTTATTAGAGATTTTACACAAATTAGATAAAGGTTCTAATAGAAAACTCTTACTCTCTGAAGTGATTAGCGCTGACTCTCTAGTACAGTTAAAGCAAAACAAGAAACAGAAAAAAAAAGGAAAAGTGAAAATTAAAAGAAATTAGGGAAAAAGAAAAGAGGTGAGAAAAGTAAAATAATACAGAAATATTAATAACAAATCAGATAGATGAAAAGGAAAAAAGGTAATTTTATATCAAAAAGGCAGATGAACAGTATAGAAAAGGGGAAACCAGTAATAGAAAAGGAAATATCTATAAAGGGGGAAATAAAGCACATCTACACATATGGATCAAACAAATATCGTGTCTAGTATAGCATTATACCGTCAAGTTCAACAATCACAGGAAATTCAGCACATGATGGAACATTTGTCGGGTAAAGAATGTACAGAAAGAGGGTTATCCCAATATGGTAAGGAGATGATAGTGAGAATCATGAGCAGTTACAAAAAAATATTTTGAAAATGTAGGAAATTGATAATCTTTAGTCCAGCACCTGTTTATAGCAGAGTTAAACATTCCCAGGGATGGAAACACAAAGGTGGTACTTATGGCTGTTCAAAATTTTGAAATTGCTAAGGCAGCATAGGATGCTGTTAAAAGACTTAATGAACTAAGCCTGAAATTGATTCCCTGTCTCCTGGAATTCAGTAAAACAAGAAAAAATGTACACAATAGCATCCCACCAACCAAATATTATGGCTGGGATGCTGTTGTAGAGAATGTCTGTTTGTTGAACTAGAACTCTTATAAAGAAAACCTTTTGTGAAAAAAAATTACATGTAGTTAGTAATGGTTACTACATTGTCCTTTGCACCTAGGTATCACTGTATTTTTTAATATGTAATTATAAATCTATTGCTTGTTTTGTGACAGGTTGTCTGGATTAGATTTATTAATTTTTGTTTCTCTTTTTTCCTTGCAGATATGCACCAGACACCTTATGTGCTGTATGTTTTCTTAAAAAACTGTGAAGTCTTCCTGAACAGCTTGTCCCCGGTGTCCTGGCCAAATTTCCCTCGTTCACTATAAATACCACCAACAGCATAATCTGGTTTCAAAGTCAGTTGGCATTCATCTGTATCCCCGTCCCCGGGTCATGCCTGAAAATAGGCAGGATTTGTCTAGTGCACTTACCCGGTCAACAAAAGCTAAATAAGTAAATAAATAAATAAAAATAAAAATAAAAAACTGCCCTGTTACAGGTTTGAATATTCTTTAAAATGCAATAGTTAATTCAGGAATAGGTGCCTTGGTATCCCCTTACTGTGCACTACTGTAATAGCCTCACAAGACCTAAATCATTTTATAACTTACAAGCTGATCTGAGAAATTAATTCCCATTTTACATATATTTATTATCAACTGTTTTAGTTATTTATTAGTGCAATATTATAACCTCTGAGAGAGCATTACTATGTGCAATATTAACCTGTTTACATGTATTTTAATCTCATTGAGAATGGATTTACTCAACACATTTTTTTAATTATGACACTGTTTCTTTAAATTACCTCTGTACTTAAGCACTTGTACTACATATCCATTGTCACCTTTGACAAAGCAAGAGTTTCGAAATGCGTCAGGTCACCACTCAGTGATGGAGTACATTGGAAGTGGGTGGAGGGAGGAAGTGAATTGTATGCTGTGTTTTTGTGTTTGCACAACAGATTTTACCTTTGGAAAAAGAAAATAAAGGATTTAACTGTAGCATGATTGTCTACCAGCCTTGGGTGAGTCCTTCCATCCTTACATTGCAAAGTTAGCAGATACAACAGTATGCTAAAAGCCTTGACCAGGTACCGCTCCCCCTGTGTTAACACAAACTCCATTTGTATTTACTGCAACTGACTGTGGCACTGCCATTCACAGATGCAGTTACACCCTCCAAAAATTAATGTAACTATTTTTGCAACCAGAATGAGTTTACAAATAAACAAAGGCATCTTTTTCCTGGTTTCAATAAGCTCTTTGCACTCCTGCTTATCGTGGCAACATTGGAATATATGGTTGAACCATGGTAGGTGGAATGCAACCAGGATACTCGCTCCCTAAAAGACTTGGTACTTAGAAATGTTGGCAGTTCCACCAGCTACACTAACATTTTAAAAGATAGTGCAAGCACAATAAACAATCAATTGCGTACTAAACAAGCATTTGTACAATTTGAAAAAACAGCCCACAAATTAAAGAGACTACAATGGAAAGAGAGAAGTCTGAAAGCATGCTTAGAGGTGGATAGAGTCCTGAGGGGCTTGCATATTCTAAAGAAACCAAGCTGTGGAGCCACTAGAGTAGGCTTTAATGACAAATAGCAGAAAATAAGCCATAAAGCCAGCCATGAATATATAGAACTAATACTGGCTGAAATGAGGTTATCCAGAAGGAAGTGGAGGAGGCACTTAATATAAAAGGGGAAGTGATATAAAAAAAATTGAGCATTCTTCACAATATGAATAAATGCTTGAAACTGTCACAGAGAACCTAAGAAAGTATGATGATAAAATAAGAAATGTCAAGAAAAACAAATTTGAGAGGGATGAGCAAGACTACAAGGAAGGGAAAATATTTAACTGGACAAGCCCTAGACAGGCACAAAATAGAATTAGAAATACACAAGAAATAAGTGGGGCAACCAGCAGTGAAAAAAATACCATTGCAGAGGAAGAATTAGACACTGACATTTTTTAGGAGAGAAAGATGAGGAAACATGTGTTATTCCCCCTCACCACCACCACCACCGCTCTTTGTTCCATGGTGTAGTCAAAGACAAACCAGATGAAACCCAGGAAGATGAGAACCTTTAGAGGAGGTACAAAGAGGAAGCAGAAGAGGTACAGGAACTGGCAGAGGGAGGAATGGGGAGGATGACAAAAACGAGAGAGGATGCAGTACTGAATGTTATAAATCTTTCAGACTATCAATTTCCAGATGTGGAGAAGAAAGTTCTAAATAGAGGCCTTTCCTTTACCCCTACAAGAAGATTTCATTGCTTCGAAACAATTGTTGATTTAAATATAATAATATATTATAGTGATGTTAAGGGACATCAGTGTGAAAAAAGATGATTTGCTGGTGATTCTGGATGTAACATCACTTTACACCAATATCCCCCACACGGAGGGTCTTGCTGCCCTTAAATTCTATCTGAATACTAGAGATGTCCTAGAACCACCAACTGAGGTATTGTTTCAACTGGCAAAGTTTGTTTGGAATGTAATTTCTTTATAAATGATAAATAAAGATTTAATTTGATTTGATTTATAAAACTGATTAATACTAGCAAAGAAAAGGGACAGCAATGGGGAAGGGGTTTGCCCCAATTATGCCTATTTATTTATGGCAAAATAGGAAAATAATTTTTTACATTATGAGCACAATCCACACCTATAGAAACTGGACATGTGGGGGCACTACATTGATGATATATTCATCATATGGAAGGGCACTACTGATGAGCTCACTGAATTTGTGACGTATTCAGAGAATAGCAATCAAAATTTGAGGTTCACAGTTACTAGTGATCTTTACAAGATTAATTTCTTGGACCTGGTAATAATGAAGGATGGAGAGGGAGGACTGACTACAGACCTGTTTTGTAAATCTACTGTCAGGAACGCAATCCTTCAGGCTATTAATAGTTACCCCTATCATACCATTAAAGCCATTTCTAAGGGACAATATATAAGAGCAAAAAGAAATTGTAGCTCAGAGTGACTGTATGAAGAAAGAGCCAGAGAGCTCACACAGAGACTTATAGATATGGGTTATGTTGAAAATATGATAGACCATGCAAAGGAAATGGTAGATGCAATACCAAGAGATGAACTGTTGGTAGAAAAACAACCAAAGAGAGAAACAAAGCAGGATGCACAGTTATGCTTTGTGAGTACCTTTAACACCCAGTCCAAACAGATATCAGAAATTGTTAAAAAAACATTGGCATATAGCCTTACAGGACCCTGGTCTAAAAGAGCTAGAGAGAGAGAGGGACCCAGGTTTGTGTATAGGAAAGGAAGTATTACGGATATAGTGGTACACTCTGTGCAACCAGTGGAAGAAAACCCTAGAATGTGACTTCCAAGAAGAAACAATTTGAGCAGCAAATGTGGCACTTGTAAATATTGCTCCAAGGTAAAGAACACAAGAAACTTTCAGAATTCCACTACATGCAAAGAAAACAAGGTCAGGGGTTTCATGATTTGTAGCACTTGTGGCTTAATTTACCTTGCTGAATGTAAGTGTGGCTCCTGCTACATAGGTAAGACAAAAAGGGCATTTAAGACCCACCTATTGGAGCACACATGGGCCATTAAGAATGAGGATGAGACCAATGCCCTGGCAACGCACATTTTAAAAAGCAGAAACAAAGCCAAACATGGGTGTCTGTTTACAGGGCTGGAGAAACCTGTGTTCTCAAGAAGGGGAGGAGATTATAATAATCTCCTACTAAAAAGGGAGCAATTCTGGATCTATTCTTTGTAAGCCATGAATGGTAAAGGGCTAAATGGAAGAAAAGAAATAAAACCTTTTTTGAAACAATAAATTACATGTGGTTAGTAATGGTTAATACATTGTCCTTTGCATTAAGTATCAATGTATTTTTTTAATATGTAATTATAAATCTACTGTTTGTTTAATCACAGTTTGTCTGGATTAACACCACCAACATTGCCAATAGTTCTCTCATCAATGTCATACTTACCACCCATCCCCACAAAATACTACAATCAGCTGTTTTTCCTAATGATATGAGTGATCATAGAGTTGTGGTCTGTACAAGACATCAAACCAAAGCCCACAATCAGCCTAAGTTCATAAATCAAGTGTTCCTTTCATAAATTCAACACCCTGAGCTATCTGACCGACCTTGGCAAGGTCAAATGGCAAGATCTGTACCTCTCTAAAACAGTCGATGAGGCTGTCTCTAACTTAAATGAAAATCTCACCACCCTGGCTAACAAGCATGCCCCATTTATTAAGGTGCGTACACGCAAGGTCTCCCACCCCGGTTTACACCGGAGCTCAAAACCACACTTATAAACCAAGGTAAACTCTGGGCTCTAGCAAGAAGAACTAAGAATCCGACAGATTGGCAGACATTTAGAGCAGCTAGGAACGCCTGCATGAAACATATCTGCTCTCCCAAAGCGAATTACTATGTTTCCACGCTGGAAAAAGCCAAAGGAAACTTGTAGAAAATTTGGAGGACCATCACGTCTATTGAAGGTCAACTGGCTGCTCCCTCCATCCCAGCTAAGATCAACATAAATGGTACAGTTATTGAGAACAATTACCAAATCCTCGAAGAACTGAATTCTCACTTCGCCACAGCTGGTCTAGCTTTCGATGCATCACCATACGCATCTCGTACTAGTATCCATGCTAGCCCTATCACTGTCCCGAAAGCTGCAGCCCATCCTTTCCAGCTGTTCCCCCTCAGCTTCAAAGAAGTCGAGGGTTCACTTATCAATTTAGATACCACATAAAGTGCCGGAGACGATGACTTAGAACAATTTTTCTTAAAAGTCGGCTACCGCTATCTTACTGCTCCCATTTTCCATATATTCAACCTCTCTACCTCTTCTGCCACAGTTCCATTATGCTGGAAATCCTCTCATATCATACCCTTATTTAAATACAGCAACCTATGCAACTTAAATAATTACAGACCAATCTCAATCTTGCCTATCCTTTCAAAAGTCCTCGAAAAATTGATTTATATACAATTGAAGAATCATCTGGAAACTTACTCTCTCCTCAATCCAGCCCAATCAGGCTTTCACTCTAATCATAGCACTGTTACTGCACTAGCTAAAGTCACCAATGACTGGATCTCAGCCAAGGATGCTAAAAAAATTATGGGTGCAGTATTCTTAGATTTGAGTAAAGCATTCAACACCATTGCCCATACTCTAACTGTAAACAGCCTCACCAATATTGGAACCACCCTAGCTACTATCTAATGGTTCTCCAGTTACCTATCAGGTAGAATGTAGAAAGTCAAAGCTGGTGGGCTGTTCTCTGCCTCCTTACCAGTTACTAGGGGAGTCTCGCAAGGTTCCATCATAGGTCCTATACTCTTCTCCCTATATATCAACAACCTCGATTCTCAAATAACCAGGTCAACCTTGTATTTCTTTGCAGACGATACAGTTTTGTATACATCAGGCCATACAATATCGGAAGTCAGGGATATACTTCAAGTCGATTTCACACAGCTAGAAACAAATCTCATCAATACCAAACTCCTCCTAAATGCTAAAAAATCTAAGGCCATGATTTCCCCCCGAATACTTCCTCCATCACCCTCACTGTCCCACCTAAAGACTTTATCGTTACCTCCCTAGGTGAACCACTGGAAGTTATAATTAAATTTAAATACCTCGGCTTTTGGTTAGACAACAAGCTCTCCTTCAACAAGCACATTGACGACCTGTTCAGAAGACTAAAAGCTAGACTAGGCTTCTTCTTCTTCTGCAATAGGTCCCTCTCTCCCCTGGAAACCAGACTCAGGCTTGTTCAGACCACCTTCCTCCCTTTACTTGACTATGGGGACATATTGTACACTTCTGCAGCAATTACTAACTTAAACAAATTGAACATTCTCTATTACCATGCCCTGTGCTTCATTACAAACTACCCATACCGAACCCACCATTGTGAACTATATGCAGCTGTTGGTTGGACTTCACTTACCATTAGACGCCACACTCCATGCTGGCATTTGGACCCTAAAACTTCTTCTGAATAAATTACCAAGCTATTCAGTAGCACTTATCCATACTGCCCGCAGCTCTTATTTCCTTAGGAAATCAGATTTTATCCTACTCAACGCACCTAGGACTCATACTTCCTTTGGCAGATGAGCCTTCTCAAGTGCCCTACCAACTATCTGGAACCAGCTGCAATCCACTCTGAAACTATCCAGTGTAGTCTCAGTAAATTTCTTCAAAAAACTGGTGGCTTCAAAAATAAAGGACACCTGTAACTGTTTCTAAACTCCTTCCCTAGCTTTCTCCTTACTTCATTAGTTTGTTCTCACTACACTGCCTTCCTTAAACAACTTGTACTAAATATTTTTTTTTGGTTTTTGGTTTTCACCCAGGACTGTTTACCCATGTACCTTGTAGGACCTGGTCTGCCATTTATGTATTGTTATGTTATTGCCTGCATTGTATATTTGCTGTAACCATGCACCCAGGACCTCCTTGTGAATGAGTTTGCTCAATGTAGCTTTCCTGCAATAAACTTGAACTTGAATATTTTTTTTTCCTTGCAGATATGCACCAGTCACCTTATGTGCTGTATGTTTTCTTAAAAAAGCTGTGCAATCTTCCTGAACTGCCCTGTTACAGGTTTGAATATTCTTTAAAATGCAATCGTTAATTCAGGAGTAGGTGCCTTGGTATCCCCTTACAATGCACTCCTGTAATGGCCTCACAAGAACTATAGCACTTTAGAACTTATAAGCTGATTGGAGAAATATATTCCCCATTTTATACATATTTATTATCAGCTGGTTTAGTTATTAGTGCAACATTATAACCTCTAAGAGAGCCTTAACTACATGAAATATTAACCTGTTTACATGCCTTTTGATCTCACTAAGAATGGATTTACTCAGCACATTGTTTTTAATTATGACTGTTTCTTTAAATTTTCTCAGTGCTTAGGCACATGTACTGCATTTCCATGGTCGCCTTTGAGAAAACAAGAGTTTGCAAAACATGTCAGGTGACCACTCAGTGATGCAGTATGTTGGGAGCAGGTGGAAGGAGGAAGTGAATTGTATGCAGTATTCTGGCGTTTGTTTGCACAAACGTTTTTACCTTTGGAAAAAGAAAATAAAGGATTTAACTGTAGCATGCTTGTCTACCAGCCTTGGGTGAGTCCTTCCATCCTTACATTGCAAAGTTAGCAGATACAACAGTATGCTAATAGCCTTGAGCAAGTGCCGGTCCCCCTGTGCTCACACAGACTCCATTTGTATGTACTGAAACTGATTGTGGCACTGCCGTTTCCTGGTGCAGTTGCACCCTCCAAAAACTAACCATGACAATGTATCCATTTTCTAACAAAAACTTAATGATAAAAGCTAACAACCAGAGCTAATGGAATGGCAGTCATATTTTCCTAGTCAGTCACATTTTTAACAGCATACTGCAAATTTATCAGTCCATGCTATTGTGCACAGTTGAAATCAACCAAAAATACGTATGAAGATGAATAGCCTAAGAAAGCCTCCATGATCCCCACCACCCAGAGAAACTAAAGACAGTGCTGTTGTTCTAATGCCCTAGCCACATGACATGACCATCCTGTCAACCTATGGATGAACTAATCAAAAATCCCAGGTGCTATAATATTAGGGTCTCAGACATCTGTCACCTTACCTCATAAAGGGTCATCCCTGTCTCCCTTCACTAGTATTTCCCCCACTTCTTGAGATATTTCACACTGAGTCCACCTAGAAATGAATACTTCCATCCTGTCTTAAACCTGAAATGTGAGCCGTTCCTTATCTGCAATTTGCGACATCACCTTCTCCCATTCCTATATAGTCTGGGGGGGGGCACTCTGCAACCATCTCCTAGTAATGGCTTTAGCTGATGTGCTCACACAAATGCTCCATGAATACTATGCCTCCCCACCCCTTACATCTTTTGGTACAAGGCCATGGAGTAAATGTTGAATTAAGATGGGTTCCCCAATTTTAAATACTTTTTTATACCTATCCAGAAAGGCTGCAGTGCAAGGCAAGCCCACAATAGGTGTGAATGGGTCACCCTGGGCTCCCCACACTTCCTCCAGCATTCTGCCATGGAAATGTGCCCCACTTGGTCTTAATTACAGGAGTAGTAAAATATCTGGTCCCGGGCTTCTAAAAAAATTCCTGCTGCTGTGGAGATGATGCAGCTCTGCAGGTCCACAACCACACTCTGTCCCACTCTTTAGCCAATAATTGTACCTGAGTCTCTGATTGCCATTTATCAATCAGATAGTGTACATGGAATTTTTTTGTTCTGAAACAGAAATTGATATAAGACTGATATCACCCCTTTCTATTGAATAGTATTAATGTATGTGAAGGGTCATTTCTGCTGGCTTTTTTCCTGTTCATCTCCTTGTTCCCTATGTAACTGCCTAGCCACATAGTCCCTAATATGGAAGTAACAGAAGGAGTCCACCATCACCCATCTGAATTCTTTTCTACACTCTTCAAAGGTCTTAATGACTGTGTCCCCAGAATTTGCTCTGAATATTAGAGGTCTCCTTGAGCCTGCCTTCTATACCAGGGATCTATATTTCCTGGATGAAAGTTGCTGTCCCAGGTTAGCCAATGGTATATCCATATAAATTCAGAAATCCCTGGTGTTTCACTATATTTCTCTCATGCTTCCCATGTTACTTTCATTGCCTGATATTGTTCTAATCATGTTGGCCTCCTAAGCTGTGTGTCAAATAGCAAGGCTAGAAATGAGATGTTATCCCTGTCTCTAGCTCTAAGGCTTTCCACTAGGTGACAAATGTAGGGTCACTCCATAGCAATGCCAGATTTACCTTGGCCACCATCCAATATTCTTCCAAGACTGGTAATGCCCACCTTCCCTATTGTTTTCCAGTCAGCAAGACTCAAAAATGTACCCTTGGTCAGGACTCAGGCCAGACAAATTTCAGAATCTGCCTTAGGGCCTGAGTGAGCCATGTCTTAGTTAAGCTCACTGGTACACATCTAAAGAGGTACAGATAGAAACATAGAAACACAGAATTTGATGGCAGATAAGGACCGCTTGGCCCACCCAGTCTGCCCATTTCCCTACCTGATGGATAAGCTGCAGATCCTAGTTAACCAGCAGCCTACTTCTTCCTACCCCCACTCCCTAGAATTGCCTTATGACTGTCCCATGCATGCTTGAATTCCACCACTGTTTTTGACTCCACAACCTCCTCTGGAAGGCCGTTCCATACATCCACAACCCTCTCTGTGAAAAAATACTTCTTTAAATTATCCCTGAGCTGCCCCCTTCTTGTTTTCTACTGGTGATGCCTCTCCCTATGCATCCCAGTGTCCCTCCAGCCCTCCTTGCTGCCCTCTCACATTGCTTGTCCACCTTTAGGTCATCTGATATGACTACCCCCAGGTCCCTTTCCATTTTTGTTGTTGTTAGTATCTCACCCCCCATTGTGTACTCTTCCCCTGGGTTTTGTTTCCGTGCATTACCTTACACTTCTTAGCATTGAATCTAAGCTGCCATACATTTGACCATTCCTCTAACCTTGCCAAGTCCCTTCTCATCCTTTCCACCCCACCTTGTGCATCAACTCTGTTGCAGATCTTTGTGTCATCTGCAAAGAGACATACTTTTCCTTCCAGTCTCTCTGCAATGTGGCTTATAAAGACATTGAGGAGGACCGGTCCTAATACTGAACCCTGCGGTACCCCACTACTAACCCCCCTTTTTTCAGAGTGGACTCCATTTACTATTACCTCTGTGTCCTATTCTCCAGCCACCCTTTACCCAGGCTGTCATCTTGGGACCCACTCCCAGGCTGGCTAACTTGTATATTAATCTTTTGTGTGGGACTGTGTCAAATGCCTTGCTAAAGTCTAGGTAGGCCATGTCCACAGCCCCTCCCTGATCAACTAATTTGATCACCCAGTCAAAGAAATCTATCAGATTTGTCTGGCATGACCTTCCCGCTGTGAATCCATGCTGCCTTGGGTCCTGTGCCTCTCTGGCCTCTAGATACTCAACAATTCTTTCCTTCAGAAGTGATTTCATCATTTTCCCTACCACTGAGGTTAAACTAACAGGTCTGTAGTTTCCTGCTTCTGCCTTGCTCCCACTTTTGTGAAGGGGGAATCACATCTGCCCTCCTCCAGTCCTCGGGTATCACCCCATCCTCCCATGATTTGTTAAAGAGGGTAGTCAGTGGTGTCACTAGTTCTACCCTTAGTTCTTTTAGAAATCTGGGATGAATCCCATCAGGCCCCATTGCTTTGTGCACCTTTAGTTTTAAGAGTTCTTTCAGAACCCTTTCTTCTGTAAATGGGCTGGTATCAACTTCTGTATCCAGAGTGTTTCTACTGTTTGTTTTAGGTACCTCCTCCTCTTCCTTTGTAAATACTGAGCAAAAATATTTGTTTAGTATCTCTGCCTTTTCACAGTCACCCTCTGCCCACCCTTCCTCCCCTTTATTAAGCCTCACTATCCCTCCCTTGGTCTTCCTTCACTCCCTGATGTACCTATAAAAGGTTTTATCCCCCTTCTTAACTGAGTTGGCTATCTTTTCCTTGGTTTGGGCCTTTGCTGTTCTGACTGCCTTCCCAGCTTCCTTTTGCTTTAACTGATACAGTTCTCTGTCCTGTTCCTTCTGTGATTCCTTGTACTTCCTGAATGCTTTCTTTTTCTTGAACCTTCACTGCCACTTCCTTTGAGAACCATAGTGGTTTCTACCTCATTTCATTTTGTTTATTTGCTTTACACAAAGGCTTGTTACCTCTGTGATGGCAGTTTTTATTATTCCCCATTTTTCTTCCACCCCTCCTTCCTGCTCATTTGCTAGTGCATTCCTTAGGCACTCACCCATTTTGGCAAAGTCAGCCCTCCTAAAATCCAGTACCTTTGTCTTTGTATGGCTCGACTCTATTGCTGTGTTTATTGTGAGCCATACTGTTCGATGGTCGCTAGTTCCCAGATGGCTACCCACTTCCACATCTGTGATCCTCTCTTCATCTCCATTTGAGAGAACCAGGTCTAAGATTGCTCCCTCTTGAGTGGACTCTAATACTAGTTGTCTAAGGCATGCCCCCTGTAGGGCATCTAGAATAACCCCACTCTTAGAAGTGGCTGCTGCAACTGCACTCCAGTTAACATATGGCATATTCAGATCACCCATCAGCAATATCTCCCCTTTTTCTGCCATTCTAAGTATACTTTCTATCATTTCCTTGTCCATTTCCTCCCCTGAGAAGGGGTTCTATACAACCCCAAAGGATTGTGGTGCCATTGCGGTCTCCAAATTTACCCACAGTGCTTCTTATCCTCCCTGTTTTCCTTTGTTCTGTTGCTTTGATTCCTTCCTTATATAAAGAGCTACTCCTCCTCCTTTTTTACCCTCCCTGTCCCTCCTGTAGATAGTGTATCCTGGTATGTTTATATCCCAGTCATGGTTTTGTGTGTACCATGTTTCTGTGACTGCCACGATATCCAGATGTTTCTCCTCCATCAAGGCCACTAATTCAGGAAGCTTGTTACTCAGACTACAGGCATTGGTACTCATTGCTCTCCATTTTTTGATGGCTTTACCTTCTGTTGCACCATCCCCCACATCCCTTTCTACCTTGGTCTTTTTCTCATTTAGTACCATGTTTTGTAGGGAGATGCTGAGATTTTCCTGCTGCTTATCAGTGCCTCCCCCCTTGACTAGTTTAAAAGCTTGCCAATGAAGCATTTAAACCAATTGCTCAAAAGACTTGTTCCCTTCCTGGACAGATGCAGACCATCCTGCCAGTATAGGCTGGTGTCCCTCCAGGTGGAACCCCAGTCTCCAATGAAGCCAACTGTGCTCTCACAAAACAATCAGCTAAAAGCTCTGACCCAGTGCTGCGATGAGTGCCTTCCTGTCAGCAAGATGCCCTACACAACAATTTGACAGAGAAAATACCCTGCTAATCAAACGGAGAAAAATCCAGACATCCAAGTCAGACACAGGTAAACCTCCCCAGCCCCAAAACAGCCTGGTGGTTTGTGCTCTGAAAGCAGTCAGACCCAAAATAAGTCAGCTGTGCTTTACACTCTTCCTGCACTGAAAATCTTAAGAATTAAGCCAATTGATTCACTAGTGACACCTGTGATATAAGCAGGCCTTTCAATGTAGGCATGTCTACTATGTCTGATTCCAATACACAAAATCTTTCAGTGAAACCAGGGATAAAAACTTAACTTCTCAGCCAGCAGGACAGTTTTAAAATGTTGCAAAAATATCCTTCCAAATCCTAGGACTCAACCCCAACAATCAAGCAAATTCAGTTGTATCTCACTCCCTCTGGTTATAAAATTACAACACTTTTAATGGAATCCTGTAATTCTCTGCTTAATGCCAATAAGGAAAAAAAATGAAACTTTTTGTAGAAAGCGTAGCTTCCCTGCTTTACAATATTATGCCTTACCAAGTTTCCAGCTCCTAAATGGAGTTATAGTTTGTTCTTTGCAGTGTAGCAAGGTTCTCAGCTTCAGACAAATCAAAGTCAGACTGACTGGCTTCTAACTGTGAAGGATGCCTAAGACAGCAGTGATGAAACCCCACCCAGAGCCAACTGATTGACTAGTGACACCTGTGATGTAAGCAGGCCTTTCAATGTAGGCAGTCTGCTATGTCTGATTCCAATACGCAAAATCTTTCAGTGAAACCAGGGATAAAAACTTAACTTCTCAGCCAGCAGGACACTTTTAAAATGTTGCAAAAATATCCTTCCAAATCCATGGTCTCAACCTCAACAATCAAGCAAATTCAGTTGTATCTCACTCCCTCTGGTTATAAAATTACTACACTTTTAATGGAATCCTGCAATTCTCTGCTTAATGCCAATAAGGAAAAAAAATGAAACTTTTTTGTGGAAAGCATAGCTCCCCTGCTTTACAATATTATGCCTTACCAAGTTTTCAGCTCCTAAACGGAGTTATAGTTTATAGTGTATGGTGGAACGTCGTTCTCCACCGAAATCAATCGTTTTCGAAACCTTGTAGTCACACACTAGTGACGTTCGCAGTACAACAGAATGATGTTTCCTGCTGTGCTGCGAACCTCACATTGTGTCCTCGAGCTGCATTTGACAGTTAGGGCTCACTGCATAGACAGGACACATGGCGAAAGCAGCAATATCGGGGACAGTACTAATGGTTAGCGTGAAAATGTTCACAATGTAAATTCTTTTTTCCTTCTAGTAACTATTTTTTTTTTCCCCCCAAAAAACAATGTTCCACCATACACTATAAAGAAAAGTGCATGGGGGACAGTTGACAACAGGGCATCTTTCACCTCGTTGGCACTATGACAACGGATTACCTCTCGAGCTGCGCCTCGGAGGTAATCTGTCGTCATAGTGCCAACTCAGTGAAAGAATAGCCCTGTTGTCAACCGTTCACCATGCACTATCCTATATGTTCTTTGCAGTGTAGCAAGGTTCTCAGCTTCAGACAAATCAAAGTCAGACTCTACAATACATTCATTTTTACCACCTGCACTCTAAATTGTAAAGGAAAGGGCAACAGTCACCACCTCTGTATGTCTTTTTTCAAGGTCTGGATTAAGGGGACACAGTTATCCTTATGTAAGAAATCCACTGGGGCTCTCAAGTAAATTCCTGGTTATTTAATTCTGGGAAGACCCCGGGAAAGTATATGTAAGTGTTAATATCTCTGTTTTTGTACTAGTCAATGTATAACCTGAGAGGCAGGAGAATTCCTGAACTATTTCCATTAATCTAGTCAGAGAGGAAGAGGGGGGCAGAAAAATACTGCTAAGTCCAAGAGGGTAGCATCTTTCAAAAAAAGAGGTGTGCAAGAACAAGGGGGCACAATTTGAAGATGGGGGGTGGCTCAGAGGTAATTTAAGGAAGTATTTTTTCACAGAGAGGGTTGTGGATGCATGGAATGGCCTTCTGGAAGAGGTTGTGGAGTCAAAAAACAGTGGTGGAATTCAAGCATGCATGGGACAGTCATAAGGTAATTCTAGGGGGTGGCGGTAGGAAGAAGTAGGCTGCTGGTTAACTAGGATCTGCAGCTTATCCATTAGGTAGGGAAATGGGCAGACTGGGTGGGCCAAGCGGTCCTTATCTGTCATCAAATTCTATGTTTCTATGTTTCTAGTACATCTTTTGCATTCAGGGCAATTTTGTGCTCCACTTGTCCTATATTGACTCCATGAACTGCACAGTCCTGTCTGATAAGTTTGTTCAGAACCTTCTTAGTTTTCTCCATTATGATTACAGAATAGCTGTTCTGCTGAATATTTTGGGAAAAATCAAAAATACTATTATCTTCCTCCACTGAGAATAGATTTGTGTAGAATGTTACTCATGTTAGGATTAATTTGAATGTTAACAGTGTTTTTCCAATTAGTTGAACCTTATACTGTAGTTCTTATAGTCCCTGCAAATAATATCCTTTATTTTATTGATTTATTTACTTGAAAATCGGTAACCAGGAAAGGCATGCAGAGACAATGCTCATTTCTAGGTGTGACCTGGGGAAAGTGGAAACATGAGACAATAAATCTAAAACAGCAGTAGAGAAGCACTCCAAAGATAAGGTACAGAGAAAGAACAATTCAACAGGATGCAAGTGCAAGTACAGTAACAACAAATGGTGAAATGATGTTGGTCCTATGAGCAGCACAAATACCCAATTATAATGACAAAAGCAGGTTGATTCAATTAGGTTCAGCAGTTGTAATGACATGAACTGACACTACGGGGACCATGGGAGCAAATATCCTGATACAGTTCTTCCCATAATTATTTCTGATCATCAGATTTACCTTCTCCAGAACCTTTCTAAATGCTTTTTTGCATCTTTTAGTTATTGCATGTTCCTTTTTTGTTTTTTTCCCTCTTCACTTTCCTTAACATTTTGTGAAGGTATTTCTTTTTATCTCTACATTTGTCATTAAACCAGCTACTGTTTTTATTTTTTTTATTCTTTTTGTCTCCGGTCCTCCCCCAATGCCCCTAATGGAGCATGGCCCCTGCCCCACATGCCAACCCACCATGCCCAGGCTTACCCCCTGAGCATGGCCACTTGGTGGGCTCCCCTATCAACAGTCAATGAAGGCAAACTTTGGCTTACCTCCCAGGGCAGGGCCACAGGAGTAGGCCCCCCCAGTGGACACTAGTGGCAGTGGGAGCAGCAGTGGAGAGGGCGTCATGGCTGGGGGACCAGAGATTTTGTGGCTGTGTTCCTCTGGGAGGTGGGACATGCAATGATGCTAGCATCTGTCCCACCTCGCATGCAAGCAGGCACCAGCTTTTCTGGCGATTTCCCTGGTCTCTGCCAGAGGTCACCAACAAGCTGGACATTCACCCTCTCCCTCCCCTTGGAGAAGGACAGCTGCCCCTCAGGTGCTCTATCCTTCTCCACCCGGCCATCCTGCTGATTCCAGGGTACATTCCGGAACCCAGGATATCGGCGTCGCAAGCGGTCGCTTTGCAGCTGCACCGGCAGGCCTGCATTAAACCAGTTAATGTTATTATGTTTTAATGTTATTATCTCTTTATTAGAGGCAAGAATCCCAGGATGGAGTATTACCTGGGAGGAGTCCAGGTATCTACATCAGAGGAGGAGAAGGACCGCATATATTATGAATTCTGGAAACTCGATTCCCCGAGTTTCACTAACTCGACCCCAGCAGCCAGAAACACAGTTGCCCAACACATGAAATTTTCCTTTTTTCTGTCTTTCAGGGGACTTTGCCCCCACACCCCCATTACTTAACAAACTCCATCGCGAGCAAACATTGCATGTTGGGCAACTGTGTTTCTGACTCCTGGAGTCAGGATAGTGAAACTCGGGGAACCAAGTTTATGTCTTTCAAAATACTACCAAAGGACCTGACAGTAATGATCACTAGTGACCTGAAGCACTCCACGCAGTGCAAGAAAGCAGCAGCAAGGGCAAACAAGATGCTGGGATGCATAGCTAGGGGGATCAGTAGTAGCAAAGAAGGGGGGTTATACTGCCCTTGTACAGGTCACTGGTGAGACCACATCTAGACTATGGAGTTCAGTACTGGTGCCCACACTTCCAAAAGGATATTAACCTGCTGGATAAAGTCCAGAGGAGGGTTACAAAGATGATAGTGGGTCAGCAGGGTAAGGCATATGAGGAGAGGTTGAGGGCACTGAACATGTACTCCCTGGAGGACAGGAGGGGGGGGAGATGATTGAGACCTTTGAGCACTTGAAAGGGATAAATAAGGTGGATAAAGAGGGTCTCTTTAAGCTAAGTGGCAACCATAAAACAAGGGGGCACAGTCTTAAGCTGATGGGGGGGTTTAGGAGGGAGGGAGGTGAGATAGCATTTCTTCATGGAGAGGGTGCTGGACACTTGGAATGTGCTGCCAGAAGAGGTGGTCTTGTTGAAGGCGGTGGGCAGCTTGAAGAGAGGCTGGGATAGGCATGGGGGAGGTAAGGATCATGGGTAGGGAGGATAGAAAGAATGGGAGAAGTGGGGAGGAGGGGATGGTCAGTAGCTCAAGTTCTGAACCCTGCAATATGAGCAGACTAAATAGACCAAATAGCCTTCTTCTGCTGGCTTTTTTGTATGTTCATATGTTTACACCAAATTTGTTTATGCATTTCTGACAGAATATTCCATAGCAGTGACTGGAATATAGCCAGAGCTTGAGATGGCACCCAAAGAGACAAAACATATTTTTTCTGAGACTGAAGCTTGTTTAAAGCAGCAGTACAAGTTAACCAGGAAGTGTTCATCACTTCCCAGATGTTTGCACTGTCTGGTAGTTTAAAGTTTCAGATTTAACTTTTGCTGTTTACTACTGTTTTCTGATAATTGGTTCCCTTGATTTTTAATACATTAATAATTGTGTGGATCCACAGGAAATTTGGCAGCCCCCATGCCATTTCCTGTCTTTCACCCTTTGTTTACATTGATTATCCTATAAACACTCAGCAGGCAAAGGAAGGGGTGGTGCATTCCAGTTACATCAGACAAAATAACTAATGAGAGAATGGCAGCACCCCATTTCCCTCAGAATCCAATATGGCACTCCTGGCAAGAGTCTATGCTAAACAGTCAGATAAAAGTAAAGAATATAAAGAAAACATAAAAAAATTAAACGTAAAGGATTCAAGATTTGTTATTTTTGGGGCTTGTTTGACATAACTATTATAAAAAGTACATTTTTATTAAGTAGTACTTCTGCTTTAAGTGCAATAGATGTGACATGTTCAGTGGCACCTGAATACTCTTTTGTTTATTATAACTGGTTGCTTGAGGTCTGGATTGTCTGGAGTATTACAGTTAAGATTTAGTTCCATATTCAGACAGACATGGAGATGATCACTATTAGACATGGTTGCCACCTGAAGGTTCTTACCAAAGACCATGTAGGAGGATTACCAAAGACTAAGTCAATTGCTAATACACCTCTGCGGCCAAAACAAAAGTATATTCACCCAACAAACCACTCATAGTTCATTCATTTTAAACATAAAAAGGCAAACTCATGCATTATTTCCAATATGTTTAAATCTTTGGGAGTGACTTTTAAGTGTTTTGCCCTACTAGTTGGGACAATATATTTTATACCCTGCCTTTCCATGATTTGTTTCAGCTATGAAATATCATAAAGTTCTGTGCCGCCTACCCTACTATTAAAATCACCTGCTATGACTATAAATATATGCTAAAGGAAAATTTCCTTTTTAGCTTTTCTAGGAGAGTTTTCAGTTCTGTAAGAATTTAAGAATGATTGTACTTGGTACCTGAAGGAGGGATATAGATATTAATGAAGATACAGTTTTCCTTGCCATTTTTCAAGCTGCACCGTTAGAATGTGGCTTAACTTTTCATGTATTCTAGTTGAACAATAACTGGCCATTTTTTGAGTATTAATTAGAGTTGTTAGACCTCCCACTGGCCTAGCTCCTTTTTTGTACTTAATAGCTTCCATGTCATAAGAAATATAGGCCCGGATATTCAAACTGCGCCATTCTGAGGTGCAAGCCCTTGTGCTGCTCAAAATAGTTGCGCAGGGGTGTGGCCAGGGCGATATTCAAAGGAGTTGCGCTATTGAGCAACTCCTTTGAATATCACCCCCCAGCATACAGTCACTGTGCATGATGCAGTGGAACTTGCACCACCGCAAGTTGTCAGAGTTGAGCATTAAACTTGCGGTGGGGCAAGTACCATTGCACCATGCGCAAATTTCCGATATTCAAAGGTGACATGCAAATGGGGCCATAATTCATGCAAGGCACAGGGGGCCATTGCATCTGTTATGCTCCTTGCATACCATTAGCGTAGGTGCGCGCCGATCGAGACTTGCGCCTGGCGCCCTGCCAGGCAGCAGCCGTCGAGAGCCGCGCTCGCTGCCCGATCGCGGGCAGTATATGAATACACCCCAGATCTCCGATGCCCGATCGCGGGCAGTATGTAGAATACACTCCCCCACAATCTCCGATGCCCGATCGCGAGCAGTATGTATGAATACTCCCCAAAACGGCTCGATGCCGATCGCGGGCGGTATATGAATACCTCCCCAAACAGCTCCCAATGCCCGATCGTGGGCAGGCGATGAAACAACCCCAGTGCCCGATCGCGGGCAGAATGTAAAAAGCCCCCAGCCGAATATCTCCTGGTGGTCCCAGTGGACCGTAATGCCCGATTGTGGGGCAGAATGTGAAGATTACAACCCCCAAACATCCCTGGTGTCGATGTCCCCACCCACCCACCCACGGCCCTCCACCGCTCCCCCGGCGGCGGCGGGCGGCAGCATCCCACCTGCCGCCCGCCCGCCCGCCAACTGACTGTCGGTAGGGCTGCCGCCCGTGGTGCAGAGCTAAAGCCAATGGGCATGCAGCCCACCGTACATGACAGTCAGATTTGTGAATGAACAGCGTTCACCGTCTGGACTGTCGGCAGCTCACCGGACAGTCAGTAGGCGGCGTGCAGGGCGGCAGGCGGTGGATGCTGCCACCACCGCCGCCGGGGAGCAGGGTGGAGGGGTTCATAGGGTGGGGTGGGGGCACTAGACACCAGGGAGATGTTTGGGGGTTGTAATCTCTTATTCTGCCCGCGATCGGGCATTACGGTCCACTGGACCACCAGGGAGATATTCGGGTTGGGGGCTTTTTACATTCTGCCCGCCGATCGGGCACTGGGGGTTGTTTCAATGCTCTGCCCACATCGGGCATCAGGAGATGGTGTGGGGGTTCATGATACTTTCTGCCCGCGATCGGGCATTGGGAGATGTGGGGGTTCATGATACTTTCTGCCCGCGATCGGGCATTGGGAGATGTGTGTGGGGGGTTTTATGATACTTTCTGCCCACGATCGGGCTGGTGGGGGGGCACAGAGACTGAGTTGGGGGCCAGCACAGCCACGGGTGGCAGCTGCTGTGTTGCGCCCTGCAATACAGCAGCTCACCTGTGGGTGGCCCTCAACTTGATCCTTTTTTTTTTTGGCTCAAAGTTGTGCAGGCGCAGGTTAGTTACAAGACAGACAACTCTGCCAACCCGACTGAATATTGGGCTGCGAGTTTATGGCATGGTTCCTCCTCCTGTTGAGCATGCATCTATTTGCATTGTGCTGTTGCTCAACCTGTTTTCAGTGGCGCAACTGCCTCCTGCTGAATATCGCAGAATGGCGCAATGTAGGACTTGCGCATGCGCAACCCTGTTGCACATGGCGCAACCCTTTTGAATATCTGGGCCCGTGTGACCATGAGCAAGACATTTACCCTCCATGTGCTACTAGTATGCACCTGGAAATTAGTTTTCACGAGAAAACTTGTAAGATTTGTGCCAAGGCAAAAGCTCTTCCACATGCCATTTATGAAAATGTAATGCATCTAGCAAAATGTGTTAAGTGTCCATATGTAAAACAGCCACTGCTTTATTGTGACATCAAAAATGAAGATGTGGCTGGCCTCGTGGTGCTGAGGGTTGAGGCATCCACCTTACCTCCTGCCATGCCAGTGACTCAGGTTCAGGACCAAGCTTGGGGTGCTGGGGTACGGACGAGGAGGAGAGGACTGAGCATCCAGAGGACTGCTCTCCTGTCCTGGGAGGGAGGGGGTGTGATCCGTGGCATCCAGCAGCACCCAGTGGAAACTAGGTGTGCTGCAGCTAGAGACACTTAGATGGGGTGGAGGCATCGGTGGATGTCTAGATATCATTGCACATCCAAACCTCAGAGGGGAATGAAAAAGGAAAAACCCTGGTACCTGGAAGGATGACAACGAGCCATCCAGTGGCCCCTTGCCCAATGCCGGACTTGGCCTGATCATGTCCCCAATATCCTCCACCTCTCCCAGCCTGCCTACTGGACTGATGGAGTGCCAAGGTATGTGGTGGTGGCCCCAACTCGGGAGGGGTACAAGCCAGGGGGGAGTTAATGGCAGGTGCAGGAGTAGGACAGGAGCTCCAGAGGGGGACACAACTCAGGGGGGTCTCAGGCTGGGCAGGAAGCAGCCGACTAAGAGTGGTTATGTCTGAGGGAGGTCTCAGGTGCCAGTGACCAGAGGGAAATAGAATTGAAAAAAAAAATCAAGATATGTGGATTGACCTGAGCCACACACACACACATGCACATGCAGGTGCACACACACACACACACACACACACACACACACACACACACACCCCCCACACACATACACGGAGTCCAGTAGCATCCAAGAGCCTAAGGTGGCTTTGCTGCATCTGCCCAGTTTCTGGGAACAGCCAAGGAGCACATCCTCAACTATAAATAAACACCTATAGCTTAACGTAAAAACACAGAATCTGATGGAAGATAAGGACTGCTTGGCCAACTCAGTTGACCCAATTTTCCCTACCTAAATTATCACTGCAGACCCTACTTAATCTACAGCTCTTTCTCCTCCCTCCCTTCTATTCCCCGTACAATTCCCATGTGCCTACCCCATACATTCTTTTTTTTTTCTATTTATCACAATGCAGTCCACAGCATCCTTCCAAGGAACTCTCTCAGTGGGGGCCTCTCACTCCCTGCCAGTTTCCTCACCACCTGAGCAGCTCGGTCAGGTCCAGTCCACTGGCTACCAGGTACCTCCAGGAGAGGGTTCACCCTCTCTTGGTGATTTTACAAACTCAAGGGACCTATCTGGCTGTCGGGTTGGCACCTGGGGAGATTTCTGGTGTGCTGGGCCGGCGTTGGGATGTGGGCCCTGCCCCTGGAGCCCTCATCATCTCCACTGGTCTGCAAGGGGTATTTTCACTTTTTCCTGAATGTCCTCCCCCAGAGTGTAACAAGCAATGACACCACAGTGCATGGCAACCCTGCTAGTGTCAGTTGCACTCCACCCTACCACATTAGCCGGCAAGTCCTGTAATGCCCCAATTTCCATCGTGGGCCGCCAGGAAGCAGAGCATCCCCATAACCCTTCCCCTGAGAGAGGAGTGCTGGCTCTGGATGCTTGATCCCCTCCCTCCCCTGATGATCCCTGGCAACCCGAGTCCGTATCTGAACCCAGGTTGCTTGTGTGGCACGAGGTGTGGCATCCAGCACCTCAACCTTCAGTGTCACCGTGCCAGCTCACCCCATGCATTCTTGAACCCAACTGTTTTCACCCCACAACCTCCTCTGGAAGGCTGTTCCAGAAACCCACTACTCTTTCTGTAAAGAGGGGTTCCATGTCAATATAGTGAATATTAAATGATGAAAGCAATTTGAGTGAATTTATTTTAGCGCATACAAGAATAGCAACCGCAACTCCAGGTGAGCGCACATATCAACAATATCATCATGAGCGACCGGTACATATCAGCTACATATTTCACATTCCCCACACTACCAATGCACTTTCTCCCAAACTTCCTTATCACAGCAAAAAACAAATCCTCCATATACCAACAGGGGCATACCCCTCTGGCTCCATATGAATTCTACCGCTATCTTCCAATCCACACCTGCCCCATACTACAACCGACCTTTAGGCTGCAAGACCTAATCATGTGCTCCCCTGTCACACAGGGGGCTATGCTCCCTGCACCCCCCACAAGGGGCTGTTCCCCCGTATCCCCCATCTGAAAGATTCTAACACCATGCCACTCCTTGATAGTGGGGTAGGCTACAACGCCATTTGCCCTACAGGTGAGCCACTCAAATACCAATGCCTATGTAATGTGCTATTCGATCTAATGTGTTCACACTATCATTTGTCAGTCACTGTGCATGTGTTGATATGTAGTCTCGCTGATGTAGTCACTGTATTTCCATCGCTATAGTGATGAGATACCATGAAGAAGCAATTCCTCACATCTCACTTGAATCAACCATCCTCTAGCTTCAGATTAGACCACCTTCCATCCCCTCCCATCCTCTCCAATCTCCTCTCATGGAAGTCCTTTTCTAGAACACTCAGATCCTCTCATCTTCCCTTACTAAGTATTCCCAAACCCTGTTTAGCCATAGGCCACAGATCCTTCCATGTTGCAGCTCCCCAAAGATGGAACAAACTCCCACCTAACTTATTTTCTTGCACTTCTCTCCCTCCTTTCAAGCGACTCTGTAAGAACATCTTCTTTCCGCCTCCAACCTGTAGTTGTCACTAATTGTAATTCCCTCTTCTGCCTCCTGCTTTTTTTCCCCTTCTCTCTCTCTCTCTCTCTCTCTCTCTCTCCCCCTCTTGACTTCTCCACCCTTCTTCTCCCTTCCCCCTCTCCCCCTTCTGACCTTAATTCCTTCTCTGTTGCGCTGAAGGTCTACTATCTCTACATATATACGATAGGAGAAGTTTTAAAATTCCTCATATCCACCTTAAATTATTGTCTACGCAATACTTTGTCTGGACAGTTTTATTGTTTCCCATCAATTATTTATTATTCATTTATATATATATTTTTTTATTTTAATTCTGTACAGGTGTCTGCGTACACTTCCTTTACTTCTTCTTGTAAAGTGTCTGCGAACACTTCTCACTGTCTCACTTGCTACCCCTCTCCCCCAGGTCACCCCTGAAAAAGGAATCTTGTCTTACTGGGCCCACCCGGTTAGCAAAATTCAATCAAATAAATAAATAAATAGCTTCATTGCATGTCCCCTTATTTTTGTGCACCTTTTTTTCTGAAAAATACTTCCCACCTGTACCTAATTTACTCCCATGAGGTATTTAAGTGCCCTATCATATCCCACTCCTCTCTCTCTCTCTCTCTCTCCTCCAGGATGTACATATTGAGGTCCTTTAGTCTCTCTTCTCGGGGCTATTGATACAGACCCTGCACCATTTTAGTTTATCTCATCTGAACTGCCTCCTCTCTATCTATGTCCTTTCACAGATGTGATCTCCAGACTGGACACAGTACTCTAGGGGGGCTCTTACCAGCAGTCTATACAGTGGCAACACCGCCTCTCTCTTTCTGCTGGTGATACCCCTCTGTGTACACACCAGTATCCCATTAGCGCTCCCAACTGACATGTCACACTGTCTAGCCACCTTCAGATAATCTGACATGATTACCCCCAGGTCTCTTTCCAGCTTGGTATTCGTCAATACCACTCCACCCATTTTGTACTCTGCCACTGGGTTTCTGTACCCTAAGTGTATTATTTTGCATTTTATCACAATGAAGCCTAGTTGCCATACCCTTGACCTCTCCTCTAGTTATGTCAGGTCTCTGCTCATCCTTTCTACTCCTCCCCCCAGAGTATCTGCCCTATTGTAGATTTTGGTGTCACTTATGAAGACATTAAAGAGGACCTGTCCCAGCACTGATCTCTGAGGCACCCCACTGGTCACCCTCCCTTCCTTGAAGTGAACTCCATTTATCACCACCTTTTGTTGCCTATCTCCTAACTAATTTCATATCCAGTTTACCACCTTTGTACCCACTCCTATGCTACCCAGCTTCCTTACTAGTTCCCTATGTGGAATGGTGTCAAAAGCCTTCCTGAAATCTAAATAGGCCACATCTACTGCTCCACCATGATCTAATTCCTTTGTTATCCAGTCAAAGAAATCTATCAGATTCGTTTGACATGCCCTACCCTTGTGAATCCATACTGCCTCAGGTCTTGTAACGCATTGGATTCAAGATATTCCACAATCCTTTCCTTCAGCAGTGATTCCATTAACATTCTCACAACTGATGTCAGGCTGACTGGCCTATAATTGCCAGCCTCCTCCCTGAAACCACTTTTGTGAAGTGGGACTTCATCTGCCCTCCTGCAGTCCTTCAGAACCACTCCTTTTTCCAGTCAGCTGTTAAATAGCACTGTTAGAGGTGCAGCCAGTATTTCCCTGAACTCTCTCAGTACCCTTGGATGCATCTCATCTGCCACCATTGCTTTGTCCACCTTCAGATTATCAAGTCCCTTCAAGACTCTGTCCTCTAAACAAGAACTAGTGACTCTCTCCCTTCCTTGAAACTTCTGCTACTTTTTTGTGACCCCTCCCCTTCTCCTTCCTTTGTAAACACCAAACAAAAGTATTCATTCAGGATGCCTGCCTTTTCCTGGTCTCCCTGTGCACAGTTCTCCCTTCCCTGTTTAATCTTGCAGTCCCATTCCTGGTCTTCCTCTTAAAACGTACTTATCTAAAAAAATTCTTGTCCCCTTTCATTACCTCCTGGGCTATTTTCTCTTCAGTTTGTGCCTTTGCACTCCTTACTGCTTTCCCTGCTTCTCAGTCTTTCCTCTGATACACCTCCCTAGCCTCCTACCTCTGCATCTCCTTATATCTTCTGAATGCAACCCTTTTAGCCTTTACCTTTTCAGTCACCTCTTTTGAAAACCATAGTGGTCACTTTTTCCTCTTGCTTTTGCTCACTTGTTTGATGCAGAGGTTTGTTGCCTCTGCAATGCTCCCTTTTAGCTTTGCTCACTGTACCTCCACCCCAACAAGGCCATCCTCCCCACCAGGTCATCTCTGAGGCATTCACCCATCTCTATAAAATCTGTCCTCCTGAAGTCAAGGACCTTCACCCTTGTGTGGTTCAATTTCATAGCCATCCTTATACTAAACCTCACCGTATGAGGATTACAGGTCCCCAGGTGGCCTCCCACCTTGATATCTGCAACACTGTCCCTGTTGGTGAGTACCAGGTCCAGTATTGTCCCATCACGAGTGGGTTCACTGACTCGTTGCTGAGAAATGCCCCCTGAAGAGAGTTCAGGATGTCCCTGCTTCTAGCTGAAGCCCTGCTGGGAAGCTCCAATCTACATCTGGCAGGTTGAAGTCCCCCATCAGCAGCACCTCACCCTTTTCTGCCATCTTGCCAGTGTCTTCCAAGTTCCACCAGTATCTTATCAAATTCCTCTCTCTGTTCTGGAAATCTGTAGATCACTATAACATGAATAGTGACTTCCTTCTCCATCTCCAGGGTGACCCACAATACCACTGCATCCCTCTGTATTTCCTATATCTCCATCATTTTTAGGCCTTCCCTCACATAAAGCACCACACACTCTCCTTTTCTACCAACCTGGTTCTTCCTGAGCAGAGTATATCCTGGTATGGCCATGTCCCAGTCAGACTCATGGCTTTCAATGCACTATGACTCAGTAATGGCCACAATATCCAAGGTGACCTCTGTTATGATGGCCTCTTGGTCCAGAATCTTATTTTCTGGACATCTAGCATCCACACATATGGCCTTCCAGATTTTGTTTCCACTCTGCTTGTTACCCCCTTTTTTCCTTTTTGCTCTCTTCCATTTCTCCTGCTTGTTAATGCTCCTTTTCCCTTCCCCCTTTGCCTATACCACCTTGCTTCCTTTACTAATTTGCACCCTGTGGGATTCCTTTCCCATAGGGTTCTCTTTACATCCCACTTTAGCCTTTGGGAGGGTGGTTTCTGCCTCTCCACTTCCTTCCTCCACCCCCTCAACTAGTTTAAATGTTCATCAAAGTAACAGTTACACCATTCACTGAGGACTGTGGTTCCCCTCCTGGATGAATGCGGCCATCACCCCTACATAGGCCTTTATTTTCCCAGATGGGTCCCCAGTCCTTAATGTAGCAGAACCCCTCCTCTCTGCACCATTCCTTCAGCTATGAGTTGAGGCTCCTGGGGCAGAGATCCCTCTCCTCTCTCTTGTCATAGACAGGTAGCACTTCAGCAACAGCCATTGAGTGTGTTACCTGTCTGTGGCCCCTCTCCAGCTCCCCAAACTCCCCCAGCACAACCCCAGCCCCATCTATAGCCTGGTCATTAGTCCCCAAGTGGACAATGACATCCAGCTCTCCCTTCTGTTCTGCAGTCCTAGTGATCCTCAGAATCCACTTTCCATCCCTCCAGGCCATGGCACTGCTTAGGCACCTAACCTGCCTCAACCCCACCTTTCCTATTCCCAACTCTATCCCTCCATCACAACTGAGTCCCCCACCAGAAATTGCTTCTTCCTCCTCTGGGGTCCTCTACAACCCTCCTTGGGGTCTTCACTATGGAGGACCCCCACATCCTCGATGGTCACTACCATGGGTGCCTCCTCCCAGCAGTTCCATCCCACCAGAGCAGTGTGGGAATTTCATAGTGCTACTGGTTGATGAATGTGCCTCTGTCCCACCACCCTCACCCTTCCAGAGCCCACCATAGACCAGCTGCTCCTCCTCCCTGTCATCCTTTGAAGTAACAGTGGCAGACTTTGTGGCCCCTGGGTGGTGGACAAGATCCACTGAATCCTAGCCAACTTGCCTGGAGTCTAGCGACTTCCTCCCTCAACCCAGAGAGGTGCATGCAGATGGGGTAGCACTGCAGACTCCAGAAGATCTCTCTGAAAACTGCCATTCCACAGCCACTACACTGCATCACTCCCATCATTCTCAACTTCTGTTCTCCCTGTGCTACCTGGTAATACTTTTGTACCCTTACCCCTGATAGGTGTTTCTAGTTTCTCCTTTTTTGTTTGTTTCTGTTTATATTCCCCCATGCCTTGTTTAAATCCCTTTATACTCCTACCCTAGATCGGGTGTTATTCCTATTCCCAGTAAGGCCAGTTTTTACCTTCTGCCCTTCCCAGCAGTGACTGCTATATATTAGTAAACAAGTGCCTTACCTTAGTCAATCAGCAGAGTATCCTGCTTCCTTGCTTCCTCCTGCTGATACTTGCCAATGCCTAAGACACCAGTTACCTGTTCCACTTCTGTTTCACTTACTCACTGGGACACGAACGTGCTTGACTGGATACACTTGTGTTGATAGCGAGTTACTCCATTAGTTTTAAAAGTGTTTAAAGGCACCCTTTCCACCTTATGCCCCGTGGTCACAACGGTAACATGAAAGAACCCTGGCCAACCCCCTTCCATGGTGGAGGGCCCTATGGTACCTAAAACCTGGGGTTTGGCTACATTATAAATGGAGTAAAAGAAAAAAAATATAAAAAAATAGATTTATATTTGTTATTTATATTGCCATATTTTATAACAGACTAATTAAAAACTTAATCACTGGAAAAATGTCTTCAAAAACAAAAAGAGGAAGACCTAGGAAATCAATTTCAGGAAGAGAAGAAACTAAAAAGCATAAATTAATATTAAGATCTCAAGACAACCCTGAGTCTAGCAGTGATTCTGATAAATATCAAAGAGTTTTTTGTCCCAATTACTACTGTACCATTACAGAGTGAAGAACTGAATAATATAGAGAGAATAACGTATGGGCAGCAGTGTGTAGCAAGTTATTTTAATACTCCTGAGGTGTGTGATACCATGTAAACCATTAGACCGAAAGTCTAGTGGTTCATATAGGTATCACACACTGAGGGTGTGTGAAAATAGTAAGTTTCTACTGCTTCTTAGTTTTTATTTTTCATAATTACTGGTTCAGATAACCAAACCCAAGAGCTGGCTGAAAATGAATGTAAAGTTTGCCTCAGTTCCTGGCTGCAGCTGTTGTGTCTCCTGCTTGATGCAGTGTGTGAGAGCGAGGCAGTTCTTCATTACACAATCACGTGAAACCTAATGTCTGTAATAGAAAATTTTAGGTACTAGTTTTGGGTTGTAATTGTCCCTAAACAGTAATTGTATAGAGATTAATGTATGGCTAAGGGCGAGCAGTGAGTTTTTACACACATTCAAGGCTATGATATCTCATAACCCCCAGTAGTGAAGCTCAAGCAGCAGTTTTGTTTTAAAAAACAGAAAATCCAAAATGACCTTGGCCTTTTTAATGGTGATACTTTTGAGGATGTTAACAGCTTTATATATCTAAGTCTGCACTTAGACACTACTCTTTCTCACAACGTACACATAGATGATGTTATGAAAGCCATAAACCATCATTTGGATTACTGTACAGGCTTGGTGCTTCCCTAACAAAAGGCTAAGCCCTAACCATTGTAAACTGTGTTCTTCATCCCTCCCTAAACTATTAAGAGCAACTATACAGACAACATTTTAAAGAAACTGAAATGGCCAGGCTGATGAAGTATTTACTGTAAGGTGAAGCTCTGTGCTGCTCTTTTCTGTAACACCACCTCAGTGTATTTGTGCCAGAAGCTGTATGTTAGTTTGCATGATTTCTGCACAATATGTCAGTACTTTTATTTGAAACAAAAGTCAATCTGTCTAGTGCAATAAACCGTTCAAAATGAACATCTGATTCAACGAGTCTCCTTGGATATGTATGCGGGAAATTTTTGGGAGTCCAGGCTTAGACTACTGTACAATAGAATCATACACTTTGTGGTTGGCACTGATACCAGAGACCATCACTGTCAAGTCTTGGTGAAATAGCCCACCTTTCAAGGATGGTTATAATATGCACCTCAAAGTTTGACTTTTAAGATGCTTAACTAAATTCTCCCTCAGCTTGGTTTCAAGTTCAACTATGATCAGATAGACTTCCTCCAGGAACTTGAAGTCTGCATTCTGTAAGCCTCTCTTATTTCCCAGCATGAAAACCAATACAGAACAAATTCCTTTGTCTACCTAGCCCCTCACTATGGAACACCCTCTTTCCTACTATTAAATTATGTCAAACACCTGGTTCCTTAAAATTAGCCCTCAAAGAGTATCTCCTCAAGCTAACCAAATGTGATTAATGACATGTCAGCAATGTTGTTGTACACAACAGAAACTGTACCGACCACAACCGATTCAACAAAATCGCTAACAATTCCTTTTTCATGTAACTTCTCAGTGGGACTATTTACCCTTGTATAACATGTCTAGTGATTTACCTGTATTAGCTGTTCAATTTATTGTATGGTTTAGTTGTCTGCCTTTTCTTATGCAGAAATGTTTTGCATTACTTGATTATGCATCATATTCTTACTATATGCACTATGTTTTTATTAAATGAGACTCTGGTTCCAGTGGGCCTACCAAGTTACCCAAATCATTTTTTTTCATTCTTTTTATCCCTTGGGCTAAGGGCAGGGGATGTACCCCCTCTTCAGCGTCTGGACCCTGCCAGACAGCACCCCCCCCAGGCTGTCTGGATATATTAAAATAAAGCATGGAGTGCCATTAAGAAATGGTGTCATTATATTATTATCATGTAGCAGTAGTAATCATGTTATCAATATTAAAAACAGGCAGTTTTCTGTAGCTATATCGATGTACATACAGTATTTACATCATGACAGAACTTTTTTTTGTAAAATAAATGTTATCAATATGTTCTATCCCCACACCAGGCACTTGGATTAAATCCCAATACTGACACTGTAGTGCAGCATGAGGGGGGTGCTGTACTCCTGTGGTGCCGTCTTTCAGATGAGACGTTAAACCAAGATCCCATCTGCCTACTCTGGTGGTAGTTCTAGTGGATATTAAATACCCCTTGCCCCTTCTCAAAAAAGAGTAGGGGAGTTTTTATTGACAAATCACATATTATACCTTCTATAATCACATTCCATCAAACAAATTTATACAATTTGTAAAAATAAAGCATATAGCAAAAGTTTACAAATCACAGTCATTCCAGTCTATACCGTATTTCTTATCTTTCAAAAAAATGTTTTAAATGTTTTGCATTTAAATGAACCTTCCTTATAGCTATTTATGTTCTGTTATTTATATTTGATAAAAAAACTGAAACCCTTCCACCATCTTAACACCTTTTGAGAGGAATATAATGATAAATCTTTGGTACGTACTCTCTCCAGCTGCTGTGAAACCAAAAGGCTTGGGCCTTCATAAGTCATTTTCTTTTGATATAATACCCATTGGCTTCTAGCCTGCCATAAATAATGTCTGAGGCAACAGAAAAATACCAGCAATGTATCCTGATGAATGTTTGATAACCCTTGGTGATATTTCCCTATCACAAGTATGTCATAAGTCAGATGCTGGAGCCACTCCATATTCCATTTCAAGGCTAAAAATTCCCATAAGGCCCTTGCATATGAGCAGTCTAATAAAAAATGCTCCATGGTTTCTATCTTATTTATACATTCCAATAAGTTTGTTCTTCTAAAGCTTTATGTTTGGCATTCCCCCTCAGATTTAATTTCCCACACATATTCCCGCATTTGTGAGCAAATTCTAGTAAGAGCAAGTTGTTTGAGGATTAAAGGGTTATTTGCTGTGAGGCAGTTTTAAAACTAGGCTCTAATGGGTATATCCGAGCCATTACTTCTCAGTATATTACTTTATTTGTGCCATTTTGTATGGAAGATTTCATAACATTCCATTATTCAATATTTGTGCTGCTGATTTAAAATAGGCTGGTATGTGTACTGTATATGGTGATTGAGTTTGGGTGAAACATTGTTCCATGCTTTAAGATATCGCCCTACTTTTAGTCTTATCCAGTCATTTTGGATTGTTCCTGTAACTATCAAACTACTTTGAACTGTCAGTGAAAAAAATAATACATGCAAAAATACAACTGGGTCTACCATTCCTAAACCACCCTTATTTCTGTCTAAGTATAGCATCTTTTTACAGGATTCAGTTTATTACCCCATAACATTTGAAAAAATAAACTATAAGGTTTTGTCTCCAGTTGTGTAGGTGAGGAAAAGATCATTGTCACATATTGCAGAGTTAATATTATGAATTGTTTAATAATTGCTATCCATTTAAGTTTTGATAACTTCCACTGTTTCCATCTTTGGATTTTTGAGTCTACCTTTTGGATAGACTTCTCCCAGTTATCATTTTGAAGATTCTGTGGCCCAAAAATTATTCCCAAGATCAATATGGGTTCAAGTGATATTTTGAGACCTTCCATATAAACTGAAGCTGTATGACCTGTCTCTACGAATAAGCCCTTACTCTTACTATAATTTAATTTAGAATTGGAGACTTGCCCATATCTGTTTAGTTCTTGTAAAAATAATCCAATCTTCTTAAAACCTTGCTAAGGTGCTCCTTACTGTGGGAAAAGTTTTGGGAAAAGTTTAAAGGGAAGCTTAAATCAGTTTAAATCCTATTTGCTAGTACAGTATTCTGCTGCCTAAATTGTACCCGCCCCATCTTTTGTTTAACTGTTTACCCTGCCTATTTCTCTCCATACTTAAATCCCCTCCTTTGCTCTCTCCCCCAGGACTGTCCACCCCCTCGGGCATGCCCAGGATGCTCCATATCCCCAAGAAAGCATTCGTCAGCCGAAGGAAGGTGGTCCTGCCTGCAGGAGACCGCCCACCCCGTAGAGACTGCAACAAAGGTAAATCCCCCCGGAAAACGGTCCGTGCCGCCTGCCCTGCTGTACTTTCTCAGCACTGCTTCCGAGCAGAGAAGAGTTAAAAAAATTCTTGCTGCCTTTTTTAAACCAGCCATCACTACGCATCTACTGCTGCTCGCAGTCCCTCTCTGGAAACAATTGTGGACACTGCTGCAGAACTGAATATAAATCCTGCTCTAAGTAAAAGCCTTATTGTAATCTCAGTATGCTGTACTCGGAGCTGTGATTTTAACTGCATGTCGGGGCTGAAAACTCTGATTGCAGGGCATAAGACTGTTGGGACCTAGGCCCCACCGGTGCTGCTCGCTGGCTCCCCACCCGCCATCCCTATCTCACCCACCCCCCACCCGCCATCCCTATCTTGGCATTTTCTTATATAGGCTGTGCTTGTCAGTTTCAGCTTAAAGCCAACAGGCTACTTTCCCATTAGCTCCTTATTGCACACCACCACTAGGGGTCACCGGTTAACTGTTTCAGTGCTTCTTCTCGATGCTCGTAGCTGCTCAAGGCAGTATTATTTCTTCCCATATTTTACAGCTGCACTTTCCAGACACAATTATGCCACACAAATTTCTGGTGCCTCTAGTTACCAGTCTCTTGCTCTGCTCCATTGCCAAACTCTCACTACTACCCTGTCCCCATACTAGCACCAGGCTGCTACACTCACTTCGAGATTTCACTTTTTCTAACATGCTGGTTTGAGCAGCTGTCAGCCTTGACCTAACTCCACTATTCATCTCAAGATTTATTAATTATCTTGTGGCTAACCACCTAGATCGTAGACTCTGTTCCAAAATTATCACAGTCTCCCCCATTACTCACAGAAAACTCTGGTATCTCTTGCTGCTGGCAATCCTATTGGCAGGTGATGTGGAACAAAACCCAGGTCTGATCCCTCCCCAGCCATACAACAATACTTCCGGGGTTTCTACTGGGGGTATACGCATAGCTCACCTAAATATTAGGAGCCTCACGTACAATTTTATGGAGCTGGAGGCTTGGGTCTCCACCCATAATCCTGATATATTGTGCCTCTCTGAGACATGGCTTAAGCCTTCCACTCCTGACTCACTCTGCACGTTGTGCAACTACAGCCTTATCCGAAATGACAGACAATCTTCTAAGGATGGGGGTGTTGTGCTGTTCTATAAAACTCATCTCAACATCACACATACTGTTATACCCCAGTCCTCCACTTGTGAGTCTCTGCATGCTCTTCTCCATCTGGGTGCAAAAAATCTACACATAGTAGTTGCTTACAACCCATCCCTGGGAGGTCTGTCTGTCTTCATGAATTGACTGGAGGAATCGGTGAAAATAGCAGGTCACAACGAACTGCTTATTTTAGGGGATATGAATCTAAACTGGCTTGGACAAACACATAGCCAACTTCTATCCACAATACAGAATTATAGCCTACACCAACTCATAACAGAGACCACAAGGATCTCCCCTAACACAACATCTAGCACGTTACTTGACTGGGTGTTAACAAATAAGACTGACAGAATTATGAAAGCTGGTACCCTACCTGATACTATATCAGATCACTCTCCCATTTATTGAGTTTGGCAGCACTCCAACTCCCAGTCCTTGCCCCCATGCTATGTCACCTTTAGGAATTACGCTGATCTGAATCAGGCTAATTTTCTGTATGAGGTCTCATCTATAGATTGGTCCTACCTTTCTCTGTCCATTGATGCACAAACAGTGCTGAATCACTTTCTTGACCACTTTTGTTCTATCCAGGACCAGCATACACCCCCAGTGACCCAACATGTGCACGCTATACCAACTAAATGGCTGCACAAAGATCTACTGGCAGCTTTACATGCCAGAGACAAGAGCTGGAAGCAGTTCAGAAAAACTGGCCTTACTGCGGACTACCACTATTACAGGACCCAGAAAAGTGACTGTAAAAAACGGATTAGACAAGCAAAAAGTGCTTACTGCAAGGGGCTTCTAATGAAAGCAACTGGAGACTCCAGAAAATTATGGGGACATATAAAATCATTCCTAGGAACAAAGCAAACTAAGCTGGCTGATGAAATGTTCATCAACGGGGTGCACTGTAACAACCCTAGGACCATCACAGAGGCCTTTAATAAAAAATATTCTGACCTGTCAAGCTGTACATCAGTCTTCATGAATGGCCAGCCTTTACCCACCACCCCTCCTGTCACTGAACCTACCCCACAGTTCCATTTTAAGGCAGTAATCAACATCTGACATCCAAGGCCTGCTACATACCATCCCTGACAATATCAGTGTAGGCTCTGATGGGCTCAAACCCAAACTCCTCAAACTAGCTGAACCATTTATTGCTCGGCCTCTGTCAAGGATTTTTACCCTATCTCTCTGCAAAGGTACTGTCCCTGACATCTGGAAAATGGCACATGTCACTCCAATACATAAGAAAGAGGATAAAAGAGATATGTCCAACTATCGACCAATAGCTATACTATCAGTCCTAAGTAAAATCCTGGAAAAGCTAGTATTGAGACAAGTCATTGAATTCTTGTCAAAGTACAACCTTCTCTCACCAATTCAGTACGGCTTTTGAAAAGGTCATAGCACCTCCACAGCCTTGCTTCACCTAACTATTGACACCGTAATAGCGATGGACAAAGAGCACCTCAAAGGAGCAGTATTTATTGACCTAACAAAGGCCTTTGACCTTGTTGATCATCCTATTCTGCTCGACAGTCTCTTAGCCCTTGGTTTCTCTCCTAACACAACTGCCTGGTTTAAAAGCTATCTGTCAAATAGGACTCAGCTTGTTAGGTTCAACTCTGTGTTATCTAGCCATAAGGCTATCAATCTAGGTGTTCCCTAGGGATCAATATTAGGACCACTTCTCTTCTCTATTTTCATTAACAATATCTCTCCGAATATTCCCAGCTGCTTGGCTATCCCTTATGCAGATGACCTGGTCTTATACTGTAGTGATAAACCAAATCCTCACTATTGCTTTTAAGTCCGCCCAATCCTGGCTACTCTGCCACAAGCTAATCTTGAATGCTGATAAAACATGTACTATGCTGCTTGGCTGTACGGTCAAACTAAAAAATAACCATGACAAGTTTGCAATCTCTGGTCAAGATGGAAAGGTCCTTGAACCAGTTCGCTCCTTCAAGTTTCTAGGTGTGCTCCTCAATGAGAATCTTAATTTTGATCAGCATATTACATCCACCTGTAAATCGGTACATGCCAAAATTGAAGTAGCGTATAAAACCAGCTCTGTCTTTACATAGTCAGCAAGACTAGCCGTAGCCCATGGGATTCTGCTCACGTCACTATCATATGGGGTAATCATCTATCTCAATGCACTCAAAACTCTCCTTAGGGAGTGGAACATTACCTATAACAGCATATGCAGGTATGCATCGGCCTCTCCCTGGTCAAAACACCATTGCAGACTCTATGCAGATCTGAATTGGCTCCCCCCAACTTTGGCTCAAACTATTGCCCTTGGCTCCCTGACTAAGAATATTATTAGAGCAGGCTCCCCAATCTCACTGGCATCCCTACTCACTCCACTGACCCCCCTCACATGGCCTACGATCAGCTGATAAGTCATTGCTGCAAATACCCAGATGTAGATCAAACAAAGGAAATCTTGCCTTTTCTCACTCGGCGCCTAAACTCTGGAACTCTCTGCCTCTTGATGTCTGCCTAGCCCCGAGTCATGCCCAGTTCAAAAACAGGCATCATTCTTTCCTCCTCAGTCAGATCTCCTGTGCCTACTTCAAACCACCCTGAACTTCTGCTTCCTACTTCACCCACATCCCATTCACTATAAACTGATCTCAGCCTATCTTGACCTTCCAGCTTAATACTCTAGGCACTTACTGTCTCATCTTGCTGTGCTGTTGCTACCCTTACCCAATCAACTGTCAGCCATATGTGACTTTTCACTGATTCTTCCAATTACTGTAAACTATTGAAGTTTTATTTTCCACCTAATTATGTGATTATAAAACCTTGTTTAGCCCTGTATGTATTATGTCTCTACCCCAAATCAAATTATATTCCACTGTTTACCTCTACTTATTGTAATCTCCCGGGTCGCGCCTGAAAATAGTCATGTGTTGGCTAATGACACTTACCCGGTAAACAAAAACTAAATAAAATAAATAAATAATCAATAAAGAAACCACAAATGTCATCTGCATATGCTTGAATGCAAAGGCTCTGCTGTATATCTAGCCCTGTCAGCACTTTCCATTTGAGCTAACTTGTAATTAATTTTAACAAGGGGTCCAGTGAGAAAATACATAAGAGGGGACTTGAAGGGCATCCCTGCCTAACCCCTATGGGAATTTCAAACCCATTTGCTATTTGCCCTTTAATAAAAGGCTGAACTTTAAAGGATGAATGAAGTAATTTAAGTTGTTTTATCACTGCCAGAAGTATACTGTATAATTCATGTACTGAAAATAAAAAAGGGTGGTGTACTCTATTAAACGCTTTCTCCTGATCAGCTGACAATATATATCCTGTGACTCCTAAGAGATTTAGATGTTCAATCACATGACTAATAATCATTGGTGCATGTTGGATTTTTCTATCAGGAAGTCCACAGAATTGTTGTGGTGAAACTATTAGAGTAGCGTATAGCTTAAGGCGATGGTTCTAAATGTGGGCTAAAATTTTGTAATCAGTGTTTAGTAACACAGTTGGCCTCCAATTATGAATACTAGCTTTGTCTCCTTTTTTAAACAGGTATATAAGTAATCCTTCTATGAAAGAGGAGTATATGGGATTTGTGGGAAAAAGTATGTATATATTTTTTTCTAAACAGAAAGCAATGTCCTGAAAAAATGCTTTATAAAATTTGTTTGGAATGGCATCTAAACCTGGTGATGTTTCAGTTTTGAGGGCTTTAATTGCCATCTCTATTTCTTTTGTAGACATTGGAGCTTGCAGTTTTTTAAAGTCTCTTCAGGGAAGCTTGGCACTGACACATTTTGAAGAAAATACTTTTATGTTTTGTGCCTGAATGGGTGTTTGTGGCCTGAGCGACTCATAATATTGTTTGATTAATTCTTCTATCCCTTCTATTGTGCCCACTTTCTGCCCTTCCCTGGAGACTAAGAATTTAATATCCATTGCTTCTTTGATTTTTTTTGCAGGCCTCAAAGGGGTCACCTATAGGAGTTTTCTGTGTACCGCTATATAACATTGCTTGGATTGTTTTTGCCCTATCGTACTGGTATAATTTCATAACTTCCTTGATTTCATTAATTTGTGTTGTGTAATCATTTTTTGAAGAATTTGCAAGGGTAAATAACTTTTGAAGTTGTCTTCTTAATGATAAGTAGTTAAGGAATTCTTCATTTCCTATTTTCCTCCCATATTTCATGAACCAATCTTTAATATCCTGCTTTGTATCTCACCACCATTCCTCTGTGTCTGTATATAAAAATTCTACTGATAATCTAGCTTTAAGAGGGTTAGCAATGTATTGTATTACTTTTGGTTCTGCTAGTACTGAGGTATTAAGTTTCCACCTGCTTTTCTTTGTGGGTTCATCTACCACATGATTCAATTGTAAACTTAACAAAAGGTGGTCTGAGAATTCAACTGGATGTATGTGCAATGACCTTTTGGGTAGATTAGGGGAAATAAACATATAATCTATTGTATTTTTATGTGAATTTCGCATGTAAGTAAACCTTGGACCCTTCTCATGATATATTCTACAGTCAGTCAAACCAGCTGTTTCTATGATTTTTGTTAAAGTGTTTGTATCACAGAAAGTTTTCTTTCCCTCATCTTGTTTCCGTTTTTTGTTTTGAAGTGTGCTACAGTTAAAGTCCCCACAAAAAAAATATCTGTATGAAGTTACTAAAAAAGGTTGAATGGCCTTCATGTGATTAACCTTTTCTGCCTTTATCTGTGAATTGTATATATTAATCAGACAATAGTCCATACTTTCCCATAACCCATCCAGAATAAACACCCTGCCTGGAACCAAGTCAATAAATTTGCAATGTAAATGTATAAGAATTAAATAAAATTCCCACCCCTTCCACTTTATCAATTCCAAACAACCAATATGAAGGTCCCTATATCCATTCTTTTTTAAACATCGCAATTTGTTCATCAGAATGCATCCAGGTTTCTTGCAAGAAACACATATTCAGGTTCATTCTATGTATATACTGAAACATAGCCTATCTTTTGATTGCATTTAATAAACTATGAATATTCAGTGTACTTATTGTACAAGAAGTCATTAAAGGTTAAAAGAAAGGCAGGGCTTTCAACTATTTTCTTTTCTTCTTTTTTTCTTCTTACCCATATAAATTCCTTGCTCCATATTTTGGGAATGTTGCTCTATAAAGGATTTTTGGGAATCAGAGTCACCCAATTCCATCTCTGAATCCCCCCAGTTTGTAAAGAGGGCAGCATATGCGTTATTGGATTCCAGGGGTTTGTGGGGGGAGGGGATTTAGCTTTTAAGTTCCTTGAAGATTTTCTGTGTGGCAAAGGTGACTGAGCTGACAGATTCAGCTCCCATCTTCCAGGCCAGCAGGTTCTTCATAGTAAACTGGGGTAAGCAAAACCAGGTCTTGAGGCTTTTCTTGATCAGGGCTTAAAAGTACAGTTTGTCTGGGTGCTTCATCTGGCATTTCCATTGATTCTTTTTTCCCTAGGAGGGAAGGGGGAGGAACATTATCCTGGGGAGGATTCCCTAAAACCAAGGGTTGTGCACAGGCTGCGTCCTGCACTTGTTGGATCAATAACTCAGGGCTAACACATGATGCTTTATTCCATGCTGCCCAAAGGCACTCCACAAAAACATGACCATACTCCTCACATAAGTCACACCTTGGGTGATTAGCACACTGCATAGTCATGTGGCCAGTCTCCCACAATTATCACACCGGGGCCTATAACAGGTGCTGGACAGATGGGTCCTAGAGCCACATTTATAGCAGACCCTAGGTTGCCCGGCATAAAAACATACTCCCCTGTCTCTTCCCAGCATAAAGGAATTTGGAATGTGCTCAATTCCGGTGTCATTTTGCCTTAACTTCACTTTGTACTTTCAGCCCCCCATCCAGAACAGTTCAGCATCCAAAATAGCCTCTGGTTCACTCAGTATGTCACATTTCTATGATAACTAATATGTGATATCCTCTACATGGACCCCCTCATTTCTAAACATTACCATGACAAATTTTACCAATTGCTTAGTTAAAGGAATTACAAGAAAGCGGGTCCATGTAGGGGAAAATTTCACTTGACCATACCATTCCCCAAATAAATCCAAGGCATATGCAGTGCAAAAATGGACATCAAAATTGTCCTCTCCTGATATAGTGATAAAAGCATAAACCTCCCAAGGGGTGAAATGCAAAGATTCTTGTAGAAGGCATTTCCCTACATAATGTCTGTCAGGTCTTTCATTTACCCCCCCCCCTTCATATCTGATGCGCACCACGTTCCTCCTTGGTGCTGCCTCTTTGTTAACCTTAGAAAAAAGTTCAGACAAGAGAGGTTTTTGCACAGAGTTTGTGTCCTATGCAGTGTCTTACACTCAGTCAGTTCCAGTTTCTTGTTTTTTAAGAGGCTGTGAGGTATGCCAGCCCATTGGTGCAGTGGTGGGATTTCCACTTGTGACGCCGGCGACCTGGGTTCGGAATGGACCCGAGTCGTCGGAGGGCCAGCCAGGGGGAAAAGGATAGAATGTCCTTTGGACTGCTCTCCTTCTCTGGGGGAAGGGTGTGGGCAGCATCTGGAGTGCTGAGGACTCCTGATGGAGACCGGGAGTTCTCGTGCTGCTGTACTAATCTCTGGGGGGGGAGGTGGGGTGGACGTCGGCGTCATTGCATGTCCCCACCTCCGGGAGAATAATCAGGTGGAAAAAGAAGGGGGGCATCCTCCATCTAAGTGAAGCCTCCCTGGGCTTCAATTCACCCCTGTCACCACACTCTCAACCAGTTACTGCTCCGGGGCACTGGCATTAAGGGGGACTGGTGCTCCAGCCCTGCCATCCGGGGGGTAAGCTGGGGGGTGACCGGGAAGGGCAGCAAAATAGACAGGTGGTGGGAGCTCCGTGGGCCGTGACTAGGCTGATGAATGATGGAGGACCCCCAAGGAAAAAAGTAGAATTAAAAAAGAAAAGAGGCTGTGAGCTCTCTGTTATTGCAGCAGTCCCTTCTTTCCCATCTTGCTCCTTAAGTCCTAAGGAAGAATTCGTTTCTATGGGTATATTATTCTCAATCTCTTTTGATTCTTTAATAAGGTTCTTTGCTGACTGGCCAGTCACTTTCGGCTACTACTCAGGAGAAGCTTGAGATAAATTCAATGAAGAGTCCCAGTTTGGATCAGGCAGCCAAGAACCCCAAGATGTTTGCTTCCAACCTGCTTTGATTAGGGCTTTCTGGGGTGACCAGGAGTCACAGGGGGACACAAGGCAATGGCTGCACTTGGTTTTTATTAACTTATTCTGGTTTTTATCAGCAGGATCAACAAGATTTCTGTTTGCTAGATTTATAGCAGCCCTTTTGTCTTTAACTTCCTCCATTTTCCCTGATTTATTGTTTGTCCCTTTAAAGGAAAAAAGGTTAGGCCTTCTTGAACATTGTCATTTGTTTGATATTTAATAAATTTAGGTTTTGTCCCAAGATTATTCAGTATTTCAGGTTGTTTGAACACAAACCTAGCTGTTTTTGAGAGTGTTACAGAAACTGTGGCTTGTTCATTTAACCCCTCTTTTTTTACTCGAAAGATCTTCTTGCTGTTTAAATGTGAATTTTTCAAAAATTTCACTACTTCCTTCCCCTGCAAACTACCTCTTTGTATATTAGGCACTGTGCGTGCACCAATAACTGTGCTTTTACTGCCAGCCTGTGAAGCAAAGTATTCAGTTGACGAAGAGGATAATGCAACTGCAGAAACTGACTCACCCGGCCCCGCTGGATCCTTTGATGCTGCTGCATCATCCTGGTCTTTGAGAAGTCAGCTTTCAGGTTTGACAGGGAAAATGTCTGGTTATAGCTTAGCAAGTTGTGCTGCTAGGCATTCATTTCCTCTCAGATGCCTTTCTCTTTCAGATTGCAACAGCTGTATCAACTCTTGCTCTGTCACGGTCACTTTTGACCTTTGCTTTGCTGCTTCTTCAGAAGTAACAATTTTTCTTAGGTCTTCTGCCGAAATATAAACATCCATGATGTCTTCTTCAGAATCTCGCATTTTACTCTTCTCATCACCATTATTCTCGGCCTCTGGCAGATTCAAGGCAGAAGAGGAGGCCTGCTCTCCCACCGCTACCACATCTGCACTCACCAGGGCTCTGCTCTGAGTGGCCATCCTAGAAATGAACAGCAGCTCCACCTACAGCAAGGTTGGGGAATTTCCCCGGTGCCCTGGCAAAATCCCACCCATTCACTAAAAAAATACCACCAACAGTTTAATCTGGTTCAAGGTCAGTAGGCATTCATCTGTATCCCCTTCCCTGGGTCATGCCTGAAAATAGGCAGAATTTGTCTAGTTCACGTACCCGGTCAACAAAAACTAAATAAAAATGGAACATTTTTGCCACAATGATAAAGAATATAAATATACTTTTTTAGTATCAATATTACTTTAAATTACTTTGAAATTATGAGATAGCAGTAAGCCATAGCCCATGTGTACTTTCCCATTCTAACAATAATAGTAAGTAATTGATTTTCGTCCAGCTAGGTATTTATCTAACCATGACTTAAACATGACAAAGTTCTCACTATCCACCACTTCAGATGGCAGCCCATTCCAAATATTGACCATTCTCTGTGTAAAGAATTTCATACTCTTCTCTGTTCTGAATTTTGAGGAATGTACTTGCTTGTTGTGACTTCTTAGATTTTTCTTGGCTCTGAATTTGAGGTTCATTCCCTCCATAAGTCCTGTGTTATTGATAATTCTATACATTAACAGAATATCTCCCTCATACATCTATCATGTAGTGAATTCAATCTCAAAGTGCTGAATCACTGTCCATATGACTGGCCCCCCAAACCTGTTATTGACCTTGTTGCCTTGTTTGTACCCTCTCCAATTTGTGACGTCTGTAATATTTAATCCTCCCCAAAACTGAAAACCATAGCCTAGGTGAGGTCTCACATTGGTATTATATAGGCGTAGTCTCACATCATGTGCATTTCTCAAAAAGTTTCATGACAGTTTTAAAAAATGTAATTTAAAAAATATATATTTTTGCACCTTTTCTGAATTTGGTATTAGTTCCCATAATTTAATTGGTATCTATACAGTGTATAAGTGTAGAACCTATAAATAGTCATTTCATACCTTAAATCTCATGGTTAACATTTCACTGTCCTTGCCAGCAATGTCAATTCTTCTTCACTTCTGCAGCCTTTGGTTGCAAAAGTGTCAGAAGATAAGTAAAATATAGGCATCACACTCCAAGGGTTTGTGTAAAAACTCATTACATAAACTCCACACCCATACTTTATTTTATATAATTGCTGAAATGTTTTACTCTTAATATATAAATGAATACTTTTAAAATATCACAGACTGAACAGCTCAATAAGAAGTCTACATTTTAGTTAACCATAACAATAAGCAAGAAAACTGAATGATTTTTTTAAGCTCAATGCATTGCTAAAATGATACATTTTTGTGGTTAATATGAAAAACTCCTTTCAGTTTAGCTGGGCTTGTGTGAAGTTACAACACTTAGGCTGAATTCCTTGGTGGTTGTCATGGAGACAGATGGGCTTCAGACAGAAGGAGCAGATATGAAAATAAGTTATTGAATCAAAAAGAATATTTAAAAGTATAAAAACTCCTTGAGGTTCAAAACTTTGTTGAGTTAAAGAGAACTGCCCTGTCTTAAATGTAAAGATATTAATGTGTCACAGGCTGTAATATCACACTTTAATGACTAACAGCTCTAAGGTGTCTCAAATTTACCATTAAACATCACTGTGTTATGGCCAATTACACCACAGTTTTGCATGTGTAATTATGCCTAGTTAGTTGTTATATAGAAGATTGTGTATGAGCAGTCATACATAATAAGGATATTCTTGTATCAAGAGGTTTCCTTGGTAACAGATGACATCAAGAGCACAGCTCGAGAGGTACTTTGTTACCAAGGGAACCTCAAGATACAAGAATTTCCTTGTTTCTGTATGACTGCTCATACACAATCTTTTATAGTGTATGGGCAGTCACAGCGTAGAAAATCACACAAAACCCACTGGAGAAGACAACAGAGAATAGGAATGTTAACATTTTCTCTTTTTTTAACTGACACAGTGTGCTGCAGATGTTTCTGCAAGTTCAAGTTTAAAAAAAAAAAACAGCAACTTCAAGCTTAACTGGATTGAGGAAAGCAACTATGTGGCAGCATTCCAAGTTGTTATGCTACAGTAGTGACATAGCTAGTGCAGCATAACAGCTGTGATGACATAGCTACTGCAGCATAACATAGAGAATAAAGTATGGGTCTGGATGTGTAATGAGAATTTGCACACACCCGAGGGGTTTGATGCTATATAAACCCCAAGAGTGAAGCTCAAAGGGGGTTGTCGTAGCATCAAGCCATAAAGGTAATGTGAAATTGATTTTCACACACCAGAACCCATATTATATTTTATAATTGTTGGGTTTCTCTCTCCCTCAGCAATTATATAAAATAAAAAAGGCTGCTGTGCCACTGCAGTCCGATCACGTCATGGCGCACAGTCAACTTTCACTTTTATTTTAAACTATTGTGCAAGATTCAGTTTCACTTTAATATAAATCATATATTCTAGTTAATAAAGTTGATGGCAAAATTGGTCTTTCAGTGAAAGGTACACCAATCTGCACTGAATGTGTGGATCCAATTTTTTTTAACTTAAGCACAGCACCTGCCAGAGTTCAATTTAATACTGTTCAAAGTAACACGTTATGTTTTTAGACGTTCAATACAATGTTTTCACAGGATGAATCTAAAACATAAACTATATGGGAACTGATTTACTTTAAATGTTAAACTGCCTGCTGAATACACACACACACACACATACGGTTGGGAAGGAGATGGCGATCGAACATTGAGGAGCACGAGGAGGCGCATGCGCAGAGTGGGGGAAACTGTGCACATGTTTGCCATTATAAATGCTCCTTTATAATGGCAAATTATGCCACGGTTTCTCTATAGGAAAAAGAGGAAGCCATTAATTATAACTCCATTCTAGTTATGGATTTCTATCCATAACAACATTCTACCATACACTATATCATATTAAATGAGGGTGTCGGTAGACAGAAAGTTACAGAAAATAAAATTAATATTTTAGATAACCATTAGATATACCAAGTAATACTGGTACAATGAAAAATATATGTAACTATGTCAGAAATAAATGTGTCATTTAGTCATTATAAATGAAAATGAAGCTACAACACGCAACATTACAGAACACTATTCTGTGCAGACAACTGCTTTGCAGAGAATTAATGATAGCAACTTAGTAAATACAAGTATACACTTACAGATGATTACTTGCAGAATTCTGAAGACATAAGCAATATTAAGGGAAGAAGTATTTAGGAATGTAATTCCTGCAGATTTGAGAAGTCTGGTAGGAAATGAGCAATGGTGTTAAACACAAAGAAGAATGGTTGAAACACCTTTGACGCGAGTTTGCCCAATTGCAAAGCATCTATTCCAAAAAGAGAAAATATAGTTAAGAACATTTAAAAGTGTTTTAAACCCTTTGGAGTGCCATGTTATTTGTAAATGTTATAAGTTTCAAAAGACTGTTCCATTATCCAAGCAACAACAAAAGGGGGAAACAGGAACTTGCATGACGAATGTGCCTGTTAACTTAAATACTGTTGCAGGAACATTCAAACTTTGCAGGAAATTAGAGTCATTGAAGTAAAGTTAAAAAAGAAAGCCTGTAACAGGCATTACTATAATGATACTGTAAATACTGATGCAGTTAGGGAAGCAGTTATAGTTCTAAAGAAAAATTATTTCTTTTATGTAAATGTTACATTGATATAAGCAGAACGTAAACTGTTTATGAAGATGTACATTTCAAAATTGGAAACACAATACTGGTATTGAAGATGAAGAAGAGAAAACAAATGACCTAGGCCCCATTAGTCGAATGCAGCCATTTACACCATGCAAAACAAAGCACTGCATGTGGAATAGCATGAGGCCATTCAGAGGCATATTCATACAGGCACTGTATCCTGTCTGGTATATGCTGCCTGTCTGAATATTGTGCCATGCTAGTGCAGTAGAAAGTGTAGATGCACAGTGCAACACATGTCCTTGCTGGCAACAGGCACCCAGAAGCAAATAGGGATAGTTATTCCCAAATGGGTTAGCACCCTTGTTCATTGATGCTATATTCAGAAACTGGCATGCCAATCACCACATGTGTCATGCAAGGCACTAAAGAGCCATTTGCGTGCCATCGTGGGGCAGTTAGCAGCTGTGTGAGATGCCACTGTGCACTGTTTGCACAGAGGCATTATATAGGCTGTTGCCCCCACTCTGCCTTGATTCTCATTCCTTAATGAATAAACCCTTGTAGTCAACTGGTACCCCTATCCTTGTTGTGATAAGTAAATTCACCCTGGTAGTCTAGTGGATCCCCCTCCTGCCCCGGTTGCCAATATAATAAGAAAATTTGCTCTGGTAGTCTAGTTGCACCCCCACAATCATTGTGATAAGCAAATTCATCCTGGTAGTCTAGTGATAACCCCCTCCTACCTATTAAAACACTGTGATAAGTAAATTCACACTGGTAGTCTAGTGGTACAGTATGCCTTTCCCACCCTGATCCTTGTTGTGTAAATTCACCCTGATAGTCTAATGGTACCCCCCCTCACCCTGATCCTTATTATTATAATACATCAATTTTAACTGGTATTCTAGTAGAACTTCCCTTCTGCCCTGATCCCCATTATACATTGCTGTATGCCCTCCTCCCTGACCGACCATCAGCACCAGCTCCTCCCCACCCATTAAATATCAACTCACTTTAGAAAAGCCCAACCAGGGCTAAAGGCAGAGCTCTAGATGGAAACTGGTGCAGATCCTCCTTTCACCACCTCAGCAAGCCATTGTCTGATTGACAGTGCCTTAGCATGGTTGTAGTATAAACATGAACACTCTCTATCACTTTCATTCTGATGGAGGCTAGTCAAGGTGTTTAGATGATGATCTGTGCCAGTCACCATCCAATGCCATACCTGCAGTCCTGGATAGGATCTGTTGAAAATTGGTACAACCAGGGAGCGAGGAGGTGGGTGGCGGGGTGCTGTGGGCACAGTGGAGGTGAGCAAGATCAGGGTGGTTAGGAGCAGGAGATGCCCTGGGGCTAAATGGAGCCATGAGAGGCCTGACATGTTTGATGCCCATTAGAAACATAGAAACTGACAGCAGATAAGGACTGCATGGTCCATCTAGTCTGCCCATTTTGCCTACCTATTTCAAACCACTGATCCTAGTTGATCTGCAGCTCACCCTTTTTTCCTTTCCCTAGGAAACCCTTATGTCTATCCCATGTATTCTTGAATTCCCTAACTGTCTTTGCCCCAGCTACATCCATTGTGAGGTCGTTCCAAGCATCCACCACTCTTTCAGTGAAAAAGTATTTCTCTTGTTGCCCCTGACTCTCCTTCTCTCTAACTTCATTCCGTGAGCCGTTCTTGCACATCTTCTTTTTTGAAAGATGTTGCCTTCTTGTACCTTGTTTATACCCCTGAGGTACTTGAATATTTCTGTCATGTCCCCCCTGTCTCTCTCACCTCTTCCAGTGAATACATATTGAGTTCCCCCAGCCTCTCCTCATAAGGTTTTTCATGCAGGCCCTGCACCATCTTTGTAGCCCTCCTCTGGACCATCTCTAGTCTGTCTATGTCCTTCTGGAGATGTGTTATTTTAAAATTGGACACAGTACTCCAGCTGAGGTCTGACAAGTGATCTGTACAGGGGCACAACTACCTCCATGTTTCTGCTGGTGATACCCCTCCCAATGCACCTCAGCATCCTACTGGCTTTCCCCACAGTGTTTTCACATTGTTTGGTCACCTTTAGGTCATCTGATATGAGTATCCCCAGGTCCCATTCCTGCCTGGTGGTTGCCAGTACCCCCCCCCATTTTGTATACCTATCCCAAATTTCTATTCCCCAAGTGCATGACCTTGCACTTTTAGGCATTGAATAGAAGCTACCACACTTCTTACCACTCCTCCAACCTGCTTAGGTCCTTTCTCATTTTTTCTATCTCCTCTGGAGTGTCAACTCTGTTGCAGATCTTGGTGTCATCTGCAAAAAGACATACTTTCCCCTCCAGCCCCTCCACAGTGTCACTTATAAAGACATTGAAGAGGACTGGTCCCAGGACTGATCCCTTTGGCACCCCGCTGGTCACCTCCCTCTCCTCAGAGTGAACACCATTTACCCACACCCTCTGTATCCTAACCTTCAACCAATTTCTGACCCAGTTTACCACCTTAGGGCCCACCCCCATGCTGTCTGACTTGTTAGCCACAAGTCCCAGTACCTGCTGCAGTGGAAGCTGGTGCTAATCAGTTGGCGGCCAGCCCAGTAGATATGAACAACACCAGGATGATAGCACTGAAACAGAAATAATGCTCCTCATCACAAGAAAGTTCAGTGCAAATGCAGTGATTTATTAAATAAAGAGCAAGTCAGAGCTACACCTTGCTGACCCTTGATCTTTGGCGGACAAGCCTTCCTCAGGGGGTGTGGTCTGGAAACATACAATGTTCATTTAAATACAAAAAATGGATAACATCATAGGTCAGGTACACAAATGTTAATTATAAAATATATATAACAAAATAAATATTATTACAAAATACAAATAAATCCAAAACATATCAAAAACCCTGTATGCATTATATACAACTTTATTAGAGGTCTAATTATTTAGTGTATTTTTATTAAATTTAATTTTTATTTTAATTCATTAAATCTCTCAAAGTAAGACCTCGTAATGCTGGAATGCAAAGTCAAGAGTTAAGCAGGAAGAGTAAGGGGAAAGCACAGTGAGAAGGGAACCGGCAGGGGGAGGGAACAAAAAATAAAAAGGAAGGTTGAAAAAAGTGCAAAAACAGGGGAGGACACCTTCACTGCAGTTGAAATGTGATCACCCTAATGTTTACCCTTCATATTTAGATGTGGGGATCTACATAGTTGCATACTTCAGAAGGTATTTAATCTCCTGTTAGAAAAATAAAGAAAGAGAGAAAAAGACAAAAAAAAAAAAGATTAATTTCTCAATACAGAATCCAAATACTATGTCCTTATATTTCAAACATCAACGGTCCAATAAACAGTTTTTCATTTTTTCTTTAGAAATGGCTTTAAGTTCCATTGATCATTCAGGCTATCTGGCTTGACACTTTGCAAGCTATAAATCCATTCACTTTCCTGTTTTAATAGTTCATTCACTCGATCACCCCCATATTGTAATGGAGATTGCCATTCCATCCCCATAAACTTGAGCCCTTTGGGGTCCAAGCGGGTCCGAGCCATGTCTTTGTTCATAATGTAAGCCTACTGGGGTGTCTATTCTGGCATTACTGATGTTCGTCACATGTTCCTGAATCCTGGTCTTAAGGGGTCTCATAGTTCTACTTATGTACAAAACATTACATTGGCACCAGAACGTGTACACTACAAAAGTGGTGTCACAGGATAAATTCCCTTACTTCAAACATCTTGCCCATGCCAGGATGGGTAAACTTTTTACCTGTGGTGCAGTAAGTACAAACATGTGGCATTTGACACATTCTTTGGTTTGGTGCCAAGCCGTGTGTTGGGTGGTCTGGTTACTGTCAGTCTGCTGTGTACTAATTTATTTTTAATATAAGGACCTCTTGAAAAAGTGACTGTAGGTTTATCATCTGTAATTTCCAAGAGTGCAGGATCAGTGTGCAGTAAATGCCAGTTCCTATAAATCACATTACCAATCTGCCCAGACCAATTGTTGTGCTCTGTTATGAAGGTTACTGAGGAAACATCAGTATGGGATTGTTTTGGAGTGTCCTTAAATAAGTCCTCCCTTCTTTCATTAAATGCCCATCTCATGGAATCATTCACCACTTGGTGTTTTTACCCCCTCTGAATGAACCTCCCCTTTAGTTCCCTTGCCTGTGTCCAAAAACCAATGTCTTCTGAACAGTTCCTCAGCAGACAAAGGAATTGACCATATGGGATAGAATTTTTCAATCTGGTCGGGTGTGCGCTGTCTGCTCTCAACAGTGCATTGGTGGCTGGCTGTTGCTTTTCTAAAGTACTTGGTCTGGACGCCTCCTCTGTCATGTCCAGGTTTGTCTCAAAGGCCTTGCTAAAGTCTAAGTAGGCCACATCCACTGCCCTACCCTGATCTACCTCCCTAATCATCCAGTCAAAGAAATCTATTAGATTTGTTTGACATGACCTTCCTGATGTGAATCCATGCTGCCTTGGATGACTAGGGAGGTGGATCAGGGGAGGGCAGTGGACATGGCCTATCTGGACTTCAGCAAGGCCTTTGACACTGTGCCACATAGAAGACTATTACACAAACTGGGGAATATGGGTGTGGGCAGGACAGTAGTGTGGTGGGTAGGTAACTGGCTGGGTGGCAGGACCCAGAGGGTGGTGGTAAATGGCTGTCACTCCACAGAGGGAAGAGTGACCAGTGGGGTACCACAGGGATCAGTGCTGGGACCGGTCCTATTCAACATCTTCATCAGTGACATTGCACAGGATCTAGAAGGCAGAATTTCACTGTTCGCTGATGACACAAAGCTCTGTAACAGAGTAGACACACCAGAGGGTATAGACAGAATGAGAAGGGACCTGCAGAAACTTGAAGTATGGTCAAGGGGCAGTTGAAATTCAATGCAAAGAGTGCAAGATAATGCATATAGGGCACAAAAACCCTGGCACAATATATCAGTTGGGGGTGAGGATATAGCATGCACCAAGCAGGAAAGGGATCTTGGGGTTGTCATCTCTGATGACCTCAAGGTAGGCAAACAGTGTGACAAGGCATCAGGTAAAGCAAATAGGATGCTGGGATGTATAGGCAGGGCATCACCAGCAGGAAAAGGGAGGTCATAATTCCTATACAAGACACTAGTGAGGCCCCACCTGGAGTACAGTGTACAGTTCTGGAGACCATACCTACGATGAAGGACATAGACAGGGTAGAGAAGGTTCAGAGGAGGGCAACAAAGATGGTGCATGGATTGCATCACAAGTCCTATGAAGACAGGTTGAAGGAACTGAACATGTACTCCCTGGAGGAGAGGAGGGAGAGAGGGGATATGATAGAGACATACAAGTATACAGGGAGAAACAGGGTGCAGGAAAACACTATTTTTAAGCGAAAAAGATGTTCCAGGACTAGAGGGCATGGGATGAAGTTGGAGGGAGGATGATTCAGAGGAAACATGAGAAAGAATTTCTTCACAGAACAGGTGGTGGACAAGTGGAACACCCTTCCAGAGGAAGTGGTGGGGGCTGAAACAATCACGGGATTTAAGAATGCATGGGATAGACATAAAGGAATTCTAGAGGTCAGGGGTAAGGGGAAACGGACTTCTAGGAAACAAACTGAACTTACAAGCTCAAATGGGCAGACTGGGTGGGCCATAGGCCCTTATCTGCCGACACTGTCTATGTATCTATGTATCTATGTATCTATGTGCTCCACTAGCTTCAAGAAATGACACAATTCTCTCCTATAACAGTGCCTCTATCAACTTCCCTACCACTGAGGTCAGGCTGACTGGTCTGTAGTAACCTGCCTCTTCTTGGCTCCCACTTTTGTGGAGAAGGACCACATTTGCCCTTCTCTAGTCTTCTGGGACTTCCCACGTCTCCAGTGATCTGTTGAATAGTGTGGTCAGCGGGGCCACCAGCACCTCTCTAAGCTCTTTTAATATTCTGGAGTGAATCACATCTGGCCCCATTGCCTTATCTGTTTTCAGGTTCCCGAGTTCCTCCAGGACTCTCTCTACTATGAATGCAGAGGTGTCCACCTCCCTTCCCAGTCTGCTCTTTTGGCTGAGTTGTGGGCCTTCACCTTCCCCTTCCTTTGTAAAAACTGAACGATAGTATTTGCTCAGTATTTCTGCCTTCTTTATGTCCTCCTCTGCATACTCTCGTCCCTCCTACTTTATTCTGATAATCCCACTCCTTGTCTTCTTTCTCTCACTGATTTATCTGAATAATGTCTTATCACCCTTCTTTACAGTGTGTGATATGTTTTCTTCTGTTTGAGTCTTAACTTTTCTGACCACCTTCCCTGCCTCCCTAGATATTGCTCCCTGTCCTCTTCCTTCTGTGTTTCTTTGTATCTCCTGAAGGGTTTGCTTTTCTCCCCCACTTTCCTGGCCACTTCCCTTGAGAACCAAATCAGTTGTTTCTTTCTCTTGCTCTTGCTTTGTTGCTTAACACAGAGGTTAGTTGCTTTTGTTATGGCCCCCTTGAGCATAGACCACTGCTTTTCCACTCCCCCCCATGTCCTCTTTTGCCAGGGCTCCCCTGAGGCATTCCACCATTTTGTCAAAGTTGGCCCTCTTGAAATCCAGGACCTTGACTTTAGTGTCGTTAGCCTCCTCCACTGTGGTTACCTGAAGCCACACTGTCCTGTGGTCATTGTTTCCTATATGGCTGCCCACTTTAACATCCCTAACTCTGTCCCCATTGGTGAGAAACAAGTCCAGTAGAGCTCCCTCATAGGTGGGTTCAGCTACCAGCTGTCTCAGACATGCCCCATCCAGTGCGGTCAGTATGTTTCTGCTTTTGGCTGTGCTCACTGTCTGGATGCTCCAATTTACATTTCCAGGGTTATGACCAGACTGAGTGGGCAGGTAGCCGGTGGGACTGCAGTCTCCACCAGTCTCCTTTGGGCCATGCTGTGCAATTCCAGATCGAAGAGGAACAAGACTGTAATTATGGTGGTCTTGATTTCATCTGTTGATCTGACTTGTATTATGGAGACCTGGCTGAGAGACAATGCTGGGCCAGTTTTGGAGGCAGCCATCCCCGCTGGGTACTATGTGGTGCTCTGCCCGAGGAGGGAATGCAGGGGTAGGGCTGTGGCCATCTGCTTTAGATACAGCCTGAACTTTGCCATGCATCCAGTGGGTTCCTACCTCTTTCTTTGAATGTGTGGTGGTGTGTGGGGTTCCAAGTGTGGGTTGCAGGATTCTCCTTGTTTACTGCCCTCTGGAGCAGAGGGGGGATTTCCTGCAGGAGGCCACAGATTTCATCATCGACAGGGTGCTAGAGTCCCACAGATGGTTAATTCTGGGGGATTTCAATGCCTGGGTCAGTGATGAATCCTCACATCTTGGATGCGACCTCCTCCAGTTGATGACATCATTGGGCCTAATACAAGCAGTTACTTCTGTGACCCATCACCACCGCCATACACCTTGAACTTTGATGTTTTCACTGGGGCATGAGGTCATGAGCCTCAAGACTAATTGGGTCACTTGGTCAAATCATTGCATGGTAGAGTTCTTGTTTGGGCCCCCCACCCCCGATAGTCCCTCCCCTGTCGAGATGGTCGGCTATCGCCCTTTGAGGGGATTGTCCCCAGAGGGACTTTTGGCAATAGTAGATCTATTTGGTGTGAGTACTGCATGTGCGACTGGTGTGGGTAAGGTGGTGGCTGACTATAATAAGGCTGTCTCCAAAGTGCTTAATGCCATCGCACCAGTCCATACATGACCCAGATTATCTTGCTTGAGACCCCCATGGTTTGATGGGGCTCTCAAGCAGATGAAGATCAAAGATCAGAAGTTGGAGCCTTACTTATGGAGGACCCATTGTGAGGCAAACAAACTGGCCTTACAAGCTCACTGTTGTGAGTACCAAGGGACAATCGACCGTAAGAAGGCAGAGTTCCTATCTAGGGAGATTGCTGCAGGCAGGAACAGACCAGCTCAACTTTTTCAGACTGTGAAAAGACTACTCCATCCAGTCTGTCTGGGCTGAAAAATCATTTTTAATCACAGAGTGTGATGAGTTTGCTCAGTTCTTATCTGACAAGGTGTCCTCTGTCCAGTCTGGGATCTCCCAAGTGGGGCAAGGTTTGCCCCACAGTGGTCAGCCTGGTGGGAGCACAGGCACTCCTATCGTCTTGGAGGAGTTTAGGCCAGTGGAAGTGGCTGAAGTTATTGAAGTGATCTCAAAGCTGCAGCCCACTTTTTTCTGAACTGGACCTGGACCCTCCTAGTCAGATGTACCAGGACCATTGATCCAGTGTTCACCAGGATAATCCAGTGTTTGCTTTTGGAGGGGATCTTCCCTGACACCTTGAAGGAGGCGCTGGTAAGGCCCCTCCTAAAGAAACCATCTCTCAACCCTGATATCCTGTCAAATTATTAATCTATTTCCAACCTCCCATTTTTAGGAAAGGTTGTTGAGAAAATAGTGGCACTGCAGCTCGAGGTGCACCTCACAGCCTATGACATCTACGAGCCATTCCAGTCCAGTTTCAGGGCTAGGCATAGTACCAAAATGGCATTGGTCAGGGTGCAAGATTACCTCCTCAGGGTAAGGAATAAAGGAGACTGATCAATTCTCATTTTCCTCAATCTCTCCTCAGCATTTGACACTGTGGATCACATTGTGCTTTTGGATCGACTTAGAGAATATTGCAGACTCCCTGGCACTGTCATCAACTGGTTTGAGTCCTATCTCTCAGGCAGGAAGCAGCTGGTGGTGATGGGGAATTTTCCCTCCTCTCCGAAGTCCCTGCCATGTGGAGTTCCTCAAGGGTTGATCCTGTTGCCAATGTTGTTCATGGTGTAAATGCTACCCCTAGGAGAGCTCATTAGGTGGTACAGTCTGGGTTTTCACTGCTATGCAGTTGATACCTGGCTGTATATGTCTTTTGCCCCTGCAACAAATGATGCTGTGGAAGTGCTAAACTACTGCCTGGCTTAAATTCAGGACTGAATGGCATCCAACTGGATGAGGCTAAATCCAGACAAGACGGAGGTCCTGGTGATTGAGCCAGGTTGTGGGCATTATATGAGTGCCTCCGGAGTGTCAACAGGATTGGTCCTGGGAACCACTCCATGGATGGCTTCCTCTAGGGTAGAGACGCAGCAAATTTTTAATCCACTGGTGAAGTGAACACAAAGTGGCCACTTCGCGTTGGCTGAGCACAACATGAACTGGGCACTGCAAAGAGCTCACTTCACGTTATTATTATTACTTCACGTTGCCATTATGCCTTAACGCAAAGTAAGGTGAAGTGAGAAGTAAATAGGTAGCCCCCCACATATCACATGGCTTACAGTACTGTAAGTCACATGCTTTAGCCAGGCTAGAAGGAAGTGAGTCAGAGAAGCAGTTTCACTTTCTCCTTCGCATTCATAGAGGGAGAAGGCTTGGTGTAGAGGAGAGTAGTAGTGACTGAAAGTGCTTGATTGCCACTTTGAGTGAAGAAAACCAACAGCTTTTTTAACAGTTATATCTTTATTTAGTTTTTGTATTGCATTTGTGATTTTTTTTTGTTAGTGAATTTTTTTTATAGGTTTTGTTTTGTGTGTGTGTGTGTGTGTCAGTGTCAGTGTCAGTGTGTGTCTATGTGTGTGTCGGCCCCAGGGACTTCTGTTAGTGTGAAGGTAGGATGGACCCTGGAGAAGGTGAGTCAGTAGCACGTGGGTACGATCTAAGGAAGGGGGTGCAGACACGTGGGGGTGGTCATGTCATGCTGGACCACTCCTGACTCCTGGGTGTTGCTTCCACCCATGTGGAAGCAACAGCAGCAGCAGCACCAGTGCCACCAGTGGCTGCTGTGCATCCACCTTCTCCGCCATTACCACCTCCACCAGTAGCAGCTGTAGGGGCTCCAGCAGCATCCCCTCCAACACCTCCACAGTCACAGGAGGTGCCCCTTGAAAATCTAGGTGGTGCAAGGACTGTGGCTGGTCCCCTATCACAGCTTCCCAGTGTGGGAGTTTTTTAACTCTGTGGGGGGAGACAGCACAGTCATGGTGTGCTGTCTGTGTGGTGTGCTGGTGCGCTGTGGTCCCTGAGGGACACATTTGGGGACAGATGGCTAGCACACCCACATGGTTAAACACCACAAGGCAGAGTGGCAGGCTGCCATGGAGGGGACCAGGCATCCACCTGCTGGCCCTTCTGTGGCAGTGGCCGAGGGTGCTGCTGGGGTCGAAGTTGTGCCTCGCAGTTGCCGCCACAGCAGGAGGAGGGCCAGTGCAGCAGCTGCTCCACCAGCACCACCGCCACCACAGCCACCAGCACCACCCTTTCCACCACCACCCCCACTACCTGGATTTCCACCTGCAGTGGACCTCACCACAGTCCCTGCAACAGAGGCCGACCTCACCCTGGTGTGGGAAGATCTGGAAGAGAATAATCAGAAGGTTGGTGCTTTGCAACAGCAAGTCAACACAATACAAGAACAGCAGCAGCAAACAGTTATAATGCTGCACCTGCTGCTGGACCACCATGGCATCCCATGGCCACAGTAAGGGATTATTTTCTGCCCCCCCACCTCACTACTGTGTCATACTGTTTTTCTGTGTTTTTTCTTTGTTGTTGCTTAATAATACACATTTTTCCTTCCAGGGGACTCTTTCTTGTGCCACATAGTGTAATACATTTCTGTGAAAACCGCCTGTAATTTCATTACAGTGTGTCACGTGACAGAGGAATTCCCATTCTGAAAAGCCGCCCACATTCTGCCTCCCTTCTCAGCAATGTTAGGACATGATGCCAGGGAGTGCACGGGTGCGTGCTCCATTACAGTGAATATCCGATTGTCCTGCAGCTTTCTGAATGTTTCTTTATGTTATAATTGTCAGTTTGTGGTGAAAGGTGTGGGTGAATTTCCAGTAAGAAGAGCCACATTTCACCACAAAGTGAACCTTATAACATAATGAAACATTAGGATAGCTGCCCGACATTCACTATAGTGGAGCATGCACCTGCACTCTCCTTGGCATCATGACCTAACGTTGCTGAGAAAGGGGGACAGAATGTGGGTGGTTTTTCTGAACAGCAATTCCTCCATCACACGACACACTGTAATGAAATTATGGATGGTTTTCACAGAAATATATTGCACTCTGTGGAGCAAGAAATATTCCAGTGGGAGTAAGGCCCTCACATATTAGGTTATGTGCATCACCGTAACTATGTAATGTGGTGAATCTCTATAAAGCAGCAGTGCAACAATCTGTTGAGAACTCTGACCTATATTTTGTAATGCTATGTTACAACTTCCTTTACTTACATCCTAACTGACTGGAATCATACGAGAATTTGCAGTAATTGAGTCTGCTGTACTATCTTTTTTCATGTGCGAAATAATGAAAGGAGCATTCCTTTTAAATTGGTGCTGACCAGGTCTTTGTCATTGTTTTCCTCTGCTTTTCTCCATCACATCAGTTAGTAGTTATATATCACTTCTGTTGTTAATTAACAGTTAGGCAGCAGGCAGTGTTTTATGACACCACAGAACAATATTTATTGAAAAGCAGCAGCAAATAAATACAAACCTGGTCAGAACAATATTGGAAGGCATGCTCATTTTTTTTCATACATGAAAAAAGTAGTCAACTAAGTAAAGCAGACATAAATTGTAAAAAGAAGTGTATCATTCAAGTCACGACTCGGAGGTAACTAGTGGCTGTGGCACTATAAAGTAGCATAAAAAAGTACAGTTCAAAAGTGTCACAACATTCTTGCAATGCTGCTTTAATTGATAATGTCAGTTTGACATAATGAGCTCACAACAATCACACAACACACAAAAGTGGCACAGAGTCCCCAGATTTTTTCTGCAGGCCCAAAATGCATCCTCCTTGTGTGCAGAAAATTGACAAGTGGTAACACAGTGAAATGAGACTGTTTCAGCACATACAAAATCCCCCAGTATAAAATGATGACCGTGATCATCCTGTTGCTGGTCCAATGTCTTCTGTGAGGCGATTCAAGCAAATGCAATGTGATCATCTCAACTGGATTGAAGGGTGCCATTTGGCTGTACACTAATAGTAGCCTTGGTGAGTAGAATATATATATATATATATATATATATATATATATATATGTTTGTGTATTTTGTAGGTGAGAAGGAGGGTTGACAATGGACATGTACTCACGGTATTGTTCTGCATCACAGGTCACAGAAACTGTTGGTGTGCACATTCCAGTGCTCAATGAGAATTTTTTGCATTGAAATTGGAAACATATAACTCTCAAGCACATGAAGGTAAGTATTTTTTTGGGGGGGTGGGGGGAATCATATTTGCTGGTTTGTCTGTAATGGTTTCTTATTTTGTTACTTCTTCGCAGATTTCATCTGCATCCTTGTTGTTAGTGATGGTCATGATCATCTAATGAAATGATTTCTGCATGTTGTATGTGTGCCCAAGCCTGGGGAAGAGGGGTGCCTGATGTTGAAAAACTTTTTTTGGATAAGGCCACTTTGATAGAACAACAAAGCATCTGGAAGTTTCCTAAAAAAATAAATGAATTACTTCTTAAACATAGAAACATAGACTTTGATGGCACATAAGGACCGCTTGGCCCATCTAGTCTGCCCATTTCCCTACCTACCTACAGGATAGGTCACAGATCCTAGTTAACCAACAGCCTATTTCTTCCTACCTTCTTACAACTTACTTTTTTTTTGTCCCTCCCTGGTTCTGAATCTCAAGTCAAGTTACATTGAAACCCACAACTTGTCAACTAACACAACCTGTGCGCAATATTTGCTGCAGTCTTTCCAAAACAATGAAATGGATGGAATAAAATCTTCGTACTTACCAGAATGGATTTCACATGGATATTCCATCGGTTCCTCTCTGTATGGTACAGCTGCAGTACCATTCCCACCGAGTTTTAGCGATGGAGACCTTTTTTTGTTAACTTGTAAAAGAAACAAAATAAGTGTACCGTATGTGTTTTACCATTGCGACTCTAAAAAGCTACAGAAAACAAAACATACAACTAAAGGATGTGAAGCAGCATAACAAACATAAGTACACATACTCACTTTATTGTTTAAATATTAAGAAGCTTTGTGTCTCTGGCTGATGGATGTGATGATCTGGACAGACTCAGGCTCAGTGGTGGCAGTGGCTAACAGCAGTCCAGGTGGTGTGGTCCAGGGGTGGAAAGACTCAGGCTCAGTGGTGGCAGTGGCTAACAGCAGTTCCAGTGGTGGTGGTCCGGGGGTGGACAGACTCAGGCTCAGTGGTGGCAATGGCTAACAGCAGTCCTGATGGTGATGGTCTGGGGTGGCACACCACCTTTTAACAACTTCAGTTAAAACCTGCCAATATTAACCACATCTTCATCCTCATAAAGAAAGCTTCCCTCACAGTCATCTATGTCTGAAGTCTGACCACTGGGAAATTCTTTTTCCATTGTGCCATCAGCTACATCAGTGGTGTGCCGTTTCAGGCAGTCACTGCCAGTGCCACCAGGATGATCCATTTCCAAATCACCAAAACCACAATGACTAGGCTGGGGTATGAATACCGAGGTTACAGTCTGTGCTGGTATATGCCTCTCATTCATTTTAATGAATGTTAGCAAACTAACATTTGCAGGAGACAGGTTTGTCTGATGATCCCTGACTATTGCACCTGCTGAGCTGAATACCATCTCAACACTTACACTGGAGGGTGGGCATGTGAGGTACTTCAGTGCCACTGCAGTCAGCTCTGGCCATTCACTGACCTTTCCACTCCAGTACAAAAGAGGATCTTCAGTTATTGTCAGATGCCTGTTTTCAGACAAATATGACTCAACCATTCTCTATACCACTCTAAGTCCAGTTGTTGATGCATCATCCTGTTCTCCCAAATCATTTATTTCACAAATACCAACTTGGGACAAAGCCTCTCAAAGCAGGTTGACGCCAGCCACTTTGGATGACTGACCACCTGGAACTGCAGTCCCCTTCCCCTTGCAGGATATGCTTGATGGTCTTCCATGTACACCTTCAGCTGGATTATGCTGCTGAGGTTTGCTGACCTTTGCATGTGACTTCTGTGCCCCATGAACCAAGCACACCAGTTGATCACTAATATTTTTTACCTGTTCAGGCCCTCCCTCCAGTACTGATGCAATTCCATGTTTGTATCTTGGGTCCAGCATTGTTGCTATGGCAAAGTTGTCACTACACTGAATGCTCACAATGTGATGAGTCTGGTCGAATACTGTCAGCATGTGGTGCAGCAACATACTGCTACCACCATCTCCGGCAACATCAAGGCAATGCTGTACATTCACCAATGTCTGCCTCAGCACCCACAGCAGTGGAAGTGATTGGCTAATGGAGGCAGACTCACCACTCACTGCCTGTGTGGCATGTTCAAAAGGCTGTAAAATTGTTATTACAGAGTCCATGAGGCACCACTGTTCAATCGTCATAGACATGGAGGCCACGGAACTGTCACGGCTAGTGTGCATCACAAGATATTCTGAGATGGCTTTGTATTGTTCATACAACCTCTCTGCCATGTTTAAAGTGGAGTTCCTTTGGGTGACAACTTCCATCTTCAAGCAGTGCTGAGGCAGGCTGTTTTGTATCTGCAACTGTCGCTGTTGGTACAGGCCTTTCCAGATGTTGAAAAGGAAGTGCAGATATGTTGTTTAACGGTCAGCATTTCCTTTACATCAGAGTGCCGAAGAAACTCCTGCACCACTAAATTTAAACAGTGGGCCATGCATGGAACATGAAAAAAAACACCATTCGTGATGCATTTCACCACATTTGACCCATTGTCACTTGCTATGAACCCAGCTCTCAGGGACAGAGGGTTTAACCATTTGTCAATTTCAGTCAGTACCACATCCAACATGTTCTCACCAGTGTGTGAACAGGTCACATTGCGCATAGCAATCATTGTATGCTGTTGAATTCCTTGATGATTGCTACTGCAACAATCCACCTTACTGCACTGATTATTCACACTACCAACATCACAAACAACCCCTGGCACCTGAGCTCAATGTGCAGTTATACAAAAATATGAACTCCCCACTGTTTTGCCACTTGTCCACATATCCATACTTAAATGGATGAATGGAGAGGAGGAATGTTGAAGGGCAAGTCTTACTGAGTCGGACACAGTGTGGAACAACTCGGGGACAGTACGGGTAGAAAAGTATGTCCTGGATGGGACTTTTCATTTTGGACAGGCACATGAAGCAAACCACCGGTACCCAGAATTCTCCAGAAAGGAGAAGGGCAAGAGATCAATTGCCAGCATTTACGCTACAGCAGCATTAAGGTCAGGGCCCCAATTTTTCTGCGGCACATCGGAGCAAAGTTCTGTGGCAGGGTTCTCATTTGCCACAGAACTCTCCATGCACTAACACCAATTTCTGCAATTCTGGCGGCACATTTTACCCTTAATTTTTTCTTTTTGTTTTTTGCCATATCTGACACAATGCACGCCAGAATACAGTCATTTTATGGGTGTTTGTCACCAAATTTTCAACATAGCCAGTTTAAGACCTCTGCTCATGAACAGTATCACTGTGATTTTATTAATCTGTCTGGAACATTGATTTACGCACACGACTGCGCCATTCTGCGCTACAAGGGTGGAAACACATTTTAGGTGAGATGTGAAAAATGACAGCTGTACTACTCATAAGACAGTGTGGTGAAATGGCAATGTTGAAACTCTGGAGTGAAAATATTGAAATTTCGCGAACTTACGAGCCTGTGTAGGAACTGCGCAACGCATGGTCATTAAACAGTCATTTTTTGGAATTCTGGCACCAAATTTTCAACATGGGGGTTTTGGGCCCCCTACTTATGAGTGATGTCACTGTCATGGTGGTATTCAGTCCTGAAGGGTGATTTCACAGTCACTGCACAGTCACTGCGAGAAATCACCCTTCGAGCCTGAATAACGCCATGACAGTGACATCATTCATGAGAAGGGGTCCCAAAAACCCCATGTTGAAAATTTGGTGCAAAAATTCCCCAAATGCCTGAGATATGCAATAAAGTTGAACCCCTCCTATCTAGCCCATTATACCGCTTACCGGCATTTCTTCAGTTCGTGGTCGCCTTTGAAGAGTGCAGACGTGTCCCCTGTCCACACCAAGATCATCGCTACCGAGTCCGGAGGCATGGGGTAGGGGGGTGTGGGGAGGCTGGGTGCGCAGTGGGTGGGTGCGGGATGTGGGAGAGGGGCTCGGGAGATGCGCCGTGGGACAGTTTTTGTTTTACAGGGGAAAAAAAAAGATGTTGCGGGACCACTTGCCATGCTGGGGTGGGCTCCCAGTGTGGCACAATGACTTTGGGGGCATTCAGCGGCGGGGGATTAGGCACCCGTCGGCAAAAAATATTGTACGTTTGCCACGCTGGGGTGGGCTCCCAGCGTGCTACAACTCTGAGTGTTCAGCCGACGGAGATTGGGCACCCCGTCGGCAAAAATATTGGCACATTTGCCCGCGCTGGGGTGGGCTCCCAGCATGGCATATAAGCATTTGGAGGGGACAGTGAAGCCGGCGAGTGGGCACCCCGTCGGCAATGAAGTTAACGTTTGTTCCACGGGTGGTCAATTCCACGGGTGATGGCAAATTCGTGGATATTTCACGGTTTACGCATCCGCTGAATCACGGAAAACTCGGGGCCCTGATTAAGGTCATGTAACACTGTTTGATTCGGGGGGGGGTGCTTCAGCTTATGCGCAAAAACACTCTGTAACGTGGGCTGACTTAAAAGTTTTACACGGGGTGTGATCACAAGTGGTTGTACTCTGTGATGAATAGCATTGGCAGGGGGTGAAGTGTGGACAGTTGATGAAGACGATTGCACAGGTGATGATGACAAACCCAGAAATGCAGTTATTTTGCCAGATTTGCCAACCGGGGTTGATGTACCACTTGCACTAGACATACTGCATTCACCACCACCGCTACCTCCACAAAAACTGCTACTCTCACCAGCACTGGACAACATTTCAAAGTCATTATGGTCCTCCACCTCATCATGCCTGTAGTAATCCTCTGCTCTTAGTACCTCACTACTGCACATGTTTAATTTACTACTGGGCTGAACAGTAATGGAAGGGGATAACATGCTTGCTATGGTTGCCGGTGACGAGGGTGAATGCCCCACTGTGATATTAGCTTCCAGCTTGTGCTGGGTCCACAGTGCCAAGTGCCTATTCTTAAGATGCGTATGCTGTCCTCTTATGCCCAGATGGCTCCCCTTTTTACCTCGACTCACACGCACATGGCAAACCTGGCAGATTGCAACTGACTTATCATTTGCATCTTGAACAAAAAAATTCCAAACAAGGGATTGTGATGCTTTGCTTTTAACATGTCCATGATGTGGCTTATTTAAGTCTGTTATTTTAAGCACTGAAGTGGGGGGGCATGTGATGTTTCAGACACTGCACACCTGGACTGCAACTGACCACCATGACTACCTATCATATTTATTACTGGGTCATCATCACCAACTAAAACCAGCAGATCGCAAGATTTTATGGGGGGGGGGGGAATCCTGCAAACAGACTCAGACACAACCACTTTGAATTTCTTTTTCTCTGGTTTCCAATTGGGGTCAATTACATCATCATCATATTCATCAACATCACACACATCCACATCTTCTGCTTGAATGCTAGCATGTGGACTGCATGCTGCAACAACAGCAACATCATTGTCATCATCATATTCATCATCAGCATCTACACCACCATCACCTGATATTTTTTCACCACACTGTGAATCACTGCAGGGAAAATGTGTGACATTAACTGCCACAGTAGACGGAATATCACATTGTATGCTATCATTGACATAATTATCAGAATCCTCAGGTTCAGTTATTGGGACGTTACTGGGAAGTATGACATCATCTACACTGCCTCTCACTTGCACTGCTTCACTCTCAATATTTTTGGATACGGTACACTGGTCAGAATTAGAACTTGATGCAACAATACTAATACTACCACCATCACCAACACCAGTAACACTAACACCACTGGCTGGGAAAACATCATCTCCTCTAACTATGAGTGAAGCTACTGACTGGGCTGTAAAAAACATTGCAGGAGAAATACCTGTCCTCACATCAGCAATGCACTTCTGCATCTGCGTACTACTACCACACCCACAGACTATCTTATTGCCAGCATTGCCATGGCTAGAAACAGCTTTGCTTGCACATCTCTTTGCAGGCATTTTGGGGGATCAACCACAATATTATAACCAAATTCAGATTTTGATACATTCACTCTCTGACTAGGGGGATGCTGGATGTGAAGTCAAAAAAACAACTGTGGCTTCAGCAACGGGTAAGAGACTAGTCTGTCACCCAATGAAAACAACTTCAGTAAGCAGTGGTGCTGAAGAGGTCACAAAAACAATCCAATCTGGTAAAAAATTCCTTTAGCACGTGGGGTGGGGGGGGCACTGACTGCAGTGCAGATTTTTATGGCAGTACAAGCAGCAAAACAAAGAATGGATACCACGATCACAGTACAAAATCAGGCAGCTGCAGTGGATAGCAGGTTCACACGGCTGCGCCTGCAATTACATTACTCTGTGGCACAATAAAAGGTGTATTATTTGATGTCACGCAACACCACACACACACACACACACACACACACACAGAACAGTTTGCCTACAATGCTGAATGAGTAATTTGTAGCAAATGTTCAGTACTATGTCACATATTGTAATGTAAACAACCTGAAATTATGAACTGCTGCACCACATCCACACAACAAACAGCAAGAAAATTTCAACTATTACTGGCAATATTACTGTTTGTACATTAACACAGTCAGTTATGTAACAAAAATATAACCAAAAAGCAAACAAATCACTATTTCTCCAACTTAAATCTACCTACACCACAGATACACCCCTCCCCAAAAGCACACTTTCACTATCTTTCACTACACACACTCAGTGTTGTAAATTAACATTCAAAATCCACACAAAAACAAAAACGCTCGATGATATGAGCACAGGAGGGTTTTCTACAATCGATGAACTAAAGTTGGAGCCCCCCAAAAGATGCAAAAATGCTTTTTTAACAGCATTTAGAAGATTTCAATCACAAACATTTATCACAGCACATTGTCTCCTACTCCTTCCTACACATACTACCCCAAACTGAGGCTGGGCAGATCAATATAGAGCCCATGTGATCTGAAATCCCATGAATCACTGCAAAATTCACCTTCAGAGCCAAATAAAAGGTGAAGTGCATTGTTCTCAATGCACTTTCGCCTTAAATTTGGTGGGGTAGTGGTCTGGGGAGACAGAGTAACATGCTTAAGACTTCTTTTGGCTAAGCAGATTTACTGTGTGTTATTTTTATTTTGTACTCACAGGGATTGCTACTGTCTGTTGTTAACATTTCATTGCTTTATTTTTCTCTGACTCAAATTGCTGTTGCTGGTATACCTTCTTCCATACCTCTCAACCTCCTGCCTCATAAATCAGGGACAAGGCTTAAAAGAATCAGGGACAAAGGACCAAAATCAGGGACACTTCTTCAAAATTGGAGATATCCACTCAGGAAGCTGGCAGAATAAAGGGCTTAGTGTAAAATGCATTTTCTAAATAAGAACAAGTGTGTAACTTTAATGTTTGACATTAGTTTGTGCTTATAACCCCCGCTGTTTGGTCATGGAAACACAATTTTTAGGAGGGACAGAGTAACATTTTGAGGCAAAATCAGGGACGACCCTGAAAATCAGGGACAGTTGAGAGGTATGCCTTCTTCTGCATTATTACAAGGTGTGCCTACAGGTGAGTGCTAGCAGATTACTGCTGTAATCTTCTGATTCAAATTGTCTTTTGCAAGGTATATCTTCTGTTACTGCTTTATTTTTCTCTGTAGCAAAGTGTTTCTTACAGGGTATATCTTCTCTGAAATTATTACAGGTGGTGCTTTACAGGTTTTACAGTTTTATCTAACATTAGGATAAGCTTTCAGGGTTACTGCATTTGTTGACTGATTGTTTCTGCTCTTACCTCCTTGTTCTTTCATCTGTGGTTCTTCTTTTTCGGCAGGGGAAGGGTCCAGCCACCCACCCCCATCCCCAACCACTCCACACTACACTCCTTTTATAGGGTACAACAGTTGTGACATTTCCTGTGGCAACGCAGGAAGGGGTGGATCAGTGAGGCATCCACAAGATGAGCTCATTTACAGGGGCACTAGTAATTTAACTTGTTATAACAAGTTATACGAAAACAAAACACAAAATCAAACCATTACTTGCATTTTCTTCCTTCTAATTACTCTGTCCAGGTTATAAACCCAGCAACTTATCTGGAATGGATATCATTAACTGCAGGTACTGCGGAACACTTTTCAGAAGGACAGTCTTACAGGATTTAGGACACTGTCCTACATGCTGGGCCACTGGAGATCTTAGAGCTCAGCTCCGGGCAGCATGGGCAGAGATTGCGCACCTCAAATTTCATATTCAAGAGGAAATACATTATAAGATCCCCCTGCCATTTCCCCAACATCCAACAGAAGAACCTCGACTGCAGAGGATAGTTGGTCCAGAAGGTTGGCAGGTGGTTAGCAGGGGCAAATCGGGTGCTCCATCACTCTGTGCATTCCAACATATTACCTCCAAAAACTATATAAACACTACAAACAGGTATCTGCCTCTATCTCAGAAATCAAACAAAGGGGCAGAGGACACTGCAGCACAGGAGCTAGCACAACAAAACTCACCCAAATCAGGAACCCAAACAAAAAAAGCAAAAAGGATATCCAAAAAACTTCTGATCATAGAAGACTCCATGATTTGGGGAGTTGATACCCATCTCCAGCCAGGGGTAATGGTCAGATGACTCCCAGGTACATCAGCGTGGAGAGACACTGACCACATTGCTAAAATTGTTCACAAAGCAGGAGAACACATTGACAACCTGGTACACATTGGGACCAATGATCTTGCCAGCCAGTCAGTTGTGGAGACCAAGGAACACCTGACCAGGCTGGGTGACAAATTATCATCCATTTCATCTGACATCTCCTTCTCTGAGATCCTGCCAGTCTGGGAGAGGGGGGCATATGGGCAGAAGGTTAGAGAAGGGGAGATGGGGAGCTAAATATGTGGCTCAAGGACTGGTGCCAGGAAAAAGGACACAGATTTGTAGGGAACTAGCAACAGTTCTGGGAGAGAAAGTTCTTTAAATTTCATGGACTGCATCTGACTAAGGAGGGAGTCAGTGCATTGGGGCAGAAGTTTGACGTCTTTGCAGAATATTTAAACTAGCAAATGGGGAGAGGAGTGCAGCATCCCATACGTCGAATGGGAAGAATACCCCTCCCCCCTCAGCTAGTGGTCAAACAGAGATTCAGCATGTTTGCAGTTCATTTGCATCATCAGGTAAAAAAAAAGGTCTGTCTCCCCATATGACGCACAGGGGGAAATGCCAAACCTCACCCAACAACTAAAACACCGAAATCTGACCAATGGAAAATCATGTACACAAATGCTCACATCCTGGGAGATAAGATCTCAGACCTACAGGCAATAATGTCAGAGGCTAAACTGGACCTAGTAGCAATTTTTGAGATGTGGTTTACCAGTAACCACACTTGGGAAACTTCAGTACCTGGCTATGTACTATTCAGAAGAGACCAAGGTGCAAAAAGGGGGGTTGGTGGGGCCCTGTATGTCAATAAAAATATCAAAGCTACAGAAATTCAGAATACGAATAAGGAGCCAGAAGAACTGTGGGTCACCCTGGAAACAGGAATTGGGACAGCCATAAGAACTGGGGGTTGTCTACAGGCCCCCAGACCAGGGGGAGGACATAGACACATTACTGTTAGAAGATATACAAAACATGACAGCTAAAGGGGACGTTCTGATAATGGAAGACTTTAACATGCCAGATACAGATTGGTCAATACCAGCAGGAACATCTGTCAGAACTAGACACATGGTGGATTCCCTGCAGGGGAGGGCCTCAAACAACTGGTACAACAACAATCCACAAGAGACAGGGCTATCCTAGATCTAGTACTGACTAACAGGGAAGGGATCACAGATCTTCAGGTAGAAGGTCACCTGGGGGACAGTGACCATCACATGGTATGGTTCAATTTGGCCGCTACATCTAAAACATCCCATTCCAAGGCAAAAATATGGGACTTGAGAGGAGCTGACTTTGATAAGATGGCCAACAGAGTTAAGCTAGACCTGGCAAAAAGAAACACAGGTGAGGGGGTATAAGCAAAGTGGGCAAGCATTAAGAAAGCAATACTTGAAGCAACATCCCATTGTGTTAGACAGAAAAGGAAATGCAAAAGAAGAAGGAAACCACTTTGGTTCGTAAATACAGTAACAGAAAAGGTCAGAGCCAAAAGGCTGGCCTTCAGGAAATATAAGGGAACACAGCGGGATGAAGATAGGGAGCCATACCAAACTGCCCTAAGGGAAGCAGGGAAGGCAGTAAGGCAGGCAAAGTCCCAAACTGAGGAAACACTAGCACAAACAGTAAAAGAAAGTGACAAGACTTTCTACAGATACATTAGTGAAAGGAGAAAGTCCAGAGGGGGTATTGCTAAGCTCAAAGGAGAAAAGGGGGCATGTGAGGAGGAGGACCCTGTAAAAGCATCTATCCTAAATAGATACTTTTGCTCAGTATTTACTGAAGAGAAGGTAGGGCAGGTCCTACAAGAGCTCGCTAAGCTCAGGGTGGACAAGGCAATGAGACCTGATGGCATACATCCCAGGGTACTTAAGGAGCTAATTGTGGAACTAGCAGAGCCATTATCAGAACTGTTTAGTGTGTCTCTGAACACAGGAAAGGTCCCAGAAGACTGGGGAAGGGCTCGTGTGATCCCGCTCCACAGGAGTGGTAGCAGGGAGGAGGCAGGGAACTACAGACCAGTCAGTCTTACCTCAGTAGTGGGCAATATTATGGAGGCACTTCTTAAGGAAAGGATAGTGCAACACCTGGAATCCATGGGGCACAGGATCCAAGACAGCATGGGTTTACAAAAGAAAGGTCCTGTCAAACTAATCTCATTGATTTCTTTGAACGGGTAACCAGAGTGGTAGACCAAGGGGGAGCAGTTGATGTCGTCTACCTTGACTTTAGCAAAGCTTTCAACACTGTTCCACATAGAAGATTGATAAATACGCTGGGTAGACTCGGGGTGGGTCAGAAGTTGGTCAACTGGGTTGCAAACTGGTTGACGGACAGAAACAGAGAGTGGTGGTAAATGGTATACAGTCAGAAGAGATGCAAGTCACAAGTGGGGTACCTCAGGGATCAGTTCTGTCACCAGTCCTCTGCAATATCTTCATTAGTGACATTGCAGATGTAAGTGCAGCAAACACCAACATAGAGATGTCGATAGGGAGAAGGGCAGGGGTAAATGGAGAAAGTGACAAAGGCAAGAAGGACAGGGATGGGGCAAAAGTGAGTAAGGCCATCAGGAAATGGAGGGTAATGAGTACCAATACCCATAGTCTGGGCAACAAGTTCCTGAGCTGATGGCCTTAATGGAAGAGGGATGCCTGGATATTGTAGCAGTCACAGAAACATGGTACACAGAGAACCATGACTGGGATGTTAACATACCAGGGCACATAACCTACAGGAGAGACAGGCAGGGAGAAGAGGGGAGGAGTAGCTCTCATGTAGAGGAAGGATAAAAGCAACTGAACAAAAGAGTAAACAGGAGGAGAGGAGGCACTGTGGGTCACCTTGGAGACTGGAAAGGGCACCACAATCCGCACAGGGTTGTGTACAGACCCCATGTCAGGGGAAGGAATGGACAAGGATATGATAGAAGGCATTCTTACAATGGCAGAGAAAGGGGAGATACTGTTGATGGGAGACCTGAATATGCCTGATGTTAACTGGAGCACATTTGCTGCAGCCACATCCAAGAGCAGGGCCACTCTTGATGCCCTACAGGTGGCAGGCATTAGACAGCTAGTTTCGGAACCCACTCATGAGGGAGCAATCTTAGACCTCACTTTCAAACGGGGCAGTGAGAAGATCTCAGATCTAGAAGTGGGTTGCCATCTGGGGACAAGGACCATCAAACAGTGTGGTTCACGTTAAACTCAGCTACAGAATCAAGTCATACAAAAGTGAGGGTACTGGACTGTAGGGGAGCTGACTTTGGCAAGATGGGAGAGTGCCTCAGAAAAGCACTAGCAAACAGGCTAGAAAGAGGTGTGGAGCAACAATGGGAATTATCAAACTGCCATCACAGAGGCAACAAGCCTTTGTGTGAAGCAAACAAACAAATCAAAATGAAAGAAAAGCCACTATGGTTCTCAAAAGAGGTGGCTGTGAAAGTCAGGAAGAAAAAGATAGCATTCTGGAAGTATAAGGAAACACAGAAGAAGCAGAACAGAGTGCTGTACCAGTTAAGGCAGAAGGAAGCAGGGAGGGAAGTCAGAATAGCAAAGGCCCAAACTGAGGAAAAGATAGCCAACTCAGTTAAGAAGGGGGATAAAACCTTTTATAGGTACATCAGCGAGCATAGAAAGACAAGGGGAGGGATAGTGGGGCTGAATAGAATGAACGGTTGGTGGGCAGAGGGGGACAGTGAAAAAGCAGGAATACTGAACGAATATTTCTGTTCAGTATTCACAAAAGAGGAGGGGGAAGTGCCTCGTCCAATTAACAGAAGCACTCTTGATAGGGGGGTCGATCCCAGTCCTTTCACGGAAGAAAGGGTTCTGTAAGAACTCCTAAAACTGAAGGTGGGCAAAGCAATGGGTCCTGATGGAATTCACCCCAGAATTCTAAAAGAATTAAGGGAGGAACTAGTGAAACCACTGGCTACTCTTTTTAATAAATCATGGGAGGATGGTGTGGTACCCGAGGACTGGAGGAAGGCGGATGTGATTCCCCTTCACAAAAGTGGGACCAAGACAGAGGCAGGAAACTACAGACCTGTCAGTCTGACCTCTGTAGGGAAAGTGATGGAGTCACTTCTGAAGGAAAGAATAGTTGAGTACCTAGAGGCCAGTGGAGCACAGGACCCAAGGCATCGGTTCACAACAGGAAGGTCATGCCGATTAATCTAATAGATTTTTTGACTGGGTGACCAAAATAGTAGACCAGGGAGGGGCTGTGGACATGGCCTACCTAGACTTTAGCAAGGCATTTGACACAGTTCCACACAAAGATTAATAGTCAAATTAACCAGCCTAGGAGTGGGACCCAGGGTGGTAGCCTGGGAAAACATTGGCTGGACAACAGACACAGAAGGTAATTGTAAATGGAGTCCACTTGAAGAAAGGGTGGTTACTAGTGGGCACCGCAGGGTTCGTATTGGTCCAGTCCTTTTAATGTCTTCATCAGTGACATTGCAGAGTACTGGAAGGAAAAGTATGCCTTTTGCAGATGACACAAGATCTGCAACAGGGTTGATACACAAGGAGGCATGGAAAGGATGAAAAGGGACTTGGCAAGGTTGGAGGAATGGTCAGAAGTATAGCAGCTAGGATTCAATGCAAAGAAGTGCAAAATAATGCACCTGGGAAACAAGAACCCAGGGAAGAATACACAATGGGTGGGAGGTAGTAACAACAACAAAAGGAAAGGGACCTGGGGTAATCATATCAGATGACCTTAAGGTTAGCAAGCAATGTGAGAAGGCAGTAGGGAGGGCTGGGGTATACTGGGATGTATAGGGAGAGGCATCATCAGCAGAAAACAGGAAGTTGTTATCCCTCTGTACAGACAGTTGGTGAGACCCCATCTGGAGTACTGTGTCCAGTTCTGGAGACCCCGCCTCTGCAAGGACATAGACAGGATAGAGGCAGTCCAGAGGAGGGCAACTAAAATGGTGCAGGGTCTGCAAGAGAAGCCATATGAAGAGAGACTAAAGGAGCTTAATATGTATACCCTTGAGGAAAGAAGGGAGAGGGGGGACATGATAGAAACTTTTAAGTACCTCAGTGGAATCAAAAAAGTCCAAGAGGGTAGCATCTTTCAGAAAAAGAGACTTGCAAGAACAAGGGGACACAATTTAAAGATAGAAGGAGGGCATTCAGGGGCAATGTGAGGAAGTATTATTTCACAGAGAGGGTAGTGGATGCATGGAACAGCCTTCCTGAGGAGGTTGTGGGGTCTAAAACTGTGGGAGAATTCAAGAATGCATGGGACAGACATAAGGCAATTCTTGTGGGGGGTAGGAAGAAATAGGCTGTTGGTTAACTAGGATCTGCGGCCTATCCTGTAGGTAGGGAAATGGGCAGACTAGATGGGCCTAGCGGTCCTTATCTGCCGAAAGTCTATGTTTCTATGTTTCATGACTGGAGGGTAAGGCTTGTCTGTTTGCAGATGACACCAAGGTCTGCAACAGAGTAGATGATCCAGATGGGGTGGGCAGAATGAGAAGAGATCTGGATAAACTAGCAAAATGGTCAGAAGAGTGGCAACTGGGATTAAACGCAAAGAAGTGCAAGATCATGCACATAGGGAAGAGAAACCCTGAATCCACCTATAGACTGGGAGGGGAGTTTCTGGCCGTCACAAAGGAAGAAAGAGACTTGGGCATCATCATCACTGATGACCTGAAATCATCCAAGCAGACCTCTAAAGCAGTAGGTAAGGCTAGGGGGATGTTAGGGTGTATTAGTAGGGGGATCACAAGTCATAAGAGGGAGGTAATAATCCCTCTTTACAAGACACTGGTTAGGCCCCATCTGGAGTACTGCATGCAGTACTGGAGGCCACACCTTCATAAGGACATTAACCAAATTGTGGCAGTCCAGAGAAGGGCAACCAAAATGGTGCAGAGACTGCATCAGAAAACATATGAGGACAGAATAACGGAGCTCAATATGTATACCCTTGAGCAAAGGAGGAAGAGAGGTGATACGATTGAAACATTCAAACAGTTTAAGGGCATTAACAAGGTGAAAGAGTCTAACATGTTTAAATATAAGAAAAATAGCAGGACAAGAGGACATAGCATGAGATTAGAGGGAGGCTGATTAAGGGGGAGTGTGAGGAAATTATTTTTCACAGAAAGAGTTGTGGATGCATGGAACGGCCTACCTCAAGAAGTGGTGGCTATAAATACAGTGCAGGGCTTCAAACAGGCATGGGATAGGCATAAGGGACCAATACAGATGAGTATGAATAAATAGGCCACTGACAGAGCAAAGGTCGATAGCACATTTATAAGGTAGAAAAAGAAATGGGCAGACTGGATGGGCCTTATGGTCCTTATCTGCTGTCAACCTCTATGTTTCTATGTTTCTGTGAAGTCAAAGTTTTCAATGAACTTTGCATCCCTCATCATAATGTGAAGTACTCTGCTTCACGTTGTGGAGCACTTCGCGAATCCACCTTTGCTTCGCGAATCATTTCACAGAGCGGATTGAGCCCACTTCACCCACCACTACTCTAGGGTAAGAAGTCTGGGTGTCTTCCTGGATGACAGATTGACACTTGATGCTCAGGTGTCATCTGTTGTCCAAAGTGATTTCTACCACTTAAGAAATGTCACCCAGATTAAGCCGCTAGTTCCGCTTGAGGACCTGACATTGCTAGTACATGCATTTGTCACTTCCAGGCTCGACTACTGTAATTATATGTATTTCCGGGTCTGTGAAGGGAGCCTTCATCAGCTGTAGCTGGTGTAGAATGCAGCAGACCTGTATAGGTCATGTCATGTGACACCGGTCCTGCACGATCTACACTGGATGAAACATAGAAACATAGACTTTGATGGCAGATAAGGACCACTTGGCCCACCCAGTCTGCCCATTTCCCCTACCCATTGGATAAGCTGCAGATCCTAGTAAACCAACAGCCTACTTCTTCTTCCTACCCCCCCACCAGAATTGTCTTATGTCTGTCCCATACATTCTTGAATTCCCCCACTGTTTTTGACCCCATGACCTCCTCAGTCAGGTCATTCTATGAGTCCACCACCCTCTCTGTGGTGTGACTGCCTGTCAGGTGTAGGATCATCTTCAAGGTGGGCTTGCTCACCTTCAAGGCCCTGTACAGATCGGTCCCTGGCTACCTAATGGATCTCCTTACCCCTGCTAGGCTGGTCTGCTCCCTTCCATCCTCCACCAGGGGCCTACTTGTGTTTTCAAGGGCCAGGCTGAAAATCTTCAGTGACTGAGCTTTGGAGGTGGCCAGCCTGGCCCTCTGGAACTTGCGTCTCAGTTCTGTAAGGGAGACCCCATCGGTGGAGGTATTTAAGAGGGACCTAAAGACACAGCTCTTCAAACAAGCCTTTCTGAACTAGCCATAGTGTTTTTAAACCTGTTTTCATTATTTACTAATTAGCATAATTAGCATAATTAGAGGTGAGTGAGATAGTCTCAAAGTTACGGCTTACCTATTGTGAACTAGACCCGGATCTAACCCAACTTTTGGTTGGTTGTATTGGCCTGATTGGACCTGTGGTTGCTGAGATCGTCCAGTGCTCCGTGGAAGTAGGGTCTTCCCGGTAGCCTTGAAAGAGGCTCTGGTGAGTCCCCTTTTGAAGAAACCCTCATTGGACCCAGACTGCCTCACCAATTACAGACCTCCATTTTTAGGGAAGGTTTAGAGAATGTGGTAGCCAGTCAGCTTAAGGTTCGTCTCACATCCTTTGCCATTTTTGAGTCGATCCAGTCCAGATTTAGACCAGGGCATAGTACAGAGACCACCCTGATGAGGGTGTCTAATGGTCTCCTTAGAGCAAGGGATAGGGGAGAGTGATCTATTCTTGTTCCCCTTAATCTCTCTGCATTATTTGACACCGTGGACCATGAGGTGTTGCTAGACCACCTGCAGAACTGGTGTGGACTAACTGGCAATATCATCAGCTGGTTTAGGTCCTACCTCATGGATAGAGTGCAAACGGTGGTGACTGGATTATCCCCATCCAGCCCGAGGTCCCTGTGTTGTGGACTTTCACAAGGTTCGGTCCTGTCATCCCTCCTGTTTACGGTGTATATGCTGCCTTTTGGGAGATGTTATCAGGTGGTATGGCTTGGATTTTCATTGCTATGCCGATGATACCCAACTATACCTGTCCTGTGTGCCTGGGAGCCAGATGGCTGTCTCTGTGTTTAAAACCTACCTGGCCAAGATCCAGGACTGGATGACCCAAAACTGATTATGCCTCAATCCAGACAAAATGAAGGTATTGGTGGTGGAGCTGGGTTATCAAAGAGGTGGAGGTGTGCTTGGGAGTGATCTGGGTCTTAGACTGGGGGTATCATTCCTGACCCCCTCCACTCAGGTTAGAGATCTGGGTGTGGTACTTGACAATGGGCTGATGCTTGATGCTCACATGTCAGTCATCATTCAAAGTGGTTTCTACCATCTAAGAAACATTGCCTGGATCCATTTCCTGGCACCGCTGGATGACCTTGCCACCCAGATACATGTATTTGTCATGTTGAGGATAGAATACTGCACTGCCTTGTACCTCGGGCTGTCAAGAAGCAATCTTCACCATCTGCAGCTGGCGCAGAATGAAGTAGCCAGACTACTGATGGGTGTTCCTAGATTTGAACATATTATGCTGGTTCTCCGCAGACTCCACTGACTGCTGATAAGAGGGAGGATTTCCTTCAAGGTCAGATTACTGACCAATAAAGCCCTACACAGTTGGGAATCTGACTATCTGTAAGACCTCCTGGTTCCATACTGCCCCACCCACCCTCTCTGTTACTCCAAGGGTGGCCTCTTGGTGGTTCCTAGGGCAAGGCTGTGACTTTCAGGAGATCATGCTTTCTCCGTGGCTGTGCCTACCCTGTGGAATTCACTCCTGGTGTATCTGAGAGAGGCCCCCTCACTGAAAACCTTTAAGAGCGGGCTCAAGATAATCTTATTTGAAAAAGCATTTAATCTATTATAGTATGAAACACTCCTGATAAGTGTCATTTTATTTATTAATATGGTGACTTGAATTTGAATTTGATTTATGTTTTTGCTATGTAGTGTAGCATTTTTCTTTGGGAAAAAGCATTTTTGGAATACTGATTGACATAATGTCTTGGTCTTGTTGAATATTTTTAATGATTTTTTTAATTGTTTTAACTGTTGTTTATGTAAGATGCCTTGATAATTGAAAGGTGCCATATAAATAAAAATTATTATTATTTTTATGTATGTTAAGATGAATGTTTTTATTTGCATTAGATTGTATGGGTTGTACAGCACTCTGAACCCCCAGGAAGGGATGCTTTAAAATAAAATATGTCTACCACCTATCTATCTATCTATCTATCTATCTATCTATCTATCTATCTTTATGTCTGAATTTTTAAATTTTGTATAACCTTTTAGACCCTTTATTTTATTCTATTATTATTGATAACCCTGCCCTTTTTTGATTGTGTAAGGTGCCCAGAGCCTCTGGAATTGGGCGCCATATAAATGAACTTTACCTACCTATCTACTTAGGGTAAGTTGGTGCTGAACAGTGGGTGGCTAAGTATGTGGATCAAGTAAGTTACAAAGATATGTAATTAGGATTTAGGCAGGAGGGGTGTACTACTAAATTAGCAGGGAGAATTTGTTTATCACAATGAGGTTGGGGATTGGGGGTTGGGGGTGCCATAGACTACCAGGGCAAATTAATTTATTTATCACAATGGGGATCTAAGTGAGAAAGGGTACCATTAGACTACCAGGTGGAATTGATGTACTACAACAGGGACTGGTGAGGGAGGTGGTTACCACTAGACTATTGGATAGAATTTGCTTATCAAGATGGAGATTGGGGTTGGCGGAAGGTACCATTAGCCCACCAGGGTGAATTTACATTTTACCATGGAAATCAAGGCAGGGGATGGTGGGTGTTCTAGTGTTTTCTGGCACCAGTGATGCCAGGGAGGGAGGCTGGAAGTTATGCACCACTGTGCATTGAGAAGAGTAGGGTTAAACAATGCAGCCTTGGCAGCTTTTCAAGCACTTTTAAAATCCTTCAGATATACCACTGCACCCTGTTTTCAAGAAAGTTCCCTCATTTATTTATTTATTGAAATGTTTCACAAGGAAAGCACACTGAACAACAAGTTGCTCACCTCCCAGTGTGACCAGGGAGGGGGTATACATGGATAAAAGCAGTGATTATACATACAGTTACAGTTAACATACATGGGGGATATGGTACAGTGAAGAGAACAACAATATCGCCAACACACTGGTGGATTGGTGTTACAATAATAGGTGGATTTGTGTTACAAATAAGAACAGATAAAAACAGCATATTTAAACAATTAAAGTGCTAGTGAGGGGAGGCATAAGAGGGAACAGTGGGTCTAACTAGAGAAAGGAGAAGCATATAAACAGAGGGGGGCCAAGACTATTTCCCAGTAACAGGTACTAAACACTGTTGAGTGAGGCAATTTAGAACCAGTAAAGGGTGGGCTGAAGTAGCGGTTCGGGCAGACAATAGTTTAGCTCAAACATATAGGGACAGGGGAAGGTTAAATAAGTGCAGTGGAGTACAAAGGAGAGACTAGAGGAGGGGGGGAGAGGTGGAGGTTAGGAAGAGGAGGAAATTTATGCCTAGGTCTAACACCTCCAGGATGCTGATGAACCCTGCCAGAGGCAGAACTAGGTGAAGGCATTTAAGTTGAGAAGGAATAGGGAGGAGATTAAGGAGGGAGGGGCAAGTCTTGCCTATATCTAACCCCTTCAGGATGCTGAGAACCCTGCCAGGGGCAGAACCAGGTGAAGACAATATGGGTGAGAAGGAAGAGGATGGGGGGGACAGAGGACTAACAGAGGGATAGTAGGTAGGGAAGATGAGTAGATGTGGGGGAGAAAAGAAGAAGAAAAACTTGCTAAAACTAGCCCCTTCAGGGCAATTAGAACCCTGCAAGGGAGAAGAACTTAGGCAAGGATAATTAGTCAGAGAAGAAAGGGAGGTGGGGGCAGGAGTGAGACAGAGTATAGGCAAGGGGGGCTTCATGGGTGGGGAGTGGGTATAGAGTTGGGGAACAGGCTCATAGGAGGGAATTTAAGGAAGATTAAAGCAGGAGCAGCTAGAGAAGAGATGGTTATATAAGGCACAGGCAAGGGAGAAGGAGGGGGAGGAGAAGGAGGGGTGCTGTATTTGGGGGGTAGAGAGTACCAGAGTTTTGGGAAGTGAAGGAAGAAACCAGACTGTCCGATGAGAGTGGAATGGTGAAGGACCAGTAAGGTCTTGGTATCTGTGGATCTGAGGGAGAGGAAGGAAGGTGGAGGGGTAGAGAGGGAGCATGAGAGGTAAGTGAGGAGTTCCCCAAGCCAAATTTTTTAAGTGAGTTTAGCACAATGAGCAATGCACCTGTTTGCAAGTGGGGGGAAAGGACAGGGCATGGTAGAGGTCACAATGATGAGAATGAGATGGGGCATAGAGGGCTAAGCGGCAGAAGTAGTTAATAAGAGAGTCCAATCTGGTCAAGGAGGATTTGGGAGTGGCACCATAGACTACATCACAGTAGTCAAAAATGGGAAGAATCATTTTTTGGACCAGTTCATGCCACACCATAAGAGGAATGCAACTATGGTTCCTGTATAGGGCACCGAGCTTGGGGCACAGTTTTTTCAGGATAGCATCGATGTGGCCAGTGAAGTTGAGGTGCTGGTCCAATCAAACCCCAAAGTATCTGAATGAGGAAGTGTCCTAGAGGATTGTCCCATCCAAGGTGTGGAAGGAGGGTAAACGATGAAGCCTAGAGAATCTCTGCCTGGTACCAAAGGTCATGGAGATGGTCTTCTTGGCATTGAGGAATAATTGATGTGAGACAAACCAGTGCTGAACCTGGTGGAAGTCATGATGTAGGGTGGTTGCTACATCAGCAGTGCATATGTCTGAAGTAAAAAAGACAGTGTCATCAACATACATGTGGATAGAGGAGGAGGGGAGCAGACTGAGAGCAGGTCATTGAGGAAGATGAAGAAAAAAATGGGACCCAGCACAGAGCTCTGTGGGACTCCTGTGGTGATGGGGAGGGGAGATTGCTTCCTGAATCCTGACTGATGTTGTTCTACCTGTGAGATAGGCTCTAAACCAGTTATAGGCAGGAGTAGACAGACCAGCTGCCATGAGGGAGTCAAGAAGAAGGGCATGTGAGACTGTGTCAAAAGCCTCGGCAAGGTCGACAAAGATGGCAGAGGTGATGAGGCCCTTGTCCATCCCAGTAAGGATGGAGTCAGTGAGACTGAAGAAGGAGGTGGTGGTGGAGTGGCTCTTCCAAAAACCAGATTGAAACAGGATGAAAAATGAGGAGTCAGAGAGAAAGGAGGTAATTTGGGATGGGCACAGGAGTGTATTCTATGCAACTGCAAAATCCACTGTGCACCGCTCTAAGGATGCCTTGTGGACATAGCCCCCAACCTCTTCAGATGCTCTACATCTGGTTAGAGTGATGCTATTCTTGGTAGTGCTGTGCAATCCTAAATATTGGAGTCCTAGTGTAGGCTAAGAGGAAATCAGCAAGTTATCCTCTGTATAATGTTTGTGACAGTAGTGTTGTAACAAATTATGCAGACCATGGAAGTGTAATACAAGAGTTTAAAGAAGTAATATGGACTGAAATGAGGCATGTTGTACAAGCTGTGGAAAAGAATAACTAGGATGCCAGGTTTTCACTAAAGTTTTAAAGCATTCCATTGAAAGAGCTTCCCAGACAGAACTCAGGAGTGTATTCTAGAGTCTAGGGGCCACTACAGCAAATACTATATAGTTCACAGATCCCAATCCTGACCAGGAAATCTTCTGTAGCCCACACACTGGCTACTGAATTGCAAAATCCTCCTTACTGTGTGATCCTCTTATTCATGTACAGGAGAGTGACTAACAGTTCAATGATGTAATGAGTGTCCAGCCCATCCAGGGCCTTGAATACTAGGAAAAAAACCTTAAAATCAGATTGCCACTTCACAGGCAGCCAGTGCAGCTCACAGGCATGGAAGCAATATGCTGAGACTTCTGCGTGGAGATCTGGAGTTGGAGAACCCTATTCTGGACTAGCTGTAGGCAGAAAACCTAACTTGCACACAAGCACAGGTAGAGCACATTTGTGTAATCAAGCCATGAGTTGACAAATGTTTGCACCAGTATCTTTAGGTTGCCATGATTAAGGTATGGGTACAATCTGGCAAAGTTCTTTAGGTGATAAAATTTGCTCTGTTTTACTAAGACCTGTGGAATCAGGTCATCTCACAATCCTAGGTAACACTCAGATTGCCTGTCACCACCTTTGGCTTTATCTGAATCCCATCAATTGTGGGTAGCCTGATTCAGTCCTTAATAGATGGCTACATGTAACTCGGACCCATTAGCAGTAATTCAGTCTTGTACAAGTTTGGCCTCAGCCAACTGATGGTCTTTCACTCTCTGACTTCAGAAAAACAGTTTTTCAGCACAAAAGCCAAGTCACTCTAGTTAAGTACAGATGGTACAAATGAAGGATTAAGGTGTGTCATCTGAATAACAGTAACAAGCTGTACTTTTGGATCATCACTCACAGTGGCAAAATGTACACAAAAACAACAACAGGGACAGAATCTGTCCCTGTAGAAACCCAGATCTGACAATGGCTGTGGTAAGTCAAAAACGAGCAAAAATTCTCAACTGTCTGAGGCCCATGAGGATGGATCTAAACAAATCCATGATGGCTCCACCTAGACTGCAAAAAATGCCTAAAGCGATTAATAAGTTCCTGCTGATCAGTAGTGTCAAACACCACTAACAGGTTGAAAAGAACTATAATAGATAACTCCCCCAATCCCTTGCTGGGTGGAGATCATGCATTACCCAAAGTAGGGCTGACTACACTGTGTCAGGGCTTTCAGCCAGATTAGAATGGCTCCTACAGACTGTACTACTCTAGGTTCTTCTTCAGTCACACCAGTACTTCTACTATAGATAGGGAATGGTCTATAGTTCCAAGAATCAGTAGAATCAAAGGGCCTTCAATGCCATGTTTCAAAACTGGGAAATGCATCCTTGCCTCAAAGATGCATTACCAAGCTCCTGAAACACTGGAACTAGCATTTCACATCCAGCTTTCAGCAAAAGTACTACATAATTATAGTAGTAGGTTGAAATTCTTCTTGGACAACCAGATATTAATTTACCTCATCATGTGGTCACTGCAGCTTTGCACACCTATAGAGGAGGAACTCCAAGCCCTGATTTCCACAGTTTTGTTGAGAAGATCAGTGTGGATTTCTCACTTCTCTCAATGGGGTTGTTCTTCCAAATGGCTAAGGCATTGAGGGTGGAGGATTGGATCCAGCAACTGGAAAAGGGCAGCTGGCCTGTTCCTCACAGATATGATGATGCCCAAGATGCCAAAATGGAATTTCTTCTTGCTGCAATCAGTGCCAAAAACAAACAAAAAAAAAGGGCGCAAGAACATCCTCACCAGACAAGAAGTCATACATTAACTTATTTGTTGAACAGGAAATTCATTTTATGGCAGTTAAGATTCAGTGCAAACAGTGCGCAAAACACAGCAAACCAGGAGCTGGGGATATAGTAGTACAAAGTTTTACATATGCATGTGTTGTGTCAAGGGTTACTGCCCATTAACCAGTGTATTCCTTCATACAGGAAAATTAACGTAACAGTGCAATAAAGTGCAAGGATTTAAAAAGGCAGTGAAAACAGTATTTTGAATCTGTTCCTAGACATCATTCAAGACGGACACATCCTCATACACTTCATATATTTAGAGATAACGTGCAAAGAGATACCAAAGATAATCAAGTACACATTGTGATAATTGTGCTAATTCATATTACTGAAATCTTGCAGCACTAAAAAGATCAGTTTTAGTTTAATTGTTGGGGAATAAACCTTAGGTAACAAGTACCTATTTTCTAAGATGATCCAATCAGTCAATATTACACCGTCTATACAACAGACACACAGTATAAACTATATTCTTCAATCTGTTCAGTAAACATTAAATAAAAAAAACAGTAATATATAGAATAGTGGATGGGTGACCATCCACAACAAGGCTGTGTTTCCATCAAGGTTGTTGGTGACATCATGGAGACCTCAAGAGCAAAGCTCAAGAGGTCTCCATGATGTCTTCAACAACCAAGCTGGAAACACAGCCATAGTTGTGGATGGTTAACCAGCCACTATTTTATATAGTATATGGTTCCTGGCTTGTCATTTTTTTCCCCCAAAGTTTACGGTTGCCTTGTTATGTCGACTCGTGCTGCTCCCGTTCTGGCTCCCTGATGCTTGTCCCGCTCTGATTCAGTTCTGTGTCACCCCGCACCACTAGCTCATATCCACTTGGTTTAAAAATAAAATAACCGTGATTCACTTTTGTGACACGGAGCCTTATGAGGCTCTCCGTGTCAAAACGAGGAGGGTCCCCCGACTGGCGCTCGCTTAATCGGGCCTCCACATTACACAATTTTTTTTCTTCTCAGAGCATTGAGTGAGCCAATCAGGTGGCAGGGCAAGGTATAAAAGTTGTACTATCGATGTGATGTCAGATCGATAGCACAACAGCTTTTTTGTCCTTTGAACTGTCCTACAACCAGATTTTGAAAGCCACAGCTTTCTATTCATAATAAGCCCAAACCATATACTATAATAATAATTATTATTACTATTGTTATTGATTTGATAATAATAGTAATTATCTAAAACAATTGAAAATTGCAAGACCACTCAAGTGCATTTTAAACCATTTTTAAAATTACTTAACTGCTGAGTATCACTTGCAAAGGTTATGAATTCCATGCTTTAATTGCCTTATTTCTTAAGAAAAAAAGGTTGTCCCAATTTTGTTCTGCAGCTGGGCATTTCCAATTGCAAATTCATTGTTGATCTAGTATTATAGGAATTTGAACATTTTGATAGCATGGTATTCAACCTCCTGGTGCTCTGGTCACCTCTCCCGTGTCCTGTTGTATTTTGTGGGGTCAAGGAATTCTCAGACCTCAGAGTCATTTTGTATGCCTGAAGGCCTTTTAGTGTAGTATCGATATCAGATACAAATAACTTGGAGGTTCTAAAGGGGCATTCACTATGATCTGCTTATCAGTTGCAACGCCAGACACTCTAAGCCAAGACTATATCCTCAGGCAGATGCCAGGGGCAGCAGCCCAGGCAGAAGCATCAGACGCCTCATACGCTGACCATACTAGATACTTGCTAGTATTAATACCAACCGATGCTGCTATAGAAATTTCTATCTTTGCATGGCTATCAGGTAGAGCCTGAATAGTAGTCACTGCAGACTTCCATGAGCTATTTTGATAATTAATCGTGTAAACCAAATAATTCACAATTTGTAACCCCAAGTTGGCAGAAGCTTAAGTTGGCTTGCCCATAACATCCAATCTCCTGGATTATGTGTAAGGCTTGAAACTGCTCATCACTCTAGTAGCCTTGAGCAATCATGAGCAGCCATGATAATCACAGGATCCATGTGTTGTCGTGCAGCTTAGTAGGGCTTCACAGAGATAGCAAGGTACTGCTTATCAGGTTTTCTGGGGAGTGCAGGTAAAGTGCTAGGGGTGTGCCAAGCAGCAAAGGTAACATTTTCCAGTATAGGGTACAAAGGAGGAACTACAAAAGTAGATGTCACTGTAACTTCCAAGAACTCCATTAAATTCATTTTACTAGAGTCTTCCTCTCCACTCTCAAATTCCATGACATCTTAAATTTGCTTGAATAAAGCTTGAAAGGAGAGATCTTCAGGAGGATACCTGAAGTTATAAACAGAATTCTCACCGCAAGAGGAGGGAGCAGAGCTGGAAGGAAATTTACCTTCATAGGGATCTTCTTCTCTTCCTTCCTCCTTCAAATCCTCTTCCTTGTCCAGGAGGTCAGCATTGTATTCTACTTCGCCATCATCCTGAATGACAATGGGAGTAATCAACACAGCTGGGAATGGAGGCAGAAGCTTTACTGGAGGTGCTACAGGTACGCTTTTTGGTCCTGTAGGTGAGGATGGTGCTGATAGCAAAGGTCCTGTCAAAGGGACTACTGGCATCAACATTGTCAGTAACAGAAATAGGTGAGTTAACATTTTTGAAAATGATATCAGTGTAGCCTGTGAGTTGACAACACCAGGTTGTGGGCTCATAGCTGTGGGTCCAACAATGAAGGTGGCATATCATCTGTAGTAGGAATGGCAGAGCCAGAAGCAGACTTTGACCTTGGTGTCTAAGTGATGGTCAGGGAGGGGGGGGTGTAGTCAGTGGACACCACTGGAGCAGATAACATCAATGACTTCTCCTCCTTCAGTGGAGACCTGGACTTCACTACTGAAGCATGTTTGTATCTGTGCTTATGGTGGATGGAGGAGGAGAGTTTTGATGATGATATTTCATTCTCTTTGGATTTCTGCATTATTCTAGCTGACCTCGGCAGCAATAAGGTCACCATCTATCTGGGTGTATCTTTCCCAGTGGTGTTCGAGTGTGAAGGAGAAGCCAGCTTACAGCCTGTGGCCTTTGCTTGGGCGTCCATGACCCTGATGGTGATAAAGATTTATAGAGCCTTCTTTCAGCATCTCCTTGTGACCCAAATCCTTGACAGATCTTACAGGCTTTCACATTGTGGTACAACCTCAAACAGCAAACACGCATCGTGTGAGCATCGTCCTGAAAGGTCTTGAATCCGCAGGTACAAAACCTAAATAAAGATTCTTTTTATGGCACCATACAGGGACAACATCTATAATAGTAAACTTGAAAAAGAAAAGAAAATATTGAAGAAAAAAACAACAGCATTGTTTCTCTGCAGGTCCAAAAAGCTGTCGATGCTGGAAGACAGCACTGAGGAACAAGGGGACTACCCACGCTTCATAGGCACCGACACTGCACATCATCAAGGGCAGCCCCCAGTTAGCAAACCTTTCTGAGTGGTTAAACGCTGATGGCTTATGGTTCCAAAGGTGTGGCCCAATGGAGACAATATCCTTGACGGCAATTGTCATTTGCTATTCTGATTCTCAACTGGCATATTCAGTGACAATTGCATGGAAACATTATTCTATTGAGATACTCCATATGGAGATCATTCCATGCCCATTTTTATTCTCAGTAACTTGTGTATGAATCTTTTTGGGATTATGATACTGAGAATTGAAATTTGAATGGAAATATGATCCCGATGCTAAGCCCTTGATGAAACATTATTAATGCATCAAATAGTCTTGACAGGTCTCCTTGTCTTCATTCGTGAACTACTTAATAGATGAAACACTTTGTTGGGACAATTGAATGAAAATGTGATCACTATGTTCAGATGTACTGTATGTATAATTTTTATAAGACACCCCCGTACACCCACATTAATCGTGCCTTGTACCACTGATCAGCTATTATTGTTATTGCTGTTCATACCTTGATCTATTAAAAGTAGATTTTGCACACTAAAGTGGTGGCTCACTATGACGGCCGAGTAGGGTAGGTGACTGGCAGTCCTAATTTGTACATGGATGTGACCATTCATATCTCCATAGCCATAACATTGAGCTTGTTCTTAGTAAATGGCACCCACTCCTTCTACTGCCTGCTGCCTGGCTGTCTTGGAGGCTTCCTCACAGTAGAATTGCCCAGAGTTGTACACCTGCCAGCACCACTGACTGCATAGTTGTGAAATCTTGCTGTCGATCTAGTATCCTGAGGAAGTCCCAAATTGAACTGTGCTGTCTGGCAAGCTGTTGACCTGAGCGAGGTTACAGACTGCAAGTGTTTCACATAGCTAAGTACCTGCACTGACTTTATTGCTGTTACGATCTTGTGCTGCTAAGACTGTTGCTGATATTGTGCTGTTATCATTGCTGTTAACATGTTATTCATTACACATGTGTGACTGTGTTCTGCATTAATTAGCTGCTCCCTCGAAAGCTGCATAGATGCCTCTCATAGATATCTCCAGTTATACTGGTCTACTCCCTGAGTTCCTGCCTAGCCCAAACCCCACACTCAGCTGCAGCAGCAGGGCCTCTGTAAATGGGGCATTGGGCTATTTAATAAAGACCAGCAAGATGCAATGGTGTCTATGTGGTGGCAGCAGAATACAACAATAGAGTACAGCGGGTGAGAGGCAGTCCCCATTTGTACATCTGACCATTCATAGCACTTGTTTGTACATCTGACCATTTATACCTCCATAGTCATAACATTGAGCTTGTTCTGATTAAATGTCACCCCCCTCCTTCTTCTACCTGCTACCTGACTGTCTTTGAGGCTTCATTACAGTAGAAATGCCAAGAGGTGTACATCTGCTGTCTCCAGTGACTGCATAGTTGTTAAAGCAGCTTAATATGTATACCCTTGAGGAAAGGAAGGAGGGAGGGGGGACATGATAGAAACATTCAAGTATCTCAAGGGAATTAACAAAGTACAAGAGGATAGTATCTTTCAGAAGAAGAGATGTACAAGAACAAGGGGGCACAATTTGAAGATAGAGGGGGGATGTCTCAGAGGTAATGTTAGAAAGTATTTTTTTCATAGAGAGGGTAGTGGATGCATGGAAGAGCCTCCTTGAGGAGGTTGTGGAGTCAGGAACAGTGGGAGAATTCAAGAATACATGGGACAGGCATAAGACAATTCTAGTGGGGGGGTAGGAGGAAGTAAGCTGTTGATTAACTAGAATCTGCAACGTATCCATCAGGTAAGGAAATGAACAGACTAGGTGGGCTAAGTGGTCCTCATCTGCTGTCAAATTCTATGTTTCTAAATCTTCCTGCATATCTGAATATCCTGGGGATCCCAAACTGAACTGTGCCACCCTGGAACCTGCTGAACTAAGAGAGGCTACAGACTGCAAATGTTTCACATTACTAAGTACCTGCACTGACTTCTTCCTGTTGCAATCATGTGCTGCTAAGACTGATGCTGATATTGTGCTGCTGTCATTGCTGCTAACATTTTAGCCATTTCACGTGTGTGACTGTGCTCTGCATTAATTACCTGCTGCACTGAACCCTACATAGATGCCTCCCATAGCTACCTCTAGAGATACTGGACTGCTCTCTGAGTTCCTGACTGGCCCAAAACCAACCAATCAGCTGCAGTCGTTGGGCCACTGTAGGTGGGGCATTTAGCTATTTAATGAAGACCAGCAAGACGCAGTGACATCTTTGAAGCGGTGGCTAACTCTCAACAGCTCTGTATGACAGCAGAGTACAGAGTGTGCTGGAATCAGCCAGATTAGAAAGGGCAAGAAGCATAAAATTGTGTCTGTTTGTGTAAGCATTATATACAGTAGTTTATCTTACAGATTATAGATTTATTTAGTAGATGTCTAATTGTAACACAAATGTGTTTAATTTACTTACAGATGTGACAGCCAGGATGCAACACAGAAATGCTGCAAAATATCACAGAATGCTGCAGTTTACTGCAGGGGTCATTGTAAGTCAACGGCAATTAAGCTCTTTTATACTGCAGAATTTTGTGACATGTCATTACTGCAAGTTATTGCACTTCATAGTGGCTGACTCAACTGTATATAGCCTGTTTAAATAGATTAGCAACGGGTCATATTGGGATATATTTCAATTTATTGACCTGCATTCTAACTGGGTGTGTTAAACATGATACAGGTAATACATTTGCTGTAATACAACTAAATAAGAACGTCTCTTTGGATATGAAACTGGCAGTGGTACTGTACAAGTACAATTGTAGACAGTAGAGAGCATAGTATAAGAAATTGCTATGGGAAATAGGTGATGGGGTTGTTTTATTTTATTGTTGAATTGTCATTACCTCAGCTAAATTGTGGGGAGGTCTTTATAGTTATATTAAAGATAATAATAGAGTATAGACAGTTTAGTGGCAAAAGATTGGTGAGAAGTCAGAAATTAGAGGACAGATATGGGGCATGAGTACTAATTAATTTTCTTTTGATATCATCAAGCAATATTTCTGTTATCCCAGGCTCAGAAGTGAAACAGAACAAATGTAATGCAAGAAAATTGGATTGAATATTGTGCATTTAAATATAAGCAGTTTGCTCCCAAAAATGTAGTGAGTTCTGTGCCTGGTCTGACAAGTTGAGACCAGATATTATTATTTTGACTGAAACATGGTTGACACCCAAAATTAAAGACTCTGTGGTGGTATTGGAGCACTTCTCCCTTTCTCAAGCAGATGGGAGTAGGAAGGAGTAGGAAGAGATGTGGCAGCTATGCCATTTATGTTAAAGATTATTTGGTCGTGGAGAAAATCAGTATTAAGGGATGTGGCTCAGAGTGTAAGTTTATGGCTATTAATGTGACAGTTGGAGGTTCTAAAATGTTAATTGTTGGAGCCATGTACATTCCCTCAATATACAGTGAGACAGAGATTAATTATTCTATTGTATGTTCCCCAGTTAAATATTAATCATGAAAAAGTCATCTTTGGGGACTTTAACAACAACCAAAAAAGCAAACAATGTAGTAAAGGATAAAACTGCAGCTCTAAATTTAGTGCAGATGGTGAAAGAAACAATCAAGATGAATTATAAAAGATGTATACTTCTGGGTTGAGTATTAGCATCAAATTGTGAGCATGTTAAGGAGGGTGAAGTGCTCCCAGACGTGCTAAGCGACCATTCTCCTACTTTGTACCATTGGCCAGTTAAAGTGGATAAATCTAAGCCAGAAATACTTAATAATAGAAACATTTCAAACTCAAAACTTGTAGCCTTTATACAAATGAAAAGTGTTGCTGATTGGTCATATTTAGAATGTATTCCATCAGGGAATTTGACTTTGGATTATTTTGTCAATTTATTTAACCAAATATGTGATAAGTCTGCACCTGTTAGAATGATCAAGGAAAAGGATGGGATATTGAATTTGATAACAGGGGAAACTGGGAACATAATGAAAGAATGGGACAAAGCATGGTGAAGAGTTAAAAAGAGTGGAACACAGACAGATAAGATAGCTTAAAAACAACTGCATAAACAGGTGTAAGTTGCTCATTAGGAGCAAAATCTGATTATTTTACTCCACTGCACTTTGCTTATTGTGAACTGTTGCACTGAATCTTGAATATCTATCTGGCTGTTACTTGATTTTGTTATTGGCGTGCCTTTTTGAAATTGCACTTTATATGGTTTACCTGGTAATTTGTCGCCTTACTGTATTATTTTCCATTTTTCTGTGATGATGTATATGGACTTATCGCTAGCCTACAACGTCACCTTATACCTTATTGTATTCTCATTTTTGTTAATACCCTCCATATTATAACTCCATGCACCTCATTGTTAATGGCCTGCATTGTGGTCATGTTACTCCTCCTGTATTCTGTTTTGCTAAATATGCCATTGTTTATGGCCCGGGTCATGTCTGAGAATGGTCCCTTGGAACAGCGCACCTACCCGGTCACCAAAGACATAAATAAAATAAATAAAAATAAATATTTTTTTTATAACAAGCTGAGGGAGGAGGCAGACAATCCTGAGAAATTATGGAATAGCATTAATCAGGTTTTGCGGGGAGGATAAGAAAATTGTGCCAACATATTTTTTATAAGAATGATAGACTATTGACAGATTGCTGCAACCAGCTGAGTGTGCACAGGGAAGTGGTGCACAAAAACTACTGAATCAAGGAAAAGACAAGTTTCTGACACAAACAACTCCAGAGAGGGATGCATAAATCACACTGCCCAAGGTATTGGAAAGAATAGTTTATGGCCAACATATGAGTTATATTCAAGTATTTAATATTTTAGCAGAGACACAGGATGGTTTTAGGAAGCAGTGTAGTAGGACAGCTCTGTTGGAATACACAGGTTTTTTTCTGTGTGATGCCTTAGAGAGTGGGAACATGGCTGGGGCAGTCTATATTGATTTAACAGAGGCTTTCAATTAAGTGAACCATGAGTCACTTGTTAAAATATGTTTGATCTTGGTTTATCACAAACTGTATGTAGGTAGGTCGGTTCCAGAATTACCTATATGATAGGATGCAGAGAGCAAAACTGGGTAGCATTATGTCTGTACTGAAAAATGTCAGTATGAATCCCACACAGGTCCATATTGTGACCATTACTTTTTATTCCTTTTCTTTAATGGACTTCCCTCTGTTTGCCAGGACTACACAGTTATTTTTGTTGACAATGCAGTCCTGACAACAAGAGGTAAAACTGTTACTTCTCTTACTGATACATTACAAAAAGTCTTTATTAGAGCCCAGGATTGGTTTATAGAAAGTAGTGTAGTAATAAATGTAATAAATATACTAAATCTAGGGGTTGTGGTAGCGCAAAGAAGATTGGACAATGTAATCAACTGAAGTATGCTCCTCCATCCTCTGTCCATGTGTATGCTGATAACATGGTCTTGTTCACCTCTGGCCAGTCTTCCTCTGATGTGACTTCCAGACTACAGCTTAGAAACATAGAAACATAGAATTTGATGGCAGATAAGGACTGCTTGGCCCACCTAATCTGTCCGTTTCCCTACCTGATGGATAAGCTACAGATTCTAGTTAATCAACAGCTTACTTCCTCCTACTCACCACTAGAATTGTCTTATGCCTCTACCATGCATTCTTGAATTCTCCCACTGTTCCTGACTCCACAACCTCCTCAAGAAGGCTGTTACATGCATCCACAACCCTCTCTGTGAAAAAAAATACTATCTAACATTACCTCTGAGCTGTTCCCCCTCTATCTTCAAATTGTGCCCCCTTGTTCTTGCATATCTCTTCTTCTGAAAGATGCTACCCTCTTGTACTTTGCTAATTCCCTTGAGATGCTTCAAAATTTCTATCATGCCCCACCTTTTCTCAAGAGTATACATATTAAGCTGCTTTTGTCTCTCCTCATATGTCTTCTGGTGCAGACCCTGCACCATTTTGGTTGCCCTCCTCTGAACAGCTTCTACTCTGTCTATGTCTTTGTGGAGATGGGGTCTCCAGAATTGCACACAGTACTCCAGATGGGGTCTCACTAACTGTCTGTGCAGAGGGATAATAACTTCCTGTTTTCTACTGGCAATGCCTCTCCCTATGCATCCCAGTATCCCCCCAGCCCTCCTTACTGCCTTCTCACATTGCTTGCCCACCTTTAGGTCATCTGATATAATTACTCCTAGGTCTCTTTCAATTTTTGTTGTTGTTATTATCTCACCCTCCTATTGTGTACTCTTCCCCTGGGTTTTTGTTTCCCAGATGCATTACCTTGCACTTCTTTGCATTGAATCCGAGCTGCCACATATTTGACCATTCCTCCAACCTTGCCAAGTCCCTTTTCATCCTTTCCACCCACCTTGTGTATCAACCATATTGCAGATCTTTGTGTCATCTGCAAAGAGACATACCTTCCTTCCAGGTGCTCATCAATGTCACTTATAAAGACATTAAAGAGGACCGGTCCCAGTACCGAACCCTGCGGTACTTTGCTAGTTACCCTATTTTCTTTACTGTGGACTCCGTTCACTATTACCCTTTGTGTCCTGTTGTCCAGCCAGTTTTTTATCCAGGTTACCACCTTTGGACCCACTCCAAGGCTGGCTAACTTGTATATTAATCTTTTGTGTGAGACTGTGTCAAATACCTTGCTAAAATCTAGGTAGGCCATATCCACAGCCCCTTCCTGGTCTACTACTTTGGTCACCCAGTCAAAGAAATCTATTAGGTTCATCTGACATGACCTTCCTACTGTGAAACCATGCTGCCTTGGGTCCTATTTCCCAGTGGACTCTAGGTACTCAACAATTCTTTCCTTCAGAAGTGATTCCATAATTTTCCCTACCACTGAAATCAAACTAACTGGTCTGTAGTTTCCTGCCTCTGCCCTGCTCCCACTTTTGTGAAGTGGAATCACATTTGCCCTCCTCCAGTCCTCAGGTTCCACCCATCCTCCATGATTTGTTAAAGAGAGTAGTCAGTGGTATTGCTAGTTCTACCCTTAGTTCTTTTAGAATTCTTGGGTGAATCCCATCAGGCCATGTTGCTTTGTCCACCCTCAGTTTCAAGAGTTCTTTCAAAACCATTTCTTCTGTAAATGGACTGGTATCGAACCCCTATTCAGAGTTTCTCTCTTGCTTGGTTTAGGTACCTCCTCTTCCTCTTCCATTGTGAATATTGAGCAGAAATATTCATTCAGCATCCCTGCTTTTTCACTGTCACCCTCTGCCCACATTTCCTCCCCTTTATTAAGTCTCTGTATCCCTCCCTTGGTCTTTCTTTGCTCCCTAATGTACCTATAAAAGGTTTTATCCCCCTTCTTAACAGAGCTGGCTATCTTTTCCTCAGTTTGTGCCTTTGCTATTCTGACTGCCTTCCTTGCCTCCTTCTGCTTTAACTGATAAAGTTCTCTGTCCTGCTCCTTCTGTGTTTTCTTATATTTCCTGAATGCTATCCTTTTCTCCTTAACCATCCCTGCCATCTCTGTTGAGAACTGCAGTGTTTTTTTTCCTTTGTTTTGTTGATTTGCTTCACACAAAGGCGTGTTGCCTCTGCGATGGCTGTTTTGATTATTCCCCATTGTTCCTCCACCTTTCCTTCTTGTCCGTTTGCTAGTGCTTTTCTGATGCGCTCTCTCATTTTCCCAAAGTCAGCCTTCCTAAAGTCCAATACTCTTGTTTTATTATGGCTTGACTGTATGGCTGTGTTTATTGTGAACCACACTGTTTGGTGGTCACTTGTTCCCAGATGGCTACTGCCTTCTAAATCTGAGATCCTTTCTCCTTCCCCATTTGAGAGTACCAGGTCTATGATTGCTCTCTCCTGAGTGGGTTACAACACTAGCTGTCTGAGGCATGCCCCCTGTAGGGCATCAAGAATGACCTTGCTCTTGGATGTGCCTGCAGCAAAGGTACAGCAGTTAACATCTGGCATATTCAGGTCCCCCATCAACAATATCTCCCTTTTTCTGCCATTTTAAGTATGCCTTCTATCATTTCCTTGTCCATTTCCTCCCCCTGAGATGAAGCTTGACTTCAATAATGTTCAATGCTGGCTCAAATTGCATCAACTCTTCCTCAATGCCAAGATGACAGTCACCATAATCTTTGGCACTAGGCAGAGACTCTATAGGCTGCCCTCCCTTCACTCCTTCCACACTCTTGATGGGACAACACTAGAGGACACCACATCTTGTAAATACCTGGGTGTCTGGCTTGACCAACACCTTAACTTTTCTGTACATATTAACGCCATCCTGAAAAAACTACTGCCCAAGCTCAGTGTCCTTTACAGGAACCTTAGTTCCTTGCCACTACCAATTAGGTGTGATCTTGTTCAGAAAATAATACTCCCTATTTTTGACTATTGCAACATAGTCTACAGTGCTGCTCCTACATCTTCCCTTACCAGGTTGGTTACTCTCTTCAGTGTTTTCTGTCACTTTGCTCTTGACTCCCCCTCCCACACACATCACTGTATCTTGTATCGTTCTCTAGTTTTCCTCTCCCTTGAGTGCAGGTATCTCTCCCACTGGGCCAAGTTCACTTCTAAATACTGGTTTTGGACTCTCTCCTCTTACCTCTCCTCCTCACTCTCTGCTCCACCTCCCTACCCCACCCTCTCAGATCCAGTGATCATATATTCTAGCTTTCCCTTGTCGCTCTACCTCCATAGGCCAGGAAGCTTTCTCCTACCATGTCCCAAAGCTTTAGAACTCGCTGCCTCATCCTATCAGATTTTTCTCTTCCCCATCTTCAATCTCCTTAGCCCTTCACAATTTCTATTTCCCTAACTGCACTTGCTTGTAACCCCCTTCAACCCACCCCACCCTGGCATATTATCCTTTAGTACAATCTCGAGAGAAATGGTAGTTCAGGTTGCCCTTGCCCTTTAAGAGCCTCTTCCTTATTTCTTTGTCTTGAGTTGTTTTTATTGTGACTAGCACCAATCTAGTATACTGAAAAAGTAGGGACAAGTTCCACTCAGCAAAAAAGTTTTTCTTTGGTTTATTTACTATTTTGTTTCATGGTCAAGCCACTTCTTCAGGCCCACAGTATGTGATTTCTAATAATAATAAACAAATCATTATATAAGCATATATCTCTTAATATTTTGATACTTTTAAAAAGTTCATACATCCTGGGTGTTCTCCACAGTGGTAAACCTTTCAGTTCATACTTAATATTATGGTAACTTGAGTCTTTCCTAGTAGTCAAAATAAAATATATAATTCATGCTATATATTTAACAGACCAGTCTGTGGTAGGAGAGGTTGCCTTTTCCTCACAATCAAACATTTCATTTCTATAAAACCTTTTCATTTCTGCACAAACTACTTTTCTGCTTATAACATATATAAATCTTTTTTTGCTTGAGTTTTTCTGTAGAAACTTTACCTTCTTTCTTCATTTTGCAATCTTAAAGCAGTTCCTTTCCCTTTAAGGATTTATTTTTATAGATTGCTTACATGGCACCAATCAAATAATATCTAGTTTAGCTTTAGTGTACTGTATTTATTTTTTAAAAAACATTCAGAGTCAGTAGCCATTTACCCTTTAATGTTTACCTTATTTTAGTGCTTTCCAATATTTAGTACTTATCATGCATCTTCTCACTGCTTTAGCTCCTACCTCTGCCTTTGATCAATTCTAGTGGGACAAAAAAGCAAATTGGTTCTCATGTAAAACTAGGCTCCCTTCTTTCCAAACATTTTTATGTTAGTATCAGCTCTAGTGGGACAAAAAAGCAAATTGGTTCTCATGTAAAACTAGACTCCCTTCTTTCCAAACATTTTTATGTTAGTATCAGCTTGTCACAAAAGTACCTGCTTATTTCTTATTCCTGATTTGTCCATCAGCTCAAATGCCCCTCTGGCACTTTCTGTGCTGTATTGCAGTACAGTAGTCTTTATTGTTCAGCAAAAAGCTATTACAGTATACTAGCATTATTAACATAACTAATTAAAAACAATAAAAAATATTAAAACTACATTCCAAGGTCCAGAATAAGAACGTATCTATTAAAACTTTCTCAAATATTTAAACTGTTTCCAAAGTATTGCACAATCCTTAGTCCTACATTCCTATGTATATTATTCCTTATAAAGGTATGGTTAACAGGAATCTAGCTACTTTCTCAAGTGTAATGTTCTTATGGCAGGTAAAGAAATGTTCTATGATCCTAGCAGGGGGAAGGCTGAGGCCACACAGCAGTCCACCCACCCATTTTCTTCTGTTTTGTCAAAAAGAGGACACAGTAAAACAACATGTTTTAAATCATCTATAAGTGATTTTACACATTTACAGTATTGAGACAAAACATCTTTCCTTTTTTGTCTATATGAAATAAACTGAGCCTTATAGATTTCTGTTCTAAATCTAGAATAAGCTCTTCTAGACTTAGGACAAGTTAGCTGTGATAGATAAGGCTCAAAACTCCAAGTGGTCTTAAAATGCTTATAATTACTATATAATTTCAATTGAGATAGCTTAGAGAATATTTGATTTATATTTAAGTCCCATATTCTCTATTTAAGTGTAAAAGCAGTCTCCTCCCAAGGTCTAATATAAAGATTATGTAGAATACATCCCAGGCCCAAAGGACAAGTTTTATTTTTAACTAGTTGAAAGAATTGAGGTGTATAACCTAATTTTGCTTACCCAATTTCCTCCTCTAAGCACATTCTTGGAAATCGATATTCTTGTAGTAGGAAAGTTTTAAGAAGAAATGTAATTTGTCTCTCCTTTAAAAGTGAAATCAAAGAGCGTTGTCCCAATTCTAATTTAAGTATGCAATTTGGGGTTCTGGGAGGGAGCATAAAAATATTTCGATATAGCTTATCAAGAATAATTTCTAATGAATTAATATTAGTAAAGCCCCACACTTCTTCTGACTATATTATGTTAGATTTTATTTTAGCATTAAGGACCTTCAGGATCTCTTTAATTGAAGTTTTCCCCATTTTAGCATGAACATTTTTGAATGCATTTACTGTCGAAGTCATTTTATTTTGTATGTATTCTATGTGCTTTTTCCAATTAAGATTACAGGAAAAATTGACTCCCAGATAATCATAGATATTAACAACCTCTATTTTATTGCTGTCTATTTTAAATCCCAACTCTTGATTTGGTTTTCTTCCAAAAATTAGTATTTTAGTTTTAGTCAAATTTGTCTTTAATTTTCTATCTCTGCAGAGGGTCTCAAAGGATTTTAGTTTCCTCTTCAGGCCTAGTGCAGATGTAGACAATAAAACCAGGTCATCTGCATATGCCAGACTATCAATTTTATAGTCATTAACTTTAGGTGCATGGAAATCAGGATTTTTGATTTTAAGCAGAATAAGATTTATATAAATATTAAAGATAGTAAGGGTTAAAATGTAGCCCTGTCTAACCCCGGTGTTAGTCTGAAATGTGTCAGTAGTGTGTCCATATCGATTATATTGAATCTTGGCCCATGTATAGTCATGTAATCTAATGATAATGTCCAAGAGAGTCTTCTCAAGTTTCAATTCTTCCAGTGTGGACCATAAACTTTTTTCTGCTAATGCTATCAAAAGCTGCAAAAAAGTCCACAAAGCAACATAATCCTTTTGTATTTCCAGGCTAAATGATGTAAAGCATAGCAGTGCTGGATTGTAGACTTATTCCCTCTGAAGCCATTTTGGGCCTCATCCAAAACTGAGTTCTCTTCCAACCAATCCAATAGCCTACCAAGTATAATTTTTGAGAAGACTTTCTGTGACACATCTATCAGACTAATGGGTCTGTACATTTTGGGTTCTTTAGGGTTTTATTTTTTAAATATAAGAAGTATGATACTACCTGACCAGCTCTTTGGAAATTTCAGGTTTGGGACAAATCCATTAAACATTTGAAAGAGGAATGGTACCTACCAGTCCTTAAATAATTTAGCCTACACCACAACATATCCAAGACACACTGTCTTAGGGTAGCTGGTCCGTTCCACTGGGGTGTCAAACAGATGAGGCATACTGATGAGTCCTGGTAGGATGAAACACGTGTCTATGTCTTCTGTTAGCACCCTTTGCAAACTGTGTGAGAGGCCTTTCAGCACCATGCAATTCTGCTTAAAGTTGGACCAGCATAACAATCTGTGGTGATTTGCATATGCAGCCCATGATGCTTTGCACTGTGTGGGCATGTGTGATTTTGTATTTTCTTGAAACTTGGCTTCCCAGCCAAATGCCCTTTGGGGTAACCCTTGCCTCAGTGTTTGTGCACAGAGGTTCTTTGTCTTTTAAATAGTTTTTTTATTTTAATGGGTTCACCACAACTTATCCAAGACACACTGTCTTAGGGTAGCTGGTCCATTCCACTGGGGTGTCAAACAGATGAGGCATACTGATGAGTCCTGGTAGGATGAAACAAGTGTCTATGTCTTCTGTTAGCACCCTTTGCAAACTGTGTGAGAGGCCTTTCGGCACCGTGCAATTCTGCTTAAAGTTGGACCACCATAACAATCTGTGGTGATTTGCATATGCAGCCCATGATGCTTTGCATTATGTGGGCATGTGTGATTTTGTATTTTCTTAAATAATTTATATACATCTCCGAGAATTTTATCGGGACCTGGGGCTTTATTAGATTTTAGAGAATTTAGAGAGTTAAACATTTCTGCTTCTGATATCATGATAGGCCTTGGACAATTTACATGACATCTAATGTTAATTTCTAATTCTTCTTCATATAATGAAAAATACAATTTTGAAAAGTAATCACTTCAAGTTTGTGGAGTAATATATGATTCTACTTTGTCCAAATATTTATAGTAGCCTTGTGCTACTGTTTTCCAAAATAATTTACAATCCCTTTTAAGTACAGCATATCTCAGTTTTTCCCATAAATGAAAGGAATATTTATTTGTTTCTTCATGTAACACTTTCTTATATTTCTCTCTTTCTCTCTTTAGTTTTATGTAATCCGTGTTGTTTTTTAATATCTTTTGCCTATGCTTTCTAAGTATCCTAGAAAAATTAGCTTTGGCTTCTCTACATCTTTGGTTGAACCATGTTTTAGCAAGGTTTTGTTGGCCCTGTTTGATTACATTGTTCTTCCTACAGAAGTCATTCAGAATTATACGAGTATTTTCACTGATATCATAGATCTCATGATTGGAGATATTATTTGAAACTTGGGCAGATATTTCAAATAATTCTCCAGAGTAGAGAATTCCCACCAACTGTGCATAATAGATTGGGCTCCACCTAATTCTTTTTTCGTTTATGATTTCCATGTGTTCTACCATATTCACCTCATTATGTGCAGTCCAAGAAAAAATATAATCTATTCTAAGAGCCAGAGGGAGGTGAGCAGATTCAGTACAGTCTATAATTTCTAATTGGTGGGTTATTTTGAGTGCCTTCGCATCTGCCCAAATCAGGTCAGGTATGGAGGAACCCAAGGGACCCCAAAATGTTAGTTTTCCTGAACTATCTCCACTAGTTCTTCTATTCAGGATACAAAAAGTTCTACTTGCAAGAGTAGCAAATAATTCTCTTCCCCTATAATGTGTCCCACATTCTTTAGTTGATCTTATTGAAGACAGCCTAGGATTTATTAGTTCCTAAGAATTTACAAGAGTTGAGTATGTATTTTCTAAATTTCCAGCCATAATCCTTGCATTAAAGTCTCCTAAGATGAAGATGGGTGAGTTTCCTTCTTTTTGATTGATTTCATTCAACTTTAACTTTAAATTAGAAATATAGGGATCCTCTATATCCATATTATTAGACCTTGGTGGAAAATAAACATTGCATAATATTACTTTTTTGCTTACCTTCTATGAGTTCAAGGACGAGAATGTTAGTCTTTGGAAAGAATTCTTTGACTTTCAAGTTTAAACAAGTCTTGACATAGAAAGTCAAGCCTCCCTTAAACCTATATCTTATAGCTGGTAAACCATAAGATACATATCCAGGAAATCTGGGAATAGTTTCTTCCGTACACCAGGTTTCCTGGAGACTTATTATGTCAAAATTTTCACAAAAATTTGGCCACCTCAGGGTCTGCCATTTTCAAATGTAAACCCTCGATATTCCAAGATACAACATTTAATTTCCTCCCATTATTACTGTGTTGTGTGCTTCATTAGGAAACAAAAGGTAAACACAGGTGCCTATTTCAACTCCATTTTAGAATTATTTAAAAATATCTTCACTGCTTCTTTTTAATTATAAAAGTCTTTTCTTATCTTGCACAGATGGTCTTTGAGTGTGGGCAAGGTAACGTGTCTCCCTGTAGCTGGGGACTGCTGATGCCCCACTACTACTTGTTTTAAATACCAAAAAAAATGGTGGGGGTGATGACATCATCAAGTGACATCAGCAGTGATGCTGCCAACACTGTTGCTGATTAGGAACTGTGTTCCCTAGTGTGTGGGAGAGGTAGTGCTGTGGTGTAGGTGTTTAATACATGTAGTCCAATAGCACAATTCCCACACTCAGTCAGCTATTCGTCCCCACCCTTGGCTTAATGCCTAACTTGATTTTTTAGTTGTTGATGCTATCTGTTATCATAACTTTATTTTATAGTTTCCTGGAAAGTGTTTAATATATCTATTGTCATTCAGTTAAATATATTCAGGTTTATAATCTTGGGCAGGGGGCTGACAGAAGGAAGTCTGGCATCCTGGGAACAGGCCCATGACAGCTTTCTCTCTCAACCTGGATGCTAACACTTGTGTCTAATATTCTGACTACTTTTTCTGTTGAAACAGAAAAAAGACATCATACTCCATTTTTTATGATGCTTGACTCTTATAAGATCTACAGTTTCACATAAAGTATTTTCGACATTTACTCTCAGATTTTATAAAAGTCACTTTCTGGTGTTATTTAAAAATTATTCTTTCCACTCAGTTCTTTATTCAGATTAGAAATCATTCCTTTGTATAATAAAAAGTACAGTGACCAATCACATTCCTCATTTATGCCTAAGTGAGGCTTGGTGCTGTCCAAAGAGAATATCCAGAGTGCCTCTCTTTTTAGGAGGAGGTCATCCCATGCTATTTTTTGGTTCCAACACCCTTTCCAGTCCCCAGAACCTCAAAGACATGGCTGAATGTCACACACAGTTGTAATGCCTTGCAACTGAGGAGTCCTTATCTTTGGTATGGATGTCACTTTTGTGTTCACTTCTTCTTGATTTTAACTCTCTTTCCATTTTTCCCACATAAAGTTTTTCACAAGGACATCACATACACAACATGATCCGACGTATAAGTCATATGTTGTTTGATGTCATATTTCTTATTGTTCCAAGGATGTTCAAAAAAAGGTTTTTCTTGATGTATTTCCACATTGAAAGCATTTTCCGCATAGGTAGCTGCCATTTGCTAGTGGCCCTAATTAAAGCTGTTTTTCTCTTTTGTGGGTTCATTCCATTTGTTTCTTGTGTGAACCAGTTTGTCCTTTAAAGTAAGTTTTTTGGATGCTATCAGTGGAGTGTTTTTAAATCTGTTGCTGCTATTTGGGTCTGCCTGTAAAATCTTCCAGTTACTGGTCATTACGTGTTTTATTTTTCCTGTCAAGTGGCTATACGCTGTGGATAGAAATATTCTATCTTCCATCTTTTCCTTTTTTTTGTTCTCATACAGTCATCTCTTGTCTTACTTTTACTTCCTCTCTTGCTTCTGCCACTAGTGTGTGTGTGTGTGTGTGTGTGTGTGTGTGTGTGTGTGTGTGTGTATACCTCTAGCTATAAATCATGTTGTGTATGTGTTAAGATGTCCTCATGACAAACTTTATGTGGGGAAAGCAAAAAGAGAGTTAAAATCAAGAAGAAGTAAACACAAAAGTGACATCCATATCAAAGATAAGAACTCCTCAGTTGCAAGGCATCACAACAGTGTGGGACATTCAGCCATGTCTTTGAGGTTCTGGGGACTGGAAAAGGTGTGGAACTAGAAAATGCAGGGGTCAAATGGGATGACCTCCTCCTAAAAAGAGAGGTGTTCTGGACAGGGGTTCAGTTAATTTATGTTTAATGGCAGTCTAAAACTTCCATTAGTCAAATTCTGGAAGTCATTTCGATTTTTTGGAAGTCAAAATACTTCCAGGATCTCACTTGTGGAAGTCAACATTCTAGGAAGGACCAGTTTATGGATGTTAATTCAATATATCAGTGGTAAAATACCATTTCTTTTGGAAAAATCCATCAATTCTACTTCCATCCCTACAATTTTGAAAGTTATCACATTTTTTTTTTTTACATCTGCAAGTCAGTGACTTCCTCACCCTTTATTTTGGAAGTTTTTGCCTTATTTTTGGAAGTCAAATACTCCCAAAATGGAATTAACTGAACCCCTGGTTGTGGATATTCTCTTTGGACAGCACCAACCCTCATTTGGGCTTAAATGAGGAATGTGATTGGTCACTGTACTTTTGATTATACAAAGGAATGATTTCTAATCTGAATGAAGAACTATGTGGAAAGAATAATTTTTAAATAACACCAGAAAGTGACTTTTATAAAATCTGGGAGTAAATGTTGAAAATACTTTATATGAAACTGTATATCTTATAAGAGTCAAGCATCATGAAAAATGAAGTATGGTGTCTTTTTTCTGTTTCAAAAGAAAAAAGTAGTCATCAGAATATTAGACACAAGTGTTAGCATCCAAGTTGAAAGAGAAACCTGTCATGGGTCTGTTCCCTTGATGTCAGTTTTCCTTCCATCAGCCCCTATGCCCAAGATTATAAACCTGAATATATTTAACTGAATGAAATAGTATATTAAACACTTTTCAGGAAATTGTAAAATAAAGTTATGAAAACAGATAGCATCAACAACTAAAAAATCAAGTTATGCATTAAGCCAAGGGCGGGGGGGGGTGAACCATTGACTGAGTGTGGGAATTGTGCTATTGTGCTGCATGCATTAAACTCCTACACCACAGCGCTACCTTTCCCACACACTAGGGGACACGGTTCCTAATCTTCAACAGTGTTGGCAGCATCACTGCTGACATCATTTGATGATGTCATCACCCCCTGCCATTTTTTGGGTATTTAAACTGAGTAATAGTGGGCATCAGCAGCCCCCAGCTACAGAGAGACACGCCACCTCACTCACACTCAGAGACTGGATGTGCAAGGTAAGAAAAGCCTTTTTATAAATAAAAAGAAGCAGTGAAGATATTTTTATAACTGTAAAGGGACAATCCTAAAATGGAGTTGAAATAAGCACCTGTATTTACCTTTTGTTTCCTAATGCAGCACAGAAAGTACCAGAAGGGTGTTTTAGCTCACGGACAAAGCAGGAATAAGAGATAAGCAGGTACTTGTGTGAGAAACTGATACTAACATAAAAATGTTTGTAAAGGAGGGAGCCTAGTTTTTACATGAGGACCAATTTGCTTTTTTGTCCCACTAGCACCGCAACAAACTGGCAAGTGATAGAAGGCAGAGGTAGGAGCTAAAGCAGCGAGAAGCCTCATGGTAAGTGAGACATACCAAATATTGGAAAGCACTAAAATAAGGTAAACATTAAAGGGTAAATGGCTACCAACTCTGAATGTTTTTAAAAAGCAAATACAGAACAATAAAGCTAAACTACAGTATATATTGTTTGATAGGTATCATGTAAACAACCTATAAAAAGAAATCCTTAAAAGGAAAGGAACTGCTTTAAGATTGCATTATCCTTTAGCCCTACCTTACTTCTATTCTCCTAACTGTACTTATTCCTAGCCCCCTCTTCACAGCCCTCACCACACTTGTGCACTATCCTGTACTCCTCTATCCATGACTTACCTACTGTCTCCTAGAGTAGCTCTCCATCACCCCCAGCTGCTGGAGGTCTGACTCTGAGCAAGTAAGTAAACTACTGAGAAATATAGGAACTTCTTGTCTCAGAACAGGAAGATCAGGAGATAAGAGGGTGCAGAGGCAGTAAGTAAATAGGGGGAGAAGAAAAAAAAGAAATAAAAAAACAGAGGAAAGAGTAAGTATTCCAAATAACAGTTAGGGGGCCAGAAAAAAGACATGATGGGAGTGGTGCAGTGCAGTGGCTGTGGAGCAGCAGTCTTCCGGGAGATGTTTTGGAGGATGCAGTGTTGTCCCATCTGCAGACACCTCTCTGAGCTGAGGGAGGAGGTTGCTCATCTCCAGGCTGAGCTGGCCAGGATTTGTGGGACCTCCTCTCCCACCCAGAGATCACCAGGGACACTGCCGTTGCCTCAGAGGTTGCCAAGAAAGAGGAGTGGTTGGACCACAGTGGGCTCTGGGAGGGTGAGGGTGGTGGAACAGAGGCTCATCCCTCCAGTTGTACCTCTCCACAATTTCTATGCCATTCTGGAAAAGTGTGATTCCTTTATGGAGGCACCCACAGTGGAGACCAAGGAGGATGTTGGGAACCTCCACAAAGGAGACCCAAAGGAGGGTGGCATGGGACCCCACAGGGGAAGGAAACAACTCCTGGTGGGGGACTCCATTGTTAGGAAGGTAGAACTGGGAGAGGAAGGGGACAGGGAGGTAAGGTGCCTGCCTGGCACCATGGCTTGGAGAGACAGGGATCGAATCCTCAGGATCGCAGGAGCAGCTACACAGGGGAGGGAGCTGGATGTCATTGTCCACCTAGGGACAAATGACCTGGATAAGAAAGGGATAAGAGCAGTGCAAGAAGTGTTTGTGGAGATGGGGAGGGGTCTTAGACAAATAGCACACACAGTAACCTTCTCGGAGGTGCTGCCTGTCTATGGCACAGGTGAGGCTAGGGTGCTCCACACCATGGGATTCAATCAGTGGTTGAAAAACTGGTGCAGAGCTCAGGGACTTGGCTTCATTGGAAACTGGGGGTCCACCTGGAGGGATGTAGGCCTATACTGGCATGATGGTCTGCATCTGTCCAGGAGGGGAACCAGGATCCTAGGTGATAGGTTTAAATACTTCATTGACAAGTATTTAAACTAGCCAAGTGGGGAGGCACTGGAAAGGAGCAGAGAAATCCTAGCCCCCCCAAATATCAGGGTACTAAGTGAGGTAGACACCAACATAGAGATGTCAATAGGGAGAAGCGCAGGGGTAAATGGAGAAAGTGACAAATGCAATAAGGGCAGGGATTGGGCAAAAAGGGGTAAGGCCATCAAGAAACGGAGGGTAATGAGTACCAACACCCATAGTCTGGGCAACAAGCTCCCTGAACTGGAGGCCTTGATGGAAGAGGGATGCCTGGATATTGTGGCAGTCACAGAAACATGGTACACAGAGAACCATGACTGGGATGTTAACATACCAGGGTACACAACCTACAGGAGAGACAGGGAGGGCAGAAGAGGGGGAGTAGCTCTCTATGTAAGGGAAGGGATAAAAGCAACTGAACAAAAGAGTAAACAGGGAGGAGAGGAGGCACTGTGGGTCACCTTAGAGACTGGAAATGGCACCACAATCAGCACAGGGGTTGTATATAGACCCCCATGTCAGGAGGAGGGAATGGACAAGGATATGATAGAAGGCATACTTAGGATGGCAGAGAAAGGGGAGATACTGTTGATGGGGGACCTTAACATGCCAGATGTTATCTGGAGCACCTTTGCGGCAGCCGCATCCAAAAGCAGGGCCATTCTTGGTGCCCTTCAGGTGGCATGCCTCAAACTAGTTTTGGAACCCACTCATGAGGGAGCAATCTTAGACCTTATACTCTCAAATGGGGACTGTGAGAGGATCTCAGATCTAGAAGTGGATAGCCATTTGGAACAAGTGACCACCAAACAGTGTGGTTCATGATAAACTCTGCTACAGAGTCAAGCCATACAAAAGTGAGGGTTCTGGACTTCAGGAGGGCTGACTTTGGCAAGATGGGAGAGTGCCTTAGAAAAGCACTAGCAAACAGGCTAGAAGGAGGGGTGGAGCAACAATGGGCAAATATCAAAACTGCCTTCACAGAGGCAACAAGCCTTTATGTGAAGAAAATAAATCAAAATGAAAGAAAAAGCCACTATGGTTCTCAAAAGAGGTGGTGGTGAAGGTTAGGGAGAAAAAGATAGCATTTAGGAAGTATAAGGAAACACAGAAGGAGCAGGACAGAGAACTGTACCAGTTAAGGCAGAAGGAAGCAGGGAGGGTAGTCAGAATAGCAAAGGCACAAACAGAGGAAAAGATAGCTAACTCAGTTAAGAAGGGGGATAAAACCTTTTATAGGTATATCAGGGAGCGTAGAAAGACAAAAGGAGGGGATAGTGAGGCTGAATAGAATGGATGGTGGGTGGGCAGAGTGACAGTGATAAAGCAGGGATACTGAATGAATACTTCTGTTCACTATTCACAAAAGAGGAAGTGGGGAGGTGCCTAATCCAATTAACAGAAGCACTCTGGAGAGGGGTTGATCCAGTCCTTTCACAGAAGAAAGGGTTCTGAAAGAACTCCTAAAACTGAAGGTGGATAAAGCAAAGGGCCAGATGGAATTCCTCCAGAATTCTAAAAGAATTAAGCAGAGAACTAGTGACACCACTGACTACGCTTTTTAACAAATCATGGGAGGATGATGTGGTACCTGAGGACTGGAAGAAGGCAGATGTGACTCCCCTTTACAAAAGTGGGACCAAGACGGAGGCATAAAACTACAGACCTGTCAGTTTAACCTCTGTGGTACGGAAAGTGATGGAATCACTTCTGAAGGAAAGAATTGTTGAGTACCTAGGGGCCAGTGGGGCACAGGACCCAAGGCAGCATGGGTTCACAGCAGGAAGGTCATGTCAGACAAATCTAATTGATTTCTTTGACTGAGTGACCAAAGTAGTAGATCAGGGAGGGGCTGTGGATATGGCCTACCTAGACTTTAGCAAGGCATTTGACACAGTCCCACACAAAATATTAGTAGTCAAATTAACCAGCCTGGGTGTGAGTCCCAAGGTGGTAACCTGGGTAAAACATTGGCTGAACAACAGGACACAGAAGGTAATTTTAAATGGAGTCCACTCTGAAGAAAGAGGAGTTACTAGTGGGGTACTGCAGGGTTCAGTACTGGGTCCGGTCCTTTTTAATGTCTTTATAAGTGACATTGCAGAGGGACTGGAAGGAAAAGTATGTCTCTTTGCAGATGACACAAAGATCTGCAGCAGAGTTGATGCACAAGGTGGGGTGGAAAGGATGAAAATGGACTTGGCAAGGTTAGAGGAATGGTCAAATGTATGGCAGATTAGATTCAATGCAAAGAAGTGCACCTGGGAAACAAAAACCCAGGGGAAGATTACACAATGGGGGGGAGGTAGTAACATAGAAGTTGACGGCAGATAAGGACCGCAAGGCCCATCCAGTCTGCCCATTTCTTTTTCTACCTTATAAATGTGCCATCGGCCTTTGCTCTGTCAGTGACCTATCTATTCATAGCCATTTGTATTGCTCCCTTATGCCTATCCCATGCCTGTTTGAAGCCCTGCACTGTATTCATAGCCACCACTTCTTGTGGTAAGCCATTCCATGCATCCACCACCCTTTCTGTGAAAAAGAATTTCCTCACATTCCTCCTTAATCAGCCTCCCTCTAATCTCATGCTGTGTCCTCTTGTCCTGCTGTTTTTCTTATATTTAAACATGTTAGACTCTTTCACCTTATTTATGCCCTTAAGGTGTTTGAATGCCTCGATCATATCACCTCTCTCCCTCCTTTGCTCAAGGGTATACATATTGAGCTCCGTTAGTCTGTCTTCATATGTCTTCTGATGCAGTCCCTGCACCATTTTGGTTGCCCTTCTCTGGACTGCCTCAATTTGGTCAATGTCCTTGTGAAGGTGTGGCCTCCAATACTGCATGCAGTACTCCAGATGGGGCCTAACCAGTGTCTTGTACAGAGGGATTATTACCTCCCTCTTACACTTTGAATACCCCTACTAGCACCCCTAACACCCCCTAACCTCACCTACTGCTTTAGAGGTCTGCTTGGATGATTTTAGGTCATCAGTGATGATGATACCCAAGTCTCTTTCTTCCTTTGTGAATGCTAGCAACTCCTCCCAGCCTATAGGTGGCTTCAGGGTTTCTTTTCCTATGTGCATGATTTTGCACTTTTTGCATTAAATCCCAGTTGCCACTCTTCTGACCATTCTGCTAGTTATCCAGATCTCTTCTCATTCTGCCAACCCCATCTGGATCATCTACTCTGTTGCAGATCTTGGTGTCATCTGCAAACAGATAAGCCTTACCCTCTAGTCCATCTGCAAGGTCACTAATGAAGATGTTGAAGAGACTGGCCCCAGGACTGATCCCTGAGTATCCCACTTGTGACTTGCATCTCTTCTGACTGTATACCATTTACCACCAATCTCTGTTTTCTGCCCGTCCAGCCAGTTTGCCACCCAGTTGACCAACTTCTGACCCACGAGCCTACCCAACTTATTTATCAATCTTCTATGTGGAACAGTGTCAAAGCTTTGCTGAAGTCAAGGTAGGCAACATCAACTGCTCCCCTTGGTCACCACTCTGGTTACCCAGTCAAAAAATCACTGAGATTAGTTTGACAGGACCTTCCTTTTGTAAACCCATGCTGTCTTGGATCCTGTGCCCCTAGGGATTCCAGGTGTTGCACTATCCTTTCCTTAAGAGTGCTTCCATAATCTTGCCCACTACTGAGGTAAGACTGACGGTCTGTAGTTCCCTGCCTCCTCCTGCTACCACTCTTGTGGGCGGGATCACATGAGCCCTTCTCCAGTCTTCTGGGACCTCTCCTGTGCTCAGAGACTCACTAAACAATTCTGCTAATGGCTCTGCTAGTTCCTCCTTTAGCTCCTTAAGTATCCTGGGATGTATGCCATCAGGTCCCATTGCCTTATCCACCTGAGCTAGCAAGCTCTTGTAGGACCCTTTCTTTTTGTGAGAGGAGTAGTGCTCACCTCCCTCCCCACTGTGTCCATGATGCTTGAGCTGTGGGCCTGCCTACCTTCTCTTCAGTAAATACTGAGCAAAAGTATCTATTTAGGATAGATGCCTTTACAGGGTCCTCCTCCTCACATGCTCCTTTTTCTCCATTAGCTTAGCAATACCCCTCTGGACTTTCTCCTTTCACTAATGTATCTATAGAAAGTCTTGTCACCTTCTTTTACTGTTCGTGCTAGTGTTTCCTCAGTTTGGGACTTTGCCTGCCTTACTGCCTTCCCTGCTTCCCTTAGGGCAGTTTGGTATGCCTCCCTATCTTCATCCGCTGTGTTCCCTTATATTTCCTGAAGGCCAGCCTTTTGGCTCCTGACCTTTTCTGCTACTGTTTTTGAGAACCAAAGTGGTTTCCTTCTTCTTTTGACTTCCTTTTCTGTCTAACACAATGGGATGTTGCTTCAAGTATTGCACCCTTAATGTTTGCCCACTTTGCCTGTACCCCTCACCTGTGTTTCTTTTGACAGGGGCTAGCTTAACTCTGTTGGCCATCTTATCAAAGTCAGCTCCTCTGAAGTCCCATATTTTTGCCTTGGAATGGGATGATTTAGATGTAGTAGCCAAATTAGACCATACCATGTGATGGTCACTGGCTCCCAGGTGACCTTCTACCTGGAAATCTGTGATCCCTTCTTTGTTAGTCAGTACTAGATCTAGGATAGCCCTGTCTCTTGTGGGTTGCTGTACCAGTTGTCTGAGGCCCTCCCCTGCAGGGAATCCACTATGAGTCTAGTTCTGGCAGATGTTCCTGCTGGTATTGACCAATCTGTATCTGGCATGTTGAAGTTCTCCATTATCAGAACCTCCTTTAGCTGTCATGTTTTGTATATCTTCTAACAGTAATGTCTATGTCTTCCCTCTGGTCTGGGGCCTGTAGACAACCCCAGTTCTTATAGCTGTCCCATTTCCTGTTTCCAGGTGACCCACAGTTCTTCTGGTTCCTTATGTGTATTCTGAATTTCTGTAGCTTTGATATTTTCATTAACATACAGGGCCTCCTCCCCCTTTTTGCACCTCGGTCTCTTCTAAGACAATACATAGCCAGGTACAAGAGTCTCCCAAGTGTGTAGTTACTGGTAAAACCGTCTCACTAATTGCTACTATGTCCAGTTTAGCCTCTGACATTATTGCCTGCAGGTCTGGGATCTTATTTTCCAGGCTGTGATCATTTGTGTACATGATTTTCCATTGGCCAGATTTTGGTGTGTTAGTTGTTGGGTGAAGTTTGGCATTACCCCTGTGCATCGTATGGGGAGACAAACCTTTTTTCTTACCTGGTGATGCAAATGAACGGCAAACACGCTGAATTCCTGTTTAACCACTAGCTGAGGGGGGAAGGGTGTTCTTCCCATTCGATGTATGGAGTGCTACACCCCTCTCCCCATTTGCTAGTTTAAATATTCTGCAAAGGCGTCAAACTTGCACCAATGCACTGACTCCTTCTTTAGTCAGATGCAGTCCATCAAATTTAAAGAACTTTCACTCCCAGAACTGTTGCCAGTTCCTACAAATCTGTGTCCTTTTCCTGGCACCAGTCCTTGAGCCATGTGTTTAGCTCCCTATCTCCCCTTCTCTGACCTTCTGTCCATCTGCTCCCTCTCCCAGACTGGCAGGATCTCAGAGAAGGAGATGCCGGACGAAATAGATGATAGTTTGTCACCCAGCCTAGTCAGGTGTTCCTTGGTCTCTACAACTGACTGGCTGGTGAGATCATTAGTCCCTATGTGTTCTAGGACATCAATGTTTTCTCCTGCTTTGTGAACAATTTTGGCAATGCGGTCAGTGTCTCTCCATGCTGATGTACCTGGGAGACATCTGACCATCACCCCTGGCTGGAGATGGGTATCAGCTCCCCGAATCATGGAGTCTCCTATGATCAAAAGTTTTTGATTTCTTTGTGCTTGTTTAGTTTTTGGTTCCTGATTTGGGTGACTTTTGTTGTGCTAGCTCCTGTGCGAGTGTCCTGCTCTGCAGTGTCTTCTGCCTCTTTATTTGATTTCAGAGATAGAGGCAGATACCTGTTTGTAGTGTTTATATGGTTTTGGAGGTAATTGTTGGAGAGCATAGAGTGATGGGGCACCTGATTTGCTCCTCTAACCACCTGCCAACTTCCTGGACCAACTACCCTCTGCGGTCGGGGTTTTCTGTTGGATGCTGGGAAATGGGGGTGGTTCTTATAATGTATTTCCTCTTCAATATGAAATTTGAGGTGTGCAATCTCTGCCCATGCTGCCTGGAGCTGAGCCCTAAGATCTCCAAAGGCCCAGCATGTAGGACAGTGTCCTAAATCCTGTAAGACTGTCCTTCTGAAAATTGTTCCACAGTACCTGCAGTTAATGAAATCCATTCCAAATAAGTTGCTGGGTTTGTAACTTAGGCAGAGTAATTAGAAGGAAAAAAAAAGAAAAAAAAACAATAACAACAATAAAAATAGAAAGAGACCTAGGGGTAATCATATCCAATGACCTTAAGGTTAGCAAGCAATGAGAGAAGGCAGTAGGGAGGGCTGAGGGGATACTGGGATGTATAGGGAGAGGTATCACCAGCAGAAAACAGGAAGTTGTTATCCCCCTGTACAGACAGTTGGTGAGACCCCATCTGGAGTACTGCATCCAGTTCTGGAGACACCATCTCTGCAGGGACATAGACAGGATGGAGGAAATTCAGAGGAGGGCAACTAAAATGGTGCAGGATCTGCAAGAGAAATCATACAAGGAGAGACTAAAGGAGCTTAATATGTATACTCTTGAGGAAAGGAGGGAGAGGGGGGACATGATAGAAACATTTAAGTACCTCAGTGGAATCAACAAAGTCCAAGAGGGTAGCATCTTTCAAAAAAAGAGATGTGCAAGAACAAGGGGACACAATTTGAAGATAGAGGGGGGACAGCTCAGGGGCAATGTGAGGAAGTATTTTTTCACAGAGAGGGTGGTGGATGCAAGGAAAAGCCTTCCTGAGGAGGTTGTGGGGTCTAAAACTGTGGGAGAATTCAAGAATACATGGGACAGACATAAGGCAATTTCTGTGGGGGGTAGGAAGAAATAGGCTGTTGGTTAAATAGGATCTGCAGCTTATCCTCTAGGTAGGGAAATGGGCAGACTAGGTAGGCAAAGCGGTCCTTATCTGCCATCAAAGTCTATGTTTCTATGTTTCTAACTGAACCCTTCTTCTGATTACTACCTCACATGCTACCACCTATTATACCCCTATCTCCCACCCACTACCACAACCTACTGTGACATTTCGACACTCTACTACCGTTCACAACCTACTGTGCTGTTTTGACACTCTGCTGCTGTCCTTCGCCCACTACCTCACTCTTAGCTCCCCACTGATGCCCTTCCTTTTTCCATTCCAAGTTTACCGCTATTTTCTCCAGCCTCCCTATTCATTATTCCTCTCCTCCCCTCCAGTCACCTGCCACTCTACACTCCTCCTCCCTGCGTCTCTTTCTCTCCCATCCTTTTCTGCCCTGTCCTGTCCCCCTTACAGGGTTCTCTGTCATCCTGAAGGGGTATAGATCTTGTCTCTCTCTCTTCTACCCCTCTTCCTTTCTCCCTGCTTTCTAATCCTGACCACCTTGCAGGGTTCTCTGCATCCTGAAGGGGTATAGATTGGCTTTCTCTCTTCTCACTCTCTTCCCCCCACTTTCAAATCCATCACCCGCCAACCTTCCTACTTCCTTCTCCCCTTCCTCCCCTCCTGTTCTTCTGCCCCTCTGTTTTGTACCTCCCTGCTCCCTTTCTCTTCCATCCCTTTCTGCCTGGTCCTATCCCCCTTGCAGAGTTCTCAGCATCCTAAAGAGGTGTAGATCTTGGCTGTCCCTCTCTCTCCCTCTTCCACCCCCCACCCTCTACCCCTTGCCCATCCACTTCCCCACTTGTCTTATAACTGCCCTCCCTTGAATATACAATATCACTTCGAATCTTGTGCTCAGCCTACTACTTCTAGCACTTCAAATGTGTTATCCATCCTCTAACCTTTACCCTACCGGATAACCTGCTCTTGGGTTGTTGCAATGTATGTTATATCCGAATATGGTTTTGTTTACCCTGGCTGGTTAGTCTGGGTTATTTCTGCTTGTAATTGTACTACACTGCTTGCTTTTAGTAACTGCACTTGTATTACTCTGTTATTGCTATGTGTTTTCTTGTTCTCCCAACTCTTATAACCTCCCCCTCCCCCCCGGACGCTTCTGGAAACAAACTGTTTACAGCTCATGTTGTCTTTCCTGGTGAAACATTTTCCAAATAAATAAAATAAATAAATAAATAATACAAAATTAAGATTGTCTCTGGGGAGGTATTAGAGCAGGTACAGTTTTTATATATTTTGGAGTTTATCTGGATAGCACACTGACCAATGCCAAGCATGTAGACTATTATGTAAAGAACATCAATATTAGATTGGGTCTACTGTACAGAAATGAGAGAAATTTTGATCAGGATACATGTAGATTGGCTGTCTAAAGTTTATTATTTTCAGTTATGAACTATGAGTTAACAGTCCATGATTCAGTGGTGGACAGGGTGCTATCTAGATTGAGTGGTGTAACCAAGCACTTAGATTTGTTTTAGAAGCTAAGAGGGAAGTTCACCATTGTGAACATTTTATGCTTGGGTTGCATGGTTACCTTCAGATTTTTGCATCAGATATTTTAATCGAATCTGGAGCTGGAAAATTATAAACACTGGTGCATTGTGTCCTTTTTATTGTTTTATGAATAATTTAAAAATACCTGTGATGAACTTAAAAAGACACCACAATATGTGGTGTTCAAGCCATTCTGGTTGCATTCTTCATGTGTGTCATAAAATACACCAAAAACAATATTCAATACATGCAAAATTAGCCAAAATCTCCCATAAATTGTATGTGTACTAATTCTGATGGTTTCCAGTGTTGATTCATTGCTGCTAGAAAATTTTATATCAGATCTCTGTGATGTATGTAACTGGGACACCAACCACACCTTATGGTGACAGAACAAAGACACTATGCTGCTTGGTGTCCTAATTTGACCCTGAATCACTTTTCCTGGTTAAATTAGGCCTCCTCAAACAAGCAGTACAATCGGTAAAATATTTAATAATAACTGAAATGTATTTAAAGCAGTTTGTAGTCTTTTGTGGTAAAACTGTGACTTCAGCAAGTTGCGTTGTGACGTGTGTAACACTTGCTTATCTCATGATGTGTATAATGCTGCAGTTTCACTCAGGACACAAAGGTTTCTCCACTCTCTCCAAGGCAGGTAAATGGATTGACTCCTTGCAGACTGTACCTTTTACACTTGCAATTCAGTATTGCTCTATCTCGTCAAATCCGGGGAATCCCATCAGCATGAGGCACTTGCTCCTGGCTTGTGGTGCCTGAACATCTGGGTAACTAGGACTCACAATAGATACATAAATTGATAGACTTTGATAGCAGGAAAGGACTACTTAGTCCACCTTGTCTACCCAGATATTCCCTACCTATTCTGTCTTCATGGATCCTAACTGGTCATCAACCCTCCCCCTCTCTATACCCTATCTAATATACCCTTATATCAATCCCATGCATGCTTTAAGTCCCTACTGTTTTGGTTTCCACCACCTCTGCTGGCAATCTATTCCAGACATTGACTATCCTTTTAGTGAAGAAATATTTTCTCTCATAATTTTTAAATGTCCCCTCTCAGTTTCATTACATGCCCACTGCTCCTGGTGCTAGTTCTCAATTGACAGAGACTCTCTCCCTGTACCCTGTTCACTCCTTTTAGGTATTTGTAAGTCTCTATCATATCCCTCTCTCTCTCTCTTTCTCTCTCTTTTCTTCTACGGTGTACATGTTTAGTTCCCACAACCTCTCCTTATAAGGCTTTTTGTGCAAACTATGAACCATTGCATTGCCTTCCTCTGGACCACCTCTAATCTGTCTGTCTCCTTTCTGAGGTGCGGTCCCCAAACTTTAACATAGTATTACAGGTGTGGCCACACCAATGAGCAATATAATGGCAGAGCCGCCTCCCACCTTCAAGAGAAAAGAGGAAAACAAATGGAGGAGGGATTATGAGATTAAGAAAAGCAGGGGTAGACTGTGCAGAGGATCAGGGAATAGCAGATATACTGAACAGATACTTCTGCTCAGTCTTCACAATGGAGGAAGAGTGGGAAGGACCACAGAGAAGCAGCAGGAACACTGGGGAGAGGGAGGTAGACACAAGTCTTGTAAGTTATTATTTGAACAGGCTTACTGTCTTATATAATTCTAGGTGTCACTGTTAAGAGGATGACTACTGGTTTTATTGGTGGATTGTTGGGGTGGGGGTTGATGATGCTCTGAAAATGTGTTTGTAGAATTGTTTTTACGAAGAGTTTTATGTATGTGTGCAGTATATTGTATTGTCTTTGTAAAGCGCTCCGAGCCCCTGGGAAGGGGCGCTTTATAAATAAACTTTGATTGATTGATTGATTGATTGATTGATTGAGGTTCATTTACATAAGAAAGAGTCCTGTGAGGACTTTTGAATCTAAAAGTGAATAAGACTATGTGGCTGAACGTAGTACACCCAAGTATGCTGAGGGAGCTCAGGGAGGTACGTAATATATTCAAGTGTGCTGAGGGAGCGCAGGGAGGTGTGTGGTATACTCAAGTGTGTTGAGGGAGCTCAGAAACGTATGTGGTACACCCAAGTGTGTTGAGGGAGCTCAGGGAGGAATGTGGTATACTCAAGTGTGCTGAGGGAGCTCCGGGAGGTATGTGGTATACCCAAGTGTGTTGCGGGAGCTCAGGGAGGTATGTGGTACACTCAAGTGTGTTGAGGGAGCTCAGGGAGGTACTGGCTTCCCTCTGACATCCCTGCTCAACAACTCACTGGAAACAGGAGTGGTTTCAGAGGACTGGAGAAGGGCAGATGTAGTCCTACTTCATAAAAGCAGCAACAGGGAGGAAGCTGGCAACTACAGATCAGTCAGTCTAATGTCAGCAGTGAGGAAGTTAATGGAGACATTTTTAAAAGAAAGAGTAGTGAAGTATCTTGAATCCAGTGAGTTACAAGACTTGACACAGCACAGCTTCATGGGGGAGGTCATGTTAGATGAACCTGATCAATCTCTTTAACTGTATGTCCAGGGAAATAGATTAGGGTGTGGTGGTGGATGCTGTCTACTTAGATTTCAGCAAGGCTTTAGACACCATACCACACAGGAGGTTTACAAGGAAGCTGCCCAGTATGGGGGTGAGACCCAAGGTGGTAAACTGAGTACAGAACTGATTGGTGAATAGCTGACAGAGGGTGTAGTAAACTGCATTCACTTTAATGAGGGGAGAGTGACCGGTACAGTACGTCAGGGATCAGTACTCGGATCATTCCTTTTCAATGTCTTTATAAGCAACATTGCAGAAGAGCTGGAAAAGAAGATATGCCTCTTTGCAGATGACGCCAAAATCTGCAATAGGGTAGATACTCCAGCGGGGGTGGAGAGAATGACTAGAGACCTGAGAAAACCTGAGTTGCAGTTGAGGGCATGGCAGCTGGGTTTCAATGTGAAAAAGTGCAAAATCACACACCTAGGTAATAGAAACCAAGAGGTGTTGTATAAATTGGGAGAAGAGGTATTGACAGTCAGGAAACATGAAAGGGATCTTGGGATTATCATCCACTGGCCTCTGGATCTATGGCTCTTGGGTGTTACCACATTAGTTTATCCACTTATGGCCTTATTTACCTCAGCCGAAGGATTGTGTTATACTATTCTGTAAGTCTACTACACTGTTATGTAACTGTATTTTGTTCCTGTATAGTACTCTTTTTGTACTATTTTACCATGTAAGTTTATCCGCTTATGACTTCGTTTACCTCAGATGAAGGTTTGTGTTATACTGTTCTGTAAGTCTACTACACTGTTATGAAACTGAATTTTGTTCCAGTACAGTACTATTTCTGTATTATTTTATTTGCTCTCCCAACTCTTGTAACCCCCCCTCCACCCAGGACGCTTCTGGAAATGAGTTGTTTCACAGCTCATGTTGTCATTCCTGGTGAAACATTTAGCAAATAAATAAAATAAATAAATAAATAAATAATATCTGATGATGTCAAGGTGGCAAGGCAGAGCAACAAGGCACTAGGCAGGACCAGTGGGATGCTTGAGTGCATAGGGAGGGGAGTCACCAGCAGAAGGAGAAAGGTGGTATTACCACTGTATTGATTGTTGATGAGACCCCACCTAGACTACTGTGTCCAGCTCTGGACACCACATCCCAGGAAGGATATAGACAGAAGCTGTCCAGAGGAGAACAACTAAGGGGCTGCATTATAAGCCTTATGAGAACAGACTGTGGGATCTCAGTATGTACACCCTGGAACATAGCAGGGAGATAGTGGAGATGGTAGAGACCTATCAGTACCTCATGGGAGTGAATAAGGTACAGGAGGGGAGTATTTTCAGAAGGGAAGGTGAACAGAACAAGGGGGCATACACTGAAGCTGGAAGGAAGGAAATTTAGGAGGGATATGAGGAAACACTTCTTCACTGAAAGAGTGGTGGACACCTGGAACAGTCTTCCAGCAGAGATAGATGGGTGAAACCAGTGGTGGCTTTCAAGCATGGAAGGGATAGGCACAAATGAATCTTGGTAGGGAAGTGGGGGTGGAGGGAAGTAGCCAGAGATCAGGTAGGGTCTACAGTGACTGACAGTACAGGCAGGGACAAAACAGGCAGACTGGTTATGCCAAGCAGTCCTTACCTGCCAGCAAATTCTATGTTTCTATGTTCATGACTATATTAGTAAGATTCCTAGAAGCCACACCCCAGAAAGTAATTAGGCAGGTTTATCCTTTTTACATTTGTTTGTTCTTGATGTTGCTGTAATATACTGTGTCCACTAAGTACTTGCATTAATTTATGCTGTGATGCTAGATGCACTTGCTTGATATGCTATATACAGAACTCGCAATACATGGGAACTACTACATGGGTTGTTATACTTACAGTGGAGCACAGAATATTATACCTGGGGTGCAGAATCTCCTGCTGACTTCTTTCCCAAGTGTGGTGCCCTTATGCTCTTGCCCTTATGCTACAGTCCACTGCATGAAGGGTCTCTAGTAAATATGATGTTTATAAAGAGCTAGGAAGTACCTCTGACAGTAGAATCCCCCTCCCACTTGGAGAAATAAGAGACCCGGCACAGAATAATCTCACAGATCTGGCAAAGAATGTCCAATTCCCACAAAACAGCTATCATTTAGCCCAATAAGCTCCATGTACACTCCCCCACTGCCACAAGTCAAACTAGCTGTGCTGATCAAGTCCAGTTTACACTCTGACAATGCGAGCCACCTGAGGATTTTAAAAGCCCCTCACTTTACAGAACGAGCCTTCCACAGTACAATCCACTTCATGATTGGAGTATTATAGGACTCAGCACAAGAGCGGTCTCGCAGATCTGACACTAAATGTCCAAATCACTGAAAACAGCAGCAACTCAGCCCAACTGAATCCATGTATATACCCCTAATGCCACAATTCGAATCAGCAGATAAAGATGGTAAAAGGGAAGAAAAACAGGAGAGTGAGGGGGTAATTGGGGGGGGGCATTGGAGGGAAGAAAGGGAAGGAAGAGAGAATGAAGTGGAGGGGAGCATGTTTACAGGTGAGTTTGGGGGTTGGGGAAAGGGATTCAATACAGAAGTAATAGATAAAATATAATGATTATAGTGAAATTAAACCATCAGTTAAGTAATAAGGTATGACCAGGGGTTACGTTAATGTTCAAGTTAACAGCCCCTGGGGGCATAATGTGGCATGAGGCTGATGTACAGTAGAGGAACAGCCTGTCCTTTGTTGGCCACTACAGTCACCGAGTTGAAGTTCTTGATCAGGTTTATCTGGCATGACCTCTACTGTGTAAACCCATGCCATTTGTCATCTTACAGCCTTTCATTTCCAATCGAACAAGTGCACACAAGGAAAGAGGTGCTGAATACAGTAAAATGTAATAACATCAAGTTCAAAAAACTGTGGCACTCTCACCCTCTATATAAGATACCACTAAGGCTCTTCTTGAATTCAAATAAAACTTTTTATTGTTTCAAAATGACATAAAAATACACCTGATGCATTTTAGAATGTAATCCTTTATCAAAGGCTGATTTAGAAAGCTTACACCAACTGTTATATACACCTAAAAATCATGACATCTCAACACTGTCATTAATTGACAATTAATTTTTTAATTACAGTAGCTCCTGCCAAAATATTAGTCCACGTCCCCTGGCGCAGTGCCCCACCAATAGAGACTTAGCTCGTGATCCCCCTCTTCTCTATCCAGCCTACGGGATCCAACTCTCAGGGCCTCGCCTTACTAAAACGCATAGGCTCTCCTTGGCTGTGCCTTCACCACTAAATATCTTTAATGCTATCAAATTTGGGTCAACCTGGATCGGAAAGCTACTGATAAGCTGCATTAATCCAGCAACCCCACTGGCCCTGGGCTCAATTGAGTGGCTCCTTTGAGGTACCATCATGTCGGGCCCTATGTGGCTCCTTTTACTGCCCCTTCTTCTGCTGATACCAGCTGCCCAGCATTGGACACCTGAACTACCATCATGTTTGGTCTACAATGGCACCCTGCGCTGTATACCACATGGCAACTTATCCTTTAATTGCCTCCGTGATTCCAAGTACCAGTACCTCGAACCCTGCTCTTGGACCACACATACCAGTAGTATTTATAACACTCCCCCACCACAAGGCCCACCTCCCACCTGCAGACTTCTATCTCCTCCCCGCCTTATTGTGGTAGGGGGTACTATGCCTGCTACAACAGATCAGCTCTTCTATGGTGGCTACTTTCCGTCCCTAAAACATCAGATCTACTAGACGGGAGAAAGGCAGGAATTATGTTTATAATTAGCGCCTTAGAAAAATCCTACTTATCCTCCTTCTGCTTTTGTTCAGGCAACGTGAGAACTCAACCCCTGGCTCCCCAGAGCTATTGCTTTGCCAGCAGAACTAGCAAATTTAAAAGGAATAAGCTTCTTGCATATTAACGTATGTCGCCTCCTTAAAAAGATAACCTTAATACAAACCTGGGTAAATCATACCTCTCCTGACATACTTGTGATTTCTGAAACTTGGCTTAGACCCAGCACCACTGATAGAGAAGTAAACATACCCAACTATGCCTTGTTCAGAGTTGATAGGCATGCCAGAGGAGGAGAGGAAGCTATCTACGTTAAAGACAAATTTTCTGCCTCCTGCTTATCCTCGGCATCTGTCGCCAGTGAATTCGAATGCCTAATTCTCAAAGTGGAAATTACACAGACTACTGCACTCTGCGTAATAGGATGCTACAGACCACCGTCTGCTGGCCTACAGCTTGTGTCATATCTAAGTGACAAGTTGGGACAGGGGCTGCCAGAAACTATTATTTTAGGAGACCTCAACTTTGACTGGCTGTCTAACACAGCTGCCCCCCTTGCATCCTTCTGTGATGAACATGGGCTGACGCAACTTATTACTGAACCAACACACCCAAACGTGAAGAACCCCAGTAAAAGTACACTTTGATGCTAATGGTGAGCAAACCTCATCTCTTCTCCCACGCTGATATCTTCTCAGATGCCAGCGACCATTGTTTTATTGCGGAGTAAGATCCACCAACAACCCAGCACCCATCAGCAAGTTCTCCATGAAGAGATCCAGGCGCAACTTCAATGAACATGCCTACCTAAACGAGCTTAAGTATTTCCCTGAGTGGCAAGATTTCTACCCACAAAACGACACAGCTACAATATCTTACACAACATTCTATCAAGGGCCCTAATAAGTATGTCCTCTTATTAAAGTTCGAACTAGGACCAAAACCTGTAAATGGTTCACCTCAGATCAAGTCCTTGTTTAGAAAGAGATAAGCTCTGGAAAAAGCAGAGACTGAACACTGCAGAGATTGGAACCAGTTCAGGAGACTCCAAATTTATGTACCAAAACAATCAGAGAATCGAAGGCCACCTTCTTCAAATCTGAACTCGACTCTGCCACAAAGAGCCCAATCAAGCTCTGGAACACAATCAGTGATCTGCTAGGCCACTCCCCAGGAAATTACTCCGACCAAGATTACCTCTGGCAACTTGACTATAACCGAAAAGATGGATATACTTGACGATTCAATAACCACTTGCTACTGCAGGCATGGCATTTGATAATCCCTGTAAACATACTCGCCCCCAGACTGCTCAGCCAACTGCCTGAAACTCTGATAGCTTCACCGCTTTCACTTCAACCTGCCACACTGAAAGAGGTAGAGGACCTCTTGCTTCAGTTGGATACTAGAAAAGTGCTGGGACCGACTCCATTGACCCTTACTTCCTAAAAATTGCCTACCACATACTAGCAATACCGTCACCCACCTTTTAACTTATCCCTGTCTCAGGCACCTTACCACCTATATGGAAGACAGCACATGTCATACCACTGTTCAAATCAGTGACCGTGGCGCCTCAATAACTACAGGCCAATTTCCCTCCTTCCGTCCTGTCCAAGCTCCTAGAGAAAATTGTAAATGCACAGCTGAGGACTCACCTTGAGTCTAGGGAACTGCTAAATCCTATGCAGTCCAGATTCAGAGCTAAACATAGCACTATCTCAGCCCCGCCAAAGTTACTAACGACTGGCAGTGTAATCTTGAGAGCAAAACTTTATTTGTGCTGTTTTCTTGATCTAAGCAAGGCTTTGACACCGACCATAGTCTGCCTCTCCACCCTTCAAACCATAGGTGTGGACTCCTCCTCTCTGCGTTGGTTCACTGACTATCTTACAGGGCGCTCAACAAGTTAAAGCCGAGGAGGCCTGTCCCCTTAAAACTCTGCAAGAGGGTACCTCAAGGTTCTATATTAGGGCCCTTACTTTTGCAATCTACATTAATAACATCGACTACTGTATAAAAGAAGCCAACATCCATCTGTTTGCAGATGATACAGTTCTCGTGAGTCGCCAACACCTGAAGCTGCCTGCAATGACCTACAGTCAGAATTCAACCTTTGCAAAGCCAACTCCTCCAAAAAAGCTACTCCTTAATGCCAAAAAACTAAAGCGATGGTCCTCTCTCCTTTTATCCGTACAGCTAACCCTGTGTCCAGTGGGACAGTTCCCCAAATTACCACAGTTCTAGGTGAAAACTAGAATTTGTTACAAATTCAAGTATCTGGGAGTTTGGATAGACCAAAGACTCTCCTTCATTGAACATATCGAGGACTTGCTAAAACGACTTGACAAAGGCTTGGACTGTTTTTTAGAATCAGCCAATTTCTCACCAGAGATGCCAAGAAACAACTGGTCCAATCTATTTTCCTATCATTGGTTGATTACGCTGACTTCCTCTACAGCCAATGCCCCAACTCTTACATGGCTAAACTGGACACACTCTACCATCGAGCACTGAGGTTTATAACGGGACTCCCCTTTGACACACATCACTGCACCCTATATGCGGCAGTGGGATGGACATCACTAAAGTTCAGGCGCCACAGAAACGCCACTCTCTGGACCTATAGAGCCATCTCTAATAAGCTGCCTTACTATATCTCCTGCTGTCTTCCCCTGAGTATAATTGGGAAATACGCATTAAGAAGTTACTCAGCTATTACACTTAAAGTACCCAAAGCAAAATCCCGCTTCGGCAGGGCAGCCATAAGCTTCGTGCTACCTACCTTATGGAACGATCTACAAAAAACCCTCAAATTAAGCACTCTAATCGGTATAAATGCTTTCAAGATGCTTTATTTCTGCAAATCAGAGAAGTATGTAACTGCTTCACCCACTCAGACCCAGTACCGGTGTTTGCACTGGTATAAAGCCACCTAGTCCCAATTTTAAGTACTGACCCCCCAGCTTGCTCCTCACCAGCCTAATTGTTCTCTTATCTCCCTGTCTTATCAACACTAGGCCCATCCATCCCTTATTCTTCCTTTTCCAACCTCGGATGGGAGCTCACTACCCTGGGTTGTGACATCCTACCATGCCCGTACTTATAGCATTCAATCCCGGACTCACATACTCCTTTTCTCCATCCACCTTCTCTACATCCAGCTTTACCAACTCCTTTCTGTGCACCGTGCCCTCCTAGCCTTTCTCCCCTACTTCCCTCCCTCTCTTCCCCCTACCTTCACCTCTACCTGGTGATATATTTTATTTTATTTTTTCTTCCATTACTTCCTCCTGCAACCTTAGATAACCTGCTTTTCTTCCTATAGACACTTCTATGTATGTAAATACCATGTAATCTGTACAATATCTGTATAATTCTATGTACATATGAACTTCTTTTCTTCCTCTCGTAAGAGTATTATCTGTATTGCCTTGTAAATACCTGTGTTGACCTGTATATACAATTGTTCATGCTTCACCCAGGTCCATCTTGCAAATGAGCTTCTGCTCAACGATGAACGTCTGGTTAAATAAAGACTTGATTGATTGATTGATTGATTGATGATTAATTTGAGCCTGTAAAAAGACTTCCTGGTTGCTCATTGCAACACCAGAAAAGAATGTATGTGTGATTCATGTGGGAAAACGCAGGGGCCTTAATTGGCTGAACTCTCATAGCTTAGTTGGTTAAGAGCTAAAGCATGGATTGCTGAGATCCTGGGTTCAAATCCCGGTGACAGTCACACTTTTCCTTTCATTTCTACAATTGGATTTCTAAATTTGCTCCATAGTGGCATGTACTGCACTTGGGAGAGATAGAGGAGGAGTTATTTGAGTCTGTAAAAATACTTCCTGGTTGCTCATTGCAACACCAGAAAGGAATGTATGTGTGATTCACATGGGAAAACTCAGGGGCCTTAATTGGCTTAACTCTCAAAGCTCAGTTGGTTAAGAGCTAAAACACGGATTGTTGAGGTCCTGGGTTCAAATCCCAGTGAAAGTCACATTTTTCCTTTCATTTTTACTATTGGATTTTTTGTCATTAATTGTTATTTTAAATTGATTGGGTTCCAACTTTTCTGTTAGAGGCAATTCATTCCCTTGGTTACTGTACCAAAGTGACTTGTGCAAAACAGCAAACACATAAAAGGTGCTCTGTGTGCTACGATAAATAAAGTACAAAATATATACAATAAAAACATACATTCTATGGCTAAATATATACACATAGAACCACAAAGTAAAGTGAAGAGATTCAGAAGGGTTCCGTTTCGTTCAGCATTGTTACATGTAAGAATTCACAATATCCAAGCAAAGATATACTGTTTGTTTTAATTTATAGTGGGTCATCATGGATCATTCAACACTCTTCTAAATATGGTTTTAAATCAAAGCCTGCATTTAGACTGGGCTTTTTATTATCCTGAAGTCTTAGCATCCTTTCTGTTTCTTTCTTGAGGATTTTGTTCCTGCAGTTCCCACCTCTAGGATTCTGAAAAACTTTTTCTATATCTTTAAATGTGAAAACATGCTAACTGGGGTTTCTTGTCTCTATCACATGCTGTGCCATGGCATAAGTGGGATCCCTTTTCTCTGTGGCTGTCATATGTTCCCCTACACAGGTTTTAAATTGCCTTTCCGTTTTACTCACATAGAAAGCTCAGCAACTGCAGTATATGTGGCTAGATAAATTACACCCTGAGTGTTGCAAGTTATGATCCGATGTATCTCATAGCTACAGTCATTCTGACAACTAGCAAAATCTTTCCCTGTAGAAATCTACTGGCAGTTTGCACAATGTTTGCACTGATAACAGCCCTTCATTCTATTAAGGCAAGATTCTCTTTGTTTATTGGAAAAATGGCTGTTGACTAAACTATTTCTGAGATAGAGTTCTCGTCTGTAAGAGATTATGGGTGTATTTTCGGTTAATGTTGGTAAGCCCCTGTCGCTTGGTAATACCTGCCAGTTCCTCTTTATTATGCTTGCTACTGAGTTAGAATGGTCTGAAAAAGATGTCACAAAATGGAATTTATTACCCTGTCTGTTCTCCCATGTTTGTGTACACAGGAGTGAATTTCTATCCTCCTTGTCTACTTCCTGGTATGCTTTGTTTATCACTGAATACGAGTAGCCTCTTTCCTGTAGCCTACTGATCAAATCATCTGCTCTCTGCTGGAAGCTGTCATCTGTGCCGCAGTTTCTTTTCACCCACAGGAATTGTCCCTTGGGAATGTTTTGGATTGTGTGACGTGGATGGCAACTCAATGCAAGAAGCAGAGTGTTGCCATCCACATCTTTTTGATAGATTTCCGTATTCACCTTATCATTGCCCAGGGAACTAACTATTGCAGGGGTCACTCAAATTGTGAACGTCCATGAAAAGATATTTCAAACAAGGCACTGGACTTCCTTGTAGGTGTCAGGAGTCATGAGATATGACTATCTAATTAATCTGTAAATCAAAACAAGGCAGCAGCCATTTTAAAACAGAAAGTGGTGTCACTGAGGGGCAAGCTGCATGTTGTTAATTATAGCTTGCCCCTCATTGATATCACTGTTGGTCTCATGATTCAATGAAATGGCTGCTGCCTTCCTTTGATTTATTGATGATTTAGGTATTCACATCTTAGGACTCCTGACACCTACTGGTAAGTCCAATACCTCATTTGAAAGATCTTTTTTATGTGTTTACACAATTTGAGTGACTCCTGCAATGTTTACTTTCCCTTTAAAGTCAAATCTAGGTAGTTAATAGTATTCTGGTCTACTGTGTAGCTGAACCTAAGATTGTCATTTGTACTATGTAAAAGTAAAATTAATTCTTCCAAACGTTCTCTGTCCCACCCATATTAACATGACATCATTAATATAACATTTCCAAATAATTATGTTGTCTATGTATCTATTTATTTCTTTATTTTTTCAATGAACAAAGTGAAACCTGACTTAATAAAATGAAGGGCTGTTATCAGTGCAAAAATTGTGTAAACTGCCAGTACGTTTATCCAGGGAAATATTTTGCTAGTTGTCAGAATGACCATAGCTATGAAATATGCCAGATCATAACTTGCAACACACAAGGTGTACTTTATCTAACCACATGTACAGTAGAAGTCACATTAAACTGTTCCACCAATGAGCTGTTTTAGCATTTCTGACTGAGTTGCATAAGTGCTGCTAGCTCCAGCACAAACCCCTGCACAAACTGTTTCATAAGAGTTACAACTCAGTTTTGCACTGCATTGTGACTGGACTGCAGATGTATTCCAACTGAGTTGTAAAAGCATTTTAAAAACTTTGCTCTTGAGCTAGTTAAGCACTGAAAACAATGCAATATGAGTTGCCAATGCATTGCCAACTGAAAAAAACAATGCTAAACCAATTCATTGGTGGAACAGTTTAATGTGACAAGCTTTCTATGTGGGTAAAACAGAAAGGCAATTTAAAACCCACATAGGGAAACATACAGTATGAGAGCCATAGAGAAAAGAGATCCCACTTATATAAACATAGAAATATAGAAACTGTTAGATAAGGACTGCTAGGCCCGTCCAGTCTGCCCGTAGGCCCTTTACATTGTATGTGGCCACTGACCCTATGTGATCAATGGCTTTTCATCACTTTCTCCTCTCTCAAGGTTCCCTTGTGCCTGTCCTAGGCATGCTTAAATCCCTCCACTGTGCTTGCCCCACTACCTCCTGTGACAGACTGTTCCAAGCATCGACTACCCTTTCCATGTAGAGAAACATCCTCACATTACCTCTTAATCTACCCCATACAATTTCATATTGTGTCCCCTTGTTCTAGTACTTTTTCCACATTGGAAAAGGTCCCCCAGCTGCACCTTGTTCATGCCCTTGAGGTACTTGAAAGTTTCAATCATGTCCCCCCGCTCTCTCCTCTCCTCCAGTGAGTACATATTGAGGTCCCTTAGTCTCTCCTCATAAGTTTTGTGGTTCAAGCCCTGCACCATCTTTGTCACTCTTTGCTGGATAGCCTCCACCTTGTTTACGTACTTGTGCAGGTGTGACCTCCAGAACTGTACGCAGTTCTCCAGGTGAGACCTTACCAATGTTTTACACAATGGCATCCCCACCTCCTGCCTCCTGCTAGTGATACCCCTACCTATGCACCCCAGCACGCCACTGGCCCTACCTGCAGATTTTGTGCATTGCTTTGACACCTTAAGGTCATCAGAGATGATAACCCCCTAGGTTCCCAGGGATCCCTCTACCCAGGTGCACTATTTTGCACTTCTTTGCATTGAACCTCAGTTGCCACATCTCCAACCATCTGTCAAGCTTCTCCAGGTCCCTCTTCATTTTCTGCACCCATTCTGGAGTATCCACCCTGTTGCAGATCTTGGTGTCATCTGCAAACAAGCAGACCATTCCTTCCAGCTCCTCTGCAAAGTCACTAATGAAGGCATTGAACAGGACTGGTCCTAGAAGTGATCCCTACGGTACCCCACTCGTCATCCCCTCTCCCCAGGTTGTACCCCATTTGCCACCACCCTCTGTCTCCTGTCTGTTAACCAGTTCCTAACCCAGTTCACCACCTTGTCTCCCATGCCCAGACTGCCCATCTTGTTAACCAGCCTTCTATGTGGGACAGTGTTGAAGGCTTTGCTGAAGTCTAGTTAGGCACCATTTACTGCCCTTCCCTGATTTACTTCCGTAGTCACCCAATCAAAATAAAATCAATCAGATTCATTTGACATAACCTTCCTGCTGTGAATCCATGTTGTGTCAGATCCTGGACACCCCTAGATTCCAGATGTGGCATTATCCTTTCTTTCAGTAGTGTCTCCATGATCTTTCCCACCACTGAGGTGAGGCTGACTTGCCTGTAGTTCCCTGCCTCCTCCCTACTGTCGCTTTTGTGCAGTGGGTCTACATGTGGCCTCCTCCAGTCCTCTGGAACAACACCCATGCTGAGTGACTCTGTGAACAGGGTCACTGCTAATTCCCTTCACAGCTCCCTTAATATCCTCGGGTAGATGCTGTCTAGCCCAATGGCCTTATCCACTCTCAGCTTTGTGAGTTCTTCCAGAACTCTCTCCACTATGAATGGGCTGGTGTCCACTCCCCCTCCATTCCCTCTGCTACCCAACTGTGGTCCTTGACCCTCCCCCTCCTTAGTGATTACTGATCAGAAGTATTTGTTCGGTATTTCTGCCTTGTCCAGATCCATCTCCTTACACTCTCCCTCCTCCTCTTTGAACCTCACAATCCCTCCCCTCCCTGTTTTTTCTTCTTTCACTGATGTACCTCTAAAATGCCTTGTCCCCTTTTTTCACAGACCATGCTAAACCCTCTTCTGTCTGTGCCTTCACTCTCCTAACAGCCTTTTCCCTGCTTCCCTTAGATATTCAAGGTACACCTCCATGTAGTCCTCCCTTTGGGTCCCCTTATATTTCCTGAAACTCAGTCTTTTAGCCCTGACTTTGTCCCCCACCTTCTTAGAGAACCATAGTGGTTTCCTTCTTCTTTTCCTTTTGGTCACTATCCTAATGCATTGATTTGTTATCTCCACTATGGCTCTTTTCAGTTTCTCCCATTGTTCCTCCACCTCCTCTATTACCTCTCCCTTCCCCAAGACTGCTTGTATACATCTACCCTTTTCAGAGAAATCCACCCTCCTAAAATCTAATACTTTTGCCCTTGTGTGACGTAATTGAATCCATGTCATCATGCTGAACCACACTATGTAGTGGTCATTGGATCCCAGCTGCCCTTCCACCTATATTTCTTTGACTATCTTCCCACTGGTCCATACCAGGTCCAGAATTGACTTATGCCATGGCACAGCATGTGATAGAGGCAAGAAACCCTAGAGAGCATGTTTTCACATTTAAAGATATAGAAAAAGTTTTTCCAAACCCTAGAGGTGGGAACTATAGGAACAAAATCCTCAAGAAAGAAATGGAATGGATTCTAAGACTTCAGGCTAATAAAAAGACCAGTCTAAATGCAGGCATTGAATTAAAACCATATTTAGAAGAGTTTTGAATGATCCATGATGACCCACTATAAATTAAGACAACAATATATATCTTTGCTTGGATACTGTGAATTCTTACCTATAACAATGCTGAACAAAACTGAACCCCTCTGAATCTCTGCACTTTATTATGTGTATATATTAGCCATAGAATGCATGGTTTTATTATATATATTTTTTACATTATTTATCCTAGCACACAGAGCACCTTTTATGTGTTTGATGTTTTGCTGTCTTGCACAAGTCACTTTGGCACAGTAAACAAGGGAATTAACTGCCTCTAACAGAAAAGTCTGAACCCAATCAATTTGAAATAACAATTAATGACAGTGTTGTGGTGTCATCATTTTTAGGTGTATGTAACAGTTGGTGTGAGCTTCGAAAATCAGCCTTTGATAAAGGATTACGTTCTGAAATATGTCAAGCATGCTTTTATGTTGCTTTGAAACAATAAAAAGTTTTATTTGAATTCAAGAAGAGCCTTGGTGGTATCTTATATAGAGGGTGAGAGTGCCATAGTTTTTTGAACTCAATGTCATTTTGTAGCCTGTTTAGCCCGTTTACCTTAATAACCTCTACCAGTCTTTCTCTTGGTATAGCTTCTACCACCTTCCCTACTATAGATGTCAGGCTCACTGGCCAATAGTAACCCTGCTCATCCTTTCTGCCATTTTTGTGAAGGGGAACTGCATCAGCAATCCTCCAATCTATGGGGACACCACCACCGCAGGCAGACAGTGTGCTGCCACAGTCAAAAAAGTAAATGCAATACTGGCATACCTGAGGGGGTCAGTAGCAGGTCAAGGAAGGTGTTCATCCCCCTGTAAAAGGCCTTCACTGGACTAAACTCAGAGTACTGTGTCCACTTCTGGTCATCACAGTATAGAAAGGACAGCTGCAGAGATCCACCAAATGTATTAGTGACTCAGGAGGCAATAGCTACAAGGAGAGATTGAACATACTCAAATGATTTAACCTAGAAATGTGTAGGCTGAAATGAAACATAGTTATTGTTTCCAAATACACAAGTGGATAGACAGGGATATATATATATATACATACAGATGTTTGACCTGGTGAGCACAGGCAAAATGAAATGATATTCACCTGAACTGTGTTTGGGAGGGGGTGGGGCAGAATAAGGGAAATATTAGAAAGCATTACATCATACAGAGGGGATTAAAGTGTAAAATAGGTGATGCCGTGTAAACTAGCACTGTTCCGGCTTTTAAATTAGGACTAAACAGATTCCTGAGAAAGAATGGCATTGAGATGAGTAGGGGTCACATTCCAGCTGTTAAACTTGAATGTTTAGCAATACTGATTGGGTATAGCAAGACACTGCCATGCAGCAATAGGGGCAGACAAGATGGAGCCTAAGTCTTCATCATCAAAATGCTGTGTTAGTATGTTATTAGGGAAGGGAGGTGGGAACAGGGGATGGGGGAGAGGGAATGAAGTGCTAGCTGCAGGATCAGACTTATTAAACATGGTTACGGAGTAGGAGTTTCAAGGCAGATAGATAAGAAGTGGACTGAAGGGAGATGAAGAGGTTGGACTTAAGGGAGGGCAGTCTGTGGGATAAAGAAGTCTGCCATACAGTGGTCATAGGGAAGGGGAAGGGGGCAGAGTAAGAGTTACAACTTACTAAAATATAGGAGGAAAGGAGTAAAAGAGGCCACTGGAGGCATGGAAAAGATAAGAAGGGACTTGGCAAGGTTGGAGGAATGGTCAGAAGTATGGCAGCTTGGATTCAATGCAAAGAAGTGCAAAGTAATGCACCTGGGAAACAAAAACCCAAGGGAAGAGTACACAATGGGGGGAGGTAGTAACAACAACAAAAATGGAAAGGGACCTGGGGGTAATCACATTAGATGACCTTAAGGTTGGCAAGCAATGTGAGAAGGCAGTAGGGAGGGCTGGGGGGATACTGGGATGTATAGGGAGAGGCATCACCAGCAGAAAACAGCAAGTTGTTATCCCTCTGTACAGACAGTTGGTGAGACCCCTTCTGGAGTACTGCATCCAGTTCTGGAGACCCCATTTCTGCAAGGACATAGAGAGGATGGGGGCAGTTCAGAGGAGGACAACTAAAATGGTGCAGGGTCTGCAAGAGAAGCCATATGGGGAGAGGCTAAAGGAGCTTAATATGTATACCCTTGAGGAAAGGAGGGGAGGGACATGATAGAAACATTGAAATACCTCAGTGGAATCAACAAAGTCCAAGAGGGTAGCATCTTTCAGAAAAAGAGATGTGCAAGAACAAGGGGACACAATTTGAAGATAGAGGGGGGATGGCTCAGGGGCAATGTGAGGAAGTATTTTTTCACAGAGAGGGTGGTGGACGCATGGAACAGCCTTCCTGAGGAGGTTGTGGGGTCTAAAACTGTGGGAGAATTCAAGAATGCATGGGACAGACATAAGGCAGTTTTTGTGGGGGATAGGAAGAATAGGCTGTTGGTTAAATAGGATCTGCAGCTTATCCTCTAGGTAGGGAAATGGGCAGACTAGGTAGGCCAGGCAGTCCTTATCTGCCATCAAAGTCTATGTTTCTATGTTTCACTGTGGTTTTGAAAGAGGTGGCAGAACAGGTAAAGGTTAAAATGGTAGCATTTGGAAGGTATAAGGAGAGGGAGAGAGGGAGGAGGATAGGAAACAGAGGGAAGCAAGGAATGCAGTAAGGAGTGTGAAGGTGCAAACTTAAGAAGGAATAGCCTAGACAGTAATGAAAGGGGACAAGATATTTTTTAGGTATGTAAGTGAATAAAGCAAGACCCGGGGAGCGATTGCAAGATTCAAAAGGGAAGGGGGAAACTGCAGAGGGGAACCAGGAAAAGGCAGACATCATGAACAAATACTTCTGCTCAGTGTTCACAGAGGAAGGAGAAGGGGAAGGGACACAAAAAAGTAACAGGAGCTTTGGAGGGTGGAAGCGGACACTAGTCCTTTTTCAGAGGACAGAGTTCTGAAGAGAGTTACTAATTTGAAAGTGGACAAAGCAATGGGGCTAGACAGGGTGCATAAAAGGGTATTGAGAGAGCTCAGGGATGTACTGGCTGCAACTCTGACAGTCCTATTAAACAGTTCACTGGAAACAGGAGTGATTCCGGAGGACTGGAGGATGGCAGATGTAGTCCCATTTCACTGAAGTGATAGCACAGAGGAGGCCGAAGTTATAGGCCAGTTAGGCTGACATCTGTGCTGGGCATGTTAATGAAAACACTGCTTAAGAAAAGGACAGTGGAATATCTTTAATTCAACAGATTACAAGACCCAATGCAGCATGGATTCAAGGTGGGGGGTCATGTCAAACGAATCTGATAGATTTCTTTGACTGAGAGACAAAGGAACTGGATCAGTGTGGAGCAGTGGACATGGCCTACCTAGATTTCAGTAAGGCTTTCAACACCATTCCACATAGAAGACTAGTTAGCAAGCTGGGTAACTTAGAAGAGGGTCCAAAGGTGATTAACTGGGTCAAAAGTTGGTTAGGGGATAGAGGGTGATGGTAAATGGAGTTCACTACAAGAAAGGGAGGGTGACCAGCAGGGTGCCTCAAGGATCAGTGCTGAGACTGGTCTTCTTTAATGTCTTTATAAGTGACTCTGCAGAGGAACTGGAAGGGATGATCTGCCTTTTGCAAATGACAACAAAATCTGCAACAGGGTGGACACTCCAGGGAGTGGAAAGGATGAGCAGAGACCTGAGAAAACTCGAGGAGTGATCAAGTGTATGGCAGCTGAGTTTCAATGCGAAAAGTGCAATACAATGCACTTAGGACACAAAATTCAGGGGCAGAACACAAAATGAATGGAGTGGTACTGACAATCACCAAGCAGGAACACAGATGCCAGCCCGACTTCAGGAAGCTCCTCCAAGAGCAAGGTAATCGAACGAGCACCTTAAGAGGTAAAGCTACATCCAACGCCGCAGCTTCTCTCTTGAGGGATGTTAGCCCATCAACACTGTGCGTTGACTGCCCTGCCTGCCCCAGCCACTCTCAATTTATTGTCCCTACCCTATGATGTCACTTCCTGCTACCATTTTTTCTAAGTCCCCACTTCTCCACTTGCAGATTATACTCGTCAGCCACTAGAGGGTATTTCCTGCATTGCCTCCCTATCCACTCTGCATTCTCACTGCTCTTTACTGCTCTCCAACTCTGCTGTCTACCACTGCTACTCTGATGCCTTCACTCCCATCCCTGCTTAGCCCATATCACTGCTCAATACCCCCCCTCTATTCTCTAACCTGGTCAACTGCACTGCTATTAGCCTCCCTCCTATACACCTTTCCCACCTGCTGTCCACCTCCCACCCTGCTTTCCATTCCCCCCTGTGGCCACTAGGAGCCACTATTTCACCCCTCCACCTTGTGTCAGACTCAGCCTACTCCAGCCTCACAAACACCTGGGTTTCCATCTTTTCCAGGCCCCAAGGACACTCACCCCCCAGGGTACTTGATCCTGGTACCCTGTGCACCAACGTCCGCAGCCCTACCGCTACTCCAAAGTGGCAGTCACCCTCTCAGAAGCACAGCCTAGACCCTTATACAATCCACCACTCTAACAGTAATAGGCATCATGAGTGCCAATCCTCTACTACTGCGCCTGACTATTTTGGCCATCCTGGTGCTCACCTTTCTCCAGCCGCACCACACTCTCAGCCCTCAGAGTGCAGCACCCCCAGACCGCTGTGTGTTATCTTGACCTTCTCCAATTATTGACTCATGCCCTGGACCCAGGCACCCACCTCCTGGCAGTTCTCCTGATCCCTCTGCATACCCAGGGCCCCCTTGAACCCACCTCTTCACCGCCATTCCAACCCTTCGCACCCTACCCATTCCCTGTACCCATGCGGTTACACCCTTATCCCGATGTTCAGCTAAGGATGCCAACTGCCACCGCCCTCTGGTTAGAATTATCATTCTGCTACTGCTACTCTCTGGAAATGTCCACCCCAACCCGGGCCCTACACCCTCCAGCCCACCCAAGACATCGTCCTCAAGACTCTGCGTTGCCTTCCTGAACATCTGCAGCTTGCTGAAAAAATCTGCTGCGCTCCAGTGTTGGATCATTCTACATCAGCCCAACATCATTGCCCTTGTGTAGACCTGGCTTTCTAAATCCACCCCCAATTCCTTTGTCTCACTCCCTGGGTACACCCTCTATCAAGAGGATCGAGTAGGCAAACAAGGGGGTAGCTGTGCTGTTTTCATATGTGACACCATTGTTGGTCATGCGCTCCCTGCTCCCAAGCTCGACAATGGAGTTCAGGCCCTCACTCTCAAAATCATCCCTGATCCTGTCAGGGGTCTTCTCTACATCACGGTGTCCTATGTTCCCCCAAGGAACGAAAACCCGGCAATCTTGTCACTCACAGAATCTCTCAACTCTCCCACACAGAGCAGAACAAGTCATAGTAGGGGACCTCAACATCAATTGGCTTGGTACCTCTGCTTCCCAAGCAAGAAACTCCTTCATCACCCTCAACATGACCCGGTTAGTCTCCCAGCCCACTAGACTCAACCCCTCCAAGGAACCAGCACCCTCCTGGATGTCATAGTCTCCAACTGCCCCCCAAAAGTCCAGGACATCAAAATTCTCCCCAACTCTTTAAGTGACCACTCCCCTATCCTATTCCTCTGGTCCTTCTCCACCTCCAAACCAGTGTCTCAAACCACTCTTCGCAGGTGCCTCCACCCTGGTGGCCTTAAAAAACGTAAGCAATATCTCACCAAGATTGACTTGTCCCCCATCAACCTCATTCCCAGCATTGACACTGTGCTCACCTCTTCACACAGGCTTTTAACAAGGCCTATGATCTCTATGCGCTGCTTACCAGGCTCTGCACCAAAAAACGAAATGCGCCATGGGTCACCCCTTACCTGCTCCAAAAACTCAGGGAGAGGGATAACCTCTGGCACACTGCCATGGAGTCGGGCAAGGCAGTGGATAAACAAGCATATAATGCCATGCGCAATAAGTGCACTTGGGCCATCTGCAAGGCCAAAGTGAACCACTACCAGGCCACCCTTACCTCTTCCTGGGAGTCAACCTGGACCTTCTGGGATAACATTAAAGAGCTGAATGGAAAATCATGCTCCCCCCCATCCTAGCTCTCTATTGACAGATCCGTTACCATGGACCTCCTCAACATAGCAAACTGCCTTAATACCACCTTCACGGATCTTAGTTCTATCCTCCCCAGTAGTTTTTTTGACCTGGTACCCGAATACCAGCACCCTGTACTCCAACACCCTCGGTTCCACCTAAGCAAAATATCCACTCTAGAAGCCAGACCGTACCTGCTAAAAGCACTAGGCAGCAATAGCCTCAGAAATGACTCTCTGGACACCAGGATCCTACGACTAGTCCTGGATGATGTCCTAGTCCCTCTAACTGACTTACTTAACTGATCTCTCTGCCTGGGTCAATTCCCCAGTGTCTGGAAAACAGCTATCATCACACCCATACAGAAAAGTGGTGATAGGTCCTCCCCCAGCAACTATCTGCCAATTTCCATTCTTTCTCCGCTCTCCAAAGCTATAGAAAAAGTGGTGGCCACACAGCTCACCGAGTATTTGACCAAGTATGCCATCCTATGCCCTGAGCAGCATGGTTTCCACTCAGGTCTCAGCACTGCCACAGCCCTCCTAGAATTCTCCAACTTCCTGCACTCCTCCCTTGACTCTGGAAACCTTGCTGGAGCAGTGTTCGTTGACCTCTCCAAGGTCTTTGACACTGTCTGCCATCCCCTCTTACTTGACTCCCTTTACCAAATTGGTTTCTCTGCTGGTCCCCTTGCCTGGTGCTCTAGCTACCTCTCAGCTCGATCCCAGTGCACAAAAATCAATGGGACTGTGTCCGACACCTGACCTGTCCACTTTGGGGTTCTCCAGAGCTCCATCCTGGGTCCCCTACTTTTCAGTCTCTACCTAAACACCCTGCCCAGTGCCTCCTCTGACAAACTTCTTCTATACATGGATGATGCCATTCTCTACGCCTCACACCACAAATCTGCCTCACTCCAGGACTCTCTCCAACACACCTTCAACCAAGCTGAAAAGTGGTTCAAGGATCACAGACTTGTTATTAATCTAAAGAAGACTAAGTCAATGCTCTTCTCCCACCACCAAAATAAAGCCAGAAATGCCCCCCTCCTTATCCTCCCTAGCACTCAGCACCCCCTTGAGCAAGTATCCACCTACAAATACCTAGGGATTACCTTTGACACTGTCCTCACTTTCCATGCCCACATTAATGCCCTCTCAACTGCCACTAACTCCTGGATTGGCCTCCTTTACCGCCACAAGGACTGCCTCCCCCCGATGCTCTCCAGCTGGTCATCATATCCACTGTCCTGTCCCTAGTGGAATATGGCCTGCCTATATATGGAGCTACCGATAACACTGCACTCAGTAAAATCCAACTCTCTATCAACAAAGCCTGTAGGCTCCTGACCAGAGCCCCCAGGTTCACCCATACTTGCCTACTCTACTCCACCGCCAACCTCTTCAACCTCAAAGAAAGACTCCGCTACCAGACCTGCCTACTAGCCAAGAAAATTCTGCTCGGGCTCTCCCCCCAGGGAGTCTGCCTCCCTACAGTATGCCACCCCCATGGTCTCCACCCATAGCTCGGACAAGGCCACCCTGCTGGTGCCTTGGACCAGGACCTCCCTAGCTCAGAGATCCTTCTGCTACAGGGCTCCCTCCTGGTTCAATTCTCTTTCAGTCATCGTCACCAACACTCCCAAAATCACCCCCTTTAAAATTGCTCTTTGTAACCACCTTTTCAATACTCACTGCTGTAATTGTCACTAATTGGTGCTCTCATGCCTTCCAGTGCACTAAAATCTAGACAATGTCCTCCAGACTGCTCCCACACCCCCACTCCTCCTCACTGGTTCCTCTGTTCCTCTCCCCTACTAGACATCTGCATATCAGGGGTATCCTTACCTAATTCATATGAAACTATGTAAATAGATTGTACATAAATTTATGTAACTCTGTCTGTCTGCATCTGTAAATTTGTATCACTGTTTTTTGTCCTCTCTGTGACAAGGTGCCTTTGTAAACAAGTCTCTGGCTCAAAGGTTGTAAATCTGATTTGTACAAATAAATAAATAAAAGGAATGAGACCTGTGGCTAATCATATCAGATAACCTAACGGTGGCCAGGCAACATGACAAGGCAGTGGGGAGGGCTAGTGGGATGCTGGGGTGCATTTGAAGGTGTATCACCAGCAGAAAGAGCGAAGTGGTGTTGCCCCTGTATAGATAGCTGGTAAGACTGCACCTTGAGTACTGTGTCCAGTTCTGGAGACCACATCTCTGGATGGTCATAGACAGAGTGGAGGTGGTGCAGAGGAGGGCAACTAAAATGGTGCAGGATGTGCACCAAAACCTCAATAATGAAAGAATAAAGGACCTCAATATGCACACTGTGTAACAGAGGAGGGAGGCGGGGGATATGATAGAGACCTTTAAGATACCTCAAAGGGGTAAATAGGGTACAGGAGGGAAGCATTTTTCAGAATAAAAGGAGCTCAAGAACAAGAGGACATGCTATGAAGCTAAAGGGGGTAGATTTAAGGGAGATGTGAGGATGTACTTCTTCACAGAAAGAGTATTGGATTCCTGGAACAGCATTCCAGCAGAGGTGGTGGGAACAAAAACAGTGGTGGAATTCAAGAATGCATGGAATAGCCATAAGGGAATCTTAGTGGAAAGGAAAAGGGGAGGAAGAAAGCCAGAGATCAATTAGGGTCTGAGGTGATACTGTAGATAGGAAAAAATAGGCAGACTGGGTGTGCCAAGCAGTCCTTATCTGCCATCAAATTCTATGTTTCTAAGCAGGTAAGGAGACAGTTGATGTAGCAAGGAAGGGAGTCGAACCATAATATGGCAAGTGACATACAAACAACAGTAAACATCTACCCCTTACATCAAACCTATCTGTATTTATTTTCAGTAAGAGTAATATGCTGTGGGGGGGATCAAAGAGGTTACCGTAGATACTCGCATATAAGTCGGTCCGCGTATAAGTCGGGACCATTATTCAGACCTTAATTTCATGCCTCAGTGTTTGACCCGCATATAAGTCGGTGCATCTTTTTCATCTGAATTTCACTAAATGGTACTTTTTTTATAAGCAAATAGAAACAGAACCTGAAATCAATGCAAACATTTCATCTCAATTTAGAATCATCTTTTTTTGTTTTAGTCTGAGTGCACTGATGTTACTGTAAAAAACACATTTATTGCAGTCTACCATTGCACAGTAAAACTGTGAGCAGAAAACTTGTAATTAATGCAATGGAATGCTATTGAATAAAATAGCTACAGCGGGCATGCGTGCGGAATGCAGGCGGGCGAAATGCCCTGACTTAATTGCAATGCGATGCTGGATATGAGAAATGGGATTTTAAGCAGAACAAGAAACCAGCAGTCTGAAGGGCAGTGCTTTTGTTGATTGCATGTTGAAGTCTGGGTGAAGAATCCTAACATTATTCAGTTGCTAAAATTACTAAATGTTTTTAAATGTGTCTTAATAAGGGTGAGCACAGACAACAGAGACAAACAGGCAGTAGGTGAAAGACCGGCAATGGTGTTAATGTTCCGGTCAGGAGATGTTATTAATTAGGTGTGAGCTCAGCTCATCTCAGGAGGTAGAAGCAATCAGGAGAGCAGAACCTTTGTTTTTTTTTTAGTATTCGGGATAAGTCGGAACATGAGTTTGAAGACTGAAATTACTCCCAAAAACTAACTTATAATGAAAGTATATGTACATAGATAAATTAATGAGGAAGAAGTGATAACATTCACTTAGCCTGTGTATACAAAGTAATACCTGCCTGATGTGGGTGACTAAATGCCCAAGGCCAAAGGCCAATGCATTTAATTAACCTCAGAAGCCAGCTGTTCTGAGTATACTCTGGTTAACCAAATGTTATTACTATTATATGACTAGGAGTTTTGAAACCAGGATTTTAAAAGCTATGTGGTAGTTATGGTGGAAAGTACTTTTTACACTTGCTTGCTCGCATATGTAAGAAACATAGTGCCACCATACAAGTTTTCATAGGTGTGCCTCCTCCACTTCCAACGTCCTGCTACCTTTTGCAGGCACGGCCGCACCACACCAATGAATGTCGGAGCTGTCTATGACAGCCGTTCAGACGCAGTGGCGTACAGTTGAAAATGAAAAACCTCTGCAATCAATGGTGGTAACATGTAGACAATTTGCATACTGCCATCGGCAGTATGCAAAGTGCCTACACATTGGCACTGCACTGAAACAGCTGTCATAGACAGCTCCGTTCCTCCCCCCCCAACAGGTAGCACACTGGGAGCCCACCCCAGCATGCTCATGTGCTCCCCACAACAGACTTCCAGGTACCATGCTAGTAGCCCACCTCAGCATGGAAACAGTCCGTAAGGCCGGCGAGGGTGCCCAATCCCCATCGGCTCCACTGTCCCCCCCAACAGACTTCCAGGTACCACACTGGGAGCCCACCCCTTCATGGCAACAGTTCTTAAGGCCGATGGGGGTGCCCAATCCTTGTCGACTCCACTGCCCCCCCAACAGACTTCCAGGTGCCACACTGGGAGCCCACCCCATCATGGCAACAGTTCTTAAGGCCGATGGGGGTGCCCAATCCCTGTCGACTCCACTGCCCCCCAACAGACTTCCAGGTGCCACACTGGCAGCCCACCCCAGCATGGCAGCAGTCCATGTGGCCAATGGGGGTGCCCAATCCCCCATCAGCACCAATGTGCACCACCCAAACAACCTTCCAGCTGCCACGCTGGGAGCCCATCCCAGCATGGCAAAAGTCCTGCGACGTCTTTAAAAAAAAATGACCAGTAAGAAAAACGGTCCCTGCTGACTGTCTTGACCCTCCCCAACCCACTTCACCCTCTGAGTGCCCCACCTCCACACACCCTCACCTCACCCCATACTTACCTCTGGAGGCCAGCGCAACGATCTTCGGTGGATCAGGGAACACGTCTGCACTCTTCAAAGTTGACTGCGAACTGAAGAAATGCCGGTAAGCTGAATAATGGTATAAATAGGGGGTTTTCAACTTTGATGCATATCTTGGGCATTTTGGGGAATTTGTTCACCAAATTTTCAACATGGGGTTCTTGGGACCTATCCTCATGAACTCAGTCACTGTCATTTTGTTATTTGGTCCCAAAAGGTGATTTTGTGGTCACTGCGCAAAACCATCTTTCAGGACTGATTTATGAAATGACAGTGTCACAGTTCATGAGGTAGGCCCCCAAAATCACTATGTTGAAAATTTGGTGAAAAAATTCCCAAAAAAATACTGTTTAACAAGCGTACATTGCACAGTTCCTACGCACACTCATAACTTTGAGAATTTGTAAAATTTTCACTACAGATTTTCAACATTGCCATTTTACCACACCTCCTTATGAACAGTATACCTGTCATTTTTCACATCTTGCTCAAAATGTGTTTTCACGCATGTAGTGTACATTGGCATGGTCGGTTTGCAAAATCAATGTTCGGGACACATTAAGAAAATCACAGTGACACTGTTCATGAGCAGAGGTGTTAAAATGGCTATGTTGAAAATTTGGTGACAAAGGTCCACAACATAACTGTGTTACGTGCATGCATTGCGCAATTTCCATGCACCCTCGTAAGTTCACAAATTTGCAATATTTTCAGTCTAGATTTTCAGCATTGACATTTTTTCACACCTCCTTATGAACAGTACAGCTGTCATTTTTCACACCCTGGCCAAAATGTAGGGACTGACAGGTGTCAGAGGTGTTACTTGGGACTGTTGAAAGTAATGCTCATTCCATTGCACTCCCCCCACCGCCACCCTTCAGCCAGTGACAAGCATCGAGGTGCGCCTTGGACCCTTTGCCCCCAGAGTTCACCTCATTCTCCTATACTGCACCAATTTCAGCATATTTCCTTATGGAATGAGATGAATGTAAAACCCAAACACCCCAAGGTATACCTCGACACTTGGCAGTGTCTGAAGGGTAGGGTGCGATGAAATGTTGTGACCATCATGGGTGACAACCCAAAGGCACACCTCAATGCCTGTCCATCTCTACAGGGTGAGGGTTGAGTTGGCATCAGTTCAATACTTCAATGCCATTCCTATACTGCAACTGTCTAACTCCTGCACTTCTACTGCTAATGCCAGCAAGCAAACATTCGGCATTGACAAATGCTTGTTTTACCTTGTTTCTGTGGACTAGATGTGGATATGCTATCAAGGGTGTGTCTGAAATGTGGATAAACTATTATGGCATGTCATAAATGTGAATAAATTATTGTGGGTTGTGGTTAAAATGTGAATAATCAACTAAAGAAGAGGTAGTAATAGTTTGGGGGATATTAAACAATGGTTTTCCTTTATTCTATACCCAAGGGCTCCGGAATTTTGCGATTCCGTGACCACAGAATTTTCTGCAAAATTTCCATCATGCCTCAGAATATATGTAGTAATGCAGACTGCATTGTTATTGGTGAATTTTCATGCAAATATACAGTTTTTCCATAGTGCCCGTCTGCTTCCCCATCTTATTCATCCTGAAGCTGCTCCTCCACGCTCAGCATTGTTTGTTGTACAGCCCCAGCCTCATCTCTATCCAAACCGAACATTCTACTCAACTCTTTCTGCCACTTTGCCACTGCTTCCCACCCATGCACTCACCACTGCACCCTCTATGCTCCACTATCCACTGACCCACTCTCCCACAGAAGAATCATCCACAGCATCTCCCTCATAGCAAAATTCCGGTTTGGCTCCCTCCCCCCCCACCTCACTTCCTGCCTGACCCCAGCAAACTCCCTTGATTACTTTCTCCAACACAGGGACTTGCGCTCCTTTCACATCCCTCACCCACAAAGTTTCGCCGGCAAAGCTGCCTTTTCTCACCGGCTCCCCCTTCTCTGGAACAGCCTTCCCTCTGACCTGCACCAGGCCTCCTCTCTTTCAGCCATGAAAAAACTCCTCAGGCTCCTCCCCAGCCCTCCCTGCTCCAATTGCCCAAATATTTCCCAGAATGCCCCCTAAGCCCCACCTCCACAAGATAAACTATTGCAGCAGTCTCAAACACGATTTCCGTATACTGGCTGACTCCTTTATGAATGTAAAAATATTTGTTTACTGTTTGAATCATGTTTTTGTATACTGTGTCTTTTTGAAATTACCTTGTGTAACTCTTCTCACTTCTGTGTATGCTCTGTACCCGGGTCACGCCTGAAAATGAGCTTCGGCTCAGTGTGCCTTTCCCGGTTATCAATTTTTAATAAATACAAAAAATAAATAAATTATGTCATTAATGACATCACATTATAGTTTAGCAATGGAAGGACTGCATTTTCACACAGAAATGAATAAATCATGCCATAGAAATCAGAAAATAGTGCTGCAGAATCCCGGGAGCACTGCAGCAGAAATTAAGACAAAATGCAACAGACCACTAGGGGCCCTGTCTATACCTGTTGTATTATACTTACTGAACAAGACCCCTACCACCACCACTACCTTCAGCTCCTCACACGGACAGTAAGAGTTAATCAAGAACAATTTTCATTGTAGTCATCAGTCAGTACTTTGTTTTCATGTCACTAAAGTCTATTGATGAACTCAGTGTTGACATTGCCTCTGATGCCACATTGCTACTTGAAATTTAAATTGCACATGAGACTTATCTAAAAAGATACTGAACATCACAAAACAATGTAATCTGCCAACCCACCCGAATAGGTAGCTGAGCCCATGAAATGTTTGTGTGATTGAGGCAAGGGGTATTGTCAAAAGAAAGACTAAACTGCCAACTTAAATTGAATATTTGGTGAGTGAGTCACCTTTCTTTTGTTGTTGTGCACATTATTGCCCAGGAAGAGCAGACCCGTCTGTGTACCTCTCCATTTCTCAGGGTCACTGAAGGCCACACTGGCATTTGTTTGTTTTGGTTTGCTGTCCTTACTATAGAGCTCTCCATAATGGTTCCTATACTCAATGAAAAGAGTTGATCACCCTTTCCAGTTTTGTGAATTTAGTCACCATGCTTCATTCCCTGTCCTCCAAGTCATTTATGCAAGTCTGAAACAGAAGGTGTCCTAGTGCTGCTAAACATGCCTGTGTGTCATATTCTTACCCTGGTTTACTTCAGCTCATAGCAGAAATATTTTGTCTAGTGTCAAGCTAGCATGAGAACAGTAAAACAGAACAGAAAGATATGTTTTACTGCTAAGCTACAAATTACCACTAATGTGCTATCCTTGCACAGAGAAGGGATAAAAGTAAAGTAAAGAGAAAACACAGTTGATTGCAATCCATGAGAAATATGTTATATTTGAAACAGATAGAGGCTTTCAGAGATTCTAAGTGCTTATTTATATAGCATGTCATTTTGCCAAAATGTATAACACTTCTACAGCCAGCATTTCAGCATTTATCTACAGTGGCCAGGATATTCAGACTGCGCCAGGCAGTGGCGCAAGCCTGGGCGCAGCACAACTGTGATGCGCCGGGGCCAGGTCCAAGTGATATTCAACTGTGCTGTGCCATGGCGCAGCACCGTTGAATATGGCACAGGTAGTGCACAAACTGCGCATGGCGCAGTGGTACTGTGCCGGTGCAAGCCACTGATAGAGATCAGGGGGATGTGCCAGCTCAAGTGCAGTTGCGCTAGATGCTTCATCCACGATTTTCAGCAGGGGGCATGCAAATGAGGCCATAATATATGCAAGGTGCAAATGGGGCCATTTACATGTCTTTATGGCACCATTTGCATGCTCTGCACAGGGCAGGGCAGAAACTGGCACCTGGTGCCCTGCACAGCATGACATGTGCTGTTGGGATCCCAGAGCATCCCCCGCCTCATAACTGTGATCACGCAGTATATGTTACTAAAGATAGCCCTGGTAGTCTAGTGCCTCCCCAGTCCCCGATGCCCCGATGGGTATGAAGCATGACCATCCCTGGTGGTCTAGTGGTCCTCCCTCCCACCTGAGTCCCCGATTCCCTGATAAATTACATTAAGATGCCCCTGGTGGTCTAGTGGAACACCCCCGCCCCTTGCCACTATTGCGGTACACTCCCATATTGGAAACTCTCTGTTGATCCAGTGGCACCCCACCCACCCACCCACAGAACCCTTGCCCACCCGCTCCCCTGTCATCAGCAGGTGGCTGCATCAGCCCGCACACCGCTTGACCTCCTGCCGAATGACAAGGTACAGTATGGGCTGTAAGCCCATTGATCCCCAGTGTGGACCAATGGACTTGCAGGGCATACTGTATTGAACAGTCCCAAATATGTGAATGGAGCCATTCACAGATATGGGACTGTCTAGTACAGTATTTCCTGCAAGTCCATTGGTCCACACTAGACCAATGGGCTTACAGCTCATACTGTACCTGTCACTTGGCAGGTGGACAGGTGGTGTGCAGATGGGATGCAGCTGCCCACCGATGATGGGGGAATGGGGTGGACAAAGGGTTCTGTGTGGGTGGGTGGGTTGGGAGTACCACTGGATCACCAGGGTGTTTCAATACGACAGTTTACTGCTATTGTGGCAACAGGTGGGGGGTTCCACTAGACCACTAGGGTCATCTTAATGTCATTTATTGGGGCATCAGGAACTGGGGGGCCACTAGACTACCAGAGCTATCTTTAGTAACATATACCGCGCGATTGCGGCTACGGGTGGGGGGTTCCACTAGACCACCAGGGTTGTGTGTGCTTGTGGACAGTGCTCTGGGCAGGTGGGTGGCCACCCATGGCTGGGCTGCTGTGTTGCACCCTCCAATACAGCAGCCCACCTGTGGGTGGCCGGGATTTTCTCCTACTCTGCATGGGCTCATCATTGAACCCCTCTTGCGGCACAGTTCAGGGGTGCACCAGCATATATGCCGCACATCCTGGGCTGAATATCAGAATGTGCCTCATATGCATGGGCATGCCCCCTGCATCTGTGCCGCATACATTATCATTGTGCCCTGGCGCATCAGGTTTTGCGCCACCAGGCAGCCTTCTGAATATTCCATCACCAAATGGGCGCCTGCACAACCCTTTGAATATCTGAGCCAGTATATATAAAGGTGCACTGAGCTCATTACTGTCTGGATTGCTTTAAGTGATATAATTGGTCCTCCACGGTCAGCTTGATTAAAATGCATAGCTACGTACAGGGGTCTCAGGGGATGACTTAAAGGGGTCATGAAATCCTTTCTAATTGGCAGCTGTTTATTAAGTTCTTATTCAGAAATGATAAAATTATCCATATGCAACTGTACCTGAATAAAAAGTGATACAAAAACTTTATTTTGTATTGTTTTGTTTTTATAGGCAGCATTTTGTTTCCATTCTCTTCACAGAACCTGTGGTCTGGAGTTTCAACTATGTCACAGTTTGTGCACAGAATGTTAATTATGAGCTGTTGACCTATCAGAACTATGCTTAGAGTTCTGTGCACAAACAGTGACATTGTTAAAACTCCAAATTCCTGGTTCCATGAAGAGAACTGTAACAAAATGCTGCCCATAAAAACAAAATAATGCAAAATACAGCTTTTCTTATCACTTTTTATTCCACCACAGTTAAACATAAATAATTTAAGGTAATGCATATAATTTCTGAGAATAACAACTTTATAAACAGCTACCAATTAAAAATGATTTCCTGTTCTCTTTAAATGTTTATGGCTGTTGAATTTTATTTTGAGAGGTTGTTTGATCTGAGCCACATATTGTTTGCCATAATGCTCACAGGTAATTATGTAAATGATCTGCTTGTACCACAGGTGATGTTTAATTAGATTCAGTATCAGGTTCCTGTTGAAAGGTTTTTGAATTACTACTCTGTCATTTATTTGCAAGTGGCACATTGCCCAGAACCACATCTGCTACATCCTGGGCTTACTGATTGTTTTTGGATATGAAGTATAATAGGTCTCACTAGTATTGTCAATTTTGTTTCCTGTGGAAAGCTATCTATGAAGGGACATCTCTCTGGTACTGTGGTAATTCAATTCTGTAGATATTAGGAGTGCTTGCTGATACTATAAGAAGGAACTGGATCTGGCACTAAATTCATTTCTATCTGAGCAAACATATACCACTTCAGTGGTTACATTTTCAAGGCATCTACCGTCCTTACTTTTTTTGGACTACATTCGATTAAGAGATCATGTCTCCATTTTGTACCAGAATGAGACGTATGGCTCCCCAGAGGATCTTGTGTCCTAGTTTGTAATCAGATACCCACATGTTTACTGGAAATGTATTTGTTACAGGTTATCTGAGAGCTCCAAACTAAGGCATGTAATAACAAGTGGCAGCAAATGTATTGCTGTCTGTGGGACATGAGCATGTGTTCCAGTTTTCATCTTAGTCTTTTGGTTACCTTACCCTAGTGTGCATTTCTGAAAGCCAAAATGGAAGGGTCATAAAATAACACTCCAACTATGGGACACTGTATCAGCAGAATGCATTTTCCTAATAATTTCTTCATGTAATGCCTAGTCTCTTCATGGCTAGACAGTTTTTAAAAGGCTTGCAGAGTTACATACAGTAAATACATACTGTAGATACATACATGGTTTAGGAGAGATAAGGAAATTTCATCTAGTTACTCTGACCTGTTATTCTATCTAATTTAACTAGTCTTCCCCTTCCACTTAAACCCCATAATCCCACTTGTCCATTACTACCTCTGTGTTTATCCCACTGAATCTTGACATTTGCAATAGTCAGCATTTACCACCCTCCAAAGTAGTTAGTTCCACTGGTCCACTACCTTCTCACTAAAGAAAACTTCCCCATATCCTTTTCAGCCTGTCTTCTTGCTAGTTTCAGGTGGTGACTCTTGGTTTTTGACTGTCCTTTAAGTATAGAAAATGTATTGAAATTAACCCAATGTTGACCCTTCTAAATGTGTGAGGCTTATCTGTGAGTCTTCACGGCCCAGCTGGGCTGCTGACTCATCAGTTCTGTTCCCTCCAGTCTCATGACTGGAACTCAGCTGTGAGTGACCAGGAGGTGAGCTGCAGGACTCTGGATTTCTTTGGTGCCATCTGTGCTATTGCAAAGCATAACTCCAGCTGCAAACAAAAGTACAACACCCACCAGCAGTGAAGCAAGCTGTTGTGTTCATGTTGGAGCTTGTATTCCCCATCTGCTGCCCCTGACTGACACCAGACTTTGAAGGTGGCTACAATGGATGAACAGTAGGGCTCAATGAACTGTTTGGAGGGCAGAAGCCCTGTTGAAACAACCAATCTGGGGCCAATGGCCAAGGACAGCATGGACACCGACACTATATTGTTGCCCTCTGAACTCAGCCCTACAACCAATCAGACCTTTAAGTCTGGAGGAGAAGCTACAGAGGCTCATGGACTCCTGGAGGACCCTATTTTTCCAGACACTTTTTCCACAGTAAATTGCCTGTTAAGGGTTAGACCTCCAGGGCTGCATGGATTTGGTTGACAGTCCTAAGAGTCAATGAGAGCTGGCCCTTCTCAAGGAGAAGAGCAGGGATTGTGTTTTCTTTGGCTCAGATCTCTGGGACATCTCAATGAGGAAGCACGGCTGGCCAGAACAGACCAAACTAAACTGAAATAGACTGCACATCTGTGGGGGATGAACTGTGAATAAACCATTTTCCTGGTGAGAAGAGGGTGACATTCACATGTTGTCCAGCATGGAGGAGGATGCTAATCAGTAACAATGCACAGTAGGAGTGTGAGAACAAGAAGGAGCTGCCACAGGACTTTTGTGGGGTCCATTAGTAAGCACTATAGCCAGGTGTCAGGCTGAGACCTAACTACTGGTTCAAAGGCCTTCTTGTGTGAATCAGTACAGACACAGTGGTCAGGGAAAGAGAACCAAACAAACCTACAGTCAGAGCCAGTGAAGCAAGCACCTCAGAGCCAGTGAAGCCAGTGCCAGTGAGTGAGTGAGTGAGTGAGTGAGTGAGTGAGTGAAGAGAGAGAGAGTGGAGGCTGCCCAGCTGATTGTGTGAGACCATGGAAATCAGAGATCCAGAGGCCCTAAAGTGGAGTATCCACCTGACTGGGAACTGTGAGTAGGATCAAGGCTTGCCCTTCATCAAGCTAAGTGAATTAATAATTTGGGAACAGTTTCTATTGCATTTCACCATCGGGCCAGGAACTGTACAAATACCTCAGGTGTGAATTCTTAGACTGCCATTTTAGCAATTGCATGGTCTTTGGTTTTGGGGTTTAAGTGAGCAGTTGCTTACTAGTTAACTGAAGTCCATTACTGCTGGCCAACTAATGGAAATATGAATTAGCCTGCATTAATTTAGCGTGTAGTAACTAGGAATTTTATAAGGGGACTCACTAAAGGTTTATGGGGTAAATCCTGGTATCAAGTGAGAGAGGGCAGCGGTTTCCACTACAGAATGCATCAATGCTAATCTATTCTATACTGTGCATTACAGTGTGCAAGCAGGCAAAGTGAAAGGGCTGCACCTTGGGTGGCCTTATTGTGGCAGCCTGAGAAACTTTTGTTTTGTTGCTCCTGCTAATAGCTTGTAGTGGTGACTGCAGTTATAATGTAGTTATGGTTAAGCCTGCACATGACATCAGAAAATAATCCATATTGTTTCTATCTTGCACTAATCTTGTACCCCTTTAGGGCATGTCCCTAAATAAAGTTGTCTTTTACTGAAGTGATTCCTCTTTGTTGTCTACCTAGTAACCATGCATGCTAATTGGGGGCACTGTTTGCATTTGTTTGGGGTCTGTGGGACTGATGACCACAGTGGTAAAGTGGGCAAATACTGTATCCCGTGGTATGGTACTGACCTATCAACAGGAACACTTAAATTGTTCTTTGGGTGAAAGCACAGCACTACATTTTCTATTTGAATATGAACCCCCCTCACTAGTGAAGGAAAAAATGAACTCCAGAGCCACTTAAACATCACAATGACTTGGTGGTATAAGTAGTGGTTTTCCTACCTCTATAGCAAGTGGGAGAATACTCATTCTACAGGGGATTTACGTCTTGGAGGCACCGCTGGAATCCAGTGGCATGGGGTCATAATGTCGTGGCCGAAACAGCACAAAGCATAATGCCACAGACAAAACAGTGTGTGCTGAAATAAGATCTAGAAAAAACACCGACCACAACAGAAACAGTGCACACTGTTCAAACAAGTAGCACAATCATTTTTTTGTGGGGGGCTTCGCCCCACACATACCTGATGTGGGGGTTTTGCGCCCCACACCCACACCCGATGAGGGGAGCTTTGCCCCCACACATCCCCGGACTAAATATAACTAACTCCAAGGGGGTGTGGACATCGGAGATAGGGTGAAACACTGGAGGGGAGAAATTCTCTTTTTAGAAAAAAAAATAGCCACCACACTATGGGACCGGGGAGGAACAAAACTGCTGCCTCAGGTCCCCTACGCCGCCAGGTGCTGGTGCACTAGCCACTCCACCACGGAAGTGGCTCAACCAGGCACTGCACCAACAGCCTCCTTAACACAACCCCATCAGAGCATACAATGAAAGGGGTAGCAGGTATTCCAGTACACTGAGAAACCCTTGTCACTGAACAAACATTAGCACTTTCTGCAGTGAAGGTATTCATGCACTGTTTCAGTGGCGCTATATTGACCCGGTACAGAATCCAGTCTCTGTTACCACCATATCATGCCATGAACCATCAGTGTGGTACGGCAGCGATTCTTTCCCCCTTCCATGAGCATTTCTGTTCAGTACCCTCCTGGGTCATACCAGACAATATACATTTAATTGTCTAGTGTACCTAGCCGGTTACCAAACAATTAACAGATAAATAAATAAAATGGAGGGTTGGGACCCCGAGAAAGTATTTCTGGTGCAAAATGTCCCTGATGACATGGGAAATGGGGCAACTGTGGGACTGTAGCTGACCTGAAAATACAGCATGTGACATAGGAGCTGGGTACCTGAACTGTTAATGTCATTGTGGAAAGCGATCAAAAGGCAGACTGGCCATTCTGTGCAGCTAGACCCACTCCAAACTGAGCAGATGATTTCAATACTTGGCGTGAAAAAGCTGCTCTGATAATGCAAAAGTTGGCATGCTCTGACCATGGGAAGTATTGTCTGACTGGGAGTTTGATGAGTCTTGCATTGGCCACCATACTGGGAGGAATTATTGAGAATGAGTAGAAGTCTGGTAAACAACTGGTCTCCAGAGACAGAAAGACAGAGAGGTAAATATTGTCACTGTTCATTGCATAACTGGAAGAAGTCATTTGGTGGGCCTATCAGATCAGGAATCTGGATGTGGCTGACACAAATTAGATCAGAGTGGAACAAGTGATAGAGAGAGAGCTGTCTATGTTGACAAGATACTCACTAGTTTGCATCTGCTGTGTCACTTGGTCTGGATTTAGTTAGAGAGGTATGGGAGCATGACGAGTGAATGTCAGCATGTCAGCAGTGACAGCCAATTAAAGTAGAAAAACAACTTTCAACTGCACTCAGGAGCTGGTAAGGTAGTGACGTTCAGAACACAAAAATGCACAGGCAATCCCTGTTGTCTCAGTAGTATTAGAATTTCACTGTCTCAGAAACCCCAGTGCTTCACTCTTTGGAGCTTTCTTCTTACCAGCTCCTGAGTGCAGTTAAACATTGTTTTTCTTGTGTGTTACTGGGTCTGGAGACCATCAGCTTGCACCACCTTACTCCAGTGGTGCAGCTTCACCTGATTTTAGAACTGTCAATGAATGTGCCCACCAAACTCATACTGAGGTATCTCCGGAATCAAACGAAGATGCCCATGAGGCTCCTATCCATTTCCCATCAGTGACATACCCAGTGTTTTCCTAGTAGCCATTTCTCCAACATGCACTTAGATTAAATTTTATTTTTACTAAGTATTATGCCCAAGGGAAGCGAATTCCATGGCTCGATCACCCTATAGGAAAACCATTACCTTCTTTTGACAGTATTCTATTTTCTGCAATGCAGCTGTAGTGGGAGACCTTGGGCATCAATAATATCCTGTTTATATTCAAAGCTCATTTCAGTAAACAAGTATGGATCATCAATTATATCCACAATGACAGTAAATCTCCCCTTCATCACCTTGTTTCAAGAAACATAAGATTTAATTTCTATAATCTAGTACTGTAATCTAGATTTTTTTAAGCCTTGAACATGTTTTCTAAATTTCCTTTGTATGTTTTCAATTTGGCTAACATCACTCCTTTTGTGAGGTGACCAAAATTGTGAGCAGTAATCTAAGCGGGGACGGATCTATGATCTATATAGGAGCATCAGTACTTCCGGGCCTCTGGATTTGATGTTGTTCTTTATTGTCCATATTATCCTGTTAGACTTATTGATTGCTTTGGTAGTTTGCTTTCTGAAGCACAGATTGCCTGTAATGTAAACCCCTAAATCTTTTTCAGCTATTGTTTCTGTTAACCATTTTCTGCATAAATAATAGCCATAATTCTTATTCTTACATCCCAAATGCATCACTTTGCACCTCTCCAAATTAAATCTCATGCCCCACTGTCTTGACCAGTCTGTAATAGTATTGAGGTCCTCCTGAAGTCTAATACAGTTAGTGGTTGTCGCACTATGGTGGTTGTCACACTGTGATGAGGAGTGCCCCAGTGTCTGCACTGGAGGAGTTTGGGATGTTGGAGCTACTGGCCAGAGTTGACATCTTGATCCAGATTGTACTGAAGCAATGAAAGGATGAATGCCTGGGTGGTGGAAGACCACTGACACTGATGAGGACAGAGTCACCTTCCTGGGATGATGCCCCTGTGAGGGAAGGCAAGAGAAGCAAGTCAGGGCTGGTAACTGGGCCCAGAGTCCCAGGAGAACTATATATATTTCTGGTGTGGGATATAAGGATACTGGCAGAAAACTGTCATAATCCAGAAGACCCATGGAAGGTGTCTGACAAATTGCTAAAGAAAGTGAGAATCAGAGAAACACAAGTGAGGCACAGTAAGGGGAGAACACTGGAGCTCTAAAAGCAAGACCCTCACTGCAAAATGTTGCATGGTCCACAATTAAGGCTGGAAAGGGACTGACATTTTCCATGGACAAGCTAGTTAGGCCGTCATTTGAGATATACTGTAGATTAAAGCTGAAAAATAACGCAACTGGTTTGTACTCAACAACAAGACCCAGTCCAGCTTGATATTCAAGAACTTGTATGATCTGCATTTGACTCACCTTCCTGTGTTGCCCCTGTAGGGACTGGACATATAGGCCAGCCACAACAAGACTTATCCCAACCTGAAATGCATAGCTATGAATATCTACTTCCCAGATCAGGTGATTGGGGTTGGATGGCCTATGGAATCCCTTGCCTGTGTACCCATGATCAAGGGGAATCAATGCTCATAGGTTTGGTAAACTGAAACAGCTCTGTGAGGAAAGGGAAGCTTAATATAAATGGTAGGTACTTACTACCTATGGACTAGTAAAGCAGACCTATCAGCGTTACAACTAGTGGCTGCCTAGAGATAAGGATGGTGAGGATGACATAGTGTGGCACCGTGAAGAAGGGGGAAGATTACCTTGCCTCCAAATTTTTGGTGTGCCATTAGCAGTATCTTCCAGTTGAAGAAGAAATAAAAAAAAAAGATTTTGATGGTCGATATGCTGCAGAAGCATGGATTACCTGACAGGTTACTGATCAAGTCCCTTGTGTTACCAGCTAGTGCGCATACTTTGGCACACCAGATTACTGTTCAGATGAAGAATGTGACTCGGAGGCACCTCACAAGTTGAAAAGGAACGGCATTGGCTTAGGGTGTTTTGCACTGACACCACTGCACTACCCAAGGTGGATGTGAGTAAACATAAGAAAGAACCTGGACCCTTCTGCATTAGATTTTGGAAACTTGTTTCTACCAAATGGTTGAGCATTTAGAGTCCAATGGGCTGCAGGACCATAGGCAGCATGGATCCACAGTGGGAAAGTCATGCCAGAAGAATCTGATAGATTTCTTTGATGGGGTGACCAAGGAGATGTTTTAATTTTTTGGTAACCGGGCAAGGCCCACTAGGCACAAATGCCTGTTTTCAGGGGTGACCCAGGAGCACTAGGGTGGTTAAGTAACATGCTCAGATTCACACAGTATGTAAAAGGAGGTTGTGGGAATCAAACCCAGGCTGCTGGATGTACCAAGCTCATTCACAGCTCGTTAGTCTAACCTCTAGGCTATACTGCCAGCCAGATTGATAAGAGTGATAAGGGAATGGCAGTTAATGTGGCCTATCTCAATTTCAGCAAGGCCTTCGAAACTGTGCCACACAGGAGGCTGATAAAGACATTTTCCAGTTTAGGAGTGAGGTTCAACATGGTAAATTAGGTTAGAAACTGGTTAATGGCTAGGAAACAAAGGGTAGTGGTTAATGGCACTCACTCTAAGGTTGAGAGAGTGACCAGCAGGGTACCACAGGGTTCAGTTCTAGGACCAGTCCTCTTTAATGTCTTTATAGGGGATGTTGCAGAAGAACTGGAGGGGAACATATGCCTTTCTACAGATGACACCAAAATCTGTAACAGGGGTAGAGAAAATATGCAAGGATATTGGGAAACTCAAGGAGTGATCCAAGACATGGCAATTGGGGTTCAATGCCAAAAAATGCAAAGGGCATAGGACACTTGGTACTGAGTATGGGATGGGGGGGGAGATACTGACAGTCACTTCACAGGAACAAGACTTTAGGGTTATTATATCAGAGAACCTCAAGGAGGCAGCGCAATGTGACAAGGTGGTAGGTAGGGCTAGTGGGATGCCTGGGTACATAGGCAGCGGTATCTCCGGCAGGAGGAGGAAGGTGGTGCTGCTGTTATATAACTTTCTGGTACACTCCCACCTGGATTACTGTGTCCAGTTTTGGAGACTGCACCTCAGAAAGGTCATGGACATGGTGGAGGCAGTCCAGAGGAAGGCACCTAAAATGGAGCAGGGTTTGCACAGGAAGCCCTAAGGAGAGAGGCAGAGGGATCTCAACATGTACACCCTGGAAGATAGAAGAGAGAGAGGTGACATGATCGAGACCTACAAGTACCTCGCAGTGATGAACAGGATTCAGGTGGGGAGGCTCCTCCAAATGAGCATGAGCACCAGGACCGTGAGGCATGCAATCAAGCTAGAGGTGGGGGGGGGCAGTTCAGGAGAGATGTGAGGATATATTTCTTTACTGAAAGGTTGGTAGATGCCTAGAACAGAATGGCAGCAGCAGTGGTGGATACTAAAATGGTGGTAGGGCTTCAAACATGCATGGGATAAATATAGGGGTATATTAGAAAGGGGTAGGGAGGAGGAGGAGGAGGAGGAGAAGGGTTGCCAGAGATCAGATAGTGTTTGCGACGGTGGGCTAGATAGGGAACACTTGGTCAGACTGAGTGAGCCAAGCAGTCATTTTCTGCCAACAAATACTATTTTTCTATGTTACCCATGGAAGGGAGAGACTAGATTAACAGGAAGTTGGTCACCAAAACCAAGGTATTTCCTATAAGTAAATGGGACATTGGGTGCTTCATTGGAAAAGAGTACCATATCTGCCCTGAAGACCATCACCCTTTCAGGAAAAGGTCTTGATGTTTAGCACCTGCCGACATCTTCTTACTAATATATTTAAATAAGTAAGTGCACACACTCACCCCTTTTTTAGAAGACTAAAAGGTTCAGAGCACGCAATGTCAAAATGAATCAGAGAACAAACAGTTGCTGAAATAAATTACAAATTACAAATTAGATGGATGAGTTTATGTGGGCTAATGAATAATAAACTGACCTAGATATTACAATTCACTGTCAGAATTCCCTTTTGTCCATACATATGTCTATACAGTACCATAATAAATACAGTATGAAAGAGATACAAACTTCAGTGAGTTCATATCATATTAAATAGTACAAAAGCCCATAACTCAGTATAAGGGGTGAAACAACAACATATTCCATTTCAATTCCTTTTCAGAAAAACTAATAGTTTAATACCATCCTTCAGTCCTGGTGGTTTGAGTACCCCCAGGTTGAAATCCAGTATGCTTCATGCTCCCTAATCTGTTGCCAAGATCACCCACTTACTTATTTAAATAATATGTAAGCAGTATAGCACAGTGGTTTAAGGCTCTAAGCTGCAAATCTGCTGATATCCAGCAGATCAGACCTGGGTTTCAATCCCACAGCTTCCACTTGCATACTGTGTGACCCTGAGCAAGTCACTTATCTTCCCTGTGCTCCCAGGTCGCACCTGTAAAAAAGCTTTATTTTATTTATTTATTTATTGGCTATAATCGGAATTACAATCCTTTGAGTCACAGACTCTTTTGCAAAGGCTCCACATCGGTTACAGAGGGTGGAGGGTAAACAAATACAGAAAACACACAATAAACAAGCAGTATTCGCATAACAGTACTGGTAGTGCAGTCCAGGCGTTATCTTAGTTAACCGGTGACAGTAGTAGGCAGCATTCTGGATATCCCTTGTCAGAGATGAGCAGGATGCAGATTCTTGGGATCTAGAGAGACCCTGTGTCAGGTATTTGGGGGGGTTAGAAAACACAAGAGGAGGGCAGAGTGTTAGCCACAGTCACATTTTGCTGACTCAAGGAGTTGAGCTTTGAGGCCTGTTTTGAATAGGGAGAGACTATGAGTCTGAGAGATGGGGTGGGGTAGAGTATTGAGCTAAAGAGGGGCACAGTAGTGGAAGGATCTTTGCCCAAGAGATGTTCTACAACGGGAAACCAGAAATGAGGAGTTTGCTGCGAGTCTTGTTTTACGCCTGAGGGGGGGCTGCGCTGACTATAGAGAGAAGGCCGATGGGAGCTAGCTGGAGATGTAAATTTTTTTGCAAGGACCCAGGAGTGGTACTTTAGTCTTCCTTGGAAGTTTAGCCAACCAGCCAAAGCGTAGAGCTCACAGGTATGAGTTAATCTGTCACTGCCGGTGACTAGGCAGCAAGCTTTATTCAAAGCAGTGTTAATGCTATGTAGGGTGGTGGGTTCCGCAGAGCCATATATCACTATCCCATAGTCTACTAGGGAGAGGATTGAGGAGGAGACTACAAGATGCATGGCCTGTGTGGGTAAGCAGTGTCTAAGTCTGTAGAGGATACCCACTCTTGCATTGACAGCGGAGGAGAGAAGTTGTATGTGATTATGGTAGGAGAGGGAGGTGTCTAATGTGATTCCCAGGTATTTAAAACATGTAACATGTTCAAGTGGAACACCTTGTACGTTTTTGATTAGGAGAGCCGACTGTCTGTGCAGGCTTTGACGGTGCGAAAAGATCATGGACTTTGTTTTTTGATAGTTGATGATCAGGCGGTGTTCAGTGAACCAGGTTTCTAGCTCCCTGAAGAAACCCTGTAGAGCTAGTTGGAGGGCACTCAGCTGTGGGTGTTTCCAAAACACTACCGCATCATCAGCGTAGAGTAGTAGGTGACTGCTGCATGACTTGGGGAGAGAGTTTAAAAAGAGGGAGAATAGTAGAGGGCCGAGAATGTGCTAGTCCTGGTTAAATAACTAACACAAAAAAATATATATATTAAGATGATTTATATACTGTACATTATATATATATATCTATTTTGCACTTTAGCAGCAACAGATACTTATGTTAGGTGAGAATCTACCATTTTTCACATCTGATTGGTCAAATGCATTTTATCTGTATTTATGGTTATCTGTTGCTTTGTTGTGCTTACCCCTTTAGGCACTCACTATAAATTGTATACACTGCATCTGGTTACCACTCCCTGATGACTCTTTAACGGCAAAACCAGTAGGAGGTGGTTGGTGCTCCCTGTTCTCCTGTGAGAGGTGTGCTGTGCACTACTGGTAATAAACTATCTTACCTTATTCTAATTGCATGCTGTGGTCTGATTTACTGTGCAGAGGTGGTACTTGAATTGTGTCTTGCTTACTTGTGAATATGTAATGAAGTCTGTGGCTGAGGCCGATTTTTTCCCACAGATTTTTCAAAGTAGAGAGGATTCACTGTTCCTATAACTGTGATATTTGGCCAAGCCCTTTGGTTCTCCAAGCCTCCAGCACCCTGGCCATGGATTCAGGGACAGGGGTGTAGCCCACGACCCCCTCTTCATATCTGCATCAGGGGATACCTCTGGGGGATGCAATATGATTTTTTTTGTACTGCAACTCAAGCTCTAACTAAAGCTGTGGTGTCGGGTTGGCAATTTTTTTCACTATGCCTGTTTGTAAGGCTGGGGATAGAACTGTCTTGATTCCCTGGGGCCCCAATTCTTGTGCCTCCATTTCTACCCATGCCAGCCTGTGAGTACCAGGGCTCAGTATGTCTTTTATATATGCCAAGTGGGCAGCAATATAATAGTATCTGACATTTGGTAAATCTAATCCCCCCCTCAGAACCAGGTCTGCACAGAACCTCTTGTCTGATTCTTACCCTCTTACTCTGCCATAGAAATATGTGATGTGGCCCCATATATGCATAAACAGGGGGAAAAGTGTCTGGATCAGCAGTACTTGAAACATATACAGGAACTTAGGAAGCAGGCACATTTTAACGTGTTGACTCATCCAATTAAGGTAAGGGGAGACCCCTTCTTTTCTCACAATCAGACTTGACTTGTCCTAGGATAGGTTTGTAATTTATTGCCCATATTGCAGACAATTTCCTAGGCAGGGTTACCCCCAGGTATTTCAGTTTGGTGGATGGTGTAAGTGTGGATCCTGCCACCTGCAAAGGGTCCCCCCATGGGCATCCACTTGCATTTTAGCCAGTTTATTTTATGTCCTGACATGGGGTCATCATTTTAAAAGATGGCTGTTAGGGTCTGTAAGGCTTTCTCTGGTTCTGTCAGAAAAAGAAGAAAGTCATCCACAAAAAGTGAAATTACCTGGTTGGTCTCCCTATGCTACATACCATTAATTTGTACATTAGCTCTAATTGCAATAGTAAGGGATTCTATTGTCAGGACATATAAAAGAGGGGATAGAGGGCACCCCTGCCTAGTGCCTCTGCTCAGATGGAAAGCTGTCTGACAGGGCCCCATTGGTTAACACCTGAGCCTGGGGACTATTGTAGAGTGTTTGAATCCAGGGTCTGATTTTTGGCCCAAAGCCAAATTCAGTTAGGGTGGAAACATGAAGGTCCACTCAACCTGGTCAAAGGCTTTTCATCATTGGGGCTACAAGACTGTGCCAACGACCCCCCCCACCCTTGTCTATTTTCTCATTATGTTCACGGTAAACCTGATGTTAGATTTGGCCTGTTTCCCTTTTACAACACCTGCTTGATCACTATGAGGGAGAACCTCCTCCACCCTGGCAGCTATCCCTTTTGCTGTAATTTTATAGTCTGCATTAACCAGTGAGATGGGGCAGTAACAGCCGCAAAAGGTGGGAGGCTTCCAAGGTTTAGGGAGCACCGTAATGGAGGCCATGTTATAGATTCAGATAGCTTGCCCCCTGCCAGGGAATCCCTAACCATGCATTCCATACACTGCCCTAGGGAACACCAGAATTTCCTATAACATTTACCTGGAAATCTGTCTCGTCCTGGAGCTTTTCCCTGTGCCAGTGGAAAAAAATACCCATCTGATTTCAGTGCCCTGAAGTTCTTGGTCCAGATTAGCTTTCTCTTCACTGGACACATCAGAGATGGGCAAGGAACCTAAGAAAGAATCTGGAGAAGAGGTTGCTGAGTTAATTTCAGAGGTGTAGAATTTTCGATACAATTCTTTGAAGGATTGTCCTATTTTTTTCTGGTTCCAAGGAACTGTACCATCTGGCTGGGCAATAACACTGATTGTTTTTTCAGCCTTTTCTTTTTTTCAGTTTCCACGAGAGACATTGCCCAGCCCTATCTCCTTCAAAGTATGTCTTTGAGTGTGTTCAGAGAAGGTCTCACTCTTGTCTACTTGAGACCAGTTGATTAATGCCATCTTTTTCCTGAGCAGACTTTGGAGTGTGGTGTACTGAGCATTGGTCTGCTAGTGTTGTTTTTCTAGTGTGGCTACTTCTTTTGTCAGGGCTTTCGTTCACTTGGCCCTTATGCTTATTTTTGCCTGCTGCATATGATATGGCCACCCCCTGAATATTTGCCTTTAGAGCATCCCATCGGATTCTCTTCGAAGTGTCCCCCATATTTATTGTCTGCCTGAAAATCATCTACTGCATTGCTATCTGTTGGACAAAGGTTAGGTTGGTGAGGAGCTTTGGATCCGGCCTCCGTTGCCTCTTTTCTTGTGTATTCCCTTCTCCCTCCAACCTTACAGATAATTGAGCATGATCAGAGAATAGCTTGGGGTGTACTCTGATATCATGAGGATCAAGGTGGTCAACAGTAGAATGTAATCTATCCTGGTGGAAACCTTGTGGGGCATGTGAGCAGAATGAATTCTCATGATCTGAGCAGTAAAGGTGTCTCCAAGTCTCTACTAGGTCCCCTTCTGTTGTCATGTGTCTTAGGGCTCCTGAGCTTTTGGGTGGGTAACTTTCCTGAGGGTCTGATCTGTCTATATTCAAGTTCCTAGGTCATCTTACAAGCACCCTCTACCACTAGTGGTTTGGAGTATTTGATTAGGACCAAGGCAAATTTTTGCAAAAATTCAGGGCAGTCAAAGTTCAGGCCATAAATTGAGGCCAAAGTAAACTTATCATGGCCTATTTGTACTTCTTTGACCACACCTCTCTCCTGAGAATCCTTAGTGGTTCAGGTTACATTTGCTTCTACCCCTGGGTGGATCCAGACTGTGACACCTCTCACTTTGAAGGTAAAATTAGCATCACTAGTGTCCCTCTCAATCCATTGCCAAATTTAAGAACCTTGCGTTCTGACATGTGGGTCTCCTGTAGGAGAAGTATGTCTGTTTTGTGTTTTTTGTTTGCCTGAGACCATAATTTCTTTATTTTTATCAATGTCTTTAGTCCATTTATGTTCCAGGCTGTACTGTAATTCCCTCAGCCATTATAAAGTATTTTTGAGTAATGTCTCAGTCCCTTCTCCTCCCACTGCTGTTTTGTTGTCCATACACATATAGTACAAGTGAAAACAGTTATGAATGACTGCAACATTTTCTATTTTTTCATACCATTGCATTTAAACACATAAAATCCCACCAACAGCAGGACCCTCACCTGTCTCAAACCAACATTCGCCCTCCCACTCCCCTGTCGAGCTGGCTGTGTACCCCAACTGCACCAACTTCTCCTTAACAGTTTTCCCTAGTCAATATCTGCCTCCCCCCAACCGCTGTTTCTTGTCCCAAATGCAACTCTGAAGATCGGGAACCTTTCCCTTCTGTTCTCCTATATTCGAGAACTGGGATCTCTTCTGTTTTCATGGGGCAAGCCAGCAGGAAGCCAGCTTCCTCTTCCTAGATATTAGAAAAATACAATAGCTAAGATATCTGTTGGAAGCTTATACAGTTTGGCCACTAGGGGCCCTTGTAAACACTAACATCTACACTCTCCTCCCCTAATATAAATTTGCATATTACCTAGATCTCTCTCCACCTGTCCCCCCATGATCCAAGGCTCCTTGTGTTAGCCTAGCCTTCCTCTAAGTAACTCGGCATATCTCCCCTATCTCCAGCCACGGTTCTTGAACCCTGTCCCTGGATTTCAAATCTGCCTGTAGTCCATCACTCATACCACTGGACCACAGTGCCTTCTACAGCTTCTGAGAGTAGTTCCTCCACCCCACCCAGCTGGTAAGCAGGTTGGTACACCCTGACAGCTTCTTGGCTCCCTGTCTTCCAACTCCTGCCCCCCCTCACTGTCTTGGTACTTGCCAGATTCTCCTGCAGAACTGCTCTGCTAACATACATCCCTCTAGTCTCACAGCTATATCCTTTGCCTGTTAAATCCTGGCCCTTCCACCCGTACATATCTCTACACAATAGGAAGGGCAGGCCATGTATTTACACTATCAGGCCTACTAGTTCTTTATATCACTGACTGCTTCATAGCTATCTCCCTAATGCACCCTCCTTCGCATAGTGAGTACCCTCTACACAGAGAGCACCCTCTGCCCCTGCAACAGTCCCTGGAACCAACTTGAAGGTTTCTCATCCTCTCCTGCCTCCCCAAACCTGATGTAATTTACCTTGGGTGCTGGCTCTGCATAAGACTTCTTGCACAAGCTGGCCCAGTGGTGCTGAGGACTGAGGTGCTTGACATCTTACCTTGCGCCACTCTGGCGACCCGGGACAGGAATGACCTCAGGTCATCAGAGAGCCAGCATGGGGGGGGGACAGGATTGAGCAGCTGAAAGGCAGCTCTCCTGTCCCAGGGTAGTCATCACCACCACCCCCCACCGTAGTTTCGCTCCCACCAGGAGGAGGTCCAGTGGGTAGCATAGGTGGGAGGGGATGGCAGTATAGTAGGAGGGTGCCCCAAGGCATGGTGTGTGCATGCCTCCACATGCACCCGCATGCCTGGGGCATGGAGATGGGGAGAAAACATGGAAAAAAACAAAAGAAATCTATATAGAAAAAAAAGGTCTTCTTGCACCAACACCTCTCAGCTACTATGACTTAATGAACCTCCTGTCCTCAGTCTGGAACTTCCTACCTCTTCTCATCCTCCTAACTAGAGCGGGTGATATAGAGCTCAACCCAGGCCCCATAGGCCCCACCTTCAGTCAATCATCCACAACAGCCCATTGATCATCGCCTACCCCTGCCCCCAAACTCCCTGCTGCAGAATCCTTGTTTATTTCCCTGACCCTTGGCTCGGTCAAGAAATTAACCATAGGTTGTGTCTACCTCCCAAAGAAGCCCAGATTTGTCTCCCCCCTCTCATAACTACCCTTGCCAATCCCCCCCCCCAGTGACTTCATTCTCTGTGGTGACCTTAACCTGGATTGGCTGAGCCCCAGTACTGACAGGTTACGTGCCACCCTTGCTGACTCCAACCTGGCACAGCTCATCTCTGAACCCACAAGAATAAAAGCGAAATCTGGCAACCACACCCTCCTCGATTGGGTGATTACCAACTGTGCCCACAAGATCAAATCCACGAGTGTCCTTTCTGACAGCATCAGTGACCACTCCCCTACCTTCTGCACATGGCACAATAACTGTCTCAATACCCCGCCTAAGGTCACTCTTGCCTGGGCCATGTGCCTATTTGATGCACAATTCTTCCTCACCACAATCTCAGACACTGACTGGGACTCTGTAAACACTCTCCCAGATATCAACCAGGCCCCTGACTTTTTCGTAACAACCTTTACCAATACAGTTAATCACCATGCCCCGCTGAAAAAGTGCAGATCTAAAGGCCTCAAAGCACCCTGGCTATCAAAAGAGATAAGAAAACTCATGCCTGCTCATGACAGAGCCTGCAAGACCTACAAAGGCAGTGGATTACCGACTGACTGGCAATCCTATAGGTGACTCAGGAATATGTGCAAAAATTCAATACATAAAGCCAAATGTGTCCACCTTAGAACATTGCAAACCGAACACCTCAGCAACCCTAAAGAATTCTGGAGACAGGTGAATACCCTCATCAAAGGCAGGACCCCTGAAGTGCCAAGCTCCCTCACTGCCCAAGGCACTGCCCTGACTGACCCTCCAGCCATCGCCGTAGGCTTCAATTTCTTCACTGACCCACATAGATATACCTCGCTCTTTAACACCACCCCAGACCGCTCCCCTCCACACCCACACCATTGGATACTGGTAGCCGGCCTGTCTTCCACCTTTAACTCACCACCCTCAAAATGGTGTGTAGGCTTCATGCAAACCTAAATTTGGAAAGCCCCTCAGAACACGATACCCCTGATCCCAAGTTCCTCAAGTTAGGGGCCTCAGCCCTGGCCCTTCCAGTTTGTAACCTGCTTAATAGGTCCTTCCTAACCGGAACTGTCCCAGACAAGTGGAAGGTAGCTGTGGTCATCCCAGTCCACAAGAGTGGACCCAACATGGTAGTCAAGAACTATCAACCTATTTCTATCCTCTGCCCACTGGCCAAAATCCAAGAACGAATCCTATATAACCATCTGCAAGATTACCTAGATCTCCATCATCTCCTCTCAAACTTCCAGCATTCCAGGGTTCAGGAAAAAAACACAGCACTCTCACAGCCCTGATAAAAGTCATGGCAGATCTGTTTGGTGCTATGGACCAAAGGTCTAGCTACGGGAGCCATCTTCGTGGATCTAACGAAGGCATTCAATCTCGTTAACCACAATCTTCTACTTTGGAAGCTGCATTTCCATGGCCTCAACACAATTGACCTAAATTGGCTACATAACTACCTCATAGGCCGCACTCAAAGAGTCAAGTGGTCTGATGCTCTCTCAGATTACAGACCCATTACCCACGGTGTACCTCAGGGCTCCATACTGGGACCGCTACTATTCTCACTCTTCATCATGACTTACTGAACAACTGTGGTGGGGCCTCAGTCCACCTTTATGCAGATGATGCCATCATCTATCACTCCTCCTCTGACATCGACTGGCTCAACAGAATGCTCGCATCTGATTTCCATACTCCTGAGGACTGGTTCCTAGACAACCAACTGGTCCTTAACACAAAAAAGACCAAATGCATGTTGTTCTCCCAACCCACCCTCAATCCTCAATCACTTCCTCCTGTCACAATATACTCTGGTAATGGTTATGTCCTTGAACCTATCCATGCTTTCAGATATCTGGGAATAACCTTAGATACCTCCCTGTTGCTTGATACCCATGTCACACTCCTAACCAAGGCAAGGGTTTGAATCCCACAGCCCCCACTTGCATACTGTGTGACCCTGAGCAAGTCACTTAACTTCCTTGTGCTCCCTGGTCACAGCTGTAAACAAGCTTCAGCTTAGTGTGTCTCTCCTGTTTAAAAAAAAAAAATTAAATCAGAAGCTAGGCCTCCTCCATCATCTTCATCCCTTCCTCTCATTAGCCTCATGCCACAAGATAGCATCTGCCACACTTCTCCGCCTCCTCACCTATGGCACACCACTACTCCTCACAACCAAAGCAGTCAACATCTCACACCTCAAACAAGTTTATCACAGGGTGGAAAGGTTTGCGTTAGGGATCAATGCCCGGCATCACCACTGTGATGTCCCTTCATCTCTGGACTGGCTATCATATGTGTCTAAATTACTGTTCTCCACCCTGAGCCTAGTATTTAAGTTGGTCCACTGTCACTCCCACCCCCCCCCACTCAGTGACCTTATCCAGCGCAGACACTTCTCCTGTGCTCTAAGGTCCAGCTCCCTCCCCTTTCTTCTCACTCCCAAATCCCAGCTAGCTGTGGGCAGGAGATCTTTTGGCTTCTCAGCCATATCACTTTAGAACTCCCTATCACATACTCTACTGTCCTGTACTTCTCTCTCTCTCACTGCTAATCCTCCCTCTCACTCCACCTCTCTGTTTCCTCCCTTTGCACCTGCTTTCGTTGGCTGCATCTGTCAGTACTATGACCAATCCCCAAGAGCTAAGTTATATCCTTAGATAATTATTTTGCAATACTGTGACCCCCTCTATTGGGGCGTAGATAGCTATGACCATACTTTAGATTATGGACTTGAATGTTGTAAACCTTTTGCACAGCTGTAACCCTGCACTTTCTCTGACAGCCTGTTGGCCAAACCTGTGGTAAATACCATTGACTTTTTTGCGAACACCTATTTGTTATTTTTTAGTTATCCACTGCTACCACTTGTATATGTTCCTGCATTGCATTTACTAAGTATATGCTTGATGTATGTTCTGTTTGTCCTGGGTCACCCCTTGAAAGGGACTGTCCTGTCTCAGTGGGCTCACCAGGTTACCAAAATTCAAATACATAAATAAAGATAGGTTGACACTAGCATCACTTGTTGTGCTGCATTCAGAGAATATAAATCAGAGAAAAGAAACAGCTGTGACTTTTAGAAAGATACTATCCCCCACCCTGCTATGCCATCCAAGTTCAAAATAGTCTTGTGGGTATATCCCTCTCGGGGCTGATCATAAAACCTTACCAGGGAAACTAATCAATGGCAATGCAATAGTCAGTATTTCGGGTCGACATTCTTCCCGAGGTACTGCATGGAGCTTTGCTGGCTTCAAGTCCTTCTGACGAAGCAGGTGCCAGTCATCATGAGAGTGCACTAGAGGGAGAATGATTAAAAAGGCTTCCAATGATCATTCTTAGTACAGGGGCAGACAGAGGACTGAGCTCAGATTATAGTCTTATCAGTTCAGTTGTTCTCAGTTGGGGGGACAACCAGAGCAAGGAGGGATCGAACATGCCACAGCCTGTTCGGTCGTTCAGTTCTGGAGGTGACATGGCTAGGTGACATTTTCCCTTTTCCCACTATGGTGAGTTTACACCTTCTTTTAATAAACATATTTTACTGAGTAGGTATCACAAATACAAAGAAAGGTTGGTCTTCCAAACATCCATTCTACAATACAGCAGTATTAATGCAATACTTTGAAACAATAAATCTTTCACCTATGCGTTTCATCATACCAGACATTGCATGTATACTTATATAACTGAAAGGAAAAGACATTCCTAGCAGATTGCACATGGGCACTGTTACACGAGGCCCCTGCACCCTTATTTATACCCCCAGAGGTACACCGTAGACAGCTAGCATTTAGGCATATGTTATAACAACATATAGGGCTAAGGGCATCTACTGTACAAGAGTAGATGTCAGGATATGTATGCATATTATTGTTATACACTTTGCTTTCTAATACATATATGTATTTGTTGCTTACAAGAGGTTAGGACACCTGTGTTCTTGTAATGATTATTATATAAGAGTCGGCATTGCCACCTTTTGGTGATTCGTACTACTACACTGATTTATTTAAGAACTGTATTCTTTTGTTTCACAAAGTGATGACTACTACAAAATTGTGTAATGTTATCTTGGACCATGGATCCACCTCTAATTTAGCCAATAGGGCTCATCTCTGTAATTCGAAAAGTTTCTATCCTACAGTAACCATAGTAATTATCATAGGTACATAATGTGAGACATTACATCTTCTACTTCGGAGACCCCAAGAAACACGGAGAATCCTTGAGGTATAGGGAATGCTTAGCATTGGCTCCTAGTTCGTATTGGTAAGAACTGCTTAGGGCAACTGTAATTATCCTTTTTGGCAGTAATAAACAAGTGTATTACTATTATGCAACGTGTCTGTGATTCCTTGCATTCCCAATATTGCCAAGAACCTGAGAGTGAGGTTTAGACCTCCTGACAATTGGTGACCGCATGCAGGCAATATTTGGTGTTTGCAAAGTTTTGCTTGTTACATTATAACTTTTCCCTTCTCAACGGGAACTGTAGGTGTGCATTCCCGCATCACCTCTCCCATTTTAAGACCACTTTGTAACTCCTTGCAAAGTCTGGCTGCTTTCTGGGTGTGGTCGATGCTGACTTGACCCATTCCACGGCAGTTCTGAATTGCAAGCTTGCAAGTGCACAGTAGCCCGGCTGTGTATGAAGTGCTCCTGCTGTGGATCGATACACAGCATGGCGTCTTTTTCACAGTTTGATTTTTCATTGTTCCCTCCCACAAAATGGCCACCATATCAAATATCTGCGCAGAACTGAGACTCGATGTCTCAAACTTCCTTACCTCCCATGGAGGCTGTGCTGACTTCGCACGGAACGCAAGTCAATCCAAAAACCCTACACTGGGGATCTCAACCCAGTACAGTGAGACGAGACAAACAGCCAATAAGCGCCAAGCTAAGGGACTGTTGGTCACAGCACTTCATGCTGCTTCGGGAGCTTCCAAAGTGAGGTTTCAAATCCTTGAACTGCAAATCTCATCTCTTAAGCAAGAGATGGGTTTGCAGGAAACAGAATGTATTAGACTGCAGCAGAATTTGGAGTCTGAACTTCAAACTCTGCAGAATGAAAAGGATTCACTTTTGCATCATTCTGCACAGGCAGGAGAGCAGGAAATTTGTATGTTGAAGCAGGAGTGTGAAAGTTTGAGACAGGATAAGGGACAGGCTTTGAACATGAATGATTTGTTAAGTAGACCAAATGAATAGTTGAGTGGGGAACTGGGAGAGCTACAGGACGAAATAAACCAAGTACGTAATGACTTAGAAGTGGCTACTAGGGACAATCGTGAATTGAGTGCCGCGTACAGAGTGTTGCAGAAACTAATGCACGAGGAGATGGATGTGAATGTTGCAAATGTGAGTCATGCAGAATCTGAATCTAAGATGGTGAAACTGCACCATCAGTGAGAGGTTCTGGCTGGACATGTTAAGGCGATGGGAGGCGTAGCCCCTGCCTTAACTTCGTCATCTGAAGGGGAGGTCTCAGATGACAACATCTCTCAATACAATGCCCAGTCACACCCCTACTATGGCCCAGAGTCCCCGCCCCACCATCCACAACATGGCGGATCCCCGTTACACCCACACCATGTCATACGTCGTCATGATGCACATCATGGGCGACGCCAACATGGCAACTCCTATGATAGAGGGGAGCAGACCCAGGCCTAGTCCCAACAGCACCACCAGTTGCCGTTATTAATGTGGAAGACAGGCAGGAGATAGAGAGAATGATTGATAATGTGGTAAATAGTGTGTCCATTCCAGAGAGGAATAAGCGAGTTTTAAAAGGCCAAATTCAACAGCTAATTCACACAACTCGCACTCAGGAGGGCATAGTCTGCTCTGTAGCAGAGGCTGCAGCTCAGGCAGCCTTGGATGGTGCCCGGGGTAATGTACCTCCACCTGATTGTCCCACTAATCCCCTACAAATGGCCTACTCTGTTCAGTAAATAGTTGACAGTATCGGTTGGATGAGCCCATCCGACAACCTCAGCTGTCACTTGGAAAAGGTGCATGCCAAATGTGAAATGCTTAGTCTCACTGCAGACTACCAGGACCAGATCCTATGCCAGACCATCGATCCTGGACTATGGGCCAAACTCCCCGATGCTATCCGCCAGGCTGGCAATGCCACCTTTGACGAAGTTGCAGCTGAACTCATTTCTGCACACAGCCCAGGTGTAGTAGGAATGATGCTTGCATACCCTGTAAAACAGAATGTAAAGGAAAGTCCAGCGACTCACCACCAGAGACTCTGGATGGCCTACCGAGCAGGAAAACAACTTGCACAAGAAGCTGCGGATGTAGATCTTATCGAGTATAAGGCCTTGTTCCTTAGGAACATGATCCCTGCAGTGAGAGAGAAGGTAGAGCCAACCATTTATCCCACCACGGAATGATTTGCCGACATCCTTTGGAAAACTGAAAGAGTTTATTAACTCTACATCCGTGATCTGGGTTCCGGTTCCAAGAAAGTAGCTGCCGTGGAGCCTAGCCCAGAGGCCACGGCGCACTACATGGTGGAAGGGCAGGCCCAACATAAACAGCCCCTCCCCACAGACAACCAACACCCCCAGCAGGCCCAACAACAACCACAACCACAACAGCAGCAACAACAACAATGGGGTGGGAACCAGAATTATCATAAGAATAAAAAACACCATAAGAATCACAAGGGTAAACAACAGCAAAGACCAGGCCCTTCGTATAGGGAGATAGCTGAAGAGAATCAGAAGTTCAGAGAGCTCCTGGGACAAGTGCGTTCTGTAGCGGATGCTGTTCCTACTCAGGCCCTTGTAGCCATACAACTGGGAACCCAGGCCCCAACAGGCCATGGTGATACCGGAAGTATAGGCCCTCAGGCCCAGACAGTCCTGAACCCAGAAGCACCTCCCTATATAGCATCAGTGCAGCATGGTGAAGTGGTTCACAGGAGCCAGGCCCAACCTCTCCCTGCTTCCTCTAGTACAGATTGACAATTATAGGCCCCAGTCCAGACCGTAAACAAGCTGGTCTTGGAAACAAACGGAAGGCCCTGCACTGAGGCCGAGGTCGGGGGCTGCCTACTTACAGTATTACTGGATACAGGTGCAGCTGTGTCTGTATTACATAATGATCACCCAGATACATCTCCTTGGTCCACCGGACAGAGGACCAACATGTCAGGAGTAGATGGCACTAGGTTGCCTGCATACCGTTCTCTACCTTTGCCTGTAGAGTTAGGACACCTGAAGGCCTCACACACCTTCCAACTAATGGTATTGCACGATCATCCTAGTATCATTGAAATTGACTTCCTAGCACCACATGGCTGTGTGGTGGATCTAGCCAACATGCTACTGATTCAGATTAAGGGCCAGTATCATACCATCTTGATCCCTGAGTCACACGTGGTGGCAACAATATCTGCCAACAATAAAGAGTATGACATCATAGATTTGTTCAAGAGCCATGAGTTTTTCCCAAAGCTCCTCCCCATTCTACAAAGATATTTGGAAGCATTTGCTACTAACAAGCATGACTATGGCAGAATGCACTCTGTCATTGAAGTGCCAGGCCCAGCACATAAGAGGCAAAGGCAATATCCTTTCCCACCTGAGGCCTTGCCTTCTCTTAGGGAAACAATAAAATCTCTCCTCAACCAAGGTGTAATCAGAACATGTGTCTCTACTGCCAACTCCCCAGTGTGGCCTGTGAAAAAACCCACAGGTACCTGGAGACTTACTATTGACCACAGGAGACTGAACCAGGTCACCCCCAGTTGTACTCCAACTGTTGCCTCAGCCCCGATGTGCTACGACTTCTGACCCCTGACCAAAAATGGTTCAGTGCCCTGGACATCTCCAATGGTTTCTGGTCACTGCCATTGGCCCTTAAGAGTCAATATAAGTTTGCCTTCAGCTTTGAAGGTAGACAGTACACGTGGACCTGCTTACCATAGGGATTCCATAACAGCCCTTCCCTGTTCCATCTGCACATGATGGACACCCTTGAGGGTTTCTCTACCCCCCAGTGTATCTTGCAGTATGTGGATGAGCTGCTGTTGGCAACTGCCATACAGGAACAACACTTGGATCTCTTGGATGAACTATTGACTCTCATCCAGAGAGCAGGCCTCAAATGCAACCCAGCAAAAGCACAACTATGTCAGAAAGAGGTACTCTTTCTGGGCCTAAGAATAACTGATCAAGGCTGAAGCCCTACCTGGAGGAAGATACAAGGATTGCAGGACTTTCCATTGCCCACCAGTGTGGCTACTTTTAGGAGGTTTCTAGGTATGGTAAACTATTCCAGAGATTTTATTTATGATTTTGCTCAGAAGGCTGCTCCTCTGTATGAGTTACTGAAAAAGGACATTCCCTGGACTTGGGGTCCCATTCACACCCAGGCTGTGATGTCATTAAAGCAGGCCCTGGCCTCGGCTCCAGCACTGGTCAACCTCAACCCAGCATTGCCATTCTATCTAGGGAGGTGGATCAGGGGAGGGCAGTGGACATGGCCTATCTGGACTTCAGCAAGGCCTTTGACACTGTGCCACATAGAAGACTATTACACAAACTGGGGAATATGGGTGTGGGCAGAACAGTAGTGTGGTGGGTAGGTAACTGGCTGGGTGGCAGGACACAGAGGGTGGTGGTAAATGGCTGTCACTCCACAGAGGGAAGAGTGACCAGTGGGTACCACAGGGATCAGTGCTGGGACCGGTCCTATTCAACATCTTCATCAGTGACATTACTTGGGATCTAGAAGGCAGAATTTCACTGTTCACTGATGACACAAAGCTCTGTAACAGAGTAGACACACCAGAGGGTGTAGACAGAATGAGAAGCGACCTGCAGAAACTTGAAGAATGGTCAGGGGTTTGGCAGTTGAAATTCAATGCAAAGAAGTGCAAGATAATGCATATGGAGCACAAAAACCCTGACACAATGTATCAGTTGGGGGGTGAGGATATAGCATGCAGCAAGCAGGAAAGGGATCTTGGGGTTGTCATCTCTGATGACCTCAAGGTAGGGAAACAGTGTGACAAGGCAGCAGGTAAAGCAAATAGGATGCTGGGATGTATAGGCAGGGGCATCACCAGCAGGAAAAGGGAGGTCATAATTCCACTATACAAGACACTAGTGAGGCCCCACCTGGAGTACAGTGTACAGTTCTGGAGACCATACCTACATAAGGACATAGACAGGGTAGAGAAGGTTCAGAGGAGGGCAACAAAGATGGTGCATGGATTGCATCACAAGTCCTATGAAGACAGGTTGAAGGAACTGAACATGTACTCCCTGGAGGAGAGGAGGGAGAGAGGGGATATGATAGAGACATACAAGTCATACAAGTATCTTACAGGGAGGAACAGGGTGCAGGAAAACACTATTTTTAAGTGAAAAAGATGTTCCAGGACTAGAGGGCATGGGATGAAGTTGGAGGGAGGACGATTCAGAGGAAACATGAAAGAATTTCTTCACAGAATGGGTGGTGGACAAGTGGAACACCCTGCCAGAGGAAGTGGTGGGGGCTGAAACAATCACGGGATTTAAGAATGCATGGGATAGACATAAAGGAATTCTAGAGGTCAGGGGTAAGGGGAAACAGACTTCTAGGAAAACAAACTGAACTTACAAGCTCAAATGGGCAGACTGGGTGGGCCATAGGCCCTTATCTGCCGACACTGTCTATGTATCTATGTATCTATGTATCTGGAGTGTGCCACCTCTGACATATCTATGTCAGCAGTGTTGGCCCAGAAGCTTCATGGCACTCTGAGACCCATTGCATATGCATCACAGCTCTTGACCCCAGTGGAACAGAAGTACAGCCTTTGTGAAAGGAACCTTCTGGCCACCTACTGGGCTGTCAAGCACTTTCTGTATATCATTGGGTACTCTCCACTGATTATTAACACCAACCACACACTGACTACCTTTCTGCTATCAGACAGAGTAAAGGAAGGGTCAGTCTCTAACACTAGGCTGACACACTGGTCACTCCTTCTCCAGGATAGAGACATACAGGTGCACCCAACCAAAATTCCATCCATGCTGGCACATGGACTCCTTTTCCAAGGAGAACTCCATGACTGTACACTGCAACCACCTGATCTTCTAGATCCAGGTCCTTTCCTCCCTGCCATGCCACAAATACTTGAGAACACCTCATTGTGTCATATTTTCACAGATGGGTCAGCTTCCTACTATCAGGGAGAACAAATTGCTGGGATGGGTATCTTGGTGAATTACCCTTATGGTAACACTGTTAAAATATCTAAGCATTGCAGTGTGGCATCATCACAGTATGCCGAGATGGCAGCGGTGGCCTGTGTCCTCGAGTTCATCCAGCATTGGACCGAGGATACCATCATTTTCATAGACTCTAACTGGGTTTGTTGTTCTCTTACAGAGTTTCTCCCTTTCTGGCAGAAGATCTTCTTCCTCTCATCTGATGGCAGCCCAGTGAAAGACAAAGAACTGGTAATCTATATACACTCACTGGCCCAAAGGTTTGCACACAAACTCTATGTACACAAAGTTAAAGCTTACTCCATACATGACCCCTATCATGCCTTCAATGACACAGCAGACACCCTTGCCAAGGAAGGGGCTTAAGGGGGGACACCTGGATGATGGACCATCCAGAAGCCAGAGCGGCTGTACACATAGCAGCAATCAGAAAGAAACCTGAACCCTTTACCCCCTTGGACCTCTCAGCAGCTCAGCACGCTGATTCTGAACTCAAAGAAGTGTTCAGATTCCTTGGCAAGAGCACCGAAGAAAACCTACCTATCCATAATCCCTATCAGAGGCATGAAGGTAAGTTACGCTTGTCTCCAGATGACAAGCTCATCTGGTACCAACCAGATGACACCACCACCAAGTTGTGGGTGGTCCCTTGACACCTCAGGTCCAAATTCTTACACCAAGTGCACAACACCCCTACTGGTGGACACCGGGGAGTTGAAAATGCCATCCAGAGGCTTAAGATCACCACCTGCTGGCCTGGTGTCACCAAAGATGTTAAACAGTACATGAAAGAATAATATGAATAATATGTTAATATGAAATAATTTGGTATGTGTCATACTACTAATACTTCAGCATTTTACAGTACTTTACTGCTAGATAGTTTAGCAGCTTTTCAGATTCGTACTCAAGATCCTATTGCCGGGGTACATACCACCGAGCATAGAGGCAACTTCAGGAGAAAACCCAATCTTGATGATTAAAGTCACAAACGTAATACACATAAAGTTGACAATTCTGATGTCACTGGTGCCACAGGAACTGTCACAGGTCTTTTTGGTACAGCTATGTCTATTTGGAATAAAGCAGACATTGCTACTATCAAATCTCATTCAGCTAAATTCCAAACTGGTTTGGTAAATGATATTTTACCCCCATTATTGCATGGTGTGAATGGCCTTAGTCAGGAAGAGAGACACACTGTCTATAACATGCTTGACATTGCTAAGGCATTTACAGATTCTAAAGATAAGATTAACACACTCATTGCACAGAACAACAAAGAAGCAGATAAACAATACATTGCTAGATAAATCCTATGCTCAGCCTATGGCTCATATATTATCACTAGCATCAACAATCTCTTCCGTGATCTAGAATCTGGAAGGATCCCTGATATAATACATGACAGACGTATTTCTAAATGGTATTGTCCATGATGTAAAACCCCTGGCTGTATTGATATGTGTATGCAACCATCTTTAACTATTCCTCTTTCTACAGCTAGGAATTTGGGTTTCATGACCAGACGCCATAATACTGGTCCATGTTTCACCTCTAAGAAATGTTCTATCAAAGATACAATGTTTGTTTCTTTTACTGTCTCTTTACCATGTTTTGATCCCACTACAGCTTTGTTCGACAAGCTAGCTTCTGTACACTCGATCGGGCACCTTGATGATGACATCTACAGAGAATGCCTGGACTTGCCTCCTCTACTGGTCTTCCATCCTTTCCTGGACATCTGGGTCACCCCGCACATGGACTGCTATGCTAAGAAGGGGTACATTTACCTGTGTCGATGTGATGTATATGATGTTATTAAACCTGTATGTGGTTATTCTCCTGACAGTATTGATTGGTCCTTTTCCATGGATGATGACATCAGCATGAATGGCATAGACTCTTTGGACTCAACATTGGCTCCAGACAAACTTTTCCAGTCATATCGAGAGGAGGTTCATTGCCTGTCAACATGGATTTCCAAGACCAGCTACACCTGCCCAGTACAGCTGCAAAAGTGAAGACTGCCTACTGTTAAAATGCAATATAATTCCAACGGAGAATGTTGTATAGTGACAAATGATAAAAGTTACACTTACGGAACCCAATCATGTGTTATTGATGCCCCGAATTTCTGTTTCATCCCCCATCAAAAGTCTGTCATTGGACATAGCGTTATTACCCCCGTCCCCCTTATGGACGCTGATATCATTGATGGTAACCCTGATTATCTGCTCACCCTTTCTGAGTATTTACAATATTTTAATGTACACATTGATCCACTCACACTTACATTAAAATCACTTTTAGACAGGAAAGACACCCACCTCATACACATCAGCAATAATATTACTAAAGCTAATGAAGCTATTCTTGCACTTATTATGATGGTGATATGAACGATGCATTGGCTAACACTTAGTTAGAGATTACCTTTAAAGGTTTTGTTATTATACAATCATTTTTGATATTTTTCTTGATTATTATGCTTTGCTGCCTACGGTTCACACTGCGTCAACACCGTGAGCAGCTGGAGTTCTTTTACAAGGCTTGTGTGTCGGGTCTGTAAACGACCCCTGATCTCTATCCACTTCCCTATTTTTGCTGTGTTGCCCTGAAAGGCATCAAGGGGGGTATGTTACATGAGGCCCCTGCACCCTTATTGGTACCCCCAGAGGTACACCATAGACAACTAGCATTTAGGCATATGTTATAACAACATATAGGGCTAAGGGCATCTACTGTACAAGAGTAGATGTCAGGATATGTATGCATATTATTGTTATACACTTTGCTTTCTAATACATATATGTATTTCTTGCTTACAAGAGGTTAGGACACCTGTGTTCTTGTAATGATTATGATATATAAGTCAGCATTGCCACCTTTTGGTGATTTGTACTACTACACTGATTTATGTAAGAACTGTATTCTTTTGTTTCACAAAGTGATGACAACTACAAAATTGTATAATGTTATCTTAGACCGTGGAGCCACCTCTAATTTAGCCAATAGGGCTCATCTCTGTAACTAGAAAAGTTTCTATCCTACAGTAACCATAGTAATTATCATAGGTATATAATGTGAGACATTACATCTTCTACCTCGGAGACCCCAAGAGACATGGAGAATCCTCGAGGTATAGAGAATGCTTAGCATTGGCTCCTAGTTCGTATTGGTAAGAACTGCTTAGGGCAACTGTAATTATCCTTTTTGGCAGTAATAAACAAGTGTATTACTCTTATGCAACATGTCTGTGATTCCTTGCATTCCCAATATTGCCAAGAACCTGAGAGTGAGGTTTAGACCTCCTGACAGTTGGCTTGTATTCCTAGAACAGTAATGGGTAGGGGGGTCACCGAGTCATCACCCCAGACTCTAGCTTTTAAGAGGGGTTGCCATGTCGTAGAGAACTGAGATTCTGTGCTCTGCCTGTGGTGGAGAATTTGTGCAGCTTGCTAGCCGTTAGGTAAGTCCCATATAAATAGTTTAAATGGACTCTGCACAATTTATCGGAGAGGGAGAAGCTATGTACATGTTTAATGGCTTCTTGCTAAGTAGCATCATCTATTGTTAAATCGAGATCTTCTTTTAGGTGATTCTAGGTCAAATTATTGGGAGGGGAGAGCGAAATTCAGAAACAATTTATAGAGAGTGGTCATAATTAAACTGTTCAGCTGGGGCCTGCATATAACATGGGGTGATTATGTCATAAAGCATATGAGTGCAGCAATGTACCACGTTGGCAGTTCAGCGGATACATTGCTGCCGCTTGGATACACTGCCGAAACACATTTCTGTGAAACAAAAAGCTGCTATCTTTGTTTACTGCAGGGTGCTATACCCCCTTGTGCCCCCCATTACAGGAGGGGGCTGTGTCCCCCGTACCCTCCCCTATTAATATAATCAACTTCGGGGGGGATTCAACATGGGGACAGGAAGAAACACCGGGGGATGAAAAAAAATAAGAAACGTACAATGCGGTTTAGCAAAACTCTGGGACTGGGATTCAAGCCCCAGTCCACAGACACACAGCGACCTCCTGCACTCATGACTCATCCCACTGAGCCATGGCGGCAGCTCAGTGGACCACCTCACGAATGGAGTTTTCACCTCCAGGTAACTCCTTCTTCCCACCTATGGTGCAATAGGGTACAAAACTGATGTGCAACATATGTGTCTTGCAAGGTTTTGTACCATATTACACTAGTGCACTATGCGATATGTTCCATGCAGTATTCCATGTGCAGTTATATATACAACATATTAACCTGGTAGGCCTGCATATAGCTTCCTCAATGGGTGACAACAGTGGGCTTTGGTTAGCTGCAAATTGTCTAATTCTTAAATATGCAAAAAAGTCCCCTACCTGCACCCCATATTGCTGTCTTATTTCCATAAATGTTTTAATCCTAACCCCATAAAAGAGGTTCCCCACAGTCCTCAAACCAGCTCTTCACCACCTTAAAAGGGCCTGATGGAGGAATACATTATAGCCTCATTGCTCACTGAAGCCTAAGTCTATTGTAGTGTTACAGTAGGTGATAATCCTTTTGGGTGATTGATATGCTTATGTACCCCTATCTAAAGTCTCGTGAGAGTGTGAGTCCAAGGGTTCTTACATCTAAAGGAGGGTATACAATGCAAGGAGGGAGACAGGACCCCCGAAACAGGCCCTTCCGTACAGGCTTCTCCTCCATAGCCCCCCAAGTCTGGACCTGGTGGGCGACAGGCTTTTCCAAGAATGCCAATTGGGCTGCCCAGTAGTAATATTTCAAGCTGCGTAGAGCTTCAAAGGCATTTGCAAAATAGTTCTTTTTATCTTGGTCACTATGCCAGACCACAGAAACTTATGAGTTATACTATTCAGCTACCGAAAGAAGCATTCAGAAACTCTTGTGGGAAGATTTTGGAATAAGTACAGACACCTAGGCAACAGGTTCGTTTTGATTGTGTTGACCCTACCGATCAGACTGATAGGGAGGCTCTCCCATTTCTCACAATCCTCTCTCATGCTATTTAGTATTTGCAAGTAGTTTTCTTTATACAAATGTGGCAAGTTTTTTTAGGAATCATAATCCCCAAGTATTTCAATACCTTGACATTTTTTAAATTAAGAGGGGATGACTTCAGGAAGCTATCATCACCCTGGCCCAAGACCATCACCCCACTCTTTGATCAGTTTATCTTCTGGCCCACAAGTTTGACATATTCTAGTAAAATTCCATGAAGTCCTGGAACGCCGTTCTGTAGATCTTGTAAACAGAGTAGCAAATCATCCACAAACAATACAAGTTTTTGCTATGCTATTGGCCCCCACCTATGATGCTCTGGATGCCCCCCCCCATCTGAGAACAGCAACCAGAGGTTCCAGGCACATCACATATAAAAGGGGAGAGAGAGGGGGCAACCCTGCCTAGTCTCTTGGATCAGCGAAAAGAGACTTGTGAGAATCCCATTAACAAAGATCTGGGCTGAGAGTTGTTTATACAGTGCACCAATGCATCTCATCATGTTTTCACCATTTCCAAACCTATGTAGTGTTTCAAATAGATATCCCCACTCAACTCAATCTAATGCTTTCTCCACATTTAAGCAAGGCAAGGCAAAGTTTATTTATATGGCGCCCAATCCCTGAGGCTCTGGGCGCCTTACATAAAATAAAGTAACAGTTAAAACATCACTTATTGTAAATAAAAACAGGATAAAAAATCTTAAATAAAATTAATAAAATAATAAAATATCACAAAACAGCATAAATAAGCAGTTTTAATGGTAGGAAGCTGGTCAGGTCACACCATCAGGGAAAGCTAGGTCCAATACTCCTGGGTTCACCTGATTGTCCCTCCTCGACCAGCACCAAATCACATTCAGGGTGCACCTTACATTCAGTTTCCCTTGTCTGCCATTAATAAAACTGGTTTGATCCTCATGTGTTATGCAAGGAAGTACCTTTTCATGTCTGTTTGCTAATATGCGAGTTAAAATTGTAGTCTGCCATTAGGAGGTATATGGGTCGATAGGAGGCACAGAACTTTTGTTCCTTGCCCTGCTTTGGGAGTATTGTGGTTGTAGCCCAGCACATGGAAGGTGGAAGAGACCCCAGTGCCAGAGACTCAGTTATCATGTCCTGCAATGGGACCTTCAGCTCTTGACAAAAGGTTTTGAAAAACTCAATGTGATACCCATCTAGGCCCGGAGCTTTCCCTCCCTTTAGATGCTTAATCACCCCTGGACATGCTCCCAAAGCACTGCTGCATCCACTACTTTTTTGTCTTGCTCACCAATTTTATGTATCTGAGCCTTGTGGAAAAAAACCTTCAAATTTGTCATACGATGGCTGAACCTCTGAGATGTATGAAGTTTCATAACAGTTGCGGAAGCACTCTCCAATTTCTTTGTCCACATAATGCATATTACCCCCACTATCCTGAATTTGAGATAGATTCTTGGCCCCCTGCCTACTACAAAGCTGCCAGGTCAGCCACCTTCCACATGCATCTTGCTCAAAATAATTGCTCGCTTGCATGAGCAATATGTCCCTCTATATTTTGGTATTAAGTGCAGTGTTAAATTCCCATTTGAGTTGCTGCAGTTCAGTATATACACCTCAGGAGAAGGATGCTCCCTATGCTTCTTCTTGGCTTTTGAAATCCGATCCTCATGTTGAGTAATATATTGAATATCTACTTTTTTCTTGTGTGAGGCATAGGAGATTATAGCTCCCCGCAACACTGCTTTCGGGGCATCCCATCTCATTGAGGCAGATGCAGAGCCAGCAGGATTATTCTTTAGGAAGTCATGCCTTATGTAGTGCTGAAAATCCAATTCCTTCAGCAGAATGGGATTCAGTCTCCCCACCAAGGAGTTTACACCTTGTGGCTGCTCATCGTACAGGCACAGAAATTGAGATCGAGCTGCCTGGTCTCATGGCTGAGGCTGCCATTTTTATCTGAACCATACCACTGCCTTATACATTTTAACACTGGCAGCCAACATACTGTAACTAGTCTGTCACTCTTGCAGTATGCATGAACCCCCTGTGGACCTCACTCCCATCATACCCCCATATCCCCCTTTGTCTCCATCCCCTACTTACAGTTTATCAGATGGTCAGTGTTCAGGTTTCTGATGGTCGGACATGTGCACTTTTGACCTTGCCACCCCTCCTCAGCTGCCACCCTGGATAAAAGTTTCTGCAAGGGCTGGTTTGGTGAACTGCTTTGGCAGGCACCCAGGAAGGAAGATCGTGAGCCTGGAGGAGTATATATGTGAAAACTGCCAGTTCTTAGCATGGAGGTTCCTCTTGACTTCATTACATTTCTGGCGGCGTAGCTGGATCCTCCTGCTGTAGTCCAGGGAGAAATGTACAACAATTTTTCTAGAAGTTTATGTGTCCAGTTGGAGGGCCTCTTATGGCTATAAGAGTGTTGTCTTGTACATTCTTAGGAACAAGGGACTACGAACCAAAGGTGAGCAGGTCTGTGCTCCTATGGACACAAGAGACAACACTCTTATAGCCATAAGAGGCCCTCAAACCGGACCCATAAAATTATAGATCACTAACTTTATTAAGTGAAAAAAACCTTTTATTTACTAAGGTTAACAGCATGAGTGGTCATCAAGAAGCCTGTTGCAGTGCTCAGCGCATGAGACACTCTTACAGCAATAAGAGCACTTCACGCACAACTGAAGGAAGTGCTGTGATTGGTTCAGGACACTCCTGCGATCTATAATGTTTTAATGTTTGATAATGCCCTTCCTCCTTGCAGCCTGTAGCACTCATTCCTGTCTGGAAATATGAGAAATTTAATTAAGATGTGCTGGGGCTGTTTGGATGGATCTAGGCATTTCCCAAGTGAACGACATGCACACTGAACTTCCAGGACTGTTTCAGGAGGCAAATCCAGGGCTTCTGGAAACCATTTGTCAAGGAATGGAGAAGGTCTCTGCCTTCCACCCCCTCCAGCAGCCTCACTAGGTGGATTCTGCACTGCTTTTCATGGTTTCATGGTCAAGACCCTCTTTCATTTCATCAATATGTTTATGGGCAACAGAAAGTTCTGTGGTTACCACCATTAAGCACTCCTCTTGGGCCCCTAACTGCACCTCCAGCTTCTCTAGGTGCTTGTCTTGTGAGTCAACTGTTGCACCAAGGGAGTTCACTGTCTATTGTACATGTGTGAAGTGGGTTGCTAAATTCTCTAGCCCTGCCTTGAGTTTGGTTCTCATATCAAAGATTATTGTTGGCAGCTGCTTTATAACCAGAAAGCACTGGATGCGGTTTGCCCAGGGGAACGAGTCAGCCCCGTACTCGGTGCTGCTCCCACTCCTGCTTTACTATGGTGTCCCAGCTCCACAGGCCTATCCCTCCCAGAGCCTCTTTTGTAGCTTTAAAAGTTGCGTTTGCCTGATGATGGGTGGATTTCTGGTTGAATGCCATTTTCCCATCAAGTAACGTTAGCACAGATAGTTTTTAGACGATTTAGCTGTAGGATGTTAATGAGTAAGGGAGATTCAGCAGGCAGCTCCGAGATCAGACATTCTTCCACCTCTCCAGCTTGGCCATGCCCCCATCACTCCTTTGGGGTTATTAATAAGATTAGCAGCTTACCAAAACCGCTAATGAGAGTGGTCCACTCACTGTGATCATGGGGGACCCAAAGTGTGTGCCTTTGCATAGTGAACCCTGCTTTGGGTATTGGAACAGGCTAATGCTCCCCAGGCATGCTCAGTTGTTTAATGGAGGAATCACTGTCTCATTTGAACATCTCAAAAAAACTTTTGGTATTCCAAACAAAAATGTCTTTCATTATTTAAAGATTGGACATTATTTATCCACTGGTCAGCATATGGCGGAGGTCTCCAGGGCCCTCATAAGCTGGGAAGAATTTTTGTATTGGTCTACTAAGCTAAAAACTCAAGGTAACACATCAGTATTGTGTATAAAATATTGTTAACATCCACTAGCCCACACTTGAAAGGGGTATGTGAGAAATGGGAGATAGAATTAGGGGGAATCATTTCTGACCAGGACTGGTAAAAGATTTTGAAGGAGGAATGGAGGGTAATAGAGGGTGATAGCATCTCCCATATGGTGGGAGTTCCTTTGTAAAATCCTTATTAAGCACTTTCATACTCCCACCATTATAGCACACTTTAGTGGGACCAACACAGATAGGTGTTTGGGGGGACGTGGGGCACAGGGAGACCGTTGACATATTTTTTTGGACTATCACAAGATATAAGAATACTGGACCCAGATCCAAAAAACAGCTGTGTTGCATCTGGGGCCTAGAATGTCCACAGGGTTTTATAGTGTGTGTACTGGGTCTGCCCCCCAAAAGGCTTGGAGAGCAGAGGGTAAAAGGAAGTCTTTCAAAGCATGTGCCTAGGAGCACTAAAGGGCATTACCTCTCATTGGCTGTCCCCCTCATACCTAGCACTGGGAGAAAATAAAAATATTGGTGAGAATGGAGCGAATAGTGGCCACACGGTGACTGACCAAGGAGAAATTCCTGGAAAAGTGGAGTAAATGGGAAGGGTATTTAAATTCACTTTCTCCCCAATGAGATGAAATGGAAGCACCTACTGTATCTCCCCGGAAGAGCAACATGAAGCTATTCTGTGACCATGAAAAGGTCCACCCTTCTGGACTTATGATTTCTGGACTTGTTACCCTGATATTTTTTCAGCGAAATACTTGGACTCTAAATAATAATTAAATACCACAGACAGTGTTTCATTCTGTTAGTTGGGTTTATTACTTGGTTTCATGTTCAGGTTCTGCATTTTAATACAAGGAGTTACAGTTTATCAGATGAGAACAATTGAAGCTGTATATATGCAAAGACATATTAACATAGTGTGAGTGCTTATAGTTTATAGTTTCCTTAGCTGGATAGAGCTATGTACTGAGCTATGTAAACTGTGTCCATTTATGCTCCTGTACTACTCTCTATGGTATTAGCCATAGACATAAAGTTTAAAAAAAATGAAACATAGAAATATAATATTTGTCAGCAGAAAAGAATTGCTTGAACCACTCAGTCTGTGCCCTTACTGCCCCCTCCGCCCACTCCATTCTGCCAATGAGGGATTGCTAGAGAATTCTGGGGTGCGTTTGAAGACCTCTGGGTCCCAGGCATTTGCTTTTATGGCTCCTACCCTGTGGAATTCTCTACCTCATCGGATAAGGGAGTGCCTGACCGTGGAAAGTTTTAAATCTGCCCTAAAAACTTACCTCTTTAATCTTGCTTCTCTGAGTCTGTCTGAATTGTTGTTGCTGACTGCTTTTAATTATTTTTGGATATTCTGGTTTTAGATTTTGTTATTAATTGTACAAGCACTATGATTGTTGTGACTAGCGCTTTTTATAAATAAAGTTTCATTTATTCATTCATTCATGTTCCCTGCCTAAACTGTCTCCACAGAACCTAACTGGTCTCCAGCGACTCTCCCTGCCTATTTTCTAATATACCCTTATGGCTTGTCCACTCATGCTTGAAGCCCCCTACTGTTTCTTCCTCCGCCACTTCCGCTCTCTTAAACCCCCCCAACTTCATTTCATGCCTCCTGGTACACTTTTTCATTCTCATTTGAAAGAGACTCTCCTCCAGCATCCTGTTCACCCCTGTGAGGTACTGGTAGGTCTCTATCATGTCACCTCTCATTCTCCTCTCTTCTAGCATATACATTTTGAGATCCCTCAGTCTCTCCTCGTAGAGCTTCTCATGTAACCATTGCACCATTTTAGATGCCCTCCTCTGGACTGCCTCAGTACTGTTTATGTCCTTTTTGAAATGTGGTCTCCAAAACTGGGCACAGTCCTCCAGATGAGGTATCACCATCAAGCAATATGGTGGCAATACCACCTCCCACCTCTTGTTGAGAATACCCCTCCCTAAGCATGCCAGTAACCCACTAGCCCTACCCATTGCTCTGCCATGCTGCGCTGTGACTTTGAAGTCATCAGAAATGATAACCCCAAGGTTCTTTTCCTGCTAGTGACTGTCAGCACCTCCCCCATCCTATACTCAGCTCTTTGGTTCCTATGTCCAAGGTGCATGATTTTGGCACTGAACCCCAACTGCTATGCTCTTGACCACTCTTCCTCACAGGTGCTTCATGCAGCAGGAGCCATACCAGAAGTTAAGTCCTTATGCATCACTCATCATTGTAGTGCATAAAAAGAATAAAGCAGTACAATTGTGTGTTGACTACCGATTCTCAATAAACACAAATACCAGATCAATGACAATTCCCCATATTCAAGATGAATCAGACTGCCTTAACGGAAGCTGCTGGTTCTCAGTTTTAGATTCAGAAGTGAATATTACCAAATTCCCATAGCCAGAAAAGATTGGGAAAAGGCTGTCTTCATTTGCCTGTTGGGGTTTTATGAGTTCCTGCAAATGCTCAAAGCATCTTGCTATAACCACCATGTTTTGGTGCCTCGTGGAAAGACTAGTGGGTGACATCAACCTGTTGGAATGTCTGGTTTACCTGAATAATTATATTGTGTTTAGCAAGGCCTTAGAGGTCTGTAGTCTGTACTTTCTAATATTAATCCATTGCATTATAATCAACTTTCACTGCTTAAATGGCAATCTTTACATACTACCAGTGTTTATATAGTAATCAATAAAAACCTTTCTAGCCATCAAACTGCTAGATGCTATTTGCCTTTAAACAGGTAAACTAGGCAAAAGTATTAGTGCTGAAAAAACTATATTGTAGTGTCAGTGTTTTAAACAAATGCCTTGTATGCATACTGTTAATAATCTTCATGTGGCATTTAAAATCCTATCTTGTGTATGTCTCATATGCATACTATTAATAATCTTCATGTGGCATTTAAAATCCTATCTTGTGTAGCCAATAGTTTTCTTTGAATAAACAATCTTTTAAATCATTGACCTATCATCTACACAAGAGCCCAAAGTAAAACATCCATTTGTAAGCTCACCTAGATTGTCAAATACAGCCTTGATAAGTCTCTTGGTTTTGACCATTACAACTGTGTATTGTCACTGAGGTGAGATAAATCAAAAGCCACAGCTCCTTTGAGCTATATGCAATGCAAGTTATGACTTACCTCCTGATTTGTTCAGTCCCAGTGCTGTGCTGAGGATGAAATCCTGATAGAAAGGCTCATAGATGGAAACTCCTCCAGTTGTTCTTTTAACTGTGCTGCCACCCTTTTCTCATGAACTTTACCCAAAAAAGGTAAGTTAGAGCTAGATCTAAAACTAGCACAATTGTTCAGGTCTGGGGGAATACTAGGATGTATAGGGAGAGGCATCACCAGTAGAAAACAGGAAGCTGTTATCCCTCTGTACAGACAGTTGGTGAGACCCCATCTGGAGTACTGCGTGCAGTTCTGGAGACCCCATCTCCGCAAGGTCATAGACAGGGTGGAGGCAGTCCAGAGGAGGGCAACTAAAATGGTGCAGGGTCTGCACCAGAAGCCACATGAAGAGAGACTAAAAGAGCTTAGTATGTATACCCTTGAGGAAAGGAGGGAAAGGGGGGACATGATAGAAACTTTTAAGTACCTCAAGGGAATCAACAAAGTCCAAGAGGGTAGCATCATTTCAGAAAAAAAGATGTGCAAAAACAAGAGGACACAATTTCAAAATAATGGGGAGATGGTTCAGGGGCAATGTGAGGAAGTATTTTTCCACAGAGAGGGTGCTGAATGTATGGAACGGCCTTCCTGAGGAGGTCATGGGGTCAAAAACAGTGGGGGAATTCAAGAATGCATGGGACAGACATAAGACAATTCTTGTGGGGGGTAGAAAGAAGTAGGCTGTTGGTTAACTAGGATCTGCAGCTTATCCAATAGGTAGGGAAATGAGCAGACTGGGTGGGCCAAGCGGTCCTTATCTGCCATCAAAGTCTATGTTTCTATGTATGTTTCTATGTTTCTATGGATGCCTTTCTTAAGGAGGGGGTCACACCATAGCATCTTTGAAAGCTGCCAGAAACAACCCCCCCCATCAATGAGGCATTAATGATTGTCCACGTCCACTAGACCAAGCACTGCCACTCCAACCTTTGTCATCATGGCAAAAGTAGTCAAGCAGAGAGTGACTTGAGCATAGATCCAACAGCACCTGGCAGATCTCCTTGGAGTCAGATAGCTGAATGCTGTCCCAATCAGGATGGGTTTTTGCCATCTCAAGTACAAGACCACTGTAATCATGAGGCTAGATTTGCTTTCTGAGGAAGCCTACCGTATGGTAGGCAAAATGTCAGTTCTGGTTCACCTTCAGGTGCAGCTCCAACCACCAGCAAAGCTTGCTCTCGTTCTATTGCTCTCTTTTCTACTGATGTCTTTTTGTAATCAAATGCTATATGTAATGGAAAATAAAGTACGTTGTTGATACAGAAGATAAGATGGGTCAGTATATACATTTGGCATATAACGTGGCACGGTTTAAGGTTTGCGAGGCTGGTGCTCCATTTCTTTGTTGTTCCTCACTGTAATCTTGACCGCTCACCATGGAGAAAATTTCAGCCATGATGTCCATTATCTTGGCTGAGAAGAAACAAGAGAAACCTTCACATCTCTCTTGAGTAATTTCTCCAAGATTTGGGGTGAGACAAGCAGGATGGAGGACGTCATCAACCAACATATAGAGAGCAGGAAGTTTATGTCTCTCAGTTGTGATGATGCCAGAAAAGAAAGCCTTCCCCTCATAAAATAGAGTGGATGGCACATCAAAGCAAATCAGGGCAGAAATCATGAGGAATAATAAATAATAGAAAAATACCACCCATCACCTAAACTCAAGACAAATTTTTAGTTAATCCAAGAAATTATACATTACTTGGGTAGACAAAATCATTACATATTTAATAAACTTACACAATATTATGCAATTTATAAGACATTTGTAAAGATAAGAATAAACATATTAAAATCAACTGACTTGACTGCATTTCCACCAGAATGGCTTATTGTGCTTGCAATGTTTTTTTTGACTATGTATTTGACATGGATCCTTTGTAAATGAGCACCTGTGCTCAAAGGTAATCTCCAAAGTTTTCAATAAATAAATAAAATAAAAATAATTAAGATATGGCTCATGAACGCCTAATATTATAATATGTTTAATCTCCTTTAAGGTTGTTTTTTTTAACTCCAAATACTGAGTTCTTTTTTAAATATGCAGCTGTTATTTCATCTTTCGTGTTCCCTCTCCATCTTTTGCCTCTGATTCACTATAAGAACTTGATTTCTGATACAATTGTGTGTGCCTTTTTTTGTGTACTGGGTGATTTGTTCTAGTTTGAAGAATAAATGCTTAGTTCCATAAAACTTAACAGAGCATTTAGCTAAATAGGGAATAGCGCAGTATACATCAAGTTCAATTAAATCATTTCTTTGTTGAAGTAACCTTTTTTGTTCCTGTGTTAAGGGTGGTATTTATTTATTATTTATTAGCTTTTGTTTACCGGATAAGCGCACTAGACAAGGAATGCCTATTTTCAGGTATGACCCAGGAGATTAAAAAAGTATGGATTACAGAACAGTGCAAGGGAATTACAACAATGTGAAATACAAGCAATGAGCAGGGTGATACAAATAAACAGGTACAGGATGAACAGATAAGCATATACATCAAAAGTAAGAACAAGCAAAGAATAGTTACATTTTGTGGAAATAATACAAGTGCAATTTGTCCCATTTTGAGGATGGTAAGTGCTGATGTGAAGGGCATGCAGGGTAGATAATTTCCCTTACTAGAGCTCAGAGGAGGGTAGGGGAACCGGGAAAGTGGAAGGTGCACAACAGGGTTCAAGCAGGGGGTAGGGGATATCAAGCAGCCTTGGAACAGTTACAGGCTGAGGCAGACTTCAGGTGCAACCAGAGGGAGCTCTTAAAGATGCAATGGGTGGGGGTACATCTAAAGGTTGCATGTAGGGTATTCCAGAATCTAGGGGCACAAACAGCAAAGGCACAATTGCCTGCCCGTGTATGAGTTTTTGGGATAAGGAGAGGTTGCAAGTCAGCTGACCTTAGCCAGCATGATGGTAGAGCCAGCCGAATGAGTTTGGACAGGGCAAGTGGGGTGGCATTGTGGATGATTTTGTCTGTGAAGCAGCCCAAGACAAATGAGTGATAATTATCTGGGGAAAACCAGTGTAGATGACTGTATAAATCACAGTGATGGGTAAATCGAGGGACGGCGAGGGCAAAGCGGCAAATATTATTATAGGATATGTTAGGGAACAAATGGATTTTACATCCTCTGAATTATAGACTCCTTACTGCAGCTGTATGAATTATAGGGTCAGGATCAGTTTTAAAAGTAAAAGTTCTCACTATCGTACATTTTATTTCATTATAAAAAGGGTCTTGTAAATGGAGAATTGTTATTGGGTGTTGGCATTCCATATTCCCCTTTGCTAATCTTTAATTATATACTTCTAGAGCCACATCACACAAGCAGTGTTTCCAAAAACAATGACCTACCTCACGCAACTTTTTCTCAGAATCATAATCCATGATTACCTCTACGGCCTCAATGGTACAAGTGAGTTGAACCCATTACAGCGTTCTTGTCATTGCTGCCCTATACAGAAACAGTTTGCACACCCACCGGATAGTCTACACGCTCACCTGATAATCCATACACCCATTCGATAGTCCACATGCCCACCTGATAGTCTGTCTGCCTACCTGCCAGTCTACATCTCCTATGCCAGCAGAATACAGATGCTCAAACATTTTCACAGATCAGGGGATTTACTGGTATTTTGACAGAGGATGAGGAGACTGAAGCGGTCTCTTGCCACATCAACACACCATGTGGTCTGTGGTCATGCTACACCAAACAGGTACTAGCACTTCAGTTCTGCCTGTCAACAATTTTCCTGTCCTGGTAAAACAAAATTGCCAGAGAGCTGTGCTCCTGTGCCTCTTATTTGCTCCATTATGGAGTGAGATTTAAACTGGGCACTGTCTGTCAGCTCCAATCCCTACCTCCCCACAATAGGCAAGGCAGTGCTTCAGGCATTAAGTGGCAGTAGGAGACATGGAGAAGGCTCAGACAGGTAATTGGCAATAGGTTTGATTTAAAAGGTTATTGCAGATTGCAACTGATTGCATTTTTCAAACTTGTATACTGAACATTTAGCAACTTGCTTCACTGCTGCTCTTGGCCTCTGCTACTGGCTTGTGGGAAGCATGTTGACTGAGCCTGAGGCTAGTTACCATGGAGACAACTTCAAGTGCTCTAGCAAACTCATGAGAATGTGCAGAACATCTTGGCAGATGGACTACAGTATTTTATTAAAAATCTCTCTTTGGATTTAAATAAATTTTAAAAACGTACATTTTGTACACGTTTTTTAAAATTTAGAATAGCAATAGGGTACTCCCAGGTGGTTTTGTTAATGTTCAGTTAATCACCCACAGAGGGCACGTTGCACTCAACTGTGTCTCATACCACATTATGCCCTCAGGGGGCAATTAACAGAACATTAACATAACCCGTTGTCATATCTTGTTGCTTAATTTCTATCAGCTTCTGCAATTGGAGTTTGAACAACAAAAGCAGATTTAGCAGGGTCTGGTACAGGCATTGTTTTCTTTTGCAGCAATTGGTATGCTTGTACACACAAAGAAAATGTTCTCTGGAAAGTTTACACTCTCTTTAAAGATATTTGTCACCATTTCATTAATATTTTGAAATTACAAATCTACTTTTAAAGGAAGACCAATTATGCAAAGGTTCCAAAATCTGCCTCCTTTTCCTGGTCTTCAATCTTTCTATTATAGGTTACAGCGGTCCTGGTGTTTCATTGAGCTAAATCTTCTTTGGTCAGTGATCTAATCTTTAGCTCCTCAACTTCTTTCTGTATTACTACTTGTTGGTAATGTATCTGTTTAAATTGTTGTTCTACAAGTTTATTCAGTTCTGTAATTTCTGCCAGGAGGAGCATGGTGCATGTAATAAATGTATCTATTTTAGTCTCCAGCCTCTCAAATAATTCAAAAAGTTCACCCATAACAGAGTTCAGCTCCTTAAATCTTTTAGTGTCAGTTTTACCTTTTGAAATCATTGCTGGAGGTGAAGGGAAAAAGGAAAAAACAGGAGCTTCAGAAACTCAGGTAGTTAATATTACTCAAAATCATAGTCTGTGCAGTAGACAAACAAAACAATTTAGCAGATAACAGCTGTTTTGATTTCTGAGCATTGAGGTATTGCAGTCTCCACTGCCCTAAACTTAAATGCTGTAGCAGCCTTTGGGTCAGTCCTGGTCAGTGCTTCCCACTTCTCAAGCTGCAGTGTGGGACCTCTAGCCTGCTCCAGGTCTCCAGGCTCCATGGCTTTTCCCAGGCCTGTTTGTACTGCAAATAGGACTTTTTCTATGGGACCCCACTTTCTTTGTGGCATATTATCTTTGGAAGAGGATGAGGTAGAAAACTTTCCCTCATGCGTTTTCAATTTTGAAGGCTTAGTAGTCTTCCACATAGCAAGATTTTGGCAGGAAAAAGATTTGTATCCCTTCGGAAGAACCCCTGAGCATGACATCTAGCAATGTAGACAGGATGTTTCCTTTAAAACGTCTACTCCCTCAGTGAAACTTCTAGTGGAGGCAGCCATTATTTATTTATTTAGTGTTTGTTGACCGGGTAGGTGCACTAGATAATTTCTTGCCTATTTTCAGGCACAACCGGGGATACAGATGAATGCCAACTGACCTTGAGCGAGATTAAGCTGCTGGTGGTATTTTTGTGAATGGGGGGAAATTTGGCCAGGACACCCGGGAAATTCCTCTGCTCTTGCGGTAGGGGAACCTCTGTCGTCTTGGTTCCTGACCAAGATTGTGATCACGGAGGTGCTGGCTGAATGTATGGATGCTACTGAAGCAGGAGCCCAGGTCTCTACTCCTGTCTCTCACTGTTCTGAGACCGTGATTCCTACAGATATTTCTGCTGTATTATTATCTGTTTCTCCTGCTATCTCTGATTTTCCTACGACGGATTTTGTACCTGCCTCCTCTGAAGACCAACCAGCATTGTTGAGTGGATCCTTTCCTACTACTGCTTGTTGTACTCCCCATCCTGACATTCACAATCTAGAACAACAATTGAGAGCTGAAACTGAGCATTATACACAGCTCCGTCAAGAACTGCAAACTGCTTTGTCTGCTGCACATTTGCTAGCTACTGCTTCCCTACCTGCTAACTTTACACAGCCTGCTGTATCACCTCCTTCAATAGTCGAGAATTCTCTTAGAACACTGCCTTGTTCTAAGTCTTCTGCTGAATTATCCTCACCTGAGCTAGCTGCGAGCGCTCCTGCTTCCTCTGAGGTGTTTGCTGGTGGAGCTCCAGGAATGGCATGTTTTGATGGTCCGTCTAGCCTAAGACGCTCCCCCGATGGATTTTCCTTTCTTGTAACACCTCCTCGCATTTCTGCATCTTTTCTTGATGCAGCCTGGATTCAAACAAAGACGGGGCAATGGGTGTCTGGTCCTACTCCGATTATCACTTCGCCAGTTCCTCTGAAAGCTACGGTGCTTTCCCCTATGCACTGCTCTGCTTCCTCCTCCTTGGCCATGCTACACACCCAGGGCATTCCTGATGTGTCTTCTCCTTTGCACATACCTTCAGGATTGCATTTGACTGACAACCCAGTTCTTGCTGTGCATGCTCAGGATCTCCGAACTGCAGTACCCGTCTCTGTGAACCCGGTTGCTGAACCGGTTACCATACTACCTATGTCGGACTCCATTCCTACCCCTTCTATGACAGCTGCACCGGCGGGGCCCCCAGAAGCAACTTTGAACGTTCTACCTCAACCTACTATGAAACTGTATGCTTCCCTATTTCATCAGCCTATCCATCTGGCCAAATGACATAATGCGGTTCATCTTCTGTATAAAGGAGGTATGACTGATGTTCCAGATCTGACTTCTGTTGCTAAAACTTTATTAAAGGGGTCAATGACATTTTTTGCTAACGAGATTTATGCCCTCATCCATGTTTCGGGTGAGACAACGTTTGATGTTAGTTTTAAATTAAATACGGGGTTACAAAGATTTTGGGCACAGTTTAACATCCTAAAACACCCCACCTTATGGACTCCTTTTGAAGCTATCCCTTTAACTAGACCAGCTTTTAAAACTGTGATGGTTTTATTTAGGAATGAAGGGGTTAACATTAGTGATCTACAACATTGGTTAAAATAGCACTGTTCAGTCTTAGGGGCCCCTGAAGCAATTTTTGATGATGAACATATATGGACGGGGGCTTGGAAGGTAAAGGTTATGCTCCATACTACTGATACAGGTCTCAGTCACCTACCTAATTGGTTTTTTTTTGGGTCGGGATAGGGGTGTCTTATTTTACGCTGGACAACCAAAAGCCTGTTATAAATGTGGTTATTGTACTCATTTGAGTAGCCTTTGTGATCAGGTGACGTATACTCTTTGTCAATCCTTGGGTCATACTAGTGGGAACTGTTTGAATAAGCCACGTTGTAATCTTTGTGACTTTTTGGGTCATACCTATCAGAACTGTAAGTGGGCAGCTCATAATCAATCCGACTCTTCGGATGCTGTTGAACAGAGGCTTTTTTTTTGTACTTTCTCTTTTATTCTCCCCCTACCTGCAGCACCCCCACTCTTCAAGAGACACACATATGGCCTTATTAGTCCCCGCCCTCTTACCTGGAGCCTAGAGCGGTCCATCCCCCATGTAACCTTGGTTATACCCCCCAGGTGGGGTACGAGGTGGGGCCCTTACACCGTGAGGTCCTTCCTGTTTTCGTCGGGATGCCGTCACCTAGGGCAGGTAGGGGCATTGGGGATTGGGTCATTGTGCTCCATCTACCAGCAGCGCTGCAGGATGTTTTTCCCTTTTTCTTGGCGTGCTGTGTGCCCTGACATCAAGGCACTAAGTGCCGACATCCAGCACTCCACCCTTCTCACTGGCTTAAGCTTGCTGTACCTCGGGTCTCCACCCGAGGTCAGACATGCACCGAGCCCTGGATCCCCCCCTCCTCCCGGAGAAGGCGAGCTGCCCTTAGGGCGCTCAAGCCTCCTCCCCTCAACTGGCCCTCCAGCTCCCGGCCACATCCACTGCCTTCCTCAGTCTACTTCCTTAGTCATCCAGTTCAAGAAATCTAAGAGATTTGTTGACATGACCCCTTCCCCATTAAAACCATGCTGTCAGTGGTCCTGCAGCCCAGTCACCTGCAGGTACTCCATCAGTCTCTCTCTTTCAGCAGCATTTCCATTAATTTCCCCACCACTGATGTGAGACTGACAGGCCTATGATTGCTAGCCTTCTCCTTGCTGCTACTCTTGTGTAGAGCGACCACATCAGCCCTCCTCCAGCTCTCTGTAACTACCCCATCTCAAATGAGTTGCTGAATACTGTTGCCAGAGGGGTGTTTAGCACCATGCCCAGTTATTTTAGTACCCTTGGATTAATCCCATCAGGCCTCATGACCTTATTTTGTTTTAGGGCTTCCAATCCCTTCAGGCTCTCACCACCAAAAATCGACTTGTGTCCACTCCCTCATCCCCTGATGCCTGCTGATACATGTTGGTCCATCCCTTCCCCATTCACTGTTAAAACCGAGCAGAATTTGTCATTTAAAATGATAGTTTTTTCTTGGTTTTCCTCTACACAGTCCCCCCGCTGTTCTCCTCCTGTTCCTGACTATCCCACCCCTTGCTTTCCTTCCTCTTTTCACTCACATACTGGAAGTGTTATCCCTTTTTTTACCTCTTTTGTTATCCTCACCTCTTTTTGTGCCTTAGCTGCTCTCATCTGCCTTCCTGCCTCCCTTTGTTTATCTAGACATACATCCCCATACTCCACTGTCTGAGTATTCTTGTACTTCTTAATAGTGTGCTTTTCCTCCCTCATTGCCTTAGCCACCTCCTTTGAGAACCATAGTGGCCTTTTCCTCCTCCTCCTCCTCCTCCTCCTCCTACCAGGGGTGTCAGCAGAATTCTAAAAGTGGGTGGGCACATGCCCCCATCAGCAATTAATGGCAAAAGGGGGTCTGGGGAGATTTTTTCCCCTGAAAGAAATTTTGAAGAATTTGATGCTAAATGGTGCATTTTAGAAACATTTTCTATAAAATCTGCAGCAAGACAAGCATAGGGATCTATTACCTGAGTACAGCAGATGGCTTGAAGAACCAGGAAACAGGAACGTCCTTAATCTAAGTGATTTATTGCCTTGGCCCCATACCCAAAACGCACAGAAAGACAGAAAGAAACAGATTAATGATGAACTTTTCTTTTTCACAAACAATATGGGGCCTGGGCCTGGGAGTATTTGTCCCCTGGAAGAAATTTTGAAGAATTTGGTGCCAAATTATGTATTTTAGAAGCATTTTCTATGAAATCTGCAGCAAGACAAGCATAGGGATTTAGTAGCTGAAAACCCTGCAATATAACATGTGACTTGTCTTGAACCAGTGAAAATAGTTATTCTTTTTTTTTTATACTTCCTGGCTCTTTGGCTTCAGAGGGGGCCTCGTACCCCCTCCTACTCTATCCACCAGGTCCTGCCACCAGGATCCCCCTGGTTTAATATTTGCTCGTTCGGCCAAGGATGTATTCATTTTTCCCCCAATTTTCTCCCCATCCCCTGAAGACGCCAGTGCAGAGGACATTCGTCCAGATGAACAACGTGCTGATGCATGCCATCATGAAGTGCCCGACAGCATCCTCCCTCCCCTGACTCCGGAGAGCCATGTGCCCCTACCACCTGTGCTTCCACCAGCAGAGGAGCTACGGGTGCTTAGAGCAACCCGGTAACCCACCCCTAAAGGAGGAGAGCATCAGTTGGGATACTCGATCCTCCTCCCCCCATCCAACCCCCATTGGCCCAGGGCTGTTCCCAAACCCAGGTCACCAGTGTAGCATGAGGTGTGGTGTCCAGCACCTCAGCCCTCAGCACCACCGGGCCAAAAAAATAGTTATTCTAAATGTTTTGTTGCCTCAAAGGCCATTAGACATAAACTCCATATAAAGACAGAAAGAAAACAGACTGATGAAATATTTTTGGTGACTGTGTCTGTTATGGCCTGGGTGCAAGAGGCAGAGGCCAAAAATATTTCATCCACTGAAAACAGAAAATGCGCACAAGTGACATCAGAGACTAAACAGGTGGAATGAGATATCATCTCAAAGTTCAAAAAGGGTCACCACACACATTTACATTTCTCTGATCCTGCCATATAATTCAGGAATTTTCTTTGGTGATATCAGCAGGAAACAAAAGATCAATATGTCTGGTTGACAGTTGGACAGATCTGTCAATGACTTCATCTGGATTTATTAGTTTTGTTGTCTCGCCCTCAACTGTTAATGTGGCAAAACCACTTGGTCTGTCCTGACTTATTGTATTTCTCAGATATGGCTTTATTCATTTTAGGGCACCGAAGGATCACTCACATGAACATGTAGTGATTGGTATATGCAAGCGCAGTGCTACCCAATTGGTGGAAGCCAGGAAACAGAGACAGTGGCAGTGATTCAAGCAATGAAGAGGTATCCCGTGGACAGTTTTCGGAAGGCAGACATTCAATAAACCTTTGTGCTACAATCAATTCTTCTTCAGGAAGTTGTACTCCATAGTACTTGCTAGTGTTGCTTGGATAGTATCCTATGAATTAGAATACCACAAGATACCTGATGTTCAGCCAGATAGTGGATCCAGTCAGATAGTAGGGCTATCTGACCAAGGATCTGACCATCCCAGGTCCAGGTTGGATCCCTGGATCTGTGGTTATATCCCTGGATCTGACACTGGAGCCAACCGCAGATTCCTGTATCCGGCGTCAGATAGTGTGGGATCCTACCTGGGATCTGACCTCTGACTTTGTCAGATTCCAGGTCGGATCCCAGGTCAGATACTGCCACTATCCAATGGATCACAATTGGATCCACAAAGACACTATCTGAGCATCACTAGTGATTGCACATAACATTCAGTTTTGTCTTATCTAAAAACAAACTCTGGCCAGAGCCAACAGTGCTGCAGCCAAGGAATTTAGGGTAAAAATATTGAACATTTCTTTTGTAATATTTTGACACCAAATTTTCAACATAGTCTTGTTATGACCCTGCTTCATAAAGAAGGGCAGAGAAAATTTTTAACTCCTGGCCTAAAGGTGATTTTGTGCAGGGACTGCAAAATCAACTTTTAGGATGCAAAAACATATTTTGGGAAGGAGTTGGAAAATGACAGCTGTAAAATTCATGAGGTGCTGTAAAGAAATTGCTATGTTGAAAATTTGGGATAAAAATATTGAATATTACCAAAGTTACAAGCCTGCATTCGCAAACTTCAACGTAGGCTCATAACTTTATTGTTTTTTAATATTTTTGCACCAAATATTCGGCATAACCTGCTTATGACCTCAACTCTTGAACAAGGTCAGAGAAATGTTCAAGTCCTGCCCAAAAGGTGATTTTGTGTAGGGACCATGAAATCACCTTTCGGGAGAGATCTGCCTAATGACAGTACAGTTGTTCATGAGGTAGGGTCCCAAAGAAGGCATGTTGAAAATTTGAGCCACAAATATGCAAAAAAGCCCAAATTATGCCACTAAGTTTAAAACCCCATTGAAATACATTGAACCGCATGCCTGTTTCTTCAGTTCATGGTCCGACTTTGAAGAGTGAAGACATGTCTGTGGTCCAGAGAAGATTACAGCATTGGACCCCCAATGGGTAAGTAAGGGCTTGGGAGGTATGGGGTGGTGGGTGCAGAGTGAGAGAGTCAGGTGGGGGGGGACAGTAATGGTGCAAAAAACATTGATGAACTTTTTTTTACAGGGTGAAAAAAAGACAGACGGATGGACAGAAGAAATCACCATCACAACACTGGGGGATTGAGCACCCCTAGGGAGGGTAGGGTGGTGGGATAAAAAAATATATATTAAAAATAGAGGGGACACAGAACAAAATTGTGACACTGGGGGATTGGGCACCCCCAATGTCATTGTTATGTTTCTGGGGGGTCGGGTGGTGGGTGCTGAGAGGGAGGGTCAGGTGGGGTGGATATGAATAATTTTTTTTAAAAAAGACATCTGCAGCCATGACGGAATACAGCACACTCTGCCATGACCAAGAGGGCCGCTGCACAGAATTGTGCATTTGTTAGTGGTCGCATATGTGCAGTACAGTTTGGTGGCCATCCTGGACATGGTGGAGTGTGCCATGACCACCAACACAGAAAAAAAATTGTGAAGTGCCACTTCCTACTGAGACAATGAGCGGAGTGCTTCACAGCTGCAGAGGCGACTGTGTTGAAACTCCAACATGTTGTTCGGTCAGAAGGAATGCGCTGACTGCTTTTTTCTTAGCAGGAGATCTGCAGGGCTATGCCCACTGCAGCCCTAACAAAAGACGTGTTGGTTTCATAGCCTGAACTGCTTTCAGTAGGTCTACCCCCTTTTTTGAAAATCATTGGAACAATTCTTCAATCCTGTTGTCTACAACAGGGTAATAAATTTTAGTTCGGTAATCTGTTTCCAAGGTAACTGGTTTCTGTACCCTAAGTCTTATGTCAACCACATATACATTAAAATGAGCTGCTGAGTGATGGGTACATCATGGGTGGGTCCCTTCTTCTGTTACACTGTTGGGAGCTATGTTAAGTGCTAGGGTGAATGCTGTTGCTTCATGGAGTAATTCCTTAAATTTATCTTCATTTCTGAATGAAACCGGAGCATCAATAAATGCTTATACTGCAGTGCCAGCACTGGCTAGATCCAGGTATTCAGTCTGCAGTAGATCATGGCATCCTTCAGAGAATCCAAGAATGAGACCAAACAGGAAAAGACAAAATACTGTGTTGAATGACATCATGAAATTGTAAAGGCTGTGAGCTTTGGGTGCATTTCCGTGGTCACAGTGAGAGAGATAAGAGATTATGGACTCATATGAATGCTTCAGTGCTCTTTTCTGACATCCCTACCTAGTGTTGCTCAAAGTCATGACTTTGTATGCTCATTTGAGCCCCATTTCTTGCTATATGTGTCTAAGCCTGTCGATGTGCACTACAGATGTTGAAAAGAATATATGCATGCATTGCACAAAATCAAAAATGTATTTTACTTCTGGAATGCAGTGACATGAATATGCAGGAGTGAGATTTAGCTTATGTGCGCAGCAGTGAACATACACAGCATGAGGATGGTCCTTTCTGAAAAGCTCCTGAATGCCGTTAAGATAGCCATTCATAACACTTGCACCATCATATGCTTGGGCAACAAAAGTAACATATGGCTCAAAAATATCAAAATGTTTCAATGTCTTATTAATGGTACAACTTAAACCCCTTGTATAGTTCTGAGACTTTAACAAAGCACAGAAAATGTTCAAGAGGTTTATGAACACATCTCATACAAATGCTCATTTGTTCCTGACATGAAATGTCTCTATGTTGTCAGATAAAACTAATACCAATTTAGCATGTTTTGCTTCTTGTACAATGGCATCGGTAATACAGGATGCAGCAGACTGAATCAGACCAGTCTGTGACTCTGCTGAGATATATGTTGCATTTGATGGGATGAATTCATTTACTTGCAGCATTCTGTCAAATTTTTTAATCATACGAACATACAAATGTGCCAGCAGACACAGACCATCTGATCTATCTAAATCTGCTAGAGCGTGCAGCTAGCACCCCTAGTTTGCAGCTGCTCCACCCCCTTCCCTTTGTCATCCCACTGCCACCCCCACCTTCCCCACCCTCACTCTCCCCTGTTCCCTGTCCCATGCCCTTTTGAAGCTGTTCACAGATTTACATGATACCACCCATTCTGATAGTGTGTTCCATTTTGCTAACCCCCTCTCTATGAAATAGTGTCTCCTCATTTCCCTCCTAAATTTTCCCCTCTCTATTCTTAGCCCATACCCCCTGGTGTCCCTCCCCCTCCTTAGCTTAAAGACCCTATATGCCCCATCCTTATTGATTCCCCTCAGATACTTGAATGTCTTTATCATGTCCCCTTGTCCCTTCTATCCTCCAGAGTGTACATATTCAGGTCTCCCAGTCTGCTCTCATAGTCTCTCCCCTCCATTCCACATATCATCTTTGTTGCCCTCCTCTGCACACACCCCCACCCAGTTGCCTGATATCACGCTTTAGGTATGGCCTCCAAAACTGCACACAATACTCTAAGGGCGGCATTACTAGCAACCTGTAGAGGGGCAATATCACCTCTCTTCACCTGGATGAAAAACCCCTTGCTATGCACCCTAGCATTTTGTTCACTTTTGCAGCTGCTCTCCTGCACTGGGCAGTGTTGTTCATGGTCCCTGTTATCATTACCCCTAGGTCCTTCTCCTCCTCCTCAGTGATCCCTAGCTTAACCCCCCCCCCAGTCAGTATTCTCTCCTTGGGTTCTTTGCCCCAAAGAGCATAACCTTACACTTCTTTGCATTGAACCCCAGCTGCCACCTCTTTGACCACTCCTCTAGCTTGCTTAGGTCCCCCTGCAGTTGCTTCCATCCCTCCCCTCCATCTACCACTGCTCCAATTTTGGTGTCATCAGTGAACAGACTTACCTTGCTCAGCACTCCATGTGCAATGTCTGATACGAAGAGCCCAAATTATACTGGCCCAGCACAGAGCCCTGTGGCACCCCACTCATCACCGGCCTTGGAGTTGAGAGCTTCCCTCTCACCACCACCCGTTGCAGCCTCCGACTCAGCCAGCTTGTAATTCAGTTCATCATTTTTGCCCCTACTGTTAGCTTCCCCCAAAGCCGCCCATGAGGCACCAAATCAGAGGCCTTGCTGAAGTCCAAGTAAAGAACATCCACCACATGACCCTTATCCAGCTCACCTGTCACCCAGTCATAATATTGTATCAAGTTGGTTTGACAAGACTTCCCTGAATGAACCCATGCTGCCTCATATCAAATCTAAAGCCTCCCTGAAGTTTCCTTTAACAGCATTCTGCTCATCTTCATTGTGACCACAGAAAGATAACCCTAGCTGACCCAAATATAGTGACTTCAATCAGTCTCTTCATGTACTGTATTCTCTTCTTTTTAGAATTTCCTTAACATTGCCCTTGTCTTTGTGTATAACAATGTTACCCATTTCATTTGTGAACTTATATGCAAATCAGGCAGTCACTGCACACTTCTATGAGTGTGAGTTGATGTGTGCATTTTATATTTCTCAATGCCTTTCTCCAATTTTGAAACCCACGAATTGTAAATGCTTTATCAGCACATTAGCACATCCCTGCCCATGTATGAAACATCTACATGTGAAGCAGAATGCACTCTGTTTTTCACAGCTGTACTCCAACCAAAAAAAAATCTTCCTACCAGTGATGACTAAAGCCTTGTCTTTAACTGCCATACATTTTAGTTCAGAAATTAGTCATAGACTGAGTGGGACTTTTCTCTTTTTTGCCAAGATCAGAAGGGGAAGGGTTATCACCAGCTGAAGATACTGTACGGAGCTGGAACAAGTCTGATTCAATAGCAGTAGAAGACTGTTCAATGAATTCAGTTGTACTGCTGCTAGTACTGAGGCCGTCACCCTGGCATACTGTGTCATTTCTTTGATCATTACAAGATGTATCTGTATTGGCTGTGCAGATGGTCTCATTCACAGCAGATGACGATGATGCTGATGAAGAACTGAAACTTGACCTTTTGTCAGCTGTTCCCACATTAAGGAAAGACCTTATGTCATGACTCATTGGGCCCGATTCCAGAAGGGGGATGCAGGGATTGCATCAATATTAGACTCCACTTTCCTAGTTTAAATGGTCAACGTAAATGTTAAATTTCTGCCCAAGTGCACTCACTCCTTTCTTTGTTAGGTGAAGTCCATCAAACTTGAATAGCTTCCTTTCCCAGAAGCTCCCCCATGAGCCTATGACATGATATCCTTTTTCACAACACCATTTGTGTAACCAAGCATTGAATTCCTCAGTGTTTGGTTTGGCTTGGTTTGTTTATTTATACTCTGGAAAAGTCCATGGGCTAAAGGCTCATTTTCAAGGGCGACCGGAACAGATAGACATACAACAAATTAAATACAATATCAAAGAAAAGCAATGCAAAACAATACAATAAGAAAACAGTTCATACAATGTAAAACATCAAGAATAATCAAATACAGTACTAATCAATAAAACATTTACATTGATTATTAGACAATGGATGATTCCTAAGGACATGCTGAAAATTATATAACGAATTCCCAGCCCAAGGTATTAATGTAGAAATAGAGTTGAAAAAAGTTGGCAGTTTGTAAAACATTGTTTTCTGACCTGCCATTGTTTTCATTCTAGGCACTGAGAACTAAAAATTTAGGGATGACCTGGTAGACACTATGCTAGAACGTTCTTTAAGGATTACATGAAATGAAGTTGGAACTAAATCTAATAACACCTTTTTTGCAAGAATTCCTATTTGAAATAAGTACCTTTGTTCAAGCGGTAGCCACATAGTTTGTTTAAGTAAATCATAGTGGTGTGTACGATGAGGTAATTGAGTGGTAAATCTTACTATTTGATTTAGTAATGCTCCAACCTTAACTAACGACCCCCTCTCCTGTAGAATAATACAACATTAAACCATAGTCAATGACTGGGTGAAGAAAGTTCTGGGACAGGAGCATCCTAGTTGTTGGAGTAAACAGTGAGTTTAATCTATATAAAGCTCCAAGCCTTTGATGGACTGATTTAACCATGCTAGTAATATGTTGGTCATACCTTAGAGAATAATCCAATGTAAAACCAAGATATTAAATATCTTGACTTGTACAATTGCAGTTTCCTTTAGTGTTCTTAACATAAGAACCGTAAGTGGTCTGCCCATAAATCGACCCCCTTCCCTACCCTGTAGAATGAATGCCAGCACCTGCAAAATCAATGCAAGTATATGACCAGAACCCTGAAACAGAATTATTATGCTAACATGCAGAGGGAGAGCTTTGGCAATCCCAGAAAATTCTGGGACTCCATTAACTCCCTTCTATCACCTCAAACTAACAGCCCCAACATGCAACTAAGTTCCCCTTCTGGCCCTTTGATTGACCCTGCTGAGATTGCCATTGCATTTAACCACAAATTCTCTGACCTCCTCAGTAAACTCCCTTCAAGCAAGTCCACCAGGCAGCAGTCCCATGCTTCCCACCTCCCCTCCCATACCTCTTGCACTGCTCACCCTTCCACCAATCAGCCCCTTTACTCTGGTCCCTGCACTACCCCCCCTCATCCTCCACCTCCCCTCCTCCTGCCACCCCCTCACCCCTTTCTATTTCAAGACCATCATCCCTAAAGTTACCATTAAGCTACTAAGGGGCCTACCCAATCGGGGTAGCCCTGGTTCCGATGGCCTATCCCCTGTTTTGTTCAAACTTGTTTCATCAGAGATTGCCAAACCTCTCACCTTCATTTTCAGTCTCGCCCTGACTACCTCCACCATGCGTCTCCCCTGGAAGTCTGCCAGGGCGATTTCTATCTTCAAAGCTGGAGATCCCCTCTCTCCTGACAACTATCGGCCAATATCCATTCTCCCCCACCTTAGTAAGCTCCTAGAAAAAAATTGTGCATCACCAGCTATCTGAGTACCTTAATAAATATAATATCTTATGCAGCCAGCAGCACAGCTTCCGTAGGCACCATAGCACTACTACTGCCCTGGCTTTATTTACTGACCACATTCTTACTAACATGGACCAGGGTCATGCCACTGGTGCTGTCTTTGTTGACCTATCTAAAGCCTTTGACCTGGTAAACCATACTGTCCTCCTATCCAAACTATGCTTGATAGGCTGTTCCATGGAGACCACAAACTGGTTTCAGCTCTACCTCTCAGACCACTCTCAATCAGTGTACATTGGCTCTACCACTTCTCCTGCCCTGTCTGTATCTACTGGGGTACCCCAGGGCTCCATCCTGTGCCCCTGCTCTTTATGATATTTGTAAACACTCTCTCCTCTGATTGCCTCACCCGTGAATCCCTCCTTTATGCAGACAATCTTGTTATCTTCCACAGTAATAAATCCCTTCCTCACATATCCTTCATCCTTACCCAGAACTACTGCATTGCCCATAACTGGTTCACTGCTAACTTGATGCTGGTTAACACCAAAGAAAAAAAGCCATGCTGTTTGGGTCTAAACTGTACCTTGCCAGAACCCTTAAAGCTAACTCTTCTCTCATAATCCACACTTCTGATGGCCCTGCTCTTGAAATTGTCCCCTCCTTCAAATACCTTGAGGTCACACTGGATCCCACCCTCTCCTTCACCAACCAAACTAACCTTATAGTCCATAGGGTCAGTCAGAAACTCAGTGCTGCCTATCGCATCAAACCCTTCCTATCTGCTGAGGAATGCTTTGCTATAGTCAAAGGTAACCTTCTCCCATCCTGGACTACTGTTCCACAATTTACACTCATGTCTCAACCACCCTTTGGGCCAGACTATCATCTGTCTGCAACAGCATTTGCTGCTGTACCCTGTCCGCCCCTAATTCCACTCACTACTGTGATCTTTATCGCTCTCTAGGTTGGCTCTCCCTGCAAGGTCGCTTTGATTTTACCCTTGGATGCCTCGTAGATTCTATCATTAGAAGTGGCCCTACTTCCCCCATCCACCCCCTGTAAGCACCATACCACTACTAGTTGTCTTTGATCCTCTGTTGTCCCTCCCCTGAAGACCCTGAGAGCCTCAACTAGTATGGGTTGCAATGCACTATCAATAGCAGCACCCATACTTTGTAAAGATTTCCAGCATCTCTCAGATCCACTAACATGCATCACTCTTAAGCTCAACCTAAAATATCGGCTCCCCTCCAGAGACAGTTGCAATTGTCCGCCTAGGTAGCATTTCCGTCCACCCCCCCAGCTCTGTTCCCCACCTGCAATGACCTGACTCATCTCCTCTTTCCTGTTTCTAGTGGTTATTGTTTCACTGGGTATGTCTAAACTCTTGGGGGGGTAAGGTTGTTACTGTCTCTTAATTCTGTTACCACTGACTGCTTGTTTTAGTAATATAACTTGCATACACCACTGTTCACTTGTTTTTATGTAACAATGTTATTTATTTACTGCTATTGTTTCTCTTTGACTACCACATGATTGTACTTTTGCAGTTCACTATGCTATATTTCTGTATGTACCATGGGTTACTCTGTATCTTTTCCTTACTCATGCCTTTTGGCCCGGTCATGCCTGTAAACGGTCCCTTGGATCAGTGCACTTACCCGGTTGTCAAAGTCATAAATAAATAAATATATAAAAAAGGTATTCTGTCTTCAAAGACTTTGTATGGTTATAGAAACCCAAAGATTTTTTTTTTATTCAGTACCATCATATTTAACAAAAAAAAAAAACTTTGTACATTAACAAAATCAGACGCCAAATTATCTCGTACACCCTGGAAGTTGGGTCTGCTAGTGAGGATCACCGCGTTATCCACATAAAGAAATATGTGAGTGTTCATGCAGACAAGGGGTAAAGTGTTCAAAAATAAACTAAATATAAGGGGACCCAAAACAGAACCCTGAGGGACACCCGGTGACACCACAGCAGGAGAGGAAATATTTTTATTTTAGTGTCCTTATTCCTGATTTTGTTTTCACAGTGCCTTTTGCCCCACACTTGGAGGACCTCCGAGAATGTCAGGGTGGTCCTGCTAGCCTTCAGTCATTCCCCCCGCTTAATGAAATTCTGCTTGGTTTCTTCTACCATTTGAGCAGACAGGTCGTTCATACCGAGATGAATTACAACACTGATTAGTTTCTCTGCTTTGTCAACCAGCCTACCAATGAGTACAGTGTCTCACTGTGCTGATGCTGTAGGGAGGTACGTATTTAACCGTCACCTTAGCTTATGTACCTTTTCTCAGATGGGACTCCACTCCTCTGATCATTGAGTCCCCCAGAACAAGAAATTGCTTACTCCTTGCGCCACCTTTTTTTTCCTTGCCTCCTTTGGATGCCATCTTTCTGATCCACCTGGTCCCTTCATCGAGATCAGGGTCACCTCTCAATGAGTGAGGATCCTTCATCTTTTCCAGTGGTGAAAAGCGGTTCTTCATTGGGATGGTATTGATCTGAACAGGTCATATGTTGTCCATCCTTGAAATTTTCCTCGTCCCCTGAACCACTACCCTGCAACCCCCAGTGCCAGTGGGTCTCTGAGGGAGAGGACGTGATTGGCTTGAACTCTGGTGCAGCTAGTGATACAGGCTGGCAATCTCCCTCGATGCTGCATCCAGTTGGGCTTGAAGGTCATTCAGATTCCTGCTTGTAGGATATTGACCCAGAGCTGATTCCTGAAGATGAGTGCCCCACAGCCCCTACAACTTACCACTTCCATCTTGAAAACCAAGATTTTTTTTTTTACTTCCTCACTTCCTGTTCCTGCCCAGGAAGTACCTGTTGTCAATCACTTTTGTTACCTATAAAAATAGAACTTCCTCAGGGTGGGTGGTTGGCAAGTGTGAGTAACTAGGGTGTTAAAGCTGCTGCTGCTTCTTGAGCAGTCCCTTTTATGGCACTGACTGTCCCCGTGTGTCCACCTGCAGTCAATGGCTGAACCTGCTCCCAATGAGTAAATTCCCTGCAATGGCAAACAGCGCTTATCCAGTGATCTACCTACAAGGTAGAAACAATCAGCAGTGTCCTCTGACACTTATTCCCTAGCCGCTGATTGTTGCTGTAGCCAGAAAACAAAGTCCTTTTAGTAGTAAAGTTCTATCGCCTTAGTCAGCTGCCTCCTTGTTCTGATAGCAAGAGTGCTCAAGATTGCTTGAGAATAGGAAGGGGAGGAGAGAGGGAGTTAAGGTGCCCACCTAGCACTTCGACTTGGAAGGATGGAGAGCAGATCCTAATGATTGTTAAAGCAGCAGGTTATGAGAGGGAACTGGATGTCATTGCCCACCTAGGGACTAATGACCTGGCTAGGATTGGAGTAGAGGTAGTGCAGTGACAGTTCAGTGAACTGGACAGGGGCCTTAGACAAGTAACACAAACAGTGGTGTATGCCAAGTGTTACCTGTGTATAGCCAAGGGGAGACTAGGACATGCTGAACCAAGAACTTCAACAGTTAGCTGAAGTCATAGTGCAGGGAGGAGGGTTTGGGCTTCATTGGTGACTGGGAGCCAACCTGGAAGGATATGAGCCTCTACAGAGGAGATGGCCTGCATCCTTCTGGGAAGGGGACCTCAGCCCTCAATGGAATGTTTAAATGTTACTTGGATGAACATTTAAAGTATCTGAGGGTGAAGGCTGTATTACCAAGGAAGGCATAAATTGCACCCACCCTCTGCAGGTTGAAGTAACAAGGAGTGAGAGCCCAAGGGAAGAAAACTCCATCAGGGCAGGGACACAAGATCAAAAGTTGTGTAGACAAGGTGAGGGACAAGGGGGTAAGAATGAAGGATACAGAAAGAGAGGTGTTAAGGAGACAGGAAACACAGGGAGCAAGAAGGAAAGGGTGGGTTGGGGGAAAAGCACAGACAGAAAGGGGGAAGAAAGGGAGATTGTAGGCAGGGACAGAACAAGGTTTGGAGAGCCATGTGCACCAATGCAAGGAGACTAGGAAATAAAATTCATGGTGGATGTGGTCCTGGACCTGGTGGCCATAACTGTGCCATGGTGCACTGAAAATCATGACTGGAACATGGCCATACCAGGATGCTCTCAGCTCAGAAGAGATGGGGAAGGGAGGAGGAGAGATGGGGTTGTTCTCTATGTGAGGGAGGATATCAGGGCTATGGAAGTGCAAGAGAACCTAGAGGTAAAAAAAGGACTGAAGGTGCTGTGAGTCACCCTGGACACAGGAGATGGGGCCACTATTCATACTGGGATGATATACAGAACTCCAGTGTAGGGCGAGGATTTAGATAAAGCACTGGGGAAAAACATCAGCAGGATGGCAAATAAGGAGGAGGTGCTGCTGGTTGGGGACATCGATGTAACAGATGTACACAGGAACTTTCCAGCTACAGGTTTGGCTAAAAGCAGGGCAATCCTTGACTCCTTACAGAAGGAGTTTCTCAGGCAGCTAGTCACTGAACCCACTAAGGATGGGGAAATACTGGTCCTAGTGCTTACTAACAGAAAGTGTCACAGACATCACAATAGGTAGTCCCCAGGGGACCAGTGATCACCATACAGTATGGTTCAGCACTAAGAAAGGCAGAAATGGGGGGATGCTGATGAGCACTAGTTCTGATAGCACACTACTGTTCAAACTCTGCAAGGAAGAATGCCATTTTCATCCAAAAAAACATGGTTATAACTGTTCTTTTATCGTTCTGAGAGAGCAGTTCTGCTGATGAAGTTGCCATACTTGAATGGATGTAAGGGCTGCAACAATGGAGAAGTTTGTTTCCACGAAACCTGCAGGGAATGGAACGCCAATCTAGGGACCAGCCAGCACCCTTTGAGTGGTCAGAGCTGGGACCACTCATGCAAAGCAACACCTGGAGCCAGGCACAAAGCCAAAAAACTACATACAAGCTGACACTAGCCTCTATCTCTCAGATTCTCTCTGAGTTTCATTCTGTAGCACATCAATCGGCTCAGTAGACAGCTTTATTGGAGATATCAGTTTGTTGTACTGCAAGTGAAACCCATGCAGAGGGTACGGAGAAAGCAGCTGAATTACATGAGATAAAACATCAAAGCTCTGTCAGCTAGAACACTTACTGTGGAAGGAGCAGTTAATGCTGTTTTACATGAACAGATCTCACAGTGTTCTAAGCTGAAGCGACTGGAAAATGCAGTATTGCTAAAGAACCTTCGCCTCATAGGCTTTCCCAGTACAGTACCCTTAAGTGAATTAAAGGAAGAAGTGCAACAGGCTTTGAACTCTGAATTTTCAATTGATCCCCCTTTGCTGTTGGAATCAGTATTTCATCCTCCTTGTCTTTTCTCTTTATTTATTATTGTATTGTTAATTGTCTAAATCATATGTGTTGTATTAGTGATTGGTGTTATGTTATTTGATGTGGAACCTTTTTAATGTAATATGGAACTTCATTGAAAATGAGCTTTGCTCACTTGAATGTATCCAATTATTTGTATATGAATAAAAAATGATTTACTACTTACTACTACTCACTCTAAGCCTACACAAGAGGGCGCTAATGGGAATTCAACTGAACTCACAGCCACTCAAGCACCTGTGACAGGATACTTAATTATAACTTTTCGATCTCTGGCCAAGAGAAACAAGTTATTGCAACTGGCTAGGCAAAGAAAATAATTCATATATTCTGGCTCAAGAATGCACCTGTACCTGGACTTTTATATAATCATTCAATGAAAGAGAAGGCGCTTTCTACCTATCCTTTCCAAATTCAAAAAGGCTAGGGTCCCAGTCTCTTTACTTGCACCAGCGGATTAAAATGTAACTTTCCAAAGAAAGGTAAATGTAACCCCTAGGTGGGGCTACTCCTAAGATATCTGAGGATCTTGAAGCAGCAAGGAGGTTCTTTGAAATGACTGTTCAGCTGCCAGAAGATTTGGGGTGTGAGATATAAGATGGGGAGGTTACAGAATGCCATCCAGTGCAGTCTGCTGCCCTCTGATCCACCTCCAGTGGGACTAAAAATGTACTTACATTTTTGAAAATCTCCCTACTCCTTTTTATTTGTATTTTTGAAATTAAATTTGTTCCTTCCTGCCAAGATATACCTACCTGAGATTTTTATGAGATGCTGTAGTTTTGTTTGTAACTTCAGTGCTATACCTAGGGAAGAAAAAAGCTTGGCGTACATACATAAAAGAATAACTTTTTTTTATTTACTCTTGGTTGTTCACATATGCTTAGATATTGATATAGTAATTCGCCCTAAAAATATATCAAATCCTCTTTTGTACCTTATTTAGTATAGTAGCTACAGAAATTCATGAACGACTGAATATCAGAATGTTTTCTTTTTATTGCAATACATGTCTGTAGTTTTATTGGTCTGTATGAATAAAAATAAAGTTAAAAAAAAGACAGACAGACACAGACATAGACACAAACCACGCAAGGATGAGGGTCCTGGACTTTAGGAGGATGGATTTTAAAGTGGGAAACTGCCTTAGAAGCAGCCTAGCAGGGGTGGATTGCTGAGGAGGGGTAGAGGAACAACGGGGAAATTGGCCTCTTCATGAAGGACGTGAGCAAAAACAGGAGGAGAAAAAGACCATTATGGTACTCTAGGAAAGTGTCCATCAAAGTGAAGGAAAACACGGTGGCTCTCAGGAGGTACAAAGAAACACAGATGGAAGAGGATAGAGTGGTGCACAAGGTAAAACAGAGGGAAGCAGGGAGGAAGTGAGAAGTGAGGCAGGCAAGGGTGCAAACAGTGGAAAGACTAACAAGAGAGGTAGCAAAAGGGGACAAGTCTTTCTTCAGGTAGAGTGACGAGCTGGGTGCTGCAGGGCTCAGTACTGGGACTGGTTCTCTTCAATGTCTTCATAAGCGACGTTGCAGAAGAGCTGAAAGGTAAGGTATGTTTTTCTGCAGATGACACCAAAATCTGTCATAGGGAGGATACTCAGGAGGGGTGGAGAGAATAAGTAGGGACCTTAGAAACCTGGAGGAGTGGTCAAGGGTATGACAGCTGCCGTTCAATGCCAAAAACTGCAAAATCGTCCACCTAGGACATAGAAACCCAGCCACAAAATTGTGGGGGGGGTACTGACATCACTCAGCAGGAAAGAGACCTTGGAGTTATAATATATGATGACCTCAATGTGGCAGGGCAATGTGACAAGGCAGAAGGTGCAGCCTGGGGTGCATAGAGAGAGGTTATCATCACCAGGAAGAAGGAGGTGGTGCTAATACTGTATAGGTCACTGGTGAGACTAGAGTACTGTGTCCAGTTCTGCAGGACGCATCTCAAAAAGAGCATAGAAAGGGTGGAGACAGTCCAGACGATGGCAACTAAAATGGTGCAGGGTTTACACAAAAAGCCCTCTATGAGGAGAGACTAAGGAATCTCAAAATGTACACCTTGGAGGAGAGGAGGGAGAGAGGAGACATGATAGACACCAAAAAGTACCTCACATGGGTAAACAGGGTACAGGAGAGAGGTCTATTTCAAATGAGGAAGGGCACTAGGACAAGGGAGCATGCAATGAAGCTGGAAGGGGGAGGTTTAGAAGGGATGTGAGGAATTATTACTTTACTGGAAAAGTGGTGGACACCTGAAACAGTCTGCCAGCAGAGGTAGTGGATGCAGAAACAATGGGCAGGGGATTCAAGCATGCAAATACAGTAGCAGAAAAGGTCAGAGCCAAAAGGCTGGCCTTCAGGAAATATAAGGGAACACAGTGGGATGAAGATAGGGAGGCATACCAAACTGCCCTAAGGGAAGCAGGTAAGGCAGTAAGGCAGGCAAAGTCCCAAACTGAGGAAACACTAGCACGAACAGTAAAAGAAGGTGACAAGACTTTCTATAGATACATTAGTGAAAGGAGAAAGTCCAGAGGGGTATTGCTAAGCTTAATGGAGAAAAGGAGCATGTGAGGAGGAGGACCCTGTAAAGGCATCTATCCTAAATAGATACTTTTGCTCAGTATTTACTGAAGAGAAGGTAGGGCAGGGCCCACAGCTCAGCATCATGGACACAGGGGAGGAGGTGAGCACTACTCCCTTCACAAAGAAAGGGTCCTACAAGAGCTTGCTAAGCTCAGGGTGGATAAGGCAATGGGACCTGATGGCATACATCCCAGGGTACTTAAGGAGCTAAAGGAGGAACTAGCAGAGCCATTAGCAGGGTGTTTAGTGAGTCTCTGAGCACAGAGAGGTCCCAGAAGACTGGAGAAAGGCTCATGTGATCCCGCTCCACAAGAATGGTAGCAGGGAGGAGGCGGGAACTACAGACCAGTCAGTCTTACCTCAGTAGTGGGCAAGATTATGGAGGCACTCCTTAAGGAAAGGATAGTGCAACACCTGGAATCCATGAGGGCACAGGATCCAAGACAGCATGGGTTTACAAAGGAAGGTCCTGTCAAACTAATCTCATAGATTTCTTTGACTGGGTAACAGAGTGGTGGACAAGGGGAGCAGTTGATGTCGCCTACCTTGACTTCAGCAAAGCTTTTGACACTGTTCCACATAGAAGATTGATAAATAAGCTGGGTAGGCTCGGGTGGGTCAGAAGTTGGTCAACTGGGTGGCAAACTGGTTGACGGGCAGAAAACAGAGAGTGGTGGTAAATGGTATACAGTCAGAAGAGATGCAAGTCACAAGTGGGGTACCTCAGGGATCAGTCTCGGGCCAGTCCTCTCAACATCTTCATTAGTGACCTTGCAGATGGACTAGAGGGTAAAGGCTTGTCTGTTTGCAGATGACACCAAGATCTGCAACAGAGTAGATGATCCAGATGGGGTGGGCAGAATCAGAAGAGATCTGGATAAACTAGCAGAATGGTCAGAAGAGTGGCAGCTGGGATTTAATGCAAAGAAGTGCAAAATCATGCACATAGGGAAGAGAAACCCTGAAGCCACCTATAGGCTGGGAGGAGTTGCTAGCAGTCACAAAGGAAGAAAGAGACTTGGGCATCATCATCACTGATGACCTAAAATCATCCAAGCAGACCTCTAAAGCAGTAGGTAAGGCTAGGGGGTGTTAGGATGTATTAGTAGAGGTATCACAAGTCGTAAGGGAGGTAATAATCCTCTGTACAAGACACTGGTTAGGCCCCATCTGGAGTACTGCGCAGTATTGGAGGCCACACCTTCACAAGGACATTAACCAAATTGAGGCAGTCCAGAGAAGGGCAACCAAATGGTGCAGGGACTGCATCAGAAGACATATGAGGACAGATTAACGGACGCAATATGTATACCCTTGAGCAAAGGAGGGAGAGAGGTGATATGATCGAGGCATTCAAACACCTTAAGGGCATAAACAAGGTGAAAGAGTCTAACATGTTTAAATATAAGAAAAATAGCAGGACAAGAGGACACAGCATGAGATTAGAGGAGGCCGATTAAGGGGAATGTGAGGAAATTCTTTTCACAGAAAGGTGGTGGATGCATGGAATGGCTTACCACAAGAAGTGGTGGCTATGAATACAGTGCAGGGCTTCAAACAGGCATGGTATAGGCATAAGGGAGCAATACAAATGACTATGAATAGATAGGCCACTGACAGAGCAAAGGCCGATGGCACATTTATAAGGTAGAAAAAGAAATGGGCAGACTGGATGGGCCTTGAGGTCCTTATCTGCCGTCAACTTCTATGTTTCTATGTTTCTATGTCATGGGATAGACATAGGAAAATACTGCTAAATAGGCAGGGAGGGAGGAGGGTCGCCAGAGACCAGGTAAGGTCTGCAGAGAAGGAGTAGGCAGGGAACATCTAGGCAGACTGGGTGGACCAGGCAATCTTTTTCTGCCCAAAAATGTCCATATTTTTATGCTGTAAAAAGACATGGGGGAGTAGTCAATGGCCTCAGGAGTCTGGACTCATATTACCTCATGACTGATTGGATTTTGGTAAGGATTTCATCAGAATGAATAGATTCATGAGGTGCAAGTGGCCAACTGATGCATCTAGATGGAGCTATGTTCAGCATCTGTTCTTCCCCACTGAAAAGGGAAGAAATTAGTGGTAATCCCATTAACACTGGGGAAAGGAGTTCACTGTTGTGGAGAGTGCACAGGAAACAACTGATGACCAGTGAATCAGTAGGCAAGGAGGCCCCTATACCCATCTTGAAGTCACAACCACTATGGTGGGAAACATGAAGAGGTAAAGTTCAAAGTATGAGTTTCTTCAGACAGTTTCATTCTAAAGTAATCTGTTGTATTATTTGGTCTAACATAGAAACATAGAATTTGATGGCAGATAAGGACCCTTGGCCCACCCAGTCTGCCCATTTCCCTACCTGGTGGATAAGTTGCAGATCCTAGTTAACCAGCAGCCTACTTCTTCCTACCCCCAACCCCTAGAATTGCCTTATGACTGTCCCATGCATGCTTGAATTCCACCACTGTTTTGACTCCACAACCTCCTCTGGAAGGCCGCTCCATACATCCACAACCCTCTCTGTGAAAAATACTTCTTAAATTACCTCTGAGCCGCCCCTTCTATCTTCAAATTGTGCCCCTTGTTCTTGCACACCTCTTTTTTTGAAAGATGCTACCCTCTTGGACTTTGTTGATTCCCTTGAGGTACTTGAAAGTTTCTATCATGTCCCCCCTCTCCCTCCTTTCCTCGAGGCTATACATATTAAGCTCCTTAAGTCTCTCTTCATATGTCTTCCGGTGCAGACCCTGCACCATTTTAGTTGCCCTCCTCTGGACAGCTTCCATCCTCTATTCTCATTCATGGTCTATAGATGTTCTTGGTTTGTTTTCAGGGTTATTGAGAAATGGCCAGACAAGGGAAATGAAACTGGAAAGCAAAGTATGGGGAGTGCTGAGTGACACCGTCAGGGAGGTTAGGTGTGGACCCAATATCCCAACACATACCTTGAATCCGCATACATAAGGTGCATGGGATTGTGCAGAGGACTGTTAGAAAGGGGGATGAGGCAGGCTGGTTAGATTTGGAGAAGATGGGTTGTCCAGGGTGTTTGTCTGCCTATCTGGCAAGGGGAGGACAGAGGGCCTATGCTGGCCTGGGTCATCCTAATCCCCTGATGTCAGCAGTCTTGGAGAGTTGGGCTCAAATACGGGGCGTAGTGGGAGCACAATGAGAGGAAACATTGTTGCTCCCTATTGCTGGCAATCTTTTTTTTTTTATCCCCAGCCTAGCGGACAGTGGATACTGAGAATGGGAATTAAGGGGCCTAACGTGTGGGAAACTTATGGAAGAGAGGTGGTATATATTCATTTGAAGAGCTCCAGGGAGGGACTGGGTTGCCACATGACCACTTTTTTCAATATTTACAGGTACGGGCCTATGTTAGGGGGTTGGGTAGGGTACCAGGGACTAATCCTTGGCACAGGTGGAACATATTATATATCTTGCCAGAAAGGATACTAAGGGGCTGATATGTAAGGCCGAAGAATTGGGGAGACAGTTTTTCCTGGACCTTATGTATAAAACTAAATTACTTTGGGAGCGGGACCTAGGAAGACAAATCCAGGAAGAAAACTGGACAGTGCTTTTATGACTGCATAATGGTATCTTGATATGTAATTAATATAAAGATTCCTCCTATAAATTTGTTCATGACTTTATTTATTTTATCATACGACCTATAATCGTTCACAAGTTTAATCTTGCTGTGTCTCCAATATGTGGGAGGTGTGAGGTGAACTTGGGTTCCTACTACCACTATTTTTGGTCTTGCCCAGTCCTTCAGGTTTTTTTGTACAGTTATAGCTGTGGAATTGGGTACCTTGTTGGTGTGTCAAACCCCATTGGACCCTCATCTACTCCTATTTGGGAAGATCTGGGACCCGAGGGGAAGGGGTACCTTGCAAGATGGGCCTGTGTATTATTGATCCTGGCCAGGCATTGTACATTAAACACATGGGTGTCTGGGACAAAGCCTACAATTTCACAGTGGTGTAATCTTGCCATCCAAATGATGGCCCTAGAGCACCTCTTCTATGTGGCCAAAGGTAGGGCCGAAAAGTTCTTTTTGGCATGGGATCCCTTCTTGTCTTCATTAACCTGGGGGAAGCCCAGCTCTTAAGAGAAGGGTTACAATAATGCAGGGATTGCTACACTGATTAATAAGCTCCCCTCCTTCCAAAGGCTTCATCAGTTTAGACCCAGCCTTTCTACCTCACCCTGCTGGGTGACTGACCATTGTGCAATATAATGTTATGAGATTCTCATTAAACTGAATGTCATGTACCTTCTGAATAATATTTTGAATATGACCTGGACCCATGTAAATAGTTTCGTAGTTTTATGTAATGTAATTTGTGTTAGTGTTTTGTCAGATATGTTGTACAGTATGTTGGTATGTTATGTGATGTCTTTGAATGTCTTTATTTGAAAACTGAATAAACAAATTATTTGTAACCCCTAGGCAGCGCTATCTCTAGGGTCTCTACCCCTGCCTGTACTTTGGACAACAGGTTGAGGGGCCTGGGTTCAATATTTTTTTGCCTCCACCCAGAGTAAAGTATGTGGGGGTATCTACCTAATCTGGTATAGCCCTCCAGGAAGCTACATCCACCCACAAACCCACCTAGTGACCAAGTACCTTGTAATGGGGAACAACTCTTTTCAGCAGTTAACATACAATTGGCAATACACATTAACAATATCCACACACCCTTTACACTTACCACCAGGGTCTGGTCTTGATCAAATCCCCTGGAACCCCCAGTAAAACAGCATTTTATTACAGGCAAGCACTTTTAAATGCATTTCCCCCAAATACATTAACCCAGACAATGAGATGTTTGTAAGACAATGTAACACTGAAACAAACCAATCAATTTATAAAGGGGGATTTGAACAAGGGAAGGGGCAGACTTAGATGAATAATTACTACACTGGATTTAAACCAGGGCACATTTGCATGCAAGCATTTAGTCCCTCTGTACATTTTTGCAGCTGCTGGGTACCCAGACTGATGGTGGCTAGCCTGATCATTGCAAGTGGTTGCAGCTGTTGTTGGGGTCTTTGGTGGAAAGAAAGGCAGTTAAACATGCAATAACAAAACCCTTGGCTATTTGTATCCTCGGCTGGTTGGCCCAGTCCAATGTAACCCTGTAACACACAGATAAAATCAGATGGTACCACAAAATGATTTAAAGAAATGTTGCAGGGAGCTACTCTGAGTTTACGCACAACACCAGTTGGCAGTAGATAGCCTGGCGATATAAAGACCTGCTGCAGAATACAGAAGAGCATGGGGAAACTGGACCGGCACTACTAACCTCTGCTTCATGGCCTTTCCCTTCAGGTGGCAGCAACCTGTGATTCCTTGCTGCGCAGGGGGTAGATCCCCAAGCTGGTCTCTCACTGAGAAAGCAGTCACTGGCACAGGAATAGACGGCTTGGACCAGGTTTGGCATAGGCCCAAGGCTGGATAAACAATTCTGGCAAAGTTCAGTTTATTTGCTGGTGAAAACCTCCAGCTGGCAAGCAGTTTGATCACTGATAAAGATGGGCTCCTTTCTGGCAATCAGGAGTCCCTGGGCAGCAGGCCTTGACCAACAATGAACATTCAGCACATTTAATGGAAGTAACATTCACTTTTCTACCTCTCAAATCAGTTTCAGGCTGGTTGCTATTACAGCCGATATGCTGCACGAACCTCTCAATCTGCAAAGGCAGTCTCTCATACAAATCTTGGACCAAACGCTTCACAGGAGCTCCTCTCAGTCCAATATCTTGAGGGCACTTCTCAGAGTCTCGGGGCTAACTGCTGCAGTTTAAAGTTAGTTTTGGATTAGACCATTTTACTGCTATCAGGCAGTCCAATGCTGGAAATAATAGCAGGGAGGCAAGTCAGGCCTCTCCCTGCTGATTCTCCTCAGCTGCTTTCCTGGAGCTGCTTCTTGATGGCTCGAGCTGCACACTCTCTCAGCTCTCCAGGCAACTGTCTACTTGTTCTAATGGTTCTTGAACTACTCCGGTTTTTCTGGATTCCAGTTGGCTAGGGGAGCTGTCACTCACAGTTCTGGTGCTCCCATTTGTCAGTTTAGGCGCCAACCTGTAAAACTACAAGAACTACAGCTTTTTCCCATAAGGCACCTAAACTAAGGCCCCCTCAAGGTCCCCTGTGTCTCAAACGGTCCAAATTGCTGGAAGTCCCGGGCCAAACATGGTGGCTCCCACTTGGATGAATAAGCTGCAATAAAGGCACATTAAACAAGCACTCTAATTTAAATAATAACAAAACATTAGAAGTAAATATTCACAGTAATAGTTAAAGCTCCCTCTGCTTTACTATCAGCCGCAGAGGTTGCAGATCAGGACAGTGCCTGGCCGGTCACAAGCTTTGAAACACTCGGACCCAGCCCAGACCATTTACTGTATACACACTGGCTATGGCCTTAAAGGGACACGTGTGGAGGCACATCATGGCACTCTCACACAAATCAACAGGATTAACCAAATGACCATGGATTTACTATCTCTGCAGGACATTTGCCTGGCAGTGGGCATTGCTGGAGCCCTGGGAGACACTTAAGATAAGCCCCAAATTGGTGGGGGGGGCAACATATGCAAAACAAGAAAAGGGTGGGCAGACTGTAGGTAGCAGGCAGCTAGGAGGGGACATACCAGATAGGCTAGTCAGCACCTACACAAATGGGTAGGATGGCAAAACCTAATCTCTTATTATATAATGTGTAAGCAATAAGACATAGCTGGGTTTCGTAGTACTGAGATACACGCACACCCAGGGGCATAGTGAGGCATGAGGCCACAGGCTGATTTCCTTCAGCCCCTGGGGTGTGTAGGTATCTCAGTACTACCAACACCCAGCCATGTCTTACTGTGTAAAATGGGCTTTATTTTTTAAATCACGTTTTAGTATCAAAATGTACTTCTTGAAACATGTTAAAGTAAAAATTAGTTTGTTTTTTTATATAAAATAGTTCTTCCACCTATTAGATCTATCATTAATTTTCTGCTTTGCTTTGGGCATTTTGACCCAATGTAGATTTCATAGTTGTAGTTTTTAAGTGTTAAACCTCAACCCCACCCCTCATGATTTTATTTATTAAAAAAAGTGAATATACTTTTTTTGTTTGTTTTCTTTTAACCACAGAAGAGAGCCATTTAACTGTAAAAGAGAGTAGTCATACAGAGAAAATATTTTTCATAGACATTGGTGCCATTTTATTTTTGTGAGCAGCTGTTTCCCTGCCTAGCCACCACTTGCACGATCGCTTGTCCACTTGTAGCAGAGATTTGTTCTTCAACACCTGCCAACCTGCACACTCTTGCTCTCCTGCCCACTGGCTCACTCTAACTCTCCCATCCACACCCCCACCTCCGCTTCTGCACTGAAAGTGCTTCTGAAGTGCTGCCTGCAGAGATAGCATGTCAGGCAGCAGCGAATATGAGAAGATTCAGGACTGCTGGGGGTCAAGAGGGCTACAGCTAGTGCCTGATCTGCCCATTCTCCCCTCTGGTCACCTCCTTGTCCCTAACTGTCATCAGGAGCCTCACACCATAGCCATACCTCCATCAGGAGCCTCAGCCAATCAGAAGGCTCCACTCATTGCAAGAGTTCAACTTGGAAGCATGCAAAGTTGGAGCTACTGAAACAAAGGACTCCAGCTTTGCTGCACAGTGCATCAGATTCAGAACTTCAAGTTGGGAGGATCGGGGTGAAGTACATGGTGACACCTGGAATGGTTTCAGGTGAGAGGGTCTTGGCAATAATAATATTTCATGGCATGGCCCTTGTGGATGAGGCTAAGACATGGGGCTTTGAAATGTGTTTTCCTGAACAGACAGTTCAAGATAAAAACAGACACTGAGTGTATTAAAAAATATATATTTTACATTTTTCATGCAGCGGTCTTTAGGGCAAGCAGGGCAGATGTTAGGGTGATGAAATGAGTACATACAACAGACAGTTGGGGTCACTGTTGGGATGAATGCTCAGTGCGAGTGAAGAAAAAAATGGAAAAATGGCTGCTGTTCAGTATTTCAACTTTCTGGTGCAGCATGGTGATTTGTGAGAAGGCTAAATACCAGGATGGCTGTGGATAGTATTGCATTCATGCATGGCCAGGTGACTGGTTCTAGCCAGTCAGGATTTGAGGATTTCAGTGCCCATTTTTTAAGAAAGGAGTAAATACACTGGTGGTATGTGCAAAAATTCTAAATGCATAAAAGAAGTTGGGATGTGACATTGGTTTCTAGCAAGAAACCCATGTGCCCCCAAACCATTTGAAGCTGAAGAGGCAGTGGGTTGAATAGGTTTATGTAGCCTCCCACTCAACCACTGAAAAAACTGGGGTGTAATTTTTGTCAAAAAAGGCATTCCTCTTGATGTGGTGATGGTGCAAACATACAAGGTGGAGAAGTGGGTGAAACTGGAGGGTAGTCTACAAGGAATTACAATAAATCTTACATACATCCCAAATGGAGACACTGGTGTATTTGCTAAAGATATATAATGTGTGACAGGACAGAGTTGCTCTGCCACCTGAGCAGATAATGTAGGGGGAGACTTCAACAGTACCTCTAAACCCCATCTGTACAGATCAGGCAAGATTAAAGAAAGACCAAGCAGGGTGGCAAAAGTGTGGAACACCCTGCTAGGGGAAACAGGACTTAAGAGATTGTTGGAAGGAGCAACATACTGTATATCATGGCATATTGTCACGACTTGGGTGCACTGTGAGTCATGAGGCCACAGGCTGAGTGACTGATGCACCAGTTATGATGCTATCTTATGAAATAGTACATACTAGAGTGTATTACTCAACTTAAAAATTGTTATTACGATTTATGGTTTTGGTTTTGAATGACATTTTGTAAGAAAAAGGATATTTTTCAATTTTTTTCGTAACAGTAGGTGACACTGTGGTGCTGTGCAGCTGTAGCATGATCAATGCCAACAGTGTGTGATTCCTCCTCCCCACCTTTTGCCACTTGTCACTGGCAAAACCCTACTGCTTAGAAGTATGGCCTACTTTTCTCATATCTCCATGCTAGGATCAGGGTTGGGTGCCCATGGAGGACCTGCAGTGCACAGCATGCGCAATGCTGTTTGCCCTGCACCAGACTGAGGTCCAGGGGCTTAATTTTAAGCCCGCCAGAGAGATACCATAATGGTTGACTGCCTTCCCTGACTGGAGCTCTTATAACACCATGGCACCCTGCAGTTATGGGCCCTTGATCTACCAATGCCATGGAGGGCTACGGTGTGGATGCTGACTGACATTTCTACCATTTTTTTAAGTTGCCATTGGGGACATGGCAGCCTGTATGTGGTTCACCATGTCCCATAATCCCCTTCTCCTGTGGATCTGGAGATCTACTGTGGGCCCGTTGGGGCTTCTGACTGGAAGCCTCCTGGTCCATCCCATGTTGCGTAGGGCCAGGATACCCGTAATGCATAGGGTTCTCTTTGATGGTGGTCTATATACCACTACTATCCTGATGTTCTTCCCCATTTGTAAATAGCTGTACCCACACTGTCTCCATGCACTTGCCCTTCCTATAATCACTATCCCTAACCTCCATGGCTTTTATTCCCTCCTTTAAATATAATGCTACCCTCCCCTGTCCCCGCTCCCTAGTCTTCCTAACCAGTGTAACACTGGAATGGTTAAAGCTCTGATTTGGGTTCACTTTTCATTCTGAGATAACATTAAAGAAACAGTGAAATGAAACTGGGCAAAACATTTGGCCCTACTCTTTTTTTTTTTCGCTATAAATAATTCTAGACATCTTCTATTGTTATTTGGAGGTAAGATTTGTTTAGTGCCACCATAATACAGGTATTATTTAAATGACTGGAGTTTTTTCTATCAAAAAAAAAACCTGTAACCTTTGGCTTAGAAATAGCATTGTAGATCTGGCAAAGGTTATGATAGAGAAAGTAATAAAAAAAATCGTAATTCATAGCATAGCAGGATCTGGAAAAATAGATTTTACAAGGATGTAAATATTTTTTGGGAAAAACATTTTTTGTGGCATTGCTGCTCTAATGATATCCCTCATGTTAGCAATATATGAAAACAGTAACCAGCTCTTTTCTATGAATACAGCAACAAATTTTGACGACAGGTCTATGATGGAGACACTTGAAGATGCAGTGTGGCAACCCAGTGGTTATACACAATTTTAGGCAGAGGATATATGACTTGAGTTTTAGGAAACTCAGTCCTAAAATACTCCTATTCCTTCTGACTGATCAAAGTCAGGATGCCTGTGGCACTTGCAGGGAGAAAACAAAGCTCAGCCAAGACCAGGACAAAAGTTTTTTACTTTATTGAAGAACATTCACAAAAATCAGAAGCTTACAAGAAACATGCTGGTGCAGATTTCCCTTTAATGACCTCTAAGGGATTTCCCTAGAACTTTTCATAGAAAGTATGACTAGAGCTTTGTCCTAGTATTTCTGGTCTGTATTAATTGCAGTTTTGTATACAAATGGCACCACCTTTATAGGGGAGTTTGATCATCACTGCTATTTTTTGAATCTTAAATCCGAAGGCATTTTTTATGCCAAGTCAAACTGTATTATTTAGGTTAATGTGGTACTGTTTGGAGTGAGTCATCCTCTTCCCTTTCTACCAATCTAGTAAGCATGGTTTGTGATGTTAGGAGGAATAAACATATATATATTTATTTTTTTAACTGGTCTGTTTCCTATCTACTACATTTGAAGTTTCTGCACTAAAAAATAATTTCTTCAGAACTAAAAATGGATCAATATACCAGAAAGGAACCATTGTTTTCCTTGACACAGACCTTTGAAAATCCGAGAAAAAAGATTTTAATAAGGTTATAAACAGTTCAGTGTTAACAACACATGCTGATTGAAAGACAGGGTACAAAACAAAGGCCCTTATTGAGGACAGATACATATGCATTTCAATATTTGTTAAAGTCACTTGGGAGACGTTGCATTTAGGTCTAGCTATGAGCGGCTTTTTTTGAAATTATTATTATTATTATTATTATTCTTTGTAATGGAGTAAGGCCCACAAGGCACAATGCCTATTTTTAGGGATGACCTAGAAGCACTGGGGAGGTTAAGTGACCTGCACGGGGTGACACAGTGTGTACTGTAAGTGGAGGTTTTGGGAATGTAACCCAGTTATGCTGGCTGTGCTACGTTCATTCACAGCTCATTACTCTAGCCTCTAGCTATACTACCAGCCCCAAATATGAAATCATACAGTCTGTCACCTTGTGGTACTTTAAGAACTTCCTATTATGTCAAATAATATATATCACACAGCTGCTCCTGATCTCCTGCGCAGAAGAGAGAGTTCATGGCTGCAAGTGACTTCTGACAGAAAAACTGACAAACCTCTCACTGAACAATAAAACAAGAGTTGTCTGGCCTTGGGTTGAAATGTGTTGAGTACATGAAGGTAGATTTTTATTATGAATGGTGAAATATAAATAACAGTAACAATGTAGGTTAGAGAGCAGTATGGTAATATTTGTAATAAAATGTCTAAAAGTACAGCACAGTGGCATAGCATAATGAAGTCCACTTAAATGCATACCCTTGGGATACCAATATTTTGTGTCCTTCAGCAGAATGTGCATTTAACAAACAGTTAGTGCACTGAAGGGCAAGCTGCTGTGTGAAGTTCTCCAAGCTAAATAAAAGAAAGAAGTCACTTTTCACTTGGCTGGAAAGTAACTGGCGTATTGTGTCTATGCAGTGCCGAACATTGCCAGCAGTTACCGGCCTCTTCTCCTGTTTACTCTGCTCATGATACAAACTTAGAAAATGCCAACAGATACAGGCCATAGTGGTCTATCAAGTCTGCTCAAGTGTGCAATTCCCAGTCTAATCTACTGCAGCTGCCCCCCAAACACCTGTGTTATCCCCTCAGAATGCCTCCTCCCCCTCCCCTGTTTCCCTTCAATCATGACCTTACCTCTGACCCTGTCGCACCCACTCTTACTGCCCACAGTTGCCAGTGAAATCACCCCCTCTGGCAGTTGTTTCCACTTTGCCACCACCCTTTCTGTGAAATACTGCCTCCTCAACTTCCTCTTGAATCTACCCCCCTCCAATTTCTGATGATTCCCTCTCGTATTCCTCCCCCCTAGTCTGAACATGTCCTCAGAACTTAACCTATTTATGCCCTTTAAATATGTATAAATCTCAATCATATTACCTCTCTCCCTCCTATCCTCCAGGGAATACATGTTGAGCTCCCTCAATCTTTCCTCTTATGGCATGTCCCCCAGGTCTAGGATCATTTTTGTTGCCCTACACTGTACCCCCTCCAGTAGATTGATGTCTTTCTTTAAGTATGTGTGCCAGAACTGCATACTGTACTCTAAGTCTGGTCTCACCAGCAACCTGTGAAGAAGTTGTTTTAATTCTTTCCCAAATCAATCCTACTTCTAGTTCAGGTCCAGAAGGTTTAAATGCTGTTTTTCTGAAGAAACTGGCCACTGAACTTTTCTATCCACTCTCAATTTATTCAATATTTCATTGAGAGAAGCTGCTATACCAGATGATTGAAAATGTGATATAGTTGTACCCATATTTAAAAAAGGAACTGGGGGTGCACTGAGAATTATAGGCCCATTAGCCTAACTTTTCACTGTTGTAAAGTAATGGAACGTATAATCCAAATCAGAATAGAACAGCATCTGGAACTTTCCAATCATCTGGATAAGAAGTAACATAGTTTCCAAAAGGGAAGGTCATGTACAACAAATCTGGTCACTTTCTATAATCTTATTAGCTAAAGTTTGGATAAAGGTACCCCATCTGATGTAATACTACATGACTTTTCAAAAGCTTTTGATAAAGTCTCACATTCCAACCTAATTAATAAATTGTCAGCCTTAGGTTTTAAACAAGAACTTATTAGATGGGTAAAGAAGTGGCTCGAAAATAAAGTACAATATGTACAAATAAATAACACTCTTTCTAGTGTAGGAATGGTGAGCCGTGGTGTCCCTCAGGGGTCCATTCTGGGACCAGTCCTTTTTAATGTCTATGTTCAGGACATTGATAAAGATATAAACAACTTGATTACAAAATTTTCAGATGACATCAGGCTGGGAGGGGAAGTTGATACCTTTAACAAACACTTATCTCTAATTAACGACCTAGGTAAACTGGAAAACTGGGCAAGTAAGAACGGTATAGTTCTAAACACAGATAAATGTATAGTATTACACATGGGGAAAAATAATCCAAACAACTCTTGCATACTTAATCAAACAATATTTCACAGTTCTGGTACTGTAAAAGACTTAGGGACCACAATTAATACCCCTCTGACACCTGTTGATCACTGAATGATAGTTAATAGATCCGCTAGACATGTGGTCACCAGAATTAAATGCTCTTTCAAGAATAGATCTGAGCAACTTATCATCCCCCTGTTTAATAGTTATGTCCACCCTTTATTGGACTGTGGATCGCATGTTTGGTCACCTTACCTAACTAAAGATATCGAACTTATAGAAAGTATTCAAAGAATTATGAACAAACATGTACCCAGACTTAAGGATTATACTTATGAAAATAGACTGCTAGAAACAGGACTCTTCTCAATAGAAGCAAGAAAACAAAAAGGGAGACTAACTACTTCTGTTTAAAATTATCAACAGTCAGGAACTTATGGACAAGTGTAACATCAAATATAGCAACGTCAGAAATAGCCTGAGAGAGTCAATTTTTATACAGTGAGAGCAGTTAGGGCATAGAACAAGCTACCACACTCAGTTGTAGGCAATACTAGTTTAGAGTCATTCAAGAAATCTTTGGATGGTATATACTACTCAAAACAATTATTGGTCTAGTTACCCGCCTGTGTGGGAGACATTCCAGATGGGCCTTGTGCCCCCTTATGTCTAAATCATCGTAGTAATCCTAGTAACTTGTATAGTGGCAGGATGATTTCCTTGCTTCGAGAAGTGATCCCTCTGGCAATGCACCCCAGCATTTAATTAGCTTTAGATGCCACCTTCCTGCACTGCACAGAATGATTCATGTCCCCTATAATTAGTACCCCTAGGATCTTTCTCCTCAACTGAGGTGGATAACTGCACTCCCCCCCAGCCAGTAGCCATACCTAGAGTTTCTGACTCCCAAGTGCATGACCTTGTACCTCTTAGCATTAAATCTCATCTGTCAACTGTCAGACCAATGCTCAAGCTTTGCCAGATCATCTTGCAGAACCTGCCTCCCCTCCTCACTTGGATCCCCTTTGTGCAATATTCCACAAAGGGAATCCAAGCGCGATAGATATGGAAAGCTCACTAAGGACAAAAAAACACAACCAGAGGAATTGTGCAGCAAGAAGGATAAACCAGAGATGGAAGGTAATGTGCATTAATGCACATAATCTACCAAACAAAATCCCAGACCTTACTGCCATGGTGGCTGAGGCACACCTTGATTGGGTCGCTATCATGGAAACGAGGTTCACAAAGAACCACACTTGGGACATTGCTATCCCTGGATATATTCTATTCAGGAGAGACTGTAAAGGAAGAAAAGGAAGGGGGAGGGTATCTATGTATATCAGAGAGGGCATCAACGCAACTCAAATCCATGGAATCCACCATGAAGCAGAAGCCCTATAGATTACTCTGGGAGCTGGAAACAGAGACCCTATTCAGACAGAAGTCATCTACAGACCCCCAAACCAGGAGATCAAAAAGGATAAAGAACTCCTGGAAATCACACTGAGGATGGCCAATAAGGGAGAATTAGTGCTAGTCGGAGACTTCAATTTACCAGATGTAAACTGGTCCACCTTCACTGCCTCCTCAGAGAGGAGTAAAGAATTCCTCATTGTGCTATGGGGGGGTGCAGGACTAAAGCAATTAGTGGATTCACCCATTAGGGAATCAGCTATCCTGGACCTGGTACTTACAAACAGTGCCAGGATGTCAGATGTTCGGGTGGGGATCAATCTGGGAACCAGTGATCACAGGTTGATCTGGTTCTTGATTAACAAAGCAGAGGACCCTTGTCACACCAGATTTAGGGTGTTCAATTTCAGAAAGGCAGATTTCTCGAGAATGAGAGCAGGAATATCAAACCGCTGCTTGAAACCAGTACCGAATATAATGTGGAGGACACCTGGATAAAACTGAAAAATGCTGTAACTACAGTTACGGCACAATGCACAAAACAAATCAACAAATCCAAAATGTCAAACAAGCCCCTCTGGTTTTCCAAAGAGTTGGCAACTGTAATTAGAGAAAGGAAAAAAGCTTTTAGAAAATACAAAGAGACCAAATCAGAGAAGGATAGAGAAGAATACAGAGCTAAATTCAAGGAAAACGGGAAAGCAATTAGGGTGGCCAAGGCCTAGACAGAGGAAAAAAATAGCGCAGGGCATGAAGAGGGGAGACAAAACATTCTATAGATAAATATGGGAAAAAAGAAAGAACAAGGATGGAATAACCTGGCTGGCAAGCAAGAAGGGTCAGCTGGTGGAGAATGACGAGGACATGGCGGGAGTCCCCAATGAATTCTTCTTCTTCACTCATGAAGACATTGGTAATGGTCCAACAATAACCAAGATGCATCAACACAGAAGGGAGCTGACACCAGCCCCTTTACAAAACAAAAGATACTCAAAACTGAGAGTAGACAAGGCAATGGGGCCAGATGGTATATACCCTAGAGTTCTAAAGGAACTCAGAGAGGAACTTGCCATTCCACTAGCTGAGCTATTTACCAAGACACTGGAATATGGCTCAGTGCCACATGACTTGTAAAAGGGCACAGTAGTGCCATTACATAAGAGTGGTAGTAAGGAGGTAGTGGAAAATTATCACCCAGTCAGCGTGACCTCAGTGGTGGGTAAAATAATGGAGATATTTCTTTAAGAAAGGGTAGTGGAATAACTGAAAGAAAGTGAAAAACTTGACCTGAGGCAACAAGGCTTCACTGCAGGATGCTCGTGCCAAACGAATATGATAGAATTCTTCGACTGGGTTACGAGAGTGGTAGACCAAGGTGCAGCTGTGAACATAGTGTATCTGGACTTCAGCAAAGCCTTTGAAACAGTTCCACACAGAAGGCTAGCAAAACATAGATACTTTTAAGGCCAGACTAAATATCTTATGTAGGGACAGAACTACAAAGTTCTAAATATGGGGTCCAGGTAAGCATTATGGATGAAAGTCTTACAGCTTGTAAATATATATGAAATCTATCTGTGAAATCTATGAAATAAGCTGGGGCAAACAGGCATGGGTCAGAAAGTGGTCAACTGGGTTAAAAGCTGGTTTCAGGATAGGATACAGAAAGTTATGGTAAATGGTGCCTTGTCAAAGGAAGGAAGAGTGACCAGTGGTGTTCCACAGGGTTCAGTACTTGGTCCAATCCTTTTCAACATATTCATCAGTGACATCGCTGATGGACTGAATGGAAAGGTATGCCTGTTCACAGAATGATACAAAGCTCTGCAACAGGGTGGACACTCAAGAAGGTGTCTCGGAAATGGAGGAAGATCTCAGAAAGCTAGAGGAATGGTCCAGGAACTGGCAGCTGAAATTCAACACCAAAAAGTGCAAGGCAATGCACTCGGGTAAGAGGAACCCAGGAAATAAATATATCCTGGAAGGGCAGCAACTGGAAGAGTCAAAGTTGGAACGGGATCTAGGAGTTCTCATATCTGAAGATTTAATGGTAGTAAAGCAATGTGAAAAAGCAGCGCTAAAGGCAAGCAGCATCCTTGGATGCATAGGTAGGGGAATAACCAGCTGAAAGTGTGAGGTAATCATCCCACTCTATAGGTTCTTGGTAAGACTACACTTGGAGTACCGTGTGCAGTTCTGGCAGCCTCACCTTAAAAAGGACATAGACCATTTGGAATCCATGCAGAGGAGAGCCACCAAGATGGTGTAGGGTCTGCACCACAAACCTTATGAAAATAGGCACAGACAACTGAATCTGTTTTCCCTTGAGCACAGAAGAACTAGAGGGGACATGACAGAAATTTTAAGCATGTCAAGGGATAAATGCAGTACAAACCGAAACCTCTTCCATGAAAATAGGACTGCGTGCACAAGGGGGCACAACTTATGCCTGATAGGTGAAAAGTTCAGAACCAATGTTAGATAGTACTTTTTTACAGAGAGGGTTGTGGACCAGTGGAACAGCCTGCCATCGGAGGTGCTGGCAGTTAAGTCAGTCAGCGAATTCAAATAGTCATGGGACAGTAATTGTGGTCATCTCTGCAAAAGCAGTAGATGGGGGGTAGAAATCTCGGGCAGACTAGATGGACAGCACAGTCCCCATCTGCCGGCAAATTCATATGTTCTTATGTTCTCACTGTCTACCACCCCACCACTCTTAATGTCATAGTGAACAGGCTAATTTTACTCTTGATCCCATCTGCTATGTCTCCAATGAAGACGTTGAATAACACTGGCTTGAGTACTGAGCCTTGTGGGACCCCACAGGTGACAGCTTGGGGAGATGAGAGCTCCCCCCTAACACTTACCTTCTGTTGCCTATCCTGCAGCCAGCTCCTAACCCATCCTACCAATTTCTCACTGGCTCCCGGCTCCCAGCTCCCGGAGGGCCCTCAGTTTACTGATCAAACTCCCATGAGGCACTGAATCAAAGCCCTTGCTAGAGTCCAAATACAAGATATCCACCACATGACCCTTATCAAGTGTCCTTGTCATCCAATCATAAAAGTTGATCAGGTTGGTCTGGCAGGATCTAACTGCGAAAAATCCATGTTGTCTCTCATCCTGGAGCACATTCTCCTCCATAGAGATCACCAGTCTCTCCCTGAGAATAGACTCCATTAGCTTCCCTACAAAGGAGGTAAGGCTGACCAGCCTGTAGTTACCTGGTTCATCCCTAGGCTCACTCTTATGGAGGGGCATCACATGTGCCATCCTACAGTTCAGTCAACTTCATCTGGATCTAACTGAGGACATTTCCACATAACTTACCACAGATTTCCTCACCACAAACTGGTCTGAAAGTGAAACATATAAACATAGAAGTTGACGGCAGATAAGGACCACAGGGCCCATCCAGTCTATCCATTTATTTTTCTACCTTATGAATGTGCCATTGGCCTTTGCTCTGTCAATGGCCTATCTATTCATACTCATCTGTATTGTTCCCTTATACCTATCCCATGCCTGCTTCAAGCCCTGCACTATATTCATATCCACCACTTCCTGAGGTAGACCATTCCATGCATCCACCACCCGTTCTGTGAAAAAGAACTTCCTCACATTACCCCTTAATTGGCTTCCCTCTAATCTCATGCTGTGTCCTTTTGTCCTGCTATTTTTCTTATATTGAAACATGTTAGACTCTTTCACCTTGTTAATGCCCTTAAGGTGTTTGAATGTTTCAATCATATCACTTCTCTCCCTCCTTTGCTCTAGGGTATACATATTGAGCTCCGTTAATATGTTTTCTGATGCAGTCCCTGCACCATTTTAGTTGCCCTTCTCTGGACTGCTTCAATTTGGTTACTGTCCTTGCGAAGGTGTGGCCTCCAGTACTGCACACAGTACTCCAGATGGGGCCTAACCAGTATCTTGTAAAGAGGGATTATTACCTCCCTCTTATGACTTGAGATACCCCTACTAATACACCCCAACATCCCCCTTGCCTTACCTACTGCTTTAGTGGTCTGCTTGGATGATAAGTGTTGATGTGTCCATCTCTGTGTATGCTTCAAAATCTTCAGCTGTCTTGCCTTGTAGTAGAATGGGCAGTGTCAGCTTTTCGGCTTCAATTTCAAGATAATTTTTCAGTGATGCAAAGCCAGATTTGATGTAACAGTTGATTGTTTCCTGCTTTATTGGATGACTGAGGACCCAAAAGCAGCATCTCGATGGCACATGATGTCAATGCTGTAATTGGCTATAAAGGAGTGTGCTTTACTCCAGGTAGAATTCCTACAGATTTCCAGAATCAGGATGTCCCTGGAAGTAGCCACCAAGACAGCAGTATGTCTGGTAGAATGAACCTTACTGTACCAGCCAGCCTATATCAGAGATCAATGCAGCATGTAATCCACCTACCAACTATCCACTTTGCTGCTGGTGTGCCAGGTGCAGCTTCAATGTATGTCTCAAACAGCAGGCGTGCCTCACCCCAAACTCCAGTCATGCGTTTTTTGTTGTAAGAGAGAGCTCTTCGTAAGTCCAGGGTATGCAACCTATGATCAGTCTTGAAGATGGGATTGTAAAGTATACTGGAAGGCTGATCACCTAGTTAACATGAAACCCCAATACTACCTTCGGGAGGAACTTCAGGTGGGGGCAAAGGCTGACCTTATCTTTGTGGAAGACTAGGTAAGGAGACTCCACTGAATGTGCTTGTAACTCACTAATCCTTCTGACTGACATGATCGTTACCAAGAAGGCAGTCTTCCATGACAAGTAAGACATCTCAGGCCTGTGCATAGGCTCAGATGGCTTACCCATGAGCATAGCCAGCACCAGTAGTAAGTCTCAAGGTGGCAGAGTCTCACATACCTGAAGGGACAAGTGGTCAAGGTCCTTAAAAAAGCACCCAACCATCTTCTTCTGGGCCACCATAGGCTAACCAACCAGGCCCAGTAAATAGAGATGGCTGCCAGGTGCACCTTAAGGGTTGCTGCTCAAAGGCCTGACTGTGAGAGGAACCACAGGTAATTAGAGATGTCAGCGTGGCTCAGTTGGTAGCACATCTGCCTCTGGACCAGAAAGGTCATGGGTTCTCATCCCACATCAAGACTGGACTTGCACCTAAAACACTGGCATTTGGGTGCAGTATTGGGGGGGTGCTGTACTACTGGGGTGTGCTGTCCTTCGATTGAGATGTTAAACCGAGGTCCCTTCTACCCATCCTGGTGTTGCCATGGTGGGTGTCCAGGTGGAAGTAAAAGAACCCGGGGCACTCTTCACAAAGAGTAGGGGATATTCCTGGTGTCCTGGCCAACATTCCCCTTCCCAGACACCAGTTCATGCAATTGTCCAGGCTGTGTGTGGGTGCTGATGTGCAATATGGCCACCACTACACATTCAGTCACTTCACTACCAGTCTCGCATTGCTTGTAAAGTGCATTGGGATACACTGTGTATGAAAAGTGCAATATAAATGCTTATTCTTATTCTTCTAATCAAGGATGCTTGCCATAGGGCAGGCAAGAGGATTAATCTCCTTGCCCTGGCACCATATTGAGAACCTCTTCAATTTAAATACATAGCATTTGCAAGTCAGCTCCTTTTGAGAGACCTCCACAATGTGGAGCACATCTTCCAAAGGACCCACAGCCTGGAACTCTAGCCACTCAGGAACTAGGCTGAGAGGTACACAGATTGAAGGTCTGGGTGCAGGATCTTCCCCTGCTATCTGGTCAGCTGTTCTGGGTGGAGATGCAACCACCATGGAAGCCTGCTGCTGAGGCTGGGGAGATCTGAGTACCAGAACTGTGTGGGCCAGTCTGGAGCTAGTAGGATAAATCCACCTTGTCCTTCCATAACTTTACAACCACCTTGTGGAGTGAGGAGAAGGGAGGGAAGACATACATGAGGTCTTGGGTCCAGGGCCTCAAAAAGGCATCCTCTCACAGTATCCCAGATTGTGAGGGACAGGCACAAAACTGCCTCAGATTTCTTGTCTCCCAGTTGGCAAACAGGTCCAGCATAAGGGTGTCCCAATGTGAGAACTGGTGGTGCACCACCTCCTGATGCAGGGAAAACTGGTGAGAGGTCTCTCCCAACCAGCTGAGAGCATCTGCCAGCTGACTGTGTACTTCTGTGACATGGATCATGAGGAGATTTGCACCCAAATTGTGCATAAGTGTCCAGGTGAAGAGATCCTCCTGACACAGTGGAAGGGAGTGTGTTCTGCCCTGCCTGTTCAGGAAATTTGCTCAGTCTTTAGCAATAAACCTGACAAAACAATAACCTTGGATTTAGAGTGGTTGATACAATAGAGCTGGATGAGAATGATATTAAAAAAAAAGATTGCAACTGCTAAACACAAACAAAACACCGGGCCCAGATTAGGGGTGGGCGGACATACCTGTGATAAATCAGAACCCCCCCCGGATCTAATGCAGTCCGATGAACCCCAACAAATTAGGACCAAGTGGTTATATGTACCAAGTCTGGGACCATCAACTGCAAGCCCCTGCCAAAAAAATAAAATTAAAGAAACACCATTGTCTGTACCTGGTGGAGTGAAGAATGGCACTGGACTGGAGGTGGAGAGATAGAGCATTTATTTTCTCTGGAACCAGGCCGGCACATCACATGATCCCCATCCAGTTAGCCATGTGCCACGGGGCTTCTAGCATTGTCCACCCTTTTCTGATGTGTGCATGGCTGCATGCATAATTAATAACCCGTGGGGGAGGGTGCGTGCTGCATGATCGAGTGAGCCGATCACCAGCTCATGAATGAGCAGGACCACTGCAGGGCAGAGATTCTAGAACCCTATTGGCCATCTAATCATACTGACATGGTGGCAGCCTATAGCTGAATGAATGCTGCCTGTGTCAATCCTGGCTATTGGCCTATGCGGTGGGTGGGTGGGTAGAGTGGGAGCTCGGCTGCACTAGTCTGGTCATCGGGTTAGAGGGGCACCATTTGCCACTGAACCATCGGAGAGGGCAGATGTGTGTGTCTGTCTCTCGAACTGTTGTTGATCTTGGTCTTTAATTCTCATTTGATTACATCTCTTTTGTGACTGTGTGTTGCTTGCTTGTGCTTGCTAAAAAAAATAACGTGCATTTTGGGTTGGGGCTAAAACTGAAAATGTAAAGGAGAGGATGGAAGGGAGGTGGGGGAAAGGAGAGAAGAAGATTGAGGCCTAGTGTGGCTGGCTAGGGCATGGGACATCTCTGCAAGGAAGGGGCCATAGTACCTCTCTCATGCTCCTCTTTCTACAATACTACTAAACACCTGATCAAAAGCTGAAAAGAAAGAAGTTAAAGGTAATCCAAACACCCATGTGAGTTGAATGTTCCATTTGACCAAGCAAGTGATCTAATTGGTCTTTGTAAGTCTGTGAGGGTTTAAGTGGGGATGCTATAGTGGTTAGAGGCAGTAGTCCCACCAGTAGAAGAGGGTGCAAAATAGCCATCTTGCCGAAATCTGAAAAAAGTAGAAATGGATGAATTAGCTGAAGGTACTATTCCACCCCATGGGGTTAGGAAAAGTATATTTTTAGTCACCTTTATATTGTTTGAGTTGGTTAGCATGAAACCACTTGTCAGCAGTCTTTTTCTGCTGCTGTACTCTGACCTGATACACAGCAGGGCTGAGCTTGTTAACAATGGGATAGAGACCTTCCCATTTACTGGCAAATGAGTGTGTGGGTTGTCTGTATTGGAGAAGCATTACTTGGTCTCCAAGTTGCCAGTCGACTTCTTTGACATGCTTGTCAAAATGAGCTTTAGCTTGTTGTTGAGCCTTGCCCATTTGCTTGGCAGTGAACAGGTGTGTCTTCATGATGTCATCATGAAGCTTTTCCACATATTTTTCTACAGATACTCTATCTGCAGTAGTGGTGTTGAGATCAATTAACAGGTGCTCAGGTAGTCTAATGGCTCTACCAGTCATGACCTCATAAGGTGTACACTGAATGGTAGCCGCAGGCATGCCCCTAATTACCATCAATAGAAGTGGCAAAAGGGAATCCCAATCCTTGGGATTGTCATCAATGAATTTGCATAACATCTGTTTTATGCATCTGTTAGCTCTTTCTACCTGGCCTGATGATTGAGGATGATAAGGAATGTGAAACTTCTGATCAACTCCAAGAAGTTGGAGTGTCTGTTGCATCAGTTCGGCTGTAAAACTGGTTCCCTGATTTGAGTCTACCTTTAAAGGTAGTCCCCACCTGGAGAACAACTGATCTACCAGGATCTTGGCAGTCATCTTTGCTGCGTTGTTCTTAGTGGGAAATGACTCTACCCACTTGCAGAACAAATCTGTGACAAGCGCATACTTGTTGTTCTTACTGGAGTTAGTAAGAGGGCCAATTAAATCAATTTGTATTGCATGCCATGGTCCAGACTGCCTTTGGGGCAGTAACTTGGCATTTTTCTTCACTGAAATTTGGTTGTTCTGAGCGCACACTATGCAGTTGTCCACATAGTGTTCTACATCTTTGGCCATGCCAGGCCACCAGATGACTGTCTTGAGCTGCTGGAGAGTATTTTCCGTCCCCTGGTGTCCACCAGTGGGAGTGTCATGATCCATATAAATGAATTTGGTTCACAGGGACTGTGGTGCAACCCACAATTTGTCACATGTATCCTGTTTGTGATACCAGATGAGTTTTTGGTCACTGGACAGATATAAATTGTCCGAGTGTCTTTTGTAGGAATTGCTAACAGGCAGGGGTTGTTCAGTTCCTTTGTCTGGGAATTTGAACACAACTCTGATCTCTGGGTCTACTTTCTGTGTAGTGGAGAGGTCTAATGGGGGTTCTGGTACTGGTTTCTTGGCAGCGGCAATTATAGATGTCACAATTGCTGCTATGCACTGTGGGTGAGTCATTTCCCATGTCTCCCCCCCCCGAGCGCTTGCTTTGGCAAGCAAGTCCGCACGTTCACTGAATTCATGGTAAGGGTCAGATTTGCAGTGAGCCTTTACCTTGTGAATGTACAATTTGTGAATGAACATTTGTGTTAGGGTGCGTATATATACACAAACAGTTCCCTATATTTGACAGGGGTACCATCAGATGAGGTAAAATTGTTCTTTTGCCAGAATGGAAAGAACTCAGTTAGGGATGAGCATACCCAATTAGAGTCTGCAAAGATGATAGTGTCTCTGTCACCCTGGGGCATGATCTCTAATGTAAAGGCCACAGCAGCCAGTTCAGCATACTGTGAAGAGAAAACACTGCATTTTCTAGAAATGCACCTGAAATTGCCCTCATAATCCCTAATGAGCACTTCAAGCTCTGCTACCTGTTCTCTATCTACAGAGGATGCAGATCCATCTGTGAAGATGCAGAACATTGTGTTGTCTTCCAGGACCTCAGGTGTGGCTGGCAGGAAGGGTCCTGGGTCAGTTAGGTCAGGTGGTTGGAGGGCACAGTCATGGGGCTTACCTGTGTACAACAGGCCATGGGCCAGAATTGATGGCATTTTGGCAGGCAGTATTTTGATGTCTCTGTCCTGCAAAAGCAAAGACCAATGGGTGAGTCTGGTGTTAGAGACTGATCCATCTTTTACTTTGTCTGAAAGCAAAAATTTAGTTGGAGTGTGACAGGTATGCAAAAATGATGGGAGCATACCCAATGATGTAGAGAAAGTGTTTGACAGCCCAGAAGGTTGCCAAGAGTGTCCTTTCACAGAGACTATATTTTCTCTGTACTGGGGATAGCAGCTGAGAAGCATAGGCAATGGGCCAGTAATACCCATTGTATTTTTATGCCAGCACTGCAGACATAGCCACATCAGAGGTGGCGGTTTCTAAATGGAAAGGTAATCTTGGGTTTGGGTTGATCAGTTCTGGGCCTGAGGCCAAGGCCTGTTTGAGCTGGGACACAGCTTCAGTGTGTGTGGGGTCCCATGTCCATGGGACATCTTTTGTCAGCATTTCATACAGGGGAGCAGCCTTCAAGGCAAAATCAGGGATAAAATCCCTAGAGTAGTTTACCATTCCTAGGAAACTTCTAAGTATTGTCACGCTTGTAGTAAGTGATAGATCTTGTAAGCCCTGGATCTTCTTGACAGCTGGGCTTCAGCCTTGGTCTGTGACAGATAGGAACATGACCTCCTTCTGACACAACTGTGCCTTAGAGGGGTTGCACTTAAGGCCTGCTCTCCTGAGGAGAGTCAGCAGTTTGTCCAAAAGGATTAGGTGTTCTTCTTTGGTGGAAGTTGCTAGAAGCGAGTCATCCACATACTGCAGGATGCATTGAGGAGTAGAAAACCCCTGCAGAGCATCCATCTTGTGTAAATGGAAGAGGGAAGGGCTGTTATGAAAGCCCTGGGGCAGCCAGGTCCAGGTGTACTGGTGCCATTCAAAGGTAAATGCAAATTTGTATTGGCTTTCCTGTGCTAATGGGAGTGACCAAAACCCATTAGAGATGTCAAGAGCTGAGGACCACTTTTTGTCAGGTGCCAGCAACTTGAACACATCAGAAGCTGATGCCACAGTTGGGGCACAGCTGGGTTAACTTGGTTAAGCTTCCTGTAGTCTATTGTAAGTCTCCAAAGCTCCATTTGGCTTTTTCACAGACCAAATGGGTGAATTCACAGTGGAAACACGGGTCCTAATTTCTCCTTGTTGTAGCAGTGATTGGATGTTCTCCCTCATTGAGTGTAAGGATTCAACAGGAAAAGGATACTGCTTCTGCCTCACATGATTAGGTCCTGGGATTTCAGTGGTGGTGTGCATCCTACCACAGTCATGCTTGTTGGTAGCAAACACATCTATATGTTCCTGTAGCAATGGTTTTAGTTCAGGAAACAAGTCATGACTTTCAGCCATGACGTCATACTCTTTGTTGTTTTGGGAGATGGCTGCTACCACTTGGGAGTCTGGTATGGTGACAGCATGATATTGTCCCTTGATCAGTAGCAATAACCTGTTAGCTAGGTCCACCACACAGCCATGCTGTGCAAGAAAATAAATTCCCAATATACTGGGGTGATGACGTAATACCATGAGGTCAAAAATAAAATTTGTTTTGAGATGGCCTACCTGCACAGGCAGAGACATAGATCAATAAGTTTGCAGTTGGGTGCCATTGACACCCTGTGTGCTGGACTTCCAGCCAGTAGATCAGGCAGACGTGTCTGGGTTTTCATCATGGAGAACATACATGACTGCTCCTGTATCCAGAAGCATGTCTAGTTGGTGGCCCCCAAAAGTGGCCCTTACACAAGGCCATCCATTTGTGTCAATGAACAGGTCACTCACAATTCGGACTGGGGCCTGTAATTGTCAATCAGTACTGCTCCCAGCTTCTTCTTCTTCATCCTCTTGTTTCTGTGACCTGTGGCTTAGGGTGGCTCATTGAGCCTCTCTCTTGCAGTTTACAGGACATGAGTACTGTGCCTCTGACATCAGGGCTGCAATCTCGAACTGTTCAATTGGTGGTTCCTGAATCACCACATCGGCCTGGCCAGTGCCCGATGCCATGAAAGGTTTTTCCCTCGACTGCTCGGTTGTTCAGTAGCTGAAGACTAGAAAGGGTTGGTGCCATCACTAGCACAGGGCCACATGGAACTTGTGGATGTGGCCTCCATTGCAGCACAGGCCTCCTCCAGCTGTTTGCAGATGGTCTTGTTTTGGTCCTTTAGATCCCATTAACTAGGCCTGTTATGGTACTTGCCATCGGAGTTGGATCTCCCATTTCTGTTGTGATTGTTATTGTTACGGTTATTTTTGTAGTTACAGTTCCTCTTCCCCCTTGTGCGACTGTTGGTCATCAGAAGGGGCTTCCTGTTTATCGTTGCTGCCCTCCATCACGTAGTGGGTTGGGGCAGGGCCTACCATGGGGACTTGGGCTGGGGCGACCTGGGCCATTTGATTTTGGATGTCAGCAGCCTTGTTGTTGTTTTTGCCGGAAGCTAGGTTATAGAGGTAGACCTGGAAGGCCTGCTCTGTCTTGGTGAGGATCTTGTCAAAGGTGTCGGTCTGTGGGTAGGCATTGAGTTCAGCTGTCTCCTGGAGATCCAGAGTCATGTTCCAGATGTACAAATCTCTGTACTCAATTTGGTTTTTGTTAGCGTTCTCACCTGCTAGGCCTTTGCCAGCCTCGTAGGTGAGACGCAACCATTGATGGTAAGCCGCTGGACTTTCCTTCACATTTTGCTTGACCTTGTAGGGCAAAAAGGCTTCAAAGATACCTGGGGAGTTTGCAGCAAGGAGTGCCTATGTGATATCATTGTAGTTGAGTGTCTCACAACTGTGGACAGCCTCCAGGAGTTTGGCCCAGAGGGAAGGCTCAATGGTTTGTCTCAGGACATGGACCTGGTACTCAGGTTGGAGAGAAAGTTTTACAAAGAGAGGTTTCACCTTCTCCAAGTGACACCTAAGGTTGTCAGTTGGGCCCATCTGTCCGATGCCTTGGGCAATTTGCTGAACAGAATGAGCGACATGTAGGGGATTAGATGTGGGCATGTGGGGAGCGGTGTTTAGTTCCCCATGACTCAATGCACCACGAAGGGCAGCTTCTGCTGCTGCATCAGCTACTGCTTTGAATGCATTCTCCTGGGTGACAGAATTTTCAAACATGTGTCTGATCTGCTCCAGCATGGAGGAGCTTCCCTTGGGGTGAATAGTCTAGTCTAGACATCCTGTACAATGCCTTGCACTTCTGCATCGTCTTCCCAGGAAAGGGAGCCAGTGGAAGAGGGCTCCTACTTGGAGGTGGGCAACCTCCTGTATTTTTTTTTATTTTAGTTTTTGTTGACCGGGTAAGTGCACTAGACCAATAGTTCTCAGACTTTGTCACAGTGAGCCTCCCCAAATCCATGGACAAGAATTTGAGCCTCCCCCAAAAAGTTTAATAATCTTAGGCCTCCCCAAAGACAAATAACATACTGTACTTTGCGTAGTACATCATGAATAAATTGAAACCCCTTTGAGCACTTGGCTCACATTCAGTTCTTTGTCATATACTGACGTGGAACCTTTGAAAAAGAGCTCCTGTGCTCAAAGGTGTTATCTGAATAGCAAATAAATAAAATAAACAAATATCATTCAACTTATTGTACCCCCCCCAACAGGCCAACCTATGTATTCTGCTATTTTCATTCTTGAACCACTGTTACCCCTTGTTGCAGTACTTTCATGGGTCAGACTACTTTCTCAGTTTCCTCTCTATATGAAATAACCTTCCTACATACTTTGCCTCTTCCCCTCCTTCCCTTCTCCTAAACAATTTGTCTGGGATTACTTTGCTCCTTCCTGCTATTGCTCTTAGCACTTCTATGCTCAACCCTTGTATTTGGGCTGTTCTGCCATGAGGCTACAAATTGATCAATTACCACCACTCATTATTAGTTTATTGTTCATATTTATTTGCACTACTGTTCATTGTGTATTTCTTGACTGTTTGAAGTTACCTTTGAAATGAATTCACTCCCTACCCTTCCCCAGGTATACCTGAAATGAGCCTTGGCTCATTCATCTTAACTTGTCACCTATTAGTAAATAAATACATTAAATTCACCTGCTAGTATCCTCTTTCAGTTTGCACCATCTCTTCACACAAAATATATAAAACTCAAAATTTAAATACAGTACTTTTTCAGACTTGCTTGAGCCTCCCCTGGAACAGGTTGGGGCCTCCCCAAGGAGGCTGGCCTCCCCATTTGAGAACCCCTGCACTAGACAAATCCTGCCTATTTTCAGCCACGACCTGGTGGAGGGGGATACAGATGAATGCCAACTGACCTTGAACCAGATTAAGCTGTCAGTGGTATTTTAGTGAATGAGGGAAATTTGGCCAGGACACCGGGGGAAATTCCCCTACTCTTTTCGATAAGTGCCATGGGATCTGTAACATCCACCTGAACTACCACCAATCCAGGCAGATGGGACCTCAGTTTAACGTTTCATCCGAAAGATGAAAGTATAATGGGGGCCGCCATGTTTGTGTTGATGTGGTAGGGTAGAAAGCGTACCAACATGACATGTGGGCAGGCTGTAATGGATGCCATCTTGGGAATGGCTGGTAAAGGTCACCACCATCTGGGATGGGGTCTTAGAAGTGACGAGGCACCCTAAGTCCTTGTAATCAGAGTCATCATCACCTGATGAGATAATGTCAATGGGTGTGTACTGAAAACCATTCATGGCTTTTACATGGCCAGCGAGAATATCTCACTGATGGTGCATTCTCGCCATCTTGTCTCTGCATTTCTTGTTACAAACTGTAGCAGTGCCCTGTTCAATACCTTCCTCAACCTCACACTGCAATACTCTGTAGGCAGCACCCAATTAGATGTTTTCCCTAAGCTCTTTGTCTGGCTCATGCATCAATCTCACATTCTCTTCCTTCAATGCAACATTATCCTCTCTCAAACTTTCATTCGTGTCACTCAAAATATTGTTCAAATAAGATAGCTGTTTCTTATCACATTTCAACCTTTCATTGTCATCTCTTAACATACACAATTCATGCACAGAGTCTTGAGCAGTGCAGTGCAACACTCTGTTATTATGATCACAGAGTGACTGTGTCTCCTTCACAAGTTTCTGTTCCTTTTTCAGTAACTCTGATGCCTGAAAGCCCATCTCTTTTTTTAAAGAAGCATTTTGCAGCTCAAGGGAGGTACATTGTGCTAATAAACTTTCATTGTCTGTATGTAAAGCCACTACCAAGAGACCTTTGGTGTGGGATTTCTTGGCTTTTTGCTTGGACTCGAGATATTGTTCAGAGATCGCAAGCAAGGGCTCTTCAGCTGATCTTGCATCCAGCACAAAATCGGACCATCCTCCATGGGACATCGAGTCTCAGTTTTGTGCACAGTTCAGGCATAACAAACAAAGAGGTAGATAAACAAACAAAGCAGTCAAAAGACTGGAATAAAATCTTTGACGCCATCATCCAATGGCTTTCCGGTCCCCCATGGGCAAATGATGGTGCCAAGGTGGTATGCTGCTACTCACAAAGGGAGTATACCAGTGGTCCTGTGTGGGTCTACCACGCCCAAAACCAAGATGGAACAAGTCCGCAAAGGAACAACCACAGTAAGTTCGAGTAGGTCCAAGTGGGTAAAAATGCACCACACTACTCGACATTCAGGTCAAAGAACTCAAATGGAATCCTCACTTTGTACACTCCAACTTGCACACGGTCGCCAAAATGTAATTGGGTAATAAAATTACCATTCTCAGGTTCTTGTTGTAACTGCACAAAAGTGAAGAAATGACAGACAAGTGGTGTCCAGCACATAAAGTGATTTGTTTCTGGTATATAAAGCAGGCTTACAACCAAATCACAGTGATAAACACCAGGGAGAACACCTCCAATCTTTCTTACCTATAGGTAGCAACACGTTTCTTCTTCTTCTCCTAGAAGAAGGTGCAATGCAAAGGGTAATTACCATAGCAACTACTGAAAAGATATATAAAAGTTTTATCATTGGATAATGGAAAATAACCTAACTTCTTACTAGCCTGAGAAAGTATGCTGTGCTAGCAAAAAGACAAGATAACTAAACAAAGGACCTGTATTCGTGGAGGCCACTTGTGGTTACATTCATAATTATATAGGTGATTGCTGTTCTGCACTAGAACTAAAGATGGCAGTATTTTTATTTATTTACATTTTGGATAACACCTTTGAGATCCAGCTCATTTCATAGGTTCCATGTCAGACGAACAATACTTATTGGAAGAGTATGAGACAGAGAACAAACAAAACAAGGAATTATAGAAGACATTACAAGAGTGTATAACTAGAGAAGTTCCAGTACATGTGGCATTGTACAATGTATGCCATGGTGCATATTCGATTTAAACCTGGAATTCAAAGGGTCATATTAGAGGGGGTGGGGTCTTATGAAATGACTCTTTACAGGAAAATGAGAACAGACTCAGCCTAATGTCTAATAATCAACAAAGTAAGGGATGGTATCAGCCCAGGGGCCTCATCAGAGGTGAGAAGGTATTGGACAAAGCATTTTAAAGTGAGCAAGGGTGCTCAGGAGATATAACAGGGGGGAGAGGGGATAGGGAGAAAGCCAAAGAGGGGTGAGGGGAAAAAATGGAAGGGATCAAGAGGAAATGTGAAGGAGAATGATTAGCACCTTAAAAGTTTTTTACATGCTGAGAACAGTTATGCATAAGGTCAGGATAGCATAAGGTTGGAAAAAGTGCAGGTCACAAGAAGGAAGGTTATTGGAAGGAGTCACAACTGGCATCAGTAACTAACTGTTGCTTAAGTTTAACCTTGAAGGAGCCCAAGGTTGATGCTAAAGTGATATCATGGTGCAGCGAGTTCATCCATAGCAGGGCACAGTAGGCAAAGGACCTTTGCCCCAGAGAAATGCGACAGTGGGGTATATTAAAAATCTGACTAGTAGAGCTTCTGGTACAATGACAGTTGATAGTGGGGATAATAAACTTTTGCACTTCTGGGGGCATTTTGCCTAAACTTATGTTTTTGGATAGTAAACATGTTTGGTATATGAGTCTACCTTTGAATTGGAGCCAGTTAGCCTGAGCATATATGTCATAGGTATGGGGTAGACTGGCTGAGCCGGTAAGGAGCCAGCATGCTTTGTTGAGTGCAACTATGATGCGGCAAAGAGTTGTTTCAGTAGCTGATCCATAGATTGGTAAGCGGTAATCAATAAGCAAGACAAGAGAGCTTTGAATGACCAGGTTAAGAGCCTCTAGGGTCAAACATTGCTCATGCCTATAAATTAGCCCAATGCAGGTGTTAACAGCCTTAGCAATGTTTCAAATGTGATAGGCATAGGTCATCGTACTGTCAGTTGTAATCCCTAGATATTTAAAGAGCTGAACTAGCTCCAGGGGAGAGCCCTCTTCATTGGTGATAGAAAGAGGGTAAGTTCTGTGCCTATTTTGGGAGCTGGAGAACAGCATAGTTTTAGTCTTGTTGTAATTCATAACTAACTTGTACTTATGGAACCACCTTTATATGACTACAAAATTACTCTGTAGCCTAGATTCAAGAACTTTAGGGTCTGGATCACTGGTAAACAGGACAGCATCATCAGCATATAAAATGATGTGACCCTGACAGGAGTAGGGAAGGTTGTTGAGGAAAATGCTAAATAAAAGAGGGCCCAAGATGGGCCCTTGAGGAACTCCAGATAGGACAGGTCTGCTATCTGAGAGGGTGTTATCAATCTTCACCTGCTGTGTACGGTTGTGCAGGTAACTTTCAAACCAGACTACGCTGTCACGAGATAGGCCAATGGTGGTAAGCTGTTCAACCAGGAGGGCATGATTCACTGTGTTGAAAGCTTTGGTTAAATCAATGAAAACAGTACCAACCAGGTGTCCTTGAGCTAAGGAGTGGTGAATAAAGTCTGTGAACTCCAGAACGGCGGTAGTGGTACTATGACCATTTCTGAACCCATGTTGTTGCAGGCATTTTAGGTGATATTTTTCTAAGTATTCAACCAGTTGGTCAGCCACTATACACTCAAGAGCTTTTGAGAGTGGGGGCAGGATAGAGATAGGTCTGTAGTTCCCAGTAATTGTGCGATCCCCAGACTTATTAACTGGTGTAACAGTGGCAGATTTCCGTTTCTGAGGAAATTGAGAGCATCTAAGTGACATGTTAAAAATATGTGTTAGAGGTGACAGAATTTCATCCAGTGTAAGAGCTACAAACTTAAGATCCAGGGTGTCACCACTAAATCTTGATTTCCCTAATACCTTGAGTAGGTAATTCCTGGCTTCATGGGCTGAGAGGGTTTTGAAGTAGAAAGCAGGATGAGAAGGGTGCAGAGTCTCTTTCCCAGAGTAGTCACTTGTGAGGGGGTGAGAGAAGTAGCCAGGCGGCAGGACACCACTCAGGTCCGTGAAGGCATTATTAAAAGTATTAGCAATAAGTCTGGGGTCAAGTGAGGGTACACCATCAATGTTATGCATGGTAGGGGAAGATCTGAGGTCTCTCCCAGTAACCTCTTTAAGGTTAGTCCAACATTTTCTGCCATCATTCCAGGTCCGAGATAGCACTTCCTTATAATATTGATTTTTAGCTGCACTAATAGCCCTTATGCAGTTGTTTCTAGCCACTTTGTACCTCTGGATGTCAGCCTGATTACACAGGGACCTAGACCTGTGCCATAGATGGACCCTGTCATTCAGAAGCTCAAGGAGGTCTGGAGAAAACCAGGTATTACAGCGGCCTTTGATTTTACACTTTTTATGGGGGGGCCGTGCCTATCACATATAGCGCTGAACTGAAGAATGAATTGGTCGAGGGCAATGTCAACATTGTTAGTTATGTAAACCATTGACCAGTCCTGATTACGCAGTTCAGCTTTTGGTGATTCAAAATGCCCATGGATGAGTACCCTGGTGATAATTATTCTAGCGGGTGGTTTAGAGAATTTGTTTGACCAATGAAACAAGACTGGGGAGTAGTCATTGAAGGCATCTGGGAGTACGGCTGTGTCCGATATATGATCAGGGTGGTTAGCAAGCACCCAGTCCAGTAAAGTACCGCTCATAGTTTTATAGTTGATTCTAGTGGAGGACTTGACTAGCTGGGTGAGGTGAACTGCTGAAACTGCATCTTTGAAAGGGCTTGTGTCAGGAGAGAACCAATTGATACTGAAATCTCCTAACATGATAATTTCCAAATTAAGACTCAGAGAGCCAAAACACTCCAGGAGTGAATCAAAGCAGGAGGCTGTCTATCTGGGAGGAATATAGATTGAAAACACAGTAAGAGTTTTATTGTGTGCACCTAGAACTTTTATGGCAAGGGGTTGCATATGGTCATCAGTTTTGGGCAGAGTTAGGACGAGACCTTGAAGGTTGTTTTGGAGGTAGATCGCACAACCGCCCCCACGCTTGGAGTGATGATCCTGTCTAAAGACTGTGTAGCCTGGGATGGAAATTGAAGCATCCGTTACTTTTGGAGAAAGCCATGTTTCAATGACTGAGAGGATGTCTGGGTTATGTTGTAAGATCCATGCATTCAGTACGTCCATTTTGGGGAAGAGGCTGCATATATTAAGTGATGCAATTTTAAGTAACCCAGTAGATGACCGTGGTTATGCCATAAGTTGTGGAGGGCCAGGGTTGGGGTGAATATTACCAGAAAGCAGCAGCAACAGAAAGGCCAGTCTACACAGATATACCTTTAACTGCTTGCTGCTAAGTTTGTGAAGCTTCCTCTGAGTTGAGTGCGCTTTACAGTTGGCTTGTAAGTTGAAGATCCCAGGGAGGAGTGCCAAAGGGGGTAACCAGCTAGGGTGATGAAATGGCAACTCCCAGTCACCAGGGGAATGCAGGTTCCATGGCACAGTAAAAGTGTCACAGCACTGGGATAAGGTGATAGTACTATAAACATATAAATGATTATTATCCAATGTTGGTGAGGTAGATGTTAGAAACGTATCACAGGCAAGGTCAGATAGGGTCAATAGAGCGAGCAATATAATGCCTCTAGGAAATAGCTGTTATAAGAGACATTATGATACCAAGGAATGCAGCAGTAAGGGTGCATGCAAGGTCCCAAGCACAGTGCAAGGTTAATTATACCGGTAGGGTTTTTTTTGTGTGTTTTTTTTTTTCTTCAGAGTACAATATGCTAAAAATGAGAAACAAGGGAGGGGATAATGGTGATTAGAACAGGAAGAAGTAAGAGGCAAGTTGGACAAGTGAGTTGGAGGATTAATAGGAAAGATAAGATGCCTCTAGTGGCAGAGCAGTATAAACTGTATTGTCAAACTAATGATTATACAACAGTATAAACAGAGGTGTCTCCTAAGTGGTACAATTAGAATGATTGCAAATATACCATGATTCTCAGTATAGGTACAGTAGAACTCAGATCCTGACACTTATGCTTGTACGATAAGTGCCTGCACCCTAAGTATTATGATCTGCAAGGTGGGGGCCAGTCAGGGGTGCTGGTCCATGGAAAACAGCAGTCACAGTCCAGAAGCTGCCGGCCTTCAGATCCCTACTCAGGGAAGCTGATTTGGATGCCAAAGAACACCATATGAATTTATAAAATGAGAGCATAATCCTGGGATATCCAGGGTGGTAGCCATGTCTGAGATCTCGTGCTACCCCCCATGACCAACCCTGAGCACTGAGGGAGGGTGGAAGTTCCTCCCCTCCACAACGTTAAGGCTCTACGGCAGTGGCAAAGACCTTGGCACAGTCTCCCATCAGTGGCCATCTATTTGATCCCCCATCCCCCCCCCAGTCAGGTAAAGATGTTGTCTCCCTCTGGGCACTCACCAACAAGCAGAATAGTGACTTGTAGCAAGACTCCTGTACATATTCCTGGGGTAGTGCCCCTGCTGAAAAGCAAGAATAGAAGGGAAGTGGGTGCACATCTGCTAAACTGCATCTCTGAAAGGAGACACAGTGGAGGCGTTCCAGAGAAGGGCAACTAAAATACTGCAGAGTCTGCATCAAAAGCCCTACAAAAAGAGATTAAAGGACCTCAATATGTACACCCTGGAACAGAGATGGGAGATATGAGATATGACAGAGACATTTAAATACCTCACAGTGGTAAGCAAGATTCAGGAGGGAAGTATTTTCCAGAAGAAAAGGTGCTCAAGAACAAGGGGTCATGCTGCAAAGCCGAAGGGGAGTAGATTCAGGAGAGATGTGAGGAAGCACAGTACTTCACAGAAAAAATGGTGGATTCCTGAAACAGTCTTCCAGTGGAGGTAGTGGGGGCGAAAACAGTGGTGGGGTTCAAGAATGCATGGGAAGGGAATCATAGTGGAATGGATGAAGTGAGGGAGAAAGAGCCATAGAGCAAGCACAGTCTGTGATGATAGTGTGGGTAGGGACAATGGGCAGTCTGCCATCAAATTATTTTTATGTTTCTATGTACTATTTCAAGAATATATAAGCCTTGATATCCCCTACACACACACACACACACACACACACACCAACCTGGATTATCAACAGATTAAAGAGAGGGAAATAGCCTAGGAATATCAACCCAGTTAAGGCTCTGAGCTGCAGATCTGGAGACCTGGGTTTGAATCACATAGCTGCCTAGGTGCATACTGTGTGATCCTGAGCAAGTCACTTAACTTCCTTTGCTCCCAGGTCGCATCTGGAAACAAGCTTTGGCTTAGTATGCTACTCCTGGTTAAACAATGTTCCCTTTCCCTTTCCCTCTACATCCCAACTTAGACTGATCTACCTCCCCCACACCCACTGAATTTGCTGGAAAGGACATAGGGATATGACCCCCCTGATGCTGCAGCCCAGTTCCTACCATGGCTCAGTAATGAAGCCCCTCTTCCACAAATGTCGACTTTAAGCCATGGTCTTTGCCATTGCCCCCTCCTCGGCCCAGATTCCATGTTTCTGTCAATTCCTTCCACCTCCCTTCCCCCCTTTTCTTAACCAGGAGATAGGGCCTAATCATTTGAGGGCATAATACCCATTATAACTACTCTGCCACAGGGATACCCCCATTACCTCAATGGTATTGTCTAGTCACCAGTTAGACAGACATTGGTGGCCTGCATCAGTCTAAGATGCTACTACAAATGCTCATGGGATTTACTATCCAAATCAGGTATATGCCACCCATAACAAGACCCCCCCCCACACACACTACCCCAGATGGACTAAAGAGGTTTCTAAATCCTGTTAAGCATGTGCAATGAACCATGATATTATTCTCTCTCATAAGCCTGAGGAGAGGGAACTATACTTTAGAAATGTTTCAGGTTTAGTTAGCAGAAGAGAGTCCAATAACTGTTGTAGGCAATAGGACTGCCTACTGCCCCAACTTATTGCTTTGGACTTCTCCCCATTAGGTAGTAATACATTATGGTTTTAGTATATATAATGGATACATTCTCCTTTTTTGAATGTTTAAATAGTTTGTGGATTTAACATGTATGTTATTGTAAAAGGGTGACTGAGTATATGTTTTCCTAGAGAAAGAAGGCAAGAGACTCACACATCTCTAAAGTAGCACACTGGTGCTCTGCCCTCCCTGTATATTGGCAATGAGATTGAAACACAGACTAGATTGATCTTCCACAGGAGGGAGAGGCTTTAGGATGAGCTCTGACTAGCAGGGTACATAAGAGTACTGCATTCAAAACTACAGCGAGGGCAGACAAACTTTCTTCAGTTTATAGCCAGAGGGCACAAGGGGCACCCATACAATATTCCACCCAAAATCTCACTTATACTCACACTACATTCATAACCCCTACCTGTATTAGGAGGGGGGGGGCCGGGGATAGTCTACTCACATTTATGTCCTGCAATGTCCAGGACATCAACTCTCCTATAAAGAGGAAGCAGATTCTTAATCACTTGAAAAGGAAAGGTGCAATGCAGCTCTTCTCTAGAGGGCAGTTGGGTATTGATAAGAGAGGTTATCAACTTACAAATGTTACTATTAGGCAATATTTATGGCCCTAACCAAGACTCCTCTTCCATTTTCCCAGAACTTGCCCAACAGATTTTCACTCTTCTTAATCCTGGCAACTAGTTAATCCTTGGTGGTGATTTTAATAAAGTACAGGATCCACTTCTAGGTAGGCTTAGAGGACACCCATCCAGCCCACAAAAAGTAGAACAGCATTACAGATCATGGCCCAAGGATTCTGTTTACTGGACCCATGGCAAAGTCTCCACCCAACCGGCAGGGACTTTACTTTCCACTCTGTTCCACACAGTGTAAGTAGCCAGCTGGACTGTTTTCTCATCCAGGGGTCACTCTTGCCCAATGTACAACATGTGTCAATCGGCCCTATAATTATATTGGACCACACATGCATTACCCTAGCTCTAATGGTGAGACTAAATCACCATAAAACATCTAGATGGCATATGGATATATTCCTCCTCTCCTGTGAGGACTTCCCCAAATGGCTCTCCAAGGAGATAGATTTATACTTTGCATGTAATGGCGCCCGTATACAGTATGTTCTGAGCTACCCAGTGAGATGCCTTTAAGGTTTACCTCAAAGATTGCAAAATGCAGCACACAATAAAAAGCAGAGGCTCAATGAGCTGCCTGCATTAGAATTAGCACTGAAGAACAAAGAGAATATAACACCCTTCCCCATCACTCCTTGCTGCCACAATGGGGGAATTATACAATTGAAATATAGGATCAACTTTCTAACATACAATGTAGCCCAGAAGGCCATCCTATGAATCTCTCACAGATTTTGGGAGTCTGGGGAGAAAGCTGGCTGCCACTTAACTTATTATGCCAGAATGCAACAAAAAAATACACTGAACTGGCCTGGCAGTGCAGAGGAAAGATTTACCACTGCAATGCCAGCGACCCGGGTTTGGAACCGGATTCGGGCGTCGGAGGGCTGGCTAGAAAGAGAAGGCCTGAGCATCTGTTGACTGCTCATCCTCTTTCAGGGTGAGGATGGGGTGGTGGACCAGTGTCTACTGACCTCTGGTGGAGGCCAGGAGTACAGCAGTATGCCAGGTCCCAGTGTCTAAGGAGTATGATAGATGCTGGTGTTGCCTTGTGTCCTGCATGTCATGCTCCTGTGGGAAGAAAGACGGAATAATGGCGCACTGGCCGATCGGGTGATGGCCTCCCAGATCCTCACTGCCGGAACTCCCAGACCTCCATCAGCTGCTTCAATAGCACCCAAGATCATTGGCATGGCCGGTAAGACTTATTCCCTATGTAGGCAGGGGATCCACCCAATGAAGGCATACATCTGGGTTACCTTGGTGGCTGCAATGTGGGACAGTGGACTACTACTGGAACTAAAGCAGTAGAACTCTTCTACTAGGACCTTCAATTTAGGGTAAAAACACACACAAAAAAAAAGTTAGTGAGTTTGTCTGAGTTAGCTGAAGTGAATGGTTATCTGAGCAGTTATCTCAGATAACTGAGCAGTTATCTAGGTGTAAATCTCAGGTGGCTGATGGGGATTAATATCTGTGCAATTTAATTACATGTAGTAAGAACTATTAAGTAGGGGGAGTGGCATAGCTAGAAGGGAGCTAGATATAAACACTGCCCTAGATAGATTCTGCCAGAGGTTTGGCAGAGAGCACCAGGAGGAAGGAGTGCTGTGTGACTTGACTTTTCTACTGGGACTATAATGCCCTTCTTCCTACCCAAAACTAGTTTTACTTTTGTAGGCACATAATTTGACTGACAACAGGAAATTCCTGTTTGGGAGCAGGAAGTGAGTGATCACAGAGCCACCAAAGACTCACCATCCTAGAAGGGCAAGAGTAACTCTCTGTTCCCTCCTAGCTGCTGGAGGTCTGCCTCTGAGCAAGTAAGGTGTCTACTGAGAAATATAGGATCTTCTTGTCTCAGAACAGGATGATCAGGAGCTTAAAGGGCACAGAGGCAGTAAGTAAGTAGGGAGAGAAAAAAACAGAGGAAAGAGTAAGGATCCCAAACAACAGTGAAGGGGCCAGAAGTAAGACATGATGGGAGTGGTGCAGTGCAGTGGTGTGGAGCAACAGTCTTCCGGGAGACGTTCTGGAGGATGCAGTGTTGTCCCATCTGCAGGCACCTCTTTGGGCTGAGGGAGGAGGTTGCTCATCTCCAGGCTGAGTTGGCCAGGATTTGTGGGACCTCCTTTTCCATCCAGGGACCACCAGGGCCACTGCTGTTGCCTCAGAGGTTGCTAAGAAAGAAGAGTGGTTGGACCACAGTGGGCTCAGGGAGGGTGAGGTTGGTCAAACAGAGGCACATCCCTCCAGTTGTACCTCTCCATAATTCCTATGCTGTTCTGGCAAACTGTGATTCCTCTATGGAGGTACCCGCAGTGGAGACCAAGGAGGATGCTGGGAACCTCCACAAGACCCACAGGAGGGTTGTATGTGACCCCATTGGGAAGGAAACAACTCCTGGTGGGGGACTCCATTGTTAGGAAGGTAGAACTAGGGAAGGAAGGGGGAGAGGGAAGTAAGGTGCCTGCCTGGTGCCATGGTTTGGAGAGGCAGGGAGTGAATCCTCGGGATCACAGGAGCAGCTGCACAGGGGAGGGAGCTGGATGTCATTGTCCACCTAGGAACAAATGACCTGGCTAAGAAAGGGATCAGAGCAGTGCAAGAAGAGTTTGTGGAGTTGGAGAGGGGCCTTAGGCAAGTAGCATGCAGGGTTACCTTCTCAGAGGTGCTGCCTGTCTATGGTGTAGGTGAGGCAAGGGTGTTCCACACCATGGGATTCAATCAGTGGTTGAAAAACTGGTGCAGAGCTCAGGGATTTGGCTTCATTGGGGATTGGGGTTCCACCTGGAGTGATGCAGGCCTATATTGGCATAATGGGCTGCATCTGACCAGGAGGGGAACCAGGATCCTAGGTGATAGGTTTAAATGCTTCATTGGCAAGCATTTAAACTAGCCAAGGGGGGAGGCACAGGAAAGGAACAGGGAAATCCTAGTCCCCCCAAAAAGTCAGGGTAGTAAGTGAGGTAAACACCAAGATAGAGTTGTCAAAAGGGAGAAGGGCAGGGGTAAATGGAGAAAGTGACAAAGGCAGTAAGGACAGGGATGGGGCAAAAAGGAGTAAGGCCAACAGGAAAAGGAGGATAATGAGTACCAATGCCTGTAGTCTGGGCAACAAGCTCCCTGAACTGGTGGCCTTGATGGAAAAGGGATGCTTGAATTTCATAGCAGTCACAGAAACATGGTACACAGAGACCCATGACTGGGAAGTTAACATACCAGGGTACATAACCTACAGGAGAGACAGGCAGGGGAGAAAGGGGGGAGGAGTAGCTCTCTATGTAAAGAAAGGGATAAAAGCAACTGAACAAAAGAGTAAACAGGGAGGAGATGAGGCACTGTGGGTCACCTTAGAAACTGGAAATTGCACCACAATCTGCACAGGGGTTGTATACAGACCCCCATGTCAGGGGGAGGGAATGGACAAGGATATGATAGAAGGCATTCTTAGGATGGAAGAGAAAGGGGAGATACTGGTAATGGGAGACCTGAATATGCCAGATGTTAACTGGAGCATATTTGCTGCAGCCACATCCAAGAGCAGGGCCATTCTCGATGCCCTACAGGCGGCATGCCTCAGACAGCTAGTTTTGGAACCCACTCATGAGGGAGCAATCTTTGACCTCGTACTCTCAAATGGGAACAGTTAGAGGATCTCAGATCTAGAAGTGGGTTGCTATCTGGGAACAAGTGACCATCAAAGAGTGTGGTTCACATTAAACTCAGTTACAGATCAAGCCACACAAAAGTGAGGGTACTGGACTTCAGGAGGGCTGACTTTGGCAAGATGGGAGAGTGCCTTAGAAAATCACTAGCAAACAGGCAAGAAGGAGGGGTGGAGCAACAATGGGGAAACATCAAAACTTCCATCACAGAGGCAGCAAGTCTTTGTGTGAAGCAAACAAACAAATCAAAATGAAAGAAAAAGCCACTATGATTCTCAAAAGAGGTGGTGGGGAAAGTCAGGGAGAAAAAGATAGCATTCAAGAAGTATAAGGAAACACAGAAGAAGCAGAACAGAGAGCTATACCAGTTAAGGCAGAAGGAAGCAGGGAGGGAAGTCAGAATAGCAAAGGCCCAAACTGAGGAAAAGATAGCTAACTTGGTTAAGAAGGGGGATAAAACCTTTTATAGGTACATCAGGGAGCGCAGAAAGACAAAGAAAGGGAGGGAGGGATAGTGAGGCTGAATAGAATGGACAGTGAGTGGGCAGAGAGGGACAGTGAAAAAGCAGGGATACTGAACAAATATTTCTGCTCAGTATTCACAAAAGAGGAGATGGGGGACATGACTAATCTAGTTAACAGAAGCACTCTTGATAAGGGGGTCGATCCAGTCCTTTCACAGAAGAAAGGGTTCCGAAAGAACTCCTAAAACTGAAGGTGGACATAGCAATGGGGCCTGATGGAATTCACCCCAGAATTGTAAAAGAATCAAGGAGAGAACTAATGAAACCACTGACTACCCTTTTTAACAAATCACGGGAGGATGGTGTGGTACCTGAGGACTGGAGGAAGGTGGATGTGATTCCCCTTTACAAAAGTAGGACCAAGACAGAGGCAGAAAACTACAGACTTGTAAGTTTGATCTCTGTGGTAGGGAAAGTGATGGAATCACTTCTGAAGGAAAGAATTGTTGAGTACCTAGAAGTAAGTGGGGCACAGGACCCAAGACAGCATGGGTTCACAGCGGAAAGGTCATGTCAGACAAATCTAATTGATTTCTTTGACTGGGTGACCAAAGTAGTAGACCAGGGAGGGGCTATGGTCATGGCCTACCTAGACTTTAGCAAAGACATTTGACACAGTCCCACACAAAAGATTAATTGTCAAATTAACCAGCCTGGGAGTGGGTCTCAGGGTGGTAGCCTGGGTAAAACATTGGCTAGACAACAGGACACAGAAAGTAATTGTAAATGGAGTCCACTCTGAAGAAAGAGGGGTTACTAGTGGGGTACTGCAGGGTTCAGTACTGAGTCCAGTCTTTTTTAATGTCTTTATAAGTGATATTGCAGAGGGACTGGAAGTAAAAGCATGTCTCTTTGCAGATGACACAAAGATCTGCAACAGGATTGATACACAATTAGGCGTGGAAAGGATGAGAAGGGACTTGGCAAGGTTGGAGGAATGGTCAGAAGTATGGCAGCTTGGATTCAATGCAAAGAAGTGCAAAATAATGCACCTGGGAAACAAAAACCCAAGGGAAGATTACACAATGGGGGGAGGAGGTAGTAACAACAACTAAAATGGAAAGGGACCTGGGGGTAATCATATCAGATGACCTTAAGGTTAGCAAGTAATGTGCGAAGGCAGTAGGGAGGGCTGGGGGTATACTGGGGTGTATAGGGAGAGGCATCACCAGCAGAGACAGAGAGACCAGCAGCTCACTGCAGGGAGAGAGAGACAGGAAGCATAATCACCTTTCATGGGACAAGCTTGTGTATGTTGGTGGGGGAGACCCCCCCAAAGACAGCATTTTTGTTTAAATGTATTGCAATGTATGTCATGGACACCAAATGTCACAAATCACAGAATGGGCCAAGAGGGTAGCATCTTTCAGAAAAGGAGATGTGCAAGAACAAGGGGACACAATTTAAAGATAGGAGCAGTTCAGGAGCAATGTGAGGAAGTATTTTTTCACAGAGAAGGTGGTGGACACATGGAACCGCCTTCCTGAGGAGGTTGTGGGGTCTAAAACTGTGGGAGAATTCAAGAATACATGGGACAGACTTAAGGCAATTCTTGTGGGAGTAAGAAGAAATAGTCTGTTGGTTAACTAGGGTCTGCAGCTTATCCTGTAGGTAGGGAAATGGGCAGACTAGGTGGGCCAAACGGTCCTAATCTGCCATCAAAGTCTATGTTTCTGTGTTTCTATGGCAAAAGTCCTGGAGATCTGCTTGAGTGCCATAATTCCTACCATAATGAACAACCATCAAACTAGGTTCATGCTGGGCAGACTAGTAATGTACAACATCAGAGCGGTGCTGAATGCATATGGGCTGCAGCCAGATCTGATTCTCCTAGTATAGAAAGGGAGAAGTCATTCAACTCTATAGAATGGGATTTTCTATAGTAAGCAATGCCTAACTTTGGCATTCAGTCTTACTACATGAACTAGATAAAAATGTTATATACCTCTCCTTCAGCCAGAGTCTCATTTAATGGCCTAACTTCCACACCCATGGAACTACAAAGGGCACTCGTCCGGTTGCTCCTCTCCTTGAAATTGAATCACTCCTCTGCAAGCTCAGACACAGCCCAACTGTCACTGGCATTAAATGTGGCACAAGATAGGTCAAGGCTCTAGTTTCGTTGACGACTTTCTTCTCACACTGTCTGCTCCTGAAGAATAACTACCAGTAGCACTATTGATATTAAATGATTGTAAAGGTCTGTCAGGGTCTAAGGTAAACCAGGCAGAAAAACTAAGATATTCCCCTTAAATGTAGTCACAGTGGAGTCACACTTTAGCCATTTGGGGTTTAAATGGAAAAAAAAAATTTGAGTATCTGGGCATTTGGCTTGTGGTCAACCCAAAGAGCTTCATTAACCTAAATTTCTTACCTCTACTAGCTTCCTTAGAAGTGGACTTTCACAGGTGGAAAAAAAACTCTGCCTATCCTTTGGAGGCAAGACAGCAGTGTGCAAGATGATTGCCTTTCCAAAGATATTATTTTTGTTAAACAGTCTACCCCAACCCATTCCGGAGACCATGTTCCAATGACTAGAAAGACTTTTTGCCTCATTTCTCTGAGAAGGCAAGAAGCCTTGTTTCAGTCTGCAGAAACTGAGGCACCCAGGCAAAAAGCATGATCTGCATTGCAGTGGCTCTGGGTGAAGCACCAAGCAGTGAATATCTGTCAGGACCTCCAATCCCAACAGCCCATAGCCCACTATGACTTCTTTTGGAGTGCAGCCTTAATTTATGCCCTCGTGAGTGGGTATAACACATGGGGACAAAGGTGAAGCACCATTAGTCAGGTTTTCCAGGCAGTCCTAGCATATGCTAATAAGATAGCACAACTGGAAATCATATAAGCTGTGGTCCTGGGAGCCCCTTTGGCACAACCCACACCTCACTATTGATAATCGACCATTCCGTTGTGTCTCCTGGGAGGCTAAAGTGATGCAGACAGTGATGCACTTATACATCCCTATAACAATCAAACTGGACTTGTTTGAGAACTTGTCAATAAGACATGCTGTACCCTGATCAAACTTCTGGAATTACCTTCAGATCAGAACAGCAACCAGGATAAGATTTCGTAGTCTACCACTGGAGGCAGAGTCCCTCTTGTCTAGAGCTATGTCCAGTTGGTTCAGTAGTAACCTAAACCTCAGAGGCAGAATATACAACTGTATTGTGACCTATGATATACTAACCTTAACAGAATTGCAAACAGGCATGTGAAAGGAAGCTCCAAAGGGAGATACCTCCCCTAATCTGGGATCAGTTGAAATGGATAGCTTATGCAGGATTCTGTGATATGTGATACCAAGTGTTCCAAAAGAAAAATCTGCACAGATGGTACCACACCCCAGAACTTCTCAAAAAATGCATCTCATGTCAAATGATGCCTGTTGGTAGAGCTAGGGTTCTGTGATTTTTTAGGGTTCTAGTTCAATTCTGGTTCTACAGGGTGGGATTCTAGTTTGGTTCAGTTCTAGCCTTTTTGTCACTATTTCAGTTCTGATTCAGTTCTTAAAAATAAATGAAACATAATATAGTTGCATTTATCAAACATCTTTAATTCAACAATGTAAAATGTACAAAAGCCAAAAAGAGCACAAAAGAGCATACATTTTCATTGGGCACATTCAATACATTAAGTAAAATAAAAAAAATAAGTTAATTATAGCAAATGAAAGTTCATGAATTTAATTTAACAAATACAGAGCAAGCAATAGTGTTCACTGATAGGTGGGCTCTTCTGCCCTCTAGAACTTGCTTGCAGAATGAGAGCACTCTCTCACTGCTACTGCTGCTGGCTGGTATGCATAAGTACTTCTGCAAGCTTTGTTAATTTTGGAAATAAGTGTTTACCAGTCAGGTTCCAGACTTCAAGACAGTTATAAGTGTAAGTGTCGTGTTCCAAACATGTTTTCAGCTCACTAGATGAAACTTATCTTGCTGCTGTTTAGGAAGGACCCCCCCAAACTGGATAATATGTCATTTACATTAGGTGCATGAATGAACGCTTTAAGTGGTCATCAGACCATATATCAGTTGTTGCTCCAGTATATGAGACATCAGATAACTGCTAAATAACTTTATCTCGAGCCACGTTATATACTACAGGGAGATAATTCTGTCTTATTGTGACCTCATCTGGAAGTACCTCTGAAACACTAATCTTTCCCCGCTGTGCACCTGTGTCCAGCAGTATTTGACAAAAATTAGGAAATCATGCTTAGAAATAATTTCAAAAAGGTTCTAACTCTTAGCAACACATTATAGTATACTCAGTACCAATTGTACTTTTAAGTGACTTTGATACAGGTGAAGGGGGTGCAGATGTTGGACTAGATGTAAATAAAGTTTTTCTTTCATAGAAGCTGTGAACTGTAGATTGAACTTAGTTTCTTTCTATGGCTATCACTCAGATGTCTTGCTAATGTGGTTGTGGTATGTGCTGGAATTGCTAACTCTTCCTTACATGCTCTGCGTATGGCCCATCTCCTATCAACAATTCCATCCACAATTGGGTTTCAAAAGCTGTCTTTTTATTTCTCTGAACGGTCCTCTGAGTTACGTATGCACAGATGGCAGCTGCGCTGGGCTAGCTGTCAAACTGTTGTTCATTGTTTGTGGTGTTTTTACCTTCTACGCTGCTGTTTAGCCATTTTTAAAAGCACTTTTGCTGTCGTTAAATGAAGTATTTAAAAAAATTTCTGTTTGCACTTTTGATGCTTATTTTTGAGCACGTGTACTGGTTAGAATTAACTTTTTCAGGCCCTGCAAGTTGCTGACGGTTTAAACGATAAGTGTTTGTTTTAAGGGGTAATGCCGTAATGTTAGATAGTTAAGGTTAAGTAAGTAAGTTAGTAAGTTACTAATGCGGTGCGGAAATGTCAATTAGCAAGTCGCAATTAGGTACCAGTTTGCAGTCCATGTAATGCTTAGCAAAGTTAATGACTAGAATTCAGAAACAGACATAATATATTTTAAATCACTGTAAAATATAATGGATACAATACAGGGCATATATGGTATCCTTATATGCTATATCTATCTACTGCCTGCTTGAGACTTTGATGCCCTGGAGAATGGAATTGTGAGGAAAGGTTTTGAGGACGCCACAGGAACGCATTTTTCGGGTGGTCTGATTTGTTCTGGTGATCTGACCTGGTGGAGAACTGTTGGATTTTCCTGGCAAATGGATTGGGGGATTGTTTTCATCTGTTTCCCTTCTTTCTCATGGCTTATGAAGGTGGTGAGTGGATCGGGGTGATGTGAACTTGTTGGTACTGTGGGGGAGTTGGCCAATACTACTGGGTCCAGGTAGGAGATGCCGGGACTTGATCTGTTGGAGGGTGGATGGTGCTTGCTCGGTATCTCTAGTTATTCCGGGGGGTCTTCTGGAGAGTAGATCCTAGGCTGGGAGCCAAAACTAAGGGCTCAGTGGGTGAAGATCATCTCCTGCTTGTGTATTGGTGATCTCCTTTATGATCCCTATTGAACCCTATCCATCGATGTGCCAGCACTTGGAAAGAACTTAATATCTGGAATTACTCTGGAGTTACTCTATGGACCATGTCAAGTTTATTGGGAGGAAAAGATCTAAAACTGGCCAAATTATTGGTGAGAACTTTCCAATTTGAAGTACTTTTGCTAGGCAGTAAGAACACTTATTGTTTGTTTCTTTTTTGATGTTTATTGCTGTAGCCAATGTGAGAGATTGGCTCAGCTAAAAAAATGCATTATCTGGTTTAATTTTCCATTGGAGGTGAGAGCTCCAAGGAAGCTACTTATAAATATGGTATGATTCAGTCTAAAATGTTTTATTTAACTGGTTTTCATTAGAGGTGAGAACTCAAATGGACTTCCATATGGTTGGAATAATTGATTGGACTGCAACTTTGGACTGCAAATCTGGACTTTGTGAATGACTTTTCTTTTTGTTGATTGATTATTTCTGCATTGTGTTTTAGTATTATTTTAAGGAGGTATTTTTTTTTATGGGAGGTTTAAGTCAGGGGAGGGGAAGGGAAGGAGTTGTTTATATGGGGGTGATTGGTTTTGAATTATTAAAGGGCTGAAAATATGTGTTGGGGTATAAGTGAGACGGTCAGGCAGTACTCTCCCTCAAGACTGAGGGATCTCTGTCCCTTTGAACTAACCCCACTTACGGGGGAGGTTTATGCTAGTTGTTGAAATCTCGGCATAATGAGATCAAAGTACAGTAAGAGACGGGGATCCTGGAACTCTTGTGGGGGATGGGAGAGAAGTGGATGGATATGAGCGATGAGGGCCAGGAGATGCCCTGGGGCGAAATGGGTACTGGAGCGAGGTCCTCCTTGCCTAGTCCCCATACCCAAGAGCACTGACTTGGAGTGTGTCAGGCAGGAAGTGGGATCACCTTTGGATTCCAGTCCCTTTTAGGCGGTGTTAAGCAATGCCAGGTCAATTATGAACAAGACCACAGTGATTGCAGATCTTGTTTCCTATGTCGACTTGGCTTGCATCACCGAGACCTGACTAGATGGAAATGCTGGTCCTGTTTTGGACTCTGCTGTCCCGGCTGGGTTCTCGGTGATTCATCACCCAAGAGTGGACTGGTGGGGCGGGAGGGTGGCAGTCTGTTTTAGACAAGATCTGTATCTCAGGGAGGTGCCAGTTGGTGATACCAACTCCTTTGAGTGCATAGTGGGTGCAGGTACAGGGTACGGGACCCTTCTCATCTACCGTTCACCAGGGGATGGGAGGGAATTCCTGAAGGAGGTTGTGGACTTCATCACCAATATGGTATTGGAGACTCCCAGATGGTTAATTCTGGGAGATTTCAATGCCTGGGTCGACGATGAACTCTCGCCATTTGGTCGAAACCTCCTCCAATTGATGGACTCATTGGGCCTGTCACAGGTTATTACCACTGCAACCCATGGGGGGGCACACATTGGACTTGGTGTTCCATCTGGGGATGGAGATATCTGATGTGGAGGTGGAGCCAGTGGGATGGTCTAACCATCACGCCCTGAGGTTTAGATTTGCGGCCTCCCAAAATAGGCCTGCCCCTAGGGAGTTAGTACAGTTCCATCCTTTAAGAGGGGTTACTTCAGAAGGCCTAATGATGGAGCTGGACTTCTTGGGTTTTCCAGGGGATAGCATGGATCCAGAGCCTTTGGTCCTAGCTTATAATAGGGCTGTTGTTGAGGCCCTGGATGTTATTGCTCCAATTCAAGTTCGTCCCCATACTCTTCACTTGGGGGCTCCCTGGTTAGATGGGGAGGTCCATGAGTTGAAGAGGAAGGGACAAAGATTGAAAAGATGCTGGCGGAAAACTCAACTGGAGGTGGATAGACTTGAATTGTTAAAACATTCTAAGCTCTACCAATCAGCAATTTCCCATAAGAAGGCAGAGTTCCTGTCCAAGGAAATTGCTGCAGCAAGGAACAGACCATCCCAGCTCTTCCGGACTGTGGACAGACTGTGCAATCCAGTCTGTCTTCAGACTGGCAGAGCATTATCACAGGTACAGTGTGAGGAGTTTGCGAAATTCTTTGCTAGCAAGGTATCCACCATCAGGGATGAGATCCACCAGCACCCTTCCATTGGACCTTGCACTGGTCAATTGGGTGGTACTAATGCCCAATTGTCCTGGTCCACCTTTAGCCTACCAGCAGTAATAGATATAGTGAGGATCATCCAGACTCTGCAACCTACCTACTGTACGTTGGATCCAGGCCCTACTCACCTGGTGGTGGGGTGTGTAGATGTTATCAGCCCAGTCCTGGCTGGGATAGTGGTGGTATCATTAGAGAGAGATATCTTTCCGGATCCCTTAAAGGAGGCAGTAGTATGCTCCCTTTTAAAAAAAAACTCTCTTGAACCCGACTGCCCAGCAAATTACATGCTGGTCTCTAACCTCCCCTTTGTAGGGAAGGTTATTGAGAAGGTGGTCACTCTGCAACTGAAGGATCATTTGTCCAGCCACAATATCTATGACCCTCTCCAATCCGGCTTCAGGAAAAGGCATAGTACAGAGACAGCTCTGGTTCGGGTATTGAATGATCTGATGGCGAGAGATCAGATGACCCATTCCATCTTGGTTCTCCTGGATCTCTCAGCAGTATTTGATACCGTGGATTATGGGGTGCTGCTCAACCAGCTGCAGTTTTTCTGTGGTCGGACGGGAGCAGTCCACAGTTGGTTTTGATCTTTTCTGGAGGGCAGATCACAGAGAGTGGTGTCTGGAATTTATATCTTGGCCCCTCACTGGCTGCCCTGTGGGGTACCACAGGGGTCGGTGCTGTCCTCCATGTTATTCGCAGTGTATATGCTTCCACTAGGGGATATTATAAGGCGGTATGGGCTGAGTTTTCATTGTTATGCTGATGATTCTCAGCTCTACCTGTCTTTTGTGCCTGAATGGGAGTCTGATTCCATTACAGTGTTTAATAACTGCCTCCTGGAGATTCAGGATTGGATGAGTGCGAGTTGGCTTAGGTTGAACTCAGAGAAAACTAAGGTATTGGTTGTGGACCCTGGAGGGAGGACAATGGGGCTTGGATTGGGAAACCCTCAGGTTTATATCTTGGGGGAGCCCCGCTTCTGGCCTCTGGCCTCTGGCCAAGTGCGTAACCTAGGCGTGATATTTGATGAAGGTCTGACTATGAAGGCGCAGGTGTCAACCATAGTCAAATCTGCCTTCTTCCATCTGAGGAACATTGCCTGGGTGAAACATTTGGTTCCACCTGAAGATTTCCCATCCTGGTTCACGCTTTAGTCACCAGCCGTTTTGATTACTGCAATGCCCTCTATCTAGGGCTGCCAGGTGTGGATATCTGCTTGCAGCTTGTGCAGAATGCGATGGCCAGGTTGTCGATGGGAGTTTCAAGATCTAGCCATATGACACCTGTGCTGCGTGATCTGCACTGGCTGCCAATACAGCGGCAGATCACCTTCAAGGTCACATTGCTGACCTTTAAGGCTCTACATGATTCATTCCTCTGACAAGGGATTGCTAGAGATACCCAGGGTACATTTAAAGACTTGTGGAGGTAGATCATTTGCCTTTATGGCACAGACCCTGTGGAATTCTCTACCTCGTCAGATACGAGATTGCCTGACCGTGGAAAGTTTTATAAAACAGCTAAAGACTTTCCTTTCTACCCAAGTATTTGCTGGGATGTAATAACTGGATGTTATTCATGATTGCTGTATTTATTGTTTGTGTATTGAGTTTTAAAGTGGTTTGAATTATTGTAAAAGCGCCCTGAGCTTGGGAAGGGCGCTTAAAAGACATACATTTTTACTTACCTACTTACTGTTATTTCCAATAACCCCAGTTTTAATTGTTTGATAAAATCCTGTTTTTCTTGTTCTCTCTCAACTCTGTCTGGTGTTTTACAAGCTCTCTCAGGAGTTGTACATGCATCCATTGCTAACTTGTATCTGGAAAAAATAGCAAACAAAAAAATCAGCTTAGCATTGTGCATCTCTATTTCCTTCCTAACCAACCCCCCCCAACCAACCACAAGCTTAAACAAAAATGAATATCAATGAATGTAGCAACACATTTTTGGCTATACATAATAGTATACATATATCTACACTCACTTCATCACACTGACATTGAAGTCTGTAAGACGTGAAGCTGCGAAGATTATTTATTCTGAAATGACAAATGTACAAATCACTGGGAACCTCAAACCACCTAACAACTAATCTTTGTATAACTTAATTCTAGAAACTCACCAAAAAGATTTCAGTGAACTAATCAGTTTCTCTATGATATCAAAAGTGGCCTTGGACTGAAAATTCTGAAATGAATAGCAAAGGAACAATTAGGATATGTACAGAGAAAAAAATCTTATAACACCTAACAACTAATGAATAAATGTTTTTTTAAATTAATTCATGAAACTCATCAAAAAGATTTCTGTAAATGAAGCTGTTTCAGCATGTAATGTACATGGAGACCGAAAGTATAAATATATTCAGTGAACGAAGCAGTTTCAGCTCGGGTTCGATATGTGGAATGAGCTACAGCAGAGAGCATGTAACGTATGCATCTCAAGATAACATGGAGACCGAGATTATAAATATATGCAGTTTATTTAGTTATTTAATAGATTTAGTGGCAAAACCTGTACCAGGGGCCTGTTACAAAGCAAGCACATGCAATTGTTGAGAGCACAGCCTGCTATAGGTAATAACAGTGTGACAAAATGGAACACTTATTGCTCAATTAACTTAATTAAAGTACAGCTGATATTAACCTTCTAACATCCAAAGACTTCATGCAGCTCATTAAACTGATGTGAAGTTTAACTGAAATTGAAGTGATAGCAGCATTCAGAATTCAGCAGAGGGAAAGATAATACAAAAATCTACACGCAGCTCTGCATTTTAAAAAGGGAAGGATTGCATTTGGTTCTGGTTCACCACATACCTTAATTAGGTGGTTCTAGTTTGGTTCTATTCTGTTGGGAAACAAAAAGTTCTGGTTCAATTTGCATTAGGTTCACACAAGAACCCGGGCTCTACCTGTTGGTGATGCCATCAACACCACGGGAATCTGACACATACCCTGTGGCCTGCCCTGCCCTAATATAGCTATTGAACCAGAGCTAGGTAAGTATGTAGTGAAGTAACCAACTCCCACTTGTCAGCAGAGCCAACTGATTGGTTGTTGGGAGGACATGCCTGAATCAAGTGATACCAAGGCATCAGACACTCTGGTTGCACCTGGCTACTCTTAGAGCCATTAGACAAATCCCATTCAAATGAAGATCTACAGCCCTCCCTCAGCATTGGAGTGGCTAGCTGCTCTTTTAAAAGTAGCTGAGTATGAAAAACTAGCCAACTCAGCTAGAGCAGATATGGGGAAATTTAGGATGGTATGGGAACCTTTTCTCCAATGGGTGCAAACCCCTACTCAGTTTGAATAATTTCTCCCAGTCTACCTTCTTTCTGTTTGGAAATTAGGGCCTACAACCTTTGATGAAGTGTATATTCCTTTGTGCAGTAGTCTTAAGTTTGACCCACTCAATGCAAATGTCACTCTAGATGGAAAGGTTAATAGAGGTAAAGTAGACATTAGGCTACATAGGAAATAGGAGTACTGGAAATATTTCTCATCTTAATATTTTTTCTGTTTTTGTCTTCTTTTTAGATAGAAATACATACATATCATAGATGGTAATAGGCAAGTTGATGGATTTATGTGTCCTTTAACACACATTTAAGTTGCCAAAAACATTTTCAAACTTGTTGTTCTTATCTGGTTCACTGCATTACAAAGAATGGTTTAAGAGTAGTATTTCCAGTGGGATTCACCCTGGCTAGGACTGTCACACTTGGTTTAGTGTTTGTTAATGTGAACTTTTGCTCCTTTTCTGGATGGGTCATAAAGGAGTTTTTACCTCTTGCTGTTGTTATAGAAGATAAGTCACTGAAAGACAATGCTGGTTTCTCTGGCAAAAACCTCAACTCAGAATACTCTGGCTTTAACCTCTCACGAACTACCCCCATTTTCAGATGTTCTTCCAAAAACTGAAGTAGAAACATTTCCAGAGGTGGTGTTTATATTTAAAAACATGCCACAAGTTCTTAACAATAGGGATAAAAATCGGACTCTCTGTTAGACTGCACTACCTTAACTGAAGTGGCCTTGAAGACAGTACACATTGAAATTGATAAAATAAAGACAGAGCAGAAAATTACAAAGAACAAATAGCAGGAAGAACAAGCTAATTATCTTAATTTTGATGCTGCTTCAACCGCTAAAATGAGACTCAGTCCAGATTGCGAGAGAAAAATTGGAAACTTGGACTTCCGGTGATGTCACGCGACTAATGGCAGCCTAATTCGGGACACGGGCACTTCGGGCATATTATTCCAGTGAATCGGTCCTCATCGAGTGGCTTAAAGGCTGTCCTAGTTATATTGTTGGTGTCTACAAGCATCGTATATAATGGGGCACCTTGGAGAGGAGAGGAGAGGAGAGGAGACGCTCGAGCAGTCGGTCAGACTTGAGGCCTATGAGTCCGGTTGGATCCCGCTCCTCGGCGATAACTGCTTCAGGGGAAGACTCTGATGGTTCAGGGTCTGAAGCCACATCCACCTTTACGAAAGCAGATGGTCATAGGATGTTGAAAATATTGCCATCGAATTGACGCCAGAATTATGGGCTTCCAAAATGACTTTAAAAAAATTAGAGGCCCGCACGACATCTGTGGATATGCATATTGAAACGATTCAATCTGAGCATATGGCCTTCAGCAGATCACTAGCCTATCTGCATAGAAGAGAGAAAGAGCTGACTGCACGGGCTGAAGATGCAGAGGCGAGGGCCCGTCGTAATAAAATAAGAATTTTTGGTATCTCGGAGGGGGTGGACCCCCCCATGTATGGAAGACTTTATCGATTTTTGGCTGAAAACTGAGCTGAACCTAGGAGAAGGTTTTAACACAGAAATTAAAAGAGCTCACAGATTCATTGCTCCTAAACCAAAAGAAGGGACACCGCCGAGGTCAGTAATTGTAAAGTTCTTGAGGTACACAACAAAAGAGAAGATTGTAAAACTGGCATGGGCAAAGAAGAATCTTAATTTGGATGGCCAGAGGGTATATATAGATCAAGATTTCCCTCCCTTAATGCTCACTCAAAGAAAGAAAGTGCTGCAAGTAGTTAAAGCCCTGAGGGATAAAGGTCTTAAAGCGTACCTTAGATATCCTGCGAAGCTCTGGGTGCAGAATGAAGATGGGGTTAAAGTCTACGACTCCCTGCTGGCTGCCACTCCATTCCTCACAACTCAGAAGATACCTATCCCGGACACGAAGGAAGAGCAGGCGGAGAAGGAGATTGAAGATTTGTTGTGGTCGATTGTCCCGGGTCCAAGGAAGTGAGTGAGGAGACAAGAAGAGGCTCTGTTACCACTACATGCAGACATAGCGAGATGGGTACATGCGAAGGAGACCTGAAAACTGCTTAAGAATTGATCACTGCATGAATTCAAAAAGTGCTCAAATTCGGTTAGAGCTCTCGTCGATGAGGGCAGAGACGAGAACGGACTGGGTTATATACCTGAGGGATGCTTCCCTTTTTTTTTCCCCTCTACTTTCATGGGTATCCTCCCTGTGAGTCCGCATTGTAGTATTTAGACGGGCTCATACGTAGGGAGGAGCCTAATAGTGTTGGGTTTGTGTCTCCAGCAGGAAGCTTTTTAGGTGGGACTCACAGTCATGGTAACGCTGATAAGACTCCCTCATGTAAACAAAGCACGACTACACTGTGGAGACATTCAGGACAGCTAAATGTGTGGTTTAGAGTTACTAATTGAATAAGTATAAAATATGTTTATGTTTCAATTTGAAAGCGATGACCGAAAGGGGTTGAGGATTCCGGGGGTGCGAAGGTAAAGGTGGGAATCAATGTGTGAGGGGGGTTGAATTTGTGCACGGAGGGGGAAACAACGGACCCCAACTGTGATGGGTTCGATTCCTCCTTTAAATATAAATTGAATATAGGAGAGCCTGAATTGTAAAATTGTTAAGCACATCTGGCCATCCTCAACCCATTCTGTTAATTAAACTGTTAGGTGCCTTGCCCGGGGTGCTTGGTTTCGATGGCTAGCCAGACCGGTTACATATTAGGTAGGAGAAGGCTGGTCCCTTGGGGTTCCCAAGAGCCTGGCCTTTGGCGCTGCTAGACACCTTTTCTCCTACTAATCTAGGGTTTTATGCGCCTAGTTTCTGGGGAGTTTACACCATAACCCCAGGTACTTAGCTGGACTGAGCTTGTGGGTACCCTGATAATGGGTACCGGTTTATGTTACACCTATTAGGGTTGTGTTTCTCTCACCCAAGTTGAGGTGGGTGGGGATATTTCACCGTGGTTAAATTGAATTGGGTGATGTCTGGTGTTGTTCTAGTTTCCTGTTATTATTTACCTATTCTGCTATTATTTTCTTTATTTGGTTTAGATTTTTTTACAGACATGTATACTGGTAGTGCTATTAACGGTATCCATATGGTATGGAGGGTCCAGTAAAGATGTCCAGGGGGTTTTCCTAAGCTATAAAAATGACATCACTTAAAATAATATTGATCAATGTTAAGGGGATAAATGGGGTGGTTAAATGAGCGTGAATCCTTCAGGAATTGGGGAGGTTAAAATGTGACATAGCGTGCCTTCAGGAGACCAAGTTATCAGACTATGAGCACTCCAAATTACGGAGATCTTGGGTGGGAGGGGTGCATGCAGATTACTGTCCTGGGGCTTCTAGAGCAGGGGTGGCTATACTAATTCATAAGGGGCTTCCTTTTATAACCCATCGGGTGCAGACAGAGGGATCAGGTCACTATGTAGTAATTTCTGGAGAATGCATGGGACATACCCTCCATTTGGCGGCAGTATATGCCCCCACGCCCCCCTCGGGTAGTTTTTTCAGACAGCTCTTCACCATAATAGATTCCTTGACCCCTGGGAGAGTGTTAATGGTGAGGGACTGGAATTGTGTGGAGAACAGTGATTTAGATAGGAGCTCAGGGGTGAAAGGTGGGCGGATGGCATGTTCCAGACTCCTCAGAACATTGATGTCAGAAGGGGGGTTGGATAGACCTGTGGAGGCAACAAAACCCTCTAGCCAGAGATTTCACATTCTTTTCAGTGGCGACAAAAACATATTCTAGGCTTGATAGATTTTATACTCAATTAAAGTATGCTAATGATTTAACGGATGTAACAATACACCCAGCAACCTTCTCGGACCATGCAATGATTAGTGCTAGGGTAAGATGGTCTGGGGTAAAAACTAAGGGGAGCTGGAGGTTTGATCCTGGCATTCTGAATGACACAGGGTTTGTTAACCAAATAAAAGAGGCCATTAAGCTGTATATATCGGAGAACAGGGAAGAGGATACCCATATACGTTTCATATGGGACGGCCTAAAAGCAGTTCTGCGGGGACAAATTATTAGTTATTCCTCACATAAGTATCATTGCACCCAAGCTAAGTTACGTGGCCTTCTAGATAAAATAAGCGCCTTGGAAGAGGAACACAAAAAAAACAAAGATGCTTTGGTGTTAGAGAAATTACAAGAGACCAGAGAGCAATATAACAGGGAAATGAATATCAGAACTGAAAATGCCTTGAGGTATACCAGACAAAGATATTATGAAACGGGGGAAGAGCGAGCCGGTTACTGGCTCTTAGACTTAGAAAACAGGAAACTGAAAGATATATCCCTCAGCTCAAAAAATATGGGACTCAGACTATCTCCTCTGACCCAGTACAAATAGCAGATAGTTTCTGTAATTATTATCAAGAATTATACGCTCAAGAAAGAGGGCCTGACCATCCCGTCCAAATCCAGAACTTCTTGTATAATATTATGCTACCGGGGCTCGAGGTATCTCAGAGGGGCAAGTTAGACAGGGCAATTTCTGAACAGGAGGTAAGGAATGTCATCAAAAATCTTAAGGGAGGCCCCAGGGCAGGATGGTTTTGTGGGGGAGTTTTGAGCTTTTGTTGTGACCTGGCCTTTATTTACAGAGTTTGTAATGTGGCACAAGAGCAGAGGAGTCTCCAGCCTCCTGGGAAGAAGCATTAATTACCTTACTGCTAAAACCGGGTAAGGACCCGACAGAGTGTGGAAGTTACCATCCAATTTCACTGATTAATCAGGATGCCAAAATGTTTGCCAAGATTCTGAGTTCCCGGTTACAGGAATTTGTTCCAGAATTAATACACAAAGATCAGACGGGGTTTATCCCCGGTCGCCATATCCAAGATAATATAAGATTATTACTCAATGTTTTGTCCGCCTCCGGGTCATTCCCACCTAATACTCATCGGGCGGTGATGGCACTGGACACGGAGAAAGCATTTGATCGATTGGACTGGTTGTTTCTAGAACAGATTTTGAGGAAATTTGGCTTCAGGGAAAGATTCCAAAAATGGACAGCAAACTTATATAGGAATCCGTGGGCAAGAGTGAAGGTGAATGGGGTAACATCAGACAGAATTGTAATTAATAGGGGGACTAGACAGGGTTGTCCACTTTCACCTTTGCTATTTGTATTATGTATGGAACCCTTTGCTGCCCTTATAAGACAATCAAAAGATTACAGGGGGATACAAGTACAGGAAATTGAGGTCAGAGTATCATTGTATGCAGATGATACTTTATTGTATATAACAGACCTAGAGAGACAGCTACCCCTGGTTAATTCTTTGATCCAATCATTTAGCATAGTATCTGGATTTAAAATTAATGATACTAAATCGGAGCTCATGCCCATAGGGAGGCTGCAGGATGGTAAGCTTCCATTAATAGGTAAATATAAATGGGCGAAGGAGGAGATCAAATACCTTGGGGTTAGAATGTCCAGAGATATTTCTAAACTATATGCCCTTAATCATGGCAGATTGCTACAACTGGTCCAGGAAGATTTACATAGATGGGTGGAATTACCCCTTACATTATTTGGTAGGGTAGACTGTGTGAAAATGAACATATTGCCTCGCTTCCTGTTTTTGTTTCAATCTTTGCCAACTAAACCCCCAGCTTCCTTCTGGAGGGCAATCAAATCTTCTCTGACCTGATTTATTTGGGCTGGTAGATCTCCCAGAGTAAGATGGACTGTCCTCCTTAAGGATAAAAAGAAGGAGGGGACGGGCTTACCTGACCTTAGAAAGTATTATTGGGCGGCGCAGATCCAGCCATTAATTCTTTTAATGAGAGAGGAAGACTTTCCGGTTTGGGTAGAAATAGAGAGACCAGAGTCTTCTTTAGGGGATATCAGAGATTTGATTTACATGGACTGTAGTGGAATACAGCAGTTATATGGTTGCAATCCCTGGTCTAGTCTAGTGGTTTCTTCCCGGCAGGAGATTAATAAAAAATTAAACATTGAGGTGGCATTGAAGATGGACTCCCCGATCAAAGCCTGTCTGGATTTTCAACCGTTAGTATGGGACCTGGGATTTAAACGATGGTACCAGAGAGGCTTAATTAAAATTGGCCAGCTATACTCAGGGGAAGGGGTTAAATCTTTTCAGCAACTCTCACAGGATTTTTCCCTCCCTGCCTCTGATTTTTATAGCTATATACAATTTAGGCACTTTTTATTAGGTAAGGATTGTAAAAAGGATAGACCTGGTGATAAGGATATTAACCCACTGGTGGATGTCATGAGAGCTGAGGCCAATAGATTAGGGACAAAAGGATTCATATCTCGGATGGTGGATTGTGTCTCTGAGTTACAGCCAGATTCTATGATTTCTATAAAGATAAACTGGACACTGGAAATTGGTGAAGAAATTGCTGCTCCAGCTTGGGGCTTAATATGGGAAGCTATACATTTAACCACCGCTTCTAATAGCTGGCCGGAGTTTCGGTGGAAGGTGGTCTCTAGATATTTTCGCACCCCGGTAATTACTAAACATTTTGGTAAAAATTTCACAGATCTTTGCTGGAGAGAGTGTGGGAGAAAAGGCACACACCTACATATATTTTGGGAATGTCCACATATTAATAATTTCTGGATACAGGTAAGGGATCAGGTGTGCGCAGTACTTGGGGTCCTTATTCCAGATGATCCCATACATTGGGTTCTTGGGCTGTACCCTAATCAGGTTAAGTTAAAGTCTCAGCGATACCTGTTTAATATATTGGTGGCCTCGGCTCTCAAGGCAATTACTCAATGTTGGTTATCCAAAGTTAGTCCTACTCCCAATGCATGGTACAAGAACTGCTTGTCTATCTTGGACATGGAGTGCCTCACGGCTAAAGTGAAACTACAGAGAGATAGATTTAAATCACGATGGATGCCTTTTTTTAATTTTCAGGCTCAGAGAGAACAAATCAATGTATTAGAAGTCTTAGCCAAATATGCTTGTTAGTGATGGGGGGATTTGCACCCCTCCAGTTTCTTTTCTTCCTCTCCTTCCAGGGTGGGGAGAAGGGGATCCGTCAAATATAAAGTATTGTTGGAGGCCAGCCATCCCTTTAAGAGAATGTAAGGATAAAGGAATACCCCACTGTTATTACACTATGGAACTTTATAGGGCTGTGTCCCTCAAATCTAGTCATTTAACACAAAGATAATAAAAGTTAGTGGCACATCCCCCCCCCCCTTTTTTTTCTCCTCCCTCCTCCCTTCTCTTTTATCTTTGTGTGATATTTTACCTGTTTTTATATTAAGGTTCAGTGCAATATGTATTAGACTCTAGTTAAAGTATGGAATGGCTTTATAAGAGCTTTATGATGTATTTTTATACAAGGATCTAAATGAGTTGACTACCATCTGTTTTTTCTCTGTGTCCAATTGCATATCAACTCTTGGTGTTGACTAGAAGGGAATTTGTAAAAGTCTATACTGTTGCATCTTAAAATACAATAAAATTGCTATTTCAAAAAAAAAATTTTGGAAACTTAGGGAACCTACTAAATTACAAAAAACTTAAGGTTTGTGGGCTTCCCTGCTGAAACGGAAGACTCATTTGGAACAGTGTATGAAATTTTTAATATGATATTTGTGGAATCTTTTAATTTACTAACTAAGGATTTAGCTTTCACGACAAAAGCATTCAGGATCCCATTTAATGTATAGATAAAAGATGTGATTTCTGTGAGCATCAATTTGATGCCAAGGGGATAATTGAGATTCTATTGCAACAAAACCCAACAGTAAATTGGTCAACTAAAATATTTCCTTACCTTTCACACCATCAGGGACATAATAATCCAAGTAGACAGAAAAAAGGGGTCTTTATTTTTTTTTTCAAAATTATTAATTCCATGTATATCCAGACATATTGAAAAATACACATGACAGAAGAAAATGACTTTATGCACCCAGAGATAATCTACAAAGATTTGGGGTAAAGTTGAAGTTCTGTTTCCAGCTAAGTGCTTGGTAATACAGTACACTTTCATCAACCCTGATCAAATTAATAACTGTTTACTGGCCACAAGACAACAGAAGCAGGAAAGAAGAGACAGACAATGAGAGGAAGCAGCGGAAGGTAAGGTGCTATGAGATGATATGTCAGAGGTCAATTTGGACACCAATACAATGATTATAACTAACAATTAAACCTTAAAATGAACTTTAATATTTGAGATTTTTTTTTATTTTCCCCCTTTTTTCTGTTTTGCCATTTTATGAATGTTTGACTATTATAGTTATTATTTATGAAGTGTAAATATGAGATATTTTGATACTGTTTTCCATGGGTACATATAAGGACATGTACTGTATAAGAAATTAATGAATTAGAATTTCATATTGTATTCTTATCAGAATACAAACAGATCACTTCTCATTGCAGTTCATCCCCTGCTAGGCATATTTTTTAAATCAAGGATCGAAATGAGAAAGGAAAAGTGTGTCCCACTGGGAATTGAACCTCAGACCCTTGGTATGCCATTCCAGTGCTGTAACCATTAAGCTACAGGCTCACATAGTTAGCAGGCCTCAGGCTTTCCTTAAATCCACACAAATTCATATATTGTATTCTTAGTGAGTTGAAAAGAGATAATTATCTGGCTAATGCAATGTCATTTCAATAATAATGATACAGCTGGTTTGTGTTATCTGAATAGCTATTTCATGAGGTGCATACAGTATTAAACTGATTTGTGCTATAGTATCTAGAAATAGTGAACTCTGAAATGATGCATTTTTTTTAAGCTTTGACACTGGTAGTTGCCTGAGACAGCAATCAGTTTGTATATGTTATAAAGAGACGTGAAATGACAAATCTCTGATCTGTGTAAAATATTATTCTATGATATTTGTTTTTGACTTATTGGTCTTGGATCCCTCCACTTATGAAATATTACCTTAATATTATATCATGCAATGAGAGAGCAGTTGCATCAGCTGATCAAAGAGTTAGATGCACAGCAGTTAAACGTTAAGTCTAACACTCCTGCCCATATTGCCCAACCCAATTGGACTTAGCTTTTAATGTTGTTTTAAATCATCTAGTGTGACAAATGTTTAGGCATATGCTTTTTCTACACAAAAAAACATTACTTTCAGGTTGGCAAGCAGTCACATCAGCTGAGGGAATGAAGAGTTAAATGCAGGAGCAGTTAAACTGTAAATCCAACACCGCCACCCCTGCTGCCTAGTCCGATTTCCCATTTGCAGGGCCAGTGAAAAACTGCACCCGCAAGTTTTTACTTTGAACTGTGTAAAAAGCGTTAACATTTTCAATAGAATACTCTCAAATATTCTGACAGTTTTGCATGCAGACTTGGGTTTGGCTGAAACAATGCAGTGCAAAGTGGGGGATGGTTTTATGTTACCCTGCTTTCTTTTGAATCCTTGACTGGTTTGGTTTCAAAATCCACTGGCCAAGCTTAAGTGCACTTAAACACTTAACATTTAATTTGTGTTGAAGCACTTCTGTCAGAAAACTTTTTGTTGCCACAGAGACTGAAACAGCAGGTGGGAGAAAAGGTACAAATTATCCCATTCACCTAAATGGGGTGCTAACTCTGGAGCATTTTTGTAAGTGGTAAGGTAGTTTCTTCCTTGTGAACATACTTTCATTCAGACTAGTTTTCATTCAAACAACAGAGGGTTTTGGATGGCCCTGCTGATTATAAACTTGAATAAGCTAGCTGGTAACAGTGATCCTGCGCTTACAACCTAGATGCTGACATGCAAAAAATACAATAAAAACCTGACTAAAGTCTAAAAAAAAGCTTACAAAACACATGAAATGTATCTGAACATTTATCTTTACCTAAACAAATCATTGCAGCCCGAACAAAGCTCAAGTAAATTACAAGGTACCCTGACTACTGCATGATGCAGTTAACATAAGTTGTTTTTTTTTTAGGGGGGGGTTATTCTTTGTAAACCAGGTAAGGCCCACTAGGCAGAAACGCCTGTTTTCAGTGGTGACCCAGGAGCACTGGGGAGGTTAAGTGACTTGCTTGGAGTCACACAGTATGCAAGTGGAGGCTGTGGGAATCAAATCCAAGTCTGCTGGATGTACCCAGCTCATTCATTATTTGTGACTCTAGCCTCTAGGCTATACTGCCAGCCACAGTAACCCCCAAATATAATGTTTTAATATGTGATTTCGGGGGGCATGGCCTAGCTAGGCAGAAGATAGCAGCTTAATTCTATCTCTGTGCAGAGGAAGATGTAATCTAACCTCATCCAGCCTTAATCAACCTTCTTTTTTGGTGCCAGCTCTCATGATCTACCTGTAAACCATCACTCTGCTATATTTTGTAAGTCATTTCAACCTTAAACTACTGTATCTGGCCTTTTCAGTACTATTCATTTAAGGCCTTGTTTCCCATCACCATGGCCAGCCAAAACATCCAGCTTAACTCTCTTGCAAGAGTAGAGGCTATGTTTTCTAAATTAATGTCTGACATAAATGATTTAAAAGTTACCACCAACCAAAACGCAGCTGCACTGGAATCTGTGAGCCACAGAATAACTTTAACGGAGAACTCGACTGCACAAAATATGACCTGCATTCACTCTCTTCAGGTCACGATTCGGAATCAAGACCGAACAATCAAATCCCTGCAGTCAAAAATTGATGACATTGAAAATCGCAATAGGAGGAATAACTTAAATTTCTTTGGATTTCCAGAGGGTGTTGAGCTGGGAGACACATCTGTATTCCTCCTACATGTCTTACTGGCAATGCTCAAGCTACTTCCTGATGTAGTGCTTACCACTGAAAGATCCCACCGAACTTTAGATCCCAGACCACAACGAGATCAAAGGCCTAGACCTATTATTGCCCATTTTTTAAATTATGCTCATACTGAGCTAATTCTGAAGGGTGCTAGAGAAGTGGGTACATTAACTTGGCAAGATCACAATATTCTAATTTACAGGGACTTTTCAAAAGACCTGTCTGTGAGAAGGAGAGAATCCAACCCTCTAAAACAGATATTACACCAAAGAGACATTAACTTCGCTTTGCGATACCCAGCTGTAATGCGTCTCTACCTTGGTTCCTCATTCAAGGACTGTAGTTCTCCCGATGCCCTTGCAAACTTTCTGAATGTTGATCTAAAATCTCTTACCTTGGGGAGATCTAGTGATGTTGTGGGACTGAGTGGCAGTGTGGAACCCACTTCGGGAGTTTTTGCTGCACCTCAGGATCCAGAAGGAAGTACAGCAGTACTGATGGTCCCAACCAGAAGTATAACAGAACCGACGGTCCTAACAAAAATAACTATAAATTCAGCATCTACAAATAATGTTCCCACTTCTATGCTTTTAACTAGACAGTCGAGTCGGCTGCAGGAGAAAAATTTATCTGACCACAGTACGGCTAAATTCACCTGCTGCCTTGATGAAAATTCCTCTGGCTCTGCACAAACATCATCTCATCTTTCTTTAGTGAATCCCTCTATACCACTGAGCAACAAATTTGCCCCATTGGCTGAAGATACGCTCTTCTCGCAGGATGATTTATCTCCCCAAACTACAGATGATCCTTCCTCTTACCTGTGTGCTGTGACTCAAGATAACATATCCGCAGATTCTTCCTGGGCTGAAATCACTGCAAGCTCCCCCCCTTAAAGCAGCTGAACCCCTAAAAAGAGGTGCAAAGCAAATAGGAAGGGGAAAATTCCTAACAGCCCTAATAATTCTCATAATGCTATGGTGACCTGATCAAGTAACTTATATTTACAGGTTGACTCACTTTCTCCTGACTAGTTTCCTATTCAGGAGAACGATCATTAGAGAAGCCTTTATGATTGCCCAACCATATATCATGCTGCTTGTACCATTCTGATCATGTTTTGCCAACAAGTTGTGAATCAGAAAGGCTGTACATCGTGGCTGTTTCTAAACAATACTTCTTATTTTTATAATATACTTTTTGACCTATACATGCTGATGAAATGTGGTACTTTGTTATTTTGTACTATTCTTTTAGTATTTAGCATATCACAATAGCAGTATTGATATTTCTGGTAAACTGGCTGTCCTGATACTGCTTATTATTTTATAGATAGGGCAGATATATGGATTGCAGCTCCAAATTCTATTAATATATTCTGCCACAACGTGACTCATTCTACTATATATACCCCTATGTTTTATGGCAGTATAAACCTTATGTATTCCATCTACACTCATCCAGTTGATAGAGTTTAACAATTCTTATTTAACCACCTCTGTCAACAATACTTATCCCACACCCTTTTATTTTATTATCTCCCCTAACTACAATTTCAGTCCACTTTGTCAATTATTTTATGTTGGCTATTTTCGGAGCAATATTACAAGGGGCTTATATTAAACATTTCCTACAACATCATATTTTACTCAAAGTCCAGGAATTTAATTAAGGTGTTTTTTTGTTTTATTTTTTTTATCTTTCTCTTTGTTATGGAGCTCACTGGACTTATTAATTGAGCCTAGTCACTCCATACACTACTACTCTGGGCAATGTTCGAGTAAAGGGAATCCTACTCACTTTCAGACCTCCCTTTGAATACAGTTAACTCTGAAGTCACACCCATGCTTTATAACCCCTGCTTTCATTTGGCTCACGGCATATTGGATTCAGTTGATTACTTCCCTTAACCTCAATTTCAATCCATTATGCCTGTCCCTGAACCAGACTTTACACTTTACCAGTGTATTTATAGAACTCCAGACTTCATGGCTTGCCAGATATATCAATCTTTGTTTGTTCTCTAACCTATTATTTTTTCCTTTTTGTCAAAGTACCCAGTTCCATCAATCCTCTATTGGGCAATTTCTGGTTTCTCTTACACTGATTATAAACTTCTTGTTTTAAGAAGTTGGCACTTCCTCGAATATTGTGGCTATTTAGCCTACCATTTAGTCTTAATGTATTGCTGTTTCTCTTACGTTAGACTAGCTTTTATTTAAAGCTGAGGTTTCTACAGTTCCCTGCCTTATATGGTATTGCTAGTTTCTAATCTAGTTGGTTTTGTTACAATCGTCCTATAATATTATCAGGTTAAGACCTTGGTGTTTGACCAATACTTGTTTAGTTGGTCTATCTTGGTCCTTTCCATCTTTTTGATGCCCTGGAGTGTAGCGAAAGAGTCTTTTGGCAGACTGCTGACTCTTATCTCGCTGCTCACTTTAAAGGTTTTCTGTTTTTTGTGATAGTTTATTAGAGTGTTAAAAGTGTAGTCGTTACCCAATGTCTTTCTCTTATTGTTCTATCTATTCCCCTTTTATAATATTATCCATGCTGATTACATTCATGACATTATATGTTGTTAACTTGAAGGACTCCGCCTCTCCCATCATGTACAAGTTATCTCCCTTTCATCCTCAACCTCATTGTTATGTCTCTCACTATTTCAATATCCATATTCTTTTTCCTGTACCATAACCATGAATGATTTACTTTTATACACTTGGAATGTGAAGGGACTTAACTCACCACGTAAGCGAAAGCAAATCCTCTCTTACCATAAAAAACATAAAGCCCATATTGCTTTCCTTCAAGAAACCAAACTATTAACTGAGGATGTAATAAGACTTAAGAAAGACTGGGTCGGTCAGATCTATAGTTCTTCTTTTTCCTCAAAAAAAAGAGGAGTAGCTATACTTATCCATAAAAGTCTCAACTGGTCTCTTATAAACTCCATCTCAGATACAGAAGGCAGATGGATAATCGTTAAGCTCAATACCCCTTCCATCCCCCTTACACTTGTTAATGTCTATGCTCCCAACTCAGACTCCCCAGAGTTCTTTCATAATTTAGCACATCAGATATTTTCTACTAACTCTGATAACAGTCCAATAATCCTAGGAGGAGATGTCAGCCTAGCTTTGGAGCCCAGCATTGACAGAAGTAACATTTCTGTAGATGCCCACCCCAGATGTATTAAAGCCCTTTCATTACTTATGAAAGATCTAGGTCTATCGGATATTTGGCGGCTCTTCCATCCTCGAGACCGAGAGTTTACCTTTTATTCCTCACTTCATAAATCATATAGTAGAATCAATTACTAGCTTATCTCTTCTGCTATAGTTGAAAAGACCATTGATTCATCTATCTTGCCCATAGTCATTTCGGACCATTCTTCACTTGAGCTACAAATCTTATGGGGTTCCCCACAACCAAAATCCAGTTTCTGGTGTCTCGACCTCCTTCTTCTTAAAGACCCTGATTTCCTTCCTATGATCACTTCCCAGATCAAAGAATTCCTCTCTCTTAATAATCCTGTGGATACCTCTATGAGTACTGTTTGGGAAGCACTAAAAGCCACGATCCATAGGAAAATAATCAATTATGCTGCCCATAGGAAAAAATTAAGAGAACAACAACTAGCAGACCTTGAAAATTCCCTTAAATCTAAAGAAACTCTATATTTTAAAACCAATACGCATAACCCTTCCTCCCATTTACACCTTGAAATTCTTCAGTTAAGTGTCAAGATAAACGAATTAATTTCCCACAAAACTGAGTTAGCCCTATTTAAACTGAAACATAGATATTGGGAACAAGGAGACAAAAATGGGAAACTCCTTCCCTATCAGCTTAAGATGCAACAAATGGAATGACACAGCTCTGGTCTTAAAGACCAACAAGGTATATTCCACACTGATAGCCCCTCTATAAATCATATTATGAAAACATTCCATCAGGAATTATACTCCAACTCCTCTTCTCCCCCTCAGATACAGCAATTTCTAACTAATTTACATTTGCCCCACGTTTCTACTTCCAAAGCTAACTCCTTAGACAAACCTTTTTCCCTTAAAGAAATCCAACAAGCCCTGCCTACCTTGAAGTCAGGTAAATCCCGGGGGATGGCTTCTCTGTAGACTTTTATAAAGCTATTTCTGACACTCTTTGATCAATCCTTTTTAAAGTCTTCCAAGAAGCCTCGAATCTAGGTATACTCCCGCCCTCTTGCACTGAAGCAATCGTAACCTTAATTCTTAAAAAAGACAAAGATCCTTCTCTCCCTACAAGTTATAGACCAATATCTCTCTTAAACACAGGTAGTAAGATATTTGCTAAAATATTATCATCTCGCCTTGAAATCTTGATTCCTAAGTTATCCCACTGTTCCCAAGATGGTTTTATTAAGAACAGATCTGGTGCAGATCACGTGCATTCACTATTTAATTTAATTCACAAAGCCAAATCCCTTAATTCCCCTGCAGCAGCCATAGCTATAGATTTTAAAAAAGCTTTCAATTCCTTAAATTGGCACTATCTCTACCAGGTTCTGTCTTATTTCAGTTTCTCTCATACCTTTTGTTCCTGGATTAAATTATTATACACCTCACCCATGGCAAGAATTCTTACTAATTCTACTCTCTCTTCCTCCTTCCAGTTGGCAAGAGGAACCAGACAAGGTTGTCCCCGTCACCGTTTTTATTCATTCTTGCCATGGAACCCCTATCTGCCAGTTTGCATCAGTCCATTGACATTAAAGGTATACCTACTGGCTCTTCTAGCTATATCTCTCTCTCATGTGGACAACCTTTTAATATTACTTGAAAAACTAAAAGAGGCAGGACCATTGTTGATTAAACTACTTAACAATTTCACAAATATTTCTGGTCTGGCTTTGAACTATGGAAAATCAGAAATGTTACCCCTCAGTACCCACTGCAACCAATTTATGAACTCTTCCCTTGGTTTCAAATGGTCTACACAAAGTATTACCTATCTAGGAATCAAAATAACTAGTAACCTGGGAAAAATATGGGACATAAACTTTAATCCCCTCATCGACAAAATTAGAACCATATTGGACAGGTGAAAACTCCTTAATCTCTCTTTTATGGGGAAAGTAGCTGCTATTAAGATGTCCATCTCACAAAAGATACTCTACTTATTTGCCAATATCCCCTTAATACTTCCCACTTCCTTTTTATCTAAACTCGACAAACTTATAGGTCACTTTATATGGGATGGTAAACTGCTGAGATTTAGTTGAAATAAACTTCTTTCACACTGGAAGAGAGGAGGGTTTGGACTCCCCGGTTCAAAGCTTATTTGTGGGCCTTCAGGACTGCCCAAACCATTAAATGGTTTCATAAACCCTCATTTCACACTCCACTATGGGTTATAATGGAATCCACATCCTGTCTTGGTGGAATCCCTACATCCTTTATCTTTAACCCTCTCCCACCCAAACTTAAATCTCATCCTACTATCTCAGCCTCAGTCTTTTACTGTAGGCGAATTCATAAAGTTTTTAAAACTAACCCCATTCCCTGATTCTATACTCCTCTGTGGGGCAATCCCTTACTTGCTATAGAGAACCAAACCATTTTCTGCCAATCATGGAAAAATAAAGGCATTTACTTTTTAGGGGATATTTTAGATCTGGAATCCCTAACTCTTAAAACCTTTTCAGATCTGCAAACTATCTGGAACCTTTCTAAACAAGACTTTTGGAAGTACTTACAGATTCGAGATGCTTATAGTTTTTTCTTTCCCTATGTCAATAAATCTACACTACATGATCATCACATTTCATACTGGATTAAGCTATCAACAAAGTAGAATAGCTCCATTTACAGAGATATTATAGACAATTTACCTGATCAAACTATCTCTGCTAACATTAGATGAAGCATTCTTCTTAGCTACAACATTAATGACAAACAATGGCGCAATTGTTGGTGCCTTTCCCATAGTATATTTAAAGATGCCCGTAGCTCACTAATACAAATTAAAATTCTACACCTTTGGTACAGAACCCCTTCTGTACTACACCGTATGGGACTATTAAATAATAATAACTGTTGGTGCTGAAATTTACCTCTAGGTGACATTTTTCATATTTTATGGACATGCACTCCTATTAATAAGGTCTGGCACAGGGTTCATACTCTTGCCTCCAAAGTTATCAGACAATAAATCCCTCTGGACCCTAAACTTTTCCTGCTAGGTATTCTTACCCCAAGTACCTTCACCCTCTCACATGCCCACTTTAGATGGCTAAATATACTTTCCCTTCTTGTTAAACGTTTAATTCTTAGGAAATGGAGATCAGTACATGTTCCATCATTAGCAAACGTCCTGCAAAATTTAACCCAATATGCATCTCTAGATCAACTATCCCATTTCACACGTGACCAACTCAATGTGTATGATAATTGCTGGTGTGATTACTTCAAGTATATCAATCCTTCTAATGTTTCTAAGCCCTAATATATACAATAACTTAGTTTTCCCTTTCATTTCTTATCTTCGATCTGGGGCAATATTTGTAACCATGCATGGATCCCCTTCCCTGTTATGTCTCTTTTCTGTCTTTCCCCCTTTCTGTTACCTATTTTCCTCCTTCTCTCTGCTCCCTCATATTTCTTCTTTTTTTTCTCTCTATGGTATATTGTCTTCCTTACCCATATCCTCCTTCTACAGTTTATTAATTGTACTTCTTCTTGAATCATCCCCATACTACTACTAGGCTAAATTTTAGATATTGCCTTGTATTGACCTTATATATGTAGGATATCTTTAACATAATATACACACAATTTTGTATTATGCCTTTATCACTATTTGATATCACTGTTTACTGTTTTTTTCTCATTTCTTGGTAACAGTCTGTAATTATATTAATCATATTGTCATGTGCACTTTATTCACCTTTGTTCTTTTCCCAATATTTGGAGGATACTTCAGATCTTTATGTGATGTATGTTCTGAAACATTTTGAAAATTTCAATAAAAATATAAAGTGAAAAAAAAATGTGATTTCAATAATAGTGCAGTACCTGCAATGCAAATTATGAACATTGAATACTTACAACATTTTACTAAAACTGAATTATTTGCCACTCCATTTGCTTATCTTTTCTTACACCAAAGTGGGTGAATAGTTGACAGAGCATTGTAAAGAGCTTTTGATCAAGGTTCATTATTCTACATCCAGAAACAGATAACATTTGTTTATTCTGGATTTATTTAATATTAATTTTTGGTGGCTCACTAAATAGAGACTATTTATCACTCTATAAGGCAGATGTTTTTAAATTTTGGAAGAGAGGCAACACATCTTATCCGTTTATGATTCATTTTAGGTACATAAGTTTTTCTTCATATTTAAAACATATTCAAGTGGCAGTATATTCATTTATCAGTTTATGCTGACTAATATCAGGTTGCACCTGTAAACAAGCTTTCAGCTTAGTTTGCCACTCCTGGTTAAACAATTGGAAAAAAAATGTATATGCTGCAGAAAACAGTAAAGGATTTATTGTGAAGCACTCAGGCTGTATAGTAGAACACCCACAATTTCCCCACAGTTTTTGCAAAAAATCTCTGCAATTTCAGGTTACTTTTTCCACAATGTTCCAGTGGCCCTGCCCATGTGTGCTGATACTTGTATTTATTTTTGTATCATCCAATGTAATATAAATAATAAAAGATGTTTAGGTACATACTAAATGAAAACTGTGCTTTCAGGAAGGAAAGCAGTCCTCAGCTGATGGAGAGGCTGGTGGGAAGCATGGGTGGCAAAACTGAAGCATGGTTGGTTACAACAAAACAGTGTGAATGGTTTCCTTATTGATTCTATAAGCAACAAAGCAGAAAGAATTCACAGCAGAGCAGCATTCATTTTAAGATGTTGAAATCTGGACCAGCACACAGGCACAGTGGTAGTACTACTGCTTGCAATGCCAGTGACCCAGGGTAGAAAGTGAACTCAGGTTGCTGGAGGGTTGGCTGGGGAAGTAGGATCAAGCACCTGAGGAGCTGCTGTCCTCCTCCAGGGAGGATAGGCTGTGGGTCCTGCTGCTTTACCACCACCTGGATGACCACAGGTGGTGGTGCAACAGGGCTGCAGAGCGATCGGGAGGGGAGGACACTGGCCAGGATCTGGAGTGATGGCATGTCTCTATGTGCCCTACCTACTTCAATCCCCTTGAGTGCTGGTACCCTCAGAGACAGAGACCAGAAAAGCAGGCACAAACACCCAGCATTGGCCACTGGTAAAAGGGACCTGGCTGCCTCAGACTTCATAACCAGGCTCCATGGGGGACCAACTGGGCTGCCCGATGCACACTAAGGGACTGTGGAGGGGATGATCCAGGGTCCCCTTCCTCCATGCCAGGAGGGTACAACTGAGGCAGGATGGGGGCAGGCCCACAGGAGCTCTCAAGCACTACCTGAGGTGAAGCTAGGGGATACACAGCCTAGGGATCCCCGAAAAGTGGAGACTGATGCTATAAGAAGGGGGCATAGAAAGAGAAAATAAAAATATAAAAAAAAGATGCTGAAATCTTAGGGATTCTGTGCAGTGACATGCAATTTCCATGAGACACCAGTACAAGAATTCAAAATCCACAAACCAAGAGGGATTCCATGATTTTTACTGGTGCTACCAGTAAAAATGGAAAACCAGGGTTCTTGATTATAGTTAGACTGAAGTAAGTACTATAATTTAAATATTATTGTATGTACAACTGATTATATACTGTATGTATTACAAAATATTATGAAAAGCATAAAGATCCAAGAAAAAGCTTTGTCCTAGAGGCAATCATTTTTATCTCTAACCAGTTTCTAATCTTTATGGCTTTGGTCTTGGTGTTCTGCTTCTCTAAAGATTTTCTAATATCAGCATCTAGTTGCTGGTGTTCAGATAATGCTTTAAAAAGTGCAACAGTTGCTTCTTTTTCTTTCAGCTCCAGCAATACTTGCTGTTGAACTTCTTCTGCATCTTCCAAGATAAACATAAATAAGTCACAATGAAGCACTTTGCAATACTGAATTCTGCTTTTTCATAAAATTCTCCCTCCCCATATGCAGGGTTTTTAACCGGTCTCAGGCCTGTAGGTGCCTACTACTGACAGGCAGGCCTCCAGAGTCATCCTTTTCCAATGTATGTGCAGCACTGATAACTTTTTTTGATTTAACCTTTTTTGACCTGTTAAGTACACTGAGTCATGTGACTCATTTACAGGTGCATCCTTGGGTAAAGAAACAAAGGTCAAAATACAAAAATGATACACTGGATATAATGAATAACTGTAGTACAACAATAAACATAGCATATAAATGTACTAATTACAGCAAAAACTCAGAAAGCTACAGAGTGCAGAGTCTCAACTCTCAGTAAAACTCACTATCATGTCAAAAAGAAGGTATACCAAAAAAGGCAACACAACAAGAAATAAATGTCATTAATTTATCCTCATGCAATTTAACTTCAGCAAGACCAAGTTACATACTTCAGCAGTAACAACATTTCATCTCAGCTGTTGTTCAGATGCCATTCCTTATGGGCACCAGCTCCATTTCCTGTTGTAAAAGTGGGTTAGTGTTGCAAGTATGCCTAAATATGGACTCTTGGTGTCTGCAATCAACCCACTAATGCTGTTTGTATTTGGGATATTCCTGGGGTGGCCCTTTAAAAATCTTGATATATAAGAATGTGAACATGGTGGTTAGGGCATCCTGAGGAAGCTCCTTAGTCCCTATGCAAAACTGTTGGTGTGATTTATGGCCAAGGGTGTTTCTGACGCATCTTTTTGGTAGCACCATTTCCATGTATTGTGCAATGTATATATTAAATTTATAATAATGCATTTTACTAACACAGAGAGCTGGTGCCATGCTTCTGCTTTCCAGGCTTAACCAGAAAATCATATAAATGCATCTTTATTTAGTGGAGCTGTAGACAGCTCAGTTTTTGCTTTTCACAAAGTGTTGCCTAAATCAAGTCTTGTGATGGGGTTGCTATAAAGATACATTTAGCCCTCCTTGCAAACAACATATCTTTTTAATATTTTTATTTATAGCCATTACAGATTCAGGCTGTGCAAGAAATCATTTAGCCATTACAGATTCAGGCTGTGCAACAAATCATTTCAGACAATTTTTTGGTAGGATCACACTTATGCAACAAACTTAAGTCCACATATTTTTACAGCTTAAGATTGCAGCTTGTATGTATCATTTTTATTTACAACAAATATATTTATAGAGGCGTTCATGAAGTTATGTCAGTTTTATTTTAAGTAACTGAATTTTCAACTTGAAAATGTTATACTTTTAGGTTGGCAAGGTTGGAGGAATGGTCAGAAGTATGGCAGCTAGGATTCAATGCAAAGAAGTGCAAAATAATGCACCTGGGAAACAAGAACCCAGGGAAGAATACACAATGGGTGGGGAGGTAGTAACAACAATAAAAAAGGAAAGGGACCTGGGGGTAATCATATCAGATGACCTTAAGGTTAGCAAGCAATGTGAGAAGGCAGTAGGGAGGGCTGGGGGTATACTGGGATGTATAGGGAGAGGCATCATCAGCAGAAAACAGGAAGTTGTTATCCCTCTGTACAGACAGTTGGTGAGACCCCATCTGGAGTACTGTGTCCAGTTCTGGAGACCCCATCTTCGCAAGGACATAGACAGGATAGAGGCAGTCCAGAGGAGGGCAACTAAAATGGTGCAGGGTCTGCAAGAGAAGCTGTATGAGGAGAGACTAAAGGAGCTTTATATGTATACCCTTAAGGAAAGAAGGGAGAGGGGGGACATGATAAAAACTTTTAAGTACCTCAGTGGAATCAACAAAGTCCAAGAGGGTAGCTTCTTTCAGAAAAAGAGACTTGCAAGAACAAGGGGACGCAATTTAAAGATAGAAGGAGGGCGGTTCAGGGGCAATGTGAGGAAGTATTATTTCACAGAGAGGGTAGTGGATGCATGGAACAGCCTTCCTGAGGAGGTTGTGGGGTCTAAAACTGTGGAAGAATTCAAGAATGCATGGGACAGACATAAGGCAATTCTTGTGGGGGGTAGGAAGAAATAGACTGTTGGTTAACTAGGAGCTGCGGCCTATCCTGTAGGTAGGGAAATGGGCAGACTAGATGGGCCTAGCGGCCCTTATCTGCCGTCAAAGTCTATGTTTCTATGTTTCTATCTATGTTTCTATATTCCTTGAAAATTGGCTTTTTTTGTTGCTCAACGGCTTACCTCCTGTTATGGTACTGTATAAGAATAAAGTTACTGCTGCATATTTTCACACATGACTCAGGAAGGAAGGAAGGAAGAATATAAGGAAAAATGTGTAGACTACCACACACAATGAGCCTGTGTTTGCATCAAGGGGTGGAGATACCAGCATATTTGCTCTTGAGGTCCATGCTGGTTTCTCAACCCCAAAATGAAAACTCAAGGCAAGTTGTATATGGTTGCTCATATTTAATTTCTTATAGTGTATGCTTTCCAAAATAAAGATTGAGTGAGTGTAATAGGCTTTAAAATAATATTTACTATTGAACCTTAATGCATCTGTTTGAAAATGGTGTATGTACAATGTAAACTAACACTGAATATGAAAGAATACAAGTAATGGTGAATAAGAAAGACTAGAGATTGTCTTGTTTTTAGTATTACAGTACTAAAATTATTGGTTTTATGCAAAACTGTAACCAGTGTGTCCTGTCAACTGTTGCTGCCATACCTCTGTAGTGAGATGTGGTGCCGTAGCGAGAGCTATATTCGGTCACGTAGGAAACTAGAAAAAGAAAATCACTGTTTAGTTAAATATAGACCTTGTTTGTAAATAAAGTCCTGAAGTGTACAAAAGGATTCTGATTCAAAACTGAGTGCTCTAACTGTTGTAATTTATTGTTTGAAAAGTGGAAGCCGTGGATCTGAGCATGCACAGTTGTACAGATGCTACTATGCAGTGTCTCGGTTTGCATTTTCGAACATTAAGTTAACTCAGTTACAGTGGTTGGTTTCAAATTATAAAATCGCAGAGGTTAATCCAGTAATGTGATTGGTCATGTATAGTGCAATATGGGAACATGTTGCATTATAAATAACTACACCCAGTAACATAGCCAGACAGCAGAGTCCAATGGCTCATTGATTCTCAAGTACAGCATTCTATGTAGAATTTTTTAAAAGTTTCAAGCCGCCATTTTATCTCTTTTGTGGCCCACCAGCATTTCTATTTTTGCTGATGAAATGCATTCATTACAAGTGTAACTCACAGTCTCCAAATGCCAAGAAACATTCTGACGTCAGTGTAAAAAGACCAACGCGCCCACAAGTATTGCACATTAAAAAATCTCACCCTTTCCTGACTTCTCCAGTAGATTACCATCCTGTGTATCTGGCAGGCATCTGGAACAGCAGCGGTAGTTTCCTGAATTCCCCTACCACAGAAATGTGTGCCACCGACCACATAGAGGATTGTGTATGGTCACCCATACACAACAAGCCTGTGTATGACTCGAGAGGTTGATGCTGCAACCAGAGCCCTCAAGAGCGTAGTTCGAAAGGTCTACTGGTTGCAACAGCAACCGCAAGTCATACACAGGCTTGTCTGTGTATGGGTGAGCATACACAATCTTTTATAGTGTATGGGCACCATTAAAAAAAGCCTATAAATAAAGAGTGTCACCTGCTCACCCCCTTCCCCACTGAACTCCCACTCCTACTTTCCGATTATTTGTTGAAACTCAGTTCAAGGTCCCACTTTCTCTTATCGGGGCAGCCACTCTTCCTCAAACTTTCTGTTCTCACCGCTGCAGCCCAACTTTTCCTCACACCAGGATCACCGTTACTGAAAACTTGAAAAAAAAAAAAAGAAAATGGCTTCCAATGCCTTTCTGTTTGTGTCAGTTGGCAGTCAGAGCCACAGGGTCATAGAGTCACGCATGCCACAGAGTTCCATCTTGTTGTGCTGCAGTAGTGGCGTAGCTAGTGCAGCACAACATCCTGACGTCACTACTGCAGCACAACAACGCTGTTCCAGTAACCGATTTTCATACACAACGCTCTACCATACACTATATATCACTCCCACACCCGAGCTACGTCTCCAGCCTCCTAGTCTGTGTCAAACTGCAACTCGTCATTGTTTTTTGGGGTGGTGACACACACACAGTCTCACTTTCTGGACAGTGCAAAAGTGTTGTACTTCGCCCCTGCTCACTGTTTAACACTGGCTGTAAATTTGGTTTTGCACAGCAGCCATACTTTTCTGAGCTGTCATGCCACCGTACTGTTATCACTGCCATCTACCAGCTAGATCTCTGTCCTCCTAGTCCGTGGCAAGCTGCAACTTCACATGTTTATTTTCAGGGGAAAAAAATGCTCCTCAAATGCCCCAAAACTGTTGTACTTTGCCCCTGCTCTCTGGCAAACACTGAAGTAGAAACTTGCTTCTCGCGTATGTCTATGAAGCTGACAGCACACACAGCAATGGTAGTTTAGCAAGAGACACTACCACAGTTGAACATGTGCTGCAGGCAACATAACACAGCAACCTTTGTGCTCAGTAAAATCACTGTACAACTAGCCATTTCTATAGCCAGCCTAACCCATGAGCTGCAATACAGCAACACCAGTTTTGTTTTGCTTTATTTCCACCACCATACCGAATCTAGCACTTTTGGCATACAATATCTGTTTCTTTCAGGATCCATAGCTTTAGACATTTCAGGCAACAGGAAGGTAAATACAATCTTGGTCTTTTCAAGCGCTGCCATTTTCAAAAATTAACATTATCTACACACCAGCAAAACAAAAGAGACAATGGAAGTAAGTTCCTACTTGACCCTCACTCAAGAGGTAGAAGACAGCAAGTGATATATAACATGTTGTTTACTTCCATTTTATTATTTTGCCCACTCCACCCACAAGTTGTGGGACTATTTTTCTTCCACACTTAAAACTGTTGTGATGTGTCATTTATTTAACTAGGCTATTTTATAAGCAAAATAAGACACTCTTGGGTGTGCATTATGGTGTGATAACCGCATTCCTAGGGGTGACCGGCACTCATCCTTCGGTCTCATGCCTAACTACGCCCCTAGGAGTGCAGTCATCACACCGTAATACACATCCCATCATGTCTTATTGCTTATTTGGAATCCATTTGTACACTTCAGGAGTGTGTTTACAAACAGAGCTTATTTTAGTGAGGAAAGATTTTTTTTCCCAGTCTGCTTCATAAGCAAGTGTTCCGATCACCTCAGCAGCACATGTCACCGTAGAGGCACGACAGCTGCAGTTGACAGGAACAATGGTCAGTGACAGAACAAATGTATTTTTAGTGAAGGCATTTTGTAATCTAATGTTATACAAGATGTAAGTACACAATTCAATTCTATGGGGCATCATTTGCAGGAAATCGGGCACCACTGTCTAAAAGTCTGGTAGCTCTCTAGCTGACTAGGAAGTCGGCACCAGCTGCTGGGGGGGGGGTTGATTTGCATATGGAATGCACACAGTAAGGGGGATTTGAATATAGAAAATGCACAATAGCATATGGAATGTGCACAATAAGGAAGAATTTGCATAGGGAACGTGTACAATAAGTCAGGGGAAGGAATACAATAGGGTTATTGACTTGAGCGATTTCTGAACACAATAACCCAAAACCATACACTATAAGAAGTATAGTCCTCCAGCAGATGAGAAGACCCTGCATTCTCTTCACTAGTATTACCTGGTGTCATACCTCTTACTCCTCCTCCTTCCCCCTCATCTTCTTCAAGCAGAGCAGCTGGGATTGGCATTGTTTTTATTTCTGCTGATAACATCCAAGCACATCTGACATATTTTGGTGAATTTTGGTGAATTCCTCTAGAGAAGGCAACTGTCTAATAAAGGGGAGATGGCAACCATGCTGTGTGGTGCATCATTTCAGCTCTCTGAGTGAGTGGAAAATATTTCTATTTCTTTCCACTCAAAAGTATTTTTTAGATTAGACTAGGGAATTTGTTTTAGTGTAGCTAGATAGAGTATATAGTAAGCAAGACAGGGTGAGCTAATGTTTTGTTGTTTTTTTAGTTTAGTAAAGAATTTGTGCACTGAGGACACGGTGGCTACTTGAATTGAGTTTATGCTGTGGTCATACTTTGCTGTACTCTACCCCTACTGACTTAAATATTTTGTTGCTAGAGGTTTATCATTTATTAGTCAGCCACATCAGTAGTTGTTTGTTCACCTGTTTGTGGTGTGGTTTTGGAGTGAAGGAGTTGTGGAACCAGACTGGAGTTGGACTTTTATCACCAGCATTTTCCCGGGTGCTGCAGTTTGCTGGTTGGAGGTGCGATCTAAACGAGCTGCTAGAAGCATTACTATTGTGCTTATGAATGGTTGCTTGGACTTGCTTCTCCCCCTGTTTCATAGTAAGCAGATGTTTTGGTTTCAGAGGATTGGCATTGTTCCATGGTAGCCAGTGTGTTTAACAGACATCAGCAACACATGTGGAAGTCTTCACCAACCGTGGCAGTTACCTGTTTTCCTTTTTGACTTGTTTCATGGTACATTTGTGATTTTCTGGTACTGGAGTGGGAATTTAATAGTGGAGAGGGTTCAAACAATTAAGCACTTTAGTTTGGGCCTTTGTGTGTCTGCAATCTGTGATCCTAATTAGGAAAGTACTTTCTCTCCCTTTACCATTATCACTGGTTTGCAATTGAAGGGCCTAGTGAGAGCAGGCCCACTATAACCTTGAACTGCGAGGTCCTCTATTTGCGCTCTGGTGATTTACAACTTAAAATATACCTTGGACAAATGTCTCTTTCTCAGTGGCAGATAGAAAGGCTTTTCTCTGACTTGTTAAACTGATTTTATTATTTATTATGGGTACTATAGCTTGGACCTACTGGGGGGGAAGGTCTTAAGCTATTTTTCAGCTGGACTGAATGTCTTATTTTTATTGTATTTATTGCACGTTTTATCTTTCATTTTGTATTTTACTATATTAAAATTGTTTATGGTGTAATTGTGGGTAGTTTGAGTGTTTGGTTTGACTGGGGAAATGCTTGAGTTGTGTGAATAGTGTGACTGAAGTTTCTTTTTTTTTAGTATGGTTTTATGTTGGTTAGTGAGAAGTCTTTTGTATTAGTTAGCACTGAATGAAGCAAATATGTTAAAGGGTGTTGGGTGGTTTGTTATTTATATTGTTATTGTTGGGTTTATTGGATTATTCTGTATAATTTGGGGAGGGTTTGGGGGTATTTAATAATATACTGGGTATTTTAGTGAGTAGTTGGAATTCTATCTTAATCATTTAAGGAGGTACAAGATCTGTGCATGACTGAGGGCCCTGGCTTGCTCCTACTCATCGGAAATGCTTCACTAGCTCCATCCTTTTCAAACCCCAGCTCCTCCAAGGGTCATCATAGACTAGGTATTCTGAAAAGACAGGGCACTGGCTGGAGAGGTGATCCACCTGTGACAGCTGGGGAGAGTAGGACTGGGAGTGTCAGGTTGAGCAGGTGCCCTGGGTTTAGGAGGGTCATAGATCGGGGTCCTCCCTGCCATGTTCTGATCCCCAGGAAGCACCCTAGAAGTGGGAGAAAGATAGTAGAAGAGCTGACTACTCCAGCTCCTCCCCTTCATGGTGTGTTGTGCAATGCCAAGTCCCTGAAGAACAAAACAGCTGTGGCATCAGCTTTTATCACAGATTGCTCTGGAGATCTGGTCTATTTTACTGAGACCTGGCTTGGTGATGACTCTGGCCTAGTCCTAGAGGTGGCAATCCTAGCTGGGTTTTCGACTATACACCGCCCAAGGCAGGAGTGCATGGTGGTGGGGTGGCCATCTGTTTTAGATCCTGCTTGAAGTTAACAGTGTACCCACTGAGGGAGGCAGGGATTTTTAATGTGTGACAGTGAAGGGTGATGGTGTGAGGTGTAGGATTCTCCTGGTTTACAGCCCTCCAGTCTGGGAACAGGAGTTCCTATAAGAATTTGTGGATTCTGATCGGCAGCCTGTCACTGAATGCCCACAATCTTATTGTGTTGGTGGACTTTAATGCGTGAGTCAGCAATGAAACCATGCAATTTGCTTAGCAATTCCTTCAGTTGATAGAATCATTGGGCCTCACACAGGTTGTTTACTCCACCACCCATAAAAAAGGCCACATTTTGGACTGCATCTTCTCTTTGGGGCTAAGCATCTCTGATGTCAAGGTGGATCCTGTAGGGTGGTCAAACAGCCATGCTGTTAGTTTTCTTGCAGGGGTCCTCCAAAAACCATGCCCCCTTGCAGAGGTGGTCCACTAACATCCCAGACATGCTTTGACTCAGGAGAATCTTCTGGCAGTATTGAACATCTCAGGTATGGAAGTAGCATGCAATGGAGGCATGGAAGAAGCCATGGGTGGCTAGAATTTGGCCATTACTATAGCACTCCACTCCATCACACCAATCTGTGTCCATCAATTGACCTCCCCTCACAGCTCACCATGATACGATGAGCTGAGGTGGTTGAAGGCAATAGGGAGGAGGTGGAAATGTTCCTGGAAAATGTTTGGCTCAGTGGATGACAGGATGGCTCTGATGTCCCATTATAAGGACTATCAGAGGGCAATAACCCTGAGAAAGGCAGAATTCCAGTCACTGGTTATTGCATCAGGAGGAAATAGGACCAATCAACTCTTTTGCATTGTGGACAGGTTGCTTAATCCTAGCTGTCTTCAGTCTGGAGGAGTCTTGTATCACAAACAATGTGAGAGGTTTGGGCTTTTCTTTATGAACAGAGTGCCCTCTATTTGAATTGGTATCTCTACAGGTGGCCTGTTAGAAGCCAGTAAGTAGTCCAAGGGAAAGATACGAGGGAACTCCGTGGGTCTGGTCTGAGTTCTAGCCAAATAGTATGGAGGATGTACTTCTGGTGATAGCAGCACTACACTCAACTTACTGTTTGTTGGATCAAGGCCAGCCAGGTTGTTGGTTAACTGCCAGGTGGCCCTGGGTCTGATGTTTGCCAGCATGATGAAGAGTTCCTTAATGGAGGGCTGTTTCCCATTGGCCCTGAAAAAGGCACTGAGACCACTCTTAAACCATCTTTGAACCTTGATGTTTTGGCAAACTACGGGCTGATCTCAAACTTTCCTTTTTTAAGGAAGGTTATTGAGAAGGTGGTGGCTGCTCAGCTAGAGGCACACCTTGAGCAGTATGACATCTAATAACCATTCCAGTCAGGATTTGGACCACATCACAGTACAGAGACTGCTTTGTCAACATGTTTAATGATCTGCTTCTAGCGAGAGATGGAAGGAGCACTCAGTTGTCCACCTTGATCTCTCATTAGTGTTTGCCACCGTGGACCATGTGGTTATGACTAAACACCTTGGGGAATATGAGGAACTCGCTGGGACAACATCAAAGTAGTCTGAGTCCTTCTTCACTGATAGGTCACAGTAGGCCGTGATGGTACTTTTCTTGTCACAGCCAATAGCAATAAGCTGTGGTATTCCCCAGGGTTCTAGTCTGTCCCCCATGTCGTTCGTGGTGTACATGCAGCCACTGTGGCAGGTTATCAGAAACTGCAGGTGAGTTTTCACAGTTATGCAGATGATACTCAACTGTACAGGTCCTTTGCACAGGTCAGGTGAGAGGCACTGGCTGTGCTGGAGTGTTGTCTTAAGGAAATTACAAACTGAATGGCCTCCAGCTGGCTGGGTCTTAGTCTGACAAAGATGGAGTTGTTGCTGGTGAATCAGGTCCTTGAGGGTTAGTTAGAACACATGATGTTGTCAGAATTCCATCTCTGAGTGGCACATTTCTGAGAGCTGTGGATAGGGTTTGAAATCTAGGAGTCACTGAGAACTTTCATCTGACACTTGAACATCAGGTGTTGGCAGTGGTCCACAGTATATTTTTCCAGTTAAGGAATATCTCCCAGATAAGACCCCATCTAGTGCAAGAGAATTTGGTGACCACAGTAAATGCCTTTGTGACCACAAGACTGGACCACTGTAATGCTCTGTTCCTAGGGTTATCTGGGGGTTTTGTATATCACCTGCAGCTGGTGCAGAATGCTGTGGGTGAGATGGTGGCAGGGGCATCATATAGAGATCATGTTACCCCTTTGGTATGGCAGCTGCACTTACTTCCAATTATGGAGCACACCATCTTCAAGATTACTTTACATAGATACATAGACAGTGTCAGCAGATAAGGGCCTGTGGCCCACCCAGTCTTCCCATTTGAGCTTGTAAGTTCAGTTTATGTTTTCCTAGAAGTCCGTTGCCCCTTACCCCTGACCTCCAGGATTCCTTTATGTCTATCCCATGCATTCTTAAATCCCAAGATTATTTCAGCCCCCACCACTTCTTCTGGCAGGGTGTTCCACTTGTCCACCACCCGTTCTGTGAAGAAATTCTTCCTCACGTTTCCTCTGAATCGTCCTCCCTCCAACTTCATCCCATGCTCTCTAGTCCTGGAACATCATTTTCACTTAAAAATAGTGTATTCCTGCACCCTGTTCCTCCCTGTAAGATACTTGTATGTCTCTATCATATCCCCTCTCTCCCTCCTCTCCTCCAGAGAGTACATATTAAGTTCCTTCAACCTGTCCTCATAGGACTTGTGATGCAATCCATGTACCATCTTTGTTGCCCTCCTCTGAACCTTATCTACCCTGTCTATGTCCTTACATAGGTAAGGTCTCTAGAACCGTACACTGTGTTCCAGGTGGGGCCTCACTAGTGTCTTGTATAGTGGAATTATGACCTCCCTTTTCCTGCTGGTGATGCCCCTGCCTATGCATCCCAGCATCCTATTTGCTTTACTTGCTGCCTTGTCATACTGTTTCCCTACCTTGAGGTCATCAGAGATGATAACCCCAAGATCACTTTCCTGCTTGGTGCATGCTATATCCTCACCCCCCAACTGATATATTGTGCCAGGGTTTTTGTGCCCCATATGCATTATCTTGCACCTCTTTGCATTGAATTACAACTGCCAAACCCTGACCATTCTTCAAGTTTCTGCAGGTCCCTTCTCATTCTGTCTACACCCTCTGGTGTGTCTACTCTGTTACAGAGCTTTGTGTCATCAGCGAACAGTGAAATTCTGCCTTCTAGGTCCTGTGCAATGTCACTGATGAAGATGTTGAATAGAACCAGTCCCAGCACTGATCCCTGTGGTACCCCACTGGTCACTCTTCCCTCTGTGGAGTGACAGCCATTTACTACCACCCTCTGTGTCCTGCCGCACAGCCAGTTATCTACCCACCACACTACTGTCCTGCCCACACCCATATTCCCCAGTTTGTGTAATAGTCTTCTATGTGGCACAGTGTCAAAAGCCTTGCTGAAGTCCAGATAGGCCATGTCCACTGCCCTCCCCTGATCCACCTCCCTAGTCACCCAGTCAAACAATTCAATGAGGTTGGTCTGACATGACCTTCCCCCTGGTGAAACCATGCTGCCTTGGGTCCTGTGGTCCATTGACAACCAGATGTTCCACCAGTCTCTTCTACAGTAGTGCTTCCATGATCTTCCCCACTACTGAGGTGAGGCTGACTGGTCTGTAGTTTCCTACTTCCTCTTTGTTCCCACTTTTGTATAAGGGGACTACATCTGCTGTCCTCCAGTCTTTGGGTACCTCCCATGTTTCCAGTGATCAGCTAAACAGGATAGCCAGAGGTTCAGCCACCACCTCTCTTAGTTCTTTAAGGACCCTGGGGTGCACCCCAGCTGGCCCCATTGCTTTATCAACTCTTATTACTTCCAGTTCCTTCAGGACCTTTTCTTGAGTAAAGGGACTTGTGTCCATTTCTGCACCATTCTCACCCCTTGTACTCCATTCAGACCCATTACCCTCCTCTTCCACAGTAAAGACTGAGCAGAAATACCTGTTCAATATGTCAGCTTTACTGTTGTCATCCTCCACCCGGCCCCCATCCTCCTCCTTCAGTCTCACCACCCTCCTTTGCCTTTCTTTTTCCTTATGTACCTGTAAAAGGTTTGTCCCCTCTACCCACTGATTTTGCAATGTGTTCTTCTGTCTAGCTTTGGCTTCCCTTACTGACCTCCTGCCTCCCTTTGCTTCTTCTGGTACTTCTCCCTATCCCCTTCTGCCTGTGTCTTTTTGTATTGCCTGAATGCAATCTTTTTGGCTTTCACTTTCTTTGCTACCTCTTTGGAAAACCATAATGGTATCCTCTTCCTTTTCCTCTTGCTAATCTGCTTAATGCATAATTCTGTTGCTCTTGTAATCCCCATTTTAAATACTGCCCACTGTTTCTCAACCTCTGATTCCTGCCCCATTCCCCTTAGTACTTCTTTCAAGTATCTCCCCATTTTCCCAAAGTCTGCCCCCCTAAAATCCAGGATACGTGTTTTTGTGTGGTTTGGTTCTGCTCTTTCTGTGATTTCAAACCACAATGACTGGTGGTCATTGTTCCCCAGGTGCTCCCCCACTGTTACCCCCATCACACTGTCCCTGTTTGTGAGCACAAGGTCCAGTATTGCCTTCTGCCGAGTTGGTTCCATGACCAGTTGCTTGAGGAAGGCACCCTGAAGGGAGTCCAGGATAAATCTGCTCCTAGTAGATGCTGCTGCTGGGATGCTCCAGTCCACGTCTGGAATATTGAAGTCTCCAACCAGTACTACCTCACCCTTGTCTGCCATCCTTTGGATGGCTAGCATCAGCTCCCTATCTGTTTCTTCCTTCTGGGCTGGTGGTCTATAGACCACACCTGTGTGGATGGCTGGCCCCATTTTCCTTTCCAGCTTAACCCACAGTATCCCGCCCCCATTTTGTTCCTCCTGGATCTCTGTGGCCCTTACGTCATTTTTCACATACAGTGCCACTCCTCCTCCCTTTCTACCTGCTCTGTCTCTTCTGAATATGTTGTAGCCAGGTATGGACATCTCCCAGTTGGGGTTATCATTACACCAGGTTTCAGTGATGGCCACAATGTCCAGGTCTAACTGCACCATGACAGCCTCCAGATCTTCCATCTTGTTGCTAAGGCTCCTGGCATTGGCACACATGGCTTTCCATGATTTGACCTCCCTAGACTGTTTCACTGTTCTACTCCAGCCCCTTCCTTGGTTGTCCTTTATCCCTGGTTCTCCTTGCTGTCTGCCCTTCTGCTGAATTTTGCCTTTTCTGCAGATCCACACTCTTGACTAATCTCCATCTTTTGCACACTGCTTTGTAGAGATAGCCACTCCTCCAGTTCACTGGTTCCACTGCTAACAGTGGGGAGTGACAGTAGCTGTTACCTCCTTGCTGGTTTGCCACCCCTTTGCTAGTTTAAATGCTTGTCAATGTAGCATTTAAACTTATCATTGAGTGCTTGGATTTCCTCCAGGATGGATGCAGGTCAGCCAGGCTTGAACAAACCTCCATCCCTCCAGGTGGGTCCCTCAGTCACCAATGAATCCAAACCCTTCCTCACAGCACCAGTTCTTCAACCATGAGTTAAAGTTCCTGGTGCATGCACCCCTATGCTCTCCCTTGCCTCTCGCAGGTAGTACTTATGAGAAAGTGACAGAAGTAGCTACTTGCTTGAGACCCCCCAATTTCCTAAACTCTTCCTGAACTTCCTTTGGCTCCCTATTTGCCAGGTCATTAGTACCTAGGTGGATAATGACATCCAACTCACCCTCCCGTCTTGCCTTCCCAGTGATCCCCAGGATCTTCCTTCCATCCCTCCATGCCATGGCATCTGGTAGGCACCTCACCTCCCTGTTACCATACAAAGCTCTGCATGGATTGGGTCCCTCCTACCTCTTGGCCTGGTATGCTCTAGGCTGCGCTCTCCATTCTACTAAGGATTTCTTGCTAGCCATCCAGAGATCTCACCTGACACAATCTAGTGATAGGACCTTCTTGGTGGCAGCACTGGCTATTTTGAACTCTTTGCCATACCATCTTAGTAGTTCCCCTTTGGTGGAGTCATTTAAATAGAGCCTGAAAAGCTATTGTTTTGAAATGGCAAATGGACCTGCTGATTAGTATGCACTGGACTTGCACTCTGTATTTTGTAGATGTTTTTCTTTGAAGAATACCTCAGCTGTGCTGGTGTTGCTGCAGGAGGAGGAGGTCAGGCTGAAATTCAGCCACATCGGTGGTCAGTGGAGCCAGGAAGGATACCAGAGGGAGATCGGCAGCGTGGAGTAGTGAGCAGGAGACAGCTGTAATCATGGGGTGGCTTGTTTTTGAGCTAAAAGGGCTGGCAGCAAAGAGGAATAATTTGAGATAAAGCTGGGCTTTGCTGGGCTTGTGTTTTAGTCCTGGTCACCCATCCCGATGTTGGCCTCTATTAAATGCCAGAGAAGGATGGAGCATTGTAATTCCAAGGTAAAACCGACCTATGAAACAGGAGGTGGGAGTGGCCAAGGGAGACAAAGATTGGCTGGTGGACAGGGGAATGAAGTGCTGAAGGACTGTTGGTGAAACTGGAGAGCTGGATGCTGGGGCAGCTGATCACATCCACAGGATCCTCTGAACTGATGGTCTGTTGGTGCATTGGGGGCCTGTTTGCTGAGGGTTATCTGGGGCAGCAGATTGCATCTGCAGAATTCTCTGTAACCCTTAGCTGTCAAAGGAAAACACCTGGAAGGGGCTGGAGTTGTGATATTGCCTTGGTCTCTACAGCAAGACTCTGGAGACATGGGATTCAAAAGGTGACTGTGTTCTAGTACTGTTGGGTTTCTTCTGGGTAGAGCTGTAACAGGGACTTAAATGTGACTATGATCTGGTGTTCTTGATACCTGGGGGGACTGTTATGGTGGTTTTGGATTCTGATTAGGTGGGGGATTCTAGTTGGAGGGGTGTGGTGCTTGGGCAGGTGAAGAACAAATTACTTGTAAACACTGACCTGCCCAGTGGAGGTATCGAGTCTTAACCAGGATCTTTTTGAATTGTTGTGGGGGTTTGGAGCTGCCTGACTAGGCAGGAGGGAATTGGGTTTGTACACCAACTACTGTCAACAGATTAGTTTGCAAATTGGCCTGAAAGGCAGCACAGCTGGAGGGGTGGCCAGGGGGATGGCCTCTTTGGTAGGATGGTTGGGTGTAGCAGATGTGGGGCAGCCATGGTTCTGAATTGGGCCTGGAAGATGGGAGGGTGCTTTGTGTGTAAGCAACTCACACAGCTGAATGAGGAAATAAGGTGGCTGTGTTAGGAGCTGAGCAAGAGGGAGGTGAGCAAGTGGGAGGGTATGGGAGGAGGGGGGTAAAGGGTCAGGGACACAAGCAGCAGTGGAGGGAGGAGGGATGCACAAAGGATTTGGGACTGCGGTTCAACAGTGTTGAGCCTTGGAGGAGGGATGAGGGAGGAGGACGGGAAGGGGACAAGCGGATGCAATAGAATGGGGGTAATGGCACACTCAGAGGGGAAATGAGAGATCTAGAGACAGGAGGCAGGGAGTCAGCAGTGGATGGGACGGAGTGGAAGGTAGTAGGTCCAGGTAAAGGAAGGCGGATGCCTAAAACTCTGGGTCAGACTTCAAACAAGGCCTCTACCAGCAGCACTAGAGGCAGCACTGGCACTGAGCAAGCAAGCAGATTTGCACCCCTCGACCCACTCGTGGAGGAGGTGTTGGAGGAGGATATCTGTGAGGAGCAACCAAAGGGAGAGGCAGGTGAGGGGAAGTTGCAGGCTTGAGGAATGGTCTCATGTGGGTAGGAAAGATGGTTGGTTTGGGGAACGAACCCATGGGGCACACCAGCATGAGGTTCTAGGGCAACCAGGGCCCAGGGGAGGATGCAGCGGGGGAACCATAGTCGGACAGACAAAGGGCCAGCCCACAAATGTGCTAAGGATGGGGCCCTTGAGGGCCATAAATGGGATGAAGAGTAATGTACTGGGAGAAAGGGCAGAAGAAGGAATTGAGAGTGCACTGGGGGGGCATGCATAGAAAGACATAGGCAAGCAGAACAGGTGCTGAGGAGAAAAATTCCAGCTGGGGGACCGCAGTGCTCATCTAATCTAGGAATGGCAAGTTCAACGACAGCAGGCAGAGAATCAGCCAGTGGTAAGGCAGGGGGAGAAGCCTCAGAAAAGAGCCAAAATAATACGATGGAGGGGGCTGATGCTGATGGGGTTGAGGGGCCGGGGAAGCCTGGAACAGAAGAGTTAGCTAGGGTAAGGAGCAGAGGCATGACAGTAGCTGGGGCAGATGGGGCAGGCAGGAAAAGGTGTTTGGGAAGGAGGGGCAGAGCTGCAAGAGATTCGCACATGGCAGGGTCAGCAGCCACCCAGCTGATGGGCAGCGCTGGGTAGGGGACGGGTTGGGTATTGGTGAAGTGACCTGCAAAGAGGGAGGCCTCAAGGAAAACAGATGTGTTAGGGTGTTCCAGCTTGGGGACTCTATGATTAGAGGTATACAGTGGGAGGGACAGAGAGAGGGAGAACCCAGTCCTGTTTGGTCAAGAGCATCTCCAGTTTGACTGTGCAGAAGGCAAAGCACATGGTTTATTCACTGGCACAGAGTGGTAGAGGCTCTCCTGATATCTTGGTGCACCTGGACACAAGTGATATTATAGGAAATAGTGTGTTAGGGATTCAGGCTAGGTTCCATGAACTTGCCAGGCTTTGCCATGCCAGCGGCTGCTCAGTCTCCTTCTTAGAGATCCTATCGGTACCAAGGGCCAGCGTGGAAAACAAGCAGAAAATTCGGGAGGTAAATGAATTGCTCAAGGCATGGTGTGAAGGTTGGAGATTTGGGGTAGTGGAAGACTGGGGGTAACCTGGGAGGACAAGGGGCTGTATGCAAGAGATAGGCTTCAGCTCAACCCAGAGGGAAAGGAGGTACTTATGCAGAAACTGACCAAATTCATACAGGTTAGATGGGGTCTAAACTTATGCAGGGGGAAGGGGGATGCAAAGCTGATCCTTGCAGGCCCCAAAATGGGGTGACGGAATGCACACCTGGGGCATCATGTGGGTGGAGGCACGTAACCTCTGGGGGGGAACCAGGGGTAGGGGTGGGGTTGGAGATTGGTCCTGATAAATGCCAGGAGCTTGGGCAATAAGATGCCGGAGCTTCAGGCAATGCTGTTGGATGGGCACGTGGACGTGGTGGCTGTCACCAAAACATGGGCCACCCCTAGACACGATTGGGACCTTAATCTGAGTGGGTATACTGTGCTCAGAAAGGATAGGGTGGTGGGCAGGGGGGAGGAGTAGCGCTGTTTGTTCAGGATGGCATCCGAATATGTAAGGTGGAGGAATCAGAGGACAATGTGGAGGACTTGTGGGTCACCATGCAGACCCCAAAGGGCAAGGCAGCCAAGATGGGGGTGGTCTACCAACCCCCCCATGCTGGCTGATGATCTGGAGGATTGTCTATTAGCTAATTTTAAGGACCATTGTGGTTAGGAAGGGGATGGGGTGGTGATATTAGGGGACCTAAACATGCCAGCGACTGATTGGGGAACCATGATGCCCCCATTGGCCAGGGAGCAGAGGCTGTTCAATGCCTTTCAGGTCACATTTCTAGTTCAACAGGTCATTGACCCAACAAGGAAGGGCCATATCCTGGATGTTGCCCTGACTGACAGTGACCTAGTTCAGGAACTTGAGATTGGGGACCCCCTAGTTGGAAGTGACCACAGCACAGTCTGGTTTGTACTAGACCTGGGGGGTGGGAGGGACCACACAAGGACTAAGATTGTTGATTTTAGAGGGGCTGACTTCAGGCACATGGGGCACATCCTCAGGGACCGCTTGGATGGGATAAAGCAGGGCATGGACATAGAGAGTAGGTGGGAAATCATCAGGAGAGGGCTACAGGAGGCTACCAGGTCCTGTGTGAGGGTGAGATGCAAGGGTGGTAGATCTAGGAAGCCATGCTGGTGGACCAGGGAGGTCCAGGAGGTGGTGAGGGGAAAGAGGGAAGCCTACCATAGGTACAAGAGATTGTGTGGAGTCTTGGATAGAGATGCGTGTCTTCACACGACTGGGCAGGTTACCAGGGTGGTGAGGGGGGCCAAGGCAAGGATGGAACAGAAGTTGGTGCAGGGGATCAGGAAGGGGGATAAAGGGTTATTTAGGTATATTGGGGAGAGGAGTAGAGTAAAAGGGCAGTTCAGTAGATTGAAGATGGGGAGGGGTGGGAGGAGGAGGTGGAGGAACAAGCAGAGGTGCTCAACGAATACTTTGCATCAGTTTTCACTAGGGAGGAGGAGGGGAAGCCACAGGCAAAGGGGATGCAGGGGGTGGATGAGGCAGGGCCTTTAAAAGTTAGGGTACCTCTTGTTACAGTGGGGGCTGAGGGAACTGATCCATACGGGGCAGGAACGCAGGATCGGCTGAGGGGGGTGGAAGCACGGATGGAAAAATTCCTGTTGGTAGGGTGTGGGAAGCCCTCTGGTCCCTAAAAAAGAATAAATCTCTGGGCTCTGATGGAATCCATCTGAGGGTGCTGTGGGAATTGGTTGATGACCTAGCTGAACCCCTGGCACCCTTTTTTAATGCTTCTCTACAGACAGAGAAGGTACCAAAGGATTGGAGGCAGGCACATATTGTGCCCATCCATAAAGGAGGATCGAGGGAAGAGTGGGGGAACTACAGGCCAGTCAGCCTGACATCAGTGGTGGGCAAACTGATGGAGACCATAGTAAAAGAGAGGTTGAGGGTGTTCTTGACAGAACAGGGATTCTTGGATGACTGCCAGCATGGCTTTGTCCCAGGCAGATCGTGTCAAACTGACCTTGTAGAGTTCTACAAATAGGTGATGGCAGCGCTCGACCAGGGTAGTCCAGTTGATGTCATCTTCCTAGACTTCAGCAAGGCATTTGACTCAGTCCCCCACACTGGTCTGCTGGATAAGTTGGGAAAGATCAGGGTGGGGGCATGGATGGTCAGGTGGATTGGAAGCTGGCTATCTGGTCATACCCATCGAGTGGTGGTAGGAGGGGTAGTCTCGTCCCCCAAGGGGGTCATTAGCAGGGTTGCACAGGGATCAGTTCTGGGACCACTTCTGTTTAATGCCTACATCTCTGACATCAGGGAGGGTATCAGGAGTGAAATGAGTCTCTTTGAGGATGACTCTAAGCTGGGGATGGTGGTGGATGGGGAGGAGGGTAGGGTTGCCCTGCAGAGAGATCTGAATGTTCTAGGGAGATGGTCATGTACCTGGAAGCTAAGGTTCAACACCGCAAAATGCAAGGTGCTTCACCTGGCTCAAGAAAACCCGGGTCAGGTGTACACCCTAGGAGGGGGCCTATTGCAGGTCTCAAGTGGGGAGAAGGACTTGGGGGTGTTGGTGGATGCCAAAATGAATAACTCAGAACAGTGTGGGAGGGCCACAGCCAGGGCAAATAGAATGCTGGGCAGTATTGCCAGGGGGATCACCTCAAGAAGTAGGGAGGTGATTATGCCACTGTACAATTGCCTTGTCAGACCTCACCTCAAGTACTGCATACAGTTTTGGTGCCTGCACCTCAGGTAGGATATTCAACTCCTGGAGAGGGTTCAGGGGAGGGCAACCAGGATGATCTGTGGTCTGGGGGATAGTACTTATGAAGCGAGACTTGAGGAGCTCGACTTGTTCTCACTGGAGGAGAGACAGGGGGGATATGATTGAGGTCTTCAAGTACTGTGGAGCTGATTATAATCATGCTCTGTTTATTTTCACTATATTCGCTATCATAAATATCAAGTGAAAGTAAATGGAACGCGATTTATTTTAGAAAGTCTTCAGCAATGATGAGGAAGCGGAGCGAATGCACGATTTAAAGAATAAATGGAAAGCGATTTGATTTTAAAGTGTTACAGTATCTTCAGCAATGATGAGGAAGCGGAGCTACTGCATGATTTAAAAAATATTTTTATTTAGTAATTACAGCAACTTAACGTCCCTTTATTAATACAATCAAGGCACTAGTAGAAAAAGAACTGTATCTTCATCCCAGCAGCAGATTATTGCATTTCTATGTTAGATGCTCCCGAAACTTTATCCTGTTCCTCCCTTTGCTGTGCGATCCTGCTCCCTTAGCTGTGTCTGCAAAAACATAAGAACGCAGACCTTAGAATGCAACTTAATATTTTAAATCAAGATCTTAAAAACAATACTGGTGTTAGCAATATGAAACAATTATAAACAAATTTACCGTGTTTAGGCAGTTGGTATGTGTGTCCAGTATCCCAGCTTGTCTGAATCCACGAATAATGACATCAGGTTTTACTTTGAGGGATTCAATGCTTGCCTGCAACCACCTTGCATGATGTTCTTTTAGCACCAATAGTCTTAGACTTATGTTCAGTTCTGCATCACCAACCCCTGATACCAGTTTGTCAGAAATTAGTGCCACATACCATGAAGTGAAGTGATCTTTCATCAGGTCTTTGAAAATGTTGTTTATCGAGGTGTCCAGCAGTTGGAGGGAATCTGTGCAAGATGCGGGGATGTACACTGGTATAATACCGACTTCCTCCAGCTTCTGTAGAATGGGAGCAGTATAGTGAGCTCTATACAGGTCAAAAATTAGAATTGCTTTTTGTTCTTTAGGCAGTTCGAGTTGTTCTTTAACAGTCTCACAGTAAGTGGTGAGCACCCCTTCAATGTACCGGATGGTTGTTTCCTCATTAGCCCAATGATTAATTGATTGCGTGATGTCCCATTTGGAAGGAAATTTGTGCTGTGGGTGGCATGCTGTTGTCTTACCCTGGTAGATGACTTGGGTGGGGAAGCATATGGCCAGCAAGTGTGCAAGCAAGAACCAGGGAGACCTGCCTTTTATCCCCAAACCCTGTCAGTGACACTTGACATGAACCAGTGACCTCCATAGTCCACTCAGATACCAGCACAATTTTAACACCAGTCTCATCTAGGTTAATTACTAGCCTTGGAGGTATGAGCTCCAGTGCACAACAATTGGATATTCTTTGGAAAAAGGCAGCCTTTAAATTTAGGAAGTCAGAAGGAACCTTGCATGCCACTGTTGTGCCTTTGCGTTTACTGTAGCCCATTCTATGTAACAAACCCCACGCCCATTTACTGCTTAGTTGCAGGTGTCCACCATTCTCCATCAAAACATGAGGGCTGGTTGCCTTAACAATTCCCATTGCTATTGCCTGGATCACACGACCATTCACTACTGCACCCTCCACCCTTAGTGACTGTACGATTTTCTTTAACTGGTCTTCCAAATCTGATACCAAATGTGTGGGATGACTTCTTGACTTTCTGGGCAAAATGGGAGAGAGAGTTGCAGGGTCAGGGTTTGTCTGTAAGGCTGATTTGTAGTCCAGCTTAAATTTCCTGATAGTGCTGTAATTGACAATATCACCGGTTAAAGAGTGATGAGCTCATACTGCAGACGTGACACCGTGTTCAGCCGCATACTTGCCTAGCTGAAACCGAATCCTCCGTGTATAATTAGCATAGCTTGCTGGTCTGCTACATTTGAGGGAGGAGAATCTGCCTGCATCTCTCACAACAGAGGCTGCTACATAATGTTCAACGCCGGAGATTACATCTAGTGCTTCAGAACCCAGTTCTGAAGTTTCAAGCGGGTATTTGCGTTTCTGCTGGGAGGGCTTCAACCATTTGATAAGCGAAATGATATCCTAAGACTGATTCAGTGATTCAGTGACTGATTAAATACAGTGCTAGGGCAGTACTAGACTACTGTAGTTACTAATTGCCTGCATGCTTTCTTGTTGGAATGCGCGAATTCAATCACTCTCGATTAAATAGGTGAACAGCTGATCGAGATTACTGGCACCCGTGAATATAATCAGTTCTACAGTATCTGAAAAGGGTAAATAAGGTATGCCTACATGGGGTATTTCAGAGGAAGGTGGGAGGGGCCACCAGGGGACATGGTTGGAGGCTGGAGGGAGGGAGACGGGGGGAAGGAGTAGGCAATACTTCACTGACAGGGTGGTGGAACCATGGAATGCACTGCCTGAGGAACTGGTGGAGCTGTCTACAGTGAAAGGGTTCAAGAGAGACTGGGACAGGTACAGGAGGGGGATGAAGAGGAGGGCTACCTGTCTGAAGGAGGGGAACTGTGGCCAGAGGAAGGGGGATGGGGGAGAAATCAGGAGGATGGTTGCGGTGCCCATTAAGGGTACTGACTCTCAAGCAGACTCGATAGACCTTGGGGCCTACTCTGCTGGCAGTTTAGTACTGTATGTTAGTGTGTTTGTTTTTGTTTTGTTAAGCACCCTGAGCCCTTGGGAAAGGGTGCTATATAAATATAAATACCTTGCCTTACCTTGTCCTCGTGCACCTTCTCCTCTGAAAAGTACTCCCCTCCAGTACCTTGTTTAACTCTGTGAGTTATTTATGGTCTCTATCATGTCCCCCCTCTCACTCTTCCCTTCTCTTCTCTTCCAAGGTGTACATATTGACATCCCTTAGTCTCTTCCCATAGGGCTTCTGATGCAGCCCCTGCACCATTTTTGTTGCCCTCCTCTAAGCAGCCTCCATCCTGTCTATATCCTTCCTGAGACGTGGTCTCCAGAGCTGGAACCAGTACTCCAGGTGGGGTCTCACCAATGGTCCATACAGTGGCAACACCACCTCGCTTCTTCTGCTGGTGATACCCCTCCCTTTGCACCCCAGCATCCCACTGGCCCTTCCTACTGCTTTCTTGCACTGCCTTGCCACCTTGAGGTCATCAGATATGATTATTCCAAGGTCCCTTTCCTGTTTGGCTACCATCAGTATCTCTTCCCCCATTTCAGACTCCAGCTCTGGGTTTCTGTGCTCTGTGCACATGATTCAGTGCTTTTTGCATTGAAACCCAGCTGCTATGCCCTAGACCCCTCTTTGAGTTTTCTCAGGTTTCTGTACATTCTTTCCACCCCATCTGGAGTGTCCACCCTATTGCAGATTTTGGTGTCATCTGCAAAGAGGCAGACTTTTCTTTTCAACTTTTCTGCTATGTCACTAATAAAGTCATTAAAGAGGACAGGTCCCAGTACTGAGTGCTGAGATACCTGGCTAATCACTCTCCCCTTCCCTGGGTGAGTTACGTTTACTACCACCCTCTGCTGCCTATCCATCAACCAATTTTGTATCCAGTTTACCACCTTGGGACCCATCCCCAAACCACCCAGTTTCATTAGGATCTCTTATGTGACATAGTGTTGAAGGCCTTTCTGAAGTTTAAATAGACCACATCCATAGTCCCACCCTGCTCTATTTCCCTGGTCACCCAGACAAAGAAATCTTTCAGGTTTTCCTGACATGAACCCCACCCCCACATGAATCTGTGCTGCCTCAGGTCTTGTAACCCACTGGATTCAAGATACTTCACAATTCTTTACTTTAACAGTAAGTTCATTAATTTCCCCTCCACTGATGTCAGACTAACTGGCCTATAGTTGCCAGCGTGCTCCCTGCTACCGCTTTTATGAAGTGGGACTACATCTGTCCTCCTCCAGTCCTCTGAAACCACTCCTGTTCTCAGTGAGTTGTTGAGCAGGGCTCTCAGAGGTGCAGCCAGTACCTCCCCGAGCTTCCTCAACACCCCTGAATGTACCTCGTCCAGCCTCATAGCTTTGTCCACTTTCAAATTTGCAAGTCGTTTCAGGACTTTTTCCCTCTGTAAACAGAATTGCGTCTACCTCCCCCCCGTGTTCCTGCTTCTTTTATGTGGTCCATCCTCTTTTCCTTCCACTGTGGAAACTCAACAGAAGTATCTGTTCAGGATATCTGCCTTTTTATGATCCTCCTGTGCAGAGTCCACCCCCCCTTAACCTCACAATCCCTTTCATTGTCTTCCTCTTTCCACTTACGTACCTAAAAAAGGTCTTGTCCCCTTTAGTTACCCCTTTGGTTATCCTCTCATCAGTTTGTGCCTTTGTGCTTCTCACCGCTTTACATGCTTCCCTCTACTTTTCCTGGTATACCTCCCTATCCTCTTCCCACAGCATCTCTTTGTACCTCCTGAATGCTACCCTTTTAGACTTAATCTTTTCAGCAACTTCCCTTGAGAAACATAGCGGTCTCTTTTTTTTCTCTCCTGTTTTTGCACACTTCATTTGCGCAGAGGTTTGTTTCCTTCACTATGCCATCCCTTAACTTAACCCACTGTTTGTCCAACTCACCCAGGCCATCTTCTCCTGCTAGGCTGTCTCTGAGACATTCACCCATTTTTTTTTAATCTGCCCTCCTAAAGCCCAGGACCCTTGTCCTTGGGTGATTTGCTTCCGCTGCTGTCCTTATGTTGAACCACACTATACAGTGATCATTGGTTCCCCAGGTGGCCTACCACCCTGATGTCTGCAATACTGTCCCTGTTTATGAACAGCATGGAAACATAGAATTTGACAGTAGATAAGGGCTGCTTGGCCCACCCTGTCTGACAATCTTTCCCTACCTACATTATCACTGCAGACCCTACTTGATCTACAGCTCTTTCTCACACCCCCTTCCTTTACACTACGATTCCCTTGTGCCTCTTCCATACATTGCTGAACTCCACCACTGTTTTCACCCCTACCATCTCCTCTGGAAGGCTGTTCCAGAAATCCACCACTCTTTCTGTGAAGAAGTACTTCCTAAAATTTCCCCTAAATCTAACCACCAGCTTCATAGCATGTCCCCTTGTTCTTGAGCACCTTTTTTCTGAAGAATACTTCCCTCATGTACCTTATTTACCCCATTAAGTATTTAAAGGTCTCTATCATACCCCCCTCTCCCTCTAGGTGTACATACTGAGTTCCTTTAGTTTCTCCTCATAGGGCTTTTGATGCAGACCCTCCACCATTTTAGTTGACCTCCTCCAGGCCACCACCTTTCTAGTGCTTCCAGAGATGTGGTCTCTAGAACTGGACATAGTACTCTAGGTGGGGTATTACCAGCGATCTATACAGAAGCAACATTACCTCCCTCTTTCTGCTGGTGATACACCTCCCTATGCACCCCAGCAGCCCACTAGCCCTCCCTACTGCCTTGTCATACTGCCTGGCCACCTTTAGGTCATCAGCACTGGGCCAAACTGGTTCCACATCAACTAGCTCAGAGTCAACACCAAGAAAACTGTGTATATGACCTTTGGCATCAGACAGAAATTGACTATCCTTTCATCTTCCCAGGTTTTTTCCACACTGGATGGTACTGCCCTGGAGGTTGTCCCTGCCTTCAAGTACCTAGGCGTGTGGCAGGATAGCAAGCTTGAATTCTATAGGATATAGATAGGCTGGAGACGGTACAGAGAAGAGCAACAAAGATGGTGCAGGGCTTGCATCAGAAACTGTACAAGGAAAGTCTAGATGACCTCAAATTATACTCCGTAGAGCAATGCAGGAATCGTGGGGACATGATCAAAACATTTAAATACCCTAAAGGCAACAACAGGGTGCAAGTGCAGAACCTCTTTCAGTTAAAAGACTACAACAGGACTAGAGTGCATGACCTTAGACTTCAGGGAGGAAAGTTCAGGAACAATATGAGGAAATTCTTTTTCACAGAGTGAGTCGTGGAACCATGGAATAGCCTGCTGGAGGGGGTGGTGGGAACCAAGACGGTGGGAGAATTCAAGCGGGCATGGGACAGACAATGTGGGATTCTCAAGCACGCAGCTAAGTAAGGGGGGTTGGAAACCAAGGGTGGACTTGATGGATCATACGGTCCCCATCTGCTGACAACTTCTATGTTTCTTTACCCATATTGATGCCATCCATGCAAAGCTTCTCTGCAGACTTGGTGCCTCGTACCACAACAAGGACTCCCCCACCTCAAGGTCTCATGGGAGCTGGTTACCAAAATGGTTTCTCCCGTCTATGACTAGGCAGACATGGTCTATGGCACTGCCCCCTCCTCTTCCCTTGCCAGACTGGACACCCTCTGCAATGCCTTCTGTCATTTTGCTACAGACTCTTCACTCTATACTTACCACTGCTTCTACTATTCCACCTTTTCAGTCCTCCCTCTACTTTCACATTACCAATCCCATTCTGTCTTCTTCATTGCTAAATATGGGTTGGGTCCCCCCCCCTTCCCTCCTACCCTTGCTCATTCCTCTCCCCTTTTCTCTCCTCTTCTTATTCACTGCCCTTCTGGGACTCCTGTACCTTCTCCATTCCCTACCCTTACTCCAGTGCTGGGCAAGCAGCCTTCTCCTACCATCTACCTTCCCTTTGGAACCTGCTACATTCCTTCATTTGACTCTTCCCCCTCACTCCATGTCTTTAGACATCTGAAGAGGTTTATTCCTACTCCCCCCTGCACTGGTCATTCCCCCTCGTGACCCTTCTCCTGACTTATTTCTCCTATTACTGCTGACCCCCCTGACTAGTCTTGCCTATGTTGGAGCTAATGGTGTTGCTTTTGGCCTTTTCTCTGTATCCAAAAGCATTGTTGACCCGACCAATCTTGCACTGCGTACTTGAAGCATTCTTGCATATTTTGTACATAATACACTTGTGAATTTTATTGATTTACTACATCTTGTTCCCTTGGTGCTGATTTATTTACGTACTTTGCATTTTTGGGATGTAATGTTTCTGTCCTGTGCCTACTCCATTTTCTCCTTCCCTGGGTCATACCTGGAAATGAGCCTCGGCTCAGTGTACCTTTCCTGGCTTCCAATTTTAAAATGAAGCAAAATAAATCAGATATGATTACCTCCAGGTCACTATCCTGTTTGATAGTCGTCAATACCACTCCACCTATTTTGTAAACTGCCCTGGGTTTCTGTGCCCTAAGTGCCTTATTTTGTAATTTTGGCATTGAAACCCAGCTGCCATACCCTTGACCAATCCTCTAATTTTCTTAGGTCTCTGCTCATCCTTTCCACCACGCCCCCCCGGAGTGTCCACCCTATTACAGATTTTGGTGTCATCAGCAAAGAGGCAGACCTTCACTTCCAGCTCCACTGCAATGTCAGTTATAAAGATATTGAAGAGGACTGATACCAGCACTGACCCCTGAGGCACCACACTGGTCACCCTCCCTCCCTCGGAGTGAACTCTGTTTACCACCACCCTCTGTCACTTATCCCCAGACCAATTTCTAATCCAATTTATCACTTTTGGACCAACTCCTAAGTTACCCAGCTTGCTTAGTAGTCTCAAGTGTAGAACAGAACTGGGTTGAATGCCTTACTGGAATCTTGGTAGGCCATGTCCGCCCTCCACCCTGCTCTAATTACTTTGTCATCCAGTCAAAGAAACCTATCAGATTTATTTGACATGACCTCCCTCCCATGAACCCATGCTGCTTCGGGTCTTGTAACCCACTGGAATCAAGATATTCCACAATCCTTTTCTTCAGCAGTGATTTCATTAACTTTACTACCATTGATGTCAGGCTGACTGGCCTATAATTGCCAGCCTCCTCCCTGCTACCACTTTTGTAAAGTTTATGCTACATCTGCCCTCCTCCAGTCCTCTGGAACCACTCCTGTTTCCTGTAAGCTGTTAAATGGGACTGTTACAGGTGCAGCCAGTACCTCCCTGTGCTCCCTCGTTACCCTTGGATGCACCCTGTCTAGCCCTATTGCTTTGTCCACTTTCAGAATAATGGGTTCTTTCAGGACTCTCTTCTCCAAAAAAGGACTAGTGTCCACCTTCCATCCTCCATAGTTTCTGTTACTTTTTTGTGGCCCTTCTCCTTCCTCTGTTGAAACCGAACAAAAGTATTTGTTCAGTCTGCCTTTTCCTGGTCCCCCTCTGCACAGTCCCTCTTACAATCCCACCCCTGGTTTTCCTCTTTTCACTTACATAAACAAAAAATGTCTTGTCTCCTAATTTCGTTACCTCCTGGGCTATTCTCTCCTCAGTTTGCACTTTTGCACTGCTTACCGCTTTCCATGCTTCACTATGTTTCTCAATACACCTCCCTATCCTGCTCCCTCTAGGTCTCTTATACCTTCTGAATGATACCCTTTTAACCTTTACCTTTTCAGCCACCTCTTTCGAGAACCATAGTGATCTCTTTTTGCTCTTGCCTTTGCTCAGTTGTTTGATTCAGAGGTTTGTTGCCTTACTGTGCTCCCATTTAGCTTCATTCATTGTTTCTCCACCCCACCCAGGTCATTCACCCCCCAACCAGGTCATCCCTGAGACATTCACCTATCTTTATAAAATCTACTTCCTGAATGCTACCCTTTTAGCGTAACCTTTTAAGTCACTTCCCTTGAGAACCATAGTGGTACGAATTAAAACCCGCACCGGCGGAGCATGATTAATGGGATGTCACTTAATTGGGACATTTCCTGGTAACTAATTAGTCCCTATGATTTTAAATGGGAGCACCTGATGTTTAATAGGGATGCCAATTTCGGCTAACTGGGAGTTTTTTGAGTCAGTTTCTCAATAAAATCCGGTCTTGTGAGCATTGTTATTCAACAGCTGTTCCATGCAGGACGTGACCATGGAGGCCAAATGTAAGGAGCTATCCCTGGCAGAGCATGTAAAGGTTCTTGAAGCTGTCCAAGGACCCAAAACCTCCTTATCAAAGGTTGCTGCTGCCTTTGGAATATCAAAAAACCAGGCTGGTTGTATCAGCCAAAATCATGATGCAATCGTGGCTGAGTGTGTCTCAAACGGCAACACTCAGAGAAAGAGGAAGAGAGATGGAAAGGACTCTGAGGTGAAGGAAGCCCTCTTGACCTAGTTTAATAATGCTGTTAGCAGAAGTGCTAGAAGCTCTGGGCCACTTATGAAAAAAAAGGCTAACGAGTTAACTGCACAGCTAAACTATGACACGTTCACTGCTTCAGATGGCTGGCTCTCTTGGTGGAAGCAGGGGCAAAATATTGTGTGCAAGAATGAACAGGGAGAACGTGGTGATGCTGATAGTGGTGCTGCAAGGGACTGGGTGCAAACTGTGCTACCAACTCTGTTACAGGAATATCCACAAGTAGATGTCTACAATGGAGACGTGATGGAGCTGTTTTACAGAGGGTACCCAGATCATGGTTACATGCACAAACACCACGATTTGTTAGGGGGAAAGAAAGCAAAAGAGCGTGTCTCTTTGTTGGTTGTGTGCCAACATGGATAGCACAGACAAACGGCCCCTCCTGATTGGCAAAAGCAAAAAAATGAAATGCTTGCCAAATGATTTAAAAACCCTACCTGTCATCTACATGTCCTCCTCAAATGCCTGGATAACAGGCTGGACCTTTAGTGAGTGGCTTGCCACATGGAAGTGGCAGTTGAAAAGAAGGAGGTGCAAGATCTTACTGTTGCTGGACAATTGCCTTGCCCATCCCTAAGACATTACTGCCCGCTACCCTCACATTAAAATCAATTTCCTTCCACCCAATATGATCAGTCTTATACAGCCAATGGACATGGGGGTGATTAGATATTTAAAAGGACATTACCGGTCATTGATGGCTACACACATTGTTGGTGTAATCAGTGAGAGGGGGAATGCACAAGCAACTGAGATCACAAAGGCTGTTACCCTTCTAGATGCAATTTACATGGTCGCTAAAGCTTGGAACTCTGTTAAACATGCCACAACATAGAACTCTTTCCAGAAAGCTTTCTGCATTGATGCTGATGTGGATGAACCATCAGACGAAAACAACCAATCGTCTTTGGAGGATGTGGTGACGCCTGAATTCATGTTGGTAGTTGACTTTGTGGAGTTTGTAGATATGGATGCTACCCTACCTACCTATGGAGAACTTACTAATGAAGAGCTCTGCTCCAGTAACAAGAGGGCACACCTGCAGGACCAATGACGAAGCAGACAGCCAATATATACAGCTTGCAGCTCCAACCAACCGTGAGGTAGTGGCACATCTCCATTCCCTCATGGCATGGTGTCAGCACCATGGTAAGGTTGACGAGTGGAACTTGCTACAAACAGTAGAAGCAACAGTCACAAGAAAGATGTGCTCTGATTCCCATCAGAGTCAAATGACTGATTTTTTTAAGTCTCTGGAATGACTTTACTGAACACTTAACTGAACTGATCTGAGTGCTGAGTGCTGTCCGTTTATTTTTTTTAGTTTAAAAAATAAAGTTTTGCTGTTTATTACTGTTTATTACTGCACATTAAATTTTGAAATCATAACTCTTTGTGGTCATAATTGAGTACTGAGTACAGCATTGAGTTTTTTGGGCACTGAATATATGATGAGCTGAACATAAGACGCGTACTTTATTTGTAATGTGTTGGAGTAGGAACTTCGGGTAAAGTGTACGGCCACTTAATAGGGACAAAAAAGAAGCAATGGAGCCATCCCTATTAAGCGGCTTCATCTGTATCTTTTTTCTCCTGTTTTGCTCACTTCTTTTGCACAGAGGTTTGTTGCCTTTATTATGTCATCCCTTAAACTGGCCCACTGTTCGTAAAACTCTGACATCCTGAAGTCAAGGACCTTTACCCTTGTGTGGTTTGATTCTTCAGCCTCCTCATATTAAACCACACCATATGGTGATCACTGGTCCTTAGGTGGCTTCCCATCTTAATGTCTATAACACTATCCCTGTTAGTGAGTACCAGGTCCAGTATTGTCCCATCACATGTGTGTTAGGTGGCTAGTTGCCTGAGGAATGCCCTTGCATAGAGTCCAGGATGTCCCTGCTTCAAGCTGAAGCTGCTGCTGGGAGGCTCCAATCTACATCTGGCAGGATGAAGTCCAGTCCCCTACCAGCAGCATCTCCCCCTTTTCTGCCATCTTGCCAATGGCTTAAACTAATACCTTATCTAATTCCTTCCCCTGTGCTGGAGGTCTGTAGATCACTCCAGTGTGAATACTGCCCCCATCGCCCATCTCCAGGATGACCCACAGTATGTCTGCACTGTATTCTCTACATCTCTGTTGGTTTTATGCTTTCCCTCACATAAAGCACCACACTCCCTCCTTTTCTTCCTTAATCTAGTATAGCCTGGTATGGCCATATCACTGTTATGGTTTTCAGTGCACCATGACTTGGTAATGGCCACAACATCCAGGTCGGCCTCTGCCATTATGGCCTCAAGGTCTGGAATCTTATTTGCTAGACTTCTAGCTTTCGTACACATGGCCTTTCAGAGTTTGTTTTTCCATTTTTTTATTTTTGCCCTCCCTCTCTTTATAATGCTCCTGTTCTTTCCCTCTTTGTCTCTACCACACTGCTTCCTTTATTAATTTGAACCCTGGAGGATTCCTCTCCCCTCGCATTCTCCCTACTCTCTACTTCAGTCAGTTGGGGGGGTTCTAATTCCCCAATTCCCTCCACTACCAACTTCAGCTAATTTAAATGTTTATTGAAGTAACATTTAAACTATCCACTGAGGACTGCAGTTGCACTCCAGAATGGATGTAGGCCATCACCCCTATATGGTCCCTTATCCTCCCTGGTGGGTTCCTAGTGCCCAAAAAAGCCAATCCCCCTCCTCTTTGCACCTTTCCTTCAGCTATGAGCTAAAGCTCCTGATACAGATATCCCTCTCCCACTGTCATAGACTGGCAGCACCTCAGTGAAGGCCACTGAGTGTACTACACCTAAGACCCTTCCCCAGCTCTCTAAACTCCCTTTGCACTTTTCCAGCCCCATCCCTATCCTGGCCATTAATCCCCAAATGGACAATGACATCCAGCTCACTCTCCCATCTTGCTGCCCTAGTGATCCTCAGGATCTGCTTCCTATCCCTCTAGGCTGTGGCACAGCATAGGCACCTAAACTGCCTCCCCCCTTCCTATTCTCAAATCTATCCCCCTCACAATCAAGTCCCCCACCAGAAGTTGCTTCCTCCTCCTCCTCTGGGGTCCTCTATCATAATCCTTGGGTCTCCACTATGGGGACTCTCCACATCCTTCCTGGCCACTACCATGGTTACCTCCTCCCAGCAGTCCCACCCCATCGGAGTGACACAGGAATTACATAATGGTACCAGTTGATGTATGTACCTCTGTCCTACCACCAACTTTCCAGAGCCCACCATAGTTCAGTTGTTCCTCCTCGCTGGCATCCTGTGAGGTAACAGTGGCAGACCTGGTGGCCTGTGAGTGGGAAAGAGGTCTCCCAAATCCTTGTCAACTCAGCCTGGAGTCTAGCAACTTCCTCCTTCAACCCAGAGAAGTGCATACAGATGGGGCGACACAGCAGTATCCAGAAGATCTGTCTCTGAAAACTGCCACCCCACAGTCACTGCACTGCATCACTCCTAGCATTCCCAACTTTTATGCTCCCTGTGCTATCTGGAAATAATTTTGTACCCTTACCCCTGAGAGGATGTTCTAGTTTTCCCATTTTTTGTTAGTTATTAGGTTATGTTCTCCCGTACCTGTCTTTTGCTAGAAGGGACTAAGCCTCTGTCAGCTCCAGACCCGATTACAAACCTGACTCACAGGGTTTTCTGAATCTACTCAGCCCCAAGACTAATCTCCTGAGTTAGCCCCCCCCCATTACCTGTTACAGTTTTAAAGACAAGCTCAAAAGTGCCCCAAATAGTGCCTACAAATCTCTTTTTTTCTCCCCACTTACCCTGCTACATTCAGCATGAAGAGAAATATAAAAACATATAAATATACCTTTAAGGTAACACTATGTGCTTTCACTATTCTCTGTCAGCAAAGTCTATTCCTGTATTGCCCGATCATGAGTGGGCTCCCTGACTAGTTGCCTGAAAAAAAATGCCCCCTGCAGGGAGCCTAGGATGTCCTTGCTCCTAGCTGAGGCCACAGCTTGGAGGCTTCAACCTGCGTCGGCAAACTGAAGTCCCCCACCAGCAGGACCTCTCCTTTTTCTGCCATTGTGCTAATGGCTTCCTCCAGTGTCTTATCCAGATCCTCTCCTTGTGCTGAAGGTGTGTATATCACCACAGTACAAACAGTGCCTCCAGCGCCTGACTCCAAAGTGACCCTCAGTACCTCCAACCCATTCTTTCTCCCCCGGTTTCCTTGCATTTCCACCGCTTTGATACCCTCCCTTATATACAGCACCATCCCTCCTGCCTTCCTCCCCACCATATTCTTTCTGAACCGAGCATAGCCTCGTACAGCTGTCCCAGCCATGGTTTCCTGTGCATTGTGACTTAGTAACGACCACACTATCCAGGTCTGCCTGTGCCATTATGGCCTCTAGGTCTGGAATTATATTTCCAAGACTCCTTGCATTTGCACAAATGGCCTTCCATACCCCAGTTCCATTCTTCCTGCAACCCCAGTTCCTTCCATTTTGCCTACCTCCTTTCCCCTATCTTTTTGCAACTCTTGTTCCTATTCCCATTGTCCTCTACTACACTGTTGTTTTCTTTATCCCGCTCCCTGGAGGATTCTCCTCCTGTCAGGGCCTCCCTAATTACTGATTCAGTCTGTAGGGAGAAGCAGTTCATGCTTCCCTTTTTCCTTCCACCACCCCCCAAGATACTTTAAATGTTCATAAAGTAATACCTAAACCATTCACTAAGAACTGTGGCTCCCCTCCCAGATGGATGCAGGCCATCACCTCTGTATAGGCCCATACCCTTCCAGGTTGGTCCCCAGTCTCTAATGTAGCCAACTCCCTCTTCTCTATACCATTCCTTCAACCATGAGTTGAATCTCCTGGTGCAGAGTACCTAATCCTTCCCCTAGCTGTAGACAAGCAGCACTTCAACAAAAGTCACTGTGTGTGCTACCTACCTAAGACCCCTCCCCAGTTCTCCAACATTTCCCTACACAGTCCCAGCACCATGCCCAGCTAGGTCATTAGTCCCCAGGTGGACAATGACATCTGGCTCCCCCTCATGCATTATCACATTAGCAATCTTTAGGATCCAGTGTTCATACCCTTGAGCTGTGGCTCCAGGTAGGCACTTTATCTCTCTCTTTCCCTCCCTTCCTGATCCCAAATCTACCCCCCAACAATCGTGTCCCCCACCAGAAGCTGTTTCCCCATCTGCTGAGGTCCTCTACCTCCCTGCTCCTTGCAGCCTCCCTATGGAGGACCCCCACATCCTCCCTTGCCACTACTACAGGTACCTCCTCCTGGCAGTCCCATGCTGCGAGAGCAGTGAATGAATTTTGTTGTGGCACAAGGTGAGGAATTTTCCCCTGACTTGCTGCACCTATCCTCCTGTAGCCCACCACAGTTTATCTGGCCTTCCTTCTCCTAGGCAATCTCTGGGGCAATGGCGGTAGACTTGGTGGTCCCTGGGTGGGGGAAGAGGTCCTCTGAACACTAGCTATCTCAGTCTGGAGATCAGCGACCTCCACCCTCAACTCAGACAGGTGCATGCAGATGAGGCAGCACCTCAGTCTCCAGAAAGTCTCCAGGAAAACTGCAGCTCCCCAACTATTACACTGCACCAGAGTTCATTTTTGGCTGCTTTTTTGTGTCACTGACATGCAATAGTTACCATTTGTCCCTTGTTTTCTGTTTTCATGGGACACTGGGCATGCATCAGTCATCCCCATTCTATTCAATTAGCTGAGGTGGCGTCTGTAGCAGAGTGCAATAGGCAGCCTTAAGTGAAGGTCTTTTTTTTCTTTAAATCAGTGATGAGAGCTCAATCAGGAAGCAAGAGTGGTCCTACATTACATGGCTGGGACATAGACACATTGGTGGAGCATAGTCAGGGAAGGCTGCAGCAGTGAGTCAGTCTGGGGAATCTACTGTGCAACTGGGCAGGATCTCATGAGGGTGAATGGGTGGACTTAGGTTTGAGTGATGGAGCATGGGAAGGCCACAGCAGTGAGACATGTCTGAGTAAACCATAGTGGGTAGTGTGCTACAGCTGGGTGGGATCTTATGGGGGGACTTAGCATAAGTAATGGAGAGGTCACAGTGGTGAGACTATACTGACTATGCAATGGGTGTGGTTAACTTACCTGCAGGGAGCCTGCATGACATCAAGGGTCATCCTCCTCCTCCTCCTCTAGTTACACATGCATATCAAGATGGATACTGTGCCACATGTTTGTCTTTTCTAACATACATGTGGTACAGTAATAGTCAGATATGTATGTGCAGGATTAAGAGCCACACAATCTGACTGAAACGGTCAGAGAGTGAAGCGCTCCTGAGCTCAGCTTTTGAGAAAAAAAAAGTAGGGTTTTTGTCTTAGGCAAGCAACAGGTTTTTGGGAGGAAATTCATCAATACTCATTCCTTACAGGCAGTGCCTGTGCTATTTAGCTGACAACTGCGATTTAATAATTTTAATATTTATGGTTCGGTTTTCTACCCCCTCACCCACAACAGGAAACATAGAAACATAGAATTTGATGACAGATAAGGACCGCTTGGCCCACCTAGTCTGCCCATTTTCCTACCTAACAGATAAGCTGCAGATCCTAGTTAACCAACAGCTTACTTCCTCCTACCCCCCACTAGGACTGCCTTATGTCTGTCCCATGCATTCTTGAATTCAACCACTGTTCTTGACTTCACGACCTCCTCAGGGAGGCTGTTCCATGCATCCACAACCCTCTCCATGAAAAAATACTTCCTCACATTACCTCTGAGCCATCCCCCTTCTATTTTCAAATTGTGCCCCCTTGTTCTTGCACATCTCTTTTCCTGAAAGATGCTACCTTCTTGGACTTTGTTGATTCCCTTGAGGTACTTGAAAGTTTTTATCATGTCCCCTCTCTCCCTTCTTTCCTCAAGGGTATACATATTAAGCTCCTTTAGCCTTTCTTCGTATGTTTTCTGGTGCAGACCCTGCAACATTTTGGTTGCCCTCCTCTGGACAGCCTCCACTCTGTCTATGTCTTTGCGGAGATGAGGTCTCCAGAACTACACACAGTACTCCAGATGGGGTCTCACCAACTGTCTGTACAGAGGGATAACAACTTCCTGTTTTCTACTATTGATGCCTCCTATGCATCCCAGTATCCCCCAGCCTTCCTTACTGCCTTCTCACATTGCTTTCCCATCTTTAGGTCATCTGATATAATTACCCTCCCAGGTCCCTTTCCATTTTTACTGTTGACAGTATCTCACCCCCCATTGTGTACTCTTCCCCTGGGTTTTTGTTTCCCAGGTGCATTACCTTGCACTTCTTTGCATTGAATCTGAGCTGCCATACATCTGACCATTCCTCCAACCTTGCCAAGTCCCTTCTCATCCTTTCCACTCCACCTTGTGTATCAACCCTGTTGCAGATCTTTGTGTCGTCTGGAAAGAGACATACTTTTCCTTCCAGTTCCTTTGCAATGTCACTTATAAAGACATTAAAAAGGACCGGACCCAGTACTGAACCCTGCGGTGCCCTGCTAGTAACCCTCCTTTCTTCACTGTGGACTCTGTTTACTACTACCCCTTGTGTTTTGTTGTCTAGCCATCTTTTTTATCCAGGCTACCACCTTGGGACCCACTCCAAGGCTGGCTAACTTGTGTATTAATCTTTTGTGTGGGACTGTATCAAATGCCTTGCTAAAATCTAAGTAGGCCATGTCCACAGCCCCTCCCTGGTCAACTACTTTGGTCACCCAGTCAAAGAAATCCATTAGATTTGTCTGACATGACCTTCCCATCGTGAATCCATGCTGCCTTGGATCCTGTGCCCCATTGACCTCTAGGTACTCAACAATTCTTTCCTTCAGAAGTGATTCCATCATTTTGCCTACCACTGAGATCAAACTAACTAACTGGTCTGTAGTTTTCTGCCTCTGTCCTGCTCCCACTTTTGTGAAGAGGAATCACATCTGCCCTCCTCCAGTCCTCAGGTACCACCGCATCTTACCATGATTTGTTAAAGAGAGTAGTCAGCGGTGTCACTAGTTCTACCCTTAGTTCTTTTAGAATTCTTGGGTGAATCTCATCAGGCCCCATTGCTTTGTCCACTTTCAGTTTTATTAGTTTTTTCAGAACCCTTTCTTCTGTAAATGGACTGGTATCGACCCCCATCTTCAGAGTATTTCTCTTGTTTGGTTTAGGTAACTCCCCCTCCTCTTCCTTTGTGAATACTGAGCAGAAATATTCATTCAGTATCCCTGCGTTTTCACTGTCACCCTCTACCCACATTCCCTCCCCTTTATTAAGCCTCAGTATCCCTCCTTTGGTCTTTCTTCGCTCCCTAATGTACCTGTAAAAGGTCTTATCCCCTTCTTAACAGAGTTGGCTATCCTTTTCTCGGTTAGAGCTTTTGCTATTCTGACTGCCTTCCCAGCCTCTTTCTGCTTTAACTGATAAAGTTCTCTGTCCTGCTCCTTCTGTGTTTCCTTATATTTCCTGAATGCTTTTCTTTTCTCCTTAACCTTCCCTGCCACCTCTTTTGAGAACCATAGCATTTTTTTCCTTCGTTGTGTTTTGTTGATTTGCTTTACACAAAGGCTTGTTGCCTCTGTGATGGCTGTTTTGATTACTCCCCATTGTTCCTCCACCCCTCCTTCTTGTCTGTTTGCTAGTGCTTTTCTGAGGCACTCTCTCATTTTCCCAAAGTCAGTCCTCCAAAAGTCCAATACTCTTGCTTTGTATGGCTTGATTGTATGGCTGTGTTTATCGTGAGCCACACTGTTTGGTGGTCGCTTGTTCCCAGATGGCTACCCACTTCTAAATCTGAGATTCTTTCTCTGTCCCCATTTGAGAGTACCAGGTCTAAGATTGCTCCCTCCTGAGTGGGTTCCAATACTAGCTGTCTGAGGCATGCCCCTTGTATGGCATCAAGAATGACCCTGCTATTGGATGTGCCTGCAGCAAAGGTGCTCCAGTTAACATCTGGCATATTCAGGTCCCCCATCAACAATATCTCCCCTTTTCTGCCATTCTAAGGATGCCTTCTATCATTTCCTTGTCCATTCCCTCCCCTGAGATGGGGTCTGTACACAACCCCCATGTGGATTGTGGTGCCATTTCCTGTCTCCAGGGTGACCCAGAGTGCCTCATCTGCTCCCTGTTTACTCTTTAGTTCTGTTGCATTGATCCCTTCCTTTACATAGAGAGCTGCTCCTCCTCCTCTTCTACCCTCCCTGTCCCTCCTGTAGATTGTGTATCCTGGTATGTTGACATCCCAGTCATGATTCACTGTGCGCCATGTTTCTGTGGCTGCCACAATATCCAGGCAACCCTCTTCCATCTAGGCCACCAGTTCAGGGAGCTTATTACCCAGACTGCAGGCATTGGTACTCATCACCCTCCACTTTTTGATGGCCTTACCCCTTTTAGCCCTATCCCTGTTCTTACTGCCTTTGCCTTTTTCAACATTTACCTCTGTCCTGCTCCCTACTGACTTCTCTACCTTGGTGTCTACCTCACTAATTACCGTGTTTTGTGGAGGGAGGCTGGGATTTCCCCTGCTCCTTTTCAGTGCCTCCCCCCTTGGCTAGTTCAAATGCTTGCCAATGAAGCATTTAAACCTCTCACCTAGGATGCTTTCCCCCCAAACAGATGCAGACCATCGCACCAGTATAGGTCTGCATCCCTCCAGGTGGCTCCCCAATCCCCAAAGAAGCCAAAACCCTGAGCTCCACACCAGTTTTTCAACCATTCATTGAATTCCTTGGTGAGGAGTACCCTAGCATCACCCTTGCCATAGACAGGCAGCACCTCCGAGAAGGTTACCGTATGCGCTACTTGTCTAAGGCCCCTCCCCAACTCTACAAACTCCTCTTGCTCTGCTCTGATCCCATTCCTAGCCAGGTCATTTGTTCCCAGGTGGACAATGACATCCAGCTCTCATCCTCGTACAGCTGCTTCCACGATCCTGAGGATTCGTTTCCTGTCCCTCCAAGCCGTGGCGCCAGGCAGGCACCTTACTTCCCTCTCCCCTTCCTCCCCCACTTCTACCCTCCTAATGATTGAGTCCCCCACTAGGAGTTATTTCCTTCCCCTGTGGGGTCTCATGCCACCCTCCTGTGGGTCTCCTTTGTGAAGGTTCCCAGCATCCTCCTTGGTCTCCACTGCAAGTGCCTCCATAGAGGAACCACTATCTACCAGAAGAGTGTATGAATTGTGGAGAGGTACAGCTGGAGGGATACAACTCTGTTTCACCACCCTCTCCCTCCCTGAGCCCACTCTGGTCCAACCTCTCCTCTTTCTTGGCAACCTCTGAGGTAGTGGCATTGGCCCTGGTGGTCCCTGGGTGGGGGAGGAGGTTTCACCTCTTCTTCTTTTGTTTTCTAATGCAGACCAGATGTGATCCAAATTTCAATATAAATAACCATACACTGAACAAAGTATTTTTCCTTGAACCCTAGAGTGTGTATGAGACAGGGGGATGTTCTGCGTGAGAGGCAAAACACTGTACGTGCCATAGCCAGTCTTTATGATTGATTTCAATTTAATTAATTTTACCCTGATCAAAATTTCTTTCCTCCTTGAACTCTGTGAGTGTGTTTGAGACAGGAATGTTCTGTGTGAGAGACAGAACACTTTAGATGTCATAGCCAGCCTTTCTGACAGTGATTTAAATTTAAAATACCTTAAACCAAACAAAATATTTTTCCTTGAACCCTGTGAGTGTGTGTGACAGGGGAACGTTCTGTGTAACAGACAGAACACTTTATATGTCATTCATAGCCAGCCTTTTTGACTGTGACTTAATTTAAATAACCTTAAAAGTTGAAAAAAATTGTTTCCTTGAACCTTGTGAGTGAGTGTGAGATGGGGGCACTCTCTGTGAGAGTCAAAACTCTTTACATGTCACAGCTGCCCTTTCTGAATGTGATTTCAATTTAAATAACCTGAACCTGAACAAAATACATCATTTTCATAACCTCTGCTACAACCACCATCAAATGGTCTAAGATTTAAATTTAAATAACCTGAACCAAATAGTTTTCACTGATCCTTGTGAGTGTCTATGTATGATACAAAGGAGGATACAGCCAGATTATTTAAGTGTGAGACACTGAACACTTATACGTCGTCACAGCCGGCCTGAGCTCTCAATTTAAATATCAAATCCTGAACTAAATATTTTCCTTGCACCCTGCAAGTGTGTGGGAGACAGGATTGGGGACACTTTGTGTCAGAGACCACTGTATGTGTCATAGTCTTCTAGACTAAAATTTCAATTTAAATAACCTGAACCCGAAGAACCAAATATTTTTCTCTGATTCCCTGAGTGTGTGTGACCCAGTGGAGGACAGAGAGTATTTCAGTGTGAGAGACAGAACACTTATGTGTGTCATAGCCAGCCTTTCTGATTGAGATGTCAATTTAAGTAGCTGATCCTGAACAAAACATTTTTCCTTGAACCCTGTGAGTGTACATGAGATAGGCCAGGGGATATTCCATGTGAGAGACCACTTTACACCTCGTTGCCTTTCTAGACTGAGATTTAAATTTAAAGAACCTGAACCTAAAGAACACACAATGTGCATCGACTCTCAAGTGTGTGTGTGTGTGTGTGACAGAGAGGGGACACAGACAGAGTATTTCAGGAGAAACAGAACACTTTTTACGTGTCTGCTAGCCAGCCTTTCTGACTGACATTTCAAACAAACCGAAACTGAATGAAATATTCCTTGAACCCTCTGAGCATGTGTGAGACAGTGTGTGTGAGCCATGGTTCACTCTGTGTGAAGAGACAGAACACTCATAAAATAAACAGATCCTGAACAAAATACTATTCCTTTAACCCCGTGAGTGTGAGACAGTGTGTGTGAGCCAGGGAGACATTCTGCTTGAGAGACAGAATGCTTTCATATTGTAGTATTTCCGACTGAGATTGCAATTTAAATAACCTGAACAAAATATTTTTCCTTGATCCCTGAGTGTATGTCAGACAGTTCAAGAGGGGAGCACAGACTGAGTTCCTTGACTGCTGAGTAAAGTATTATTGTGAGAGACTCCCAAGACTGCTCATTGGGCAGCTCACCTATCACAAAAAGTGTGTGTGTTTTTTTTTCTTCTCTGCTAGCGCAACCAACCTATTAAAACAGCTGCACAGCAGGTTATAAATAATTTTATCACTTACCCGCAAAACATTTGTTTCACTGATGTAAAAAATAATGATCAGTCTGTTTGAATGGTGCACTACATAGCTGTAGTAGTCACTTACATTCTTTTCTGCCTTTGCTGAGCAAATTTACTTATGGCCAGATTAACTTAGAGTTGGAACATCCTACAATTTTAACTAGCACCACACGGCTGTGCATCACCAGTACCTTAGCAGAGTCATGTCCTGCAAAAAATGAAAGGCTAATCTTCCTTGTCAAGGGCTGTTGCCACTGGCCAAAAAAAGGCAAAGCAACCAATTTGGCTTCAGCAGCTGCAGAGCAGCATAATGAAACTGAAGCTAGTCCTCATACAAGTTCTGAGCCCCAACCCATCACTTACACATCCTCTAATGTGACTCCATCATGCGAGCCATCATTTACCATGCCAATGAAGAAGAGCAATGGAAATCTGTGATAAAAAGAAATGACCGTACACAGTGGCTATGTTACTACAGATGGCTAAAGCTCCTGAAAACAAAGTGACTAGCCGGTCTGGTGGCACTGGATGCCACACCTTGCACTATGCTGGCAACCAGGGTTTGAGAACAAGCCTAGGCCATCAGAGGTTTGCAAGGGCAGGAGAGGATCAAGCATCCAGAGGACTGCTCTCTTCTCTGGTGAGGGATTGTCGTCCTGTCAGTCACCCTCTGGAGGGAGCTGGGGGTGGCACAAGCTGGGAAAGCAAGCAGCCAGTGGGCATGACGTGCGTCAGGAGGTGGTCACAAGAAAATGGAAAATGGTGGCCAATGGCTTCATGAAGCCTTGTTCCCACCCTACTGGGCCACTGCAGCCTCCCCGGATTTGGATTGTGCTCCAGTAATGAAGGAAGCTCCTTTTCCAGCTCCACCACAGAGGACAAGCCCTGGGGGCTCGTAGGGTTGGTTGGAGGTGGTCAGGCTCACAGGAGGATGGCTCTGGGTGGAGTTCTGCCCCCAGTGCATGGAGGAAAAATTGTAGATTTAAAAAACAATAAAAAATGACTCATTGTTTATGTACTAAACATTGGAAAAATAATTCCTTTACTGGTAAGGGCACAGACAACTTCCGAGCCAGTACTCTGCAAAAGGATGCCCATTCAGCACACCATAAGACAGTGGTTGTAGCAGAGGGTATGAAAAATGACTTTGCCCATACAGTGAACAAAGTGCTAAGGGAAAAGGAAAATGCCATACTTGTTTGACTAAAGGCCGTCTACTGGCTGTGCAAGGAAACCCCTCCTATACAAAAGTATGAATCTTAAATTACATTTCTGTCAGAACTTCAGTGCACAAATGTTGAGAGATCCAGCATGTAAGGTGGATACAAAATCTCTTACAGCTCAGAAACCATGGCCAAAGACATGCTGGAATCACTGGCCTGGGTTATCAGAAAAAAAACAGATTTGAAAATGTAGGCTTCTCCTTATATACAGTAAATATCCTTGCTGATGAGACCACCAATGTAAGTACCTAAAAAACTGTTCATATGTGTTAGTACCCTTGATCCAAGAACTCATTATGTACTGAACCTTCAAAAAACCTCAGGGACTGGCAAAAATATGTTAACACTTTGGTAACTTTCTAAGTGAGCAAAATAGCCAAATGTCTAAGGTTATGGCTTTAGGTAGTGATGGTGCAAGTTATGACAGGGACAGAGGAGGGAGTAACAGGCATTTGTTAATGAAAAATCCAATGCTTTTGAACTACCCCCGTGTAGCCCATTGATTGTCACTTACCAATTCACAAGATGCAGATGCAACACCCTATCTGCAGCAGTACCAGGGGGAGTTGATGGGCCTGTTTTACTATTTTAAAACACCTTCCAATCGGTGTGACAGGTTACAAGAGATTCAGGAGATGCTTAACGAGCCCTCACAGAAAGTGAACGTTCACGATGTGCACTGACTTGTAATTTACAGTGCAGCACAGCCTGTGTATAGAACTCTTGATTTGCTCATGACATATATGTCAAGCAATACAGATGCCAGAGCTAGTGGCTTTGCAAGAAAATAGTCCCAAACTAATTTTTTGGCAACAACATAAATGTTTATGGACATGTTGCCAGTGATCACTGAATTATGTTTAGTTAAAAAAAAAAGATCATCTCGACACAGCAACTGTGCAAGTGGCAGTAAAGGGTTGCAAGGATACCTTGGAAAAAATAAAAAAACAGGGAAAATCACTTGACAGCAGGCCAGCAAACTCATTTGGGAAAGCTACTGGAAGACCTAAAAACAGAGGATGACGGAAAACAAATAGTCAAAATGAATCATGTTGTGCAGGGGGGATTACACATTGATACAATCAAAAGAAGATTCATGGAAAGCTGATTAACATTTTATTTATTTATTTATTTAATCTTGGACTACAACCCTTGAGCTAGAAGCTCATTTACAGAGATTCCACATCAAAATTAAACAGAAACAAACAACAAGCATTGAATAATTAAGCAAGATAACAAGTGTACATTTTCATAAAACTGACGAGTTAGATTGCAAGGGAGAAAAGTATTACTTTTTGGTAAAGAGTACTCTAGGCATATCGATGCCCAGGAGGAAGAACTAGTAGGCTGGCCTTGCTACAAGCAGGGCAGGTACCCATTGTCAAAGAGGAGGGGAGGTGGAATGGGGGTGGGGAACCAGGAAGAGGAGATACAAAGTCAAGGGGAAGGATGGCAAGAATAGGATAGAGGTTTTTGCCCACAGGACTTAGAAGGGGTAGAACTTGTTTAATGGATTGGAGGGGTTGCAGAATTGAGAGAGCAGGAGGGACGCTAGTAGAGAAAGGATTAGAAATGTGCCGAATTGGGTTAGGAGGAGTAAGAGCTAGGTATGTATGGGATAGAGCAGGTAATAAGAATGCTAGACATGGGGCAATTGAAATTTTTAAAGTTAGATTCCCAGAAAATGACAGCAACATAATGTTAACCTTCAGAATATGACCAATGAGACAGTTGTCATTTCTCGCACCTAGTGATGTATCTGAATGGGGTAATAAGGAGCTTGAGGTATTTTTGCAGCAGTACAGCAAGGAAAAAGAACACAAATTTTGGGAGGAGGTCACTAAAGTGCCACTGGCTGAAGACTTTGACTAAGCTATGAAGGAGTAGCACAAACCAAAAAAGAACAGTTACACACTTACCGTAACAGTAGATCTTGGAGATTCTTCCATTGGGCCACTGTTGTTGGAAGGAAGCACAGGAAAACCAGTAGAAATCATAAAATTCACAAGTAGCAGTTTATTGTTATCAATAACAATAGAATTTAAAAAATTAAATTGTGCAGGATAGCTCTTATACAGGCAGTTTAAACAAAACAAGTTCTTCATCTAACAGTCTTTCTTTAAAAGCTCAATCTCTCACACCCGAAGAAAAACATTACTGCTCTTTTTATAGGACGTCTGTGCTTGGCAATAAACTTATGCATCCTGAGCTCATTAAGATACATGTCCTGTTTTCACACACTGTCCCAAAACTTTGTCAGTTTCTTTCCTGGCAGGTGCAACAAAACAGAACATTGTGTCCCAGAACTGATCTCCTGCTGACAACTCTGCAAATGAGCCTGTGGAGGTTAAACTGCATCTCAATGTTAATCCCATGAGTTCCAAATTGCTTTTTGTAATCATTTCAGCATTATAACTACTGTATATATATTTGTAAATCAGATAACCCAGTTTCACATAAAGACCCACATTTATTTTTGTAAGCATGGATAAGCAAGAGGAAAGAAAAGATAGAAACAGTAAGTGAAGGCAGAGAGATAGTGGGGGTGGCTCATCAGACTGTCAGGGTGATCAGTTCCTTGGTCTCACAAGGAAAGATGACTGCACAGTCAGACAGACAAGAAACAGAAACAGACATGATAGAACAGATGCTTGCTTTTAACTCTGTCTGCAAAACAAATAGGACAGGGTCTTATTCAACCCTGTCTCTCTCTCTCTCTCTCACACACACACACACACACACACACACACACACACACACACACCTTTAAGAGGGAACCTGTTTTTAAAACACAGGTTTCCAAAACTTTCTTTTAATTCTCTTCTAACATTACCTTATACCCTTTACAGTTCTGTGCAGATGCAGTATCCCTTTTTCCATAACAACCAGTACAGCAAAAAGTTAAGTTTAAACCCACACTTTTTTAACCTTCAGAATTCTCCATTCTTGATCCATAGATTGACAGAAAATCAGCATTGACATTCTCTTTTGCAGATTTATGTATCACTTTGAATTTAAATGGCTGTAGTGCCAGGTACCACCTTGTGAGTCTGGATTTTTTATCCTTCATTTGATTAAGCCAACAGAGAGGATTATGATCAAAGTCAGCTCCTAGCAAATAAAACTTAAGGGACTCCATATCCCACTTTGCTGCAAGGCATTCCTTTTCAAAGGTGGAATACATTTCGCTCTGTTGTGCAATTTCCTACTGATATACAGAATGGGATGTTCCTTCCCATCTAAATTCTGACTCAAAACTGCACCTATGCATACCTCTGATGCATCTGTCTGTAACAAAAAATGTTTCTCAGTGTCTGGGCTTCTTAAAACAGGGGCTGAACATAATACAACCTCAATGGTCAGAAAAGCCTCATCACACTCTCAGGACCATTTCACATTATTCAGGCACTGTTTCTTTGTGAGTTCAGTGAGGGGGTAACTAACTGGGCACAATTGGTGTCACGGGGAGACTTGTTCCTCTTCTATGAGCTCTTGGACACCCCATCCTATTTTGCTCCTCTTTCTGTCCTAAATCAAGACTGTTGCGCAACAGCATTCATACCTGCTTATTTCTTTCTTTTATATTCTGTTTATTTCCATCCAAGGTGAGCTGGCCACTCACCGTATTCCCCCCTATGTATATCTTTATTCTTTCTCTGGGATGTCTGAGAGTGACTGTGCAGCTGAAATGAGCAGTGCTGGTTTATGTGACAGTATGTCTGGGAATCAGCATATGTTGTGGGACCAACAATGTTTTAGCAGACTAAACGTAGCGGTTGTTACTATGTTACCACTGAAATAAGTCCGAATATATTTTGGTTGTGTAAGGTGTTCTCTGCCTATATTCAAAGGTATTCAAACAGTGCAGAGAAATGTGAACAGGATGCGCTACGAGCAGTTAAAAGTTTAAATAGGGCAGATGCAGAAAACCAAAAGATGCCCTCTCGCAGACGCGAGCGGCAATCTATATATTTCATTAATAAACAGCCTTCTTCTATACTGTGCACATTAAGCTAAATGAAGTATTCAAATTAGGTTCAGAATGGTGAAAAGTGTTATATTTTGGGTGCTTACTGTACTGGGAAAGACATTATGCTTTTGGTGTAGGCTCCGTTATCCTCCTCATTTTGTTCACTCTTGGAGCTCTCTCTCTCTCACTGTCATTCTGCCTTCTAAAAAGCATTCAGTTATTTATGAGAAGGATAGTGTGGGAGGAGCTCCTGTGTTTGAAAATTAGACAAAAAGAGCTTTCAAATTAATTATATTCATGTCCTTTTCTTAAAGGGACATGGTTATGTATTGTAAACATGGGTAAAATGTTAAAACATAAGATTTCTTTGTCATTTAGGAAATAAAATGTATAAAATGAAATTGAGGAGGAGCTTGCAGGTCAGCTGACTTGATCTGGAGATATAAGGTGCTGTTCTTAAAGCATTGGGTCAGTGTGTGTTGGACAGTGCAAGGTCCTACAGCTTTCTAGCCTTTCTAGAGAAGTTCTTTATTTCTATCTTTGAAGTGTTTATTTTGTCACTACAGAATTTGTTCAGTCTGCCATTTTTGTTTTATTTAAAGTGGATGGAGAAGTCCTTTTTGATTTTCCTTAACAAGTTGGTGTCCAAGTCATCAATCCCACAACCCTCACAGTTGGGAACAAATGTTCGGTAGTAAACAACCAGTCCTAAAAATTACCTGACATGTTTCTTTGTTTTGGGGACAGGACTGTTAACTACAGCTTCCATATTATAAATCTCTGACTTTACTTTTCCATTTCCCAAAACATATCCCAAATATCTGGTTTCCTGCATGCCCAATGTACATTTGGTAGGATTAATGGTCAAACCTGCCTTTTTGATAGGTTGTATAACTGCTCGTAAATGCTCCAGGTGGCTTTTCCAGGCTGGATTGTACAGCATGACATCATCCAGGTAAGCAGCACAATTACCAGTGTAAGTAGCTAAAATTACATCCATGAACCGCTGGAATGTAGCAGGTGCACCATGTAAACCAAACAGCATGGTGGTGAACTTATAGAATCCAAAAGGAGTGGAAAACACAATTTTCTCTCTGGATTCTTTAGCCAGGGGAATTTGCCAGTAACCCTTGGTGAGATCAAGGGTACTGATATAGTTGGCACTTCCCAATCTGTCCACCAAATCATCTTACCTGGGCATTGCATAATTGTCAAATACAGACACTTGATTAAGTTTCCTAAAATCAAGCCAGATTCTTACACCCCCTTCTTTTTTGTTTACAATCACCATGTGTGATGATCAAGCACTTCTCAACTCTTATATGATACTCAACTGTTTCATTTTTTGGTTTTGTATTTCCTTAACCACGTCTGCTCTTAACCACTCTGGTAATCTGGATGTCCTTTGATAAGGCGAGCATTTCCTGTCACTGTTATGTGCTCAACCCCTTTTGCTCAGCCTGGCACTGTGGTAAAAGTACTGTTAAATGTGCTTACCAAGCTGAGAATTTCTGCAGTTTGTTCAGAGGTTAAGGAAACATTCACTTTTACAGCATCAGCAGTTAAAGTGTGTTCCTGTCTGTCATAAGCTACATCAATATCTTGTGTAGAAGTTTCTGGTAAAACTAACAAAGCTGCCTTTGGTGTTTTTTCAACCCATTTCTTCAGAAGGTTAGTATGGTATATCTTGGTGGGATTTTTCCTATCAGGGAAGTAGTATAAGTTCATATATCTCGTCAAATGTTAAATTTCAGCCAATCAGTGCATGCCACATCATTTGACAGGTGGACGGACCTAAAATGGACCGATCAGAACCGTCCCTTGTTAAAGTGGAAGTCCCTCCCTAAAATGTGCTGGCCCCGCCTACTTCTGATGGAAGTGACATAAGCTCAAACCCGTGTCCCACCCCTTGGTGCAGAAAATGACATGCATGTGAACCTGTGTCCCACCCACTTGCGCAGGAAATGACCCACACTGAAACCCTGGAAGTGACATAATACCACTATTTTGTAAGCGTCCTATGCCCCTCGTTCTTGTACACTCCTCAAATCCCTATCACCCACCATTTTGTAAGCGTCCCGCACCCCTCCTTCTCGTACACTTCTCGCGAACCCCTGCCACCCACCATTTTGTAAGCATCCTGAACCCCTCCTTCTCATACACTCCATGAACCCCTGCCACCCACCATTTTGTAATCATCCTATGCCCCTCCTTCTCATACACTCCTCGAACCCCTGCCATGCCATCCTGGCTGGAACCCGAGCCCCATCATGCTAGCTCAAATTCCTGTTCCCCTCATTCCTCCTGCACCCCACTATCCTGACTTGAACCCCTGTCCCTCTTTACCACTGTGCCACCACCCACCCCCCAAAAAAAGTTAGGGTTTATGTAGAGTTGTGTGCCCCCTATCAGCTTGGGTGTATAACTGCAGGGCATGTGTGTGTTTTTATGATCAGGATATTTTCAGAAAGAAGTATCTAGGAGGCAACCTAATCGTGCAGAGGTTTCACAGATCTGTTTAGAGACCCCCGAGGGAAATCCATCTGCCTGTGTGAGTACCCTTTTTCTGTTTTATAACAAGTTATAAAATGTGTAAAACTTGTACCAAAAGGATACCTTTATGTATATGCATGTAACATTTATAAGCTAAAACAGGGACCTGAGTGTAAATAAGATGGTGCAACAGTTTTCTCTGGATAGCACTGCAACATGCTGGCAGTATGGTGTGTGTGTGTGTGTGAGCGTGTATGCGTGTGTATGTGTGTGTGTGTCCCTCATTAGGCATGTAGGAAAAGCAATGTATTTTATGTATGTTTAAAATATAGATGGCCTTTCTAGAGCTCATGGTCCTGTTGGCAGTGTGGTGGGAGTCTTTGATTTTTAAGACTGAGAAAAAAACATCTGTTTTTCATTTACACAGCCATGGCTACAAAGGACTATTGATTCTCTTTGGAAACATGTGCGTCTCAAGATTTTTGGATTACAGGGTCCTTGTATTTACAGGGCTCTGTAAAAATGTAGCTTTATGCTTTTGTTACAAAATAAATGTCTACAGTCATACTATCAAAAAAATTAAAAGTCATTTAGTAGGTTTGTAACCATTACTGTACCTGTATAATGTTTCTGTAATTTATCTGACTTGGAACCTTTGTAAAAGAGCTTATGGTTCAAAGGTATTCATCTGAAGCTTAACTAAATAAGAAAATAAATAATATGTTACAAAGAAAAGACAGAGGCCCAGATATTCAAACTGCACCACAAAGTAGAGCAATAGCAGTAGCAGACACAAGTACAGTGCGCCTATGCGCAAAATGCGCGCAATATTCAAACACTGCACAGGGCTAGATGTGCTTGCACCACACAACTGAATACCATGCCAACTGCGCCATGGCACAACCAGGGATGCGCAATGGAGCAGGGTAGCAGCGTATCAGCACAACCAAGGATGCTCAGAGACAGCATGCAGGGGTCCCCCACACATGGAAAATATGGGCTGAGGAGCACACAGCAGAATAGACATCGCCCCCACACCCCATGAACCACACAACCAGAGGAGAGCTGGAAGAACCACCAGCCCATGGAAACCAGCCACAATCCCATAGCTGGGGCATGGTGCCCCAGCACACCCCCTGGCAAGCTGTGACCGGCAAACAAGGAGGTCCAGCCACCCCATGCTATGCCATCCCACCAATGTAGAGCACACTCTGCACAGCAGACACCCTGCCCAGCAGCAGTACAAAACACTGCAGGACACCCCCATGCATGCCATGACCCCCCACTGTGACAATGCAACCCTGTGCACCATTGGGACATGCAAGGTAGCCCCACCACAAGCACCTTGCAGCAGGTGGCAGCAGACACTGATGCAACAACTGCAGACACAGTGCCACCCTACATGGACCCCTGAGGTACAGCTGAGAGACTGACCATGTGTCGGCACATGAGGTACCACACATGTGACAGGGCATGCTCCGGACACCACCATCAGTGATACAGCACCCTGCACACCCTCCCAAGGATACACCCCATCCCAGCACTGGCCATAACAGCCAGTAAAGAAGCCCACAGTGGTTCATGGAAGCATATGCTAGACAGGATGCAACAAAGTGCAAGGACAAACACCAACCCATACCCAAGTGCACACCAACACAGGGACACAGTAGTGGGTCAACAAACCCGCTGGCATGTGGCCACAGCAGCCGTGTACCCATGGCTAGCACCCCTCCATGACATAGGTGTACCAGCCACCCTGAGCATGCACCATGAAGCCGTACACCACCAGCACGCGGCTGGAGTACAAGTGACAGACAGTGGAGCACATCCCCTGCAACAGACACAAGCGACAGCATGGAAGGGGAACAAAAACAGCAAAGGCCACAGTGCCACACGAAGCAGACGTGCACCACACCGGTGACAGGAGGCAACCTGGCATTGTGATGGGTACAGTGGTTGTCCAGCATGGACAGCCAACACTGACATCCCAGCAGATGGTGCATATCACAGACATGCAAGGGTGTCAGCTGCACAGGCCATGGACAGTCTGACGGTGGCACCATGGACACAGAACATGCACCATGGACCACTGTACACAGGCAATCAGTGCACAGAGAACAACACACAACCCACAGACTATGACTGATTCCCCCACCCACACCATAGGCGGTTCCCTTCCAGACACATGCACACGTACATGCCTGCACCAACCCTGATGCCATGCACACCACTGCAGCTGAGCACCTGTAGCCCACTGCAAATCATAGACCACCACCATTGTCATAACAAAAAAATGTATTAAAGATAGGCAATAAGCAAAACTATATACAATGGGGGAAAGGGCCACAAACCATGTGGGGGTGGGTAAGGGGCAGGGGTGAACAACTGGGAGAGGGAAGAAGGGGTGTGAGGGTGGGTCCAGGGATGTAAGGTTCTTCTGGGGGCATGGAGGTGCTAACCCTCATCATGTCTGTGTCACCTATGCGACTGCCGTCCCCTTACACCATGCCTCTTTAGTCACTGGAGGATCTCCAATGATGCCCTTGCCAGCTGCAGTAACTCCTGCAAGGCTCTCTCTCAATGGCCATCCAATGCCGACCATCTAGGACAAGAGAGCAGAGTCAATAGGTGTGAATGTCCATCCCCCTGCAGCCTACCCATTGTGCATGGCATACAGCCATGGGCCATGCTCCTGTGATGGTGTGCGACCACCCACAGTGATCGTGTCCACCAGACCTGCCCACCCAGGTGCACACAGCCATGTGGACCGCTGCACAAACCCACCTCCCAAGTCCTGCACAGCACCACCGTGGCTGTACAGTGACATGGCTATGTGGTGCAAAGGCAGTGGCACTGCCATGTACCCAGCGCATGCATGGACCACCAGTGATGCACACCCACACGTGCAGTGCCACGGGACAGTGCTGAGTGTACTGTGTGGCGTGCACCACCACCTACCCCACAACACAGCATGCACAGAATATCCAGGAAGAAAGGTACTCACCTGCATCCACTACATCTGGGCGCTGCTGTTGAATGGGCACATCATCACGTGGCTGTTGCTGGGCAGCCTCCTGGTCAAGCCGTGCCTGTGCCTCTCGGTCTCATCGCCTCACCTCAGGGCCTAGGGTGCAAACATGGAGAGGGGAACATCAGTACAAAACAGTAGCAGAGGCCCCCCCAGTGTGTGTGCGATCCCACACAGCCCAGCCATGCCACAACTCCACCACAACCACCACTGCCCACACTGGATGGCCCCCGTGTGGTGGACACACACACACACCCACCGTGAAACCTGGACGGATGCTACCAGTGTATGAATAGAGCACCTACCTGGACGTAGCACTGGGCCTCACCTGGTGCGTGCCCATAGATGGGCAAGCCTGTCTGGGTCCCTCCGCCGGAGGTCCCCATAGCAGTGGTGACACTGCTCTGCACTTCTGGTGATAACGGTGGCCTCCTTCAGTGACACTGCCATCTCCTCCCACACTGCACTCCTTGCCCTATTTAAGGGCACATCCCCAAACAGGGCCCCAGCATGGGGCTCTACAATGGCCACCAAATTGGCCAGCTCCAAAGGGCTCCACATGGCTGCTCTCCTGCGTGCCATGACTACTGCAGCTAGGATCACAAAATGGTGCTCTGTTGCACACGTCCACCACATGCAGATGCTGCGTGGTACAGTGCTGCCATTCCCCATCACGCTGTCACTGAGCAGCATGATAGGAGTGTACCCGTGCGGATGCATGGCACCTAGGGATCAAAGGTCGACAGCAGGTTAAAGGGTCCGTCACGCACGGACCGCCACAGTGCGATAGGGACTCCCTGCGTGTAGCACAGTCGGGTGCCTGTGTGTGATGCCCTGCAGTGGCCTATTGTGCTGTGGCACCATGGCACCTACAGCACTCCAGAGCATGAGCGCTATATGTGTAAACAGCACACTAGCGCCACTGGCACAGTGGTGGCCATGCTCTGCACTACCTCCTGTACTTAGCACATCATCAGTGTGGCAGGCATTGGTGTCAGCACCCCAGGCATGCTCCGTGCAGTGCCTACTGCGCACGTCATAGAGCTGCACCTTTGTCAGAGCACAGTCAACACAATTGTGCAAGGGCAACAGCGCAATATTCAGCCAGCATATGTAAATCAGCTCTTCAGCAATTCCATGGCACAGCCACTGCATTAGCATCCACTTAAAGATGCGCCTCACCCCATTTGCATGCCTTGCACTATATAAATGCGACATGGGGATTCAGAGGTCATTGTTTGGTATTGCAGTCTATTGTGGTGGGTTGCATGCTGTTTGGAAGAGTGGACTGTGGTGTGTGGGAGATGCATGGGACTGCACATTCAAAGGTAACACCTGTCATTCCCACAGGATCAATAATGACCGATCATGAGGAGGAGGAGGAGGAACAGAGATGTGGGAGACGGAGGAGGCCAAACTTCACCCAGGCAGAATCAGATGCCCTATTTGAGGCCTACCTCTACAGGGAACAGCTGCTCAGCAGACAGCAGGGAACACCACAGGCCTGTGGTGCAGCATGGGATGAGGTAGTGCGTGCCATCAACCAGCATGGCAGCCACCAGCGGTCCATGCAAGAGTGCAAGAAGAAGGTGGACACAGACAAGAGGAGGATAAAAAATAAGGTGGCGGCCATCAGGGCAGCACGTGTTGCAACTGGTGGTGGACAGCAGGATGTGCCACACCTGATGCCACAGGAGGAGCAGGTGGCTGGCAGCATGCGGCATTGTGCCCTAGAGGGCGTTCCAGGTGGTGGCTTCCAGATGGGTGGCATCCCGTCACTGCATGGTAGGTCCTGTGCTGTCACTGTGTGGGGGGTGGGGTAAATGCCACAGGGTAGGGCAGAGACATTAATGCTACTGTGTTCCCTTACAGCTCCTGAGCATCTACATGGGTCAGTGGTGGTGGGTGTGCCCACTGATGGTGATACCCTGGACATGGAGGAGTGCCCATCCACCTCCACAGGTGTCCAAGGGTCAGGACCACAGTATACCTGCCTGTCTGTCTGGACTGAAGTTAGTGGTGCTGGTGCAGAGGAGGCCCTGCCCATGTCCCAGTGTGACAGCATCCATGGATCCCAGCGTGCTGTGACATGGACTGGTGCCAGATCCGGCATCGATGATGATGGATCACACATCATGGACAGTGATACATGTGGGCCACAGGATGGCCCCACAGCAGGTAACAGTACGGGCATAGCCATGGGTGGTGCCACCATGGAGGACTACGTGACATCACAGTCCCAGCCTGTGCCTGTATGCACCAGAGGGGCAGCACTGGTGTGCGTCCACGCCAGTGGGTCTGTTGCTGCTGATGTCGGGGCACCGGTGAGCCCAGGTGAGCAGTGGCCAGAGGGGCAGTGTTAGCAGTCAGCTAATGGTGACTGGGGAACAATGTTGGGGGCAGTGTCAGTGCACTGCATGTGGACATGCCCCAGCATGGCTCTGGTTTGCAGCACCCATCATCAAGGGGTGATGCCCAGCACAGCCATGGACACCATGAGGGACAGCATGCTGATCCGGCAGATGACCTCTTTGATGAGCATAGCCACCTACTCCAGGTTTCCATGGATCAGCAGTTGCAACTTGTTAGGGCAGTGCAGTTTTGCACCAGGCAGAGGAGCTGCACAGCAGAGACCACACCCTGCTCCTGGCAGAGATGGCCCGGCAGCGGGAGGATGTGACCGCTGCCATTGACAGGTAGACACATGCATTCACAGCTGTCATGGCCACATTGAGCAACCAGTTTGTTGCCCATGTACCACAGACACTGCACAGTGTCACGTCCACCCCCCATTCCCGGCGTCGTGCGACACCTTCCATGTTGACACCGGGTTCAGCTGTGGGCTTACCGAGCATGCCTATTGCAGGCATGTTCGGTGAGCTGCAGACCCCTGCTTGAACACGGTCGTGTTCCCGCAGTGTCACCCCTGGGAGACTGTCGGTGCCACCCCATGAAGCCAACGGTCAGCCTGTCATGGCTGGCAGGTCTCGGTGGGGCCGCCCACACATCTGTGGTGGCCGTGGCATTGTGCCGCATGACTGACCTGTCTCCCACCATGGCTACTGTCTGGCACTGCCCTGTGCGCAGTGTGTTGTGCAATGTGTGATGCACGGGTGGGGTACCCGGCCCTGCACACACACACGGTCCATGTGCACACCCTCCCAGCTGCTGGCCACTGTGGCATGTGCATGATGATGCCTGCGTTGCGCTGTCCGCCAGTGTGCAATGGTGCCCAGCGTCTGAGACATGCACAGTGACGGGCACTGGGCATGGTCATCTGTGGACCTGTGTGTGGCTAGGGGTTGCAGTCGGCATGCCTTCTACCCCTTGTGCATGTCTTGTGGGTGTGTGTGTGTGTATGCATGACTGCGTGTTGTGTTAGGCCTTGCCCATCCCTGATGGCATGTGCGGTTCCACACTCAGCCAATTCCCTTGCCACCATCCGCCCCTGGGGTTTGTCCATGCATGTCTGTGGGTTGTGCCCTTGCCATTGGTGGTTGCACATGGCCCCATGTCCTATCTGTGTTGGTCAAAGTGCTCCTCTGTGATGGTGTCCCGGTGCAGCTGTGACATCTGGATTAGGCGGGGGTCCCTTTGCCCAAGGGGTGGCTGCGCATCAACGTCTGGACTGGCGCCCTCATCGTCCCCATCGCTGTCCCCCTTTGACCTCTACAGCTATCCCACAGTTGTTGGCCATGTTGTACAGGATGTAACAGGCCAGGAATAGCCCACAGGACTTTGAGGGGCTGTACTGTAGAGCACCGCCAGACATGTCCAGGCAATGGAAACGTGCCTTCAGCATCCCGAACACTCGCTCTATGACATAATGTGTGGTGGCATGTGCCTCATTGTGCCATTGCTGCAATGGGGTTGCAGGGCACCAGTATGGTGTGAGCAGTCACTGTCATCTGTGTGTAGAGGGTGGACATTAGTATAGTGGTCAGTGTCACTCTGCCATGAGCCATCAAGGCCGGTACCCATGGCACCTCTGACTATGCATCCCCCCAGCTGCCCATGTCATCCTGTGTGATGTGCATACTCACTGACTAAGTGGCCAGTGGGGATGTCCCCATTCTCGAACATGTGGCACAGTGCAAACTGGTGCCAGATGAAGGCATCATGTGCTCCCCCAGGGTGAGTGGCACAGACATTGTTATGCACCCCCTGACATCGCACACCTCCTGGCAGTTGGTGCTGGCATAACCCTTCCGGTTTATGTATGCTACACCATCCGGGCCAGGTGGTGTGCGGATGGCCACATGGGTGCAGTCAATGGCCCTGACCATGCCAGACATACGTGCTACCCTGTGGAACTCTTGTATGTGTGCTGTGCGCTCTGCCTGTGTGCTGGGGAAATGGATGTACTCCGCAACATGTGACAGTAGTGCGCTGAGGAATTGTGTGAGTAGACATGATGCAGCCAACTGAGTTATGACTGTTGTGTCCCCTGTTGGTCTCTGGAAGGTTCCTGTGGTGAGCAGGCACATGACATCTGTCACCTTTGTCTCCATAGACAGAGCTTGGCTCCGTCATGTGGGTGCCTGCATCTCATCACTGCACAGCTCACAGAGCCGCCTCAGGATCCCCTGGTTCAGGCAGTACCAGCCCACAATCTCTGTGTTAGTGTAGTGCTCAAAGGTGGTGCGGGCTCAGTACCATCTGTTGGGGGCATACTGCCGATGGGCCCTTCCACAGCCACAGCCCCTGCTGCCTGCCTTCTCACACCCCTCATTACTGCCTCCATCTGCAAGGTGGCACTGGCCATGTCCCTGGCTGGTGTTCCCCCTGGCAGCTGTTATCCCATTCCCCCTGCTGTCCTTTGAGATGCTCCCCCTGCACCAGGTACACCTCCAGCCTTTGGCTGTCCTGCCTACTGCCACTGCCCTCAGTCCACTGTGGCACTTCCCTGTCTCTCCTGCACAGTGGCACAGGCTCCCCACTCTTGTCCTGTTCCTGTTTGTTCCCAAGTGTGCCCTATCCTGCTCCTGCACAATCCCACTCACTGCTACCCTCTTTCCAGTTGCTGTCACCTTGCTCCCACCTCTGGCTTCCCTGTAGCATTCTTGCACCTCTCTCTTGTTCCTTTTTATTTTGGATCATTTCCGCTATCGCGCAACTTCCGCTTGTTCCCCTATTGCGCATGGCACATGCTGCTGAATATCGCACTGTGCCATTTATTCAAGGCTCCTCCCCCTATGGTTGTGCATGCATTCATTACCATTGCGCTCTTGTGCATTGCGACTTATGCGGTGCAGCTGCCTCTCGCTGAATATCGCAGAATGGTGCATTTTCGTACTTGCACTGGTGCTTCTCTATTGCACATGGCATATCTCTTTTGAATATCTGGGTCAGAATGTAAAATGATAATGTTTCTCTCTCAGAATCATTTCAAAGCATACAGTCTTCTTAAAATGTATCTAAAGCTTTGCTTAGAGTGTTCGATTACAAAGAATGCACAGTGTGTGTGTGTGTGTGTGAGTGTTTACACTAAATTACTGATTTAAAGGTTGCAGCTCTTTTTAGAAAAAAGACTGAATTTCCATTTTGACTTTTAAAATCATAACTTAAGCTGACACTCAACTGCCATTATTATAAACTGTGTCTTAAGACTGAGAAAAAACATCTGTTTTAATTAGACTGTAACCAAAGTTTTAGCAGAAAGACATTACTCTTGTTAGACCTTCTACTGTGTAAAAGAGAAAATCAGATTATACTCATGATTAACTTTTTAGAAAAGACTAAATAAGTTTTATCTTCTGATTAGTGGTATGTAAGATGTTTCACTAAATTACTATTTTAAAGGACGCAGCTGTTTAAAAAAAGACACGATTTTCATTATAAATTTTAAAAACTAACTAAGCCATAAGCTTATTTGGACTTAAAGAAGCAGTCTGCATACCTTTTAATTAGACTGTGATCAAAGTTTTAGCTAAATGGTAAAAGCATGAAATGCCTTCCAGCTGTCGCAGGAAGTGAAAAACAAAGCCTACAAGGAGTAGCCTAGGACTTATATATTTCCCCATGGAGAAGGGGTAGGGAGGGGTTTTGATGGACAGTACCAGATGTTCAGACATTTTTTCACTACAAGCCACGTAGTTGGGGTCTGGTTTTACACATTTTATATAAGCATTTCAAGACACTGAGAGCTAAAGACAAAAGAACAGAGCGAGACTGCCAAAATATGTCTTGAGCTAAGAATTTTAAAAACATTTAACAAGCAATAATGGAGTCATGGGGTGGAAATGAAGCTCTTTTCCAATCAGTTGAAGAGCTGAATAATGCACCATTTACCACTACAGAAGGTGTGTATTTTTATTTTTAACTAGGAATAGTAGATGCTGCAGGTTTTTTTTTTGGGGGGGGGAAGGAAAAAGGCTGCAGGTTTCAGATTTGAAATTTGTTTTACAGTATAATGCTAAAAATGGGAGACTGAGGGGGTTAAAAAATGCTGCAAGTTTTTAGAGTTAAAATTTTGTCTTACAGTATAAAGTTGAAAATACGATAGTAGTGACAGCAGTGTATTTTCTGTTTTTACCAACAGCACAGCGAACCCCTGCAGGAGAGAGAGAGGGAGAAAGAGACAATTACTTGAATGCGATATGTTTTCAGCGTTGCAGTTTCCGCTGGTGAGTTATGAGCAAGATAGATCTTGTGTGAATCTGAATGATGACATACAGCCATCTCGACAGCAGCACACAGGGGTTTCTGACAAGAGTTGTGCACGCAAGGTTTTCAAGAAAGGACATTGACATGATCAATGCTGGAAAGCCTGTATTCAATGCATTTGATTGTTTTGTTTAATGGCTTGGTAATTGAGGCAAGATTATCCAGTGAGGGATTACGATCATCAGATGTTTAAATCTGAGTTTTGTAAGGTACTTTACTGAGCAGTGTTTTCTTAGTATGTGCAACCAAGTTCTCATACTCAGAGCTGAAACAGATGGCAAATGTATCCACATGTTTGAAAAGTACAGGAGAATGGAGGAAACGGTATCCACATACAAAAATAAAATTACAAAGTGAAAGCACAGAAGCTCTTACAAGCTAAGTACAAAGTGTGGCAGCATTAACAAAATTAAAAAAAAATAACATGGTGTCAAAAAAGAAAAATCTGGGTAAAAAATAAAACAATCTGAGAAAATTTGAAAAGAAGAGTAAAGCGTGCCAGGAAAATATTACAACATAGGTTATTACAGCATGTTGCTAATGTTCAGCAATCTGGTGAATTAGAAAACCCGATTGTGGCACATATGCAAGATGATGATGAACTGGCAAACAGCTCACCCCCTACAGTATTTTTTAGAATTTGTGCAGCAACATCAATGTGTTTTAAAAAAATTTAATGCTACAGAATTCCATCAACGATATAAGTTTATAAATCTAGATAAAATAAAATTTTTTACAGAGGCCATTGCTGCAATGCACCAGGCTATACAAGAATTGCTGGACAGGGTGACGAAACAAACTCACCGTAGGGACTTTATACAGTTAAGATTAAATGCTGCTTCTTTAAATCAACCTTGTTCTCCAAGGAAAACATGCTCTAATGAGTTAAATGCCACTTTCTTAGATTAGCTAGCTGATATGCTACACAAGACAATACGAATCATTACTGATGACTATACATCTTGTGTTAACTACTATCAGAATCACCAGGTTTGAGGTTGGGAGAGCCGGACACTGAGCTCCATCTTGTATAGCAAGATTTTACAAAAAGAGACAATACTTGATTGATTTAAATAACAGAGATAATAGTTTGTGTTTCGATGTCCATTCTCGACTCCAAATTCACATATAGTGATAGTCACTTGTTGAATACGGCTAAATATTGCATGCTGAGCTAGGGTTTGTCAGACTAAAACCCTTGTCACTTTCAGTGACGCGCTCCAGATTTGAACGCTTTTGTGTGAGCTGCACTAAGTTTTTTATCATAATGAAGGAAATGGCAAACATTTTTGAACTAGAAAGCACTTCTTAAACACGGTTTGTATTACTGCATGACAACCATTATTATGGTATAACAGATGTAAAAAAATTAATCAGGGCTAGGTACCTATGTGAATATTGTGACATAGCCTATAGCCATAAGGGAAATCATATCTGTGCACAACAGTGCAAAGTTTGCTTTGACCCCAATTGTCTTCAACAGGAAACTGACACTGCATCCTGCCCCTACTGTAAAAAGATTTGTAGGTCTTTAGCATGCCTAGAAAGGCATTTAGCTAGAGCTGATGGGAGTACAGGGTCTTGTAAAGCCATGAAGCTATGTGAACAATGTTTTGTCTTTTACAAGGGATCTCATACATGTAAACTGATTCAGTGTAACAGATGTGGTTTCTTTCATGACCCGCACAAGCATCTGTGTTACATGTCTACCACTCACAGATAGTAAAATTCTGAGAATATGTAGTGTTTGATTTTGAGGCCACAAGAAACGGAGAGCATACCACATTTTGTGTATGCTAAGCAATTAGATGGGAGAGGTCCTTGAATTTGAAGGGAAGATTGTATAAAAGATTTGTAGACATTTTATTGATGCACCATTTAGACACCATATTTATAGTTTACAATGCCAAAGGCTATGACAGTTATTTTATCATTGGCCAGCTAGTCAAGGAAAGATTGATGTTAAATTGTTTGTAAGGAGGAAAATTGCTCTTGTCATAGTGACATTCACACATCAGATTTATCGACAGCCATTGTTTTCTTCCTTTTAAACTATCAAAATTCCTGCAGGCCTTGGATTTGTGAATTAGATCATGCTATTTTCCATTTTTTAACACCGAGGCTACTGAAATTGCAGGCCCCCTGTTCGATGCTCAGTTTTATGGTTCTTAAGAAAAGCTTCAGAAAAGCAAGACTTTTGCAGTAATTTACAACTAGCAACATAAATTTGATCTGAAAAGGGCTTCACTACTATTGTCAGTTAGATATTGAAATTCTTTAGCCTGTGTAAATTTAGGAAAGAGTGATGAGATATTGACTAAAAGTGTTTTAAAACAGTCAGATGGTGTTACAGTAGAGTATGAAACAGTATCCTTTGACCCCTTCCAGTACATCACGATAGCCTCAGTTCATGGCTACAAAAATAGATTTTTTTATTTTGAAAGAATGCACTGTCACTGTTCCCCCAGATGATCACCATAGACACTAAAGATACTCCACTCTGCTATTCAGTGACTTATGTATATATCTGAGAAAGAAAACATTTTTCAGCATGCACTAGGGGTGGTGAATTTAAGTGGGTCCGTATTTTTGGATGGCTATTCTGTCATAAATGGAATACCCATAGCATTTGGAATTTAGTATGTTTTTTCATATCCAACATCTGTTACTGTGAAAAGATAGATACCACATGATGACTAGTTTTGGACAGTTATTCAATAGGACCATGCACAAATTTCATTTTCTAAAAAAGGGTTTTGCCATTAGAGTATTGTGGGAACATGAATGGAAAGCAATGCTGGCTACAGATCAGGGTTTGAATAATTTTTGAGGGACAGATGTTACTACAGCCACTCGAACTCAGGCAGTCACTGTTTGGGGAGAACAATGCCATTTGTCTGTACTACAAGATTTGTCCTGATGAGAAAATACACTATTACGATTTTACCAGCCTCTACCCTTTTGTTAACAAATAAAACAGTATTCAGTCCAGTTATCCTGGCATCATCTATGACAATTTTGATGACCTCGCCAGTACTTTTGGTTTAGCAAAAGTAAAACGTCTTACCCCTAGAGGCCTTTTTTTCCAGTGCTGCCATCCAGGATTGGCAACAAACTTGTGTTTACATTATGTTTCACATGCGCTGATAACAGACTTTGAACAACATCGTGCGTACACAATGATGAGGAAAGGGCACTTACAGGTACCTACTGTACTGTAAAACTAAACCTGGCATGGAAAAAGGCTACAAAATCATTAACATTTATGAAGTTTGGCATTTTAAAGGGTCATGCACAGAACTTTTGCAGACTACATCAAGCTGCATCTAAAAAGGCAAGAGGTATCTGGTTTCGCTCATGGGTAAAACTGAAGTGGATAAAGTTAGGTATATACAGCAGTATTTTGAAAGAGAAATGTACATTTGAACCCTGTGACGTAGCTGTTAACCCCACAAGGAGACAGATATCTAAACTGTTTTAAATTCTCTTTGGGGCAAATTTGGGCAGAGAGCTAATTTGCTTGACCACGAGCATAGTAACAGACCCTACGAACTTCTTTTCAGTATGGTTGTAACATACTATGACATACTGCTGCTGTTTTCATCGATGATGAAACAGCTTGTTTAACTGAAATACACAAAGATCATTTACCCAAATTCAGCAATATCCTTTTATTGCTTTAGTTTTAACAGCATATGCCAAGTGAACCCTACAGCCTACTAGATAGGTTACAGGACAGGTGCTTTACCATGACACTGACTCAATCATTTTGTGTCCAGACCGGTGACTGGACCCCACCCTAGCGATTATTTAGGAGCTAACCAGTGAAGTTTCTGCAGATGAACACACATTACAGAGTTTGCTCGCAGGCCCAAAAACGTATGGCTACTGGCTGTCCAGTGGAGAGGTTGTTTTTAAAGTGAAAGGATTTACTCAATGTAGCCAGCAGTAAACACATTAATTTTGAAAGTTCAAAGGACTGGTCTTTGATTATATGGGTCACAGATCTCAAAGAAATTACCATGAGTCAACCCAGCATTGTTAGGAATAAAAAGCAGTGGTCCTTGAAACAAAAATGCTGTCCAAGACCCAGAGAAGTGGTTATGACAATTGGTTTTACAAGACAATTTTAAAACACTTCCTTATGGATACTGATTGTTGAAAATGGATATGAGGTTGCAGCATCCCTTTACTTGTCTGTTGGCTGGCCTCTAAAAGTGGGAAGAGCTTCTTTATAAACAGTTGTTGGAAACATGCTGATGCCACTTTATCACACAAGCCTGAAAATATTGTCTGTCTCACAGCTATGTAATCTTGTATAATGAATTGTTGTTAAAGTTCCTAGAGTTAAATTTATTGGAGGGCTACCGATGTACTAACTGATAATGATCCTTACCCCCTGGAAAGGCCATTTTGTTGTTATGGATGATTTAATGGACTCGCCTGTCAAAATGTGAAGTCGAGTTTGGGTTTACCAAGTACAGTCATCATAAACAGTTGACAATATCTTAATTGTCCAGAATGTGTTCTGTCAAGGTAATAAAAACCAGAACCATCACATTAAATGCCAATACATGATTTTGTTTTGAAAACCCCAGAGACAAGCTGCAGATCATAACTCTGCTAGGCAGATATCCTGTCTGACAAATTTTTTCTTAGGCTTTTGAAGATGCCACAAGAAAGCCTTATGGCTATTTATCGGTTGATTTAAGATCCAATACACCAAATGAATATAGACTGCGTAGTGGGTTGTTTCCCTGACTGGCCTGTAGCATATGTGATGAAACTTCTACCTTCTGGAATAGTATTTGATACTGTATTGTTATCATGTCTAAAAGACTGCAGAGAAATCTGTCTGTTTTAAAGTTACTAGTAAAGGGCCTCTGAGCTTAAGAGCTATTTTTGTTCAGCTCTGATGATGTGATATCAACTATAGCTGAGATAGCCTTAAACACTCTCAAAGGAAATATTATTCCACTGTCTAGCAAAACAGTTAGGTTTGCTTTGAAAAAAGGGAGTCATTAGAACTTTACGCGATAAACAAATAACCTTAAAATGGAAAAAGAAAAGCAAATTAGTCAGGTGGCTTATAGGACACTGTTAGGACTGCTATCCTTTGATCACTGGCCTGCTGGCAAACCGAGATGGCTACATGTTTTGCTTTAGTATTCTCTGGGACTTGAGATAGTGATCTCAGGATCAATCCCTGTTCTCTGGTCAAAATGCCATGGTGAAGTTCACGCTTGGGGCTCCCACCAGCCCTTCCCTTGATGAGATGATTGCTGTCGCCTTTGTGGGTTTGACTCCTGAGGGTTTTGCAGCAGCAAAATTGTTCAGTGTGGCGTACGCGTGGGAGGTGTTGCTGTCAGGAGTTGACACCTATAATCAGGTGTTAACTGACACCTTAATCTTCCTACCTGTCCGTGTAGTGATCTAGAACTTATCTACCGAGGTCACCATGGTTTCATGGTGAGCTCAGGGAGATGAAGAAGATGGGGTTGAGATTGAGCGCACTATGCTGGAGATCCCATCTGGAGGCGGATAAACTGTCCTCGGCCCATTGTAGTGCTTGTGAGGCAATCAACCGTAGAAGACAAATTTTGTTGGGGAATTGTCGCTGGGGCTTCGCCTGCCTCCTCTTCCAGACTGTGCATGTTTTTATATCCTGCTGTCACGGCCGAATATTTTCAACATAGACGTGAGAATTTTCGTTTCCGGACAGGTATCCCTCGGTCGTGGTGGCTTCCTCAGCTGAAATGTTATCGCTTGTGATCACTTGAGTGTTTTGAGTTCACTCCATCTGCTGGGGCGCTTAGCAGTGGAGATAGTGAGGTGTCGAGGTGTAACTAATATGAAGCTACCTTTTGAATGGACCCGGTCTCAACGTGTTTCAATGAGATGTGTTGACCTGGGCTAGTGTTTGCCTCATTTATGGTGCTCCCTCCTCTGAGGTGTCCTTCAGATGCTTTGAAGGCTCTGGTGGGACTCTCCTAAAAGCCATCTTTGGACCAAATCAAGGCAAATTAATATCCTATTCCAACCTTCCCTTTTGGAAGGTTTGAGAAGGTGGTAGCGCTCAGTTGGAAGAGCACCTCATATCTCACAATTATATGAACCTTTCGAGTCGGCTTTTCGTGTATATAGCATTAACAGTGCTGTTCAGGTGCAAATGACTTCTCAGGGCTAGAGATTGGGGAGACAAGACATTTTTGTTCTGATCTTCTCTTCACATTGACATGTGGGCCATTGTGTGTTGCTTGTCCATTAGGACCCTGTGTGGACTCACCAGAACTGTCATCAAATGATTTGGGTCGCTTCCAGCAGGAGCAACGGTTATGATGGGAGTTTCTCATCTGCACTGATCTCCTTTTGTGGAATTCCTCAAGGATGCGGTACTGGCCCAATGTTGTTGCGTGCATGCTGCCTGTGGGTATTATTAGAAGTATGGTCGAGTTTTATTGTTGTGCTGATGATATATTATATTTTCCTTTGCCCGGGCATCCGTGCTGTGGGTGCTTGTATCGTCTGGCGAATTATTGACTGGATGGCCCAGCTGGCTGTATTCCCCTGATAAGATGGATTATTGAGTGAAGTCACAAGTCCGTGGGATGGCCTCGACACAGGAACTGGGCTTGTTCTTGGAACCGTGTCATTGAATGCTCCTCTTGGGTGCAAAATCTGGTGATTTAGATAGGATTTAACCATGGGCTCAAATATCTGCATGGTTCGTTACTTGTTTTACCATTCAGAAATATCGCCAGGTTAAGCCCTTGTTTACCTCTGACCTCCTACCTGATATGCTTAGTCATCAAGGCTTTGTTCTGCAGCGTCTAACCTCGGGGTCACAGGAGGATCTCCATGGACTGCAGCTGGCAGAATGGCTGTCCCTGTTGACTGGACAGCAGGTCCTGTCATATTACTCAGTTTTGAGAACTGCACTGGCTGCCAGTCTGGTGGAGTCCTCTTTATGAGTCTTCACCCTAAGGCCCTATCTGACGGGGGCCTGGTTACCTGTCAGACCTTTACCTGCCTCTCTTCACACCCTCTTCGTTCCTTAGTGGGGCCCTGGCCATTCCCAGAACTCGTTGATATCCGGGCTGACTAAGGGTTTGTGCGTGGGTTCTGTTCTGGGAACTCTGCCACTATGGCTGTAGCCCCTGTTAGACATTTAGGCCAGCTGAAGACTTTCCTCTTTTTTTAAAAGCATTTGAGGTTGAATTATTACTATGTAATGTTTTGATTTTGGCTTGTATTTTTTTGTAAAGCAACTGTATAATTACTATTTTTATATGGCTGTTTTAAGGTTATGGGCGCGGGCCTCTGGATTGGCTTCTTTCTTTCATTTCTTGCTTTGCCAAACAGATATGGATTTACTCAGAAAATATGGTGGTCCTTCAACAGATGGATCACATTAAAACTAATTACCTGATGAGAAAAGTTTAACTAACAGTTTGACGCGACATGAGAGCTATACTGTCCTGGCTGATTTGTCAACTCTGACAAAGCCAAAATGTGCTCTGCTGTGTTACAATGTTGTTGACTTTGCAAGACCAGGAGAATGTCAAACCAGTTTAACATTATTGATGCCCTTGAAAATTTAATCAATTTCTGACCCCTCTGTATCATTGGTGCAGAGACAAAGCCCGCACTTAGTACTATGGAAAAGACATTTAAGTAGTGTCGTGATCTAAAACCAACACTGAACTTTTGTTAAAACATATGGCAATGAAATGATATTGTTTTGGAGCGATAAGGGATAATGTATAAAGGTTATTGTTGTTTCTGGGTCTCATAGTCGATTTGAGGCGGCTACATCTACACAATCCCTTACCACAGAAGCTAAAGGCTGGATGTTTTTGTCAAGCAATGGCTGAATCTAACATACCACCTCAGTGTTTGCTCATTCAGGAAACAGGAGCTATTTGGAAAGGTTAAATTTGCTGGTGCAGAACCAACCATCTCAGTCAACCAATGGTCAGTGACACCCAAGAAGAAAGTCTTTAATAACGCTATGTGGCTCACTGTGTAAATTTTTAATCTCTATATGAATGTATGTACCAGTGATTGCTGTGTAAACCATGTTTTTGTATTACCTCTTATTGTTATGTAATCTGTTTTGCAAAAAAGTGTTATGTTGATGCATGTTAGCCTACATAGTTAAATATTTAACATGTTTTGAAAGGGTTATTTTAATTTACCTCAGTACTGGTATATATAGTGCATTTTTGATGAGATGCTTCTGTTTATTATATCTTATCTATGATGTTAATTGTTGTATGTTGTATTTATTGTCATGTTTTTTTGTGAATACCTTTATATTTATAACTTTTGTCATTATTAAAGACATTGTATATCTGAAAATTTTAAACACAGTGCCCCCCCAAGTTTAAACACAAACCTCAGAAACTGATGAGACACACAATTAGGTATTTATGATTTATAAGTGACTGTTTTGATATTAGTTGTTGTATATTTTTATTCTGTGGATAAACAGTTCGAATATGTTGCCACCTTCACTGATACACGTGCCCTGGACAAGTCTAGTTGTCTGAAAAGATGACGACAAACTGGTTACCATGGCGTCATTTTCAGCAACTGTTGATACATTTTAAATGTGATCATAAGAAGTCATTTGCATCTGTGGTAAGAAAAGATGGTGAAATCTACAGGTTGTAGAAAAGGTATCTTCAACTGTGTGTTTGGTACAAAATGTTTTTTGCATTTCTGTTTAAAAAAATAATCATTTGTGCATGCCGATTGTCAGGATGAAAATCAGAGCTCTAAGAACTCAGTCCATTTCTTGAAGTGTATAGCTAACTGTTTGTCAGGGAGGTCCTGGGGTCGTATTGATGATTAGTCACGGAAGGTTTCTCGTCTCCTTGGGCAGTAGATCACAAGGAAATATTTCAGAAAAGTGCCACAGTTGTGAGCTGGTTGGTTACAATTTTTCCAGCTGCTGTGTTCATTTTGTGGTTTATCATGTAATCAACATGTTTCTTCTCTAGTTTTTTCAATGACATTATCAAACATGATAATAGTGTTTTAACTGTTTGTGGAAGAGCTGCAACTTGATCTCAACGCTGAGGTTCCCAGTTTCACTAAAGAATAATGATCAGTACATTCTGGTCCAGAGTGAGATCAAAGGCAAAAGGTGCCTTGGGCAAATTCTGATGGTTAACAACTAGTGGTTTTCTTCTTAGATTTTGTTACAGTACTAGATTAAAATATTCTCTCACAGCATTCCTTTTTTAAATTGGGCTGAGGTTTGGTGAAGTTTTGTACGTCCAGGCTCAAACCACAAAATTAATTATAATGATTAAGTTACATGAAACATAGAAACAGAAACATAGTTGTTTGTAGATATGACAAGTCCCGTAGTCTGCCATTTCTTTTCTACTGCCACGGCTTGCCTGTCAGTGACCTATCTATTCAAGTCATTTGTATTGCTCCCTTATGCTATCTCATGCCTGTTTGAAGTCTCACTGTATTCCTTGTACCACTTGTGGTAAGCCATTCCATGCATCTACCAATTCTTCTGTGAAAAATTTCCTCATTTCCCCTTATTGTTTCCTCAATCCTACTGTAGTCTCTGTCTTGCTATTTTCTTATATTTAAACATGTTGACTCTTCCCTTGTTTATTCTTATGTTGAATGTCTCACATTACCCTCTCCTCCTTTGCTCAAGGGTATACTGGTGAGTCTGTTAATCGTCTCATATGTCTTCTGATGCGGTCCTGCCATTTTGGTTGCCCTTCTGGACTGCCTCAATTTGGTTAATGTCCTTGGAAGGTGTGGCTCCAGTCTGCCGCAGTACTCCAGATGGGAGCCTAACTAATGTCTTGTACAGAGGACCTCCCTCTTGACTTGTGATACCCCTACTAATACACTACCCCTGGCTACCTACTGCTTTAGAGGTCTGCTTGATGATTTTGGGTCATCAGTGATGATGCTCAAGTCTTTTCTTCCTTTGACTGTAGCAACTCCTCCTGTTTATAAGTGGCTTCAGGTTTTTCTTCCCTGTGTGCATGATTTGCACTTCTTGCATTAAATCGATTACTCTTCCGCCATTCTGCTAGTTATCAGATCTCTTCTCATTCTGCCCACCCATCTGGATCATCTACCTGTTGAAGATCTTGGTGTCATCTGCCGACAGACGTTTTACCTCTAGTCATCTAAGTAGTTCACTAATGAAGATGTTGAATAGGACTGGCCTCAGACTGATCCCTGAGGCCTTGTGACTTGTCTCTTCGACTTTTCATTTACCACTCTCTGTTTTCTATGATCAGCGGTTTGCTACCAGTTGACCAACTGACCCATGAGCCTCTTATTATTTATCAATCTTCTGTAGTTATAAAAGCTTTGTTGAAGTCAAGGTAGGCGACATCACTGCTCCCTTGGTCCACCTCTGGTTACAGTCAAAAATCTATGAGATTGTTTGAGGACCTTCCTTCGGTAAGCCCATGCTTCTTGGATCCTGGCTCTATGGATTCCAGGTTGCACTATCCTTTCCTTTATGTGCTTCCATAATCTTGCCCACTACTGAGAGACTGGCCGATATGATTCCCGCCTCACTCCCTGCTACCACTCTTGTGGGGGATCACATAGCCCTTCTCCAGTCTTCTGACCTCTCTGCTGAGACCACTAAACACTTCTGTAACATCACACTAGTTCCTCCTTTAGCTCCTTAAGTACCCTGGGATGCTGCATCAGGTGCACCTTATCCACCTGAAGGCTTGTAAGCTCTTGTGGACCCTTTCTTTTTGAGGGAGGTAGTGCTCACCTCCTCCCCCTGTGTCCATGATGCTGAGCTGTGGGCTGCCTACCTTCTCTTCAGTAAATACTGAGTAAAAGTATCTATTTGGGATAGATGCCTTTACAGTCCTCCTCTCATCTTCTTTCTCCATTAAGCTTGCCTGTTTTCTCCTTCACTAATGTGTCAAGTCTTGTCACCCTTTTTTACTGTTCATGTAGTGTTTCCTCAGTTTGGGACTTTGCCTTACTGCCTACTAGCCATAGGGCAGTTTGGTCTCTCCCTATCTTCATCCCATGTGTTCCTTATATTTTCTGAGGCCAGCCTTTTGAAACCAGCCTTTTCTGCTACTGTATTTGAGAACCAAAGTGGTTTCCTCTTTTTAGCTCCTTTCGTTCACAATGGGATGTTGCTTCAGTATTGTATCCTTAATGCTTGCCCTTTCCTGTACCCTCACCTGTGTTTCTTTTGCAGGGCTGGTTTAACCTGTTGCCATCTTGACGTCAGCTCTCTGAAGTCCTATTTTTGCTTTGGAATGGGATGATTAGATGTATAGCCAAATTGAACCATACCATGTGATGGTCACTGGCCCTCAGGTGACCTTTCACTGAGATCTGTGATCCTCTTGTTAGTCAGCAATTAGATCTGTGATAGCCTCTGTCTCTTGTGCTGTTTACCAGTTGTTTGGGCCCTCTCTCAGAATCACTATAGTCTAGTTCTGGCAGATGTTCCTGCTGTTGTTGACCAATCTGTATCTGGCATGTTGAAGTCTCCCATTATCGAACTCCTTTAGCTGTCATGTTTTGTATATCTTCTACAGTAATGTTATGTCCTCCTCTGGTCTGGGGCCTGAGACGCCCAGTTCTTGTGTCCCATTTCTGTTTGGGTGACCACAGTTCTTCTTGGCTCCTTGTATTTTCTGATTTCTGTAGCTTTGATGTTTCATTGTATACAGGGCCACCTCCCCAGCAATTCCTCGTCTCTTCTGAACAATACATAGCCAGTTTTCGGTCTCCTTAAGTGTGGTTACTGTAAACCACGGCCTCACCAATTGCTACTATGTCCAGTTAGCTCTGCATTGTTCCTGCAGGTCTGGGATCTTATTTCCAGGCTGAGCATTGTGTACATGATTTTCCATTGGCCAGATTTTGGTGTATTGGTTGTTGGGAAGTTTATTACTCTTGGCATCGTGTGGAACAAACCTTTTTTTTACTGGTGATGCAAATGAACGGCAAACACGTTCTGTTTGACCACTGCTGGGGGGGTGTTCCCGCTCGCGTATGGGGTGCCCTCTGTCATTTGCTACTAAAGATTCTGCAAGATCGCCAAACTTCTGCCCCAATGCACTGACTCCTTTAGCAGATGCAGTCCATCAAATTAAAGAACTCGCCTCTGAACTGTTGCCGGTTCCTGCAAATCTGTGTCTTTTCTGGCACCAGTCCTGAGCCCGTTTTAGCCCCCTGTCCCCCTTCTCGACCTTCTCCGTCACTCCCTTCTCCCCGAGACTGGGATCTCAGAAGGTAGTGGTGAAATAGATGATAGTTGTCACCCAGCCTAGTCAGTTAAAGTGGTTGTTAGTTGTCACTGTGGCATGTTGTCAACAAATCATGACTGTCTTTTTGGTATCTGCCTAAAACAAATATCTTGGTTTGAACCCTGCTGCCTGCAGGAGCTGAATTTCATTCCCTCTGTCTATACATTTAGCTGGGTCAGCAGGGTTTATGTCCCAGATGAACACCGGCGGTCACTAACCTTTGACAAACAGAGAGGTGGCATGACTTTTGATTATAAGGCCAGTATCTCCACCATCAGGCAAACTGTCCTTATTACATGTCAGTTTGTTTTAATAGCCGCATTCCAGCATCAGTTTCTCTTGAAAAAAACAGGTCTGTGCAAGTGTCCCAGCAGCTGCCCTCTGCAGGATGTATGGAGCTTTATTCAAGCTTCCATTGTCACCAACCTTGTCTGTGATTTCTGTTTCCAAGTGTTGGCGATAACCCTGTAGTTGTAAGGTAGAAGAATCTTCACTGAAATTCAGCACAGTTCTGCGGCAGCCCTGTAGGGTAACAGTTATTGCTCGACTGATGAGCCAATCACTGACAGTCGCATCCAGCTGACTTAAAATGGTGGCCACTTGCAGTCGAGAGGCCCACTTTGCCGCTGTATAGTACATCACTACCAACCGCTATAGCATTTTGCAAACCAGGTAAAAAGAGGTTTATATCCAAATAGTTTTCATTTCTGCTATATAAAATTTACGGTGATTTTCTGAAAGGGCAACCGTGGTGTCTTTTAAATGTTTTTAATGCTTGTCTGTGTGGAATATTAAATAAGTCAAGTTCTGATTTTGCATTCTTCCTAAACCACAGTATCTAAAGCCATTTTTTTTTTTTTAGAACAGGCCGCTTTTTTTATACCTTTGAAGATTCTTTTGCCATTGAGCGCTTTCTTTTATGTGTAGTTTGAGTTTTAAACATCTCTTTAAAGTAGCTCTGAGGTCCGACAGCTGTAAGTGTACTCTGCGCTTTCTTTTTTACCTCTCTTTTGTAACACAATCAGCCTGAACCAACTTCTTGAGTGTTTATCACCCCCTGACATCTTTGAGCGACAGCATAGTCACATGCCCCACAACATCCTTTGCAACATTTTAGCACTGTAGATGTGTTTGCAATTTCAAACCCCTTCTTAAAAATGGAATGTCTGCTTTTCTGGAAATATACTAGTGAAATATCCAACCATTATTAGACCTATATGCTGGAAGTCCATAGCTGGCAGACTTTATCCTGCCTGTGCTTGTATTGGTTTCTGTACAGCGGTGGGTCCTCATAGTTGATCACCATCCTTGTTTAAATTTTAAAGCACTCTGAGGGTGAAAATGCAACTTCAATGCATCACCTTTCCAATTGAAATGGTTTTGGTTCATTTGATCATCTTTATTTCAATGATGATCAATCTGATGTTTTATTATTTGATAATGGGTTTATCATTGGTCACGTCACTATCTCATTGGTCTTGGCCTCTATGGCACGATTCAGCAAAGGCACTAGACTGTCACCCACTATTTCATGCATGATAATGTCACGTAGATATATAATGTAAAAGCCACAATGTCTGTAGGTTCTTTGTTAGAATCTCTACACCTACCTCAAGTCTGGTAAAGCCCAAAAGGTCTGTAACTGCTCGTATAAAATGCTGCATTTGATGTCACTGTCAATACTTTTCTTCTGACGTTGTTCAAAACCACTGGCAGTTAATTTATTTCAGATATGCTTTATTAATTTGAGTAATAACAGCCATGTTGGATATTGTCTGATGATTTTAAATGCTGTTGACCAGTAAAGGTTCCAGTTGGTGGTGTTACTGTGGGCTGCTCAGAGGCTGATAGAGCATACTGAACTTGTTTTGCTGTGCAGGCACGGTCCCAGGAGGAGGGTACTAATTTCTGCTAAGCCACTCTATTCCCCAGTAGTTCAAGCGTTTGGGTAACTCACTGTAAAAGGATGGTATTGTTGGAAAATGTTGTGGGCGTGCTAGACAGGTGATATAAAACCATTTTGATCATTTTAAGCCTTACTTCTTCTAATGTCCTGAACCTGTGTTCCAACTCAGCTATTAAATTTATCATTCCTCTCCATTTTACCAGATACCAGTTTTCTGCCGTTTTTTCTGCCAGTTTTCTGCCTTCACATGGTCCTCATCAGTTCAATTTTGCAACTCCTCAGCATAAAAAGTACTTTTGATGTCTTCCCTGATAGTCTTTAGCTTATAGGTGGGCCTCTGTGTCTAAGACCTCCGTCTGATAAATGTCTCATCTGTGTCCGCCTTTCTTATCCCTCAAACACCTTTTTAGCTTAAATAGTCTTATGTTCACCTTTCTGAAGTTTCCTTTTGTGTTTCTGAACAGTATTACTGTAGAGATCTTCCACACCCAGGGCATTGAAGGTTAACATCCACAGGCCTGTGTTTGTCTTCTGTGATAAGTGTTGTGTAGCTGCACTGGGTCTGACAATACATCTGTGTATTTCCGTATTCTAGGCTGTAAAATGCTTATACATTGACAGTGTCTATTAATCTTTCTACAATGCTATTGTACTTCATTATTCATCACAAAATGTGTATTTTATTTTGTTTAATAGGTTCTTAAGGAGGCATTTAGAATCTTTACCCTGATCGTCTGCAACTTCGAGTGTGTCCATTTTAAAAATGGTTTTAAAGGTTTGCATCACTGCCTTGCCTGATTTGTCTTTTAAAGTCACCACCAGGCATACTTGACAGCACATCAATGCACATCAAAGTGTACTTAAACCCATTATTGTACTTTTGCATATTGACCATATCCATTAAATCAGCTTGCCATTGTCTGTCTATGTCGTGAAACAATGACAAGAGTTCTCTTAAATCGGACTCTGGCTGCTTTGTGTAATGAATAGGGTCCTGCTTTCACAAGTCATTCTGCAACACCTTTCCTGGTGACATTTTATCACATTTTGCAGCCTTATACAGCAGTCACCTTTGAAATTACCCACTTTTGCACAAAATATATATTCTGGAGCAGGTGATCATTCATCTTTTTTTTCAACTCCTGATACATTGTTAGCTGTGAAACTCTTGTCACCAGTAAATAAGTATGTGCTCTTTCTATTCTTTAAAACACTATGCAACCTGAGGTGCAATGTGATTATATTTTGTTGCAATACACGTCATAACAGTATTTGAGGTTTACTTTATACTTCCTGTCATAACTAATGCATGGCTACGCTTTCAAAAGGTATACAATACATGGCAAGCGCGCATGATTACATAATATCTTGTTTTCTGCTCTTCCAGTTTTACAATACCCAGAGACAGTAACTTTGAGCTGCATGTTTTATACAAGCATGGCATCGTCCACTTCCCCTAGTGATATCTGGCACAATGCATACGCTATATACACTACTCAAAATAATTAGCCTGATTTTAAGAAAACCTGTTACATCTACAATGTTGTTCACTCATATAATGCTCTAAGTGGTTAATTTCCGAACTACTTCCAACAGTATATAGAGTTCCATGGCAAAGCGAGGCAACGCTTAATCAGATCAGTGTGTTTTCTGCCATTAGCTACATCTCAGAGCAGACATTTAATGCAGGCTGCTTCAAAGCATACAGTGTCTTTTAAAACAACCTTATCACACGGGTACCTTTGTAGACATAAGACTGCCTGAATATTGGGGGCATGCCGGTATGTTCCATCTGAAAGTGCATTATAATACCTATTTAGGAAAGCAACGTTAAATCTGATTTATGAACACAACAAGGCTATAAGAAGCAAAATATATGATGACAGACTCAGAGCCCCCGTTCTGCAGATAAACTAAAATTCAAAGCGGTGCAGATAAAACCACAAAAAGTGTACCCACATCATAAGTTATTGCAAAACTCTATAACAATTTTATACATTGCTTTCTCAGAATGTAACCTTCATCATAAAATAATCAATGATTTTTTGGGTCCTCTGGGGCCATCAGACTGCTGCCTCTCAGCATACAGATGGTACTTGTCCTGTGGTAGATTTGTCCAGGTTGTTACTCTGGTGACTAGTTGATAAAAGCCTCTGAGCACTTTTGACAAGGTGTTTCCTATCTTGAGCCACACCCTGGAAAAACATACAGCACTGTGTTTTTGGTAACACTTTTACTGCATGGTACGTTTTGAGCAGAAAAAAATATCACACAGTACACTGTATGTTGGTGACTGTAATATAGAGTTGTAATACATCATAATACATATTTGAGAAAGCATATGCTAAATCAGATTCCAATAAACACAAAACGGCGACAGCTTCAAGCATGTCATGTGATGACGAATCTGACCTCCATTCTGCAGACTAAACACTAAAGATCAATATGTTACAGAAAACCAAAAGTTTGCCAGATCATATGGGCCATGCATAAACTGTATAAGATTATCTTCATCGCATGTCAAGATTAGCACCCTCTTGTTTAAAATAGTCTGGTTATTTTCAAGTGTTTTTGGATAATTCACAAAAATTCTTGCCGCTCTAAAAGTGCAGCCGGTGTTTGTTCTGTAGGTAGATTTAAAGCAGGTTGTTTAGCTCTATGTCCAACTAGTTGGTAAATATGACACTGATGCACTGACAGGGCATTTCTGATCATGGTATACGTAAGCCTACTGGCTGTCAGTGGAAGTTGTTCTTAAAGTGAAAGTTTACCCTTAATGTAGCCAGCAGTAAACACATTATTTTGAAATCTGAAGGACCTGGTCTTTGAGTATATGGGTCACAGATCTCCAAAAAAGTCATGAGTCAACCAGCATTGTTAGGAAAAAAGCAGTGGTCCCTTGAAACAAAATGCTGTCAGACCAGAGAGTAGTTTATGACAAAGAGTTTTACAAGACAATTTAAAACACTTCCTTATGGATACTGATTGTGAAAAATGGATGAGTTGCAGCATCCTTTACTTGTCTGTTGGCTGGCCCTCTAAAAGTGGGAAGAGCTTTATAAAACAGTTGTTGGAACATGCTGGTACCACTTTATCCACAAACCTGAAAATATTGTCTGGTTCACAGCTGTTGGCAATCTTTGTATAATGATTGTTGTTAAAGTTCCACAGATTAAATTTGTGGAGGCTACCGATGTCACTAGCTGATATGATCCTTACCCCTGAAGGTACATTTTAGTTATTATGGATGATTTAATGGACTCTGCCTGTCAAAAGAATATGAAGTCAGTTTGGGTTACCAAGTACAGTCATCATAAACAGTTGACAATATCTTTAATTGTCAGAATGTGTTCTGTCAGTAAAAAAAAACAGAACCATCATTAAATCCAAATACATGATTTTGTTTAAAACCCCAGAGACAAGCTGCAGATCATAACTCTGGCTAGCAGATGTATCCTGGTCAACAAATTTTTCTTAGAAGCTTTTGAAGATGCCACAAAAGCCTTATAGCTATTACTAGTTGATTTAGATCCAATACACCAAAAGATATAGACTGCGTAGTAGGTTGTTTCCCCTGACGGCCTGTGGCATATGTGATGAAAAAAACATTCTGTTCCAAAAATAGCGATACTGTATTGTTATCATGTCTAAGACTGCAGAAATCTGTCTGTTTTAAAGTTATAAAAAGGGCCTCTGAGCTTAGAAAAGCTATTTTTGTTCAGCCTCTGATGTATTATCAACTATAGCTGAGATGACGTAAACACTCTCAAAATATTATTCCTGTCAGCAAACAGTTAGGTTTGCTGAAAAAAAAAGGAGAGTCATTAGAACTTTAAGCGATAAACAAATAACCTTAAAATGGAAAAAGAAAATAGTTAACCAGTCAGGTGGCTTTATAGGGACACTGTTAGGAATTGCCATCCCTTTGATCACTGGCCTGCTGGCAAACCGAGATGACCACATGTTGGACCTGGTGTTCTCACTGGGACTTGAGATTAGTGATCTCAGGATCAATCCTGTTCTCTGGTCTGATCACTGCATGGTGCAGTTCACGCTTAGGGCTCCACCATAGCCTTCCTTGTTGAGATGATTAGCTGTAACCGCTGGCCAGGTTTGACCCTGAGGTTTTGGCAGCAGCAAAATTGTCTAGTGGGCGATGCATGCATGGGAGGTGTTATATCGAGGGTTGACACCTATAATCAGGTGTTAACTGACACCATTCTTCCTTACCTGTCGTGCATGCCAGAACTTCATACCGGTCACCATGGTGAACTCAGAGATGAAGAAGATGGGTTGGAGATTGGAGCACTAGCTGGAGAGATCCCATCTGGAAGCGGATAAACTGGTCCTGCGTGCCCATTATGGTGCGTATCAGGAGGCAATCAACGTGAAGACAGAATTTTTGTCAGGGAGATTACCGCCGGGAGCCGACCTGCCTCACTCTTCAGACTATGCATAAACTTTTATCACCTGCCTGTCTACGGCGAATATTTCCAACAGACTGAAATTCTCTAGGAACTTCTCGGACAGGGTATCCTCGATCGGCGGTGCTTCCTCAGCTGAAATGTATAGCTGGCAGTGATCACCTGATGTGTTCTGATACCTCCATCTGGCTGGGCGAGTTTAGGCCAGTGGAGGATAGTGGGTGCTCGGTAGCAACCAATATAAGCACCCTTTGTGACTGGACCCGGTCTCAACGTGTTTCTTAATGGATGTGTTGACTCAGTTGGCCAGTGTTTGCCTCGTGTATGGTGCTCCCTCTCTGAGGTGTCTTCAGATGCTTTGAAGGAGGCTCTGGTGAGACTCTCTAAAACCATCTTTGGACCTGAAATCAAGACAAATTACCATCCTATCTCAACCTTCCATTTTTGGAAAGGTTGTTGAGAAAAATGGTAGCCTTCAGTTGAAGAGCACCGTATCTCACAATTATATGAAACTTTCCAGTCGGCTTTTCGTGCCAGACATAGCACTTCAACAGTACTTATTCAGGTGCAAAATGATCTCCTCAGGGCTAGAATTGGAAATAAGACAATTCTTATTTCATGATCTCTCTTCAGCATTGACACTGGGACCATTATTGTTCTTGTCTGTAGGGACCTACATGTGGACTCACCAAACTGTCATCAAATGATTTGAGTCCTTTCTTACCAACGGAGCAGCAGGTTACGATGGGGATCTCTCATCTACACCCAGTCTCCTTTTGTGGAGTTCCTCAAGGATCATACTAGCCCCAATATTGGTGTACATGCCTCTGGGTGGGATCATTAGAAGTATGGTCTGAGTTTTTATTGCTATACTGATGATACTCAGCTATATTTTCCTTCACCCAGGAACATCAAATGCTATCGAGTGTAATATCTATCTAGCCAAGATTAATAACTAGATAGCCTCAGCTGGCTGTGACTAAACCCTGATAAGATGGAGGTATTGGTAGTGAATCCAACAGAGTCCGTAAAAGGATGGCCTCCCACACAGGAACTAGACATTCTTGGACCGTATATTGAGAGGCCTCCTCTTGGGTACAAAATCTGGTGATTCTAGACAGGACTTAACCATGAGGCTCAAATATCCTCCATGGTTCATACCTATTTAACATCTCAGAAACATACACCAAGTTAAGCCTTGTTCACCTCTGGACCTCCTACCTTGATACATGCCTTAGTACATCAAGGCTTCAGCTGCAACGCTCTAACCTCGGTCACAGGGATCTCCATGGACTGCAGCTGGTGCAAGATAGGCTGTCCGACTGTTGACTGGACAGCAGAGTCTGTCATATTACTCCAGTTTTACGAGAACTGCACTGCTGCCAGTCAGGTGGAAGTCCTCTTTAAGACAGTCTCCCTCTAAGGCCCCTATCACAGACGGGGCCCTAATTTACCATCAGACCTTTCCTGCCTCTTCACGCCCTCTTGTTCTCCTAGTGGGGCTTCTAGCCATTCCAGAACTAGGTTGATATCCATGGCGATAGGCGTTTAATGCCGTGGCTCCTGTTCTGTGGAACTCTCTGCCAATTATGGTCGAGAAGCCCCACAACAGTGAACACAAGGCCCATGAAGCTTTCCTCTTTTAAAGCATTTGAGGTTTGAATTGATATCTATGGCAATGTTTCTGATTTTTGACTCTGTATTTTTATTGTGTATAAATTGTATAATTATCATTTTATATAGCTGTTTTAAAAATTTATACGAGCGGGCCTCAGGATTAGGCGTCTTTTAATAAATTTTACTTGCCTTGCCAAACAGATATGGATTTTACTCAGAAAATACATTGGTGCCTCAGCAAGATGGATCACAGTAAAATAATTACCCTGATCAGGATATGAAAAGTTGCAATAACATTTGGACATGACATGAGGCTATACTATCTGGACTGATTTATCAGACTACAACAAAAGCCAAATGTACTCTGCTGTGTTACAATGTTATTTGACTTTGCAAGACAAGGAGAACAAGTCAAAACCAGTTTAACAGTATTGATGCCCAATTAATCAATTTCCGACCCCTGTGGACACAGAGAGACAGCTTCCATACCTGTACTATGGAAAAAGACATTTTAAGTATGTTTCTCATGATCTAAAACAACATGAACTTTGTTAAAACATATAGCAAGGAATAAGAATGTGTTTTGGAAGCGATAAGGGAATTAATGTATAAAAGTACTATTGTTCTGGGTCTCCCATGGTCGATTTGGTAAGCGACTACAATACTCACAATCTGACCACAAGCCAAAGGGCTGGGATGTTTGTCAAAGCAATGGCTGAATCTAACATACTCACCTCAGTGTTTGCTCATTCAGGAAACAGGAGCTATGTGGAAAGGTTAAAATTTGCTGGTGCAAGACAACCACAGCCATCTCCAGTCAACCAATGGTCAGTGACACCCAAAAGAAGAAAGTCTTTTAATAAAGCTATGTGGCTCACTGTGTAAAATTTAAATGCAATCTCTATATATGAATGTTATATACCTCAGTGATTGCTGTGTAAAACCCATGTTTTTATGTATTTACCTCATATTGACTATGTAATCCTGTTTTTGCAAAAAAAAGTGTCTATGTTGATGCATGTTAGCCTACCTCATAGTTAAATATGTTAACATGTTTTTAGAAAGAGGAGCTTATCATAATTCTACCTCAGTACTGTGGTATATATAGTGTGCATTTTTTAACAGGAGATGCTTCTGTTTATTATATCTTATCTATGATGTTACCACTGTTGTATGTTGTATTTTATTGTCATGTTTTTTACAATGAATACCTTTATATTTTATAACTTTTTGTCATTATTAAAGACATTGCATATCTGAAAATTTTAAACACAGGTGCCCCCCCCCCAAGTTTAAACACAAACCCCCAGAAAAACTGACAGAGACACACAATTATGAGTGTTTATATATGATTTTATAAGTGACTGGTTTTGAATAAAATTACAAGCGGTTGCATATTTTAAATTCATTACAAGACAAACAAGTCTAGAACGTATTGCCACCTCACTGATCGCGTGCCCTGACAAGTTCAGATGTCTGAAAGATGAAGATACAAAACTAGTTACCATGGCATCATTTTCAACAAATCATTAGAGTACATTTTAAAATGTGATCATAAGAAAGTCATTTGCATCTGTGGTGTAAGAAAAGATGCAGTGAAATCTACAAGGTTGTAGAAAGGTATCTTTCAACTGTTGTTTTTGGTACAAAATGTTTTTTTGCATTTTGTTAAAAAAAAACAATCATTGTGCATGATTGTCAGGATGAAAACCGTAGCTGTCGAAGAACTCCCCAATCATTTTCTGAAATGTATACAGCTAACCAGTGCTGCTGTCCAGGGAGGTCCTGGGGGTCAGTATTGATGACTGAATGCTGGGTTTCTCAGTCTCGCTTGGGTAGCAGATCACAAGGAAACATGCCCAAAAAGCTTGATCACAGTTGTGGGAGTCATTGGTTACAATTTTTTCCAGCTGCTTTGGCCTACCATTTTATGGTTTATCACATATAATCAAAAGCGACATTTCTTCTCTAGTTTATTTCAATATTTATCAAACACAGCATAGATAATGAAAAGTTAACTGTTTATTGGAAAACTACAATCTGATCTCAACGCTGAGGTTCCCAGTTTTAATTAAAGAATAATGATCAGCACATTCTTGGTCCAGAGTGAGATCAAAGGCAAACAGGGTGTACCCTTGGGCAAATTCCTGATGGTTAACAACTAGTGGTCGATCTTTCATAGATTTCCCCGTTGCTAGTACTAGATTAAAATATTCTCTCACAGCATTCCTATTTTTAAAATTGGGCTGCAGGGGTTTAGTGGGGATTTGTTCACCGTCCAGATACAGAGCCACAAAATTAATGTTATAATGATTAAAGTTACATAGAAACATAGAAACATAGAAACATAGAAGTTGGACGGCAGATATGACCGCATGTCATCCAGTCTGCTCTATTTTTCACTATAAATGTGCTATCGGCCTTTGCTCACTGGGTGACCTATCTATTCATAGTCATTTGTATTGCTCCTTATGCCTATCTCATGCCTGTTTGAAGCCCTGCACTGTATTCATAGCCACCACTTCTTGTGGTAAGCCATTCCATGCATCTACCACCCTTTCTGTGAAAAAGAATTCCTCATTCCATAATCGGCCTCCTCTAATCTCATGCACTGTCCTCTTGTCCTGCTATTTTTCTTATATTTAAACATATTAGACTCTTTCACCTTGTTTACGCCCTTAAGGTGTTTAAATGTCTCGATCATCACCTCTCTCCCTCCTTTGCTCAAGGGTATACATATTGAGCTCCGTTAATCTGTCCTCATATGTCTTCACAGTGCAGTCCTGCACCATTTGGTTGCCCTCTCTGGACTGCCTCAATTTGATTAATGTCCTTGTGAAGGTGTGCCTCCAATACTGCACGCAGTACTCCCAGATGGGCCTAACCAATGTCTTACAGAGGGATTATTACCTCACTCTCATGACTTGTGATACCCCTACTAATACACCCTAACACCCCCCTAACACTTACCTGCTTTAGAGGTCTGCTTGGATGATTTTAGGTCATCAGTGATGATGATGCCCAAGTCTCTTTTCTTCCTTTGTGACTGCTAGCAACTCCTCCCAGCCTATAAGTGGCTTCAGGGCTTCTCTTCCCCTATATGCATGATTTGCACTTCTTTTGCATTAAATCAGTTGCCACTCTTCTGACCATTCTGCTAGTTTATCCAGATCTCTTCTCATTCTGCCCACACCCATCTGGATCATCTCTCTGTTGAAGATCTTGGTGTCATCTGCAAACAGAACAAGCCTTACCTCTAGTCTCATCTGCGAGGTCAATGAAGATGTTGAATAAGACTGGCCTCAGGACTGATCCCCTGAGGTACCCCACTTTGTGACCTGGGTATCTCTCTTCTGACCGTATACCATTTACCACCACTCTCTGTTTTCTGCCAGTCAACCAGTTTGCCACCCAGTTGACCAACTGCCTGCACCTGAGCCTACCTAGCTTATTTATCAATCTTCTATATGGAGACGGTGTCAAAAGCTTTGCTGAAGTCAAGGTAGGCGACATCAACTGCTCCCCTTGGTCCACCACTCTGGTTACCCAGTCAAAGAAATCTATGAGATTAGTTTGACAGGACCTTCCTTTGTAAACCATGCTGTCTTGGATCCTGTGCCCCTATGGATTCCAGGTGTTGCACTATCCTTTCCTTAAGTGCCTCCATAATCTTGCCCACTACTGAGGTAAGACTGACCGGTCTGTAGTTCCCAGCTCCTCCTGCTACCACTCTTGTGGGTGGGATCACATGAGCCCTTCTCCAGTCTTCTGGGACCTCTCCTGGCACAAGACTCACTAAACAATTCTGCTACATGGCTCTGCTAGTTCCTCCCTTTAGCTCATAAGTACCCTGGGATGTATGCCATCGAGTCCATTGCCTTATCCACCTGAGAGCAAACCAAGCTCTTGCAGGACCTTTCTTTTGTGAAGGGGTAGTGCTCACCTCCCTCCCCTGTGTCCATGGATGCTGAGGCTGTGGGCCCTGCCCTACCTTCTCTTCAGTAAATACTGAGCAAAAGTATCTATTTATTGGGATAGATGCCTTTACAGGGTCCTCCTCACCTCACATGCTCCTTTTCTCCATTAAACATAGATACCCCTCTGGACTTTCTCCTTTCACTAATGTATCTATAGAAAGTCTTGTCACCTTCTTTTACTGTTCATGCTAGTGTTTCCTCAGTTTGGGACTTTGCCTGCCTTACTGCCTTACCTGCTTCCACTTAGGGCGGTTTGGTATGCCTCCCTATCTTCATCCCGCTGTGTTCCCTTATATTTCTGAAAGCCCAGCCTTTTGGCTCTGACCTTTTCTGCTACTGTATTTGAGAACCAAAGTGGTTTCCTTCTATCTTTTGCACTTCCTTTTCTGTCTAACACAATGGGATGTTGCTTCAAGTATTATATCCTTAATGCTTGCCACTTTGCCCTAGTACCCCTCACCTGTGTTTCTTTTTTGCCAGGGGCCACAGAAAAAACAACCTGTTGGCCATCTTATCGAAGTCAGCTCTTTCAGAAGTCCCATATTTTTGCTTTGGAATGGGATGAGTTTAGATGTATGGCCAAATTGAACCATACCATGTGATGGTCACTGGCCCCAGGTGACCTTCTACCTGGAGATCTGTGATCCCTTCTTTGTTAGTCAGTACTAGATCTAGGATAGCCCTGTCTCTTGTGGGTTGCTGTACCCAGTTGTTTGAGGCCCTCTCCCACTGCAGAGAGAATCCACTATGAGTCTAGTTCTGGCAGATGTTCCTGCTGGTGATGACCAATCTGCATCTGGCATGTTGAAGTCTTCCCATTATCAGAACCTCCCCTTTAGCTGTCATGCTTTGTATATCTTCTAACAGTAATGTGTCTATGTCCTCCCTCTGGTCTGGGGGCCTGTAGACAACCCCAGTTCTTATGGCTGTCCCATTCCTGTTTCAGGGTGACCCACAGTTCTTCTGGCTCCTTATGTGTATTCTGAATTTCTGTAGCTTTGATATTTTCTATTAACATACAGGGCCACCCTCCCCCCTTTTGCACCTCGGTCTCTTCTGAACAATACATAGCCAGGTACTGAAGTCTCCCAAGTGTGGTTACTGGAAAACCACGCTCTCACTAATTGCTACTATGTCCAGTTTAGCCTCTGACATTATTGCCTGCAGGTCTGGGATCTATTTCCCAGGCTGTGAGCATTTGTGTACATGATTTTCCATTGGCCAGATTTTGGTGTTAGTTGTTGGGTGAAGTTGGCATTACCCTGTGCATCGTATGGGAGACAAACCTTTTTCTTACCTGGTGATGCAAATGAACTACAAACACACTGAATTCCTGTTGACCAGCTGAGGGGAGGTGTTCTCCCATTCGATTTATGGGTGCGCTGCACCCTCTCCCCATTTGCTAGTTTAAATATTCTGCAAAGACGCCAAACTTCTGCCCCAATGCACTGACTCCCTCTTTAGTCAGATGCAGTCCATCAAATTTAAAGAACTTCGCTCCCAGAACTGTTGCCAGTTCCCTACAAATCTGTGTCCTTTTTCCTGGCACCAGTCCTTGAGCCACGTGTTTAGCTCCCCTATCTCCCCTTCTCTGACCTTCCGTCCATCTGCTCCCTTCTCCCAGACTGGCAGGATCTCAGAGAAGGAGATGCCGGACGAAATAGATGATAGTTTGTCACCCAGCCTAGTCAGTTAAAGGGGTTGTTAGTGTAGGAACCACTAAAAGCATCATTGTCAACAAATCCCATGACTGTCATTTTTGGTAACTGTCCCAAAAACAAATTATCTTGGTTGCAGACCCTGCTGCCTGCAGGGAGGCTGAACACTTTCATTCCCACTCTGTCTATACGGTATTTAGCGTTGGAGGTCAGCAGGGTTTCTGAGTGTCCCAGATGAACACCGGCGGTCACTTTAACCCTTTTGACAAACAGAGAGGTGGCCATGACTTTTAGATTATAAGGCTCAGCATCTCCACTCATCAGGCAAAAGCTGTCCCTATTACATGTCAGTTTAGTTTTAATAGCCACGCCATTCAGCATCAGTTTCTCTTGAAAAAACAAGTCTGTGTGCAAGTGTCCCAGCAGCTGTAGCCCTCTACTGAGATGTATGAAGGAGCTTCTTTTATTAAAGCCTACATTGTCACCAACCTCTGTCTGTGATTTCATGTTTCCACGGGGTGTCTTTGTAAAATAACCCTGTGGTAAATTGGGTAGAAAGGGTCTCTTCACTGAAATTCAGCACAGATTCTATGACAGCCCTGTAGGGGTAACAGTTATTGCTCTGACTGATGAGCCAATCACTGACAGTCACATCCAGCTGACTGAAAATGGTGGCCACTGGGTAGTTTATAAGGCCCACTTTGGCCGCTGCAGGTACATCACTACCAACCGCTACAGTGATTTTGCAAACCAGGTAAAGAAGAGTGTTGTTTAGATCCAAATAGTTTTCACCATTCCCTGCTATATAAAATTCTATCGGTGAGTTTTCTGAAAGGGCAACCAGAGGCGGTATCTTTACATAAATGCTTTTTTCAATGCTTGTCTGTGTGGGAGAAATGGCAAATAAGTCAAGTTCTGATTTTGTGCATTCTTCCCAGAACCACAGTATACGAAAGCCATGTTTTTTTTTTTTTTAGAACAGGTCTCTGCTTTTTTTATGACCCCTTGAAGATCCTTTTGCCATTGAACGCTTTCTTTTATGTGTAGTTTTGAGTTTTGAAACATCTCTTTTAAAGTAGTCTGGAGGTCCGATGAGAAGCGAAGGGTGTACTCTGCGCTTTCTCTTTTTACCTCTCTTGAATACAATCAGCCCTGAACCACCCTGAGTAAGCTTATCACCCCCTGACATCTTTTGAGCGACAGCACTAGTCACATGCCCCACAACATCCTTTGCAACATTTTTAGCAACTGTCTGTAGATGTGGTTTTGCAATTTCAAACCCCCTTCTTAAAAATGGAACTGCTTTTCTGAACAGACTATGAAATATCCAACCTATACCAGAACCATACATAGTAGGAAGTCCATGAAAGCTGGGCAGACTGTATCCTGCCTGTGCCTTGTAATGGTTTCTGTACAAAGCAGGGTCCCCATAATGTTGAATGATCACCATCCTTGTTTAAATTTTAAAGCACTCTCTGAGGGTGAAAATGCAACTTCACGATCACCTTTCCAAATTGAAATGGTACAGGTTCATTTTGATCATTCTTTATTTCAATAGTGACTGTATCAATCTGATGTTTAATGACTGTTTGATAATGGGGTTTATCATTGGTCACGGTCACTATCTCATTGTCTTGGCCCCTTATGGGTACGCATCTCAGCAAAGGCACTAGACTGTCACCCACTATTTCATGCATGATAATGTCAATGTAGATATATAATGTGTAAAAGCTTGCATTAATATCTGTAGGGTTCTTTGTTAGAATCTTTCCTACACCTACCTCAAGTCTGCCAAAGCCCAAAAGGTACTGTAACTGCCCATGCATAAACAAAATGCATTTGATGTCACTGTCAATACTTTTTCTCTTCCGACGGCTTGTTATTCCAAAACCACTGGCAGTTAATTTACTTCAGATATGCTTTTATTAATTTGAGTAATAACACCAGCCATGTTAGGATAATAGCCTGATGGAATTTTAAATGCTGCTGACTCAGTAAAGGTTCCAGTTGGTGGTGTTTTACTGTGGGCTAAGCTCAGAGGCTGATAGAGCATACTGAACCTGTTTTGCTGTGCAGGCACGTTGTCCCAGGGAGGAGGGTACTGAATTTCTGCTAAGCCCACTTCCCATTCACCAGGTAGTTCAAGCGTTTGTGGTAACTTTACTGTAAAAGTGGATATAGTATTGTTGGGGAAAATGTTGTGCGGGGCGTTGCTGGGCAAGGTGATATAAAAACCATTTTGATCATTTTTAAGCCTTATCTAGCTAATGTCCTGAACCTGTTGTTCAACTCAGCTATTAAAATTATCAGGTCCCACCTCTCCATTTCCAGATACCAAAGTTTTTCTGCCGCTTTTTCTCTGCCAGGATTTTCTGCACCCTATACATGGTCCTCATCCAGTTCAATTTTTTGCAACTCCTCAGCATAAAAAGTACCTTTGATGTCTTCCCCCTGATAGTCTTTTAGCTTATAGGTGGGCCTCTGTGTCTTTAAGACCTCCGTCACAATAAATGTCTCATCTGTGTACGTCTGTTCATATCCCTTTTCAAACACCCCTTTTAGCTTAAATAGTCTTATGTGATCACCTTTCTGAAGGGTACCCTTTTGTGTTTTGCCAAGAACAGTATTACCGTAGAGGATCTTCCATACACCCAGGGCATTGGAAGGGTTAACATCCACAGGCCTGTGTTTAAACTTCTGTGATAAGTATGGTTATAGCTGTGCACCAGGTCTGACAATACATCTGTGTATTTCCAAGTATTCTAGGCTGTAAAGTAACGCCACATGCGTGACTTCAGTGTCCTATTAAATCTTTCTACAATGCTGGCCTTAACTTCATTATTCATCACAAAATGGTGTATTTTATTTTGTTTTAATAGGTTCTTTAAGGAGGCATTTAGAAACTCTTTACCCTGATCAGTCTGCAACTTCTGAGATGTGTGTCCACTTTTAAAAATAGTTTTAAAGGCTTGCATCACTGCCTTGCCTGATTTGTCTTTTAAAGTCACTACCCAGGCATACTTGGACAGCACATCAATGCACATCAGTATGTACTTAAACCCATTATTGTACTTTGCATATTGACTCATATCCATTAAATCAGCTTGCCATTGTCTGTCTATGTCAGAAACAATGACAAGAGTTCTCTTAAATCGGACTCTGGCTGCTTTGTGTAATGAATAGGGGTCCTGCTTCACAAGTCATTCTGCAACACCTTTCCTGGTGACATCTTTATCACATTTTTTTGCAGCCTTATACAGCCGAGTCACCCCTGTGAAATTACCCACTTTTTTTGCATTAAAATATATATTCTGGAGCAGGTGATCATTCATCTTCTTTTGTCAACCCCTGATACATCTGTTAGCTAGCAAAACTCTTGTCACCAGTAAAATAAAGCATGTGCTCTTTCTATTCTTTTAAAAACACTATGACAACCACAAAGTGCAATGCATGATTATATTTTATTTATAAATACACGCCATAACAGTATTTGAAGGTTTACTTTATATACTTCATATCATAAACTAATGCATATAGCTGCTACCTACAAAGGCATAACACATGGCAAACATGCAATGATTACATAATATCTTGTTTCTGCTCTTCCAGTTTTACAATGCCAGAGACAGTAACTTTTGAGGCTGCATGTTTTACACAAAGCATGGGCATCGTCCACTTCCCCCTTAGTGATGAGGCGGGCACAATGCATACACATAGCCATACACTACCAAAAAATAATTAGCCTGATTTTTAAGAAAACCATTTACATTCACAATGTTGTTCACCTTACATAATGCTCTATGGTTAATTTTTCCATTACTTCAATATAGAGTCTCCATATAAAGTGAGGCAACGCTTTAATCAGAGTCAGTGTGTTTCTGCCATTGAAGCAGCAGCATCTTCAGAGCAGACATTTAATGCAGGCTGCTTTCCAAAGTATACAGGTTCCTAAATGTCCTTTATCACACGGCACTTGTAGACATCAAGACTGCTCTGGAATATTGGGACATGCCAGTATGTTCCATCTGAAAGTGCATTATAATACACTATTTAGGAAAAGCAAATGCTAAATCTGATTTATGAAACACAACAAAGCGATAAAAAGCAAATATATGATGACAGACTCAGAGCCCCCGTTCTGCAGACTAAACACTAAAAATTCAACAGCGGTACAGATAAAACCACAAAAGTGTACCACATCATAAGGATTATGCAAAAACTCTATAGCAATTTTATACATTGCTTTCTCAGGAGTAGCACCTTCATCCTTAAAATAATCAATAGTTTCCTTTTGGGTCCCTCTGGGAGGCCATCAAAAAGACCTTGGCATGTCTCTAAACATACAGATGGTACTTGTCCTGTAGGTAGATTTAAACCAGGTTGTTTAGCTCTGTGTCTGACTAGTTAGTAAAAAAGCCTCTGAACGCACTGACAAGGTGTTTCCTATCATGGTACACCCTGGAAAAAACATACAGCACTATGTTTTAGTAACCGCACACTGCATGGTACGGTTTAGCAAGCAGAAAAAAACATTTATCACACAGTACACTGTAGACATTGAGTGACTGTAATATCAGGAGCATAGCAATACATCATAATACACTATTTAGGGAAAGCATATGCTAAATCAGATTTATTAAACACAAGAAAAGCGACAGCTTCAGCGTAATGTATGATGACAGACTCTGACCTCCCATTCTGCAGACTAAACACTAAAAGATCAACAGCGGTACAGAGAAAACCAAAAAGTTTGCCAGATCATAAGGGCCATGCATAAACTGCATAAGAATATCTTCCATCGCATGCTCAAGATTAGCACCCTCTTGTTTAAAATAGTCTGTGGTTATTTTCAAGGGTATTTCTTGGATAATGTCAAAAAATTCTTGGCCTGTCTCTAAAAGTGCAGACGGTGCTTGTTCTGTAGGTAGATTTAAAGCAGGTTGTTTAGCTCTATGTCTGACTAGTTGGTAAATAAGACACTGGATGCACTGACAGGGCATTTCTGATCATGGTATACTCTGGAAAAAAACATATAGCACTATGTTTTAGTGACCTCTCACTGCATGGTGCGGTTTAGCAAGCAGAAAAAGCCAGGGTAACAACATGAACAATATTAAAATGGTAACAAGGAACAGTTTTGTTTGAGGGGGGGTAAATGTATTTTTTAACAACATAAACAGGGTTCCTAAATTTCCTTATACATTTTTTTAAAGGGCCCTTTTTTGACCAGTGGATCATTTCAGCAAGCAGAGAAGCCAGGTTAACACATACAATATCACAAGGTTTTTTCTGTTTTATAGTACACACACACATGACTATGATGATCATATATAAAGTCCACAAAGACATTCATTGACTTCCATGAATATATCGGCAAACACTTTAACATTTTCTACAAGTGGCAACACAGATTCATTTATATATTAATCTGTATCCTCCCATACTTCTGGAAGGGCACACATCATCAGTTCAGAGGCTGCATGTATCTCACAAAGGCAAATGTTCATATTGACGTGAACCAAATAGTGATGGATGGCAGTAATGGCTTAAGATCAGATACATAAGTCTTTAGATTCTCTCTGTACTTGCATCCTGCATGATTATCTGTAAAATAAGATATGACACTTTTTGGTACTGAAATGTTTACATATGTCAATTTTTTTTGGGGGGGGGATGGTTTTTACAATATAAACAGGGTCCCTGAACTTCTTTTTAGAAATTTTTTAAAGGAGCCTTTGCTGACCAGATGTGTGACCTCTCTTCTAACCTCTATCTCTCTGTCTGGTGGTACATATTTTTAATACACCACTTGAGATCATTAGCTCTAGCCACATGATTTAAAACATGACCAATATGTTGTAGTGTTTCGTTGGTCATATTTAAGCCCTGTCGTTTCATTGCTATTGCTAAAATCGCAGACATAAGTTGTCCTATATGTATGGCTTCAGAAACATTTCTGTATAATTCTATAAGGGTGAATTCATCGGTGATACAAGAATGATTTTTCTGACTAGGGTTATCTATCTCGCACCCGGGACAAGCGTCAACCAATTCAGCATGTATCACTCTCTCTATCACTGCAGCAATTACACCACAGATGGTATGATACATAACGTACTTGCAATACATATCATGGTCAGTTTTGGAGGTTTACTACTGAGGCATGGTTTTTCACATGAGGGCCCCTGTCTAATCTCAGTAGAAGAAGAAGAGGGTTGGGTAATGATCCCAGCCTGTTCTGTGACATTTTGAAACATTCTGTCATGCTCTGTATTTCTAACATACTGGTCCTCACACATCTCATTAACAAACACATTTGTATCTTTCACACAGCAAACACAGTCGAGCAGTAGATTTGTGAAAAGTCGCGAATAAATGCTGTCTGACTATGACTGCTGCTCCATCGCAAATCCTTCAGTCTATTAAAGTAAAAACAGAAAACAGCATTGGTCCTGTGATTCATTATAGGTAAGATTTAGTTCTACTGCTAACTCATCTCCTCAATTACACCATGTACGCATGTCACCACTCACACATTTTTTTTATGTTAAAAGACATTTACCTCATCAAGGCAACTCTTTTCTTCTTCTTCTTCATTTTTCTTATCTTTCTCTTTCTTAGCCTGGACTTGACTTTTTGTGGCTGCTTTATCATCATCATCATCCACCTCTTGAGCAGAGGCGCCTCTTGGTTGTGTCTTGGATTTCTTTTTCACAACTTTCTCTGATGGGATTTTTTGGCAGTCTCACTGCCCATCTTCTCTGGCTCCCCCTTCTTGTCAGTCTCTGTTTTGGGTTTCATAGTAAATTCTTTTTCTGCATCAGATTCACATCCCAGCAACTCTTCAAGGTCTTGCAGTGGTACCTCTTCAGAAGGACAGTCAGATTTAGGATTTTCTGATTCACCAAACTGTTCAGTGAGTTTCATTTTTATGTCGGACACTCTTCCACTCAACAAGACTTGTGTGGGACATTCTTTTTCACACCTCATGTAGTACACATATGTTGGCTTGGGTTGTGGGGCCCTGATAGCCATCTTCTTGCTTGGTTTTTAATCTCCAGACTTTTCATTCGGTGATGTGACAGTCTGGCCTGTTGCTGGGAGGTTGAATTGAAAAGCGCTGCACTGTGCCATCTTCTTCTTGATGTTTTTGATAATCTGCTCCAAGCCTATAAAACAGAATCTGAGGAATCTCTCAAAAAGCTGTGCCTTCTGGCTCCAAATGCAGGGTTTATATAAGGCTTTGTAAGATGGACTGCCCCTTGTTAAAAACATCACCACACCCCATCATATTATACATGGTAACGTGTCAGAAGCACATATGTTGTAGCCCCACCCCTTTTTTAAAAACATTATAAATATCACTCACATTTCATTCAGCCTTCTCCTTGATACTACACAGAGCTGAGGAGAGAACTATAGGTATGTGTATTCCTTTTTTCTGATATATTTTATTCTTTTAATTCATGGTGGGGTAAAATGATTAGTTTGTGATTGCTACAGAATAATTACACACACACACCCCATACTGCCAGCATGTTGCAATGCTATCCAGAGAAAACTGTTGAACCATCTTATTTACATGCAGGTTCCTGTTTTAGCTTATAAATGTTACATGCATATACATAAAGGTATCCTTTTGGTACAAGTTTTACACATTTTATAACTTGTTATAAAACAGAAAAAGGGTACTCACACAGGCAGATGGATTTCCCTGGGGGGGGAGGTCTCCAAACAGATCTGTGAAACCTCTGCATGATCAGGTTGTCTCCTAGATACTTCTTTCTGAAAATATCGTAATCAAAAAAACACACACATGCCTCTGCAGTTATACTCCCAAGCTGATAGGGGGCACATAAAACTACATAAACCCTTACTTATTTTTTGGGGGGTTGGGGCACAGTGATAAAGAGGGACAGAGGTTCAAGCCAGGATGGTTGGGTGCAGGAGAAATGAGAGGGACAGGAGTTTGAGCTAGCACGGTGGGACTTGGGTTCCAGCCAGGATGGTGTGGCAGGGGTTCAAGAAGTGGATGAGAAGGAGGGGCGTAGGATGCTTACAAAATGGTGGGTGGCAGGGGTTCAAGGAGTGTACAAGAAGGAGGGGTGCAAGACACTTACAAAATGGTGGGTGGCAGGGGTTCGAGGAATGTACAAGAACGAGGGGTGTAGGACGCTTACAAAATGGTGGTATTATGTCACTTCCAGGGTTTCAGTGTGGGTCATTTCCTGTGCAAGTGGGTGGGATATGTGTTCAAGCAAGTGTTATTTCCTGCACCAAGGGACAGGACATGGGTTCGAGCTTACGTCACTTCCACCGGAAGTGGGTGGGGCTAGCGCATTTTAGGGAGGGACTTCCTGTTTAACAAGGGATGGTTCTGATTGGTCCATTTCAGGCCACACCCACCTGTCAAATGACGTGGCACATGCTGATTGGCTGAAATTTAACATTTGGTGAGATATATGGACTTACATTACTCAGTGATCTCAGTCTCCTAGTTAACTGTGCCAGTACATCTAAGCACTTTTCAATGCCCTTGCAACTTCCTTAACAGTTTATTTCTGTATTTTCTGTTGTGGGTAACAGTAGCAAGACCATTTCACTGGCTCAAAAATGTTTTCTTTTATCCCATGGTCATAATACACCTTCTGCTGGCTTTGTGCCTCTTCTTCATTACTATGGGCAATTTCATCATATTTTGCCAGTTTCTTTCTCAGGGTACACATACAAGATGTAATGATTTTTTTTTTCTGAGGGGTTATGTTCCCATATTTCTTTTATTACATCTAGTGGCCCTCTGGGTTGTCTACTATACAGCATTTCAAATAGTGAAACACATGTTGAGGTTTGTGGCACTTCTCTGTAAGCAAAAAGCAAGTGAGGTAAGTATTGGTACCAATTTTTCCCTTCCCCTTTTACAAACCTTTTTAACATGCATTTTAGGGTCTGATTAAACTACTCAACAAGACTGTCTGAGGGTGATATGGAGATTCATATGGCAGTGATACCTAGTAGTCAGTACAGCTCCTTCAGTAATGCAGCACCAAAATTGCTACCCTGATAAGTAATAATCTCTGTAGGTGTACCTACTTTACTGAAATTGTTGGCAAGCTCTGCTGTCACCTTTGGGGCTGTGACAGTATGCACTGGAACTGTCTCTGGGTATCCAGTGGCATAGTCACATACTACCAAAATGACTTGATTACCCTTTTTACTTTTGTCTAAGGGGCCAACTACATCCATTGCAATTCTCTCAAAAGGCACATCTATCAAGGGTAGGGGCACCAGGGGCACCCTAGTCACTGGGGCTACTTTCTGACATTTAGCACAAGAACTGCAATAGGTAGCAACATCTTCATGAATTAGGGGCCGGTAAAATCTGTATAACAATCTGGCAAGGGTGCAATCCCTTCCCTAGTGACCAGCCATAGAACTATCATGTGCTGTCTATAACTAGAGCTGGGGAAGCCAGAGCCAGCTTGAGCTCGACCCTAGCTTAATGCCTAGCTTAGCTCGGCTAGACCTCTGTAAGAGACAGAGCCAAGATCAAGCTGATCCAGTTATGGTCAATGTAAGCATTTTTGTCAGTCTGAGTAGTCAGTGCAGTGTCTGAAATGTTCAACTCCTGTGCAGAAAAAAGGCTGCAATAGCCAGGGCTCAGCTTGTGTTTTGTCTTATAGAGTCAAGCCAGACCCCTCGCTTGGCTCTAGGTGAAAAAACCCTGGCTTGCCCACCTCTATCTGTAACAACTCAGATCTGTACGTTTTTGCTATGACCAGTTGTTCTATCAGTTCCTGCATCTGAGGATTAGCTCAGACTCTGTAGAGTAGCCCATTACATTTTTTAAACATTGGTTTACTCTGTTTATTTTTCACCCCCCAGCTGCTTAAAATAACCTTGGAGAGAAGCATCATTAGTTTGTTCTGAAACAAAATCACAATCAGTTATCAGTTTAGTTTCAGCATTTTCATATATTAACCCCTTCTGTCCATCAGTCTTTTGCTGCCACTGTTTTTTCAGGCATCTTCTTTCTTTCCCGAACTTTTGGATCTTGGAGCTGCACTTAAAGAAGTCTGAATCAAAATCACCAAAAGGAAAGTGTCCCACTATCTGAGATTTTCTTTGCCTGTGCTGTTATTACCCCTGCTGCTGAAAGTGCAGGTTTCACTTCCTCTGAGATTAACTCAGTAAATCCTGGAAAGTCATTTCCAATAATCACAGCTACAGGTAACTTAGGTACTACCCCCACTTTCATTTGGTGCAACACCTCATTAATGCTCAGAGTCACTTGGGTGGTAGGATAGTACTAAATGTCCCAGTGGATGCAGATGACCCCAGTACCTGGTCCTTTCACACAATGTCTTCCCAGCACTTAAACATGCACTAGAGTTTGTTAGCTTCCCGAATCAATAAGTCCCTTCACAGTCTTATCTCCCTTGACATCTGTTAAATACTTGCCCCAATTTGCTAAGGCCAAATATGCTCCAGTGTTACCCTACTTATTTTTATGGCAGTTTCTTGCAATATGGCCTAGCTTGTTACAGTTATAGCAAATAAATTCTTTGTATGCAGATTGTTTACCCCCAACAGAGTTTTTATCTGACCTGGAGTTAAATCAGGAAAAAGAGGGTCTTGCCAACCTTTGGCTGTTACTTCACTGCTGTGTGGACTGTCTGGCCATATGATAGTCCTTGGCCAAAGAAACAAACAGCCTTTTTTCCACTTACTGGTCGGTGTTCTTTTAACCAAAGCTGTACCTCTGTAGGCAGGATGTTGATGAATTGCTCCACTGCAAATACAGTAGAACCCCAATTATTTGAACCGCTTGGGTGACATAAGTTTAGTTTGGATAATCAGGAGTTTGTTGTAGAGGGAGCCTGTGTTGTGCATAGGGGAAAAGTGCATATATGGTGATGCCGTTTTTTTTTTTTTTTTTTTTTATGCTTGTGTCACAGTGATTAAGCATGAAAGGGGTGTCCAGGGATTGACTTTGACAATGTTTTAGTACTTTCTTTACTTAAAGAAATCTTTGATGCTCTTCTGTTTCTGTGATGCTGCTCTTGCTCTGGAAGCTTGCGATCGTAAAGTGCGTGGCAGTAGTAGGTGCATAGGATTGCACCCCTCTTGGTTCTCCTACCACAGTAAGCATTTGGAAAAGCATTCTTCTGCTTCACTGTGGCTAGGAACTCTAGTCTGAAAATCTGTTTTACCCTGCTCTTCATCTTCAACATCATCTTCTTCATGTTCTCCTTCTCCTGTAATGGCCGCGACGATAACATATTGTCATCCAGATTTTCATGGCCATCCTTGTGGAAATCATAGTTGACCTGCTCATTGATTTCAGCCTCTGAAATGTTGATAGTGAGTTTGTTTATGAGCTCCATTAGTGAATTTATCTCTGAAGCTGTCTCTGTCTCTGTCAGTGCCTCCACTATGGTAACCGTAGTAACAGGGTTATCAGGGGTCACTATAGGTTCGATCATGCGGTCAGCTTGTGCCATGTCCTCAGCTCTTCACTCCAGAATACTGGACTTTGACAATGCTTTTGCTAAATTTTCAGTAAGTATAGCATTCCATGCCTCTGCACCCATATCAACAACGTCTTTCAGGATGACTGCTTTGACTATGTCCCGAAGTGGCACTTCATGGTTCTTGTCATCCAGTACAGTCTGTAGCAGTTTGCATCTGCAATTGCACTTGAAGATCTCCAATATGCCCTTATCACAGGGCTGCAGCATGGATGTGGTTTTGGGAGGGAGGAATAAACATGAGATGCTGCCAGGGAGACACCGCCAAAACAATCCTGTCTCATCAGCATTATACAGCTGATCGAGACTAAGGGATTCGCATGCCACAAGCTCCAACAGCTCATCTGTGAAAACAGCTACATTGTCATCTGCGGCACTTAACTTTTCTCTGCATAGCTGTAGCTGGCTGATGCCATGTGTCCTTTTGAATCTGTCCAGCCAACCATCACTGGCGACAAAGGGAGACTGGCAGCCAAGTCTGTGGTGAAAAATAAGTGCCCTTTCCTTCAGGACTGACCCCGAGATGGTTGTTCCTTTCTCATGATCTTGCCTAAACCACAAATAAATTGTGGCATCACAGCTGTCCTCGGCACACACTCTCATGTTTTTTCATCTGTCAATCCCAAATGAGCCTTCCATTGTCATTGCAAAGGAACATAACTTTTCCTTTGCTTCTTTGATATCAGTTACTGTTGATTTCCCAATCCTATCTTCTGCAGTCAGTAAAACAGGTCATTCACCATTCTCAAGGTGATCAAGAATTCTTAGTTTCTGTGCCATTTTGAGCACTGTCTGCTTCCTCTTCACTGACATTGTGACTCTCCTGAATTCGTGTACCTGAGTATACTTGAACACACTTAGAGCCTCCTATTTCACTAAGGTGCTTGTCAGGTGACAGCTGATTAACATCGGACTGTCTGCAATCATGAGCAGTGCCATGACAAGGTAGTGGTTAGAGTTGGATGACACAGCCTGAGTTTGTTAGTTAGGAAGTTTCTTAATAGAAGGCTTGGATAATCGGAATTCTACTGTATGTCAATGATCCATGGGACTGCTTTGCCCTCTGGTTGGAGCCACTTAATAAGGAGTTCTCTGAATCAGGTGAAGGTTTCTTGAGGATTGTTCACTGAGTGGTATTTTAGGAACTGGAATCTCTGCCTGTAGTTCTCTCCTGAGATGTCATATTTTTTCAGCATTTCTCTTTTCACAAGGCCACAGTTTGCTGACTCTGCAGTGTCCATGTTGGTGTAGGCAAGTTGGGCTTTACCTGTCAGGTAAGGTACCAGCCTGATTGCCCATTGCTGCTTTGGCCACTGGCAGGCTCTGGCAACTTTTTCAAAAGTTGTCAGATATGCTTCAATATTCGAGGGACACAACTTTGTAAGTTTAATGTCTTTTAAACTGTTTATGTTTTGTTGCTCTGCTGGCACTGTGCCAGATCCTCCAGCTTTGATAGCTTGCAAGGCATCCAGCCATTGATGCTCCAGTCACTGCATCTTTTCTCTTCTCTGCTGCTCCTGTCGCTGCATCTCTTCTCTTCTCTGCTGCTCCTGTCGCTGCATCTCTTCTTTTCTCTGCTGCTCCTGTATCTGCATTTCTTCTTTTCTGTTTCTCTTTGTTGTAAGGCCCACCATTTGAAGATGGCAGACATGCTTTCAGGTTCTGTCTCTGCCTATCCTGTCTTGCATCACTGGTTCCAGCTGTACAGTTTGGACTTTTGTTTCTGCTTCTAGTTTGACTGCCATTCTTTAGGTAATCACTCCTGGGCTTGCAGTTGCAGGATCCATACCTCTCTTCTATTCTTCCCTGATAGCAGTTCTAATACCTATGTACAAAACTCCTGGCTTAGAGTTTGCACTATATAAATCCCACTTAGTCTGACACCATCTGTCATTGAGGTGCAACTCAGGAAGCACAGGCAAACCAGGAGCAAGTATAACATTTGCAAGTATCATTTTATTATCAATTATAATAGAATAAAAAAATAAAATTGTGCAGGATTGTTCTTATACAGGGAGTTCAAAAAGTCCTTCATCTGACAATCTTTCTTTAAAATCTCAGCCTCTCTCTCCCCAACAAAAACATTGCTGCTCTTTTTATAGGAAGTCTGGTCCTGGCAATTAACTTCTGCATTCTGAGCTCATTAAGACACATGCTCTGTTTGCATACAATCTCTCAAAACTTTGTCAGTTTCTTTCCTTGGAGGTGCAAGAAAATAGAACATTGTGTCCCAGCACTGGACTCCTGCTGACAACTATGAGAATGAGCTTGTGGAGGTCAAATTGCATCTCAAGGTTTACATTCCAAATAGCTTTTTGCAATCATTTCAACAATATAACTACAAACATTTGCATATCAGAGAACCCAGTTTCACGTAAAGATCCACATTTATTTTTGTAACCATGGATAAGCAAGGGGGAAGAAAAGATAGAAACAGCAAGTGAAGGCAGCAAGATAGCAGGATGGGGGAAATTGTGAGTCTGTCAGACTGATCAGTTCCTAGACTTAAGAAAATTTGTTTGTGCAATCAGACAGACAAGAGACAGAAAAGAAAAGTATAGAACAGATCCTTGCTTTTAACTCTGTATAACAAATAGGGTCTTATTCAACCCTATCACAGCCACACCTTTGGAACTTGTGCCATCAGGCACTAGGACCACACAGAAACTTTTGCTAGCCAGGGACACCCATGATGACATCATGCATCAGTATCTACATAAACGTGAGTGGCCCCATCACTCCTCAGTTCCTCGCTAGAGATTAGGCTTGGAGGATTGCCATTCATAGGGAACCAGAGATCATACCAGCACCAAGCATACAAGGTAATAGAAGGTGCTGGATATAACAGCCATGGATTAGGATCAGGCACAGTATCTGAGGTAACCATCACTGAAGCAAAAGGGGGATGGAGGGAGGGAGGGACAGCATGACCTAATGGAAGAGATTCTCTCAAAGATCTACTGCTACAGTAAGTACATAACTATGATATCTTATTCAAGGATATCCCTTCCATTAGGCCACACACATTGTTGTTAATGATTTTTATTAATTTTCTTGAAAAACAGTGATACATGTGCTACATCTTTCAATTGCAATAACAGTACAGCAACAGCACAGTTTAGTACAGGGTCACTCCAAGATTGACAACAGTTCAGTAGACTGAGACACAGAGATGGAAACAGTAGTGCTGACTTTATGAAATGCAAGAGCTTACTGACTGAAGCCACTGACTTATCTATGCAGATAGGCTATGTAAACTGTTGATCCCTCTCTTCCTCCCTGGGCTCAAGACCTTAGTCTCCATAAGGGTTACTTACTGGTTTGCAGTAAGCCATGGTATTTGGAACATACTAGAGGGCCTGCTACCAGGCTGGATACCTTCATGGGTTCCTGAGAGTTCCTGGGGGGCAGGAGAAAGAGTTCTGGTCAGTCTGTAGTGTGGAGCACCTTCTGTACTCTGAAATCAAACATAGATACCGGAAAGAATCTAGAACTATATATATAGTCAACAAAGACACTCATAGGTTTTACATATAAACTACTGAAGTGCACCGGAAGATATTAGGAGGGCACACTACTGTGCTACGGGGAGTCAGTGGTGGGGAAAGGGGGATGGTGGTGCCACCACTATCTTGAGCCAGGGTATAAAAAGGTTTGTCAGATGGGCCATGGCCTCAACTTATACCAGTGGGAGGGGCTAATTTACACCATATAGTGGGCTCAACATTTGTGGTAGGTGCTGCACTGGTTAATTCTGGAGTGTGAAAGCCAATCCAGTTTGGCTACATGAGATAGGGTTGTCATGACTTCAGCCATGCCAGGGATCCTGACACTATGTCAGCTGCTCACTATGGCTCTTTTGACCTAAATAGCAAGTATGGCTATCCATTGTAGTTCCCCTTTTGCCAGCATAGGGGAGTCTGGTTTTATACACAGCAGCATTAGATGGGCCAAGGTTGGAATCTGTCTCTGGAGGACCCTGGAGGAAACAAGACATATGTTATTCCATAAAGGCTGGATAGCTGGATATTGAGACAGACCCAAAGGATGTGGTACAGGCCACCTCCCGGGCCTTGGCATCTCCAGCAGTTATAGGCCACATACTTTGGAATGAGTCCCAAAATGCAGTAGGAGCTTAGTACAGTCTGATACATTCAAGACATGAGGTCTTGCTGCACAGCAAGCCAAAAGCCAGCAAGATGGCAGTGAGAGACGATGTCCAGATTGTGATGTTTAGGAAGATGTGGACAGTGCTCCATGTGGCTGCAGCACAAATGTCAACAGCAGAGGCATTTTTGAAACAAGCCATACAGGCAGCCATCCCCCCTCTGCGGGATGCCCAAGAACCACGCCAGGAAGTTCCTGACCAAGCTTCCTGTAGCAGAGCATCATACAATGTGCCAGCCATTTGGGCAGACACTTTTTAGACACAAGAGTGCCCTCTTTCCCAGGAGCAAACAAAACAAAAAGCTGAGAGGACTTTCTGTGGTCCTTGGTGCGAGTCACATAACATCTCAGTCAGTGATGGTCAAGTTACTTTTAAAAAAGTAATCACTTACAGTTACTAGTTACTTTCAAATAAATGCAATCAGTTACAATTACTTATTACTTTTATATAAAAAGTATTTAGTAACTGTAACTGTAATGCATATTACTTTTGATAACATGATTGTATTTATTCATTGAACACAGCTATGTACTCATGAAACCCCAAGAAGTGCATAAAAGAAATAAAATAGATCCTAAAGACAATTAATATGTTAATTTTTGAACACAGCACCCATCTGACATTGCCTGCCACAGCATCCATTTACATTTCCATAAATAAGAGCTCTGTTAAAAAAACACAAACACACACCCTGCATCTTCTGCTGCCCTTCGCAATCTTTTCCCCTCACAGCTGAATCCTGGCTTTGGCAGCAACAACAGCTTAATCTGGTTCAAGGTCAGTTGGCATTCATCTGCATCCCCCTCCCCCGGGTTGTGCCTGAAAATAGGCAGGATTTGTCTAGTGCACTTACCCGGTCAACAAAAACTAAATAAATAAATAAATAACTGCTGTCCCTGACCTTATTCATTTTCATAAACACACACACACACACACACACACACACACACCCTGCATCTACTGGTGGTGCCCTTGGGGATCTTTCCTATACAGTTGTATATCCTGACAATGCCAGCCACAACTACCCCTTTATATCCCACCCTTATCCTACTGCCACACACACACACTGTTGCATCTTTTGCACTTGGTGATCTTTCCCACATCTAGCCTGTATTCTCCTCCTGACTATGCAAGAGCCACAACTACCCCTTTGAATTTCTATAATAAAATCTCACCCTCACATAGCTCCCCCTACACTCACACAAATGCACCCTGCAGATCTACTGCCCTTCCTTGCCTTGATGATCTTTTATTATTTCCCCACAGCAACCTGAATCCTAACTTTTCCATTGCCAGCCACAGATCCACCCCACATCACATAGAATAAATTCCACCAACACACACCTGCTTACTTACCCCAACAAAATGTAAACACTCTTTCCCACAGCTGAACCTTGACTTGCCACTGTGACTCAGTTATAATTATAACTAAGTCTGCTATGACTATTATGCCATAGCCAGTATGCCACAACTGAAGTCAGACAGTGTCACAATTTAATTATTACACAATACAAAACACTTGTGCACTCCGGTACATGCCCCTTTGATTAGGATTTTCTTTGAGAAGAGGATGGTGATGGTGACAGACCTGGCAGGTGGACAGAAAGACAATCAAGCAGCCTGCTGTTGCAGTTTGGCACATGTGGTGTTGATGGAAATAGGCCCTGAGCCCTGCCTGCAGATGGACTACTTGCATTTTTCCCTACAACAGCTATTTTGGCCCCGAGTCCCTCAGGGTTCACAATGGCTACTGTAGAGGGCCACGACTGATGACATGCATGAGTGTAGCAAGTTGTCTATAAATTGTACATCAACTGGCCAATATGTTGCCTCCTCAAACAAATTTCTTCAATTCCTGTAGTGATTCTTAGCTGTACCATGTAGCAGAGCATATGTAGTATCATTTGTATATCAAATGTTGCAAAATGATATATTTAATAATAAACAGACAAACAGGGAGATCACGTGATGTCTGCAGGGGAGTAGCAGCCCAGCTCCAGAGCTCCTGCCTCTCTACCCACTCATCCTCTAATTTCAGCTACCACAATAGATTTTATATTTCCAAAACTGACTGCTCTTATTTACTAGTGCCTGCAGAGCTTCTCCATCTGCCTCGCTGATTGCTATCGACTGAATCCGTCGTGACGGAGGTCGATATGTGGCAGGCCCCTTCGCACCAAACACTGCCAGCCACACCAGAGAAGGCCTCTAAAAAATCCAGATCTCAGACCTCACAAGCCACATGGCAACCAGCCCTCACTGCCTCCTCGGTCTCCCTGACAGAAGATAGTTTTCTGCAGGAGCTCCTACCTTTTTGGGAGGCACTGGCCGACATCTCTACCGAACTGAAACCTCTTCAGGCCATCAGTGATCTGGGCCACCGAACTGGTGACATGGAGGCTCACATTTTATCCTTGGAGGCCTGGAGGGAATGCACAGACCCTGAGCTAATCAAGCTGCGGCAACAAGTCTCTAAACTCCTGCTAAAAACTGAAGATTTGGAGAGTCATAGCCACAGGAACAATGTTTTGATTTTCAGTCTACCAGAAACTGCAGAGGGACCAGCAGTGAACACCTTTATTCAGAAGCTGCTTGAGAAAATAGTCAGATCCTCTCCCTTCAATGCTGCTTACCAGATAGAGTTCATCACTCACTTTGCCCCAGACTCCCCGATGGCTCCCCACCTAGACCCATCATCATTAAATTTCTTAGCTACTTGGAGAAGCTGCACATTCTCACTAAGACCTGTGAGATCCAAGTCATCTTATGAGAAGGGAAAATTCCATGGATTACTCAGGAACTCCCTCTCGAAACAAGCAGAAGCAGACTGCTTTTCACCCCATCGTGAACAAGCTGATAGCAGCGGGGTTTAAATTTAAGATGGCCTATCCAGCTCCTCTGCAGGTTCTGGTTGATGGATCCTGGCTCTCCTTTGACTCACCAGAGCTGGCCAGTAAGGACCTTGCGACTCGACTACTGGACCTCTTCAAAGTGGCCTGAAGGGATTCCTGAGACTCTGGGGTTATACTGCTGCTTGGCCTCTGACTGTTTAATAGTTTATGCATGTGACTTCTTTCTTTTTTTTTTACACTGACCTTAACTCCTGTACAAACTGCAATGTGGTATCTACTGCCTGCTGGACACCTTGGTGCACCAGGGTAGTGCTTTTGCTCTGGTGGGGTCTCCATCTTGCTGGGGCATTCTAAGGCCCTTCGGTTGGGACCTGGGAACCTTCCCTTTTTTAAGGGGAACTAATGTTTGTGCCACCTGGTTCATCTTAAACAATGCCCCCATGGACCCAGGCTCCCCAGTGAACAGTTCTACATTAGGATGACTAATGGTTGATTTCCCCAAACAAGTCACCGGTTCCCCCTTTTAGAGTTGCCCAAGACAAGATATACAGGGAGGCTGTTCTCGGCCCTCGCCATGGTTTCTCAGTCTCCCCGAGACTTTGGTGGCTGAATTTTTATTCATTTAAGTCGCAATTTATGGATGGGGTGGGTGGGGGAATAGCAGGCACTACTGACTGTTGGGTTCACCTGCGAGCTGGAACTCATCACGTTCTGGCTGATTTGAGGGGTAGCCCTCTTTCGACTTGCCAACTGGTGCACACACCTGAATTTTGAATTGCTCGGTACACTTAAAAGGGGATGTAGCTATGATACCATCTGAGCTCCGACCCTTCCTGTCACAATTCCTCATAGCTACTATACCTGGCACCCAGATCCTCCTTTCCATTACAGGTATACCCATATTGGTGGGAGTTTGAGAGGCTCTGGATACATTCTAGATGCACTTTCCAAGCCACCTTATTCAATTTTGTCCTTGCTCTGGGAACTTGGACATAGTTATATTTTGGGGAGGTTTCGGAAAAGGGAAGTGGGATCAATTTCCATGTTTTTTCATGTTATTATGTAATGGAGGGGCTGGGGCGGTTTTCTTTATAGTCTCCTCTGCATTGTTTCTTTTTGACACAGTACATAATTGGGGGAGGGGGTGTTAGCTATAGTTCTTGGGGGGAATATCTGGTGTAGTCTTCATATATCCATGTTCACCCCTGTATACTTGGGTGAGGTTTGGTTATCTAGTTTTTTGGGCCTTATCAACTCTGTTTATTCTGCTGGTTGTTTCATTCTGCCTTGGGGGTAAGCACATCATGCCCATCGGGGGGGGGGAGTATGTTGGTGTGTGTGTCCTATATTGTTCTTATAGGACTTGGACAATGGCTAATACAACCATTAAGTTTCTCACGTGGAATATCAAAGGAATCAGGGAGCAGAACAAGAGGTATCAGATTTTAAAGCTTATTTCCCTGTTACAAGGTAAAATCATTTTCTTACAAGAAACCCATCTGACTACGTAGACAAAATGTCTCTCAAGTCTTTGCCTCCGGTGACTCCACCTCTAGTAAAGAGGTGGCTATCTTAGTCCTATGAGCTGTCTCTTTTCAGGCCAACCTAGTGGTGTCTGACCCACAAGGCCATTTTGTGTTGGTAAAGAGCATCTTGGACCAGCACAAAGTGGTTCTTGGCAGTATCTGTGGCCCTGTGGGTGGGGACCCCAACTTCTTCATGGTTCTAGCAGACAAGTTAGCAGCCCTTTTACCGGCCACCTTAATCCTTGGAGGAGATTGGAATACCCCACCCACACAGGACTTGGACCATTCCCATTCTTCTCCTAGACCTCTCACACCATCCCAAAGGGCTCTGGGTGATGTTATGGACTCCCTTGGCCTCTGTGATCCTTGGAGAGTTCTCAACCCCTCTTCTCGGTGTTACTCATTCACCTCTTCCTGGTTAGAGTTTATTCTTACTAGCCTCACTGCCCTGTGGACTGTTTGCAATACTGGCATTGGACCTTTGCTCCTTTCTGATCATGCAGCTGTCTGGCTCCTTCTTGCTCCCTTTTCGGACCTCCAGAGGGATACCAGATGGAAATTAAATACTCAGCTTCTGAAGGATGAGTTCATTGTCTCCTGTATTAAAGACTTATCCAAACCTTTGTAGACACCAACTCAGGCTTGGTCTCTCCGGTGGACCACAAATGGTATGCCCTTAAATGTTTCCTCCATCGGGAATTTGTTCAGCTCACCTCTAAAAGGAAAAAATGGGAACATGACACCACCTCTCTCTTGAATCAGATATGGGATCTAGAAAGATCCCTTTCCCCTTCCTCCACCCTTGTTCCTTGCTTTCCCGCTTAGAACTACAGGACAAATATGCTGATATTCTGAGGGAAAAGGCTGAATTTGTCATTTTGAGGACCCAATCGAAGTACATTGACCAAGGGGGAAAAGGCGGGGCATCTTCTAGCACTCAGGTTATGAAAACTAGAAAGCTCTAGGATGATTGTGGCAATAACCTCTGCGGATGGGTCCCTCAAAATGCACCCTAGGGAGATCGCCCAAGATTTTGAACAGTTTTATGATAATTTGTATGGGAAGTGGTCCTCCCCCCATCGGAAGAGTATATCCTAACATATCTTGACTCAGTGCCCCTTTCTCAGATATCAGAAATTCAACAGACAGCTCTGTTCCTTCCCATACCCCCTGCTGAGATCTCCAAGGCTATTGATAGTCTTGCTTTGGATAAATCTCCTGGTCCTGATGGTTATCCCTAGAATTTTTATAAAACGTTTTTGAGGAGCTTATACCCCTCTTACTATGCCCTTTCCAGTACATGTTCTCTGCCCGCTCTTTAGATCCCTCCCTCTTAGAAGCTACTATTACCCTGCTCTTGAAGCTGGATAAACCCCCATCCCAACCATCTAGTTATCATCCTATTTCTCTTCTTAATTATGACATTAAGATCCTTACCAAGATACTGGCCACTAGACTAAGTTCTGTACGGTCTGACATCCTTAGTCCGGAACAGGTGGGGTTTGTCCCAAGTCGCAGCTCTGCTGACCATCTCCGCAAGTTGGCACATATCTTTTCTGTCACCAAGGTCCATCCTGCTCCCATGGCTCTGATTTCCCTTGATGCCAAAAAAGCCTTTGATCAGGTAAGAATGGGCCTTTTTATGGGCCATACTGCAGCGGATGGGGATCTCCAAATCCTTCCTTACATGGATTCAAGTAAACTATTCTGCTCCTACGACTAGAATATACTGTAATGGGGTCTTCTCTTCTCAGTTCCCTCTCTACTCGGGCACATGCCAAGGTTGTCCCGTCCCCCTTCCTATTCAACCTCTACCTGGAGCCCCTCAACAGGTGAATTAAGTCCTATCCAGACATTAAGGGTATTCCGGTTGGGTCCACATCTTACACTTTATCTGTTTACACGGATGATATTCTTCTCCACCTGGTGCAAATTTTGTGACTCCCTATCTGAGATCCTGCTGATTATAGAGTGATATGGTTCCCTCTCCAGCCATAAACTCAACTGTAGTTAAACTGAAATCTTCCCTCTTAATGGTTACACTTACAGACTAGATTTTGAGAAGTTTGGCATGAAGTGGACCTCCACCTCTATTAAATAACTTGGCATTCATCTTGCCACCCAGTCCTCCCGTCTGAAAAAAAATCAACCTGGAGGATTTACTTCTGGTCCTTCAACAGGATCTTTTTAGATGGAAGGCCCACTCCCTTTCCCTTTGGGGCAGAATTAACATAGTTAACATGAATATCCTTCCCCGACTGGATATGTTGAATTTATGGCTTCCTATTTCTTTCTTTAAGTGTGTCCATGCCATTATAAATAACTTTATCTGGTTAGACAAGGCTCCCAGACATTCCTATCATAAACTGGGTTTCCCTAAAAGGTCTGGGGGTCTCTGGCTCCCTAATTTTCTTTTCTACTACTGGTCTAGCCACTTACATGAGTGTAGTAAATGGCTACTCACTTGACTTACTCACAACAATGGAGACTACCTCCCCCTTTGGCTGGAAATTGAGAACATCTTACTGGCTACTTTCGGCCTTTCTGGCACCTCCCTTTTCTTTTCTCCCTTAAGCTGTCTCCTAGACCCCCTTTGGCACTCAGTCACAGTGTCGTCCCTACATGTCCTTTCACATATTTGCTCATTTTTCAAATTTTGCCCAACAAAAGATATTTCACAACCCCTCCTTTTAAACCATAACATTTGGATCGGAGGTAGCCCGATTCCAGGATCTTGGTTACCGCAACTATCTGCCCTCAAGGTCTCGGACCTGTACTCTCAGGGTTCTCTGCCACCCTCTCCTATAATTTTGCAGAAACTTGGCTTGGGCACCTCGCTAAATTTCAAAATCTTTCAATTTAGGCAGTTGGTCTATCAGCAGTTTGGGCCTTCACCTAATCCTTCTGGGTTCTCTGACTGTTTTTTGAAGTTAAAACAACTTGCTTCTAAGCCGCATGGCGTAGCAGGCTGTTATTCTCTCCTCCTAGACAGTTTACTCTACTTGTCAATAAGCGCCTACAAGATTTGGGATGTTCTACTTCCCAACAACTTTAACTGGGATCTCATCTGGAGGGACCTCTATAGGTATACTACACAGGACAGACTTAGGCTTATGCAATTCTGTATATTGCACATGTATTATTCCCTGTGAAGTTGGCCAAAATGGGATGCCTTAGTTCACCTTTATGTAGTCAATGTGGTAAATCGGAAGGCTCCCTCTTGCACATTTTTTTGGTATTGTGAGAAGGTCACCCCACTCTGGGCCTGGACTGAATCAAGACTCAACCTGTTGCTAGGCTTAGAAGGGCTCTTCTCTCCTGAAATTTGACTCATCGGGGACTATAGTCAGATTGGGATCAGAGAACATAAATACCATATTGCTTTAATCTCCTTAGCCGTCAAGAAGTTGGTCCTTAAGCATTGGATGGACCAATCATGTCTCTCACACAAGGAATGGTTACATGAGTTATCCGTTTGTTTCAGAATGGAGTGTATGATTGCCAGTGTGCATCGTAGGCTTCCTCTCTTTGACAAAAAAATGGGGCAAACTCTATGCGCTCTATTTACATTGATCAGGATCCTGCTCCTCCTGGTTCTGCTGCTCTCCTCTTAATCGGATATCCTTATGTTCATTATTTTGAGTAAATTGTGGTGGTCTTGTTAATGGACACACAACAGTTGGGTGGGGGGTAGGGGTCTTGTGGCATGGGAGGTTGAGAGGGGGAGACTGTTTTTTCCTTGACATGTTCTTGTTTCATGTTATGCTCTCTCTATTTGTTTTAAACCTCAATAAAATTGTGTTGAATTAAAACAAAACTAAACTGACAAGATTATGTTTTCTGACTTTTATTTGCACAGCATATGTTACAGATATTGAACAAAATGGTGATATTAAATGCATGCTGAAGATAGAAAACAGAGTTAGAATTGTTTTACTCATAGGTCTTCTTCAGGAATTATCTAAAAGAGAAAAAAACAGGTTAGGGAAATAAGATAAATATATGTGAGGAAAGAACATTGGGGGAGGCTGTAAGAGAAATATAGAATAATATACAGGGAGGTGTATTTAACAAGATTTTACACACACCTGGTGTGTTGGATACCACATAAATCCCAAGAGTGAAACTGGAGGAGTTTAAGCAACCAACACCAAGGGTGTGTGTAAAATCTTGAGTTAAATACACCACCCCATGTTTTATTTTATTTAATTGCTAGGGAACGTTTTTCACTAAAACAAATATATAAAAAAAGCCACATCCCCATGCAGCCGCAATCCCAGGGTTTCAGCACAGTCTGCTGTCAGAGCTTCGCTGCTGAAACACTTTGTTCCCCCCCTTTTTTTTCTTTGTTTTTTACAGCTTAGATATAATAGTAGACATAGGCCAGTTATTTACTTTTTTTGAAGTTAACTTACCACCGAGTGCCAGTCACAGTAATGTATTCAGACATGCAATGCTACAGAAAGACAGAGAGGGAGAGAAGAGCTGTGGCTGGCAGATGTGTTGATCAAGGAAAAGCTTGTGCGCGTTCACTGTTATAACTCGTGGGTTATAATGGCAAATTATAACCCCATAGTCTTCAGGTGAAGCTACCTCTGGCTGCAAGCTGCAACACTGGACTTAATTTTCCTAGTCAAACTATCTCTTGGGAACTGCAATACTGAACATAGGATTTGCAGGAAAGCGAGTTGTGCTCACAACAGAGGGAGGGGAACCTTTCAATTGTCTTCGCTTTGTAGCAGGTATACTGCAGGTGGAGGCTGATTCTAACTGAAAGGTGAAATAAGGTATTTACAATTATCAGGAAAAGACAGTCTTGTTACAATTCTTAAGATTTTCAGTGCAGGAAGAGTTCAAAGCACAGCTCACTTATTTTGGGACTGACTGCTTTAGAGCACAAACCACCAGGCTGTTTTGGGGCTGGGAGGTTTACCTGTGTCTGACTTTAATGTCTGGATTTTCTGTTTGAGTAGCAGGGATTTTCTCTGTCAAATTGTTGTGTATAGTATCTTGCAGACAGGAAGGCACTCATCGCAGTGGTGGGTCAGAGCTCTTAGCTGATTGTTTTGTGAGGGCACAGTTTAGGTCCAACCCCTTCCCCCCCGGAAATAGTTCCTTTATACCTGGGGTTCTGACATCATTTCCTCAAGAGTGCAAGGTGCATATCAATGTCATATCCTCTCTAGCACACAGCACTGAAAATATACGCATACACATTGTATAATATATATATAACAAACCAATCACTCACACAAGCACACACACACACACACACACACACACAAAAGTACATAGTCATGTGGGGAGTAGTGCAATGTAATGGCTGTGGGGCAGCAGTCTTCCGGGAGTCTTTCTGGAGGCTGAGATGCTGCCCTATTTGCAGACAACTCTCTGCCCTGAGGGAGGAAGTTGCCCGTCTTCAGGCCACACTGGACCGCAGTAAGAAAACCTTCCCCAGGCCAGACTGGATGGTAGGAAGGACCCCCATCCAGGAGCACCAGAGCCACCACCACTACCTCAGAGGTTGCAAAGAAAGCACAGCAGTTGGACCACTGTGGGCTCAGGGAGGGTGAGGAGGGTGGAACAGAGGCACACCAGTCAGTTGTTCCACTCACAATCCATACACCATTCTGGGGAGCACAGCTCCCCTATGGATGCACCATGGAGGAGATTAGGGAGGCTGAGGACACCTGTCACAAGGGAGGCCCACAGGAAGGAGGCAGAGGATGCCAGAAGGAAAGGAAGCAGCTCCTGGTTGGGGACTCAATTATGGGGATAGAACTGGGGGGAGCAGGGAAAACTGAAGTAAAGTGCCTGCCTGGTGCCATGGCTTGTAGGGACAGGAAGTGCATCCTCAGGATCACAGAGCAGCTTCACGGAGTCTGAGCTGGATGTCATTGTCCACCTAGGGACAAATGACTTGGCTCAACATGAGCTTACAGCAGTGCAGAAGGACTTTGTAGAACTGGGAGGCCTAAAACAAGTAGCACACACAGTATCCTTCTCAGAGGTGCTGCCTGTAAATGGCATGAGTGAGGCAAGGGTACTTTGCACCATGCAGTTTAATGAGTGGTTGAAAAAATGGTGTGGAGCACAGGGTTTGGCTTCATTGGGGACTGGGGTTCCACCTGGAGGGACAGCAGCCTATACTGGCAGGATGGTCTGCATCTGTCCAGGAAGGGAACAAGTCTTTTGAGCAATTGGTTTAAATGCTTCATTGGCAAGCTTTTAAACTAGTCAAGGGGGGAGGCACTGATAAGCAGCAGAAAATCCCAGCCTCTCCCTACAAAACAGGGTACTAAATGGGAAAAAGACCGAGGTAGAAAGGTCAGTGGGGGATGCTGCAACAGAAAGTAAAGCCATCAAAAAATGGAAAGCAATGAGTACCAATGCCCATAGTCTGAGTAACAAGCTTCCTGAATTAGTGGCCTTGATGGAGGAGGAACATCTGGATATTGTGGCAGTCATAGAAACATGGTACACACAAAACCATGACTGGGATGTAAACATACCAGGATACACTATCTACAGGAGGGACAGGGAGGGTAAAAGAGGAGGAGGATGAGTAGCTCTTTACATAAGGGAAGGAATCAAAGCAACAGAACAAAAGGGTAAACAGGGAGGAGAAGAAGCACTGTGGGTAAATTTGGAGACTGGCAATGGCACCACAATATGCACAGGGGTTGTATACAGACCCCCTTCTCAGGGGGAGGAAATGGACAAGGAAATGATAGAAATATACTTAGTATGGCAGAAAAAGGGGAGATATTGCTGATGGGTGATCTGAATATGCCAGATGTTAACTGGAGTGCAGTTGCAGCAGCCACTTCTAGAGTGGGGTTATTCTAGATGCCCTACAGGGGCATGTCTTAGACAACTAGTATTGGAGCCCCTCAGAGGGAACAATCTTGACCTGGTTCTCTCAAATGGAGATGAGGAGAGGATCACAGATGTAGAAGTGGGTAGCCATCTGGGAACTAGCGACCATCGAACAGTATGGTTCTAATAAACACAGCAATAGAGTCAAGCCATACAAAGACAAAGGTACTGGATTTTGGGAGGGCTGACTTTGTCAAAATGGGTGAGTGCCTAAGGAATGCACTAGCAAATGGGCAGGAAGGAGGGGTGGAAGAACAATGGGGAATAATAAAAACTGCCATCACAGAGGTAACAAGCCATTGTGTAAAGCAAATAAACAAAATGAAATGAGGTAAGAAACCACTATGGTTCTCAAAGGAAGTGGCAGTGAAGGTTCAAGAGAAAAAGAAAGCATTCAGGAAGTACAAGGAATCACAGAAGGAGCAGGACAGAGAACTGTATCAGTTAAAGCAAAGGAAGCTGGGAAGGCAATCAGAACAGCAAAGGCCCAAACCGAGAAAGATAGCCAACTCAGTTGAAGGGATAAAACCTTTATAGGTACATCAGGAGCCAAGTAAGACCAAGGGAGGGATAGCGAGGCTTAGTAAAGGGAGGGAGGGTGGGCAGAGGGTGACTGTGAAAAGGCAGAGATACTAAACAAATACTTTGCTCAGCATTTACAAAGGAAGAGGTACCTAAAACAAACAGTAGAAACACTCTGGATACAGAAGTTGATACCAGCCCATTTACAGAAGAAAGGGTTCTGAAAGAACTCTTAAAACTGAAGGTGGACAAAGCAATGGGGCCTGATGGGATTCATCCCAGAATTCTAAAAGAACTAAGGGTAGAACTAGTGACACCACTGACTACCCTCTTTAACAAATCATGGGAGGATGGGGTGGTACCCGAGGACTGGAGGAGGGCAGATGTAATTCCCCTTCACAAAAGTGGGAGCAAGGCAGAAGCAGGAAACTACAGACCTGTTAGTTTAACCTCAGTGGTAGGGAAAATGATGGAATCACTTCTGAAGGAAAGAATTGTTGAGTATCTAGAGGCCAGAGGGGCACAGGACCCAAGGCAGCATGGATTCACAGCGGAAAGGTCATGCCAGACAAATCTGATAGATTTCTTTGACTGGGTGACCAAAGTAGTTGATCAGGGAAGGGCTGTGGACATGGCCTACCTAGACTTTAGCAAGGCATTTGACACAGTCCCACACAAAAGATTAATATACAAGTTAGCCAGCCTGGGAGTGGGTCCCAAGATGACAGCCTGGGTAAAGAATTGGCTGGAGAATAGGACACAGAGAGTAATAGTAAATGGAGTCCACTCTGAAAAAAGGGGGTTAGTAGTGGGGTACCGCAGGGTTCAGTATTAGGACCGGTCCTCTTCAATGTCTTTATAAGCGACATTGCAGAGGGACTGGAAGGAAAAGTATGTCTCTTTGCAGATGACACAAAGATCTGCAACAGAGTTGATACACAAGGTGGAGTGGAAAGGATGAGAAGGGACTTGGCAAGGTTAGAGGAATGGTCAAATGTATGGCAGCTTAGATTCAATGCTAAGAAGTGCAAGGTAATGCACCTGGGAAACAAAAACCCAGGGGAAGAGTACACAATAGGGGGTGAGATACTAACAACAACAAAAATGGAAAGGGACCTGGGGGTAGTCATATCAGATGACCTAAAGGTGGGAAAGCAATGTGAGAGGGCAGCAAGGAGGGCTGGGGGATACTGGGATGCATAGGAAGAGGCATCACCAGTAGAAAACAGGAAGTTATTATTCCTCTGTACAGACAGCTAGTGAGACCCCATCTGGAGTACTGTGTGCAGTTCTGGAGACCCAATCTCCCATAAAGACATAGACAGGATGGAAGCTGTCCAGAGGAGGCAACTAAAATGGTGCAGGGACTGCACGGAGACATATGAAGAGAGACTTAAGGAGCTTAATATGTATAGCCTCGAGGAAAGGAGGAGAGGAGACATGATAGAAACTTTCAAGTACCTCAAGGGAATCAACAACGTCCAAGAGGGTAGCATCTTTCAAAAAAAGGTGTGCAAGAACAAGGGCACAATTTGAAGATAGAAGGGCGGCTCAGAGGTAATTTAAGGAAGTATTTTTTCACAGAGAGGGTTGTGGATGTATGGAACGGCCTTCCAGAGGAGGTTGTGGAGTCAAAAACAGTGGTGGAATTCAAGCATGCATGGGACAGTCATAAGGCAATTCTAGGGGGTGGGGGTAGGAAGAAGTAGGCTGCTGGTTAACTAGGACCTGCAGCTTATCCATCAGGTAGGGAAATGGGCAGACTGGGTGGGCCAAGCGGTCCTTATCTGCCGTCAAATTCTATGTTTCTATGTTTCTAGTTTCTCCTAAGGGAAAAATGACAAGGGGTCATGCTGCCACAAACAGAAACTACGCAGCAATGAGTGCCACAAAGAAAACAGTGGCGCTCGCATCCATGCGAAAAACTCCTAAGTGTACTGTACATGATAGACACAAAGCATCAGCAGCAAAATTGTTCAGCACACAGTTACCTTTCTAACAGTTCTATGCAATCAATTCTAAGCAATTCGGATTAATATTTAGGTAAAAACTGCTGACTTCCTCAGACGTTTTTAGGCCTGAGTGAAAGTCAGCTGAGTACATCTACAGGCATTATTGTCCTGAGTGGCTATGCTTTTAGATGCCACCTACAGGCATATCTAGGCCTGAATGAGTTAAGTAAGGAATACTGCATGCCAGAATTTGACAGAGGCAGCAGATATTCCAGTACTGCATTGACAGGTCATGTAAAAGGGTCCAAACTCTTCGAAGTAGCCCACAAAGTGAACTGCTTCCACTTCAAGGAATAGGTATGTCAAAAAAGAACTTTAATATTTCAGGATATCTCCATGATCTGTGCCACACCACACGTTGGCAAGAATTCTATCTCACAGCCTCAATAGAGACAGCTCTTCAAATCTTAAATGATATAATCATAAGTGCCCTCAATTCACATGCACCCCTCACCAGTGTCAGAACCAAACTCAAATCCTGTCGCTGGTTCTCTGCCGACCTTAAATCCGCACTGCTTGCCAGAGACAAACTCTGGAAAAGGGCAAGAAAGACAAAGGACCCAAATGACTGGCTTCAATTCAGAAAAGCCAGAAACTCCTGCACAAAACAAGTAAGAAATGCCAAGGCTGCCTTCTACACAGCTGAACTAGATGCCTCCTATCACAACCCTTCCAGGTTCTGGGGTACCATAAAGGGCATCCTAGGTCAAACTTCTACCCCTGTCTTACCACCCAAAATTCAACTAAATAGTATTGAAATCACTGACAAGCAAAATATCTTGAATGCCTTTAACGATCATTTCACTACAGCTGGCCTGGCTTTCGACTCCTCTCCTGCAAACCTATTAAGATCATCACTAAACCTACAATCTACTGAGGGACAAAAGGTTGCTTCCACATTCTCATTCAAATCAATATTCTTCAAAGAAGTAGAAGACCTTCTACTCCAGCTAGATACAACCAAAAGTGCAGGTGCAGACTCCTGGATCCCTACTTTCTAAAAGTAGCACTGCATGCCTTAACACGCCCCCCTCACCCACCTCTTCAATCTTGTCACTTGCCACTGGTTCTATCCTCGATATGGAAAACAGCTCAAGTGTTTCCATTACTAAGGCAGGTGATCCACGGACCTCAACAATTATAGGCCCATCTCCATCTTACCAGTACTATCCAAGATGCTTGAGAAGCTGGTAAACTCTCAGTTAACTGCCTACCTTGATACCAACAATCTCCTTAATCCAGCTCAATCTGGGTTTAGATCTATGCATAGCACCATCTCTGCACTAGCAAAAGTCACAAATGACTGGCAGACTGCCTTAGACAAAAAGAATAATACCTGTGCTGTGTTTCTGGATCTAAGCAAAGCCTTTGACACTGTGGATCATGAACTTCTAATCTCCTCTCTGAACTCCATAGGCCTTGACTCACTCTCTCTTAAATGGTTCAGATGCTATCTCTCGGGAAGATTACAACTGGTAAAAAATGAAGGTGATCTATCTACCTCTAAACCACTCCTAAGAGGTGTACCGCAAGGCTCCATCCTGGGTCCCATCCTTTTTGCCATTTACATCAACAATATTGATTCCAATCTCTCACAATCTAATATCCACCTTTTTGCAGATGACACTGTACTATATGTGAGCAATCCTCACCATCAAAAGCCTGTGAGCTTCTACAGTCTGAATTCTCCCTCCTTCAGCACAACCTATTAGAAAAGAAATTACTACTAAATGCCAAGAAAACCAAAGCTATGTTCTTGCACCAAGAACTGCTCTTCCACTATCCCATCATTCACCCTCCCACAACTCTCTACCATCCTTGGTGAAAATCTGGAATATGTAGACAAATTCAAATATCTAGAGTATGGATAGACAATAAACTTGACTATACTACCCACATTGAAAGCTCCTGAAAAAGCTAAGACAAAGACTTGGTCTATTCTATAGGATCAAACACTACCTGACCAAGATTCCAAACAAAGATTAATCCTAGCATCATTCCTGTCCCTCATTGATTATGCTGACTTCCTCTATGGTCATTGCTCCCTCTCCCATTTAAACAAATTAGACACCCTGTATCATAGAGCTATTAGATTCATTACTGACCTTCCCTCCAGCACCCATCATTGCTCTCTCTACAATGCAGTCAGTTGGACATCCCTGCAACATAGAAGAAAAAAATGCTGCTATCTGGATCTACAAAGCTCTGACAAACAAACTCCTTCCTACATCTCAGACTGCTTCAACCGGATCACATCCAGGCCTTACCTTGAGGATCAACAAACTGATCCTGCTGAAGATTCCTATCACCTGCACCGGTATGGAAGAGCTGCAATCAGCTATTCCCTGGCACTTATCTGGAATTCTCTTCAAAAGTCATTGAAACTGGATACACTGATTCCTCTAACATCCTTCAAAAAGCTGTACACCAGCCTATTCCCAGATCGTGCAACTGCTTCCACAAGGCCTAGTCCTCCCACCCCACTCCTCCCACCCCTCTCTCCTCCACCCCTCTTTAAAGCTCCTCCCTATTCTTCTATCATTCCTCTAGCCCATTCCCCATCAAACCTCATACATACATGCCCACCCATGTACCATTATCCTAGCCTTATCCCTACTAAACTGTTTGTTTCTCTCCTTTATTAGGTTTTAGGTTTACTGTCCTTTGCCTTGTATATATGTAAATATTTGTACATCTGTCTCACTCATAAATGATTGTATTTGTGCTTATTCAGTATCATGTTTTTGTATACAACTTGTAATCTTTTTGTTATGACCACTCAGGTCCATCTTGTAAATGAGCTATGCTCAATGATGTTCGCCTGAATAAATAAAGATTTTGATTGATTGATTGATTGATAGTAGAAGACTTTCTAACCACAACCAAAACATCAGCAACTTAGGAGATACCCCAAAGTGTGCCATGGCTATGTTTCCAGGAGCCATGCATGCATGCAGATGTAGTGACAACAGGTCCTGACAGAATGTTAGAGGTACTGGAGGCTCCACTGCCAGTTGTTGTAGAAGTGGAAACCATATTTAGTGAGGCCATAATGGAGCATTGAGGATGAGGGTGGCATCCTACATTTTCAACTTGATTAGTACCCTCTGTATTGGAAGAATTGGGGGGGAATGAGTACAGGAATTTCCCTTTCAAAGAGAGGGACAACACGTCTCACCAGAAAACTCCATACCCTGAAGCAAGTGAGCAGAAACATGGCAATTTTGTGTTGTGTGGTAATGCTTAAAGGTCCAACTCTGGATGACCCCATTTTGCGAAGAGGTCTTTTATCACTGAAGTTAGCAGGTCCCATTCATCCATCTGGGATGGTGAACTGCCTAATCTGTCTGTCAATATGTTTTGGATACCTGGGAGATGCACGGCTAACAGGTGTAGGCCATGGGACAGAGCCCAGTACCATACTTTCATTGCCTCTCTGCATAGGGGATAGGAATGAGTGCCCCCTTGTTTGTTGATGTAATGCATCACACTGGTGTTGTCTGTCTGGATTAACAGAGGATCCAGTGTTGAATGCCTGAAGACTGTATAGAACAGCTCTCACTTCAAGAATACTGATGTGTAAGTTGACCTCTACCTGACACTATAACCCTTGTGTCTGTTAGGGGTCCAGATGTGCACCCTGTCTGGAACTTGAGGCATCTGTACAGGACTGGGGACAAGGAATGGTAAGTACAGTTACGTAAGAATGTACCGTAATGGTAGATCTTCGAGAGAAGCTCTTGCAGCAGGCTGACACTGGTAGAACTTAGCCACCAGGCACCAGGACTACATGGAAAACTTTCTAGCTAGCAGTCTACCACAGGGTACCACCCACCACCATCACCCTCTGATGTCAGCCTATCCTGTAAAGGTGGGTGGTCCCCCACACCCTCCTCAGTTCTCCCGCTGGAGACCACAAGCAGGCAGCGAATGTAGAATCAAGGAGGTTCCCGAGAGTCAAAGAAGGTAACACAGAAACAGGGCAAGTGGAACAAAGGAACAGCAGAGACAGAAGGGGAAAGGAGGGAGGGAAACTTAGGGCTTGCCGCAAGAGCTTCTCTTTAAGATCTACTGTTATGGTAAGTTCTTCCATAACTGTACTATCCTACTTCAAGGAATGCTCTTGCAGCAGGCCAACACCTGTAGGATGGAGTCCCAAGCAGTTCCAGGTATAACCAGGAAAACAGCACCGGGAGGAGGAAGAGGTTTAGCAGCCAACAGCTCAGGAAAGAAGGCCCTGAAGAACTGTGAGGCTGAAACTGGCCCTGTGCTGAGAGGCAATGTCCAGACTGTAATGCTTGGTGAAGGTTTGGACAGAACTCCAGGTGACAGCTGCACACATATCCACAGCAGACACATTTCTGAAACAAGCCATGGAGGTGGCCATACCTCAGGTGGAATGGCCCTTAACCACTTCTGGAAGATCCTTGTTGTACTTACAGTAACAATAAACAATGCAACTAGCTAACCACTGAGACAAACACTGTTTGGAAACAGGAGTGCCCTCCCTCTTAGGGGCGAACAAAACAAACAACTGTTCAGATTTCCTTGAAGTCTTGGTGTGGAGCATATAGTACCACAAGATCCTATGTACATCTAAGGCATGGAGCAAGGCCTCCCCCTGTTTAGAGTACATGGGATAATAAACTGGAAAGTGGATGGATTGGTTCTAAGTAAACTCTGACACCACCTTGGGAAGAAACTAGGATTAGTATGCAAAGACACCCAGGGCAGGAATCACAGAAGGGATGCACCCAGCACATCCAGGATGCACTGGGGCATCCCCAAAATGCGCCCAAGGGCGATACAGGCAGGGTGCCAATGCGCCGGCACAACCCCGATGTGCCGACACATTCCCGATGCACCGCAGACCACCAGTAATGCTATGCAGTGCATCCAGAGGGGCTGTGACAGGAGGGCCGTGCCCATGCATACTGGGCGCAACCCCATTCACAGCCCTATTCAGTGGTGCAACCCTGGGGCAAGTCAGGGATGCACCACAGAAACATAAGTCTAGAAAATATAGACTTATGTTAGTGGCAACCTACAGGCAGGCTGCCGCACTGCAAGCAGCAGCACGGCAGCCCACTCACCCTAACGGTCAGTGTGCTCCCCAGCCCCGTCAATGCCGCACCGGTGGCAGTAAACAAAATGACACCCCCATGCCCCCTTATGGAGCTGCACCGGTGGCAGTTTACAACATGACACCCCACCATGCCCCATACAAAGCAGCTCCGGCGGCGAATGAAATGATGAACCCCCACCCAGCCCCAAGCCCTTGGTAAAGCACCTTCTGTGGTAGTCTACCGGTGCAGGTGCCTCCCCAGTCCCCAACCCACCCTATCCCCCACCCCAGCAGGATCCCACTGTGGGTGGGCTCAACCACCCACATACCGCCACGACCGCCTGCCGACAGAGCTGTCCGAGAATGACAGCTATCATACAGCCTGCACAGGCTGTGTGATAGCTGTCATTCTCAGACAGCTAACGTGAGTGGGTGGCTGTGAGGTGGTATGCGGGTGGGTTGAGCCACCCGCTGACAGTGTGACCCTACTGGGGTGGGGGGAGAGAAGTGGGTTGGGGTTGCTGGGGGAAATGTCTGCACCGGCGGACTGCCGCTGATGGCGGCTTTACCGAGGGCTTGGGGCTGGGAGGGGGCTTCATCATTTCATTCGCTGCCAGGGCGGCTTCATACAGGGGCATGGGGGGGGTGTCATGTTGTTTACTGCCACGGTGTGGCTTCGTGCGAGAACGCCATGGGGTGTCATGTTTACTGCCGCCAGGTGCGGCATTGGACAGGGGCTTGGGGGGGTCATCTTTCCATTTACCGACAACTGGTGTGGCATTGGACGGGGGCTTGGGGGGGCAACATGTCTGTTACCGCTGCCAGGAGCAGCATGTCTCGAGCTGGGGTCAAGCCAGGGGGGGTGGCATCAGGTTGGCACACTGTGCTGGGGCATCCCTGCAGGTGCAATGCAAATGGCGCTATAATGGCATGCTAATGGCCCCATTGCACCATGCATGCCTAATGGCCTCATTTGCATGCCCCTGGCTGTGAATCGTGATTTTGGGCACAGGGCATCCTGAGATGCCCTGCCCCAACAGGTTCACAGCCTGACATGGGGGATGCGCCAGCACAGACTAGGATGCTCCGGGGCATCCTGGGCTGGGCGCATCTGTGTTATTCACAGAGGGGATGCGCTGGGGGCTTCTGCCAGCACCTCCTCTGTGAATCACCCAATTTGCACTCAATGCATCCCCCCTGCGCTGGGACAGCCGAGATGCTCTGGGCGCATCATCTTTGTGAATCCTGCCCCCTGTCTTTGTGGAAAACTAAATAAGGCTCTTTACACATGAGAACCTGCAGCTTGGAAATCCTTTGAGCAGAAGTAACAGCAACCAAAAAGAGTGCTTTGAGTTTCTCTAACAGAAAATTGGGGTCCCACGAAGGGACTGGGTCCTGAATGGGAGATTTCAGATGCAAAATGCTCAGCAGAAAGGTGTGGGACACTTCCAGCTGGGCCACAGCCCCACCCTCGATAGACACATGGTAAACAGAGATGGCAGAAGGATGCACCTTGAGGGAGGACTACCAGAAGCCTGAATCTGAGAGGGGAAAAAAGGTACTCCAATGCCCGATTCACTGGGCAGGTGAAGGGGTCCAAATGGCAGAAAGCAGCCCAAAGGGTGAAACGCTTCCATTTCATGGTGTAAGTGGGCCTGGTGGAGGGTTTCCTAGCAGCCACCAGGACAGCCGCAACTCTAGAGGAGACTCCAAAATGGATGAAAGCTATGTCCATGGGAGCCATGCATAGAGATGTAGAGACTTGAGATCCGGATGGAGCAAGGTGCCCCGGTCCTGAGAGCGCAAACCGGTGCACAGGGGTGCACTGGTGGTTCCACTGCCAGCTGCTGCAGCAAGAGGAACCAAATCTGTTGCAACTAGAAGGGGGTTATGAGAATCATCTCTGCCCCTTCCAACTGGAGTTTGAGCAAGACCCTCTGTATGAGCAGGAAGGGAGGAAGGCATACAGACACTGCCCCTTCTAGGAGAGAGACAATGCATCTCACCAGAAAACTCCAGGCCTGGGATCAAGCAAGCAGAAAAGTAGCAGTTTTGCATTGAGTGGGGACGCAAAAAGGTCCAACTCTGGACGACCCCATCTGTCGAAGTGGTTGTCGACCACTGGTGTCAGATGTTCCCACTTATGAGCCTGTAACTGGGAGCGGCCAAGACTATCTGCCAGGATATTTTGGATGCCTGGAACATGTACAGATGAGAGCTCCAGAGCACGCTTGATGGCCCAATACCAGACTTTCATCACCTCCAGACACAGAAAGTAAAAATGAATCCCCCCCCCTCACTTGTTGGTGTAATACACCACACACGTCTGTCTGCACCAGCAGCGGGCTGGGGAGGAGATGAGACAGAAAGGCCTGCAGGGCTTAAAGGACCACCCACATCTCCAGGATGCTGATCTGGAGACCCTGCTCCAACCCCGTCCAGGTGCCCTGAGACTGATGATCTGCCAGATGAGTGCCCCATCCCAAGCCAGATGTGAGAATCTGACAAGGGGCTAGAAAGTTGAAGAGAGACCCCCACCTGAAGGAGGTTGGCTGGCTTCAGCCACCACGACAGGGTTCTCCTGACTGGGATGGAGACCATGACCAACTGGTTCTGGTCATCCGTGCACTAGTCCCACTGGACCCTTAAGGTCCACTGAAGAACCCGCAGGTGGATGAGGGGAAATGTGTCAATGGCTGCTGCCATATGGCCAAGGAGGCACAGAAATACCCTGGTGGGAACCTGGTGACTGGAAGAAACCAGACAGGCCTACTTCATCAGTCACACCACCCCATCTCTGAGCAAAAAGGCCATACCCTGGTTGGTGTCCAGAACTGCCCCCATCTACTGCATGCACTGGCAAGGAGAGCAGCAGGACTTGAGCAGATTGATGGTGATCCCCAAGGCCTAAAACAGATGGAAGGTATATTCCAGGGTCTGGACCAGATGGTCCCTGGAGGTGGCTGCTAGCAGCCAATTGTCCAGGTAGGGGAACACATAGAAGCCCTGTTTCTTCAGATGAGCTGCCAAAATAGACAGGCACTTGGTAGAGACCCTGGGGGCCGAATAAGGGCCAAAAAGGGGGGCCTGAAATTAAATGGAAGTGGAGGAAGCGACAATAAGCAGGAAAAACCCAGATATGTAAGCAGGCATTCTGCATGTCCAGAGAGCAGAGCCAATCCCTCCCAGAGCAAAAGTGGTAACAACCCATGAAGGATGACCATCCTGAAATGCTTGTACTCTATATACAGATTCATAGGACTCAGATCCAAGATGGGCCAAAGATCCCTGGTCTTTTTAGGGATAAGGAAGAAGTGGGAGTTGAACCCCTTTCCCCACTGAACCGGAGGGATGGGTTCTATGGCTCATTTTTGTAGAAGAGCCTGGATTTCCTCCCAGATAAGGGGCAGGTGAGCTGGGGGGTATGAGGAGGGCTTTCTGGGAGCCACTCTAGAAAGTCTAGAGTGTGACCATGCTCTGTGATCTGAAGCACCCAGTTGTCCATGGTTATGTCCCACCACCTATCGAGCTGGAGGGAGAACTGACCCCCAACAGCCTCCCCAGAACCCTGTCTGGGGGAGTGGGTTGGCTAAGGAATTAGGAGGTGGGGGCGGGTGCCAATATGGCAGGTGCAGGTGCCTGAGGGGTTCTGGCGGCAGCAGCTGCGGGGACCAACGCTGCCTTGTGCTTGCCCTGACCTTTGGCAGCCTGGTAAGATTGTCTATGAGAGGAGTGGTGAAAGAAGGATGTGGACCCACTCTAGGCTGGGTATTGTAGAGCAAATGAGCCATCCAAAGGGCATGGCCCAACTCCTGGAGGGTGGAGATTATGTCTTGGACATCCCCACTGAAGAAGACAGAGCCCTGAAAGGGGCCATCCAAGATGCTGAAGTGCACATCCAGGGCAAATCTGGATACCCAGAGTCACAAGTGGCACTGGAGGCAAACAGCAGCAGCCGCTCCTCTGCCTGAGGTGTCCAGGGCATTGTAGGACACCCAGAGAATGTGGTTGCCAATATCGGAGCCCGACTTGAGGAGCTGGGGGAGTTGCATTTTAGTGGGATCCTCAGGCAAAGCCTGCATGAGGTCCCTGGCTTGGTCCCAGAAGACATTCCGATATTGGACCATATGGGCCAGATAATTAATGGCCCAGAGAGCCAAGGCAGTGGATGCAAAGATGCATTTACCCAAGTAGTCCAGCTGCCTGAACTCCCTGTCTGGGGGAAGCGCACTTAGGTGCTTGGGCCTTTTGGTGCAGTCATGGGCCGATTGATGACCACTGAATCAGCCTAAGGGTAGCCCCCTTAAAAGGGTTTACCAGTAGCGACATGGTAAAGACGGTCCACCTTCTTAGGTAATGGAGGGACAGAGGAGGGGTGATTCCAAGCTGCCCTGGTGACATCATCATAGGAGTTAATTAGGGGGGCCACTACCACCATGAGGGCATCCTGCTGCCTCAGATAAATGGCCAGGCAATGCCTCTCTAGATTCTGCTCCTTTATTTCCCAGCTCATAATGGACTGGATGTGGCACATGACATCCATAAAATATGGATTATCAGGAGCGGACTTGTGAATTACCTTAGAGGGCTCCTTGCCATCTGAAGATTCCCCTGGCAAGGAGGAAGATGCTGAACAATCCAAATCATCCTTGTTAATCTCCTCCTGGTCACTCTACAGTGGCAGATGCTCCTCCTGGTGAGAGCCTGAGTTAATGTTGGGTTGAGACCCAGAAGACCCGAACATCTGGGGTTCACTGTTGCCTGACTGACTCTGATCCTGGGGTGGCAGGTCACTGTTAGAATGCTGGGGGGACCTCAGAGGTGGGCCCTAAGGAATGTGGGTCTGCCTCTGAACAATGGACCACCATGCAGAGAACAGGGCATTGTAGTCCATCGAAGGGTGGAATTATAGACTGGTGAGTATGGATAAGCAGGCAGTGGGTAAGGGTATGACATTGGCAGGGCCGATGTAAGGAACCCAAAAAAAGGACCACCGGGTGCCGACTGGGTGTCTGGCACTGGGCCGGCAGGGGTCGGCAAAGGTGCAGGAGAGGTGGCACCAGACCAAAAGGCTGAGGTGGCAGCAGGACTGGCAGCAACCCAGCAGGCATAGGCAGGGGTGACCAGAAGAAGGATCTGCCGGCACCGGGATAGCCAGAGAAAAAGGCACCTCGGGGGAAGAGGAATGCCTAGGGGAAGGCAGAGGTGATGCTGGACTAGGAGAGGCTGTGGTAGCCTGCTGCGGGTGCTGCCTGGAAGGACTGATGTTGGGTCCTGCAGAGAAAATCAATGCAGGCAGTGCCTTGGCCTGAGGGGTGCTGGTCAAGGAACCAGTGCCTGGGATACCAACACCGGCTGAACCACCTTGCTGACAGCCCATGGAAGAAATGAGCCTTAGCCTCAGGGGCTAGGAGACAGAAGACAAAGTCCCTGGCTCGAGGAGCCACCACCTATAACAGCAACAAGGGTGGGAAGCTGTGCAACCTAGAGCCCGGTAGATGAAAGGGCTGGTGGGGCTGAGGGAGCCAACCCCCTGTGGGAGGACAACCCTGACACGGTTGAGAGTTTGCGAGGTGACCCCAAGCAGGAAGCAGACCAGTCCTGGTCCTGGTGTTTATTCTGGTGCTTATGCTTCCCACTGGACTTTTCTCTGGATTAAGAAGAGGAGGAAGCCTCGGAGGACTGTGCTGGTGAGGATGAATATCTCCTGGCCTGCAGCTCCTTTTCCATCACGACCAACATCTGCTTAAAGAGGTGGCTCTCCAGAATCTTAAGATGACATCTCCGAGTGGTCTGGCTGAATTTCTGGCAAATCTGACAGGCTTTAGTGTCATGACTGGGGCCTAGGCAAAGGATGCAAGCAGAGTCATCATATTTTTCAGGTATCTGTTTGCCACAGGCACACTTTGTGGTAAAGTTGGAAGACGAGGCTGGTGGAGAAGACATAAACTTGATGGCTGAAACACTGAAAATCTGATGTTGACTACTTAAAGAAAAGGAAAATAAAAAAGTGTAGCAAGCACAAGTAATGGCGGTTGACTGAAGCTGCAGCATCCACTAAGGTCCAACATGCGTGGGTCAATGGTGGCAAAGAACTGAGGAGGGTGTGGGGGAACGCCCGCCTTTAGAGGATAGGCCGACGTCAGATGGTTACATCGGCGGTGGGTGGTCCCATGTGGTAGATTGCTAGCAAGAAAGCTTTCCATGTGGTCCTGGCACCTAGTGGCTGTCAAATCAGTGTTTGCCTGCTGCAAGAGCCTTTCTCAAAGTAAGATTTCTTTTTAAATAATTGTTGCGATCCATCCACCATAGTAGTGCCCTATGTAACGGAGATGCAACAAGGACCTTTTGGTTCAGCTCATCCATCAGCTAATCCCACTGGACCCTGAATGTCCACTGTGGTATTCTCATGTGCAAGCATGCCAGTGGCAGCATCATAGACCCTGTACACATTAATGATCTTAAAACAGTTTAAGTGCCTTTAACCATTTTAAGTTCTTGGAACACGGTTTGCACACACACACACACACACACACACACACACACACACTGTATTATAATTGAAACCATGTTACAACCGTGTTCTAAAACCATGCTAAAACCCTGCTAGGAAGGTAGTCTTTAGCATGGTTCTAGATAAACATGGTTGCCTTAATCTGTGTTAACAGCAATGTGTACGGAAACCATGACGTAACCCAGGTTACTGCAACCCGTACTGAGAGAAAAGCCAATTTTCCAGCTGCAGAATAATAAAAAAAAAGTTACAGGCATTGCCATGCTGGCAGAGAATCCCTTGTTCCACTGACGTACTTCTTTCCTGGATCAGTTTCAGTGCCCAATCATGGGTATCCCATTGTGCACTGTGGCCTTAATCATGCCTGGGAACCGGCTCAGGTAAGCACAGTTGCCGGAATTCAATGTGGACACTCTGACAACCGTGATAGGGACCGGTGTATAAAACATTTTTAAAAACATTTTAAAATTGGTCCCTAATGTGAACAGGACCTTAATGGCCACAGCCATAAGGCCCAGAACGTGCAACATGGCTTATGCAGGAACATAGTGACTTCTGTGTAAAAGGTGTAATTGAGCTATCAGATTTTCTGCCCTGTCGTGTGGCAGGAAAGCATATCCCTTCTCTGTATCCAAGACTGCTCTTATGTACCGCAGTCTTTGACAAGGAGCCAATACCAACTTGGGGACATTCACCGTGACCCCCAAATCGTTGAAAAACTGCCTTATCCTTGACAGTGGATGCAGTAAGGTCTCTCTGGAGCTGTCCTTCAGAAGTCAGTCATCCAGATAGGGGAACACATACAGGCCTTCCCTGTGAAAGGCTGCTGCACTACCATAAAGCAGATGGTAAAGAACCATGGTGCAAATGATAAGCCAAATAACAATACTCTGGACTAACAGTGCTCCTCTTCCAGCAAGAAACATAGCGAATGCCTGAGGAATTTTCTGATCTTAATATGAAGAAACACATCCTTCCATGTCTAGGGAGCACAGCCAATCTCTTTCTGCAGAAGGGGAATGAGATCTTGCAGGGATAACATATGGAATGTCTTGTATTCTATATAGAAGTTGAAATCCCTAAGGTAGAGTATGGGATGCAGATTCCCTGTCCATTTTGGGACCAGAAAGTATCTGAAACAGAGCCCTTTGTTTCTCTGGTTTGGAGAAACCACTTCTATAGTCCATTTTTGAAATAGTGACTGCACTTCTTCCTTTAGAAGGAGGCTGTGGATGATCTGGAAGAGTTGCTAACTGCTCCATAGCATGCCCCCTTGGAATAATCTCCAGTACCCATTTGTCTGTTGTAATCTCCTGCCACTGGTTTAGATGCAGGGAGATCCTGCCCCCCCCCCCATAGCCATGCCTGGAGATAACAGTGGAAGTGGGGTTATAATCTGAGAAGAGTCAGACAGAACCAGTGGCGGCAGAGTCACCAGCACTGATTGCTTTGGGTGCTTTTGACTGGGCATCCGAGGAAAGGAGACCTGGCAAAATGCCACCTCCTCTACCTCTTCCTTGTTGAAGGTGAACATGATCACCTCTTGCAACAGGCTCATGAAAGAGCCCCTCCCACGACCCTCAGGAGGAGTGGAGTAAAGGGACTTAACATGCCCAAGGGTAATTTGGGATGTCTGAAGAGTTCTGAGGATTTCTTCAACATCAGAACCACACAGTTTTGTTCCCCTAAATGGAGCATTCAAAACTGCCAGCAGCACATCATTAGCAAAATCAGCAACTCAAAGCCAAGAATAGCATCTCATGCATATGCCTGAAGCAGCAACTCTGGCAAAAGCATCAGTGATTTCACTGGCAGAGCTTAGTAAATGTTTACCAACCTCTGTCCCAGAAGTTATAATTTTAAGTAGCTCATTCTTAGCAGCGCCCTCAGGTAGAGGCTGGCCTGCAGTCTTGGCAGTCTTCCATAGGCTATTTTGATATGTAATCATATGGGCCTGACAGTCTGCAATCCAAAGGCCCAGACACTTTGCACTGAAAGAAGCACAGTGGTGCAGATGACGGGAGGAAAGAGGGGAAAATGGAGAGGGAGGAATAGGGAGTGCTCAGGCTTGGAAGTTGACTAAGGTTCTCCCCCTCCACAAAAGGGGTGATCCCTCCTTCATGGCAACTTCCATCCTATTTCCCTCTTCCAATCTCTTGCAAAGTTGCAAGAGAAACTGGTTTACTCATGGCTCTCTGACTTCCTTTACTCATCTAACTTCCTCTCCCCTTTCCAGTCTGGTTTTTGGAAGCACTATTCCACTGTCTCATCCTTGTTATGTGTTACTGACTCCATTCTTTCTGTGATAGATCCAGGGCACATCACAGCTGCCATTTTCATTGATCTGGCCAAAACCTTTGAGTTGGTGGCCCATCTGCTCCTTTTGAACAAGCAGAGTTCTGCTGGCCTCTCTGCCTCTGCTGTTGCATGGTTTAGCTCCTACCTCTCCAGCCACCAGCAGTCAGTTCAGGTCTGTGGTGTCCTGTCACCAGGGCTGCAGTAATGGGGGGGGAGTGGGGATGTTGTCCAGGGCTGCGAGCTCAGGAGGGGCGTATCTGAGGAGCTGGCATTACCCCTGACATTAACTGGTTTGGGAAACAGGGGCCCATTTCAAGTGACTTGTCTGGGGCCCCAAAATTCTTAGCTGCAGCCCTGCCTGTCACCTCCACTTCCAAACCAGTCTTGGGTTCCTTAGGGCTCCATCCAGGGTCTCATCCTCTTTTCCATCTTCCTTAATGACCTCCCTTCCATCGGAGTCAACTCGCATATTTATATGTATGAGAATGACACTGTTCTCGATTCCTCAGGCCCATTGATGGATGCTGTGGAAGTCTCGCTCCAGCAAGACTTCCACAATGTCCGGCATTGGTTTCAGGCCAACCAGCTCCAGGTCAACATCAAAAAAACAGTGTCAATGATCTTTGGTTCTAGGCAGAAACTGGCTAGGCTTGCTTCACTTCCTTCCTTTACCACACTGGATGGCTCCTCCCTTGAAGTGGTTCATTTCTTCAAATATCTTGGTGTGTGACTTGACAGCAGGCTTGACTTCTCTGCCCATATTGATGCTGTCCATGCTAAGCTCCACCCCAAGCTTGGTGCCCTGTATGGGTAACAAAAACTGCTATGACCCCACATGTCTGTCGGGAATTGGTTACAAAGACAGTGCTCCCAGTCTTTGACTATGCGGATGTGGTCTACAGTTCCAGCTCCTCCTCCTCCTCCTTCTTCCTTTCTGGACTGGCCACCCTGTGCAATGCCTTCTGCCATTTTGCCACAAACTCACCTCCTCGTACTCATCGTTGCACTCCCTATTCCTCCCTCTCCATTTTCCCCTTTCCTCCAGTCACCTGCACCACTATGCTTCTTTCATTTCTAAATACTGGTTTGAGGCAATGCCCTCATATCTTTCCACTCATCTTCCCAACTCCATCCACCTCGTACTCCCTTTGTTCCAGAGAGCCCCAACTCCTTCTTCCTCCCTCACCCTCATTCCTCTGCCGGACTATCTGCCTTCTCCTATCGCTTTCCCTCACTATGAAACCTCCTCCCCTCTTCTGTCTCTCATCCTCCCCAGTTTCCCTAAAGCATCTGTTTAAACTCATGCCATCCCCTCCCTGCGTCTGTCAACTCCCCACTTGACCTTTTTCCCTCCCCCTACAAACAGAGGCTAGAAAGAAGTAAGTGCCTCAGCTGGGACATGAACCCAGGCCACTCAGAATACCATCCCAGCTTAGGCACTTACTTCTTTCTCTCCTCTGTTTGTATGCATTCCATAAATATGCACACTGCAACCACGTGATTGAAAATGAAATAATCCCTCCCCCCAGTTCATTCCCGCTTCCCAGGGTTAATCTTACTTCTTGTAGTGTCCTTTCTGCTGAATGCTTCAATCCATTTGTTGATTTATCTATGAATGTTTAGCATATCATGCTCCAGACAGTTGCTACCTATGATGTGCCTTCTTGCCATGTTTGCACCATTTTGTTTGCATTTTACTTGCATTGTATTGCTCAATCCTATTGTTATTACTTTACTGTATCCTTATCCCAATCCCAGGGTCACACCTGGAAATAAGCCTTGGCTCAGTGGGCATTTCCCATTAAATTTTAAATAAAACAAATAATTAATAAATAAATGATGCAGAGGCATAAATATATGTGCTCATCACATCCAGCCTTCTAAATTCCTTGTCAGGATATAAAGAACTTGGGTGCTTAGGAGTCTAGATCTATCATGAGCAGGTATGATAGCTACTGAGTCAGTTTCTGGCTGATTAGCATGATAAGACTTAGCAGATAGAGCAGGATGCTGTTTACAGTCTTTCTGGGCACTGCAGGCAGTGAGTTTGGTCTATGCCATGCAGCAAAGGCAGCCTCCTCTAATGCAGGATAAACAGGAGGAATTCTAATGAATAGTGAGCAAGGAATCTCCAGAAATTCCATGAAGTTCTTTTTAGTGGAATCTTCTTCATCCACTATAAAGCCCATGTCGGTCTGCATTTGCTGCATCATGGCTTGAAAAGTGGGATCCTCTGGGGATATCTCGGGGTATACACAACCGAGTCCTCACTGCAGGATGAGAGGGTAGAACTAGAAGAATGACTGGTGACATACTGTTCTTCAATGAAAATTATGATGGATAAACTCCAAACCAAATAATATTTTGAATTTCTTATTTATTAACTTCTCACTGTGGTGGGCGATGGTTTTGTGGATGCGCCACTTCCTCAGGCCCTCAGTAATGAATCAGAATATTACAACATAAATCCAGTTAGTATAAATTCTTTCTCACACATTAATACATTTGCAAAACTCCTAATTTCCCCACTGGTCAGCTATAAATAGTGCTATTAAACAGTTACCAGAGTGATTGAAACATCACTTCCTTCATTTATGCAACTTTTATCTGAGCTATGTTGCATGACCAAGTAGTTTCTACTGTTTTTTTTTGTTTTGTTTTTTGCTTTTTTTTGCTATTGCACCCACTACACTTTATTATCATTACCAATACTTTATTCTCTGTAAAAAAATGCTCTTGCAATCAACATATATGCAGGACTGTTCTATTCTGTATAATATATACAAGTATACCTTTTTTATACGTTTAGGGCTCCTCCTCTATTCTCATATCCGATTTCTTTTTTTGGACAATCCTAGAAAAAACAAAATGCGTTTCTATACAAATGTTTTCCCTTGTTTTTTCTTCAGCAATCTTTTATAGTAGCACTGTTTTATGCATTTTGGCTCACCTTTATTTCGGCTTTAATTTTGCATCTTTATACTTTAGTGTATTCTTTCTTCAGTACTACAAAATAATAAGGATAATGTGTTTTCAGTAAAAAATAACATTATAAAACTTCTTTAGAGGGTTTGTAAGGGGAAAAAACTTACTGTGTGTCAAAGCTGGATGGACGCCATCTCCCTCTGCTGTAGGGAAAAGCCCTCTTTAAATGCTGCTATGCAGTGGGGGTTCTGACATCATGAATGACATCACAGTTTACGCCGCTGCTAAACCAATGCTACCACTGCCTGTTCCAGGCACACAGAAGCATCATGTAGTGTAGAGGGCTGTAATAGCAACGGAGCCCCTGACACTCAAAGGATACCTCCAGCTGATGGTTCGCCCCACTACCCTCGGCTACAAGCCGATTACTTTTTAAATGTGTACAACATTATTGTGATGAAAACCTCAGGTGCAGGTCTAACTCATAATCTTATACAGCGTCCTTGTTTTAAATCAGCTGACTGTTAGAGGTACCACAGGTCGAGGTGTATCAGGGTTCACAAGATAGAGATGTACCCACATATGCAATTTGACAACAACATTTTAACATCATCATACTCAGAGTCTATTGTCAAAATTCCTCATGGTCCACAAAACGTTTTGACCTCTGGGGCTGATCCTATATCCAGGGCATCAACAATATAGGTTCCAATCACACTCCTCATTTAGACCAATTTGTGAATTTATAGTGTCCAATGTAAAAATCCAAAACACCTCTCTTTTTAGAAGTGTTGTGTCTCAATCCAAATATGCTTTTTTTTCAGTTCCCATACCTGCTCCTAACCCCACAAGTGCAGGGACAAGACAGAATGGCTAACTGAGTTAAAATGTCTGGCAACTGAAGAATTCTTATCCATCAATCTTCAGCCAGTTTTATGTTCATTGTCGGTGTTTTCAGGTCCCTCTTTGTTTTTCCAACATATAATTTGTCACACAGACACTGCAAGAGATACATCACATGAGGCATTGTGCAGTTAATATGTTGTTTTATCTTGTATTTTCTGTTTGTATACGGGTGTTCAAAATCCTTTTCTTACTTGTATTGCTGCACTGAAAACTGTCCACAGGGGTAGCTTCCACTGGTTAGTGGCCCCCAAAAGTAACTGTCTTATTTTGGATCTGGGTTCAAAGTGATCTGTGTGCACCAATTTGTCACATAAAGTCTGATTCCTTTTGGGAGGCTTTAACCATGGGCTCCAATAGTTACCTGCCTCCACAGTGTGCCAGTTATTAAAAGTACCTTCCTGATTTCCTCTGATAAGTGGCTGTAAGATGTAAAGAATACTATTTTATCTCACATATCTTTCTTTGGTAGCTTTTTTAAAAATTCTTCTCTCGGGATCCGTGCTACTTTCCTAGCTGAATTTACTACCAATGTTTTGTCATATCCTCTTGCTAGAAATCTATCTGTAAATTCTTCTGTAGTTTCCCCAAATTCTACCTCCTCACTGCAATTCCGCCTCACTCTAATCATCTGCGCCTTGGGTATGCTGTCTTTAGGTTTGGGATCATGATAACTGCTGTAATGCAATGTAGTGTTCTTATTGGTTTCTTTCCTAAAAATCTTGGTCTCAAGTCCCTTACTGCACCTTAATAGATCAGTAAATCCAAGAAATGAATCTTCTCACTTGTCATACTAAATATCAAATTGTAATTACATTATTTATATATTCAGTAAAATTGTCAAAATCTGCTTTAGTTCCAGTCCAAATCATGAAGATATCGTCGATCAAGCATTTCCAAAGGAATGTTTTGTGAAAAAATGGGTTAACCTCTGGTTCCATGATAAAAGTCTGTTCAAAGTCCCACATAAACAGTTTCTTTTTTTACTTTCTGTTTTTACCCCATCCCAGCCGAGCACTGTCACCTGACTGCCTTACTTTCAGCTGTCACTTCCCATCCTGGAATCCCCCATGGAGCTTCTGGCTTACCCCACCCAGGTGGGGACACAGTGGAGGGGGGTTCCCACAGACCCCCTCCTCCAGAAGCATCAAGTCATCATCGGGATCCAGCCAGAACTCCAGCCGAAGGCAGGAGGGGAACCACTATCGGCCCCCTGTGTCGGGGTTGCACTGGGAGAGGCATTTTCTTGAAGTATGCCCTCCAAGAGTGTGACGTGCCATGGCTTACACCGGAACCCATCACACTCTCCCCTTGTGGTGTGGGCATTGGGGCTGCAGTGCCTCTGGTTGTCACCAGAGGTCAGGCCACCCCCTAGTCAATGTACCCCCTCCCCTGGAGGATCTTAGCAGTCCATTGGATGCTCAGGCATCCTCCCCTCGCCTGGTCCTCTGGCTCCCAGAGTTGCTCCCATACCTGGGTCACCAGCGTCATGAGCGGAAATCCAAGTGCTGTGCCAATGGGCTGGCCTTCACATAAATAGGTTAGCATAGCATGGTGCTGCCCATTGTTGTGCCCTTTGTCTGTAAATACATCTGTTCTTCAAATCAAAAAAAGGTTTTTGTCAGGACTAGTTCTGCCAATCATGGGGGGAAAGAGTGTTGACTGTCCTTTCCCCATAACAATTTTAGTAAGGAGCCAAGTCCTTCCTCATGATTTATACTGGTGTAGACGTCTCTGACATCATTAGTGATTAGCCATGCTTCTTCTAGACTCTGTGTCCCATATTCCACATTTTTCAGAATCTCAATCATGTGTCCTGAATCCCTAATGTAAGTCCCCATTTTGCACAGCTCTTGCTGTATGTGAAAATTTACATCTTTAGATAGTGGCTTCAATAAAAGGGTAGAACTAGAACAATTGGCAACATACTGTTCTCCTTCATAATCCCTTCTAAATCCTCCTCTAATACCATGAGGTCAGAATTGCATTCCACCTAGTTGTCAACCTCCATTTCACTGACAGGAGCCACATAAGTCACTAGACATAACGGCATCGGCTGAGAGGGAGGGATTTGCTTGTATGCTGGAAGTAGTCATCAATGGAAACTGAAAGCCTGATGGCCCTGTCAATGGAACAACAGCCAGCATAGATAAACCAGGTAGAATGAATCATATCATCTCTGAAAACAACGTCAGCACTGTCTGAGAGTCAATGATGTGCTGGCCAGAGGCTGTGACTACTTGAATCAATAATGGACTTTGGTGCAATGACGGCATCATATTGTCCAAAGCCAGACCCCGATATTGGTGTCTCAGTGACCATCGGAGGGGCTGTCGTCAACGCTACTGGAGTGGGTGATGATGGCTGAATGATTACCTGGTCTCAACAGCAACCAGGATCTTACCGGGGAAGCAGACTTTTCCTTGTCGTTGCCCCAATGATGAAGAAGGCAGTGATGATGACTGTTCTCTGTCACAGTCCTTTGACTTTGATTTTGGAGGTTGCATCTTGGCCAGTGTGGATAGTGATCGTGACTTTGGGCCTTGCTCCTTCTCCATGGCTGTTAATGCATTTTGGAAAATGGAAGTTTCTAGAGCTTTCTTATGGTGTTGCCTTGTTGCTTGATTGAAACCCTGGCAGATCTCACAAGTCCTCATGTTGTGAGACAGGTCCAAACAGCACACACTCTAATGGTGTGCGAGTCTTCTTTATAAATTTTGTCTCCACACTTACAATACCAAAATAATGCAGACAAATTTCAGTGGCATGCAGAAATGACTAAAAAACTGTAGTAAAATAAAGAAATGCGTGGATGGCAATGGCTAGTCAACAGCATTTCCTCAGAAGGTCTGCCAAGAATGACTGACAGTAGAAAAAGAACTGAGTAGTGATGGGGCCACCCACATTTGTGTAGATGTTGATGAATGACATCACTGTGGGCAGTCCCCAGCTAGCAAGAATTTCTGTGTGGTCCTAGTGCCTGATGCCTATAGTTCCAAAGGTGTGGCCTAATGGAAGGGATATCCTTGAAGAGGATCTCTGGTTTTACAGGAGGGATAGCCAAGGTACAATATTTCAGTTTTATGGGGTCTCATTAGCAAGTGCCATCATGAAACTGTCCCAAATTTAATCAAGCTTGCAGGCCTCTTACACTCACAGTACCAATTCACAATTCAGACTGTGAAGGATTTAATTCCCCAAATCTGATCAAAACCAGTCTACAAAATAGACTGTGAACTACTAGGGTAGATGACCTGATCATGCTCAATTGTGAGGGTCCTCTGCAAAAGGAATTTGATTTTGTGTCTGCACTGCTGAACTGAGAACAAAAATGGAAAGAAGACTCTTTACAAGTGAGATAATATGGCAGAGATATTACATTGATGGAAGCCAGCCCATATACTTTCTGGCATATGTCCCATATATTCAGTGAGACTTAACTTTTTATTAGCTGGAGTTTGATCTCCCCTAATAAAAACATTATAATTTCAAGAGTTACTATAACTATGAATTGCATAAAGAAACTGAGTCAAAAATAACAATAATAGAATCTTTATTTATTTTCATTTGACAACCAACAGAAAAGTTTGTAAAAAATATCTATGTTTAATGGCAATGGTGCCCTGGCCCTTTCTGTCCTGTCCTGAATTCTCCAGGAGTCGATCTCACTTCTCCAAATCTGCACTGTCTGTGGCTGCTGATGGCCCTATGAATAATAAAAACATAGTATACATAAATATGATTAGTCAACCAAAAAACTGTGTTTGTCTCCAACATTTTGAGTCTGTCCCTTTTTTTTCTCAATTTGTCCCCTGTGGAATATTGTCCCACATTTTCTAGAATGAAGCCTGCTGCACCACTCTCATAGATATCTTTATGCTTCACTCTTTACTATTACTGACTGTGTCTTTCCCCTATTGCCCCCTTCCTGGTGCTTTGAACCATTTCTGCCTACACCTTCTACTGGCAATTATTTTGTCAGCACTCGCCTACCAACCAAGAAAAAAAGTCACAGCACAAGAATACAGTGCATACATTAAGTGACTTATTAAACTTACACATGTAAGACAGTTAAAAACACTTAAGGCCTTACCACAACACTTAATGTTATACACTTACTGTATAGTGTACTGTAAAGAGATTTGAAAAGTGCTTTACAGCAGCACTTTTCAATCCTACTCAGTCCTCTTGATCAAAATGCTAGAAACGTGAAATGTGAAGTGTTATGCTGCTACTGCATTGAGCATTTTTGACCATCTTACATGTGTAAGTTTATTAAAATAGTCACTTAATTACTGCTCTGTATTCTTGTGCTGTGACTTTTTTCTTGGTTGTGGGTTGACGGCTATTTTTTTATATGTACTGTAGTGACTGTTTTTACTAATAGCATCCCCAGACGGATTCTGGAGCAAACTACTTACTTTGTCACTCTACCCTAGACAGGGTGTTTCTTGTTCCCCCTTTTTTTTCCTCTGCTTTACCCCTCATTTTTTCTACCTAACCCTTGTAACCATCTGCCTGCCTACTATTCACCCTTAGGGCCTTTCATTCATAGTTTATATACCCCTATGCTAGATAGGATGCTTCCCCTTTTCCCCAAAACAAGTGCTTGCTGCTTGCAAGGACTGTTTCTCCCTGAAGTTAACTCCTTACCCTCCTCCAATACTTTGTACACAGGCAACACCAAGTTAACAGGTATTGTACCATACCTTACTGAGCTGGCAGAGTCCCCTGCTTGCCTGCTGTCACCTGCTACTGCCTGCTGAAGCCTAAGACACCAACCACTTCACCTGTTCCACTCATGTGCTGGGATACAAGCATGATGGGACACACTAGAGTGGCTGCTTAATATCCCTATGTAGGCTTCCTGGTTTTACATCATTGGTCCTTGCAGATCCTTGGTTGTGCAGTCCTCCTCAAGCACTCCCAACCCCTGACCCTGGATTCCTGCTCCTATAGCAGGAAAAACAACACAACTTTACAAAAGCAGATTATGTTTGAAAAAATACCAACTTCTTGTCCCCCAGGTGCTGGCACTAGCAGTGTAACCTGAAGAAGTGTGCCGAAAGTTAAATTGGGAACTTTTAAAAGTCCCAGACTGCTAGTTCTATGTGACCAGATTGGTCCTTGCAGCTCCCTAGTCCCGCCTTCCTCCTTGAGCACTCCCACCCCCTAGAACCTGACTTCAAGCAAAACAACTAAACTTTACAAAGGCAGGTTTGTTTTCAAAAACTAATAGCGCATTGTCCCCCAGGTGCTAGTGCCAGGAGTGTATTCTAGAAAAGTCAGCTGAAATTTAAATCAGGAGCCAAGTCCCAGACTGCTAATTCTCTATGACATGATTGGTCCCTGCAAATCCCTGGTCCTGTCTTCCTCTTCAAGTACTCCTGACCCCCAATCTTGACCTCCTGCTCCTGTAGCAGGAAAAACAACACAACTTTACAAAAGCAGGTTACTTTTTGACCTTTTTTTAGTCTATAATGAACAGAATTCAGTGCTGCTTGGATTGCAGCCTATGAAATCTTAAAATGCAATTTGCTGAAGTTTTATTGCAAGTGTATTGTTTTTTTAATAGTAGAACTGTTAAAAAAAAAAGTGTTCACCATTTCATAAGCTCACAGTTAGCTCAATCCTACAGAAATGATGACAAATTATTATCTATTTATTCTGAACGTATATTAATGTTTTATAATAGTAAAAAATCACAAGTGAGCAATAATTTGTTTGACTTGCAAACAGTCTATTTAATTTAAACAAATAACTATAAAATACAAAAAGATTAAAATAAAATAGTTCATTTTCTAGTAGAGTTGACAATGTACATATTTTATAGACAATTTACTTCCACAGTTTTCACAACCTAAAATCCTATTCAAATCTTCAAATATTGTCTATATAAATTAGATGTGATGCAGCTATTAAAATGTTTATATTTCAGCAAATGAACTGAGTATACTTTACAGACCACATAAAAAAATGTGAAGCGCTAGATGTTTAACTAAGGAGCTGTGAATTTTTGAGACAGTACGGAAAATAAACTTCTGTGTTAGGTAACGGTTTGTGTTTTTAAAAACACAAATTTCAAGGATGCAAGAAAGTGACCACAAAGCAATTAGCTTAAATTGCTGCACTACTCAGTTATGGACAACTGCTCAGGGCATTAGTAATAAATAAATTGTAAGGCATTTTTTTTTTAAGAAAAGAAAACCCTAATTTCTAACATTATTGTAAACATCAGTGCACATATATAAATATACAGCTAAAACTGACAGTTAAGTCTTCAGTTTGTCAGTTGATTCTGCTTCTATATTTGAGCAGGATGTATAATCAGTCCTACTTTGGCAAGTAACGTCCTCATAAGTAACAGAAACAGTGCAAGTAAGGAATGCAAAGATTGCTAGTGCAAAAAAGAAAAAAGAAGCACAGACAATATTGCTGACCATAATATACAAGTTCAGAGTGTTTATCTCTGGAGTGAGGATAAAGATTCTAATGGTAGGTCAAAAGCCATTGATTAATGCCCAGAAGACACGTTCTTCTAAAACTTGAATTTTTGTTAGTTCCTTCAAACCATATCTTCAACAGTTTTTTCAGTCAAGGTCCTGGAAGCTTTATTATCTGTTGAATTTCCATTGAAGTAATCGAGCAGTTTTAAGATGTCCTATTTTCTTCCAACAGGGCGTTTATACATGTTTTACCTGTGTAACAAAGCCTATTATGACTGATCCAACAAGTTCTTAGACCAGTGCAACTTAGACTATTACGAACGCTTTCCTTCTCGATGGAAAACTAGAGAATTCAGCAGTCCATTTTCAGTTTATTTAATGAATTGTCTATTTTGGTTAGAGTCTTTTTGATGCGTAATGCTGTTAGTCTAGCAGATGGATTTTGATACCAGCACTCTTTCATCAGCTTTGCAAGGGATGTTAGCGTCTAGAAGAAGATAATAAAGAATATTATGTAGCATCTTCATAATAATTAAGCAGTTAATAAAACATACATCAAATAAGTTGATTTCATACTCAAGTAGGTCCAGGGCTTTAGCTAACTGTATTTTGGAAGTATCTAACTCCTGGAGAGGACATTACAAAAATTAGGTGACAACCAGTTGTGCTAACATAGAAATAAAAAAAAAGACAGATTTTTCTGACATGAAAGGGTGTTTTATCAATGATATTTACTGTATATGGCATCCTTTTACACAAGCTGTAGTTTCTAGGTTTAATGGATACAGCATGTAACTGGATTGGAAACTCCTGGAACTCTATCAGAAGTCAACACTGTATTTTCCCTTGCCCACCTACCCAAAGATCCAAAATATAAATATTTAATAGAAGACCCACCTCCTTACCACTGAACCACTATATTTGTGTGGAGGCTGACAGTAGTTAAAACCAGTCTAACCTAGCTGGGTCCACCTCTCCTGCACTCTCAAACAGCAAATAGAAAAAAAATCATCAGCTCCTGTCACACAGCTAGGAATTGACGGTGCAATAAAAATGTATCCTTCCCCCTAGTCAACATACACCAGCATACGTACCCTGAATTCCAGGGGAGGGTGGCACGAGAAGTAGATGTCTTTTACAGTAACAGTAACTTTCCAGGCTATCCCAGACAGGATACCCCCCCCAAACCATGGTGACACTTCCATTCATAGACTACGGTGTGCGTGTGTGAACTACAAAAGATAACTGATTTTTTATTACTAAAAATCAGCCTCAGGTTCACTGTTTTCTCTTTAATGTCCAGAATGTCTGACCTGATAAGTATTTTGACTGCCACAAAAAAGGAATGATTCCCAAATACAGACTAGTCGACATTTTTCCTTCCACCAAAAATAAATTAACTGAACCTTTGGCCGGGTCCACATTTAAATAGAGTTCACTTTACTGGACGTGCACAGAAACAGTTGACTTGCTTTCTTCTATACATCATTTTATACGACACCGCAACACCAGTTATAATCATACTTTGCATCTCACAACCGTTTTGTTAAAATGGATACATCACTCACTATACCCACAGTGAGTTGCCTGGCAGGCACAGTGCGAATCAAGCAACAACCTTGTAATGAGAGGGGAAAGATTTTTCAAAAATATGTATTCATGAAGTTAGTTCTTTATAAAAATGAGAACTAGTTTAATTTGTATGCCAGTAAATGAGATCTGGTAGAGTTCCCAAACAGAGGACTGCTATTCAGTCCTAAAAAATAATTCTGATAATGAATTGTAGAGAACATTATGAAAATAATATACTGCATCCACACAGGCTACCCAAAATAAGCACAATTCTAAATATGTACCACTGATGAGAAGATGCTTTGCACCAGTCGCTGGGTTCTGATACTGTAGATAGACATACACACTAGATAGATAGCTAGATAGATAGTACAGTTAAGTAAGAACTTACTATAACAGTAGATCTTTGAGAAGAGCATTTGCAGCATGTTACACCATAAGAACTGAAGCCAGCAGGTGCCAGGACCCCACGGAAAACTTCTAGCTAGCAGTCTATAGTGGGAGACCGCCACCTGACATCGGCCTGCCCCCGACGTCCACCTATGGTATAAAAGGGGTGGTCCCCCAGCACCACCTCAGTTCTCCCGCCGGAGATGCTGGCAAGCACAGTAAATGGAGAGCCAAGGTGTTCCTCTAAAACTGAGGAAACTGAAAAAGGATGGAGAAGCATTCACCAGGGGGATGGAGGGAGGGAAAGCAGCACGTGCTGCAAGAGTGCCTCTCAAAGATCTACTGTTATGGTAAGTTCTTATGTAACTGCACTATCTGACTTTGAGGGGGCTCTTGCAGCAGTTTACATCATAAGGACAGAGTCCCAAGCAGTGAGAGGACTGACCCCAGTCATCTGGGAGGAGGTAGAGATAAGAGAAAGGTTCTCAAGAGAGCATGCCCTGCAGGACAGCCAGTTCAAAACCTGCCTTACACCTAGAGGCAATGTACAGACTATAATGCCAGATAAAAGTATGGACAGAACTCCAAGTGGCCACTGCAAAGATGTCAGCAATGGACTCATTTCTGAAAGATGCAAATGAAGCAGCTACACCCCTGATAGAGTGGCCTTTAACTGGGCCCAGTAAAGGCTTGTCGTATTTATGGCAGCAATAAACAATGCAATTAACTAACCATTTGGATAAACACTATTTAGAAACTGAAGCCCCTTCTTTTCTTGGGGCGAAAGAAACAAACAACTGATCAGTTTTTCTGATGGCTCAGGTACAGTCCAAATAATAACGAAGCACCCAGTGGACATCTAGAGGTTACAGTAAGGCCTCCCATGTGTTGGAATACTTTGAGTAATACACAGGAAGTTGGATGTCTTGATTCAGAGTAAACTTGGACACCACCTTAGGAAAGAACTTAGGACTGGTTCTCAAGGACACCCTGTCCTTGTGAAAAACTAAATAAGGCTCTTTACACATCAGATCCTGGAGCGCAGTAATCCTTCGAGCAGAAGTAATAGTGATTAAAAATAATGTTTTCCACTACAAAAAGAGATGCTCCCAACTTATGGCAGACTCAAAGGGAAGCAACATAAGTTTCTCTAAGATAAACAACAGATCACAAAGAAGAATGGGAGGTTTCAGATGCAGAATACTCCACAAGAATGTGCAGGGTAGGTCAAATTGGGCAAGCGTCTTACCTTCGATAGGTGTATGGAACACAGAGATGGCTGAAAGGTGCACCTTAATGGACAAGTAACTCAGGCCTGAGTTAGATAAGGAAAGGAGATACTCTAGAATGAGATTCTCTGGACACAAATGAATCCAGTTGATGAGTTGTGGCCCATATGCAGAACTGCTTCCAATTCATAGCATTAGTAGATCTAGTCGAGAACATTCTGGCAGTCACTAGGACATCTGCTACGTGGTGGGAAACCCCAAAGCAGGCAACTGCTAAGTCTGTAGGAGCAATGCATGAAGGTGCAGTGACCTTAGATCTAGATGGACCAGGGTGCCCTGCTGCTGTGAGAGGCAGGGGAATCGAGGGTTCGACTGCAAGCTGCTGGAGAAGTGGAAACCAAATCTGCCATGGCCAGATGGGGGCTATCAGGATCATCTCTGCCCCTTCTGACTGTAGCTTAAGCAGAACTCTCTGCAGCAATGGAAAGGGAAGGAAGGCATACAGAAACCTCTCTGTCCAAGACAGGGACAAGGCGTCTCACCAGAAAACACCAGGCCCTGGATCTAGAGAGCAGAAACTGGGCAGTTTTGCATCAGATGGGGATGTGGAGAGGTCCAGCTCTGGGTGTCCTCACCTGTCGAAGATATCTTTGACCACTGCAGGAAGAAGTTCCTAGTCATGAACCTTGGACTGCGAATGAATTAGACTGTCTGCCAAGGTGTTTTGAATGCCTGGAATGTGCACAGCAGTCAGGCTCAGGCGATGCTCTATAGCCCAATACCACACTCTGATGGCCTCTCCGAAGAGTGGGCAAGAATGCGTGCCCTCTTGCTTGTTTTTGTAAAAGACTATGGACATATTGTCCATCTGGATCAAGAGAAGACCCAGGAGTATGTTCGTCTGAAAGGCTTGGAGAGCATACAGTATCACCCATATCTCCAAAATGTTGATGTGGAGATGTTGCTCCAATGGGGACCAAGTGCCCAGAGTCTGCCAGATGGGTGCCCCAGCCCTGGCCCGTCATGTCTGTGGTCAGAATTTGCCAAGGTGACTCTGACTGGAAGTGAACCCCCTTGGAGAGTTTGGAGGGGTTCAGCCACCACATCAAAGTCTGTCGCACTGAGTTGAACATTGACACTGGAAGGTCAAAGTCATCTGAATGCTGGTCCCATTGGACCAGAAGGTTCCACTGGACCACCCTCATGTGCAGGTGAGTCAGGGGTACTGTCATAACTGCCGCTCCCATATGTCCCAGCAGCCTTAGAACTGTTCTGCCTAGAACTTGTCGAGACGACAAGACCAGCTGAGCCTGAGTCTGAAGGCATTCTGCTCTATCTGGAAGAAGAAAGACCTTACCTTGCTTGGTGTCTAAAATCACACCTATGTATTGGAGTCTCTGGCCAAGGGGGGGGATTTGGGGAGGTTAAGGGTTATCCCCAGATCCCGGAAAAGAGAAAAAGTGGCCTCCATGGTTCTGAGCAAGTGCTCCTTGGTAGGGGCTGTCAGAAGCCAGTCATCTAGATAAGGAAAGACATAATGGCCTTCCCTCCATAATACCGCTGGCACTAATGCAAGGCACTTCATAAAGACTCATGAGCAGAGGACAGGTCGAATGGTAGGGCTCAAAACTGGCAGTGGTGTCCTTAGAAGCGGAAGCAAAGGAACCTTCTGTGAGGTGGAAACTCCAAGATGTGAAGGTAAGCATCCTGCATGTCCAGGGAGCAGAGCCAATCCCCCTGATGAAGTAAGGTGAGAAAGGTCAGGAAGAGTGGCCACCCTGAACCTTTTGTACTCTATAAACTTGTTCAGGTGATGGAGGTCTAGCATGAGCTGCAGATCTCCTGCTTTCTTTGGAACCAGGAAGAAATGCAAGTAGAATCCCTTGGTGCGCTGTCTCAAGCAGGTTGGGTTACATGGCCTGTTTTCACAGGAGTACTTGGATCTTGTCTTGAATTGAGGTGAGATGGGCCTGGAAGGTAATGCAAGGGAGCTGGAGGATTGTCATGGGGAATCTCCAACAATTCTAGAGTGTGCCCTTGTTCTACTAACTGCAGAATCCACTGGTTTGAAAATATTGTGCTCCAACCCTCTCTGTAAAGAGAAAAGCAACCCCCCACTGCCTCCCCCAGAGATTCTGTTGGAAGAGGCAGGGGCTGGTAAGGAGTCAGGCAGAGGTGCCAGGGACAGGCAACAAAGCCTGTGAGGTTCTGGGATCTCTGGGCGCTGTACCTCCTGTGGTTTGGGAAGCAGACTTTCTCTTAAAGGCACCCCTGGGCTGCTGTCCTCTAGACTCTTGCTTGAAGTTGCGATGAAAAAGCTGTCGCTGGGATGACTTGGGCTGAGACTGATATAAAGTATGAACTGAAAAGATAGCTTACCCGACTCTTGGAAGCGAGTGATTATATTCTGAGAATCCTCGCCAAACAAGATGGGGCCTCTAAACGGGACATCTAAAATCTTAGAATGGACATCTGGGGCAAACCTGGAGACCCTAAGCCACAAGTGGCAGCATAGGAAAATTCCCCATAGCCAATAACTGAAATGTACTGCACCCACGGACCTGGGCAGGGTGCTGTCACAGGGCTGCCGCCTTGAAACAGCAAACAAACAAGAACACAACAGCACTCCAGAGCAAGGAGTTATAAAATAACCAATGAAAGGTCTTCAAAAAATAAATTTTTTTCAAAATAAAAGTTTTATTGAGAGAAACTTCCCATCAAGTACACAATGGAATTAAACGGTACGTCCATCTCACCAGCTGTCCCAGTGCTACGCCGTGTAAGGCTTTGTCAGGGGATGGGTAGTTGGTGAAGGACAGCCCCTTAAATACAAATAATTGTATAACATCAAGAGTTAATAAAGCCCTGCTTTGCTGCCGGAACACAGACTGTGCATCCCCACTGTCGGCAGCTCGCATACTGATTGCTCCCAAAATAAAAAGCAACTGCCCCAACAGGACTGCAAGTGGAAAAACCCACGACACCCTACATAATGAGGCACACAATCTGCCACAGTTCTCCTTTACAGGACAAAAACGTTTTCTTTCTTTTAAAATGAGTAGCACTAGCACGTGGTGTACTCAGCGCTGCTTGCAAACAGCATTATGTAAACTCTGACTCACTCTAACTCCACTCCAGCTCCAAGAGAACATTTATATATATATGTGTGTTTGTTTGTTTTTTTTTTTAAAACAAAAAGCAACTTCTTTTAATTTCAGTGAATGATTACATTACCTCTAACTTCGGCAGTCCGTTTCTCCAATCATGCTCCTGCCAGCCACCAGTGTCCCAAAGCAAAAAATAAAATACTTAAACTAATGGTCTCACAAAGCAGCAACAGAAAAAAAAAAAAAACAGAACACAAGTGAACTGGGGGGAGTGATGGTTCAAGAGCCAAGGAGGGACATGTTGCACACAGCAGTAGGACAGTTACAAAACAAGTGTGAAAAGCTACAGTGCCTTCTACTGGTAAGCATTGCTAAGTATACCAGTAGAGGGACTACTTTACTAACAAACCAACTTTAAGTTAATTTGTAGTCTTTTTTTTTTATTCTTAAATGTTAAAAAAACCTTTACATTTAGCTCATTTTCTAAGCTCAATATTACCCTCCATGGTGGGCAGTATGGGCAATACCGGACCTTCCAGGGGCTATAAGGCCCTCCGTCTGCAGTGTAGGGCCTCATTACGCCCCTGAGCAGTCCGGTATTGCCCAATACTGCCTACCCTGTTGTGTATTATTGCTTACTTTAAGCTGTGCTTATCAAAAAATCCAGATCTAGGGCCGTTTTCGAGATATAGCTGCTGAAAGGCGCCATGACCGCCACAATGATATCCTATGGGAAACTTTGCAACTTTGGAGTGCTGTAACTTTGGAAACGGTGTCCATTTCTTCACCAAACCAGCAAAGGGCACATCTGTGGGGCAAAGGCTTGCCACCCTGCAAATTTCAGCCCAAAAGTCCTAACTGTTTTCTTGCTATGAATGGCAAAAAACAGTTTTTAGGGTTGATTACCTGCTTTCACTTTCAGATCATACATTTGTTTTTCCCGTAAGCTATAATGGGAAACTTTACAGTTTAATAACTTTTGAATGGATTAATATTTTTTCACCAAACCTTACAAAGGCATATCTGTGAGGCAAAAGCTTTCTACCCTGAAATTTTCAGCCCTGTTGCTACAGCCGTTTCTGAGATACAGGTTGACAAAAAACAGCAAAACACATACAAATCTTTTTTTTTTTCCAACACTCTGTATCTCAAAAACCACACAAGGGATTCAAACCAAATTTGGCATATCAATACACCTGTCCCTTCCGAAGATGCATGCAAATGTTCAAGCATATCTGCTAAACCTGTCCAAAGTTATTACCCTCCTAAGTCTGTTTGCTTGTGCATCCACCCATTTTGAATATCATACTCCCATGCAAAGCCTGGGTTGCACCCATTTGCAGCCCTGCAAACTTTAGAAAATCAGGCCCCAACTGTCTTATCCAAAGGCCAGTGAGCCAGTGGCTGTGGTGAGATTCTGACATGGGCTCTCCTGTTCTACCTCCAGTGCACTAAACTCTATACATAGAAACACAGAATTTGACGGCAGATAAGGACCGCTTGGCCCACCCAGTCTGCCCATTTCCCTACCTACTGGATAAGCTGCAGATCCTAGTTAACCAGCAGTCTACTTCTTCTTACCCCCACCCCCCAGAATTGCCTTATAACTGTCCCATGCATGCTTGAATTCCACCACTGATTTTGACTCTACAACCTCCTCCGGAAGGCCGTTCCATGCATCCACAACCCTCTCTGTGAAAAATACTTCCTTAAATTACCCTGAGCCGCCCCATCTTCACAAATTGTGCCTCTTGTTCTTGCACACCACTTTTTTGAAAGATGCTACCCTCTGGACTTTGCTGATTCCTTGAGGTACTTGAAAGTTTCTATCATGTCCCCTCTCCTCCTTTCCTCGAGGCTATACATATTAAGCTCCTTAAGTCTCTCTTCATATGTCTTCCAGTGCAGACCCTGCACCATTTTAGTTGCCCTCCTCTGGACAGCTTCCATCCTGTCTATGTCTTTGCGGAGATTGGGTCTCCAGAACTGCACACAGTACTCCAGATGGGGTCTCACAAGCTGTCTGTACAAAGGGATAATAACTTCCTGTTTTCTACTGGTGATGCCTCTCCCTATGCATCCCAGTATCCCCCAGCCCTCCTTGCTGCCCTCTCACATTGCTGGCCCACCTTTAGGTCATCTGATATGACTACCCCCAGGTCCCTTTCCATTTTTGTTGTTGTTAGTATCTCACCCCCCATTGTGTACTCTTCCCCTGGGTTTTTGTTTCCCAGGTGCATTACCTTGCACTTCTTAGCATTGAATCTAAGCTGCCATACATTTCACCATTCCTCTAACCTTGCCAAGTCCCTTCTCATCCTTTCCACCCCACCCTGTGCATCAACTCTGTTGCAGATCTTAGTGTCATCTGCAAAGAGACATACTTTCCTTCCAGTCCTTCTGCAATGTCGCTTATAAAACATTGAAGAGGACCGTCCTAATACTGAACCCTGCGGCACCCACTAGTGACCCTCCTTTCTTCTGAGTGGACTCCATTTACTATTACTCTCTGTGTCCTATTCTCCAGCCAATTCCTTTACCCAGGCTGTCATCTTGGGACCCACTTCAGGCTGGCTAACTTGTATATTAATCTTTTGTGTGGGACTGTGTCAAATGCCTTGCTAAAGTCTAGGTAGGCCATGTCCACAGCCCCTCCCTGATCTACTACTTTGGTCACCCAGTCAAAAAATCTATCAGATTTGTCTGGCATGGCCTTCCGCTGTGAATCCATGCTGCCTAGGGTCCTGTGCCCTCTGGCCTCTAGATACTTGACAATTCTTTCCTTCAGAGTGATTCCATCATTTTCCTATCACTGAGGTTAAACTAACAGGTCTGTAGTTTCCTGCTTCTGCCTTGCTCCCACTTTTGTGAAGAGGAATCACATCTGCCCTCCTCCAGTCTCAATTTGCCCTCCATCCTCTCATGATTTGTTAAAGGGTAGTCAGTGGTGTCACTAGTTCTACCCATTAGCTCTTTAGAATTCTGGGATGAATCTCATCAGGCCCCATTGCTTTTGTCCACCTTCAGTTTTAAGAGTTCTTTCAGAACCCTTTCTTCTATAAATGGGCTGGTATCAACTTCTGTATCCAGAGTGTTACTACTGTTTGTTTTATGTACCTCCCCCTCTTCATTTGTAAATACTGAGCAAAAATATTTGTTTAGTATCTCTGCCTTTTCACAGTCTCCCTCTGCCCACCCTCCTCCCCTTTATTAAGCCTCACTATCCCTCCCTTGGTCTTCCTTTGCTCCCTGATGTAGCTATAAAAGGTTTTATCCCCCTTCTTAACTGAGTTGGCTATCTTTTCCTCGGTTTGGGCCTTTGCTGTTCTGACTGCCTTCCCAGCCTCCTTTTGCTTTAACTGATACAGTTCTCTGTCCTGCTCCTTCTGCAATTCCTTGTACTTCCTGAATGCTTTCTTTTCTCTTGAACCTTCCACTTCCTTTGAGAACCATAGTGGTTTCTTACATCATCTTGTTTTGTTTATTTGCTTCACACAAAGGCTCGTTACCTCTGTGATGGCAGTTTTATTATTCCCATTGTTCTTCCACCCTCCTTCCTGCCCATTTGCTAGTGCATTCCTTAGGCACTCAACCATTTGGCAAAGTCAGCCCTCCTAAAGTCCAGTACTTTTGTCTTTGTATGGCTTGACTCTATTGCTGTGTTTATTGTGAGACATACTGTTCGATGGTCACTAGTTCCCAGATGGCTACCCACTTTTACATCTGTGATCCTCTCTCCATCTCCATTTGAGAGAATCAAGTCTAATATTGCTCCCTCTCAAGAGGGCTCCAGTACTAGTTGTCTAAGGCATGCCCCCTGTAGGGCATCTAGCATACCATAGTGCATTTGCCAGTAATGTTAACTCAGGAAACATGTAATACCTGATTTAGTTACAAGAAAAACTCTTAAGGAGAACTGAACTGCATAAGCATTGCAGACTGTATATCTGACTGTTTCTTCTACTGTACATGCTTAAAGCAGTGTTTCTGTTTTCCCTGATTTTCTTGTATTTGTTTCAGTGGCATGTGTTTGCTCCTGGCAGCTTTAAATCATACCCATTAGTCTGGCATCAAGATTATGTTTTCTGTTTGTAAAAAAAAAAAAAAATATTTTGAAAGCTTTAGTGTCCCCAGGTGGGGGATGATACAGTAAGTGAGCTGAGTTCGACTTCCCATATTGTGCTTCAGTTTTCATGCAACTTGAACCTGTTGCCATCCCATTCAAGTTGTGAGCAGACCATCACCTGTAGGGACTCTGCAAAGTGTCTGTCCAGGTGCATTTATGTTTGCTTGCTATAAGCAAAGAAACATATTGGGATCATTCCAGGGACTTTGGGGGCTTGGCACATCCTCTACCACTCAGAAAGCTACAAACCTGCATTATTGCCATCATTCCATTCACTAGCCAATCATAACTAGATTTTTAGGGCATGTGAACATCTTTGACCAGTCACAGTGCTCAAAAATACTATCCAGTTGGTCATGAGGGAACTCTCACATTGTATAGTCTCACACAGGCACCATACTCATTGATGTATTGGGCTGTCAGTCAATGTGATTGCAGCTCATCAGACCAACACATTATGATGTGTCACAAAGCTAATATACTCAGTGGGCTACTGGGCTGTCAATTACTATAACTGCTGCCCAACAGACAACGTGATGCTCTACTGTTATCTATCAGCCAGCCTGCTGTGACCCGACAAATCATCAACATCCTCCCAACCCCCACCACCACCACCACCTCCAACAACACCCAGCCAACACCAGTGGTATCAGTTGTAAAACATGCTTGCTACCCTTTGGCTGCTCTCTCCCTTCTTTCTACTCCTCCTACCACAACCCAGCTAAGACTGACAGTGCAAGGTGTAAAACACACTTCCCTGTGGCATGTTCTCTCACTCCCTCTCTCTCCCTACACTCAACCAACACTGATACTGCCAGTTTTATAAGCTCCAGAGGGGCTTCTTTATTTTATTTATTTATTGCATATACGGAAAATACCTTTGCGTCCAAGACTCATTTACAAAGGTTCAACGTCACATAAAGTAGAACATTACAGCAGTGATCAAAAATTCAAGAGCAGGCTTCATACAGGCTAATTATAGGGAGTACAATATAATGCTAGCAGTCAGATCCTAAGGCATACTAGGAGAGGTCTAAGTAGCTTAGATTAAAGGCTCTAGATTTAAAGTTGGACAGATAACTCTGGTAGGTGCCGAAAGAAAAAGGGGGTAGGGAGAGAAGGAAGCCGGCCAAAGGCCATTGTTGGGGAGAGGAGACAGGGTCTGGGTCAGAGACAGTCACAGGGGTTGGAGGACTGGAGATGGTCTCTGAGAAGGGTTTTGAAGGGGCATATTATGTTTTCGTTAGTGAGTGTGCTGGGCAGGCTGTTCACCCAGGAGGGGGCCCTGTAGCTGAAGAAGCTTTGAAATTGGGAGGTTCTGCACCTGGGGACTGATAGGAGCTGCTTGCTCACACTATGGGTGTTTGTAGGAGTCAGGGCCAGCTGGATTATAGAGGTGAGGCCAGATGGGGAGAGTCCCAGGGCAATCTTTTTGGCCATGAGGCACGTGTGGAACCGGAGTCTATTGTCAAGGTTCAGCCAGTTGGTGGGATTATATAGAGAGCATGTATGGGTGAGCTGATCACAGCCGAGGACGAGGCAGCATGCTTTGTTCAAGGAGTGACGGAGTCTGTCTAGGGCCGAGGTGTTTGCAGCTCCATAGATAAGAATACCATAGTCAAGGAGAGAGAGAGGATAGAGGAGGAGACAGCGAGCCGAAGAGCTGCAGGAGTCGGACAGTGTTTGAAGCGATAGAGAATTCCGAGGTGGACATTCAGAGCAGTGGACATATTATGGATGTGCTGTTGGAAGTTAAGGGATGGGTCTAGGGTGAGGCCCAGATATTTAAAGGTATCCACTTGCGCGAGGGGGTCCCATTGGCAATTTGAATTTGGGAGCAGAGCATCTTCCGGGAGTTCAGAGGGTGTGAGAAGAACATGACTTTAGTCTTCTTGTAGTTTAGAATAAGACAATGCGTGTAGAACCATGTTTCAGCATCACAGGTGGAGGAGGACTGGAGGGAATTGTGGAGTTGAGTGGGGTCTGGATTGGAGAAGTATAAGACTGCATCGTCTGCATACATTAATAGATTGCCAGAGCAGGACGAAGGTAGGGAGTTAAGCAAGAGACTGAACAAAAGAGGGCCGAGGGTGGACCCCTGCGGAACACCAGCATGGACAGGCAGTCTGCTAGATAAGGTGGTGCCAATTTTGACGTGCTGGAACCGGTCCGATAGGTAGTCAGTGAACCAGCTGAGGGCGCCCCGAGAGAAGCCGGTGTTGGAGAGTGTGCTTAGTAGGAGGGAGTGGTTGACCGTGTCAAATGCCTTAGAGAGGTCTACAAAGAACGCACCCGTGATGTGTCCTCTGTCTAAGGTGGAGTGAACGTGTGTGGTGAAATCTAGGAGGGCTGTTGTGGTACTGTGCCCTTTGCAATGGCTGTGTTGCTGTTTACTGATTAGGTCGTGATTGTTAAGGTGGTCAGTGAGCTGGTCGGAGACAATACGTTCAAGTGCCTTCGATGGGGGGGAGGATTGAGATGGGGCGGTAGTTGGTGGAGGTACGATCTCCGCATTGAAATATGGAGGTAATGGAGGCAGATTTCCACTGTGAGGGGAATTTCCCTTGGCAGAGGGAGCAGTTGAGAATGTGGGTGAGAGGGGTGTAGAACCTCATAAAGAGTGACCTGGAGGAGCCTCAGGTCTAAGGAGTCACTACTGTAATGGGCACTGCTTAGGACTTTTTCTAGGTAAGATCTGGCAGACAAGGAGGAGACACATCGAAGGTGGAAAGGAGGGGTGGCAGAAGTGGTCTGGAGGTAGGAGGGAGCGGGTGGGAGTGAGAAGTTAGGAGGGAGGACATGGCAGAGATTAGTGATAGGGTGGTCAGAACCCTCAGGAGTTCTACTTCTAGTCTAGAACTTTTGAAAAAGTTCTAGGATTCTAATCTTTTTTAGAACTCGAACCCCTTTTTTTTTTATTTTGCTGCCAATAATGAAGGTAATAGTGAAATACACATGAAATTGAGCACATGCTGCCAATTACAAGACAATAGAGAAATACATATAAAATTAAGGAGAAAAAGAAATAAAATCTGTTTAATATAAGGGGAGAGAGAAATGATAATGTGTGACTTTGATATTATTTATTTAGCTTTTGTTGACCGGGTAAGTGCACTAGACAAATCCTGCCTATTTTCAGGCATGACCCGTGGGAGGGGGATACAGATGAATGCCAACTGAACTTGAACCAGATTAAGCTGTTGGTGGTATTTTTAGTGAATGAGGGAAATTTGGCCAGGACACCGGGGAAATTCCCCTACTCTTTTCGATAAGTGCCATGGGATCTTTAACATCCACCTGAACTACCACCAATCCAGGCAGATGGGACCTCGGTTTAACATCTCATCCGAAAGATGGCACCTCAGAAGTGCACATATTGGGTACAGTGCAGCAGTCCAAGGGCACGCAGCAGGGTGATGAGCTGGCCAGTACGCAACATATGAGATAGAGTCACACAACACACCGAAGGGATTTTCCTGCCTCTCTTCAAAACAGGGAGATATATTTCTGTCATGTATTTAAAGATACCACACAAGCGGCTGCTGGGCTGCACACAGCCACACACATTGGGTCGGATAGTGTGGTCAAACAGCACACAGAAAGATGATGGGCTGGCCACACAGTACACCACAGGAGATGGAGTCACACAACACAGTGAAAGGGATTTTTCTGAATCTCCTTCCAACAGGGAAATATATTTTTGGCATGTGTTTAAGGATACCACCACACAACTGGCTACTGGCCTGCATACGGTCACACATACTGGGTAGGGTAAAGTGCAGTCAAAGGGCACACAGCAGCAGGGTGATAGGCTGGCCACAGTAGACAAGACAGAGTGACACACACACACACACACACACACACTGAAAGGGATTTTTCTGTCTCTCCTTCCAACAAGGAAATATATTTTTGGTATATATTTAAGAATACCACTACAACTTGTCTACTGGGATGATCAAGGGGCACACAAGGGTGATGGACTGGCCATAGGAGACAGTCACACAACACAGTGAAATGGATTTTTCTGTCTCTTCTCCCAACTGGGAAATATATTTCTGGCATGTATTTAAAGATGGCAGAAGGAATACTGCCCCAATGCTAGAGAGTGCTCAGGACCAAAATATTAAATCAAAGCACACAAATTCCGGCACTACCTCCACTAGCCACACAGTTCAATAAGTAAGATACAAGAATGTGCCTCAAAATCACATTTATTAAAGACAATCGTGTGTAAAAATGCTCCCTGAGGAAACCTTTGCAGATGAAACCAGTATGAGGTGGTGAGTTGTTCCCCCTTGTCTCATGGTAAGGGGTATTTTTACACACTACTGGCTTCAATAAATGTGATTTTGATGCATGTTCTTGTATCTTACTTATTAAATTGTGTGGTTAGGTAGAAAAGGATTTTATGTTTTGGGTATGTAGATATCATAGAACTGGCTTTTTGGGCTAGACACAGTCACAGACAACATACACTGGGGTACAGTGCAGTCAAAGAGCACACACACAGCAGGGTGATGGGCTAGTAGTGGCCACAGAACCCCACAGCAGGAAACAACACAGTGAATACTGTGCCAAAAAACTAACTGCCTTGTATGTATCAGGAGGTTTGGGGTGAAAGGACCCTTTCAGCACAGTCATCATGGTACGGTTTTTCACTTTGTGGAATTTATTTATTGAAATGTTTTACTAGTAAAGCACACTGAACAACACAACATGTTGCTCGTCTCATGGTGCGACCTGGGAGACATTTTTTCCCGTTTGTTTCCAACTTTCTCCGGTTCCATTAATTTCAAACAACATGAAGTCTTGCTATATTATGACAATTGCAGTATGACCGCAGGTTAGAACTGCTCCGGAGGTGAAATAGTTAACTTTCCATGCAGGCATGGAACTTAGAGCATGAGCTCGGTTGAAAACTCTGTCAGTTGTGCTTCAAATGCAAACTGTCAGATTCTTTACTCCACCTCACTGAACAGTCGCTCCGGAGATGTCTCCTTCTGCTCAGTTCATTTTGTCGGCTTAAAAGTATTATTTTTCGGTTTTTAGCTGAAATTAAACTGCAACCGGTCGGTTCAAGCTCTGTCTGTGGTAATGCAAGTAATAGACAGGTTTTACATTTATTTTTTCTGTGTGGAACTTGTAATTCTTTATCGGTTCGGTTTGAACCGATCAGGTTGTATTTAAAATCTTCTAGTCCTTTTTTAGAGTGCGGTTCTCCGTTCTTATCGGTTCTAAAAAAATGGATTTCATTACGGTTTTTTCCATGACCCGTGACACGGTTGGGAACTGATAAGGGTGTCTTGCTTGGTGGATTGCCATAAATGGGCAAGTTGGTTAGGCTGGCATTATGTCTGAGAAACCCAAAAGGAAAACTGGACCACTGGGTTTCAACACTGTAGTGTTTGTGGGGAAGCTTTTGCTAAGGCTGACCCACACACCACATGTGTCTATTGTCTGGGGTTTGACCACCTCAATTCAGACTGCCAGATTTGTCACAATTTCCCTGCTGCCACCATAGATAAGAGAGTTGGTAGGCTCAGGGAAAGGGAGGCCAAAAAGTCAGCTGACCCGGATGGCCAGCCCGGTTCGGTGCCACCCGAACCGGAGGGAGTGCCCTCTGACCAGGACGATACTTACTCGGGCAAATGGAGAGCCGGTTCCAGCAAAAAGGACTAGAAAGTCAGTAGTGTAGAGCCAAAAGTTCTCGCCCCAACTGCTGAGGAAATAGCTAAAGCAATTCAAATTGTCCAGTCTCTCTCCGGTTCTGACCGAACCGACACCTTCAGGTAAGCGTTCGGTTCGGCTGGTTCCACCGGTTCAAGATTATGATTTTGAGGATTTTTATGAACCGGGGGAGGGGGAAGAGGAATATGAGGAGAGTGAATATGGTTTTGAAGATCTGGATGTGCCCATTGATCCAGACATCTCTCCAGATAGACCCCTAGGTGTTTCTCCTCCAAGGCTTTCTGAGTCCCCTTCTCATTTCATGTTTTATAAAAAAGTTGCTGAAACTCTCCAGCTCCCTGTTGAGGAAGCTGTTGATGACCAAGAGGAGCCAGACTATGTAGAAATGATGGATATTCAAAGTCTAGGAGACTGTCTATTCCTTTGCATAAATCTTTTCGGAAACAGACAGTAAAAGTTTTAAAACTCCTCACACTATACCTCCTGTGGATAAAAGGATGGACAAGAGGTATACCTTATCAGGCTCCGACACTGATTTCCTCACTCAACAATGCAGCCATGTGGGGGTAGTGCAGGCTGCAGCCTGTGACAGGCTAATATTCCCTAGTCCACACCCCTGAGAAGGACTCAGGAAGATTGATGCTATGGCAAAGAAACAGTACATGGCAGCATCTTTGGGACTCAGACAAGCAAATTATATGGCTTATGCTGCTAGGTACCAGAAATCCAGATGGGATACTGTGTTGGCCCTAGCAAAACAAGTCCCTGACCAGCTTGCCAGGGAGCTGGAACAGGTGGCTATGGATGGTATTGAGGCATCCAAGGTGCAATTTCATGCTGCAATGGACTCTAATGATGTCTCATCAAGAGTCATGGCTACATCTGTGGCAATTCGCAGGATGGCTTGGCTCAGATGTACTACCCTGTCTCATGATACCCAGTCTAAGGCCATGGATTTTCCTGTTGTGGGAAATTCTCTATTTGGGGAGCAAACAGAGAATTACATGAAGAAAATGGATGAATATAGGACCACCTATAGGAGTGCACAGGCCAAGGAAAGGCAGGCCACTCCTCAAAAGCAGCTTCTAGAGGCTGGGGCAGGCCTTTTCATAGGCCTTTTACCAAGCAAGCTTCCTCCTCCACCTATGCACAGAGGGGGTTCTTTAGAGGGAGACGCAGACGGGGTACAAGCAGGTCTGCTTCCACCCCTCAGCCCAAAGCCCCTGCCAAGCAGGCACTCTGATGGGATTGTCAGGGCCGATTCTCCTCTACCTGTAGGGGGCAGGCTGGCTTACTTTGTCCAGGACTGGAAGTCTAACATCAGACAAGTGGGTCCTGGCAGTAGTAAGCCAGGGACTGGTTCTCAGCTTCAAAAAATTTCCAAAGCTGAGAACCAGATCTTTTCCACCTGCAACTCCATCAGAGGCACTCGCCCTAGAGGCAGAGGTCTCTACCCTCCTGGCTCTCAGAGCTGTGGAAAGGGTTCCTCCCCTACACCAGGGCAAATGTTTGTACTCCAGGTACTTCCTTACCCCAAAAAAGACAGGAGAATGGCGGCCCATCCTGGATCTCAGATATTTAAACAAGTACCTTTTAAAGCCAAAGTTCAAAATGGTGACTCTGGGAATTATCCTACCCTCTCTAGGGCCAGGGGACTGGCTAGCTTCCCTGAACCTCAAGGATGCCTACTTCCATATTCCCATCAGAAGCTCCCATCAAAAGTACCTCAGGTTCGAGCTGCCCTCAGGCCACTACCAGTTCAGAGCAATGCCCTTCGGCCTCACTTCTGCCCCAAGGGTATTCACCAAATGCCTGGCTGTAGCAGTTGCCTACCTAAGAAGGCAAGATTGCCATCTTTCCTTACCTGGATGATTGGCTCTTAGTAGGCCAGTCCCCAGACCAGGTCAATTTACACTTCAGATAATGCAGCAACTGCTTACCTCTCCAGTTTCCTTCTGAATCTCTCAAAGTCAGTTCTAGAGCCGGTCCAGCTTCTTACCTTCATAGGCGCAGAACTGAACACACAGGAAGCCAGGGCCTTCCTCCCCTGGACAGGGCAAGACCCTAGTCTCCCTGGCCTCCTCATTTACCTGCAGGTCTCCTGGCCAGCAAGGCATTTTCTGCAGCTCCTAGGGACATGGCTGCTTCCACAGCAGTTGTGCAAGGAGCAAGATTTCAGATGAGGGACATCCAGTTCCATTTGACAGCTTTTGGTCTCAAAGAAAGGATCCTCTTACCAAGCTGATCCCAGTAACTCGAACCCTGATCCAAGCCCTACAGTGGTGGCAGGATCAGAGCAACCTGAGACAAGGGGTTCCTTTGTACTCAGTCTCATTCTCTAATCCTTACTACAGATCGTCCCTCTTGGGCTGGGGAGCTCACATGGGCGACCTCACCACCCAGGGTCTGTGGTCTCCCAGGAATCTCTGCTCCACATCAATCTGTTGGAGCTCAGAGCAGTTTTTCTAGCACTTCAAGCTTTTCCAAATCTGTTCAGAACAAGAGTATTCAGGTCAGAACAGACAACACCACTACAATGTGGTACATCAACAAACAAGGAGGCACTCGGTCTATGGCCTTGTGCAAGCGCGATGAAGTTGTGGTCTCTGGCACTCCCTGAACACCTCCCTTATGGCAGTTCACCTCCCAGGCAAGGACAATGTCCTGGCAGATGCTCTCAGCAGGATTTCCCAGGGCCACCACGAATGGTCACTGGATCCCCTGGTCTTGGGAGTAGTATTTGCCAGATGGGGCACCCCGCAGATAGATCTTTTTGGAGCCCCAGACAATCACCAACTTCCTCTTTTTTGCTGCAGGCCCCCAGTGTTGGGCTCACTTCCCTGGATGCCTTAACCCTCAGTTGGGAGGGGAAGTTTCTCTATGCCTTCCTCCTTTCCTCTCCTGTTCAAAGTGCTAGTCAATCAGATCCCAATCATGCAAAGTCATTCTGATAGCTCCGGATTGGGCCAGACAGCCCTGGTATCCACTCCTGCTGTCCTTAGCAGTCCATCCTCCCCTGTCCCTTCCCAGGAATCACAATCTGTTAACCTGTGCCCAGGGAAGGGTCTGGTACCCGAATCTCAAATCTCTCAATCTCAAGGCTTGGTTCTTGAAGAGTTAGAGTTTGCTGATTTACACCTTTCCCAAGGTGTAATGGATATATTGAAGGCCACAAGGAAGCCTTCCACCAGGGCTACTTACAATTCCAAATGGAAAAGGTTTTCCATATGGTGCTTGGAAAAGCATATTTCCCCAGTCTCTGCTGATCTACCCACAGTCCTGGATTATATGATCCACCTGAATTATTTGGGGCTGAGACCAGCTACCCTGAAGGTGCACTTGGCAGCTATGTCTGCTTTTATTTCAGCAGGTAAATCCTCTTCCCTTTCAGCTCATCCTGTATTTTCCAAGTTTTTTAAGGAGTTGTTTCACAACACCCTCCATTCAGGGATCCTGCCCTGCTTGGGATCTTAATGTTTGCATTGCTCAGCTTATGCAACCCCCCTTGAGCCCTTGTCTTCAGCTGAGCTCAAGTACTTGACTTGGAATACTGTGTTTTAGTAGCCATCACCTCTGCCAGACGATAAGTGAATTACAAGCGTTGTCAGTGGAGCAGGAGTTTATCTCTTTTCACAGAGATAAGGTGGTCCTTCAGACTAACAGAAAGTTCCTGCCTAAGGTGGTTTCAGATTTCCACCTTAATCAATCTATTTCACTTCCAGTGTACTTCACTGACCACTCCTCCTCTGGGGAGAGGATGCTGTACAGCCTAGATGTGAAGAGAGCCCTTAGTTACTACATAGAGCATACCAAGGGTCATAGGTTTGACTCCCTCCAACTGTTCCTCACCTATGGCGAACTTGGTAAAGGGAAGCCAGCCACTAAAAGATTCATTGCCAGGTGGATTGTCTCTTGTATCAATTCTGCTATGAGAAGTTGGGTAAAGTTCCCCCTCAGGCCTGAGGGCTCACTCTACCAGAGGTACAGCTGCTTCTCTGGCTGCTGCCAGAGACATTCCTATTCTAGAAATATGTCAAGCAGCTACCTGGAAAACAGTTCACACTTTACTCAAGCATTACTCCCTGGACATCCAGGCTAGGGTGATGCTCAGTTTACATAGCAGTGCTTCAGAGCCTATTTCCTAGGTAGTTCTGTCCCTCCTCCATGGGGGTACTGCTGTGTAGTCTGCAATTGTCATAATATGCAAGACTTCATGTTGTTTGAAGAAAAAATTACTTATCTTAGTAATGTTGTTTCTTCTAATGGAGTCTTACTATGACCTCCTGCCTGCCCTCTCAGAACCTCTGTTTTGGGGATGTGGGTGGGCAGTACAGAGTTAGCACTTTTTTTGATGCCCACCTTGTTGTATTTCACCTACCTTTTGGGTGAATTGGTGTTGTGTTTTGCATTTTTGGGTCTCCTGACTTGAGTCTTTGTTTTAGGCCAAAATGAGTGTTTATGTTAGTAGCCAGTTGGCTAGTGTAGGTTTACAGCTTCCACACAGAACCTTAGTGAGTTTTAGCTCATAAAGATCTGACAGTTGCGTTTGAAGCACAACAGACAGAGTTTTCAACCGAGCTCTACTCTAAGTTCCATGCCTGCATGGAAAGTTAACTACTCACCTCCCGAGCAGTTCTAACCTGCGCCATACTGCAATTGTCATAATATAGCAAGACTCCATTAGAAGAAAAACATTACTAAGGTGAGTAATTTTTTCTTCTTTCCCCATCCCCCAGCCAGGGAGATCTCCCTCCTGAGTGCTCCTGACCATTCTTTCTCGCCGTAACCCTGGCCCACTCCCCCCCCCATGCAACATTTTTTTTTGTTTTCAGCAAGGCAATACGCTTTTTTTTTTTTTTTACATTTTTCAAAACTGTAGAATGCTGCCTGATAAAATGCATTTGGATGGGTCCAGGGTTGGACCTGGAGCAGAGCACTACACAGCTTGCCTTCCTCAATCGGAATCAGACACAGGACTGGAGCTGCCTAGTCACACTTCACTTATCCCAAATTATGGATCCTGCGAGGCTTACCCCTCCAACCTTCTTTCTACCACCAGACCGTACAGCAGCTGGTCATGTGATGGGGACTCCAGAGCACGACCTCGCTGCTCCACGAACTGTCTTGAGCTGCACTGTAGGGAGGGGCTGAGCTGAAATGACTTGGAAACATCAGCGCCAACCGGGAGTGAGGAGGAGTGACACTCCGACAGTAAAGTAACAATTCTTTTTCAAACAACTTGGGCAGCAGAAATGAGCACAGTGATTCGAACCCTTTTGTGAACCCTCTAGTGTTCGAGTTCTAAATTAGAACTCGAACACCAGTGTTCAAGGAGGGTTCGGATCTTTGCCGAACTAGTTCTGACAACCCTAATTAGTGAAAGCATGGTTAAAAGCTGTAGCAATAAGAGAAGGGTGAGAAGACAGGCACCCATCGACCTCTGTCTGGTTAGGGGGAGGATTATGAGCCTTGCCACAGATATCCTTTATATTTTTCCAGAACTTGCGCCCTGATCCCCAGGCAGAGGTTAGGGAGGATTTGTAATACCCTGCCTTTGCTTGTCGTAGGGCCCAGATGCAATTGTTCTGGGCCTCTCTGTATCTTTACTTATTTGATGGCAGGCCAGACTCATAGGAGAGGTGCCATAGAGAGTCTCAGGTCTGCATCAGTGCCAGCAGGTGGCCAGTGATCCAGGGCACATGGATACCTTTGACAACCCTTTTGGTGAGTGGGGCAAAGTAGTCGCAGACAGCATTGAAGGTATGAATGAAAATTCGAGGGCAAGGTCAGGGTCGAGGGTATTCGTTATGAGGGATCAATCCAGCGAATGAAGGTGAGCTTTCAGGAGAGCAAGTTTGCCATGTCCAAGCTTGCGCTGAAGTATTATTTTGAGAGGGTTCTTTGGAGCTTTGCAGGAGCAGGAGCAAAGTACTGGAGAGTGGTCACTCAGAGCATTTGGTAGCACGGTAGTGCTAGTGATCTTGTGGGGGCGGTTGGTAAAGACCAGGTCCAGTAGGGAGGAAGACCCGGTGTGCTGGTTCAGGTGTGTGGGGGTGGGGACTACTTGGTCAGGTCCTGGGCAGTAGCAGCATCAATGAACGGGGTGGCAGTCCTAGTTAACCAGTTGATATTAAAATACCAAAGTGCAATTATTTTGTTATGTGATGGGAGGGTGGTGAGGTATGCCAAGACAGAGTGGAAGGCTACATTCTGATACCTGGGGGGAATGTATACTACTGTGATGAGAAGGGATGTTTGGGAGCATCCTAGGGTAAGTTTGAGTGTGAGGGCTTGAGGCCCAGCTATCAGCGGGGGGAAGGGGAGTATTTGACCGTGCAGAGTATCCTTAACGTATATGGCGCAGCCCCCCTCCCGCCTTTTGCCCTGTCAGTCAGCCCGGTAGAGGTTGTACCCAGGGAGCATTACTGTAGAGTCTGGGATATTGGGGAGAGCCAAGTTTCACCCACTGCAATGACATCCGGGTGATGTTGTAGGACCCATCCCTGGTAGGAATCCCACTTTTGTAATAAGCTGCAGACGTTAATGGTGGCAATACGTAGTCCGGTGGCAGGGTAGCATGTGGATGTGGAGGTAGCCATTGGGCCAGGGTTAGGGTGGATACTGCTTGACATAAGGAGGAGAAGGAGGAGGGACCTGAAGAAGGAATGCAGGGCCAACTTTTTAATATAGTGAGTTTTGCATGTGAGGGACCCATGCATGCTTAAGTAAGTTGGAATGGGGAGGGTAAGTATGTGGGGAGTAGCCAGGAAGAGAGATAGCGGTGAGGGGAAGGGGGTCTGAGATTCCGGGAGAGGTGGCAGGCGGGGACTGAGGGTGTGTCTGGGACAGTGGTCATGACTGCAGATCATAGTGAAGGTGGGCAGGAAGTTAGCTCCTTCAGGAGAAGAAGATGGTATCAGAGCATTGAGGTTGTTTAGACAAAAAAGCCTCTCCGGGGATGCTGGATGGACATGAGGGGAGAGCAGCAATGCAGATGAGCAGATTTCAGGGGCAAAGGGTGGTTGATACTCGGGGAAGATGGAGGGGGAAGGATCAGCACAGGGAACAGCCGAGTGGTCAGAGTTAGCAGTAGCAGGAGCATCGTAATTTAAGTAAAGGAGGAAGGTGAAAATTCTGCAGGAATGAGAGTTGAGCAGCTTCTAGTGGCAAACTGGGATAGGCTGCTAATGGAGAAACGGGCTGACTGGTTCAGCAGTCCTATAAAAGCCCGTGCTGACCAAGGGTGGTGGTGAGGCAACGCAACGTGTCAGCGGGGATAAGCTCCGCTTGTCCTGTGAGGTTTCGAGCTGGCGAATTCTCCAGTATGTGTGCCATACCTGCTATGGTGGTTTTCGGGGGGTTGGGGAGGGTGCCCGCTTGCACCCTCACAACCTCCGTGGCTGGACCCTCATCAGATCCTGGGACCTACAAGGAGCATGCAGCTATCTGTGGAAACAGGAGAGGCAGGTGAGAAATTTATACAGTGGAGGAAGACCAGGGGGGAAGGGATGCAGACTGAGGGATAGGGCCTATTAATTAACACAGTTAAAATATTCAAGTTTCAAGGTGATTCCAGTACAAGGGATAAGTAATTAAAATATAATTTAAATGCTCTGCTCTGCCAAAGTTATCCCCTTCCAGGCACGTTTGAGCCAAATAAGTTTCACCTACAGTTCCCCAGCAAGCTGGTGAAGAACCCCTTATAGGCTAAGCTGAAAAACTTTAACTTAATATAAAAACCCCATTACAGGCAGAGCTGAAATACTTTTAATATTTTAAAAAATGTCTATCTGAACTGCTCTCTGCTGACAATAATTAAATTAAGGCAGCAGTCCGAATTTTTTAGTCTGGTTTGAAAGTATATTGGCACCAAAAATGTTCCAATGGCTAAACTCCGCTTGTCTTGCAAGGTTTTGAGCTGGCAAATTCTCCGGTTTGCATGCCGTACCTGCTATGGTGGGTTTCGGGGGGTTAAGGGAGAGCGCCTTCTTGTACCCTCACGATCTCCGTGGCTGGACCCTCGTCAGATCCTGGGACCTACAAGGAGCAGGCAGCTATCTGCTATGGTAGTTTTCAGGGGGTTGGGGAGGGCACCTGCTTGCACCCTCACGACCTCCGTGGCTGGACCTTTGTCGGATCCTGGGATCTACAAGGAGCAGGCAGTTATCTGCTATGGTGGGTTTCGGGGTGGGGAGGCACCTGCTTGCACCCTCACAACCTCCGTGGCTGGACCCTTGTCGGCTCTTGGGATCTAAACAGAACAGGCAGCCACCTGCACTGCTGCTCTCCACCCCAGAGGGGCTTCACTAACAAAGGTTGCCCATGTAGCTGCTCTGAACCCTCATTACACCCCATCCCCCTCATTCTCTGGTGCACTGAAGTACACAGATAATATTAATTACTTAATCCTCACTGTTTAGCAGGACCCCCCCCCCCCCAACAATTAGAGATACTGCCATTTTCAAAACTGACTAGCTCAACTCCCTACTCTCCTCCACAGCCTTCAACCTGCATTACATCTCAGCTGCCTTTACATTCAGCAAAGGAAATGTGACTTTTAATGAATGCACATGCAGTTTAATTGTAGTCGGGGTAGTGGAATATGGAGGAGAGTGGTGGGTTGAGCTGGTCAGTAGCAATATGGAACATGGCAATATCTCTATTGAGTGTGGGGGTTACACAAGATGCTAAGGAGATGCATAATTTCTTTCTCTCCAGTGTACTGGGTCTAAATGCACCATATTGGCGCTGTGCTCCCCATCTGCCGTTTTCAGGGGGGTTGCCTCCTGGGTCTCTTCAACACTGCCATCCCTGTCCATGTTAATGAAACTGTAATAGCCAATTCTGTACATTCTATTTGTCTGTTGCTGTACAGTGCCCACAGCCTTAGGGATTGAATGTTTTATAAAAAAAACTGACCGTGAACTTTCCCCAGACAACCAGTGCCTTTGTGATTTTAATGTCATTGTTATAAAGACTGATGTGTTCTGTATTCTTAACAGTACTTTTTAAATTTAATTTCTTTAAGTTCATGGACTTGAAATGCACCTGGAAACAAATCTCACTTAAGTGTGAATTCTGTGACTGGTTTCCTGGCAAGTAGTGGTATATGTGCTTTAATATGGATCTTTCAACAATCTTTCAGAAAATGTGAAGTAAACAACACCTTAGTAACATTTCTTTTAATGAGAGTTTATAAACAATTATTCTAAAGTAACTTAATTGTCAGACCATGAACAGGTTTTTCACTGTCTCACATTTTATTATTTCAGTAATGTCTTTGTGATGTAGACAGCCAGCTCTGAGTCCTCGAGTGCTGTATTAATTTTTTTTATTACATATAAAATATATGATGGGAAGGTCAGTTTGAAGAAACTACTGTCTTACTGGAACTGACACATCAAGACCTCCCCCCAGGGATAAGTTCAAAGGACAGGAGGTATTTTAAACTGCAAAGATCTGGGGTGCAATTACCTTGTCAATTTGCTTTCATCCCAGGAAATAAGATTAGCCATCCATAATGCCCTCAGGGAGAACCTTTGACTTGCATAGTTGCCAGGAAGGACTTGTGGGGAGGGGTGTTGGAAAGAGGCCAGAATGGAGACTGAAGAGGTTTGATGTCTGGGCCAGGCAGGATCCAGATGAATTTGGAGTCAAATACACATTCCCCAGGAAGCCTTGGGAGGACATCACAGAACCTGTGTGTGTGTGTGTGTGTGTGTGTGTGTGTGGCAGAACAAAAAACAGTTCTGACCAGTTACCCTGAGGAGAGGAAATTGAGTATGTCACTTATTTTTTTTTTAAATCTTGTTGGGACATCCTGTGTGGTAACATATAACTTTTAATATACCAAGGCGGAGTTTAATGATCTCAGAGAGCAGGCCGGCTCAGAACTTTTTTATCCAACTAAGCAAGCCTTAGAGTCACACAAGACAATAATACTGACTGAGAGAAGAGAGACCCTCAAAGCACTGAAAGAAAGTAAGCATTAGATTAGACCAGTCTAAATGTATGTATTGTAGAAACTGTACTTGTTCCTGTTTGTTTTAAGGTTGTATGTGTTGGGATATATATTTTGTTCTGTAATTATTGTTCTGTTTTGATATTTTTAAAGAGATATTTTTACAACGCAACTGTTTGGAGTGCCTTGACATTTCTTTTTATTTAAGTGGAGCTTTTAAAGGTTATAAGTAACACTGTGTATGGGCTTATTGTATACCAAACTGGAAAATGGATAGAGTTCTCTAAAGTCTTGCATAGAGTTCTAAGGGTTCATTTGAAAGACCTGGTTGGGTGCCCATAGGCAAAGATATCTGGCCCCTGCACTGGAGTAGAGGGCTGACCAGCTCAGCGAGTTTGTGACAGTCTTCACTTACCTGTCAGGTATATCATCATGCAGTGGGCAGGGGTGTTTAGGGGAAGGAGGTGATGACGAGACTTGAGACTTTGCTGTCCACTTCAGCAAAGCAAAGTGGTGCTTAATTTGGATGCAGGGTATGCTGGCAAATTACATAAACACATGGTGTTTTTAAACTCTGCTCTGTTTTGTGATGGTTTCAAGATGCAGCATAACCAAGCAGAGTTGCTGGGAAACAAATCAAGGATACCCAATTTATTCATCCCAACGACTGAATTATAAAAACAAGAAAGCAAACATAGTTGCCATTGGCCAATGCTTGTTTAATTATATTATGAATTTAAAGTGGCAGTTAATGGTGAATATTTTTGATCGTTACCCTTTTATTCCATTTTAGATTGCCCTTTTTCTTTTGAATTTTAGGATGCCTCTGCCTCTTGTTTTGGATCTAACATTTTTTCAGATCTGAAATGAGTACTGTCGAGCTTCGTTAACTCTAGCTGCCCCAGGATTTCATCAGTACATCCAGCTGTTTGTGAGCTCTGGTTATTTAAACTAGACCAATCCTCAGTTTCTGATTGTGGTTTAAGAGATGACTGAAGTACCAGTGCTGTAGCGTATACTGTGATTGAAAGAGTAAAAAAAAAAATTGGTTTAAAAAATTAAAAAGAAAGAAAAGGCATAGAAACAGGTTATCTTCCGAGTATATTTTAAGGAAGGAACATCGGTCAGACAACCCTCTTGACCTTGAATGTGGAGGTAGACAGGGGTATCCAGTCGACACTGTCCATCTCAATTTCTGTATGTTGATTGCCAAATTTGCAGGTCTGGGTTTGAATGTAAGAATAGTAAACTGGGTGGACTGCTGAGCAGAAAACTGAGGGTACATGTTAACAAGGAGGTATCAGACTGAGGAAGTGATGTGGGTAGTGCCACAGGGCTCCATACTATGCTCAGTGCTGGTAACAAATTACAGTACATTAGAGACCTGGAGGAAGGGGGGAAGGCTCATGAGCTGTAAAGTTTGCAGATAACACAGAGATTGCTGAGAAACTAAGGCAGCATCAAAAGCAAATGTGCAGGAATTGTATGAGGGCTTAAACATACTAAAGGACAGGGCAGCAAAACTGGGGATGATGCCCAATACAATGAAATATAAAATAATGCGCTTCAGCTATTAAATCATACAGTTACATAGGAACTTACCGTAACAGTAGATCTTTGAGAAAGGTTCCTTCAGTAGGTCATCACATATAGGACTGGCGCCACCTGGTGTCAGGCTGCATGGCAGACTTTTCTAGCAACACCTGAGGGGGGGACCGCCCACCTGACATCACATGACTGACATCAGCATGACTGTATATAGTAGGCGGTCCCCACGCCCGCCCCTTCTGTTCTCCCGCCGGAGCCAGGAAAAGGCCTGACAGCAGGAGCGAACAGGATTTGGAGTCCCTTTAAAAATAGAAAATGAGGGGAAAGAGGGAGGGAGGGAAAAATATGGCCTACTGAAGGAACCTCTCTCGAAGATCTATTGTTACGGTAAGTTCCTATGTAACTGCACTATCTTACATCAAGAGAGTTTCTTCAGTAGGTAATCACATATAGGGCAGAGTCCCAAGCATTCCCTCCAAGGAGAGACCGAGAGAAACTAGGGAGAAGGAAAACTAACCCCAACAGAAAAAACTGGAACACAGAATGGACCCAGTCTAGGACAGAAGGCCCTGCAGGATGGCTAGGCCAAAGCCAGCCCTCCACCTAGAAGCAATGTCCAGACTGTAATGCTTGGTAAAGGTATGGACAGAACTCCAAGTAGCGGCAGCACAAATGTCAGCCGCAGAAATGTTCCATAGGAAGGCCGCGGAGGCAGCCATGCCCCTAGCAGAATGACCTCTGATAGAACCTGGCAGAGGATTTTCGTACTTCTGGTAACAGACTCTAATGCAGTTGCCTAACCACTTGGACAGGCCCTGCTTAGAAACCAGTTTGCCCTTCGATCTCGAGGCAAAGGAAACAAACAACTAGTCGCAAGAGCAGAACTCTTTGGTCCGGGTGGGTGTAACACTGGAGAATCCGATGGACATCCATTGAATGAAGGAGTGCCTCACCTCTGTTAGAAGGGGATGGATAGTACACTGGAAGCTCTACTGATTGATTCAGCATGGCTTCTAACACCACCTTGGGAAGAAACTTCGGATGTGTTTTGAAGACTGCCCGGTCCCTATGGAAAATCAGACAGGGCTCCTTGCAGACTAGAGCGTGAAGCTCCAAAATACTTCGGGCTGACGTGATAGCCACAAGAAAAGTGCCTTCCAAGACAGAAAGTGCAAATAACAGTTCATAGCTGGCTCAAAAGGAAGGGTGAGGTTTTCCAGGAGGAAGTTCAAGTCCCAAGGTGGAGTTGGGCTGCAGATGGTAGGTTTCAGGTGGAGAATCCCTTTCAGAAAGGTTTTTAAGACCTCCAACTGAGCCACGGGTTTACCATCCACTAGCTCATGGTACGCTGAGATATGGACCTTCAAAGAAGAGTAGGACAGACCAGAGTCCGATAAGTGAAGGAGATGTTCCATGATTTGTGGGGTAGAGCAAGAGAAGGGGTTCCAACCCTTAGTGGTCGTCCAAATGGAAAACCACTTCCACTTCATAGCATACGTGGAATGGGTAGAGGGCTTTCTAGCCTCAATGAGGACTTCAGCAACCCTGGAGGAAACCCCGAAACAGGAGATCACTATGTCTGCAGGAGTCAAGCATGGAGATGAAGGGTCCTGAGCCCCGGGTGCAACAGTCGACCTTGATCCTGGGTCAGGAGGTTGTGAGTCACTGGAATTGGCACCGGTGGTTCCCTGGAAAGCTGCTGCAGTAGTGGGAACTAGCTCTGTCTCGGCCAGAGAGGAGCAATGAGGATCACCCTTGCCTTCTCCGCCTGAAGCTTGAAAAGGACCCTCTGCAGAATGGGAAATAGAGGGAATGCGTACAAAAATGTCCCTGTCCAAGATAGAGACAATGCATTGCTCCAGAAAGCACTTTGCCCTGGAAGGAGTGAGCAAAAGCTGGTAAACTTTGTGCTGGATTCGGAGGCGAAGAGGTCGATTTCCAGATGCCCCCAATGTTGGAAGATGGACTCCACCACTTCTTGATGCAGTTCCCACTTGTGAGCTAGGGTCCAAGATCTGCTGAGACGGTCCACCAGGACATTTAAAATGCCCGGAACATGCATGGCCACAAGGGCCAGATGGTCCTGGACTGCCCAGTTCCACACCCGCGTCGCCTCCCTGCACAGGGGATACGACCGGGTTCCTCCTCGTTTGTTGATATACCAAACTACCGACATGTTGTCCATTTGGATTAGCAGTGATTCCTTTGGGAGTAGGGTCTGAAAGGTCTGTAAGGCATACAGGACTGCCCTCAACTCCAGAACATTGTCGTGCAAAGGAGTCTCCAAGCCAGACCATAGTCCCTGGGCTTGGTGTTCCCCGAGATGAGCTCCCCACCCCATATTCAAGGCACCCACGGTGAGTGTAGCAAGTGGTGCAGGGCTCTGAAAGGGAAGTCCCACAGAAAGATTGCGAGAATCCATCCACCACTGCAATTCTTTCTGAACCGCAGAGGAGACTAGGACTGGATGGTCCGGGTCGTCCAGGAGCTGATCCCACTGCACCCACAATGACCACTGAGTGACCCTCATGTGAAGTCTTGCTAGGGGAACAGTTGAGATGGAGGCCACCATCAGGCCCAGAAGGCGTAAAATCTCCTGAGCTGGGATGGTTCTGTGGGAGGTCACTTGGGAGGATTGACAGATAAGGGTCTCCACCCTGTCTGGAGGCAGGAAGGGTCTGCACTGGACCGTATCCAGGACTGCCCCAATGAACTGAAGTCTCTGGGCAGGGATAAGGGATGGCTTGGGAATACTGACTGTGATCCCTAGTCTGCTGAAAAGGTCCAGGGTAAAGGTAAGAGCCTCCAACAAAGAATCCCTGGACAGGGCTGAAATCAACCAATCATCCAGGTAAGGGAAAACCGCAATATCCCTGTGGCGTAGGAATGCTGCGACCACTGCCAGGCACTTGGTAAAAACCTGTGGTGCCGAAGACAGACCAAAAGGGAGCACTCGGAATTGAAAGTGTTCCCCTTGGAAGCGAAAGCGCAGGAATCGGCAGTGGCTGGGGAAGATGGGAATGTACAGGTAGGCATCCTGCATATTCAGGGTGCAGAGCCAGTGGTTCTCCACGAGGAGAGGGAGGAGGCTCTGGAGTGTCAGCATTCGACATTTTTTGTACTCTACAAACTGATTTAGTTGACTTAGATCGAGTATGGGTCTGAAGTCCCCAGTCTTTTTTGGAAGCAGAAAAAAGTGGGAGTAAAATCTCTTTCCCCATTGCTCGAAGGGGGCCTGCTCAATTGCTTCTTTGAGCAACAGCGAGTTTACCTCCTCATGAACTAGGAAGGCCTGATCCCAAGAATAGGATAACTTCTGTGGTAGAGTTTCTGGAGGTATTTCCAGAAACTCTATGGTGTGTCCGACAGACACTAGTTACAGGACCCATTCATCGGAGGTGATCGCCCTCCACTCCTGCACATGGTGGGTGAACCTTCCCCCCACCTGCTCCCCGTCGCGAGACTGAGGAGGCAGTGGGGCCGGGGAGTCAAGAGTTGGTGAGACATTCAGGGGTAGGACCTCCTGAATGTCTCTGATTTTTGGAGGCAGAAGAGGTGGCTGTACTAGTGGCCATACGCTTCCCTTGGCGGCGCACCTGAGCATTCTTTCTCTGCCTCCAGGTCCTATTCCGAAAGGGCTGCTGCTGTTGCTGGGAGCCCGTACAGTGACCTCACAGACCTATGTGCAAGGCCCTTGTCCTGTAGGTCTGTGATAATGTCTTTGGTGTACCCACCAAAAAGTACCGAGCCCCTGAAAGGGGCATCCTGAATCGCCGACTGGACTTTGTTGGTGAGTCCAAAAAGGCGAAGCCAGAAATGCCGTCTAAGGGCAACGGCAGTTGCTGAGGTACGAGCCACCAAGTTGACGGAGTCATAAGTGGTGCATAAGGCATGCTTACATGAAACTTTGGAGAGGCAGAGATCCTTGGCAAGTTCCTCCTTCAAAGGCGAGGGGTCCATGGACTGGACTCATGCTTCCAACCTGACCAAGGTAGCCTTTTGATGGAAACCATGTGGGCCACATAATTGAAGGACCGAAGGGCGCACGTGGCCAATGAGTATATCTTTTTTCCAAACTGGTCCACCTGCCTCGACTCTTTGTCAGGAGGACTGGTGCTCATGTGTTTTGGTGTTGAGGAGCGATCATGAGCCGCCCAGATGACCACAGAGTCAGCCTTGGGATAAACTTTCAAGAACAGGGCATCCTTCAGCACCCGGTAAAGCCTGTCCGTCTGTTTGGGGACAGCCGGGAAGGTATGAGGCATCTGCCAGATGGTAGTGGTGAGGTCTTGGTGAAGTGCTATCCAAGAAGGAATAGGGACTGGAGACAGAGATTCTAGATCAAGATGCTCCATGAGTCTCTGTCTCATAGGGTCCTGTTCCTCCGACTCCCAGTCAAAGTAATCCTTCATGGACCTCAACAGATCCAAAAAGGCAGGGTCCTTTGGTGGAGACTTTGGGAGACTTGCCTTTCGTGTCTTCGGGGTCCTCCGGAGCCTCCTCTGAAGAATAGTCTGCCCCCTCTCAACTATCGTCATCTGCCTCCTCAAAAGGACGACGTCTGGTTTCCAGAAGGGAAATGTCCTGCCGAGTCTTTATTTTATTTTATTTATTTAGCTTTTGTTGACCGGGTAAGTGCACTAGACAATTTCTGACTATTTTCAGGCACGACCCGGGGGAGGGGGGATACAGATGAATGCCAACTGACCTTGAACCAGATTAAGCTGTTGGTGGTATTTTTAGTAATGAGGAAATTTGGCCAGGACACCGGAAAATTCCCTACTCTTTTGAGAAGTGCCATGGGATCTTTAACATCCACTTGAACTACCACCAATCCAGGCAGATGGGACCTCGGTTTAACGTCTCATCCGAAAGGCGGCACCTCAACAGTGCAGCACCCTCTCATGCTGCACTGCAGTGTCAGTACTGGGATATTAACCCAAGTGCCAGATGTGGAACTGAACCCACAGCCCTCTGATCTCCTGGCCTCAGAGGCGAGTGTGCTACCTACTGAGCCACTGACACTGCAAGACATGGACAGTAGTAACAAAAGAACTGCTCGGGGAAGGAGACCTGGGAGACCGCGGTTGTAGGAGTCTAGTCTCCAGGTCCGAGACCAACTCCGACCGTGCCCCCTGCCACCAAGACTGGATTAAAGCCTTAAAATCTGGGGTACCCCGGGGGGTGGAGTAGGCAGAGGCTGAATGGGAGGAGGAGGAGGAGGAGGAACAGTAACCGGTGGAGGGTAATAACCCTGGAATCCCTGAAAATTCAAGTAGGGATTGGATCTAGGGTAGAACTGCCCAAAATTACTCCAGTCTGGAGTGCGGCCCCCCGGGTAATAGCCCCCAGGATACCCTTGCGGATAATGTGGGACAGTTCAGGGTCTGGTGTAAATCCCCACTGTCAGATCTGGCATCAGAGGAACCCATGTTGGACCTGCCATTGTATAAATTGGTAGAGGGTCTGGCGTCGGCACAGCCCACATTAGGGGAACCGATGTTGGAACCGGCACCACCCGATCCGGCGCCGGAAGGGGGTCTGGCATCAGAGGGGCCAGTGTCAGAGTAAGAGGAAGAGGCCCTGGCAGCAGGACCTGATCCAATGTCAGGGCCACAGGCAGAGGCCAGATAACTGCTCCCGGCTGTGGGACTGTCATTGGGACAACCGGTGTCGGAGGCTCTGGGAGCCTGCCAGAAGGTGGAGGAGGGGCCTCCACAGTAAGGCCGGATGGCCAAAGATGAGCCTCCTTCTCCTTGACCCTGAGAGGGAAAAGTGAAGCAGACTCCAAGGCATCAACAGTGTCGAGGGGCTCTCCATTGCCATCGCCGGAGGTACCCACTGGAGAATTGGAGGATACAGGTGAGGAAGTAGGAGGAGGGAGAGGGGCTTTCTCCCTCTGGTTCCGCCAGATGTCGGGTGAGGTGCTGTCAGGCCCAGACGGGGGAACCACACCTGTATGGCTGTCAGAGATGGCAGACTTTGCGGGTGGGGTCGGGGGAGGTGCCCCAGGCCAGCTTATCGACCGGTGCCGGCTGTGTACCCACAGCCTGGGTAGACATCTTACCAGCCACCGCGCAGTCCCCAGAGGAACCAGAGGCCGAATTATCAGCAGAGGCTTGTGATCGTTGGAGGGGCTGATGGCCGACTGATCCATCATAGATTTGACAGACTTACCGTCCTTGCTGGGTGGCGGCTAAGCCTTTCTCGTCGAGGGCCTGGCATCATCCGTGAAGCGCTCCCACTCCCTAGATTTCTCCTTATGTTTTTAAGAAGGAGAAGCCTTTTCATAGAAGAATGTCTAAGATGGGTCTCCAAAGCCTGCTGTCTCCACTTTTTTGTGGCCTGGTTAAAGGTCTGGCACTCAAGGCAGGAAGAGACCAGTCTTTGTGCGGGATCTGCGTGCTACAGGACGAGCACTTCTTCTTGGGAAAAGACAACAACAATAAACACAAAAATTTGTGAAGCATATTCCAACGCAAGACACTTTCACGATGATCACTATATGGAAGTCTGTGATGCGACTGCGGGAAAGAACTGGCAAATGGGCGTGGGGACCGCCCACTATATACAGTCACAATGACGTCAGTCACGTGACGTCGGGTGGGCGGTCCCACATCAGGTATTGCTAGAAAAGTCTGCCGTGCGGCCCAACACCAGGTGGCGCCAGTCCTATAAGTGATGACCTACTGAAGGAACCCTCTCTAAGTAAGATCAGAACGTACCAGTTCACCCTGGATGTTGCAGCTCTGGGAAGGGTGGAGGAAGAGATGGATTTGGGGGAGAACATAATTGGATCAGAAAAGTATGTGACAGTGTGCATGGGTGGCAGAAACAGCTAACAGAGTATCAGGTAATATTAAGAAGTCATTTGTTAGTTGGGCAACTGGGTGATGACTCCTCTGTACCAGAGAGAGCTACTGTATGTGAGAATGCATATGAAATATTGTGTCCATGTGTGGTCACCTTTTATTTTTCCATCACGATTATCCCCCTCTCACTGTTTGCCACCTTTAGCTCTCAGGTTACCTAGCTGAGTCACCCACCATCCCAGGGAGTTACCTGGACCGAAGCTCCTGCAAGATTGCACCCTCCTACAGTTGGGCCAGGTGGGGGAACCCTCCCTCCACCCCGAGAGACAGCCATCCAGATGTGATCCAGGGCCCTGTCAGTGGTACAGGTGACAACCTCTAATAACTGGAGGCTTCACAATGCTGGCAGTCTTTTCTCCTCCAAGTTTTTCTCCCCTGGCTGATGACACGCAGTAACATCACTGCCCATGTGTGTGGAGGCATGCACATGCTACACATCAGCCACCAGTTGTCTCCTTCATGACACACATGCTGCCCATTCACCTAGCCTCCACTAGGGAGTACGTATTTAATTCCTTGAGTCTTTCCTCGCAGTGCTGTTAATGTGGGCTATGCACCATTTTGGTGCCTTCCTCTGTATCACCTCCACTCTATCTATGTCCTTCCAGAGATGGAGCCTCCAGTACTGGACACAATACTCGAGGTGGGGCCTCACCATCGGTCTATACAGGGGTAAACACTACCTCCCTCAAAATACACTTAATAAAATTATTGCAAATGATTGCACATCAGTATTCTACATCATTTAACAACCAAGAACCTTGGAAAACAAACATTTAACTCTGGAACTGATTTTAAAACCACAACTTCACACTATTAAAATGGTGCTTTTTACTTGAGATGACCCTTAACCCTGGTGGCAGTTGATTCCAAAACTGCGGGATCATGTGAATGTAAGAATACGTTGATCTGGTTGTTCTGTTCCTGGGCACAACTAGCTCCAACAGTGTAGTATTCCACAGGGAAGGTTTCAGAGTACGTTTTGTAAGGCAACACCCCAAGTAGTCTGGCACTAAATCATACATACTTTTTACAGTCCAGACTGTTTTATGGATTTGTTGTTGTTGTTGGAAAGTGAAATTCACCCCAAATCTCTTATACAGTTCACAGTGATCTATATTTTTGGAACATTCTAATATTAACCAGGCTAAGCAATTTTATATAACATCTAGATGATGTAACCTGGCTTTAGAAGAGTAATCATATAGCACATCCCCATATTACAATAATGGGAACATTTGTGCCATAATGATCTTCATAAGAAGTTCAGGATCAAGACAGTTTTGAAATTTATATAGTAATCTCACACAAATTCTAATTTTCTTTGTCAGTTCGTCAATATGAACATCATCAGAGCTGCTAGGCTCTAACCAAAAAACACAGATATGTGTAGGTTTTATCTTGGTCTATGAAAGCTCCGTGTCTTTAATAATCTTTAACATTGGGATCAGGGAACATCTCAACTTGGAGAGAATGCAAAGATCATGCATTTGGTTTTTCCTACATTTAACTTTAATTTGAAGCATGTTAAGAAATTTTGGAGACAATTAAAACTGTTTTGCAGCTTCTTCTGCACCCCCATGAGGGATGCATCGGAGACAAAGATCACCATATCATCTGGATATAAATAATAATCAATGTCTCCGATGCAATCCCCCAGTCCCCTAAGATGAACTGTAAACAAAAGGGGTCCATGAATTGAACCTTGTGGCATATCTCTTGAAGTTGCTAACTCTTGAGATGTTCTCCCATTTGCCATAATACACTGTCTGAGGTTCTCAAAATAAGACATAAACCACCTTAATGCTTTAACTCCTAGCTTCACCCCACCTAATTTACTCAACAGGATCGCGTGCTCCACCAAGTCAAAAGGCCTTGGAGAGGTCACCAAAGATGGCTCTGGTGTACTTCCTGGAGTCCATAGCTTTGTTGACGTCATCCAAGACCTCCAACACGGAGGAGATGGTACTGTACCCTTTCTGAACCCAGATTGAAGGGCATCATAATGCCACTCTTTTCAAGATAATCCTGCAACTGTCTAGCAACTAATCATTCAAAAATTGTGAGTACATCTGGGAGGAGGGAAAAAGTATGAAAGTTGATCATCTGATCAGAGCTGTCCCATTTGAATATGGGAACAACCCTGGCCAGCTTCCAACTCTGAGGAAGAACTGCAGAGTCCAGTGACCAGTTAAACATATAAAATAAAGGTTCTGCTATCTAAGCAGCAGAATACTTTAGTACATGTGAGGGAAATTTGTCAGGTCCACTACTCTTGTTAACCTTCAGCTCAAGTAGTGTTTCAAGAACTTCATGATTTTGAATATGATCGACTACAGATGGCTTATTAGGGGTAGTCCCACCAACTGAAAACTGAGCTGTATTACACAGAAACATAAAAGGGGATGTCAAATAAGGACTGCAATAACCATCCAGTCTGCCCATTTTGTCTACCTTATGAATGTGCCATAGGCCTTTACTCTATACCATGCCTGTTTGAAGCCCTGCACTGTATTTGTATCCACCACTTCCTAAGGTAGGCCGTTCCATGCATCCACCACCCTTTATGTGAAAAAGAACTTCCTCACATTACCTCTTAATTGGCCTCCCTCTCATCTCATGCTGTGTCCTCTTGTCCTGCCATTTTTCTTATATTGAAACATGTTAGACTCTTTCACCTTGTAATGCCCTTAAGATATTTGAATGTTTCGACCATATCACCTCTTTCTTTCCTTTACTCTAAGGTATACATTTTGTGCTGCGTTAATCTGTCCTTATATGTTTTCTGTTGCAGTCCATGCACCATTTTGGTTGCCTTTCTCTGGACTGCCTCCATTTTGTTAATGTCCTTGTGCAGGCGCGGCCTCCAGTACTGCACGCAGTACTCCAGATGGGACCTAACCAGTGTCTTGTAAAGAGGGATTATTACCTCCCTCTTACGACTCATGATACCCCTACTAATACACCCCAACATCCCTCTAGCCTTACCTACTGCTTTAGTGGTCTGCTTGGATGATTTTAGGTAATCTGTGTTGATGATGACCAAGTCTCTTTCTTCCCTTATGATTGCCAGCAACTCCCCTCCAAACCGATGGGTAGCTTCAGGGTTTCTCTTCACTATGTGCATGATCTTGCACTTCTTTGCGCTAAACCCCAGTTGCCACACTTCAGACCATTTTGCCAGTTTTTCCAGATTTCTCATTCTGCCCACCCCATCTGGATTATCTGCTCAGCTGTAGATCTTGGTGTCTTCTGCAAACAGGCAAACCTTACCCTCCAGTCTATCTACAATGTCACTGATGAAGATACTGAAGAGGACTTGCCCCAGGACTGATCCCTGAGGTACCCCCTTGTGACTTGCACCTCTTATGATTGTATACCATTTACCACCATGCTGTTTTGGCCTGCCAACCAGTTTGCCACCCAGTTGACCAACTTCTGAACCACCCTGAGCCTACCCAACTTATTAATCAATCTTCTATGTAGAACAGTTTTCGAAAGCTTTGCTGAAGTCAAGGTAGGTGACATCAACTGCACCCCCTTGGTCCACCACTCTGGTTACCCAGTCAAAGAAATCTATGTGACTAGTTTGACAGGACCTTCCTGCTGTAAACCCATGCCGTCTTGGATCCTGTGCTCCTAAGGATTCCAGGTGTTGCACTATACTTTCCTTAAGGAGTGCCTCCATAATCTTGCCCACTACTGAGGCAAGACTGACTGGTCTATAGTTCCCTGCCTCCTCCATGCTACCACTCTTGTGGAGCGGGATCACATGAGCCCTTCTCCAGTCTGCTGGCACCTCTCCTGTGCTCAGAGACTCATTAAACAGTTCTGCTAATGGCTCTGCTAGTTCCACCCTTAGCTCCTTTAGTACCCTGGGATGTATGCCATCAGGTTCTATTGCCTTGTCCGCCCTCAGCTTAGTGAGCTCTTGTAGGACCCTTTTTTTTGTGAATAAATATTCTGAAAAGATATCAAACTTCTGCCCCAATGCACTAACTCCCTCCTTAGTCAGAAGCAGTCCATCGAATTTAAAGAACTTTTGCTCCCAAAACTGTTGCCAGTTACCTACAAATTTGTGTCCTTTTTCCTGGCACCAGACCTTGAGCTACATGTTTAGCTCCCCTACCTCCCTTCTCTGACATTCCGTCCATCTGCCCCCCCTCTCCCAGATGGGCAGGATCTTAGAGAAGGAGATGCTGGATGAAAGGGATGACAGTTTGTCTCCCAGCCTGGCCAGGTGTTCCTTGGTCTCCACAACTGACCAGCTGGTGAGATCATTAGTCCCTATGTGTAACCAGGATGTCAATGTTTTCTCTTGCTTCCTGCACGATTTTAGCAATGCAGTCAGCAAAAAATCTGTATCTCGAGCAGTTTTCAAGATATAGCCACTGAAAGGCGCCATGACCGCCACAATGTTATCCTATGGGAAAATTCACAAATTTTGGAGTGCTGCAACTATGGAACTGGTGTCCATTTATTCTCCAAACAAGCAAAGGGCACATCTGTGGGGCAAGGGCTTGCCACCCTGCACTTTTCAGCCCAAACGTCCTGTTTTCTTGCTATGAAGTGGGAAATAAACTGTTTTTTGGGGCTGTTTACCGCAATTCCTACAGGCTGTCTCCTCTCCATGCAAAGGCTGCCATTGACTGCAGAACTTTCGATTGACCCTGCCATTGGTTCTGACTTGACCCGGCTTTTTGATTTTATTTTAGAGCATCTCTGACCTGGCTTTACTCAGTCTAGTCTGTATCTCTCATATTCTTTCCTTACTTTGTCATTCAGCTTTCTATTCCATTATGTTTATGCTTTTTCCCTTCTGCTCCTCCTAATATTCCTACCTACCCTCTTCCCCCCACCTCCCCTAACACTTTCCCCATGGTCTCTATTCCAGTTAACTTTACTGAAATAATCTCCCACACTTATAACCTTGCTATTACCCCTGCCCCTTCACCAAACTCGGAGACATTTCCACCTGCTCCCTGCACCCTCTCTATTAGCCATAACCTCTTTGATTGCCTTTATTAAAATTTTACTAAAAGTTATGTCACCTACAACTCCCCATCCAAAAATGCTCCAATCCCAGGAATTTCTATAAAAATCCCAAGTTACACTACCTAATTACACCTCTCCTGCTTCTCACATCAGGTAACATTCATCCTAACCCAGGTCCGACCACTGTCAATGTATCTGGGCATCCCTTAAACGACCCAGGCAAAATCCCACAAACACCCTAACCCTACCTAATGGCCTTAAGTTATTACTTCTTAACATATATGTAGCTTACTGCCTGAACTAGATCTCCTTCAAACACTGGTTGTCTCTCTAACTCCCAACATCCTAATCCTCTCTGAAATGTGCCTTAATAATAAGATACTGGACCATGCCATCACCAACCCTGGATATTCCCATGCCAGACAAGATAGAAACTTATACTTTGATGGCAGATAAGGACCACTTGGCCCACCTAGTCTGCCCATTTTCCTACCTACAGGATAGGCCGCAGAACCTAGTTAATCAACAGCCTATTTCTTCCTACCCCCATAAGAATTGCCTTATGTCTGTCCCATGCATTCTTGAATTCTCCCCCAGTTTTAGACCTCACAACCTCCTCAGGAAGGCTGTTCCATGTATCCACTACCCTCTCTGTGAAAAAATACTTCCTCACATTGCCCTGGAACCGCCCCCTCTATCTTTAAATTGGGTCCCTTGTTCTTGCACGCCTCTTTTCTGAAAGATGCTACCCTCTTGGACTTTTGTTGATTCCACTGAGGTACTTAAAAGTTTCTATCATGTCCCCTCTCCCTCTTTCCTCAAGGTATACATATAAGCTCCTTTAGTCTCTCCTCACGGCTTCTTTGCAGACCCTGTACTATTTTAGTTGCCCTCCTCCGACTGCCTCTATCCTGTCTATGTCTCTGCGGAGACAAGGTCTCCAGAACTGGATGCAGTACTCCAGATGGGGTCTCACCAACTGTCTGTACAGAGGGATAACAACTTCCTGTTTTCTGCTGGTGATGCCTCTCCCTATGCATCCCAGTATATCCCCAGCCCTCCCTACTGCCTTCTCACATTGCTTGCTAACCTTAAGGTCATCTGATATGATTACCCCCAGGTCCCTTTCCATTTCTGTTGTTGTTACTACCTCCTCCCATTGTGTAATCTTCCCCTTGGTTCTTGTTTCCAAGGTGCATTATTTTGCACTTCTTTGCATTGAATCCTAGCTGCCATACTTCTGACCATTCCTCCAACCTTGCCAAGTCCCTTCTCATCCTTTCCACGCCTCCTTGTGTATCAACCCTGTTGCAGATCTTTGTGTCATCTGCAAAGGGGCATACTTTTCCTTCCAGTCCCTCTGCAATGTCACTTATAAAGACATTAAAAAGGACTGGACCCAGTACTGAATCCTGTAGTACCCCACTAGTAACCCCTCTTTCTTCAGAGTGAACTCCATTTACAATTACCTTCTGTGTCCTCTTGTCCAGTCAATGTTTTACCCAGGCTACCACCCTGGGACCCACTCCCAGGCTGGTTAATTTGACTATTAATCTTTTGTGTGGAACTGTGTCAAATGCCTTGCTAAAGTCTAGGTAGGCCATGTCCACAGCCCCTCCCTGGTCTACTACTTTGGTCACTCAGTCAAAGAAATCTATTAGATTTGTCTGACATGACCTTCCCAGTGTGAACCCATGCTGCTTTGGGTCCTGTGCCCCACTGGCCTCTAGGTACTCAACAATTCTTTCCTTCAGAAGCGACTCCATCACTTTCCCTACCACAGAGGTCAAACTGACAGGTCTGTAGTTTCCTGCTTCTGTCTTGGTCCCACTTTTGTGAAGGGGAATCACATCCGCCTTCCTCCAATCCTCGGGTACCACACCATCCTCCCATGATTTATTAAAAGAGTAGTCAGTGGTTTCACTAGTTCCCCCTTAATTCTTTTTAGAATTCTAGGAGAATTCCATCAGGTCCCATTGCTTTGTCCACCTTTAGTTTTAGGAGTTCTTGCAGAACCCTTTCTTCTGTGAAGGGCTGGATCAACCCCTCCATCAAGAGTGCTTCTGTTAACTGGATTAGGTACTTTCCTCTTCTTTTGTGAATACTGAGCAGAAATATTCATTCAGTATCCCTGCTTTTTCACTATCCCTCTGCCCACCCACCCATCATTCTATTCAGCCTCACTATCCCTCCTTTTGTCTTTCTACGCTCACTGATGTACCTATAAAAGGTTTTATCCCCCTTCTTAACCGAGTTGACTATCTTTTCCTCAGTTTGGGCCTTTGCTATTCTGACTTCCCGCCCTGCTTCCTTCTCCCTTAACTGGTACAGCTCTCTGTCCTGCTCCTTCTGTGTTTCCTTATACTTCCTGAATGCTATATTTTTCTCCCTGACTTTCCCAGCCACTTCTTTTGAGAACCATAGTGGCTTTTTCTTTCATTTTGATTTGTTTATTTGCTTCACACAAAGGCTTGTTGCCTCTGTAATGGCAGTTTTGATGATTCCCCATTGTTGCTCAACCCCTCCTTCTAGCCTGTTTGCTAGTGCTTTTCTGAGGCACTCTCCCATCTTGCCAAAGTCAGCCCTCCTGAAGTCTGGTACCCTCACTTTTGTATGACTTGACTCTGTAGCCGAGTTTAACGTGAACCACACTGTTTGATGGTCACTTGTTCCCAGATGGCAACCCACTTCTAGATCTGAGATCCTCTCACTGCCCCCATTTGAGAGTACGAAGTCTAAGACTGCTCCCTCATGAGTGGGTTCTGAAACTAGTTGTCTGAGGCCTGCCACCTGTAGGGCATCAAGTATGGCCCTGCTCTTGGATGTGGCTGCAGCAAATGTGCTCCAGTTAACATCTGGCATATCCAGGTCTCCCATCAACAGTATCTCCCCTTTCTCTGTCATCCTAAGAATGCCTTCTATCATATCCTTGTCTATACCCTTCCCCTGGCATGGGGGTCTGTACACAACCCTTGTGCAGACTGTGGTGCCCTTTCCAGTCTCCAAGGTGACCCACAGTGCCTCCTCTCCTCCCTGTTTACTCTTTTGTTCAGTTGCTTTTATCCCTTCCTTTACATAGAGAGCTACTCCTCCCCTACCTGTCTCTCCTGTAGGTTATGTACCCTGGTATGTTAACATACCAGTCATGGTTCTCTGTGTACCATGTTTCTGTGACTGCTATGATATCCAGGCATCCCTCTTCCATCAAGGCCACCAGCTTAGGGAGCTTGTTGCCCAGACTACGGGCATTAGTACTCATTACCCTCCATTTCCTGATGGCCTTACTCCTTTTTGCCCCATCCCTGTCCTTCTTGCCTTTGCCACTTTCCCCATTTACTCCTGCCATTCTCCCTATTGCCACCTCTATGTTGGTGTTTACCACACTTACTACCGTGATTTTTTTAGGGGGGCTAGGATTTCCCTGCTCCTTTCCAGGCCCCCCCCCCTTGGCTAGTTTAAATGCTTGCCAATGAAGCATTTAAACCTATCACCTAGGATCCTGGTTCCCCTCCTGGACAGATGCAGCCCATCATGCCAGTATAGGCTTGCATCACTCCAGGTGGACCCCCAGTCCCCAATGAAGCCAAAACCCTGAGCTCTGCACCAGTTTTTCTACTACTGATTGAATCCCATGGTGCGGAACACCCTAGCCTCTCCTACGCCATAGATGGGCAGGCCCCTCAGAAGGTTGCTGTGCTACCTGTCTAAGGCCCCTCCCAATTTCCACAAACTCTTCCTGCACTGCTCTAATCCCTTTCTTAGCCAGGTCATTTGTCCCTAGGTGGACAATGACATCCAGCTCCCTCCCCTGTGCAGCTGCTCTAGCAATCCTGAGGATTCGCTCCCTGTCTCTCCAAGTCATGGCGCCAGGCAGGTACCTTACCTCCCTCTCCCCTTCCTCCCCCAGTTCTACCTTCCTAACAATAGAGTCCCCCACCAGGAGTTGTTTCCTTCCCCTGTGGGGTCCCATGCCACCCTCCTGTGGGTCTCCTTTGTGGAGGTTCCCAGCATCCTCCTAGGTCTCCACTGCAGATGCCTCCATAGAGGAACCACACTTTGCCAGAATGGCATAGTAATTGTGGAGAAGTACAACTGGAGGGATGCACCTCTGTCCCACCACCCTCACCCTCTCTGAGCCCACTGTGGTCCAACTGTTCCTCTTTCTTGGCAACCTCTGAGGCAACGGCAGTGGCACTGGTGGTCCCTGGATGGAAGAGGAGGTCCCACAAATCCTGGCCAACTCAGCCTGGAGATGAGCATCCTCCTCCCTCAGCCCAGACAGGTGCCTGCAGATGGGACAACGCCGCATCCTCCAGAACGTCTCCCGGAAGACTGCTGCTCTACAGCCACTGCACTGCACCACTCCTATCATGTCTTATTTCTGGCCCCTTAACTGTTTGGAATCCTTACTCTTTCCTGTTTTTTTTTTCTTTCTTCTCTCTCTACTTACTTTCTGCCTCTGTGCCCTTTAAGCTCCTGATTGCCCTGTTCTGAGACAAGAATATCCTGTATTTCTCAGTAGACCCCTTACTTGCTCAGAAGCAGGCCTCCAGCAGCTAGAGGAGGCCAGAGAGCTACTCTTGCCCTTCTAGGATGGTGGATCTTTGGTGGCTCTGTGATCACTCACTTCCTGCTCCCAAACAGGACAGGGAGATGTGGGGGTGTGGCAATGTACATCTCCTCCATATAATATGCCATCATACTTTCCACCTCCATCCCAGCAGATTACGAGGCTCTTGTCATTTGGCTTTCTCTGCCCTTCTCCATTCTTATCTATGTCACGGGCATGTATTGTCGCCCCAACCTTCCCTCTACCGTGGCCACTGACCTCACTACCACCATTAACTCTCACTCTCAATCAGGTGGATTGTTCATCATGGGGGATTTCAATCTAAACTGGTTGTTGCCCTCACAACCTAAGGTACAAAACAACATAGCCTCTCAGAATTTAACTCAACTCATCCAAGAACTGACCCACGTGAACACAAACACAAAATCATTCCTTGCTCAAGGGGGGCACTGTGGAGCCCGAGCAAGATGGATGCTTGGTGTTAGAGCTCTGCAACTCTAATAGAGAAAATTCCATTCAAGTACTAAATTTATTCATCAGTATTATGTTTTGAATGGTGATATATGACGACAACTTGTCAATGGCCACTATGAGCATTCTCGGAAGCAGAAAACTTTGGGTGCGGCAGCCAAGTTTAAAACTACTGCTGAAGCGCCAACCACACGCTTAACGCAAGGCCAAAATGCCAAGCCAGTCGATCGACAATCTGAGGAGACCATTCAGACTGAGTCTCAAGATGAAGAAACTGATCACCTCAGTATCTGGCTTGGCAGACAAATTTGATGCCTTAACAAACCGGGTCACCGGGATCGAAGTAATAGTAAAGACAGTCCAGACTGCATCGATAGAGGCAACAAAGTGAGCTGATGCTGCGATGGGAGCAGTGACGGCTGTGGTGAATGGAAACTCTCACTTGAGATCCCGACTTGAGAGCCTAGAGAAACAGGTGAGGGCTGCCAATATTCGTGCTCTGGGCCTACCGGAGGGTTGCGAGGGGGATCATCTCCTCCTATTTATCCAAGAGTGGTTGGTGCAACAGCTCGGAGAAGGCATCTCTGATCAAGCTCATCATATACAGAAGGTGTACCAAGTAACACCCCGGGGTAGACCAGACAATCCTGAAGCGCCGAGGGCAGTGGCAATGGTGACAGACAGGATTGGGTTCCGAGATTACATCTTAGCCCTGGCAAAGGAAAAACATACACTCCTTCAGGACAGGGAACAGGTACGGCTGTTCCCAGACACTGGGTATGCTACCCATCAGAGAAGAAAAAATTTGACAGAGCGAGAGCTATCTTGAGGGAGGCCCAAATCTCCCATAGCCTGGTTTTCCCAGCTCGTCTCTGCACTATCCACCAGGGCAAGGTGGTCTTGTTCTACAATCCGGTGGATGACTTAAAGTGGGTGCAGAGACAGTTGTCTAGATCCAGAGTGAGGGAAAAGGAGGTTTCATCATCGGAAGATAAGGAAGCTCCATGAAGGCAGCTAGAATGGGAGAATTCTGAAGAAACTGTCTCCCAGGGTGCTTGCTACTTTAAGGTCTATTGGACATTTAGTTTAAAGTGAGAATCATCTTTTTTCTGTTCTCTTTCACTACTACTCATATAATACCATCTCTGAATTGGATGCCCTTACTTCACTGAGACTCTGGTTACAGAAATTAATGCTGTATTGTTTTAAAGTTTATGACAGCTATTATAGGAGTTTTTACTTGTTATAACAGCAAGCAGTGGGGAGGGGTTCCTGTTCTAGACAGATGATTAAGGGAGTTTGAGAATGTTGAATATTACTCAGACATATTTTTGCTTGGGTCATTTATTTACAGATGTACTGTATGATTCAAAGTACGTTTCTTCTCAAGTTCTAAAATGTTTCTGAGAAGGTTATTTAGAAACACCGTTCTTATATGGTAGTTGCACAATAAGTGCATTAAAAAAAAGGTTGAAGCATGTTGAATCCCTCCTTCCATGGTGGAGGAGGAGGACTTTGGGGATTTTTTTTTTTTTTAATTTAACTATAGTTTATATACCACACAGCTCTTGGACTCATATTGCAGCTAATATTGGATTCCCCCTCGATGATGCATCTCTAAGCAAGGGACAAACTTAGCCGCATATATTAAGAGGAGTGGCATCCTCAGCTTCTCTCAGAGTATGTTGTAGTATTTATGCTTGTATTCAAACTGTATGTTTGTTACATAACAATAAAAATAAAGTTTAAAAAAAAATCATTCCTTGCTCGACTGGGCCCTCACTTCTCATCTGCACAGAGTCACTGAATCAGGTATCTTACCCGGATGACTTACGTGATTGCCACTTGATATATCTAGTCCGTATGGTTCACAGGCCTAAACTTCCTCATATAACAATATATACACACACTCCTATAAATTCCTTGACATAACCCCTCTCCTCCAAGACTTAGCCAACACCAACAGGGCTCCGTTAACCTCTTCACACCACATAGATGCTGCCCTAGACTATTTCAAAGAAAAGTTCCTCTCCATCTGGAATCTATATGCACCTCACAGACATACCAGAGTATGAGGAAACCATGTCCCGTGGATCAATCCGAAACTTTTGGCTTGCCTCAGAGCTCATGACCAAGCTTGGAAAAAGCATAAGTCATCTAAATTGCCTAGTGATTACACAACAAACCGTAAACTTTGCAATGCATGCACTAAAGCAAAAAGGCCAGCTAAAACTGAGTATTTCAAGTCCACTTTCCACACAAACTTAAATTCATCATCTAAATTTTGGAAAGTTGTGCATGCCTCTTCCCACCCACCCCACCCCGTCATTAAAATAAACAACTCCCTTATATAGGATCATGCATCAGTAACTGAGGAATTCAACTCCTACTTCACCTCGTGTGCTTCGACCCTATTAACCTTCATCCCTACTTGCTCCCCTAGGGCTTCCCCCAAATCTCCTCCTTTCTCTCAGATTCTAACTTCTTTAACCCGTTCCAATCTGGATTTTGGAAAAAACATTCCACCACTACCTCTCTACTCAGGCTCACTGATTCCGTCTCCACAGGAATGGAGACTGGCTTGATCACCTCTGCCATTTCTGTCAACCTTGACAAGGCCTTCGACACAGTTTCCCCACACCCTGCTTCTTCACTCCCTCTCTTCAGCTGGTCTCTCACCATCTGCTACTAACTGGTTCAGGGCCTACCTCTCAGGCAGGACTCAATCGGTTAGAATAGCTGACTCTAGCTCCCCTCCTCACCCAATCCACACTGGAGTGCCTCAGGGCTGTGTTGGGCCCCCTTCTTTTTTCTATTTTTCTACCGTCAGCTTGCTCCTCCTCCTCCATCCACATGTACGCTGATGATACAGTCTTGTTCACTTCCGGCCAATCTCCTTCCGATGTGGAAGCCAGACTTCGGCTCGACTTCAACAAGATCCAGCACTGGCTTGCCTCATATCAGCTCTTTCTAAATGCCAAGAAAACAGTCTCCATGACCTTCGGCACCAGGCAGAGACTTGCTAGGCTCCCTGTTCTGCCCATTTCCACACCTTGGATGGGACATGGCTTGAGGACACCTCCTCATTTAGATACCTTGGGGTTTGGCTGGACCAACACCTCAGCTTCTCTGGTCATATTGACACCATCCTGAAAAAACTGCACCCCAAGCTCGGCGCCTTATATAGGAACCTTAATTACAACCCTCTTATGTCCAGGCGTGAGATTGTCCGAAACATGATCCTCCCCATCTTTGACTACTGTGATGCAGTATATAGTGCTGCTCCCAAATCCACCCTATGGGACCCCTTTTTCGACTCTTTCTGCCACTTCATCCTTGACTCTCCAGCTCGTACTCACCACTGTGATCTCTATCACTCCCAAACTTTCCCTTCACTTGCTAATGGGCGCCTGCCCCACTGTGCCAAACTTATTTCTAAATACTGCCTTGGCTCTCTACCTCCATATCCATCCTCCTCCCTCTCCTCCTCACTCTTTAAGGTCTACAGACTTGAACCCCTTTGTGGTCCCTCACTGCTCTACTTTGGCAGGCCAGTCTACTTTCAGATACCATTTCCCTAAAATCTGGAACACCTTTCCTCCTCAGATTCGTCACTCATCCTCCCTTCACTACCTCTCCACTACCCTCATTAACTTCCTCTCCTCTAACTGTACCTGTTTTCCACAATCATAATGCGACATGCCTCTCTCTCTCATTCTCAGTGGCACCCCCTTCCCCAACTGGGTCTGAAACCTTTTATGCAATAGCACTTATGTATATAAGTCTGGTTCTTTAATGTGTTTAATTGTCCAATACAATATTCACTGCTGTTAATGATGTTCTGTTTCTATGCTATGGCAGTTAATTCTAGTGCTTTGTTTACTGTAATTACCTGATACCATGTGTTTTGTCTATTATGACTTTTTGTATGTATACTCTATGTACCCCCTCACCCTAGGTCACACCAGGGAATGAGCAACTTGTGGTTCACAGTGCCTTCCTGGTGAAATATTTCAATAAATAAATTAAATAAATTTCACTTTCAGATCATATATATTTTCCCCATAGGCTATAATAGGAAACTTTAAAGTTTAGTAACTTTTGATTGGATTGATAATTTTCACCAAACCTTCAAAGGCACATCTGTGAGGCAAAGGCTTTCTGCCCTGAAAAATTCAGACCACAACCTACAGCCATTTCTCAGATCCAGGTGGACAAAGAAATGTCAAACAATAATGGATTTTTCTGTTTTGTCAACACTCTATATCTCAGAAACCCCACAACGGATTCCCACAAAATCTGGCAGGTCAAGAGACCTACCCCAGACATTACATATGCCAAATGTCATGGAAATCCACTGATCGGTTCAAAGTTTTTAACGTTCATAAATTCGGGTTTAATATACTGTAGAAATTACCTTTTACCTTAACTATACCGGCACTACTGTCCCAGTATAATTAATATATTATATATATATATATATACACACACACACGTATATAATGTAATCCCTGGTGGTCTGTGGTCACCCACCCTCTGATTGCCGACCCATATAGCTATAATGAAATCTCTGATGGTCCATGGTCCTCACCCACCCTCTGATTGCTAACCCATAAAAATACAACGGAATCCCTGGTGGTCCATGGTCCCCTCTCTTCAATCACCATCACGTCTAAATATAACGGAATCCCAGGTAGTCCACAGTTATCCTAGTCTCTGATCCCTGGCCCTATATGATCATGTAAATTCCCTGGCATCCAGTGTCCACCCCCCCTCCGGTCTCTGTTCCCCAGCACCATACAAAACTGCAAAGTCCCTGGCATCCAGTGGTTTCCCCGTATCTGATCCCTGGCCCCCGTAAAAGGACATACCTTCTCTGGTGGCCAGTGGTCCTCTTTGTCCCCTGCATCCCATCACGGGTGACAGCAGAACTGTCCCTGGTGCCCAGTGGTTCCTCCCACCCACCCACTGATCACTGGCCCTTTATGAAATACCTGAAGATGCTAAGATACACAGTTGCAAGTAATAAAGAAACTCCCACAGTCTTTGGCATCTAGCAGCCCCCAACCCCCGGCACCGACCACCCAACCCGGCAACCCCACACCATACCTGCAGTGCTAGTGCCACAGCTGAGATATAGGGACTAGCACAGCCCTCCACTCACCTTTTTGGCTGGCCACCATATGATAAGATGGAAAGCATGCATCCTATTTATAGTACAGGGCACCCATCCTCTACTGTACAGGAGCATGTGGCCTGTGGCCTGTACAGTACAGTAAATGGGCCACGCACTCCCTGTACAGTACAGAGGATGCATGTCCTGTGCTATACATAGTGCTCTTTGTCTTGTCATATGGTGGCCAGCTGTGGAGATGAGTAGATGGCTGTGCCACTCACCATATCTCAGACATGGCAGCAGTACTGCAGGTACTACAGGACTGGCAGGGTGGGTGGTCAATATCCATGGTGCAAGGAGCAGGGCCACAAGACTCCAAGGATTGTAGGAGCTTTTGTTTTTCTTTACTACTTGCAACTCTGTATCTCGGACATCTTTAGGAATTTCATAAAGAGCCAGCAATCGGTGGGAGGGAGGGGCCACTGGCCACCAGGGAAGATATAGCCTTTCAAGGAGCCAGGGATCAGAGACTGGTTTAAGCACACACAGTACAAGAAACAGTAAAATATATAGTCTGCAATGCTTATGCAGTTCAGTTCTGCATGGGACAGTCATAAGGCAATTCTAGGGGGTTGGGGTAGGAAGAAGTAGGCTGCTGGTTAACTAGGATCTGCAGCTTATCCATTAGGTAGGGAAATGGCAGACTGGGTGGGCCAAGCGGTCCTTATCTGCCATCAAATTCTGTGTTTCTGTGTGAGACTTGGGGCGGGGGGGACACTGAATGCCAGGGACAGTGAAAAAGTCATACAGAGCCAGGGATCAGAGACCAGGGAGAGGACCATGAACTACCAGGGATTACATGATAGTTCAACAGGACAGTGATCAGAGAGTGGTGGGGCGCACAGACCATGAGGGATTACATTATATTTATGCATGAAACTGATCAGAGTGAGTGGGGGGTACCATGGAACACCAGGGCACATTGGTTTACGTTATGGGACGGCGCTCGGGGGACCACAGACCACCAGGGACAAGTGTGCACCCCCACATGCCAGCTTGGTTGTTGGCTGCCATAACTCCAGCAGTCGTTAGACTTGCCTGGAGGAAATTGGGGTTTTGTTCTGTGATATCTGTGCTGCACAAAAGAACCACACTAACCCCTTCTGAGGAGCGCAAATGCACTGAATATGGGTTGCATGGATACTCCTGTCCCTGCCCCTCCATTTGCCCACCTGCACACATTATTTTTTGTGTAGATGCTAAGCCTGTTTGCTCATGCAACCACCCTTTTTGAATATCATACTTCCATGCAAAGCCTGGTTTGTGCCCATTTGCAGCCCCGCAAACTTTGGAAAATCAGGACCCAAGTGTCTTACCCAAAGGCCGATGAGCCAGTGGCTGTGGTGAGATTCTGACATGGATTCTCCTGTTCTACCTCTAGTGCACCAAACTCTATAACATACTGCATCTGCCAGTAATGTTAACTCAGGAAACTTATAATACCGATTTAGTTACAAGAAAAACTCTCAAGGAGAACTGAACTGCATAAGCATTGCAGACTGTATATTTGACTATTTCTTGTACTGTGTGTGCTTAAACCCGTGTTTCTGTTTTCCCTGATTTTCTTGTTTTTATTTCAGTGGCATGTGTTTGCTTCTGGTAACTTCAAATCACACCCATTAGTCTGGCATCAAGATTATGTTTTCTGTTTGTAAAAAAAATATTTTGAAAGCTTTAGTGTTCCCAGGTGGGGGATGGTACAGTAAGTGAGTCGAGTTCAACTTCCCATATTGGGCTCCAGCCTTCTTGCAACTTGAACCTGTTGCCATACCATTCAGCTTGTGAGCAAACCATCACCTGTAGGGGTTCTGCAAAGTGTTTGTCCAGGTTTGTTTATGTTTGCTTGCCATAAGCAAAGAAACATATTGGGATCATTCCAGGGGCTTTTGGGGGCCTGGCACATCCTCTACCACTCAGAAAGCTATAAAACTGCATCATTGCCATCATTCTGTTCACTAGCCAATCATAACTAGGTTTGTAGTGCATATGAACGTCTCTGACCAGTCACAGTGCTCCAAAATACTATCCAGTTGGTCATGAGGGAGCTCTCACATTACATAGTCTCACACAGGCACCATACTAATTGATCTATCGGGCTGTCAGTCTCTGTGATTGCAGCTCATCAGACCAACATATTATGACGTGTCACATAGCTATTATACTCAGTGAGCTACTGAGCTGTCAATTACTGTAACTGCTGCTCAATAGACTATGTGATGCTCTACTGTTATTATCTATCAGCCAGCCTGCTGTGACCCAACAATCATCAATATCCTCCCAATCTCCCCACCCCCCACCACCTCTAACAACACTCAGCAAACACCGGTGGTACCAGCTGTAAAACATGCTTGCTACCCCTTGGCATGTTCTCTCCCTTCTACTACTCCTACCACAACCCAGCTAAGACTGACAGTGCAAGGTGTAAAACACACTGCTCTGTGGCATGTTCTCTCACTACCTATCTCTCTCTACACTCAACCAACACTGACAGTGCCAGCTGTAAAACACACTGCCCTGTGGCATGTTCTCTCACTACCTATCTCTCCCTACACTCAACTAACATTGACAATGCCAGTTTTAAAAGCTCCAGAAGGGCTTCTTTAACAAAGGCCACCTGCACTGCTGCTCTGCACCCCAGAGGGGCTTCATTGACAAAGGTTGCCCAAGTAGCTGCTCTGAACCCTCATTATACCTCATCCCCCTCATTCTCTGGTGTACTGAAGTACACAGATAATATTAATTATTTAATCCTTGCTGTTTAGCAGAACCTCCCCCCAAACAGTTACAGATATTGCCCTTTCAAAACTGACTTGCTGAACTCCCTACTCTCCTCCACAGCCTTCCACCTGCATTACATTTCAACTGCCTTTACATTCAGGAAAGGAAATGTGACTTTTAATGAATGCACATGCAGTTTAACTGTAGTCGGGGTAGTGGAATATGGAGGAGAGTGGCGGGTTGAGCTGGTCAGTAGCAATATGGAACATGAACGTACACAAGATGCTGAGGAGTAAAGGAGATACATCATTTCTTTCTCTCCAGTGCACTGGGTCTAAATGCCCCATATGGGCATCATGCACCCCTTCTACTGTTTTTGGGGGGTTGCCTCCTGGGTCTCTTCAACACTGCAATCCCTGTTCATGTTAATGAAATTGTAATAGTCAATTTTGAACATTCCATTTGTCTGTTGCTGTACAGTGCACACAGCCTTAAGGATTGAATGCGTTATAATAAAAAAAAAATAATTTGACCTTGGACCTTCCCCAGACAACCAGTGCCTTTGTGATTTTAATGTCAGTAGTATAAAGACTGATGTGCCCTGTATTTTTCACAGTAGTTTTTATTTATTTATTTACTTCCTCGACTGGGGGAGGGGGGTGAGGTTGCACCTCTAGTTCTCCCCCCTTCCAGCCAACCTTCATGCTGCTGCCCTGGTCATGGACAGAGCTCAGACCTCCCCATCACAACCCCCTCTGGCTGCACTGCAGCAGGTACTTACCCTACTACCGCGGTGACCAGGAGGGTGGCCCCGGGAGGGAGCTGACTTGTGCGTGACTGTAGCGACGGTGTCTGGGCAGCCATCATGCTGCCGAGAATTTTTCTTGTGGTGGTTCTGCCCTGCGAGGAGGGGCATGCAATGATGCCAGTGGAAGCAGCGTGCACATGTCTGCATGCACTCCACCTGGCGTCTTCCCCCTCCCACCATTCTTGCTGCAGTGTCGGTGCACTGACCCACCAGTCTCCATTAGGGGCCAGCCACGCACCGACCACTGACGTCCCACCTCCCCAGAGAAGGAGAGCAGTCCTCCAGACGTTCAATCCTTCTCAAACCCTACCAACCCCCGGCAGCCCGTGCTCATTCCCAAACACGGGTCGCTGGCGTAGCATGAGGTAAGGCATCCAGCACCTCAGCCCTCAGTACAACCAGGCCGGCGCTTTCACAGTACTTTTTAAATTTAATTTCTTGAAGTTCATGGACTTGAAATGCAACTGGAAACAAATCTCACTTGAGTGTGAATTCTGCAACTGATTTCCTGGCAAATAGTGGTATGCATGTTTTAATATAGATCTTTCAACAGTCTTTCAGAAAATGTGAAGTAAACACCACCTTAGTAACATTTTCTTTTAATGAGAGTTTATAACATAATTATTCTAAAGTAACTTAATTGTTGGACCATGAACAGGTCTTTCACTGTCTCACACTTTATTATTTCAGTAATGTCTTCACTTCCCTGTCAGGTATATCATCATGCAGTGGGGGAAGGTGATGACGAGACTTGAGACTTTGCTGCTGACTTCAGCAAAGCAAAGTGCTGCTTGATTTGGATGCAGGGTATGGTGGCAAATTACATAAACACATGCTGTTTTTAAACTCTGCTCTGTTTTGTTCCGGATTCAAGATGCAGAATAACCAAGCAGATTTGCTGGGATTCAAATCAGAGATACCTGATTTTTTCACCCAAACGACTGAATTATAAAAACAAGAAAGCAAACATTGTTGCCATTGGCCAATGCTTGTTTAATTATATAATGAATTTAAAGCGGCAGTTAATGGTGAATATTTTTGATTGTTACCCATTTATTCCATTTTAGATTGCCCTTTTTCTCTTGAATTTTAGGATACCTCTGCCTCTTGTTTTGGATCTAACATTTTTTCAGATCTGAAATGAGTACTGTTGAGCTCCGTTAACTCTACCTGCCCCAGGATTACATCAGTACATCCAGCTGTTGGACTTCCGGTTTCGGTCACCTGAAGGATGGACGCGTAGTCAGACTGCTCTCCGACAAAAAAGGAAAAGATACACAAGAATCTAACTCACAGTGCTGAGCAGAGGAATAATTGGAACTTTAAATATATTTTTTGAACATGTCTCCGAAACAGAAACACAAAGACTCCTCCGTAGATGCATACCCAAAGTTAAAGTTTCCAGCAAAAAACACCCAGGCGCAGGCCACGCTACGGGCCGAAATTTCCAGCCTGATCGACCAACAAACAACCCCTTCTAATACTGCAGAGGAGAACTATACCATCACATCTAAAACACTATGTAGCACTTTACAACAACTCTGAGATACTCTCTCCAGAATCGAACAGAAAGCTGCGGAAGACAGAGAAAACATCGAGTTAACCCAACAGAACTGAAAACTAGAGGGCACCATGACAGAATATACGGAGGACTCGGACATACACAATGCGGCCCTGAGAGATCCACACCATAGGAACAGAACCTGCAACAACAAGTGGAAGATCTGGAGAACAGAAATCACATAATAATATAAGAATACACGTTTACCAGAAGGCACAGAATCAGGCCTAATGCCAAAATATATTGAGGGCTTACTTAAAGAGCTGTTAGACCTGGATAAAGATAAAGACTTGGGCATAATCCTGTGTCACAGACTTGCTAGTCCTAAGCTAAAAGATCCTAAAGCCCTACCACGATCGATAATTCTGGCCTTTATGGACTTCAGGATAAAAGAAGAGATAATTAAAGCAGCCTGGGGAAAACAAATTACCTTTGGAGACACTCGCTGCACATGGATCACGACTATGCCCTCAGACTCTAGCCCGCAGGCAAAAAGCATTTCAATTGGTCAAAGCAGTCCGACAGGCCGGTTTTTCCGCTCAGCTGGAATACCCAGCAAGAATAAAAATACTCACACAAGATGGCTGGCGTAGATTCTCAGATTTGGTGGAGGCCTGCAATTGGGCTAAACGGCACGGAGTGATCATCCCACCAGAAGGGGCGACAGATCTCCGCACGACAGTTGCAAGGAAAGCATGGCAGAGAGAGAGGGAACAAAAGTAACACGCTCTGCAAGCCAACACGGCCGCGCTTGAAGGGACAACCTGTGTAACAGGGAATTCTCCCCGGTGGCGCGCGCCCCTCACGAGCTGATCATACAAGAGACTTTAACATCTCAGAAGATACCTCATCACAGCCGACAGGATGAGCAAGGGGTTGCTACTTCTTGAGATCAACGAATTCGGGTACTGACAGGGGGATTAGAACTTGGAGAAGGCTACTTATCTGTCCTAGGCTGTAGTCCTTGAAATTTCTCCTAACCCCTCCTTGGATCTTATTGAAAACGCCAACCTACTGTCAGTGCACAGACCGAGATGGTACCTGAATGGTGGGCTGCTGCACCTGCTTAGCCTAGCAACACGCTCGTGCAGAGTAGCTCAGTAGCAGATCTTAGTCCTGAATCACTTATGACGTATTTAAAAAGGGACGCTTCTTATTATTTTAATTATGTTTATCATTTTTCACCATTCAACTTGGAAGGAACATATAAGAGAATGCGGAGAGGAATTCTGGTTTAAAACAGGAACTGGGGACACTATTTTCCTCACACAAATACTATAAATGATGAAGAAACAGAGTTATTTTCTGATGGACCACATGGTAGAGGCTTTAGCCTCGACAGGTTGGGGAGGGGATGGGTAATCTTTTGAAAATATGTTGGGTGGGGGTGGGGACGGAGGTGGGGGGTTGAGGCTATACTATAAGTTATACAGTTTTATATATTCCACTTCTCTTAGCCCAATTAGAACTAGCAGATGACACTAATTAACCTAGAACCTGATAATGCTGAGTGGAATAGTTTTAAGAATGCAGGTGCAGGACTGCACTACTTTTAGCCTTCCTTGCCTGCGGGTCCTTCCCCTCCCTCCTACCCCTCCCCCAATCCATTCCCTCCTTTACTAAGGTTGCAGATATAAGATTCATAATTGTCAGAAAGTGGAAGGTGAGATTTTATAGTCTCCCAGGCGACAGGAGTCATCCCAGTTGGGGACCCTACTAATTTTTTCTTGGTAGTGTAAAAGCTCCCTAACGAGGGGTCCGATATCTCGGCCCCCGGCCACGCCCCATAGAGTTTTCCTGAGACGTGGATTTGGGTTTATAGACACCTTGAAGTCACGTAGATGTTCTTCATACATCTAAGACAGGTTGTAAATAGGTTTAATTTACGTTACTTGTTGATATTTTGCATTGTTGTCCTTATATATGTGACACATTGGCTCCCCATTATAATTCTTTTTGGTAAAGAAAAGGCTCTAAGCTACAAAGTGTATCAAAACAGATGGCAGACCTTAAGATGATTTCATGGAATGTCCGGGGCCTGAACAGCCCGGTCAAAAGAACCAGAATTCTAAGGGAGCTCCAAAGACAAAGAGTTAATATCGCGTTCTTGCAAGAGACGCATTTGAACCAATTGGAACATAACAAATTAAAGAGAGGCTGGGTGGGAGAGGTCAATGCCTCGGAATGTGTGAACCAAACAAATAAAAGAGGGGTGGCTATCTTGGTCAGGAGGGACACCCCCTGCTCTATCTCGCAGATTCTCACCGATCCGGCAGGCAGTTTTGTGAGGTTAGAAGGAGAATTCAAAGGCCAAAAGTGTACTTTTTTAAACATATATGCCCCGAACGACGAGCGGGAGAGGGTTGCCTTCCTGACCAGGAGGTTAACGGAATTATCGACAGACCCAGATAATCTAATATTCATAGGGGGAGACTTTAACACAGTGACAGACTTAGGTCTAGATAGGATCGGATCTCACTCGTTAGGCCCGGCCAAATCTAGTAAAATATTCTCAAGACTATGCACAGAGTCCTCCCTGGAGGATGTATGGAGGTTTGTTCATCCTTCAGACAGAGATTATACTTACTACTCCCCTAAATATAGAATGTATTCCAGCATTGACTGGTGGATAATCTCAACTAACGCCCTCCCCTCGGTGTGGAAAACTGAGATTGGGCAAATCTCGGTCTCAGACCACGCTCCGGTCATGCTGGAGCTATCCCTAGCTCCGAGACCTCCGGAGTCAATCTGGCGCCTAAATGTTAGCTTACTAAACTTACCGGAATTCAAACCACTAATACAACGTTCAGTGACAGAATATCTCGAGTTTAATAGAAAGGAGGACACTGAGGCAGGAGTTAGGTGGGATGCATTAAAGGGCTACTTAAGGGGAATTATAATTGCTTTTGCGGTGAAACATAAGAGAGCTCAGATCAGAGAAAGGCTGGAGCTAGACGCAAAAATTTTGCAGTTAGAAAAGATTCACAAAGAGACATTAGACCAAAAATGTGAAACCGAATTGATCAGTTCTCAAAAAAACTTAATCAAATCTTAGATCTCCAAACAGAGAAGCTTTTAACATATGCCAAACAGAGATTTTATGAACATGGTAACAGAGCAGGAAGAGTCTTGGCCTGGCAGCTGAGAAAGGAAAGGGCCTCCAGAGCAGTACTTAAAATTAGAAGACAAGCAGAGGGGGACACAACATGGTCCCCTTCACTTATTACTAAGCAATTTCAAAAGTTCTATTCAACCCTATATAGTCAAGAAAGGGGCTCAGATCATGAGAACAAAATCAGAAATTACCTAGGAAAACTTAACCTCCCTACTCTAACTGAAAACCAAAGGAGGGAATTCGAGATCCCTATCTCGACATCTGAAATAGCTCAAAAAATCAAAAACCTAAAGAATGGAAAAGCCCCAGGGATGGATGGATATGTTTCAGAATTTTATAAAACTTTTTCGAAACTGATTATTCCAATGCTACACAAAACATACAATGAGATGTGGAACGGAGAGGGGGCAGCCCCCAGGTCTTGGACCCTAGCTCAAATTTCAGTGATCTTAAAACCAAATAAAAATCCAGAGGATTGTAGATCTTACCGGCCAATCTTACTCTTACCCGTAGATCTTAACATTTTCACGGGATACTAGCGGATCGCCCAGAATGTCATCAGTAGTTTGGTATATAGGGACCAGACCGGTTTATCTAGGAAGGTTTCTTCAGGATAATATCCGCCGCCTGATGATCATAATCTCAGCGCATAAAAATACTAAACAGTTCCAGTTGGCGATCAGTATGGATGCTGAGAAGGCGTTCGACAGAGTTGACTGGGTGATTTTGGAGGAGACCTTGAAGAGTTTTGGTCTGGGAGAAAGATTTGTTAACAGTGTCAGTAAATTGTACAAAAATCCAGAGGCCAGTGTTAAGGTAAACGGACATCTCTCGGAGAGATCTGCCCTAGAAAGGGGTACTACACAGGGCTGTCCACTCTCGCCACTGCTATTCGCCTTATCGTTAGAACCGCTAGCTATTGAGATCAGATCTAACCCGGGCATTCAAGGAGTAATGGTCGAAAAGCAAGTTCAAAAAATCTCATTGTATGCAGATGATTCTCGATTTTTCATTTCACATCCGGAATCCTCAGCCCCAGCCTTATCCTGCTCACTGGAGGAGTATAGGGCTATAGCAGGGTATAAAATTAACCTCCAAAAATCAGAGGCATTGATCCTAAGCGGGAACCCCTCAAAGGAATTTAAAATATCCTTCTTTTCCTGGGCCAAAACAATACAATCAAATATTTAGGATTACAACTCGGTCACTCTCTCTTTATATAAAACAATTATGTTTGGTTATTTCAATGTGTACAGGCGGATTTGGCCAGGTGGCGCCTACTGCCCCGTCCCTATATGGCAGAATACAAACACTCAAAATGAATGTCCTGCCCAGGTTTCTGTTTTTGTTCCAGACTCTCCCAATTCAACCTCCTAGGATATTTTGGGTAGGATTGCAAAAAGAAATCCAAGCTTTTATCTGGAACAAGAAAAAGCCTAGGCTAGCCGGGAAAGTTTTGCAAGCCCCCAAAAGTAAAGGAAGCCTAGCACTCCCAAACTTTATTACTATTTTCTGGCAGCCCAAGGGACTCAGGTTATGCTCCTGGATAAAACGCAGGAGAGATTCAGGGTGGTACCAACTGGAGGAAGCTACTGATACGGGATGGAGGTAGGGCTATTCTGACAGGTAATATCCTCATAACCATGGTCAAAGAGATCAATAATCCATGGATCATACACTCAATCTGGATTTTAAACAAACTGAGAAAATTAACTAACACCCCGGAGGGACCCGGTCCCCTCTCTTTGATAAGATTTGAGGCCTCATTTACCCCACCACGGGGTGACTTAGGCTTCAGGTATTGGGCGACACAACGTCTCTCCACTTTTGCCCAGTGCATCAGAGGATACGATTATCATCCTTTCGAGTATCTCAGGGATAAGTTTCACCTGCGTCAAGAAGACCATTTCAGATACTTACAGGTTAGACATTATATATATTCTGAGAACAGATTACAAAAATTACCAGAGAGAAGACCTCCTTGAGGAATTCTTCTACTGTATCAGTAGAATAAAAGTGATACCTCACCCTTAACACAACTATATGAGATTTTAATTAATCTATCCAACCTGGATCTAGGAAAGCTCAAACAGAAATGGGAGTTTGAGTTGAATGGGTAATCCCAACATCGCTTGGGAAAGTAGGTTAACAGAGGATGGCAAGTGACAAGCTCCCCACATGGCAGGGAATTCCATTGGAAGATTCTTTGGAGACACTTCCTAACACCTTCTAAAATGAAACATTACTCTGTGGGTGTTCCTGACCGCTGTTGGAGCTGTGGAGAGGCTGGTGGCTCTCCAACTCATATACTTTGGGACTGCCCCAAGATCTCAAACTTTTGGAAAGAAATTCACCAATATATGCAAGAGATATCAGTTCTTAAAATTCCCTTTAGAGGAGAAGATTTGATATTGGGGCTTCCCTCTAGTCTCAGGACCTAGACAAAGACAATATTACCAAGTGATGAGAGTAGCAGCATTAAAAACAATCACTTCAAATGGCTCTCACCCCACCCTCCAACAGTGGACGAATGGAAAGCCAGGATGGGACAACTAGAAACAATGGAGAGAATCACTACAACTTAAGACAGGAGAGAGAAATATGAGATTATCTGGTCCCCATGTGGGCATTCAATGCATTAGGCTGATACCCTGAGATATTCCAATCATTTTAATCAAGGCTAGAGAGCATGATATAGCATACAAGATCTACCTTTTTAAGTCACACAAACCTTTTTTGTTATAGCAGTGAAAGGATTTCATGAACCTTTTCCCTTCTTCTCCCCCTCCTCATTTGCTCCTTTTTTCCTCCCCCTTTTCCTTTTTGTACGGTAAATTGTAGAAAGAATATGTAGGATTAAGTGGAGACCTAAAAGTTAGTTTTAAGGTTCGTCTAGAGATGAAAAATTACTGTCCATTGCTTAAATATGATTTGTTCCATGTCATATAGTGGAATTACTATTGAGCAAGAAATAAGCAGTTCTGCTCTCTTCCCCCCCCCCCGGTCTGGTGGGGGGGGGGGAGCAGAGGAAAGTTAAAGAATATAAAATAAAATACATTGGTATCCCTTATGTAACCCCTAGATGGCGCTATCCCAGGGGCTACTACCCCTGCCTGATTTGCCACTAACAGGTTGAGGGGCCTGGATCCAATGGCGGGTGCCTCCACCCAGAGGTCAGGGTTTGCAATAGTTAAACTTACTTGGTCACAGCCCTCTGGCACTGCAACCCCCTTCCCACTAGTGGCCCACACAATATATCAGAATTACCTTCACAGTATACACTTACCCCAGGGCTGGTTCAGGCACTGGGACCTCCTGTAAAATAAGATACAGTGCAACAATCACAGTACAATACTTTAACATAGACAAATACCCCAGGCAGTATAACTTTTCTGAAACAAGCAGTTCTGATTTATTTAGGGAATATAACAAGGACAGGGGAAATCAGGTTAATTAGCTTATCACTTTACTATCTACCTATGGCTCTGTGCACAGGCCTATCCCTACCAGTTACTGTCCTGGGTACCCAAGCCCAGTGGTTAGTCCAAACGCGGCAGCGGTAGGCCCTTTCCCACAGAGAAAAGAAAAATTAGTTTAAACAGTCAGCAGTACAGTGATTCCATTTGGATTTAATGTGGCAATTCAACAGGGAGCGACCCTGAATTAGTACTCACGATACCTCCAAACAAGATAGGGTCCTTCAACGCCAGCAGGGCTACTCTTGAGCTCCACGAGACTCCTCACACATTTATATGGCAAACAGGCAGGCTGCTTCTCTATCCCGATCGCAATTACTGCACAATACCCGGAGAACACACAGCAGATTCAGTTCCTGACAGACCGAGTGCATTGCAATTTCTCCAGTCTTCTACAGGGTGAGCCTGGTTTCTACTCTTCAGATATCCTTTGATTCTCTTCACAGGACGGATTCAGTCCTAACAAGCAGTTACACAAGCTGCAGACCTGAACTCTGGACCTTACATGTTTTTTGACTAAACTGTGCACTGAAGGACACAGGGTTCCTTTCCCTTCACTGCCAGAGCTAAACTGAAACTCCAACAGAAAAAACAGGCACTTCCTTTGAGTTCCTCCCAGTTCTTGACTGGATTGCTGTCACCACAATAGACTGCTGTTGGTCCAAAAAGGCGCCAGTCTAAACTACATCTCCCAGAGTCACTGCCCATACAATCCTCTTGTGGCTGGCTCAGATTATGAGTCCAAGTTCTGATTCGTCCAAGGCACCATTTTAGAGCTAGCTACCTCTCACACTGATTGGTCCAGTTCAGCAGCAATTCAAAACCAGAATGGGGAACTAGGCAGACACAGTTCTGACTGCAAAGAAAGCAGGTTAGACAAACTGTAATTTCATTATTACTGTAAATGATTTCTGGCAAACAGTTACATCTTTCAGATAGGTTCCTTTGCACTCCTAGTGACTGCAAAAATGGAGTGAATTGGCAGCAGCTCGGTGGTACTCAAACAGAAAGCACACAGTCCCCCCATACAAACTAATTATGTCTGCAAGCAGACAGCTCTTAAAGAGACAGTACCAGAGGCTCTAAAACACTCACTGATAAATGGCTTAAACGCCAAACACCATTCAGGCTTGGAGCATTCAAGCAAGCTCCTGGAAGTCTTTGGGAACCCCCATTTGCAGGGGTTACACCCTTCCTGGCCTGGGAAAGCGTGATCTCGCGTCAAGCAAGTACCCCATAAGTTTTAACTGCAACCATATACATTTGCATTAGGCTCACACATGTAATCATCAGTCAATATATCATTTTACCAAGAACAAATTTCTGAAACATTGCAGTACGTCACTCTTTACATAGTATTACACATTGTACCATAACTCAAGTTATTACCTCTGTACATGAAACCTGAAGAGAGGGCCCTTCCCTATCAGTTACCTTGGGGCTGGACGGGCAGGGCACCATACTTAGAGGGCAACACAAGTAACTTGGAGTTAGCACTGACCTCAGTTTGGGCAATGAGCCTGGGACACATACACTCTTTATGGACAACATTGAGAGGCAAGTCCACAGGCCTCCCAAGTGAATCATAACTGAGGGACCACAGGCTTTACAGCTCGACCAGTCTTTCTAGGGGAACTGTTACAGTCTGTGCACTCTGAGCCTCATTTTCAGCATTGTCCTCACTTGTCAGGGAGTCTCCATGGGGTAGAGAGGCTAGAACTTGGGGCACTTTCAGCTCCAGGAGTTACAGTTTCTGAGTCCACAACATCTGCCGCATGGAGAGCTTTCGGACACTGGCAGTGGACAGTCAGGGCACTCAAAATACCTTCTTGTTCTGGTGTATCACCAGTCTGCCCCAATCCATCATTTTCCTCCCTGAAAGCTCAAACAGTTCAACCATGCACAATGATTCCATTTCATCTGATCTGATGCTTTGCACTTCACTTTCTGGGAGCATTGGCTCCAGGGATGAAGCTGGGGCTTAGACAGTCCAGAAGGCCCAGCCATCTCCAGTATTGACTAGGGATTGCCCGAAACAATTGACTCAGTTTGTAAGAAGGATAGTATTCAAAGTCACTCTCACTTTCTTCTGATATGGACTGACAGTCATGCTCAACTGGGACTTGTGCGGGGAACACTTTAACTCTGCTTCTGTAGGTGCAGACTTCCTTGATCTTTCTTAGCAGCAGCTCTAGTCACTGGTCCAGAGGGGGCATCTTCTGGGGGCTCAGACTCAATCAGGATTTGTCCAATGGGCAGTAAATGATTTCTATGCATTGTTTTTACATCTTTTGAATTATTCTCAGGCCTTACTTTGTACACTGGCAGATCATCTAGTTTGCCCACTACAATGTGAGGGAGATGGTGCCATCTGTCAGCAATCTTGTGTTTGCCATGCAGTCCCAGATTTCTTAGCAATACCCGATCTCCCTCCTGGAGTTCCTGTGCTTTCACCTTTTTATCATACCGTTCTTTGTTGGCCAGATTTCTTTTGGCAGCCATGGTTTGAGCCAGTTGTACGCATGAGTTAGCTGGGCTTTAACTTTGCACATACTGTAAATAGTTGTCAGCTTGAACCCCATCAGGAGACCCTAAAACACACATCTACCGGTAGTCGAGCTTCTTCCAAACATCAGGCGGTAGGGGAGAACCCAGTGGCATCACTTTTGGTGCAGTTATAAGCATGTACCAGGGTGCTAATTTGTTGGCTCCATCTAGGCTTGTCCTTTGGGTGCAGGGTGCCTAGCATATCTAGCAAAGTGCAGTTGAAACGTTCAGGCTGTGGGTCCCCCTGGGGGTGGTAAGGAGTGGTTCTGGACTTCGCCTCCCCACAGAAAGCATCTTCTTTGATCAGACGACTCTCAAAGTCTCTCCTTGATCAGAATGGATTCTTTGTGGAGCCCCATAGTGAACAAAAGTTTTCTACAAGTACTTTGGCCACAGTGGATGCTTTCTGGTCTTTGGTGGGGAAAGCTTGGGCATATCTCGTGAAATGGTCAGTGACCACCAGCACATTACTGATATTTCTTTGATCTGACTCCAAACTCAGAAAATCAATACAGACCAGCTCCATGGGTGCACTGGTGGTGATGTTAACAAGGGGCAGCCCTCTGGGGCAAAGCTTTCCTCTGTAGGCAGCGACTACAAGTTCGAATGTGTTGCTCCCATCAGCCCCCATCTTAGGCCAATAGAATCTGGATCTCACCAAGTCAAGTGTTCTGTCTATACCAAGGTGCCATGTGGTTGTGCAAGGACATCAGTACTGAGTCTCGAAAAGGCAGTGGCAGCACTAGTTGTTGTTTGTCTACTTGTCCCCTCTGTCTACTGTTTCTCTGTATAACAGTTTATTGATCAGTTTCAACTTAGGACCTTCTTTGTATAACAGTGCAGTTCTCAAATCAGTGGAGCGTAATTTGGACACATCTTTTCCTGCATAGAGGGCTTCTAAAGCTGATTTGAACATGGGATCGCGGGATTGAGCCCGACGAATACTGTCATTGTCCAGCTGAGGCAGTGCACCAATGTCTATTGCAGAAAAGTGGCAATAAGCAGCAGGTATGCAATTCTCAGAGGGTCCCAAGCAATCCACCATGCAGTCCACTGCATCCGTGGACATTTGTTCCTCCCTGTCAAACTTCCGCAGAGTGCCCGAATGTCAGGTTCTGCCAATCTGACCCAATCATTCTGGGGAACAGGCCTCCGGAGACAGCATCAGCATCTATGTGGTTCAGACCTGCTCGGTATTCAGAGCATAGTCGTATGTAGATAATGCAGAAAGCCACCTATGGCCAGTGGCATCCAACTTAGCTGAGGTCTGCACATAGGTTAAAGGATTATTGTCAGTTTTACTAGTATTTTAGCCCCATACAAGTACTCATGGAATTGGTCAACAATAGCCCACTTCAAAGCTAGGAACTCTAACTTATGTACAGGATAGTTCTTTTCAGATGGGGTCAGGCTTCTACTGGCAAAGGCCACTGGTCTCAGGCCATTCTCGTGCTCTTGGTACAACACAGCCCCAACCCTTGCAAGCTAGCATCAGTGTGCAGGACATAAGATTTTCTTGGATCGCATAGGCCAGCACTGGAGCATGGGTAAGTTGATAAATGATCTCATGAAAAGCAGTCTCACAATCAGGAGTCCAGCGGCCCCAAATACTTCACTGGACGAAAATACACTCTTTCAGTCTTGAGGGACGCTGACTTTTGGTATTTTTGTGGGTTGGGGATACCCTTGAGTAAGGTTAAGTAAAGGCGGATCACTCTTGAAAAGTCCTTGATGAAACCTATAATAACCACAGAATCCCAGGAATCTTTGCAGTTCTTTTAGATTTTTGGGCTGTGGCCAGGTGGTCAAGGCCTCAACTTTACTTGGGTCGGTCTCTATTCCTTCGTGGATACTTATGTGTCCCATACTTTACTGATGTTTGAAAGAATTGACACTTATCAATGGACAGTTTAAGGCCAAAGTCCTCCAGTCGGTCCAATACCTTAAATAATCTGCTCTCATGTTCCTCTAGTGAGCTGCCAAACACAATAACATCATCTAGGTATACCAGGCATTCTAGTAAGTTCATGTCCCCACTGCACGCCTCCATCAATCGTTGAAAAGTGGCTGGGGCACCTGAAATCACTTGAGGCATCCTCATAAATTCATAGAAAAGCGGACAGATAAAGGCTGTCTTCACGGTCCTCTGGGGCCATCGGGATCTGGTAGTACCCACTGCGGAGATCCAACACAGAGAACCATTGCTCCCGTTAGGCAGTCCAAAGCATCCTGAATGCGGGCATTGTGTACTGATCAGGATAGTCCGCCGGTTTAAGGTGGATAATCCACGCACATCCTTACTGTCCCATTCTTCTTCCTCACTACCACAATGGAGGAAGCATAAGGGCTTCTGGATTCTTGTATTACACCAGCAGCTAACATCTCTTGCAGATGCCGCCTCACATCATCTATGTCAGCAGGTGTCAGGCGCGAGACCTCTCACGAAATGGTCTTTCGTCATGCAGCCGGATATTGTGCTCAGCTTCTTGCGCATCCTCGTCCCATTCCTTTAAAGAAAACACCTGGTCTCTCTGGGCAAGCTCTCACTGATCCTCACTTTCCATTCAGCTGGCAACAGGGAGTCGCCAAATCAAACAAGTCAGGCGTGTACTCTGTCATTCTTCCTAACTCTTGCTGCTGGGTAGCACTGCAGTGTCTGCACAATGCACATTAGCCAGGATGCAACCTCTATTTACTTGAATGTCTCTTTCAGACACATTATGAACTTGGACCATTACCCTTCTGGCATAAGCATGGGCTCTAGCGGCAAAATACTAGGCTTGACCAGCAGTCCCTCTGGCAATTTTCCATCGCCTGGTGCATCCAACATTAATATTTTATTCTTAACATCCTTTCTGATATGGACCTCTCCCTGTAAGGTACACTGGGCATTTGGCGCCAGGATCAGAGACTCAGGATCCTTCTTCATACAATTCCGACCGGTTCCTCTGGTTCTATTTTCTCAGCATCTCTCTGTGCCTCATAGGCCTTCTTAATTAAAGCTGGAACTCTTAAAGCTCTACTAGTTTTTGACCCCTGTTTTTCATAACACAACTGTGCCAGCCTTCCGAACATATGAGCATTTGTTCCAATCAACAAAGGGACACCATCATACAGTCCAGTGGGGGGACACACTAAGGCTAGGGTCTCTACTTGTTCGGCCACTCCAGTCACGGAGGTGGGGAAAGACAGCCAAATTCGGATATACCCGGAATAGGGGTAGGCCTTCTCACTTAACCCCCATACATGCAGTCCTTCTAATGGTTGTAAGGGTACGTCTGACAAATGCTTCTGATACCAATCCTGGAACATAATTGTCACTTGGGAGCCACTGTCTAATACAGCTCTTGTAGACACTCCATTCACCTTTACAGTGGTCTCCATGGAGGACCCACTATTCTGGACCAGTCTGGAGGCGATAGTGGGGGCCTGGGCAACTGACCTTGCCACAAAAGGACGTGAGTTAGCATTTTGGTGCCCTCACTGGGATCATTTCGTGCACCTCTTAACCACTGATTTGTTCTCCAAAGCTCTCCTTGTAGCCTATATGCAACTTTGTCAGTGTCTTTTGGGACCGCATTCCCTTTCATGTGCCCATCCTTCCCACAATTATAGCAAAACATACTTTCTGGAGTTTGAGCTGGCCGGGCGCCACACTGGGAGCCAGGGGCGGGGTATTACTAACTGGAAACCTTGGTGCCATCTCTGTCTGCGGCGTGATAAGCATTTGGAGACATCTCGTCAGTTGCTCCACTTCCATGGTCAAGGAATTGAGTTTGGAGCTGTTATCAGCAGGAGATACATGGGTGGGTACCCCCACCCCCATAGCAGATGCAGTCGGATATAGGTCAGGGCCCGTACTTGCAGGCGTGGCCTTCATAAAGGGACTGTTTTTGAATTCCCGGATCTCTCTCAACAGTTCGCCCCATTGTGGCATATCTTTTTCCTTGTCAGAGCACTCATTGACTGTCAACCTCTGCCCCTGAACTTCACTTGATGGGTCACCCTCAGTCACTCGGGTCGTAGCCGCAGCTATTGGTGCAGGTCCTCCCCGAGGTCGCCTTTTCTCAACTCCTCGAATTTCTCTCATTAACTCATCATAGGAGGGTGGGGATTCCAGTCGATTTGCCAGGCGTAACTGAAGCAACAGCAGTTCTGAGAAGGGGCAGACTCATGATCCTGTCCAGCCTGGTTCGTCCAGTTCAATCGCTGGCAACTACCCTTTCTGAGGCATTCTTGCAACAATTTTTCCAGCCGAGATACATACACAGACAACAACTCCCCTTGGTACTGTTGTGCATTTCTTACTCTCCACCATGGATCCTCATCAGACTCTGGGCTCCCATACACATTCTACAAGGCCTCAAGACAGGCCTGTGCAGTCACTTCAGGGTTACTGGCCCGCTTAGCACGGATGGTAGCCAGGGCAGGACCTCGGAGGCTCTCACTAACCTCTTCGCTGGCTTCCAGCATTGCCATTCTAGCACTTGGGGACAACATAGTCTATCTAGGTCTCCCAGTCATCCTCCCTTGGGGGTGGGGAGGGTGCCAGAGAAGATCCTCAACCTTCGGTAAGAGTCGTGACTAATGGCAGGTGCAGAAATAGGAGTCTGCATTGGTTCAGCCACCATTACGGGTACTGGAGCGGGAAGATGGTGTTGGGGGAGGAACGCCCCCAGGTGGCAAGAATAGTTTCTTCAAGTCCTCCACAGTTTTCCCTTCCCCCAGCAACCATTTAGCAAATTTCTCCTCAAAAGTTTCAGACAGTGGTGGGGGCTCATTCCCCCCCGGGTCTTTACTGTACTTAGTTATCACTCTCCAGGCAGTGAGGGCTCCCTCTGGGGTAATGGTCTGTGGCACTTTGGAGCTATCTATGGGATCCTTAAACTCTACTAGGGCCAGGAAAGTGTGGGTGAGCAGATTAGCATGCCGACCCACCACTACAGGGTTTTGTAAACCTTCCACCTTGGAAAGTACTCCCTGTACAGTGTCCGTATTGATACCCAGGGGGGATGTCCAGGATAAGCATAGCATTTTGGGGGTCAATCTCCTCCCCAGTACACCACTCCACCAGCCGGTGCACAGCCACTTCTGTCGGGGTACCCATTTTTTTTTTTTTTTTTTTTAACAGTGGTTCGTAAATATGGCCACTAGAGGACACACAATCCCAGCGGTGAGCCTCCAAGATGTAACCCCTAGATGGCGCTATCCCAGGGGCTACTACCCCTGCCTGATTTGCCACTAACAGGTTGAGGGGCCTGGATCCAATGGCGGTGCCTCCACCCAGAGGTCAGGGTTTGCAATAGTTAAACTTACTTGGTCACAGCCCTCTGGGACACTGCAACCCCTTCTTCCCACTAGTGGCCCACACAATATATCAGAATTACCTTCACAGTATACACTTACCCCAGGGCTGGTTCAGGCACTGGGACCTCCTGTAAAATAAGATACAGTGCAACAATCACAGTACAATACTTAACATAGACAAATACCTCAGGCAGTATAACTGTTCTGAAACAAGCAGCTCTGATTTATTTAGGGGAATATAACAAGGACAGGGAAATCAGGTTAATTAGCTTATCACTTTACTATCTCATCATGGCTCTGTGCACAGGCCTATCCCTACCAGTTACTGTCCCGAAAATTCCAAGCCCTAGTGGTTAGTCCAAACCGTGGCAGCTGGTAGGGGCCCTTTCCCACAGAGAAAGAAAAATTAGTTTAAACAGTCAGCAGTACAGTGATTCCATTTGGATTTAATGTGGCAATTCAACAGGGAGCCAACCTGAATTAGTACTCACGACCTCCAAACAAGATAGGGTCCTTCAACGTCAGCAGGGCTACTCTTGAGCTCCACGAGACTCCTCACACATTTATATGGCAAACAGGCAGGCTGCTTCTCTATCCCGATCGCAATTACTGCACAATACCCGGGAGAACACACAGCAGATTCAGTTCCTGACAGACCGAGTGAAATTCGGCAATTTCTCCAGTCTTCTACAGGGTGAGCCTGGTTTCGACTCTTCAGATATCCTTTGATTCTCTTCACAGGACGGATTCAGTCCTAACAAGCAGTTACACAAGCTGCATAGCGGAACTCTGGACCTTACACATGTTTTTTGACTAAAACTGTGCACTGAAGGGGCACAGGGTTCCTTTCCCCTTCACTGCCAGAGCTAAACTGAAACTCCAACAGAAAAACCAGGCACTTCCTTTGAGTTCCTCCCAGTTCTTGACTGGATTGGCTGTCACTCACAATAGACTGCTGCTGTTGGTCCAAAAAGTGCCGAAGTCTAAACTATCATCTCCCAGAGTCACTGCCCTTTACAATCCTCTTGTGGCTGGCTCAGATTATGAGTCCAAGTTCTGATTCGTCCAAGGCACCATTTTAGAGCTAGCTATTCCCACACTCGATTGGTCCAGTTCAGCAGCAATTCAAAACCAGAATGGGGAACTAGGCAGACACAGTTCTGACTGCAAAGAAAGCAGGTTAGACAAACTGTAATTTCATTATTACTGTAAATGATTTCTGGCAAACAGTTACATCTTTCAGATAGGTTCCCTTTGCACTCCTAGTGACTGCAAAAATGGAGTGAATTGGCAGCAGCTCGAGTGGTACTCAAACAGAGAAGCACACAGTCCCCCCATACAAACTAATTATGTCTGCAAGCAGACAGCTCTTAAAGAGACAGTACCAGAGGCTCTAAAAACACTCACTGATAAATGGCTTAAACGCCAAACACCATTCAGGCTTGGAGCATTCAAGCAAGCTCCTGGAAGTCTTTTGGGAACCCCCATTTGCAGGGGGGTTACACTTACATAGCAACGAAACTAAAACTAGGATTGCTAAACAGAATATGACCGATATAGGAATCCTTGTGCAAGTGTGATGTACATTATATAGATTATTTGAATGTCAGTCTATGGAATGGACATGGAATTCTGTAAATGATACTTTAAATGTAACCGGACAGCCAATAAAAGATGAAGTTAAAAAAAAAAAAAAGTACATCCAGTTGTTTGTGAACTCTGGTTATTTAAACTAGACCAATCCTCAGTTTCTGCTTGTGGTTTATGAGATGATTAAAGTACCCACGTTGTAAGAGTATACTGCGATTGAAAAAGTTAAAAAAATTACGTTTAAAAAAAAAAAAAAAAGAAGAAAAGGCATAGGAACTGAACAGGTTATCTTCCAAGTGTATTTTAGGGAAGGAACATCTGTCAAACAACCCTCTTAACCTTGAATGTGGAGGTAGACAGGGGTGTCCTGTGGACATTGTCTATCTTAATTTCTGTAAGGCCTTTGATAAAGTGTCACATGTGAAACTGACTGACGAATTTATAGGTCTGGGTTTGAATGTAAGAATAGTAAATTAGGTGGAAATGTTGACTGTTAAACAGAAAACTGAGGATATATTTATTTATTTATTGAAATTGTTTCACCAGGAAAAGCACACTGAGCAAGAACTGCTCATCTCCCTGTGCGACCTGTGAGGACAAGGGTAGTCCAGGTCCTGACATATATACATACAATTACAATACAGTTGAAAACATGACAGAAATAGTTGGGTGCAGACGACAATTTACTCTTACTTATAGTATAAGAGCAATTACATGGGGAAGTCATACTTTATACCTTGAAAACATATAATTAGGTAATACAGCTGCATATGTTTGACAGGAATAGGTGAGTGTGGATTAATACATATACCCTAATAGTCGAGAGTAACATGTTAACAAGGAGGTGTCAGACTGAGGAAATGTTGAGGGAAGTACCACAGGGCTCAGTACTATGCTCAGTGCTGGCAACAATTTACGGTACATTAGAGACCTGGAGGAAGGGGAAGGCTCATGAGCTGTAAAGTTTTCAGAGAACACAAATATTGCTGGGAAGGTAATGTAGCATCAAAGGCAGATGTGCAGGAATTGTATGAGGGCTTAAACTTATTGAAGGACAAGGCAGCAAAACTGGGGATGATGCGTAATAATACAATGAAATACAAAATCATGCACTTCAGCTATTAAAACAGAACATATCAGTACACCCTTGATGTTGCAGCCTTGGGAAGGGTGGAGGAAGAGATGGGTTCACGGGAGAACATAACTGGATCAGAAAAGTATGTGACAGTGTGCATGGGTGGCAGAAACAGCTAACAGAGTATCAGGTAATATTAAGAGGTCATTTGTTAGTACGGCAACTGGGTGATAACTCCTCTGTACCAGGGAGAGCTACTGTATGTAAGAATGCATATGAAATATTGTGTCCATGTGTGGTCACCTTTTAATTTTCCATCAAGATTATCCCCCTCTCACTGTTTACCACCTTTAGCTCTCTGGTCACCTAGCTGAGTCACCCACCATCCCAGGGAGTTATCTGGACTGAAGCTCCTGCATAGACTGCACCTTCCCACAGCTGGGCCAGGTGGGGAACCCTCCCTCCACCCCGAGAGACAGCCATCCAGATGTGATCCAGGGCCCTGTCAGTGGTACAGGTGACAACCTCTAATAACTGGAGGCTTCACAATGCTGGCAGTCTTTTCTCCTCCAAGTTTTTCTCCCCTGGCTGATGACATGCAGCAACATCACTGCCCATGTGTGTGGAGGCATGCACATGCTACACATCAGCCACCAGTTGCCTCCTTCATGACACACATGCTGCCCATTCACCTAGCCTCCACTTGGCAGCAGTCTAGGAGTGGTGCAACCAGCCCACCCTACCCAGGGACACTCGAGCCTCTCCCTCTGGCAGACCCCCACATGACCTGAATCTGCTCTTGAGCTCGAGTCACCAGCATGGCGGGTGCAGGTGTGGACATGAGATGAGGAGTTGTTGGAGACAAGTATAGAGGGCCACAAGGATGGTAGAAATAATGAGTGGGTGCAGCTACTATACAAGGAAAGATTGAAGAGGGAGGGGATATTCTCCTTTGACTATAGGAGACTGCAGAGAGACATGATTATGGTCATTACAATATTACACAGTACTGTATATGGGAATATCTGTAGGAGGTCTGTAGACAAGGGGCAATGGCCTAAAGATCTACGGTGTTAATGATTGATGTTAGGAAAAGATTTTCTACCAATAGAGTGGTGAAAGAGTTTACCTAGGGAGGTAGTGAAGGCAAAAAATGTTAAGTCCTTTAAGAAGCACTTGGTCATGCATATGAGAAGAAAGAAGGTTATTACATACGCTCCCTAGACTAATGGGGAATCGAACAAGATGAGTTCTTTCCCCTCCTGACTGAAATGCTGTATTATTGTGCAATGCAGGACAAAATTTTAATTACATCTTCATAATAGCAGGAAAACTGCCTGAATCTTTGTCATAAGTGGCCTTGTTTATATAGTCCAGCTTGCATTTGTTTACACATTTTCCACCATGTCTGAGCTGCACATACTTAGAAATAAACAATGTGGTCTTTTTTGTGGTATATCCAATGCCGCCATCAATTAATTATAGAGACAGGTGACCTAAGGTTGGGAGGTGTATGCTGTACTTTTTTTTAGAAATAACTGAACATTTTAATTACACCTGCGAAATAGTAAGAAATTACCAGCTTCACTTTCACATCATTTTCACTAAATTGCACCAAAATTATGCAAATTAGTCATAGTGTTCATCAATATTGAATAGGTTTAAACTGTAAACATTCAATTTAATTTTTCAATTTTTATTATGGAATAAAAACACTGATCACAGCTCATCTGCAATGGTGTCCCAGCAGTCACATCAGTTATAAATAATGTGGCAACATGCAGTAAAAAAAAACTTACATATTAGGCAAAATACAAAGAAACATAGTAGTTGATGGCAGATAAGGACTGCTTGGCCAACCTACTCTGCCCTATTTTCCTTGCCTACTGTGCTACCGCAGACACTACTCGATCTCTGGTCTTTCCTCCTCTTGCCTTATTTCTAAGGTTGCTTTGTGTCTATCCCATGCATGCTTGAAGCTTGTTAATGTTTTAAAACCCTCTACCTCAGCTAGTAGGCTGTTCCAGTCATCCACCACCCTTTCCATGAAGAAGTGCTTCTTCACATCTCTTCTGAGCCTCCCCCCCCCTCCAGCTTCATAGCCTGACCCCTTGAGCATCTTTTTCTATGTAAAATGCTACCCTCCTGTACCTTATCAATACCTGTGATGTATTTGAACATTTCTATCATGTCCCTTCTTTCCCACCTTTCCTCTAGGGAGTACATATTTAATTCCTTGAGTCTTTCCTCGAAGTGCTTTTATTGCAGGCTATGCACAATTTTGGTGCATCCTCTGTATCACCTCCACCCCATCAATGTCCTTCCAGAGATGGAGCCTCCAGTACTGGACACAATACTCAAGGTGGGGCCTCACCATCGATCTATACAGGGGTAAACACTACCTCTCTCAAAATACACTTAATAAAATTATTGCAAATGATTGCACATCAGTATTCTACATCATTTAACAACCAAGAACCTTGGACAATAAACATTTAACTCTGGAACTGATTTAAAAACCACAACTTCACACTATTAAATTGGTGCTTTTTACTTGAGATGACCCTTAACCCTGGTGGCAGTTGATTCCAAAACTGCGGGATCACGTGAATGTAAGAATACGTTGATCTGGTTGTCCTGTTCCTGGGCACAACTAGCTCTAACAATGCAGTATTCCACAGGGAAAGTTTCAGAGTACATTTTGTAAGGTAACACCCCAAGTAGTCTGGCACTAAGTCGTATATACTTTTTACAGTCCAGACTGTTTTAAGGAGTTTTTTTTTTTTTTTGGTTGGAAAGTGAAATCCACCCAATCTCTTATACAGTTCACAGTGATCTATATTTTGGAACATTCTAATATTAACCAGGCTAAACAATTTTATATAACATCTAGATGATGTAACCTCACTTTAGAAGAGTAATCATATAGTGCATCCCCATAATACAATCATGGGAACATTTGTGCCATAATGATTTTCATAAGTTCAGTATCAAGACAGTTTTGATATTTATATAGTAATCTTACACAAATTCTGATTTTCTTTGTCAATATGAACAGTATCAGAACTGCTAGGTTCTAACCAATAAAACAGATATTTGTAAATGTTAACTTGGTCTATCAAGGCTCCATTGTCTAATAATCTTTAACATTGGGATTGGGGAACATCTCAGCTAGGATGGAGAGCCAATGATCATGCATTTGGTTTTCCCTGCATTTAACTTTAATTTGAAGCAGGTAAGGTAATTTTGGAGACCACTAAAACCATTTTGCAGCTTCTTCTGCATCCCTATGACGATGCATCTGAGACACAGATCACCATATCATCTGGATATAAATGATAATCTATGTCTCCAATGCAATCCCCCAGTCCCATAAGATAAATTGTAAACAAAAGGGGTCCATGAATTGAACCTTGTGGCATATCTCTTGAAATTGCTAACTCTTGAGATGTTCTCCCATTTACCATAGTACACTGTGGTTCTCAAAATAAGACATAAACCACCTTAATCCTTTTGCTCCTAGCTTCACCCCTCCTAATTTACTCAACAGGATCACATGCTCCACCAAGTCGAAGGCCTTGGAGAGGTCAACAAAGATGGCTCCAGCATACTTCCCGAAGTCCATAGCTTTGTTCACATCATCCAAGGCCTCCAACACAGAAAAGATGGTACTTTACCCTTTCTGAACCCAGGCTGAAGAGCATCATAATGCTCACCCTTTTCAAGATAATCCCGAAATTGTCTAGCAACTAATCATTCAAAAATTGTGGATACATCCGGGAGGAGGGAAAAAGTGTGAAAGTTGATCATCTGATCAGGGCTGTCCCATTTAAATACGGGGACAACCCTGGCCAGCTTCCAACTCTGAGGAAGAAGTGCAGATTCCAGTGACCAGTTAAAGAGATAAACTAAAGGTTCTGCTATCTAAGCAGCAGGCTACTTTAGTAGATGTAAGGGAAATTTTTCAGGTCCACTACTCTTGTTAACCTTCAACTCAAGTAGTGTTTTTAAAAACCTCATGTTTTTGAATATCATCAAATACAGAAGGCGTATTAGGGATAGTCCTACCAACTGAAAACTGAGCTGTACTGGCCTGTTCAGGGGGAAAAAATCCTGAGCTGACAAAGGAAGAATTAAATTTGTCTCGTAACATATTGTCTGGGATTTGTTTCCTCTTATTCTTCATGGTTTTTATGTTTATATTACTAGTACAGTTCCCATTTAGTTTTTTGTTTGTTTTTATAGTTGTCCATAACTTTTTGGGATTACCTGCCTCCTCTGATGTCTTCTTCCTGAAAAAAAGAAGTTGTTAGCATTCCTCAGTTCTATTTCACATTCATTCATTGCCTTTCTGTATAGTTCCTAATCTCCCAGTGGCTTACTGTTCTGGGACTTTCACTACAACTTAGCCTTTTCCTGCCTTTATTCCATTTGGAGTGGAGAATACTTAACTGATGGATTCTTTTTTTCAATGTCCTCCATTTTATAAGCTTGTGTCTATCCTAGACATGATTAAATTCAAACAAAAAATAAATCACAGGCTAAGTCAAGCTCTGGGACCAGTCTGAGTCTGCCTCAATGAATTCACTTCAAATTAGAAACAAAAAAAAATATCAAAACTTTTAAAAGATCTAAAGTGGTCCAATTTTGGTCTGCCTTGGATTCCATCTCTACCTCTTATACAATATATAGTGATATGGTCACGCAATACGTCAACCATAAAACCCACCTCCCTAAAGTTCTAAGGGTAGTTTTCAAAATTCAGATCCAGGAGAGATAAGTTAATAGATTTCTTTAAGTTAGTGTAGGTTGGCTCTGTTACGAAATGTTGTATCCCTGGGCTAAGAGAAACATGTTTTTTGTTTCACCTCCCTGTGCCCACCAGGCCCCTTCTACTTGTCCCCCCCAGTCCCATCACCCCGACGTCCACTGGGACTTACCTCGATGGCACAGAGGTGCTCAGCTAGTCAGGGTGCAAAGCCTGTGGGGGACCGGCATCATCCTGCTGGTCGGCACCATTTTCCACCTGTTTCCCCCCCCCCAGGTGCCATAGCCATGTGTACACATGTTGAGGCATGCACACATTGCGGTTCTGCAGCACCCTCCCTATTCATGTTGCCCAGCCACCTGCACTACCCTCAGGCCTCCACCGGGGGGCAGCGGAACTGTGGGGGCAACAAGGTTCCTCCCTGGGAGAGGAGAGCTGCCTTTTGGCTGCTCAATCCCATTCCTCCTCCCCCTGCTGATCCATGGCAACTCAGACTTGCTCCTGAACCCGAGTTGCCAGTGTAGCACAAGGTATGGCATCCAGTTCCTCAACCCTTAGCCACTGGGCCGGCTAAGAAAAACATTTTTTTTTTTTTTTAAGATAGTTTGATTTTTCATTTACCAATCAATTCACATTGATGTCCCCCAATAGCAAGTTTGTGAGATGTTGTATAGGGCATAAAGATTTCGGATAAGCTAAGAATACCTGGCATAGAATACTTTGGTGGTCGGCAACATCCAAATATTTACACCGGTTTCCCAGAATCGAGTTTGAATTCTTTAGCCAGACAATTGCAGCAGTTAACTTCATCAACTTAGACACCAACAGTGAATTCTGAGCAGTCTCAGTGATGAAGGAAAACAGAGAAGTTAAGACACAAAGACCAAATGATCCTATGAAAACTGATGCCTGTCTACCGGGGTTCACAACTATATGGGTGTTTCAGTTCTGGCAACCGCAATAAATTTTAGCCTTAGGCAGTGTTTTTCCTTTACTGTGCTGTCCTGGCTGCTACATACAATTAGTGGTAGGGGTAGCAGCAGTTTAATGAAGGTATCTATTCAAACTGTACTTTCTTGCCAAGGGCAAAATACATAATTCTGAAACTAGGCTTTATTACAAAGTAATACCTATAAAAAAGTTCAGGTTCATTTATTTCTTCATACATTTGTATTGCACTGGATGAGGTCAGCTGGTATAAAGGTACTGAACAAAGAGATCACATGTCTCTTGACTCCAATGTGTTAACTGCACAAACATGTGAAACTGGGCATTTTTTTTACCATAACAATGTTGGTTGAAAAATTGCACATTTATAACAGTAAAACAGGTGCTCTTTGCCAAACTGTATATTTATTTTACAAAAATACATTGGCTGATCTCTCATCCTTCCTGTTCTCTCTCAAACCACTCTTGCTGGTACACTTCTCAAAAGCATGCTAAACAGCCACCTTTCTCTTCTCTCCACATTACAGCCCCCGCCCTATCCACACACACACACACACACACACATTTTGTCTTATTCTACTGTATAACTTAAACTCAGTGTACTCTTATTTGAATGTTTACACCACCATGATTCTGTTACAAATATATTGACATGCATTGGCGGCACACTCCCATAGCTCTCAACCTGGCTACCCCCATAACTGTGATGTACTTTGCACACGTTTTACCTTTTTTTCTTTTTCTGGAATTTATTACTTGCACCTTGTTTTTATTGCTCATATACATGCACTTGTTGCCACATTATTGCAGTTCCACTCCCTGCTGTATTCCCTCGCTCAGCCACACTTGGAAACAAGCTTTGGCACAGTGTGCCTAACCCAGTCACCAAATTCTAAATAAATCACTGAAGCCACCCCCTCCTGCCAGAAGGGGACGAGAGCTTGTTATTTAGAATGCCAGGCAATAGAAACATAGAAACACAGAAGTTGACGGCAGATAAGGACCACAAGTCCCATCCAGTCTGCCCATTTATTTTTCTACCTTATAAATGTGCCATCGGCCTTTGCTCTGTCAGTGGTCTATCTATTTATACTCATCTATATTGCTCCCTTATGCCTATCCCATGCCTGTTTGAAGCCCTGCACTGTATTCATAGCCACCACTTCCTGAGGTAGGCCGTTCCATGCATCCACCACCCTTTCTGTGAAAAAGAATTTCCTCACATTCCCCCTTAATCGGCCTCCCTCTAATCTCATGCTGTGTCCTCTTGTCCTGCTATTTTTCTTACATTTAAACATGTTAGACTCTTTCACCTTGTTAATGCCCTTAAGGTGTTTGAATGTTTCAATCATATCACCTCTCTCCCTCCTTTGCTCAAGGGTATACATATTGAGCTCTGTTAATCTGTCCTCATATGTCTTCTGATGCAGTCCCTGCACCATTTTGGTTGCCCTTCTCTGGACTGCCTCAATTTGGTTAATGTCCTTGTGAAGGTGTGGCCTCCAGTACTGCACGTAGTACTCCAGATGGGGCCTAACCAGTGTCATGTAAAGAGGATTATTACCTCTTTACGACTTGTGATACCCTATTAATACACCCTTAACATCCCTAGCCTTACCTACTGCTTTAGAGGTCTGCTTAGATGATTTCAGGTCATCGGTGATGATGATGCCCAAGTCTCTTTCTTCCTTTGTGACTGCCAGTAACTCCCCTCCTAACCTATAGGTGGCTTCAGGGTTTCTCTTCTCTATGTGCATGATCTTGCACTTCCTTGCATTAAATCCCAGTTGCCACTCTTCTGACCATGTTGCTAGTTTATCCAGATCTCTTCTCATTCTACCCACCCCATCTGGATCATCTGCTCTGTTGCAGATCTTGGTGTCATCTGCAAACAGACAAGCCTTACCCTCTAGTCCATCTGCAATGTCACTAATGAAGATATGGAAGAGGACTGGCCCCAGGACTGATCCCTGAGGTACCCCACTTGTGACTTGCATCTCTTCTGACTGTATATCATTCACCACCTCGCTCTGTTTTCTGCCCGTCAACCAGTTTGCCACCTAGTTGACCAACTTCTGACCCACCCTAAGCCTACCCAGCTTATTTATCAATCTTCTATGTGGAACAGTGTCAAAAGCTTTGCTGAAGTCAAGGTAGGCAACATCAACTGCTCCCCTTGGTCCACCACTCTGTTACCCAGTCAAAGAAATCTATGAGATTAGTTTGACAGGACCTTCCTTTTGTAAACCCATGCTGTCTTGGATCCTGTGCCCCTATGGATTCCAGGTGTTGCACTATCCTTTCCTTAAGGAGTGCCTCCATAATCTTGCCCACTACTGAGGTAAGACTGACTGGTCTGTAGTTCCCTGCCTCCTCCCTGCTACCACTCTTGTGTAGCTGGATTACATGAGCCCTTCTCCAGTCTTCTGGGACCTCTCCTGTGCTCAGATGGAGCCTACTGATTGATATAGCCTCTGACAGCCAGTGGGTGGAGTTAGAAAGCCATTTGTTGGGTGCTACCAGATGTGTGTCAAGATGGAAAAGTGATTAAGAGAGGGTACAGGTGTCTCTTCAGGGCACCCTTGCCTCTGGTTACTTGCCAGGCTGTCTGAGGAGGCAAAGGCGCCCTCATCTGAAGCAGTTGTCTATGGATTCAGTGTGAGAACATCAGAATTCTTTATCTTGTCATCTGGATACCTCCAAATAGAAACCAGGACAGTGCTGATGACTCTGGGGATTTTGAATCTGAAGGCCAATTAGTGTAGATCATCAGTAATTCTGGTGGGAGCGTAAGGGAATCACTGGTAGAGAGTGAGTATCCTAAGAGGCTACCCTTCAAGAAAAGTCTCTGGCAACCTTGTGGCACATGGAGGATCTCACCAAAGCAAATGCTCACCCTTTGGAGTCGATTTCGGTTTTGTGCCAGAGAGATGCTGCCAGCTACACTGAGGATGGTATGAGCTCTGATGACAGATGTGAAGTTGCTAGGACAGGTAGGTGAGCCTACTACTTGTATGGAGAATCCCATTCTGAATGTATATCTAAGATGCTGCCTTTGGCAGAGGGCCTAAGGAGACTGTCAGCCACTGCCAGAGGGCAGGATGAGGTACAGTACATGTGGCCACGCTTGTGTCTATCCCAATATCCAGTGACGGTAAGGATCTAGTGAATGCGAGATGCCCAGCCACAGTGGCCATCAGCCAAGAATGCCTGAGTTAAAGTCCCTACAGTAGTGCTGCCTCCTGAACAGCAGCTGCAGTGACACCATGGTCTCAAGCAGTATGTAAGAAAACAAGTGAACCCAAAGCATACAGCAAGGTGGAAGACTTGTTAAATTCAGAAGGCATAGTTGGGATGCTCTGTTCCGAGGTATAGCTTCACCCACTCATGAATAACAAGAAATCAGAGGAGTCATGGGGATCTATGGAAAAATGTATACAGTGTACAACCCTTCCCTTGGTTTCTAACTTGTGTCCAGGGTCTGAATCTAGCCCGTCTTTGCAGTCCAGATGAGGAGAGTATTTCGGAGATCATGTTCCAGAGTGTGAAACTGTAAATATGTTGACAAACATGACAACAGCCTATCACTTAACAGTGATTTATTTCAGATCAAACAGAATAGGCCCAGAGTAAAAAAGGTACAGTGGATACAGTAAAATGTAAATACAAGTAATAGTCTGTTCAGAGGATACCTTCAATGAGCAGTTGCCACCTACTCATAGACACAAAGCATACCCCTGGGGCTATGCCTGCAGCCCTAAGTCACTTGCCCGCAGCTAAAAGTAAACAGCACCTGCAGCTGAGGGGATCCTACTACTGCTCACCACTTAGTCGAGGAGCAGGGAGACTGAGTGTTAAAAGTAAAAGGAAGAAAGCGAGGTGTGGCATAAATATTTGCAAAATTGAACCTTTTCTGTCTGCAAACATACAACTGAAGAAACCCAAAATTAATCTGTGACCTGCTCAAAAAAGGAGACCCTTCAACATTGTATATGGCCATGACCTGTAAAAAGATAGTAGTGGTTCCAGCATTATTGACAAGTGAAGGGTACAGGGGTTGCTGGGGAAGTGCCCATTGTTCAAGAGAAAAAAAAATTAAGTGAAACAGACCAGAACCATTGCTATAAGAATTGACAGTGCTAGGATTACTAGCAAGTTACAAACGGGGTGTGGGGGTGGCATGCACATATCCCAGCATCACCACTGATGGTAGCAACAAAATCTCGTTAAGTAATGCAACAGCATGTAAGCACGAGTCAGCTGTAGGAGAATTGCTTCCAGCTGCCCTAATTAACTTTGTTAAGTCCCTACCAATTCCACCCTAGTTGCTTTCAGATGTGTCCTACACCAAACAGAAAGGTAAATAATAGAAAACTGGAATGAAATCCCCAAAACTCTGACATCTCATTTCTAAGACCTAGATGTTCCTCTATTCCCACTGATATTGTAGCTGGATAAAAATCAATAAACAGGTGACAGTTTCCAACACAGTTCTTTACTATAATTAACTACTGCTAGCGTGTCCTCTGAAATGTATTGCATGTTAACATGTGTTGTGGGTTAACAGGGTGGCAGAAGACTCACTTTACTGAATCAGCAATAAAGCTACTGAAAATCATTAATACATACTTATTTTTAGCTGTTCTACATAGTCTTTCTTTTTTTTTAACTTTATTTTTAATATTTTCCAATACTATAAACATAGTAAAGAATATCCATATCTGAGACAGCCCGTTTGTTAAAAATAATAACAAATGAGGGTCAAAGCCCTCTTAATCTCAGGAAACATGTATGCAAGATATTTTGATACCACATTGGAGGGTAAATATCTACAAACCATAACCCCTAAAACGACGAAATCCTCTAAAGATAAGCTGCAGAAATTAGCCGAAGAGCAGTATGATATGAATATAATAAACTAAAGTCAGAGTAACAAAAGTCCACCTTTTGCACGCCCACTTTAGGGCTAATGATGTCATACTTTAAACCTGAAGGAAATATAGACTGCTTGTTAGAAATAAGGCAACGTTATCATACTGACAAATGTTCATAATCAATAAACAATCCATGGACCCATAAAGAAAATTTGTAAAACAAAAAAAAAAAAAATCCTGCAATGATCATCACTTTACTTAAATAAGCATATCCTGATATGTATAGCAATCCCTTTTAAACATGAAGAAAACCTGAATTTGCACAATAGAGGGGAAAGCTCTCTGAAATCTATAGAGCCTGAATCAGTCCATTTCTTAACTAGTCTCTCAGAAGCAGTCTCAGAGTCCTGACTCAAAAAGAAAAACTCTAAAGTATAGGACTCCGATATTCAGAAATAAAACAAGAAAGGGTTCACTTGGTCTGATCAAACTCCAACATCGTCTTCCATTTCAAGGCTTGCTGACCCCTTCAGTAATACTCTGCTCTTTGCACTTCAATTGGAGATGGGAGGCCCACTTTCCAGCTTCAATAGGGTCTGAAAATAGTCAGACCTTACTCTCATAGACAATCCAAAGTCCAGCAGGATACATCATGACTTGGGGAATCGAGATCTCCCTCAGCTTTTGCTGGACACCATCAAATTGTTTCCATCTTATACGTGTGGCATAACTTATTTCCGGAAATGGGTAAATAGTGTGGTCATCTTGCATTATAGGACCCGCTTGTCTGGCAAGTCGGAGAATTTTGTCTCGAGTCCCCACTCCATCGGTCACAACAAGCAAGGTACATGGAGTTTCTGAATCTGATCTGTAGCCCCGAGGAGTGATCAGATATGCTTTCTGAAGAGGAAAGTGTGTCTGTTGCCCCTCAGGGGCAATTTTCTCTTGTAGTCAGTCCTGCAAGAACATAAGAGGGTGATCCCCTTCTATCTCTTCTGGCAATCCTAGAATCCGGATGTGGGAGGCTCGAGCCTGGTTCTCCAGCATTTCCAGCCTCACCAAAAAATGCGTGTTCTCTTTAATTAATGATGTGGTAGCAGCTGAAGCAGTTTTGACTTGCCACTTGGCATCACTAATGGTAATTTTCAGCTGATTTACCATCGTTTCTACAACATTTAGTTGACTGCCAAAAGAGTCCATTTTCATATTCAAGTCAGTGACTGCCGAAATCAACTTCTGGAGTCTGAGTCCTACAGAAGACATCATCTCTTCAGGTTCTGTGGCAAATCTGTCTTTGGAGGCTGAGAGATCCCACTTGATTTTCCTCCTGATCCTCCACCTTTATCCTTACTAGGACTGCCCATTTTATGTTGTTTGGGGTGCTCTTTTCGAATCCAGAAGAATTTCCACAAAAGTTTGGGTCCCACAGGTTGAAATTCAATAATTTACAGCTTAACCTAGAGAGCAGTATGATTTTGCTGCCACTCAGCTCAGGCTCCACAGCACCCTCCACATATTCTTTCAACACATGAAAAATTCCTTGAAAAGCAATTTGCTACAACTCTAACAGACCTCACCGTATCCATCAACCTTCACCACTGAAAAAATGCTTTTGAAAGGAAGGAGACAGACATATAGGCCCCATCCACACTAGACAACTAAAAATGGTTCAAGTCATTTAAACCATTTTAAGCCCATCTAATACAGATCGCATCCACACTACGAGCAGGTTTAAACATCAGTTCAAAAACCATGTTAAGGCCTCGAGAGGATTTAAGCTTTAACAAGGTTATTGAAATGGATTACAATAAAGAATCATGTTACCTGCAAGTCTGGAAATGCAGGAACGCTTCAGTCTCCTTCAGTTCCCCAGAAAGCATGTTCGGCAACCTCCACTGAGCAGGATCAGAGCAGCAAATGTAGACATTGCAGCATGAATGTTTTATCCGTGCTAAAATACAGCTGAACGCAGTTCAGGACGCAGCAACATGGTAAGTGATAAAACGTTTTATAAAATGTTACAACTTACTGTATTGTAGTCTAGACATGGCCTAACACATACTGCAGACTGGGGAAGTCAGAAGGGCTGTGTGGATGTCAAAGAAAAACAGTAGTAGAATCACATTTACAAGTAACTTAGTATTCCACTTATTGAATTTCTTGCAGAGATGGTTTGGAAGTTACCTTGAAGTGGGCACTGGAGTCACAGCCATACATGACTTTATACATACGAATACTTTCACCAATGCAATGATTTCTTACATACGGCATAAGTCTTTTTTCTGCAGGGGCTGTGGATGCTAATCCCCCCCCCCAAACTAAAATAACCAACTCCGGGGGGGGTTAAAGTACATATTGCAGAAAGTGCGAAAAAAACTAAAATTTCCATGCATCTGGGACCAGGAATCAAACCCGGTCCCAAATGCTCTGCTTCCGTCCCTTGCTTCCAGTGGCTCATCTCATCCAGCCATGGCAGCTGCTTAGTGGAAGCCCATCCCAACAGAGGTCTTATCCTCTGCCTGGGACAGTGAGGGTGCAGTATTGCGCACAGAACCATTCATGGTATTGCACCCTCTCGCTGTTATGTACTGTGCTGTGTCTGTTTTAGCACTTCTGTCATACGCTGTTAAGCGTATGACATATTGACCCGGTACCCTGTGAGTGCCAGCAAAAGACAAAGAAGCAACAAAAAACATTTATTTTTCAAAGATACTACCTTTTTTAGGCTAATAAATAGTTTTGTTATACAAGATTAGAGGATCCCTAATTATCAGGTGATACTGCCTCCTTTAGTAGCTTGAATGCAATAGGTCATGTTCCTACCACTGTGCTTGCCCTTCTTTCATCACTTATGCCTATGCTGGGTGCCTCAATGAAGACACTGATCCCATCCCCTCCATCATGTGTAAGGAAGGGCTTATAGTCAATGATTTAATGGACATCCTAAAGGGATGCCCCTCTTGTGGCAGGGAAAACCTGTGTGCACCTGTGTACCAACACATCTGAGGAGTCAGCCCTGACAGAAGGGGTGTTTTTGCTACTCTTGCTCACTGAGGAAGAAGCATGCAGGAAACCAGAGACTGACAAGGCCTTATCTTGCCATGATTTGCTGAAAAGTAGGACCAAGAAGAGCAGTGACAGTGAGCTAAGAGACTCACCCACTATAACCCAAGCTCCAAAAACCAATAATCCCAGCTAAACAATAAAATCTTAACGTGAGCTTCAATGTCTTCTCAAAAACTTGGTCTTCTCACCCTCCCCAACCCCAAAAGATTGAGGAGTAAACCATCAAGGTCAATAACCCCAACCCTTCTATGGGTCTTTGAGACAGTTCTGTTTGCTCTCCCAGCTTAGCTAATGTTGTACCCCAGTGTACCCAGGGGCCCTCCAAAATCTATTAATGTGCCCTGGGACCCCAAGGCTTGGTGATGAGTAGCAATATGTGGGCATCTTAGGGGAGTCAGAGTAGGACACTGCCCACTTCTAGACCACATGACCCATTTGGGTTTAATTTATTTATTTAAAAGTTTAACCAGGAAATACATACTGAGCTGACGACAACTCATTTCCAGATGAGTTCTGGGGGAGAGAGGAGTAGGAGATAGCTAACAATATAATAACAAGGTAAAATTTAATTAATAGTAATACAAGCAGATTCATGAATACTTAAGCTAAGATATCAATGAAGGCAAGTAGAAAAATAAAAACACTTTCAAATATATACAAAAAACCCAATAACAGAAACAGCAAGAAGAGAGCAAGACTCAAGAACAGAGAAAAAGAGGAAGGGTCAAAGGCAGTTGCAAGTAGGATGACAAACGTCAGACAGAAGAAACTTTAGGGAGGAAGCAGAAGAGGCAGAATGAATAAAAAGGGGAAGGGAGGAGCAAAGTTTGGGACAGCGGTAAGAAAACACAGATTAGCCAACAATAGATTTTCTAGGAAGAATATTAAGGGAATGAAAATTTTGTTGTGAAGAGGGTAGGAAAAAGAAGGAGGAGGGGAAAGAAGGGATTTGAGATAAGATGGAAGGGTGCCAAACCAGAATTTGGACAACAAAGAGACACAATGGGAAAGGTGCTTAGCATCAAGAGAAGGGAAAGAAAGAGCTGAGAAAAGACAGCAGTGGTGAGTATGAGAGGGGCAAAGTAAAGCAGAGTGCCAAAAAGAATGAAAAAGGGGATCAAGTCTGGCAAGGGAGGTTTTAGGGACACTACAGTTGACTGGGTCACCGTAGTCAAAGATTGGAAGGATAATTTTTAGTACAATTTCTCAGCAGGTAGGGAGTGATATACATGCTTTGTTCCTGTACAAAGCACCGAGCTTAGGGTGAAGCTTATGGCGAATTGCAGTAATATGCACAGAGAAGTCAAGGTGCCAGTCAAGGCAGACTCCAAGGTATTTAAAGGAGGAGACATCTTCAAGTAAAGCACCATCAAGGGTGTTGAATAGGGGAAGAGAAGTAAGTCTGGCAAGCCTCTGACGGGTACCAAAAGTCATAGAGACTGTTTTTTTGCCATCAAGAGACAATTTGTTAACCTTCCACCAATGCTGCATGTTGTCAATATCCAACTGTAGTCAGGAGGTAAGGTCATTGGGAGAGGAGTCAGAAGCAAAACAAACTGTGTCATCAGCGTACATATGAATGGATGCAGAGCAACAGATAGAGGGTAAGTTGTTTAGGAGAATTGAAAAAGAGACTAGGACCCAGGACAGACCCTTGAGGGAAACCCGAGCTAATAGGAAGGGCAGGTGAAATGGATTTACCTATCCAGACAGTTTGAGACCTGCCATTAAGGTAGGAACAAAACCGACTGACTGAAGAATCAGAGAAGCCCACAGCTTCAAGCCTGTCAAGCAGGAGGGGATGTGCACAGTGTCGAAAGCTTTAGCAAGATCAACAAAAATGGCAGAAGTCATCACTCCTTGATCCATACCTGCAAGTATGGAATTGGTGAGCCAAAGGAGGGAGACAGAAGTGGAGTAAGGTTTCCTAAAACCAGACTGGAAGGGGGGGGGGGACGGAGGAATTGTTGAGAAAGGAAGTAAGCGGAGACAGAACAATGCATTCCTGTAACTTAACCAAAGTAAGAAGTAAAGAAAAAGGATGGAAGTTACCAGGAGAAGTGAGATCGCCACCTTTGTGAATGGGTATATCAGTAGCCTGTTTCCAGACAACAGGAACAGAAGAAGAGGGAGAAGGAGGAGGAGAGATTTAGAAGTAAGGTAATGGGAAGAGCAACAGCAGGTGCTGAATGAAGGAGAAGCTTAGGGTCAAGAGCATCAGCACTACCTCCCTTTAGAGGATTTTGAGAAAGTAGGGCCTTTAAGGGAAACAGCAGGAGAGAAGGAGAACAAAGACCAGAACCATTGCTATAAGCATTGACAGTGCTAGGATTACTAGCAAGTTACAAACGGGGGGGGGGGGGATGCACATATCCCAGCATCACCACTGAGAACAAAGGAAGAAAAGAAGGTGGGGAAAGGGAAAGAGAGGGGTGTTGGAAGAAGGAACAAGAGAGCGCACATGTAGTAATGTAGGAATTGAAAGAGTTAGCAAAGTTATTTCTCTCTCCCTCCCTCCCACCAGTCCTCCTTGACACCCCCCACAAGCAACTCAAGGATGTTAACCACATGCTAGAAAACTTGGTAGATGTCTCCCAGCGGGTGGACTTTTTTTTTTTTTTAAATGCTGGCACTTGCTGGCTCACGGGATCATTGGCATTCCAGTTTAAACCTAGGGCCAGTGAGTTTGGCATTTTGCTGTATAAACGAGGCAGTTCTAGGAATAAAGGGAAGTGTCAGCTTACCGTTTAGAGTGCCAGTCGAGACTCTGTGTGCCTTCTCTCTACACTTACCAATAGCAATAGTCCAGTCATGGAAGTGAGTCTGCTGGGGGGCGGGTACAGGACATATGGTCCAGTCCCAAAAAGGCAGCAACAGTGGCAGCAGTGAGAAAGTCGGTCAGGGAGGGGAATTATCAAAAATACAGTTTAAAAAGAAAACAGAAGGGGGAACCAATGAGCAGTTCAACCCCATGTCCACCAACCACCTTCCAGAAACAGCAGCAAGGACTCTGTAGGGTCAAAGGGCACAATTGACCCTAGAAGACAACAGCAGGTGACAGCAGTGAGTGTAGCAGCACTGTGGCCATGTGCTGACCACTAAGCTTAATTTTGTTTTTTAACTTAATGGTGGTTGATGATTCCAAGCAGCAATGCTGCAAGAGTCAGGGATTGAAAATGTACTCCTTTCAGGAGCAAGAGTAGGGCCATAGCAGGCCTGACTGCCTCTCAGGGTGGAGCTAACTCACTCCACTCAGGAGAATTGGGAGAGGCGAGTAGAAAACGAAGGCAGAAACCACCCATAGGGATCAGTCAAGATTCACTCCCTCCAGCAGCAGCAAAAAGAGTGTAGGGATAAGACCAAAGAATATTAAATAAGTTTCAGCACCCAATTCGGTAGCTGGGCCAAAGTATTTAAAGAGACGCTGCCCATTTACTGCAAGCTACTTAAAGAGACACTTCTATTTACTGACGGAGTTCAAGAGATTGCTTTTTGACTGCAATTTAATCACTGCATACTTAGTGCAAACTATTTATGCGAATGCTTATTTATTACAAGCTTTTAAGAGACTGCTTATTTATTGCAACCCACTAAGAGATTGCTTATATTTAAAGACTGCCTACTTATTGCCAGCTATTTAAAGAGCTAGGGTACTGCCTAAAACTAATATTAGTTTTTGAAAGCAGTCAACCATTACTTTTTATATCTGAGATGCTTTTTAGTTTCCCTTAGGTTAATTAGAAGATTGTTTACCTGATGTCAGTAGGTGTGATGTGTGGAACAGCACACTGCCTGGTAGCTGACATATTCAGCTCTGTTTCCCCATTACATATTTAGCACTGTGACCTCACTGACTGTGATATCACTGCTGCTTAGGAACAGCCACTGAGTAGCTGCCAGGTCAGTCACCTGTGATGTCACTGTCAGTGAGATCACAGTGCTGATGATGTAGTTGGGCAGGGGGAATCAGAGACAGCTATGTCAGCTGCCAGGCTAAGAGCTCTTCCATGCATCCAGTATAATATTATCACATAGAAAACTTTCTAATGAGCCACAGAAAAGAGAAAAATACTCCTTAAAATTTATATCATTTTCCTGTCTGTTTTGGTTCCACTAGCTCTTCAGTTCAGTTCAATTCAGTTTATTTGGTGTCAGGAAAAGAACTCTGTTGAGCAAGTTCATTTACAAGGAGGTCCTGGAAGGACTGTACAATACAAAGGGACATGGATAACAGTACATAATAATAAATATGCAGCAAATAAATTACAAGAGAAACAACAATATACAATGCAAAAGGAAAAAGAAAAATATACACTAGGCAAAAAGAACAGAGGCGCAAACATGTTTCGCTAGGAGAAATTATGAGCAGGATTTGAATTTACGGAGTAAGAGGATGTTGAGGGAACTCAGGAACAGGAACACTTGTCGAGGTAGAGAGGAGTAATGAGGGATTTGAATACAGGGTAAGTAACAGGGCTAGTGAGTTTGAGCATCTCCTGGAAGGTATTCCATAGGGCTGGGAGGGCACAGCTTATGGCTGCTTTCCCACAGCGAGTGTGGATTCTAGGCATATTGGACAAGATAAAGAAATTTTTCCTAAGGGCATAAGAACAAAAAGTCTGATATATAAGGTGGTAACTTATCTAATACGGACTTGTACATAGAAACATAGAATTTGACAGCAGATAAGGACTGCTTGGCCTACCAAGTTTGCCCATTTCCCTACCTAACGGATAAGCTGTATATCCAAAGTAGCATATTCTTTTGTCTTCTGGTTGCTAGGGAGGGACATCCAATTTGGGGGTGAAGTAGGCAGTGATGAGTTTTCAGGGGGGCATTGGCAATGAAACGCATAGCTTGGTGGTAGAGTACATCTAGTTTAAGGAGGGAGGAAAGGGGGGCGTTCCTATAGATGAGGTCTGCGTAGTCTATGAGTAGAAGAAATGTAACTTGTACAAGTCTTTTCCTGACATCAAGTGGGAAGATGTTTTTGTTCCTATAGAATCTCAGTCTTGATTTTAGATTTTTGCAGAGGGCCTCTATATGTTCGGAGAAAGTAAGGTTATGGTCTAGCCAGAAGCCAAGGTATGTAAGCATTAACACATGACAGGGTGTGCTGTTATTGGGGATTAACGCACACCTCGGGTGCATTGTGAGGTACGAGGCCACAGGCCGAGTGTCCTCACAGCAATCAGGGTGTACATGGGTTATGGTATAACATGGGTTATATGTAAACAACAAAAAAAGTCCGAAAATATGTTTTTTTGCTGTTTAAACAGCAAAGGAGGTACTGTATCCTGCCACCTTGCAATATAATCCCCAACAAATAATGCGTACTGCAGCGCTGTTATGTACAGAGAAATGTCACACAAACACTAATGACATGATGTGTGACATTTCTTGTGCATAACAACATGTGCTGTACTGTCTACTACTGGTACTGTGCACCACCTCGCCCCCCCCCCACCCCATGCACAGTGCTTTACTTGCAAGAGAAACATGTTTTTCCCATGTGTACTTTGACTGCTATCTAGCTTGTATTGCAACAGTACTGTAAGTAGTATGGTACACCATGACAGATACTCCGCCTCTGTCTGCCATTAGCTGTGTACTGTAAACTGTGTCACCCACTTATTGATGGTGCTGCCTTAATTGTGCCATTCACTTATCGACAGTGCCGCCCTGCCCAAGCAGAGAATGGACACTGCCATACTCGCTCTCCCTCTCTCCATGCTCGTTTGAGTTACACACACTGAAACATTCTCCCAATGTATACCTGCACAAAGGATGGCATTCACACCAACATCACTTCAATATTTGAGATTTTGAACTGCTGTCACTGTGAATGCCGTCCTCTGTGCAGGTTGCAAAGTTGCTGAATCGGGATACTGCTTCAGTGTCTATAGCTCATGCAAGCGGGGAGAGAGAGCGCAAGTAGCACACACACCTCTCAGTGAGGCCACACAATGGGTTTCCTGTATCTCTCTCTCCCTTCTGGGGTGGAGGGGTGGCTGGAACACTAGCTGGGCTCCTCGGAAGCTTGGATTGCTGCATTTGGGAGGAGGAGTATGCTGGAAAAGAAAAACGTGTAAGTGGCAGCCCTACATCATCTGGATTCTCACCTATCACTGTAGACCCCCTCGCTGTCCTTCTCTCAGACACTTGAGGACGATGATCGGCACACAAACTGGTACTGTGGCTGGGAGCCGTAAGAAGCAACACACCAGAGTTTTACATTTTGCTACATGTGCGGTGTCCCGCTGGGTGAGTGGGTGGGTAGGCAACAGAAAACAGATAACTAAGAAATAACAGACTGCAGACACTACAAGTAGGAACAAATAAAGATTTTCTACCACATATGTGTACAACTGCACTTGTTCTCAACAGGAACTTCACAATCTCAGTTGTGTATTCTTCACTGATTGTGCCAGCCGCTTAGCGAGAATACAAATGGCTGCTGTTAAAAATTCTCTTTTACTGCAGAAGAAGTCCAGGTCTGCCCAGCAATCTCACCAAGACTATTTTACCCTGACTGTGCTGATAAGGGTGCTTTAATGCACTGTCAGAGGATGCCATTCTATCAATCACCTCTACGTAGCTCTGTGTAGCCCATGTTATAATTGAATTTATCGGTAATCTCTAATGATCTCCTAGTAAGGTTGTAATTGCGGGCAAGGCTTTAAGAGACTGCCTATTTATTGCAAGCTATTCAAGAGACTGCTTATTTCATTAAAAAACATTTTAAGAATGCATAATTACTACAAGCTATTTAAGAGATTGCCTATTCATTGCAAGCTATTTAAAGATTGTTTACTGCACACTATTTACAGGACTGCCTATTCTTTGCAAACTATTTTAAGATACTGCCTATTTCCAGACTAGTGATTTCAGAAGCAACTATTTTAAAACACTGCATTGTCAAAGAGTTAATTTACTGGGAGACTTCTGGGAACGTTAAGTAACTGAACTCATCCAAGGCTACATATTGGCTAGTTTTTTTGCATCCACAATTTTTTTTTTTTTTTTTTTTATTTAGTTTATTTTATAATATAAAAATCAGAACATGATTAAGATATAACAAGAAGATTACATCCTTAAAACATACAATCCTAAGAGAGAAAGGAAAAGATCCAGGGCATCCCAAGAAATAAAAGCCAAGAAAAATATTCACCAAAATTACCCACCCACCCTCTCTAACCCCCCAGTTATGTGCTGCGGTGCATACGTATTATACCTCTTATAAATTGTAACAAATTACGGGCAGGAAAAGATAATGGGTCACATCAAGAAGATAGAGAGGGAAATAAGTAGGGATAAATAAAAAGAAGGGGGAAGAGGAAGCAAAAAGATTAAAATAACATTTTCTTCCTGCTCTAATTAGCTCAGAGGGGAGCATACCACCTGTATCAAGGCCAATCCTCAATTCAAGTAGAGGCATATAGCTTGCCCCATTTGGTCATGAAAGAAGATTGACAACGGCTCACTTGCGCAATTAAATGTTCAACCCGGAGAGCGAAACACAGTTCGTGTAGCCACTCCGAGTACGTTAGACTGACTTGATCTTTCCAATGCCTGAGCACTAACTTTTTAACCGCCATTGATAGTAAAGCTAAATGGTATCTCTTCTCTTTAACTGGGATTACAGAATAGTCTCCAAAAATGCAAGTTTTGGGGAGAATAGTCCATAGACCTAAAATAGGGTCTATGGTTGGATTCTATTTGTTTCCATAGAGGATACCAACTCATGCGACCATAATATATGTAATAGGGTGCCCTCTTCTTTCTTACATCTAGTACAAGTTGTCAAGGATAAACGCTTCATTTGGGTCAATTTAACAGGGGTGTAATAAAGGTTGTTTAAAATATTATACTGCGTTATCCTATACCTAGCCTGAGTATGGTAAATGTATAGATCTCTCCACATATTCTGCCAATTAACCCTTTCGCCCGAATAGAGGTTTTGCCATATTGAAGCACCAGTGATTGATGGAGCTTCTGGAAATGTATAAAGTATACTACATACATTGGAAATGAGATGTGGTTTGTTAACTATTGTGGAGATTTGTTGAAGAAAATCGGCCAAATGGGAGATTTTGGTGTCACGCCCAAACATTTTGTTCAACAGATGCATAATCTGGGTAACTTTGAAAGCGGTTGTAGCTGGACAGTTGAACTTTCTCAAAACTTCCTCCACGGTTAACATACTATCTGATGTATAAAAATCTGAAACTTTACACTCGGAGAGGGCCGGTATCCATTTTTTCATTATCAAAGAGTTGCCTATATGCAGACTTGGGTTTTCACAGATAGGCTGGGAAAAATCTAACACTGGAGAGATCTTATAATGTTTAAAAAACTGGGAGATAACATTGAGAGAGAGATCCCGAGTGGGAGAGACTGGAACATTTTTGGTATGCGTTTTTTCGATATGTAAAAAAGAGACACTGGAGCTATATTATGGGCTTTAAGAAGCTCTAGTTCTTCCTGCAACCATATTGGAGTATACGCCTTACGGGTGCGGGCATCCGGGCCGGGCAACCATTTCCCACACTTATGCAGGTGCGAAGCCCAATAATATAATAAAAAGTTGGGGAGACGGACACAATTCTTTTTGCATTCAAAGGAAATGATAGCGTTCCCACACACTCTGAATTTGTAGCAGCAGCCTTTCAGCAGCCAAAGACAAGGGGCAGTATTACAGTAGCAGTTTAGATAATATAATCAGGCAGAGTTATTCAAATTCTTCCTCCTGCAAAAACACCATAAGTGAAGCAAATAGGTCAGAAACCATTCTGGTTCACTGGCTAGATCACTGTTAACAGTTTGTATGAGACTAGGTTCTTCAGCATTGCTACACAGGATTTGTCAGTATTGGTATATTAGGGGATTCGCCAGCATCGCTACAAAAGAATAATCATCAGCACTGCTACAGGAGATTTGTCAACACAGCTAGCGAGGCGGACTCACCCACACAGTTACAGAAGAGGATTAACTAGCACAGCTATGGTAAAGGTTTCTGCCAGTTCTTCAGTTCTTGTTCTTCAAGAGATCCTGTCTGGTGGACAAGGTGTGACCCATAGATTAGTGCGGAGGATTCTGCCAGTTCTTCTAGAGATCCTGTCCAGTGTTCCTGGTGCGACTTTGCAGACCAACCCCAGAGGATTCTCCAAGTTCTTCAGTTCTTCTCATCCATCTTTCAATTCTGTCCAGTGAACCAGCTGTGAAACACAGACAGGCACCAGAGAATGTTCTCAGTTCGTCTTGTTCTTGAGATCCTGTTTGATGGTCTTAATATGACCCACAAACTAACACCAGAGGATTCATTAGTTCTTCGGTTCTCCTCATTCTTCATGTAATGTGGTCAAGAGGTGAATTGCAGACAGGTGTACAAGAGACTGTTTATAGAGTTTTGATTACAAATTAATCCCCCTTCTTAGCAGTCTTGGATCAGCATAGATGATTCATAGAGTTCTAAGCATTCATAGAGCAATACGTGGGATCCCATAGAGTGTTTATATATAAAACCAAGAGAGACTTATCTGTGGAGGTCTAGATTCTTACTGTAACCTCTAAATTGCTTCTTAAGGTCTCTTGATTGAGGTTATCATCACCATTTGTCTTGCTGCAAGGTCAAAAAGCCTCATAAGCTGGTATTAATTATAAAATGGGTCACAAAAATCCTGTAATCTCATTCATCAAAACAAATCACATGACTATGAGTATATCCTGCAACAGACAACTGGTAATGATCCACCTGATCAAATGTTTACTTTCTTTTAACCCAATTTCAATTCTTTTTTTAATTGTATACAGATTCATTTTATAACTGCAATAATACACTTCAGGGTGTGTGCAGTAGTGGGATTTACCCACTTCTTATGTGGTTAAAGACACCCGGCTGTACCTCATGACATACCATACAAGGCATGGGCAACCCCCACAACAACACACACCCTGTTGTGCATTACTGCTTAAGTGTATCAAAGTTAGATCTAGTTGAAACTTATAAAATTGTAGTACTGCCAACTTTACAGTGTTATTTGATAGAGTAATTGCTGCTGGCCTGACATAACATCAGTAGCTACTGTAAAGAAATTCAATTTGTCTTGTATCTGCACATACCACATTCCTCTTATTTTTAACAGGAGATGAAGCAACAGAAAAATCCAACATTGGTGTAGCCTGAAACACTCACTAACGAAGTGTTACTGGACCTACATCTTGCAGCTTTCACCATCCTGGGCACTGTACTAACTGGTGCTCCAATCTTTGACATTGTGTTCCAGACCTAGACAGGACAAGCAGCTATTTTGACAGTCAGTAAAAGACATCTTTTGGTAATACAAAGCTTGCCTCATGAGCCTGGCTTCAGTGTAGTAACCCATCACATGGACACCACAAGGACAAAGCTGTGATCAAGAAAAATCCTTTAAACTCAGACCAGACATTGAGAATTTGACTGGAAGAGAGTTGTGTTCTAACGATAAAAAAAAAAATATTTTAAGTCTTCTCAACATATCGTAAGTATTTACTGTAGTCTAAAACCAACCTTCAAAATGCAAAAATTCCAAAGGGGACAGATTCCATTCAACAGAACAGATGACCTGGGGCATGAAGTGGACTTCACAATAGGTTCTGAGCTACTAGAGTTTAAACAAGAACTTTTTATATGAATAGTGGAGAGAGCTCTGGTAAAAATATGTGGAAGTAATCCAGTTTGGCAAGAAAAAGAATTTGGTTTATATAAACACAGGAAGTTGTTTAGATGTCCACAAGATGGAAAAGAGAGGCAGTTAGAGAAATTTTAAGAAAGTTAAGCCGGAGGGGGGGATTACATGAATTGCTCTAGATCAGGGTCTCTCAACCTTCCTGATACAGAACCCCCTGACCATGACCATTCACATTTTCCTGATGGACCTGAGAAAGTTTTACAGGCTGTTCAATGACACAAGCAAATTCATATGTGTGTATGGAGCCATTATTAAAGTGTGGATTTACTCAGCTATGTCCAGCTGACAATGTAAATAGGATGGCAGTAAGGAATCTGCTTCCACAATTAAAGATGCTAGAGTCTTTCAAGAGGTTTTATGTACATGCCTGTCTTTGGTAACTTTGTTTCATTTATTTTAAAATCTTTGTCAATCTGTATGTACATTTTGAATCATGTTAATGACTTTCTGGCATGTTTCATTTTTTTGCATGTTTTATTTTTTTTTGATTGTCTTTTAATTGCTTTTGTCATGAGTTCAGAGCCTGTTCTGAAACTGACGTTTTGAAAGCAGATACAGCCAAAGGCAAGACAGCAACACCTATATTTCTTTCTTTTCTATATTTATAACCATATCCTACATCTATCAAAAATGTTTTATGAAAGCGCCATGGGATTTGTATGGCTTTATGCATAACATACAAAAACTTCCCAGTTTTTTGAAAAGCTAATTCAAGAGGGTGTCAAAGTATTGGCAATTTTTTTGTTTCACCACCCCCCCCATCGGTGGAAAAAATAATACAAATAACATAACAAATGTTGTGTCCTTGTTTCATATTTTCTTCCACACTCAGGCCAACGCCTAAAACAGTGATGTTATCATGATTAAAAATAATCTGACCCTTGCTGACTTTTTTTTCCAGGAGAAGCATTAAGTCTCACCATGTAACTCAAAAACAAGCATAGCAAACTGTGGTTTATTTAAGCATTAAACCACAACAGAGTGTGGGTTAGGCTGGGATTTACCCATGCCTGGTGTGGTTTGGCCACGAGGCGCAGCCGAGTGACCAAATCTGCACCAGAAGTGGGTAAATCCCAGTATAACCCACACCCTGGAGTGATTTACTGTGATTATACAATGTGCCCCATTTTTTTTGTAACAAACAAAAAAAAAAAAGAAGAGAGTTTTTTGTATTTTAAATTATTTATTTAGAATGTATTGCTCTGCCAGAAAAAAATAGTTCTGCTGCTTGACTGCCTCCTCCTCCATGCACTGCCTGCTGGGAGACTGGTCTTTCCATCCTCGACACAGAGGGAAAACCTAAAATAAGTACACACGAGAGGAGGGACATGAATGAAGCTGCAGGAATTAGCTCACAGAAGGAACCTTTGCTGCTGTTCGGTACCTGGGAAACTTACTAGCCAGTGTTTTTTTATTTTATCTGCCATCTGCCTCGGCTCCCAGAAGATGGCAACATTTATCTGTACTCTCTGACTCAGCCCGGAACACTGGAGAGGGTTCAAGGTAGAGAGTGCTGTCCAATCGTCGCTCTCTCTGCTTTAAAAACGTATTTGTTTGTGCTTGCCTTTCCTGATTGTACTGATTGCTTAAGTCTCTGTTTGTGGATTTTATGGCGCATTATTTATCAATTGTTTTTATTGTACAGGCACTATGATCTCTTGTAATAGCACCTTCTTAAAAATAAAGCAAATTGAATCTTGATGTGAGCGACTCTGTGTGGAAAGGACTAAATGGCAGCCCCCAACCATGGAGTGTAGAAGTTCAGGGTGTGGTTCTTGGGTCTGTGCAGCATATGTGCAACTTTTTCAACGGGGGAAGCATTTAAGCAACACAGATCTGTTAGCAGTTGTAAAGGTCACAGACTCAGGTGAGTGCCACATTGTAAACGGCCGCCCAGTGCTATACCTTTGTCGGAGTTGACAGCACTGTAGTGTGGGCAGGAAGAGGTTGCTTGTATCTCAGATGGAGTGGGGAGAGAGGCGGTCTCAGTGCGGCCCGCATTGTGGAGCAGTAAAGATGAGCAGTAACGGGAAAAGCTGTGAACAATTTCTCTATCGTTTTTTGTTCCTGCCATTTGAAGTGGGTTTGAGACTATTTTGGTGCTTGACTGATACATTGCAGTTCTTTTTTAAAACTCCCACTTTTGTGTTTGTGGTTTTCCGTGGAATCAACATGGAGGTTTTAATTTTGTGATTTTCAGGGGTTGGATGGTGTTTCTGGAAGATGTGTCTGACTGGATCTTTATCTGTGAGTTATGCTGGGATTTACTCAAGGATAAAAAGACCCAGTTAGCTAATCAGCATGAGTGCCATTCTATAATTAAGCAATAAACCATGAGAGAGGTGTCGGTGAGGTAAAGAGCCATCCACTTCCGGTGTGTTTGGTCACGAGGCTGCAGGCCGAGTGAGCAAAACACACCAGACGTGGGTAAATCCTGCCATCACATACACCTTGACTGGGATATTGCAATTATACAATGTGTAAAATAAAGAAGAGAGAAAAATGATATGGGGCAAACTTTTTTCATATTTTTAAGGAATAAAATAGAAGAGATACGATTCCGCAGAGAAAACAGTCCTGGGTTGCTAGGCAGAACGTGGATGGCTGCCTCCTCCCCCACCTGAGGTGCACACAGAATCAGAGGTTTATGGCAAGGTTTTTAACAGTTTTTTTTATTGTATTTTTTTTTTAACATGAGCAGTATTTATTTCAGCCACCTGTCATGCTTCCATGCAGTGGGTGGGAAGTGGGGAGACTGAGCTGCATGGGAGCATGGGCTGCATTATATACAGTACAGAGAGAAAAATGGGAGACGGAGAGGGAAAGAGTGTGACAACAATGTTTTTTTTTAAGTCACTGTTAATCTAGAGGCTCCTTGTTATATTTGGAGAAAGAGACAGATTGCCGGTGTCCTCCAAGATCGGTTGCTAGTGCAAGTCATGGTCCAGGCTTTAACTGTGCATGGGCGTCATCAACTAGTACGAGTGTGAAACAGTGCTGCAACGATTTGTTCAATCTGGAGTCAGAGCGATAGAGAAATACATTTAGTTAAAAAAAAAAAAAAGACATGTGATAGGATACTACATGCCGTGGGCAGCAACTGATGGTTATCGTCAGGCGAGAGTTACTTTTTTTAAATAAATCTCTTGGAACACTGGGCATTTTCAATAGCTGCCACCAAGTGATGTTGTGAGAATGGGAAATGGACCCCTATAGGAGACATTATAGAGACAGGTGAGGTAGGTGTACTGTGTGACTTTTTTTTACAGAGGACAGCTTTTTAAAAGAAAAATGTTTTGGTGGTGATATGTGAAGTGGGCTTGGTGACTGTTGAGGTTTATATGTTTACAGACTGCAGTGCTTCTTCTCAAATGTTTTCAGGTTGCGCTTTAGTGAGAGAAAAATATGTCAGCGTTTTGTTTTGATTTTGGGGCGGATTACTTTTGGGGCAGATTAAGGTGACTGCCACTTTTACCCGTTGGTATATCACAGGATTTACAACAGGTAAATCATGCCAGTCAGCCAGTCAGAATCCAGTATTCTCAGATACATTGTATAATCTGTGAATTTTAAATGTTTAGATGAGCAACATGTACTGGGCAGAAATTACACATTTGGCATGGAGTGCAGAAACACCAGGGGATCATGCTGAAGCGCCAAGCAGGGTCTCCAGTTGCACAACTCATCTCTGCAACCTTTAAGCCACACTGCTGATCAGCAAGAACATTTCCTTAGGGACTAATTTTATGTTCTATTCTAAACTCTTACCACTCAGGACTTCTAGAACATTGTCCAAAAATATCCTCACAAATGTGAGCACTTAAATGTATGTAAACACAATTAGCTTCCATTTTTTTATGTAACTGGGTCACTGCGACTGTTGTAGTTACTACTCTTGCCTTGTGGGTTCACACAAGGCTGAGAAGCCTGGGTTGATAAAGTCCTGCTTGGGGAGTGGTTATATTTAAGGTTTAAACCAATTGTATGGTGCCTCCACCCACAGAAAGTTCAAGTGGGCCTTGTGTCAGTATGGTACAACCCTCTGAGATGCAGTACTACCTCCCCCTTCCCCAAGGTAAAACCCCACCCACATAAAGATGCAGAGCAAGTGCATTTACCATGCAATTTATGGCTCTAAGCAATAATGTCTCAGACAAGGATTTAAACAACGAAACAACAACAACATTACTTAGGAATGGACAGGCTGTAAATGGAAGAAAGGGAGGTAGAGGGTAGATAAGCAAAGAGGTAGGCAATGCAGTCCAGCTAGATCTTCAGTGCCCTTCTACATCCAGCCTATAATACACACCAGCTGCTTTTCCATGCTGTCATAGATTCAGCCTAATAATATAGGTAACCCAGGGCTGTCCTGTAAGTGCCCTTCCAGGTTACTCCCTCTAACAGTGCATGCCCCTTATAACACACACCCTGCAAAATACTGTAATTATTGTTGCCCCACTTATACTGGGGGTGCTACCCTCTCCCCACTGGTATAAGTGTACAACCCTTAGTTACTACTAGGGAGCTCCAGGTGCTTCACTGGGAATGTGGCTGTGGAAATAGTGCAGGCCCAACTACACTGCATATGGATGGCCAGCAATAATGCAATGCTTACAAATTAAAACCCCAAATCCTAATGCTCTTTAAACCTAATTGGGTATTTGTGAATCCTGACGAGATGGCAAAGTCCAATAAATGTTTTCCAACTATAGTATACAAAGGTGGTGGCTGCAGAGCAAGCCCACAGTTTACCCAGGATTCTCCCAGACCAGGGGACCTCCCTCGATTCACAGGGCTGATGGTGCAGTTTACAACAAGCCTCATCTCTGGCTGGTTTCACTCTCTTCTTCTCTGATGGTGCAAGCCTCAGGTATTGACTGACAGATGGCTGTTGTCTCCAGTCCCAGTCTTGCCTCTCCTGACCTCTGCATCCAGTAGACAATCCTGTACCTTTCTCTTTACAGGTCAGCTCTGCTGGTGAAACTCTATCCTAACCACCCCACACACCATGCCCTGGCACACATTCTCTGGTTTGTGGCCATAATAGGCACCAGGCTGTGGTACTGGTTAGGGGGCTTCCCAAATGAACTGAGATCCACGTTCAGCTTCAGGCAGCTACGCTGCAACACAGCAAATGTCTCTCACACAGGCTGCAACTTTCAGCTTTCACTTTGGTGCTAGGCTAGTATGCAGTTCTGTAACAGGTGTGCAGCTTCTCACTTGGTCTCTCTAACAGATGCACAATCTGCCTCTGCAGCAGCTCCCCCAGTCTCCTTCTCACTGTAGTTGAATGCAGACTGAAGGCATCCTGGCACAACCACTGCTGTTCACTGGAGATTAAGCTCACCACTGGTCCACTGGGCTGTCAATCATTCTGGGGCCAAGCTGGAGGTCACTGACTGGCTACAAATTTGCACCAGGCATCCTGCAGTCCTTCAGTGTGCCAGACATTCATGGCTTTTCAGGTTCTGCAGCCTTATTGACTGACCGTGCAATCCCTGACCCCTGTTGCTGTTCATGTGGGTCAGAGTGCACCAAAATCTCAATCAATCTCAATCTTTATTTATTTATATAAGGCGCCTTTCTAAAACCAAGGCACCTGTACAATACTAGATAAAACAAATAAAACCATTTTAAAATTAAACTAAGCGACAGTATTAAAAATCATTATATGCTTTGCTAAAGAGATAAGTTTTTAAAGATTCTTTAAAACTTTGGACAGTCGGGCTATCCCGCACCTGACGAGGAAGAGAGTTCCACAGGGTTGGGGCCATAAAACTAAAGGATCTGGTCCCTGAGGTTTTTAAACGAACCCTGGGAATCTCTAGCAATCCCTCATCAGTGGATTGGAGAGAGCGGGAGGGACAGTAGGGGTGAAGGAGATCTTTCAGGTAAACAGGTCCCTGATCGTGTAGGGCTTTATAGGTCAGCAAACCGAACTTGAAGGTGATTCGCTAGCAAACTAGCAACCAGTGCAGACCACGGAGCACAGGCGTTATATGACTGGACCTAGAAGAGCCCGTCAACAGCCTGGCTGCCGCATTCTGCACTAGCTGCAGGCGGCGAATCTCAACCCCAGGAAGCCCTAGGTAAAGGGAGTTGCAGTAGTCACATGGAGGAACGGCTACGGACCAAAGTAGGCAGATCGTCTGGTGGAACCAGGTGCTTCACCCGGGCGATGTTCCTCAGATGGTAAAAAGAGGTTTTGACAACTGCTGACACCTGGGATTTAAATGTCAAGCAGTCATCAAATACAACGCCCAGATTCTGCACCCGGTCTGAGGTAATTAGCGGGACACCCCCAAGCCATAGACCCGAGGGTGATCCAACCAATAAACCCACCTCCCGGCGAACCTGGCCCACAGCCAACACCTCAGTTTTGTCAGGGTTCAACCTCAGCCAACTCACATTCATCCAGTCCTGGATTTCAGCAAAACAGTTATTAAAGACCGAAAAGGCAGCATCTTGGCTGGGCACAAAGGACATGTACAGCTGAGTATCATCTGCATAGCAGTGAAAACTCAAACCATACCACCTGATAATCGCTCCTAATGGCAGCATATATACTGCAAACAACATGGGTGCCAAAATGGAACCCTGTGGTACCCCACAGGATAGGGAGAATGATGCCGAGGGAAAAAATCCGGACACCACTCTCTGAGTCCTACCCTCGAGGTAAGATCGAAACCAACTGAGGACTGTACCAGACAGTCCACAGATAGACTGCAAATGTTCCAATAGCACACCATGGTCCACAGTATCAAATGCTGCAGAGAGATCTAGAAGGACCAAGATGGAACGAGACCTTCAATCTCTCGCTATTAGGAGGTCATTTAGCACCCGAACCAGAACTGTCTCGGTACTATGTCTTTTTCTAAATCTGGACTGGAGAGAATCGTAGACATTGTGGCTGGTCAAATGATCATCTAACTGCAATGCGACCACCTTCTCAATAACTTTACCCACAAAGGGTAAGTTAGAGACAGGCCTGTAGTTTGCCAGGCAGTCCGGTTCCAAGGAGGATTTAAGAAGGGGCTGAACCACAGCCTCCTTTAGAGGATTTGGAAAAATCCCCCTCTCCAAGAACCTCCAGACTATCTCAGCAAGGAGGGGGCCGATTTTATCCACACACCCCACTAAGAGACGTGTGGGGCCCGGATCCAAACTACAGTTGGTAGGATGCAATAATTGTATGATCATCACAATTTCATCAATTGTGGGGAGGCCGAAGTCAGACCACACAAACTGGGTGTCCGACATCTCCTGCCACCATCGCTACTCCCATTAGAGAGGGTTAGATGGATATCGGATCTGATTGTGGCAACCTTATCTGAAAAGAATAGAGCAAACTCTTCACACGTTCTTGAGAAAACGCTTGGGCTGCAGACAGATTGGATTGCACAATCTGTCCACAGTCGGAAGAGCTGAGCTTGTCTTCTGTGCAGCAGCAATCTCTCTGGACAGGAATTCTGCCTTCTTACGAGAGATTGCTGATTGATAGATCACATAGTGATCCGTCAAACTAAGTCTGTCACAATCCAGACCCGACCTCCGCCAGCACCTCTCCAACCTTCGTCCAACTCTCCTCAACTCCCTCATAGTCTCATCAAACCAAGAACACTTGGGTCGAAGAGTGAGAGGACGAACACGAACAGGAGCAATGGAATCCAGGGCCCCTACCACCACCTTATTATAGGCAAGTACCAGCTCTCCTGGATCCATGCAATCTCTCGGTATGCCCGATAGGTCCAGCACCGCCATCAGGCTGTCAGGGGAAACACCCCTTAAAGGGCGATACCGGACCATCTCCATAGGGGCCAGCCCACAAGGGGTGGCCACAAACTGAACCCAATGGAGTGATGGTCCGACCATCAGACTGGTTCCACCACCAAGTCGGATATCTCCAGCCCCAGAAGGAACACCAAATCCAGTGAATGACCACCAATATGGGTCGAGGAGGAAATAGCCTGTGTGAAGCCCAGTGAAATCATTAACTGGAGGAAGTTTTGACCAAACCGCGAGATTTTATTGTCGACCCAGGCATTGAAATCCCCCAGAACCAACCATCTGGGGGACCCCAATGTCAGGTCGACAATGAAGTCTGCGACTTCCCACAGGAAAACATTCCCATCACCTGGTGGACGGTATACGATAAGTATCCTGCACCCCACACCCTCGCCCATGATACACTCAAAAGATTTGGTAATTCCCACTGGTACCTCCACTAGGCCCAGTTCTGATCTAAAACAGATGGCAACACCCCCGGCCCTACGATCCAACCTCGGGCGGTGTATCACCGAGTACCCGGCTGGAACTGCTGCCGCCAAAACTGGTCCAGCATTTTCATCTAGCCAGGTCTCAGTGATGCACGCCAGGTCTGATGTCCCAACAAAATCAGCTATAATAGCCGTCTTGTTTTTAATAGACCTGGCGTTGCACAACACTGCCCGAGTAGAATGAGCAACCGAGGATGACCGTGCTACCTGCTGGCTACAAGCAGAACCCTTGGGTATGGGAATCAGGCAGGAAGGACCCCTTTCCTGGGCCCATTTCGCCCCAGGTCGTCTCCTTGTCCCCACTATCCCTATCCGCCCGCTCCTTTCCATTCCCTCTCCAAACCCAGACCCCATCCTCCTCCTTCTGCCAACAATCCCCAAAGCCCTACACCGTCTATAAACTTCTATTGATAGGGGAGGACAGGAAAAAGGACGAAGGTCTCAGAGTCTGGAGGGGGAATAATGCCCAACTGTCCTTGTGCTTTCCCAACACATATTTACTATTCTAATAGGTAACACAAATAAACAGTCCTAATTTCAAAAATTAACCCACCCCTTAAAGCTAAATAAATACCAAGCCCTAAATAATGATTTCACTAAAAACTCTCACCCTCAAACCCATACAAAACACAATCAAATAAAACAAACCACTAATTAACTTCCCCACCCAGTCCCTCACCACTGGGAAAGAAAATAAAATATACATAAAATTAGTAAGTTATACTAATATTACTCACAATATAAAACAAATAATAACTTTAAAAAAAAAAAAAAACTAAAAAGACTAAAATCTAAAGGTCCAAACAGTCGCAATTTCACCAGAATGTCAACCAGTAAAGAGTTCACTCCTCTCACAAGTGAAATAATTCAACAGGATTAATGCTTATTATTAAAAAATAAATCCAAAAGCTTGTCTCTCCAGAAGCTGATGACAATATTCCAGTTTCAGATGAACTCTCTCCATTCAATTGGAAACAGCAGGCCCAGAATAAGTTAGCAAACTAAAAACTCACGATCAGACCAGAGATCAGGAAGTAAAGCAAAGTTAATCCAAGGAACCAGAGACCAAAAGTTCAACTCCTCCACTCTAGTTAATTGTCAGCAGGCAGGCAATACTTGATTCCAGTGTTCAACAATAGCCACCTACAGGCGGCTTCAGGAGAGTCCTCACTAGCTCCTGATACCTCTTTCCAACCCGCTCCCTGCTACGGTCACCCACGGTTACGAGCAGTGAAAATGGAAGAGCTGCACATACAGCTGCCCTACGGCAGCGGCACCACAGCACACCGTTGGTTCGAGGTCAGGACCAGGAAAGGCTTTCTCCCGGCAAACTGCCTAGATCTCTTCCGACCTCGACTTCCAATTTCGTCGCTGGCAGACTGCTCTTTACTGCTCACCCCAAAGTACTCCACATTGCAAATTATACCACGCTTCAGCTTAATCCACCTCTGGGCTCCAAATTCAGCTCTTCACACACATATGGTATCAGAGTTCCACAAATAAATATTCCTTCGATTCCCAGATCAAAGATAAACGAAACAACTAATTAAAATTAAACTCCAAGGGATAGCTAAAACTACGATGAAGCACAAACTTCGACTCCTGTTTCTAGAGGCTAGCCCAGCGTGGCCGCCATCTTGTATGTCCATTAACGCTCGAAAACGGTGACTGACCATGCTGCTGTGCAGCATTGGCCTTGAAAGTATATTTTAAAAGGGTTCCTTCTCTTAAGCAGTTACTGGTGCCCCTGTACATTAGTGTGCAGTGGTGCTTGCAGTCTAGCTGGGCGATTCAGTGGGGGAGTTCCCACTTCATGAGGGCAATCGCTCATTTCACTGAAGACAAGCGCCTGCCTTTGATATGTAGCATGGAGCTGCTGGACACACCAGTGCTACTGGCACAGAAAACTATCCAGCTGCTCTATCCTTTGGTCTCCCACCATGACGTTCACATTCCAGGGGCTGCAGAAAGCAAAAACCCGCTGGTAGTCAGGCAGGGTTCCTAGGAGCCAAAAGGTAAGACCCCACAACATGGGAGGGAGTTATATTCATGCAGTCAGATACACACACACACACACACACACACACTCAAATTTACAAATTACTCAGTGAGATATAGTTTCTTCAAATTCTTATCCTGAAAGGTCTATAACCAACTTCTGTATCTTTGTAAAATGCTTACGTAACTGGAACATAAGGATGACTGCTGTTCTGAGAATTGGGACTAAAAGAGGCAGTCCTACATATTTTCTGATACATACAATGGATGACAATCGAAATGCCAAAGCCAAATGCTAAAGTTACAAAGAGGCAGGACATTCTCTACAAATGAACCTAAATCAAGACTATATAGTTATCAAATGCAAACAATCTGGAGGTAAAGTTCTTCTTTGAAGCCAAAAACAAATCTGCCGAGATAAGAAGAACCTAGCTTCCTTCACTTTCTGCAACCAGCCATAAACAAAAGGGAAATCCTAATTTATCCCACTGATAGGAACCATTTTATTAGAAGCAAGTATAAAAAAAGCTGCTCATGTGACGGTGAACATTTTAGATCTTGTTATTCCCTTACAGAGCGTCTTTTTTTCTCTTGTCTTGCAACATGACCGTTTCCTCATGCGAGTGCTTTAGCATTTATTTATTTTGGAAATAATTATTTCTAATTTTCTATTCATAGCTCCTCCATACAAACCCAGAATTATCTGTGCAACTGCTGAGCCTTCCTGGAAGGGCTGTAGTGGTGGTTTCCACCCAATCGACTCACTGTATCCACTATGCTAAATATGTGTGTATCTTGTACTGGATGCACTCTGTAATTCTTTACTATTCTCCCAGTGCTATTGTATGTTCTATGAGACTGACTCAATGTATTTGAAATATATGGTCTCAGTATTCATTCCCTAGTTCTCCCTCCACCCCTCTCCCCCCAGGTCACAACTGGAAACAAGCCCTGGGCTCTGTGTGCTTACCTGGTAAAATGTGTTTAAATCAACAGGTCAATCAATCAATAAGTAGCACCTTTATTTTAAAGACTGTTTAACGGGCAATGCCGTTACCAAATATACGTTTTGTTATTTTCACTGCTAAGGTGTATTTATGATAAAGTGTTCTTTATTTAACAAAATGATGCTGAAGTGTGACACTAAATTATGTTTTTGCCACTACTGTCTCTGCTCCGAGTTCTCAGAGAGACACATTCTACATCAAAACCAACAGCATTCACCAACACCTCTGCCTCCGTCAGTGCACGACCTGCCTCCCTTCCCACACAGTCCACCAGTACCCAAATGTAAAAACAAAATAACATAGGCTTTTTTTTTTTTAACAATGTCCCCAATGTTACCTGGGCTTCTTGTCCTGCTGTTTACACCACCAACTGGCAACAATGAGCGCTCAGGCACTTTTTTTTTATTTTCTGTTTTTATCCCCACTTTTTCCCAGCACTGACACCCGACTACCTGCCTCTGCAGACACATTCCGCCGGACCCCCCATGGAGTCCTGGCTTACCCCCCCAGGTGGGGACTCAATGGTGGGGGCTCCCATTTAACTCCCTCCCCAGGGGAATCAAGTTTGCGTCAGGGTCTGGGCGAGTGGCAGCAGCGGGCAGGTGAGGACCCACTATTGGGCCCCCGCATCAGTGTTGCACCAGGAAAGGCATTTTTTCATTGTACTGTCTCCTGAACGTGAAGTACCACATGACGCCAGGGCTTACAATGGTGTCCATCATGCTCTCCCCACTAGTGCTGGCTCCGGGGCTGTAATACCTCTGGCTGTCATCAGAGGTCAGGCCACCCCTGGACCATAGTACCCCCCTACCCCCAGAGGAGCCAAGCAGTGAATTGGAAGCTCAGGCATCCTCCCCCCGGCTGGCCCTCCAACTCCCTGGCTCGCTCCCAAACCCAGGTCATTGGCGCCACAAGCATAAATCCAACTGATGCGCCGGCGGACCAGCCCTAGCTCAGGCACTTTTAATCTTGGACAGTTAGTACTCCAACTGGATGCTGGAAGTTACATGATAGTACAGCCCTCACAGATCATGTTGAAATCAACTGCCTTCAACCTCCCACTAGCGCTTACTGATGGCAAGTGCTCATGTGTTTTTAATTTCAGATGGCTAGAGCTTTGATATTGGATGCTAGCAGTCATATGAATGCTTTCACTTTACAAAGATTATGCTGAAATCATCTGCCTTCACCAGCCCCTCTGACTTCCACAATGTGCCACCAACCTCCCAACTTCCTTTTCCACACAGTCCATCAGTAACCACAGAATAAAACTCAAACGCTTTTCTTTTCAATAACATCCCCGATGTTAACTGTGCTCTTTGCACTGTGCCTCCCACCATTGACTGGCAACGAGCACTTAGGCACATTTAATCACAGACTGCTAACCCTCCAATTAGACTCTAGCTGCAACATGACTGCATGTCCTTCTCACACATGACACCAACACTGTCTGCCTTTACCCACCTCTGTGCCTCCAATCATGCACCATCCCCCGCCCAACCAGTGGGGGATCCAGTATTAATAAAGATCCCGCTGCAGCAGGACCCAGCTTCAAACTTAGCATGAAACAGAACCAATCCAATATAATATATTTCCAACACAACAAAAATTCATTGCATCATAGCCCACTACTAATAGTTATGTTCAGTACAAGATAATAGAAAAGTACAGTTACATATTTACCATAACGGTAGATCTTCTACAGAATCTCTTCCATTAGGCCACATCTTTGGAACTACAACTGTAAGCACTAGGACCACACAGAAACTTTTGCTAGCCAGGTGCCGCTCACCACATCATCATGTTTCCGCATCTACATAAATGTGTGTGGCCCCATAACCCCTCAGTTCCCCACTGACAATTAGGCTCAGAAGACAGGAACCAGGAGATTAGACCAGCACCAAGCATGCAAGGTGACAGAAGGTGCTGGATATGACAGCCATGGATTAGGATCAGGTGCAATATCTGAGGTAACCATCAATGAAGCAGAAAGGGAACAAAAGGAGGGAGGGCAAGGCCTAATGGAAAAGATTCTCTCAAAGTACAGTAAGTACGTAACTATTTTATCTTCTTTGAAGATATCTTTTCCATTAGGTCACACCTCTGGAACGAGTCCCAAGCAGTCCCATAAGGCAGTGTGAGGTTGGTACAGTATGATACATTCAAAACAGGAGGTCCTTCAGTACAGGAAGCCCAAAGCCAGCATATCTAGGAGAGACTATGTCCAGACTGTAATGTTTAGTGATAATGTGGACCATGCTCCCTGTCGCTGCAGCACAAATGTCAGCAGTAGGGACATTTCTGAAACAAGCAAAAGAGGTGGCCATACCCCTTGTGGAACATCCACAAACCTTTCCTATAACAGAACATAATACAATGTGCCAGTCATTTGGACAGGCACTGTTTACACACAGAAGTGCCCTCTTTCCCAGGGGCAAACAAAACAAAAAGCTGAGAGGACTTTCTGCAGTCCTTGGTGCGATACAGGTAATATCTCTTATTATATATACATCTAAAGTATGGAGCAATGCGTCACCCTGATTGACATGTTTGGGATAATAAACAGGAAGGTGTACCACTTGATTCAGTGTAAATTCAGATACCACCTTCGGTATAAACTTGGTATTTGTTTGCAAAAATCTCTGTCTTCGTGAAAAGTCAGATAGGGAGGCTCACACAGAACCAGCGGCTCTAAAATCCTTCAAGCAGAAGTAATGGTTGTGATGCTTTGCCATCTGCTTATGGTTATTGTATGATATCTGTAATATAAATAAATGGTCTGTGATTGTTTCCCGACTCCCAAGTCAGCCCAGGCTTCAGTGAGTGATCTATGACCCCAAAAGGTTTCAGTGGTGCTGACAGCTGCAGGTTGTATAAACAGACCAGGGAAACTTAATTAATGCCTTCCTTCCGGAAGGATCATTTATGGCTCTTATAACCTGTTACTGCCTTTCGAAGTTGACTCCCATGGATGCATTTATGACATGCAGGAAGAGACTTATCTGGTTGCTTGTTGGTGAGAAGTCATAAAACCTGAACTCACTCTAGAAGGACAGGAAATCAGCAGTGAAACAAAAGAGAAATGTTGATCAAAGACTGTCATATTTGGGAAATGGCTTTCTGCTGATGTTCACATTAATTAAAATACCTCCTTGTAGATAACTACCTACCTTCAATGGTTCCCCAGCTAGGCTCTTTCTGCCCCACCACCCTGGTGATGCACTTTACTAGTGGTTATATTATGTATTGTTTCTAATCAGCCTAGGAGAGGTCCTATACCCCCATGTTGCCCCTGAGCCTGTATGTACCCTATGATATTTGACCCACTGTTGTTGCATATATGCTAATCCCTATGCTATGTACTACTGCTTTAAAAACCCTTGTTGTTTTATTCCACTGTTGGAGCATGCTGCTCCAGGTTTGTATTGTTGACTATGTATTTCTCTCATGTGTACCTTGTAATTCTCCCGGGTCGCACCTGAAAATAGGCACTAGCTGTCTAGTGTGCTTACCTGGTTACCAAAAGCAAATAAATAAATTCTAAGGGAGGATTTAGCTGATCTCACCAAAAGGGTGTGTGGAAAGGGAGAGTTGAAATAAAACCTGTATCCAGGAAATGTGGCTTATGATTCTAGACTCTGAGAGAGATAGTTATCTGGACTTAAAAAGCACTTAGAGGTAATACTTAGATAGAAAATAAATGTTTGTGGAAGGCGTTTGTATTCTGTAGCTTTCCTTTTTTTGTCATATGACTAAGATTTGTGATATAATTGTTCTGTGTTTGATTTTACCTGTTTTTACCATTTTTAGTAAACAACATTTTCTTTGAAATACTGCCTGTGTGTCTTCCCAGTTTTCCTTTGCATGTGATGCTGAACCTGTGTTCAAGTCTGACAGCTGTTAAAAGCTTGATTGTGTTACTAAGCTTGCTTAAAAGGTAAAAAAATACCTAGGTCTCTTATAGAGTTGTAAGGGTTCATTTTGGATGCCTGGCTGGATGCTCTTGGGTAAAAGCCTATATTGCATCCCTCCGAAGAGAGTATTATCTGAGCCTGTTAATTGGGTATGCTAGCATAAGGTTCACAGTTTGAATCCCTCCAGTACTCGAGGCTAGAAGGTGATTCGGACCCACAACAGACAAGAGGGTCATCCTGTCCGTCACCTGTTCACACTTTTGCATTCTGAGGTTGGCACTGTGGGAGCAGAGGGCCTGATCTGCGGAGTGCATTTGTGATAATGGCCACTAAAAATAAAGCTTTCTATGATAGAAAACATATGCCACAGCTTGTAGCAGACTCAAAACGGAGCCAAAGTCAGTTTCTCAAGCACAAAATTCAAGTCCCAGGGAGGGACTGGATTATGAATAGGAGGTCTGAAATGCAGAATACCTCTCAAAAAAGTACATGACACCTCCAGTTGTGCAACTGTATGTCCATCAATATGGGTATGGAAAGCTAATATAGTGGCTTAATGCACCTTAAGTGAGAAATATTGTAGAAGATGTGAATGGTCATAGTTCTTGGAAGCAGCCCACAAAGTGAATTTGCTTCCATGTCAAGAAATAAGTATGCCTTGTAGAAGGCTTTCTAGCTGCAACCAGAACATCAGCAACTTTAAGAGATACCCCCAAAACGTGCCATGGCTATGTTTTTAGGAGCCATTGCATGCAGACATAGGGACTTCAGGTATGGATGGATCAAGGACCCCTTGTCCTAAGAAAACAGGCCCTGACGCAATGGTAGAGGTACTGAAGACTCCACCGCTACTTGTTGTAGAGTGGAAACCATATTTTTCAAGGCCATAATAGAGCAATGTAGACAAGAGTGAAACCTCCATGTTCAATTTGAGTAGTACCCTCTGTATTAGAGGAATTGGTAGAAATGCATACAGGAAATTAGGGTTATTCACCTGTAATTGTAGTTCTAGGAGTGGCATATGTGCACATCCACACCTACGCAGTCTTCCTTTCCCTTTAATTCCAGCTGAAACATCTTCAGGTTAAGCTCCTCCTACCCACCCTAGTGATATCCTCCTTGGCTCTGCCTTGTGACATCAGATCTTGCACACTGGAAGCAGGGGATCTGTGTGCCACTTGCCAGGGGAGGTTGGGTGGGTCATGTGGATGGTACACCACATACCACTTCCTAGTACTGTGGTTAAAGGTAAGTAACCCTCATTTCTAGGGATGTGGATATGATGCACTTATCCATATTTAGGCAGACTCCTAGCAGTTCCCTGGGAGAAGGGGGCAAGACACACCCCTATTTTGGAAACAGGGAGTGGGGAACTGAGGCCCCCAAACCAGCATCCTGGTGTGACTCAAGGTTGATGTGGCAATGGGAAATGAAGGTGTGTGCTGACTTCCAGGTGGCAACCCTACAGATTTCCTGGATAGGGGCATCCTTGGAAGCAGCCACAGAGGCAGCAGTATGTCTAGTGGAATGAGCACTAAGCCCTCCAGGAGGCTCTCTACCAGCCAAGCTGTAGCAGAGGTCGCTGCAGGAGATTATCCATCTGGCAATCGTCTGCATAGCTGCTGGTCTGCCAGGTGTGGCATAAGCATGACAAAGAGATGGCAAACCTCTCCCCAAAATCCAGCCGTGCGCTCCATATAATAAGTGAGTGCTCACCTCAGGGCCAATGCATGGAGCCTGTACTTGGCTTCCAAGGTTGGATTGGTGAAGTACACTGAGAAATTGATCCCCTGGTTAAGGTGAAACTCCAATACAACCTTCAGGAGGGACTCTGGGTTGCGGCAGAGGATAACCCTATCCCTGTTGAACACCAAGTATGGAGCCTCTACCGAGAGCACCTGGAACTCACTGATCCTTCTGGCGAAGGTGATGGCCACCAAGAAGGCAGTCTTCCACGACAGGTGAGAGATGTCACTCTTGTGCATTGGTTCGAATGGTTTGCCCATGAGTATTGCCAATACTAGCAACAAGTCCAAGGTGGTGGTGGGTTCATGCACTGGCAGGGACAGGTGGCCAAGGCCCTTAAAGAAGCACCCTACCACCTTCTCCTGCACCACCATCGACATACCAGCCCATGCCTGGTATGCAGAGATAGCTGCCAGGTACACCTTGAGAGTAGTCAACTTTAGGCCCAAGTGGGAGAGGGACCACAGGTAGTCCAGAATGCCAGTCAAGGAGCAAGACATTGAGTCTAGCTCCCTGTCCTGGCACCAAATGGAAAAGCACTTCCATTTAAAGGCATAGCACTAGCAGTTTGACCCCTTCCAGGAGGTTTCCACAACCTGGAGAACCTCTTCAGAGAGACCCAAAGCCCAGAACTCTAGCTGCTCAGGAACCAGCTGTTAGGTACAGGGACTGAAGGCCCGGGTGTAAGACCTTCCCCTTGTGAAAAAGAGAGTAGATCCAGGTGTAGAGGAAAAAGAAGAGGAATCAGCATTTATGTAGCGCTTTTTATATGCACTATATCCCAAAGCACTTTACAAGAAATGCTAGACTGGTAGTGAAGTGACTGAATGTGTAGTGGCAGCCATATCCTACCCGGTCGCTTAGTTGCTTGGTTGTGAATCTCTCAATTTGTGGGTTGGTTTGCCAGAGTGAGAGTTGAACCTGAATCTGGATCTCCCTGGCTGTTCGAGGCTTACTCCCAAACTGTTTTTGAGGGTCTCCTCTCCTGAGTTGGAACTAAAACTGAAGTTGGAGCACATCGGAGTAATCTTTTAGTAGGAGTGGGCTGAAGTCCAGGAGCGGTGTCAGGGTGATTTCATGACCACTCCGTAGTGTACAGTGGGGCCGTCCTGTCCTGGTCCATTACCACCCCTGTATACTTCAGCCAGCCGGGCACTGCTTTTACTCCCACGTGTTAAAATATCAGTCAGGAATCTAGTACTGTTGCTGCTGTGTTACCGTGCGGCTGACTTAGCCAATGAAGATGTTCGGAGGATGTATTGTGGTTGGGGCAGATGTAAAGAGGAGTTGGATTGTTCAAAGAAGATCCCCAAGAGAAGACTGTGGATGTATTGAAGGAGGTTGACTCTGAGCTGGCAGTTTATCTAGAAGGATTGGTGAGCATTCCAAGACTAGCTGGACTTGGAGCAGGGAGCTAGCGCCCTGACCCTGTGGGTGGGCTGACTATGGTGTGCGGCTGAGCGGGGATCTCAGCCTTATTTGTCCGATAGCCGGCGACTTGGTTGATGTTCTCTTAGGTTTCCGTGTGGGGCCTGTTAGAAAGCGGGCCTGGGCGGGGGCCTATAGCAGAGGCCGCGAGCTTGCGGTTTTGCCACCAAACAGGATTTTTCGGGGCTGCTCTGGCTTCGGAGTAACCTAACCATCAGAAGAGGATCATCCGGATTGGTTTCTTCTATACAAGGTCAGACTATTCAGTTATTTTTCTTCCACCTACAAACCATTTAGAAGGCAATGAGAGTGCCTTCTTTTCATAGTTCTGGTACAGTGTGAGTGTACCAGATTATAAAGTGCCTGGACATATTTTTAATAACGTCTCCCTCCCCCCTGTAGTGAGAGTATTTTGGGGGTTGTGGAAATTATTGAGACTTATGTACATTCACCAGTCTCCTCTGGTGGTGTGAGGACCATTGCAGACTGGAAATTTTCAATATTGTTGCACCCTGTTTTGCACATGCATTGACTATACTTAGTCTTCCGATTGATCCAAATCCTGCTGGCTTGGACTGAATAAGAGTGCCATTTTATTTATTTATCATTTTAAAATACAGCTTTTTAGGGGTTGGGTTTAGAAAGTGTTTTGCAGGTTGTATATTTTGTTTTAAGTTTAGTTATAGATTGTATTTAACATTTCTTTTCCCTCAAGTGAGAGCTGGGGGTTTGTACTGTTTTGTATTTCTTTAAATATTGTTTAAGTGCGTTTTTGCTTTGGAATATAGCTGCTTTAGTTAAGTGATTAGAGTTGCTTTGTTATTTGTTTTTTAGTTTAGTATAGTTATTGTGGTCACCGGAATGTGTTGGAGGCCTGCCCCCATGGCCATGCGCTATTCACCCTCCGCCCCTTTATCTTCCCCCCCATTGCAGTCTACAACCTACCAGCGCTGTAGAGCACTGGGTACTGCCTGTTGGGGCTGCAAATGGCAGAGGGTAAATGAGTGGGCCATTGCATTGGGATCATAACATCCAGAAGACGCCCTGGGGCAAAATGGAACCCAGATCGTGGTCCACCATGTCTCGTTTCCATACCCAAAGGCACTACCAATTTTGGTGGGCAGGCTGTTCGGGTGGCCCTGGAAGTTCATTCAACTTGAGTTATGTTATGCAATGCCAGGTCCATTAAAAATAAGACTGCAATTATTGCAGATCTTGTAGGAACAGTGGACCTGGCTTGCATCACTGAGACCTGGCTGGATGAGAACTCTGGCCCTATATTGGAGGCTACAACTCCAGCTGGGTATCCGGTGATCCACCGCCCAAGATTGGATCACGGGGTTGCAGTCTGTTTCAAGACCAAACTGGGCCTCACAAGTGTACCAGTTGAGAAGACAGAGTCATTTGAGTGTACTGTGGTAGCAGGTGTAGGCTGTAGGATTGCCCTCATCTACCATCCTCCCAGGGATGAGAAGCGGTTCCTTCAGGAAGTGGCGACTTAATCATCGACATGGCATTTGAATCTCCCAGACTGATGGTCCTGGGCAACTTTAACCTGGGTTGATGATGAACTCACGCAATTTGGACAGCACTTCCTCTAGCTGATGACATCTCTGGGCCTTACACAGATTGTTACCACTGCTACCCATAAACATGGTCACTCTCTTGATTTAGTCTTCCTCCTTGGGATCAACGCCTCAGATCTGGGGGTGGAACCAGTCGGATGGTCCGATCACTACACCGTGGGATTCAGTTTTAGCACCCCCCTTTGTAGGCCTACCCCTGTGGAGATGGTCAGCTATCGCCCTTTATGAGATGTTAGCTCTGAAGGTCTAGCAGCGGTACTTGACCTATCGATTCTTCCAGTGGCAAACAGCAACCCACAGGCCCTTGTGATGACCTATAATACAGCCATTTCGGTGGCCCTGGATGTCGTCGTTCCTGTCCAAATTTATCCTCTCTCTCTTCACCCTCATCCCCATAGTTTGATGGGACTTTGAGGGAGATGCGGGCAGTTAGGACGAAGGCTAGAGTATTGCTGGCGGAAACCTGCCCTGGATGCTGACCACTTTAGATTGACGGGCCATTATCAAGCCTATCAATCTGCAATCACCCATAAGAAGGCAGAATTCCTATCTGGGGAGATTGCGGCTGCTCAACATCAACCAGCTCAGCTTTTTCAAACTGTGGACAGACTGTGCAACCCAGCAAGTCTTTTCGCAAGTAGAGTGCAATGAACTTGCTCGACTGTTTGTGACTAAGGTGGCTGACATCAGGATGGCGCTCCAACCAGCACGCTCTATGGGCATTGCTTTGGATCGGCGGCGCTCGGCCAGTGCCCCTCAGCTTTCCTGGAGTACCTTCAACTGACTGGAGTTCATGGCTGTTATGCCGATTGTCCAGGGTGCATGCCCTATATGCTGTAGTTTGGATCCAGGACCAACTTCCCTGATTTTGGGTTGTATTGACATCTTTGGTCCAGTCCTAGCACAGATAGTCTAGTGCTCCTTGGAAACAGGTGAGTTTCCTAGCTCCCTGAAAGAGGCAGTGGTAACAACCCTCCTGAAGAAAGTTTCTTTGGACCCAGACTGCCATATGAACTACACACCAATCTCAAACCTTGCCCTTTTTAAGGAAAGTGATTGAGAAAGTAGTGGCCGTACAACTGGAGAACCATTTGACCATCCATGACATCTATGAACCTCTCCAGTCCCGTTTTTGAAAGAGGCATAGTACTGAGACAGCGCTGGTTCGGGTGCTCAGTGATCTCCCGATGGCAAGAGATTGGAAAAACCGCTCCATCTTGGTTCTTCTAGAGCTCTCATCAGCATTTGACACTATGGATCATGGGGTCCTGCTTGGTTGCCTGAGGTTCACCTGTGGCCTGTCAGGTGCAGTCCTCAGGTGGTTTACACCCTTCCTCACCAGAAGAGCTCAGAGTGTGGTGTCAGGGGTTTATTCCTCAGACCCAGTCCCCCTGTCATGTGGAGTTCCTCAGGGATCGGTGTTGTCCCCCATATTGTTCGCAGTGTACATGCTGCCCCTCGGAGACATTATAAGAAAGTACGGGCTGAGGTTTCATTATTATGCTGATGATACCCAGCTCTATCTTTCTTTTGCACCTGAACAAGATGAAGCTCTCTCAGTCTTTAACAACTGCTTCACAGAAATCCAGGATTGGATGGATTCGAACTTGGAAAAGACTGAGGTGCTGGTTGTGGACCCGGGGTGCCGGATGGGGGTTCGGGGGCAGGTTCGCCCTCGGGACTTTTCTTGGGGGTCTATCACTCCTGACCTCTGAATGGGTGTGAAATCTGGGGGTAATCTTTGATGAAGGGCTGACACTACATTCACAGGTGTCAGTAGTTGTCAAGTCCTCTTTCTACCATCTAAGGAATATCTCCAGGATTAAGCATCTTGTTTCGTCCAGCGATCTTCCCACATTAGTCCACACCTTTGTGTCCTTGCACCTGGATTACTGCAGCTCCCCGTAACTAGGGCTACCTGAGGTGGAAATCCACCACTTGCAGCTGGTGCAGAATGCAGTGGCCCGGCTTTTGATGGGAACCTCCTGGTCCTGTCATATTTCCCCCGGTGCTGCGTGGACTGCACTGGCTGCCGGTACAGTGGCGGATCACCTTTAAAGTCGGTCTTCTGACTTATAAAGCCCTACAAGGACAGGGTCCAGGCTACCTAAAAGAGCTACTGGTACCTTACTGCCCTGGGCGATCACTCCACTCAGCTGACGAGGGGTTGCTAGAGATTCCAAGGGTGTGCTTAAAATCTTCTGGGGCCCAGGCATTTATGCATGCGGCCCCTACCCTTTGGTATTCTCTACCCTGTCAGTTACAGGAGTGCGTGACCATGGAGGGATTTAAACAGGCCCTAAAAACACATCTGTGGTATCAAGCATTTGGTGACTGACTTAAATTATTTTTAGTTGTATTATTTGTTTTTGTGCTATTTATTATTATGAAATTTGATATGTCATTTAAAACATTGTTAGGCGCCTTGATTGCTGAAAGGTGCCATACAAATAAAAATAATTATTATCAACATCCATACACAGCCTTGGACAATTGCATGACCCGGTTTTATGGGAAGGGAAATATTGGCCAGGACACTGGGAATGTCCCCTACTCCTTGCAAAGAGTGCATTGTGTTCTTTTACTTCCACCTGGACACCATCAGGACAGCACCAGGATGGGTAGAAGGGAACAGTACAGCACCCCCTTAATAATGCACTCGAGTGCCAGCATTTAGGTATGAGCGCAATCTTGGTGTGGGACTAGAACCCACAATCTTCTGGCCCAGAGGTGGATGTGCAACCAACTGAGCCATGCTGAGCACCATGGAGGCCTGCTACTGCTAAGGCTAAGTAGATTCAGGTAAAAGAACTGGCATGGACCATCTGGGGCTACCAGAATCATCTACACCTTGTCCCTCTGCACCTTGAGCAGCACCCTGTGGATCAGGGGAAGGGGAAGAAAGGCATAAAGCAGGACTGGGGTCCAGGGCCTCATGAAGGCATCCTCCAACCAGGACATACACTGTGTGGGGGGGGGGGCAGGCACTGAACAGCCTCTGCTTTGTGTTGTCCCAGGAGGCAAACAGGTCGACCAGGGGAGTGCCCCACTGGGAGAACAGGTGGTCCACCACATCCTGATGAAAGGACCACTCATGAGACGCCTCTCCCACTCTGCTGAGGGCATCTGCCAGCTGATTGGAGGCTCCGGCCACACGAATCACCAGATGATCGGCATCAAAGCTGTGCATAAGGGTTCAGGTGCAGAGGGCTTCCCGACACTGCTGGAGGGAATGTGTTCCTCCCTTCTTGTTGAGGTAGTACATGGTCATGGTATTGTCCATCTGGACCTGCATGACCTGACCCTGAACTGATGGAGCGAATGCAATCACAGCTCAACGCACTGCACAGAGCTCCAGCAGATTAATGTGGTATCGGGACTCTTTGGGGGGGTCCAGAGCCTGTCGGCCCTGTGGTCCCCCAATTCAGCTCCCCATCCCACAAGAGACAGGTCGGTCATCAGAATGATCGTCAGCTCTAGGCAGATGAATGGGACCCCTTCCTGTAGGTGTTATGGGACAACCCACCATGAGATAGCATGCCATACTGGCTGCATCACCATGACCTGCTGGTCCAGGTGACTTACACACTGAGACCACTGGAGTTCCACCTCCCACTGTAGGGGACACATCCACCAGCAGGCCCACTGGACCATGGTGGTACAAGATGCCATGCACCCAAGCAACCGCAGGAAGTCCTGGGCAGGGCAAGAGTGCCCAATCTAAAATGATCAGGCAAAGGAGGTTAGATCCAAGGCCCAATCTGCTGGGAGTCAGGCCTTGGCCCAGAAGGAGTTGAGCTCTGCCCTGATAAAGTGGATGACCTACAAGAGGTTGAGTTCTGACATGTTTGGGTTGATGAGAAGACCCAGGGCTAAGCAAGTCTGGAGGGCCAGGCCCCTGGACCACTCCACTGCCTTCCAGGATGGGCCAGCAATCCGTTAGTCATCCAGGTAAGAATATACCCGAATCCCTCTTGGCACTTCAGGAAAGCTGCTACCACTATGATGCACCTGAAGACCCTGGGGACTGAAGAGAAGCAGAAAGGCATGAACCAGAACTCGTACAGAACACCTTCTGCACGAAACCGAAGGTAACCCCAGTGGGATGGATGAACTGAGATGTGAAACAAGGTGTCCTGGAGGTGCAGACGGTAGAACCACATGCCTTGCTCCAGAGATGGAATTATCTGATTCAGAGTGACCATCCGGAACTTGCACCTCCTCAAGAACTGGTTCGGATCGTGAAGATCCAGTATGGAGTGCCAGCCCCCCCCCAATCATTTTGGGGACCAGGAAATACCTGGACACACAGCCCTGGCTGGCCATGTCATCTGGGACATGAGCTTCAGTGCCTTTCTCCAGCAACTGAGTGATGTCCTCCCCGAAGGTGGATAGGATGTCATGAGACACCATGGGCTCGGGAGGGTGGGAAAGCCTAGAAGTGGAGAGGCAATCCTCATCCCTCCATGTCTAACATCCATTTGTCTGTAGTGGTGGTGGACCAGATGGACTCAAAATGGTGAGGCCGACCTCCCACGGGGAGCTGCGGCAGGGACATGATGGCCATGAGGTAAACGCCCCCAACACATCACTGTGCAGTTTTGGAGGAGGACCCGGTGCTGGCTGCCCCGGCCTCCAGGTTTCTTGGAGCCCTGGCTGCCAAACATAGACTTAGGCCACCAGACCAGAGACTGTACTGACTGGGGTTGTTGCAGTTTGGGCTGCTGAGACAGAAAGGGACAAAATCGAAAAGGCTTTTTCTTTAGCTTCCGTCCACTGGGGTCCTTCTGTGAGGACATGACCAAATCTAAGGACTTCTCGATTCTAATGAGGTGTCCCTCCACCCCCAGCCCAAAATGGTCAGTGCCCAAGAAGAGGACATCTGCCAGTTTGTGCTTGGTATCCACCGTAAAGGTAGAAATCCTTAGTCAGTCTCTATAGCACATAGCGACAGCTGCCCCCACGGACCGGGCACAGCAGTAACCTATGTCCAAGGCTGTCTGAAGCTGGTGCTTGGCAAAGGCACAACCCTGGTCTCGCACAATTTTGACTGCCGACTGAAAGTCTGCAGAAAGGTGGGGAAGGACATGGTCCAGGACCCTCATAAGAGTGTGGCCGAAGTTGGCCACCATCACGGTGGAGGTCACCTGCAGAAGACCCAGGGAGGATGCAGCAGAAACCTTCTTTGCTGCATGATCCAGCTGCTTGGATTCCTCATCATGAGGGTTGTCGACATCCCCGACAATACCTGTCTTACAAAAGATGGAGTCTGCCACCAACCCCAAAGCCAAGGGGTGATCCAAAAGACTGGGAAGAGACCTGGTCAACACTGAGTACTTGCAGACCATACTGGCGGATGCAGCCAGACATGAAGCTGGATGCTGCCAAAACTCCAGTGCAGGACCCAGAATAGCCTCCGTCACTAGGAAGGCAATCCTTGCGGAATCATCCCAGTCAAGGATTTCCACTTGTGGTATTTGGCTTATTTCTGAACCAGCCTCCATTGACTCAGAGATGAGATAGAGCAAGGCCCCAAAGCAGACGGGACCATGGTCAGTAGTGAGCTCCTTGGTCAACTCATAATTGAATCCCTGGGTCCTAGAGGAGTGCATGGAGAAACCACCAGTGTCTGATGACTCCTCAAACACCACCCTCATAACCTATGCCCCCAGGGACCACCCTGGACTCATCTGAGTGGGTGATCTGAACAGACATCTGGACAGAAAGATTAGTAGTAGGGTGAGCAGCCTTAGACGGTGCCTCTTGCAAGAGCTGCATGAGTGGAGATTACACCAGATTGGTCAAAAAGCCAGTGTAGGCTTGACAAGACAGGGCAGGACTACAGTGGACCTCACTGGAGTGAACTAGGGGAGCTCCAGGGGCTGAGGAAAAGGCTGACCTCAGCTGAGGACCCATTACTGCTGGTAGTACATCAATACAGAGCATACATTTCAGCGTGAGCATTATAGCGCAGTAATTACCGTGAATCACGATGTAAATGCAGCTTTCAAATAAGCGCAAGCAAATTCAGTGCCACCAGACCAGACAAAGGCAGCTCTGTTGAAAAAAGAGACTTGGACAAGAAAATGGAGATTCTGAACAACAGATTCTCTGTGATGGCAGTATTAAATGAACATGGAGGCACAAAAAGCGACTGAAACTGCCACCAACTCTGACACTGCAGTTACTGGAGAAATCACTGAGAATAAGATCTTAAGACTATTTAAACTACCTTGAAAATGGAGCCAGGATAGGGCACATTTGTCTGCTTAGAACTAAGGAAGGTAAAGGACTTACTGGCATTTACCCCAAAATTGATGGATCCCGATTTTGGGACTCATTTAATACCCAACATGGCATAACAGCCAAGGACAATCCTCGATGCGACGGCGGGACCACACATAAGAAATAAGATCCTGGGTGAAACCAAAAAAGAAAGGACAGTTGACTGTCAATGATGGATCCCTGTTTTATTTTATTTTCCCTGATTAAGCTTTGTCACAGCCAAAAAAGGAAAAGTTCCGATGCAGTTCAGCTGGGACTGAGGTCACAGAGTGTGAGCATGAGCTTCAGTTCCTGATGGCATGCAAAACGAATATGTACTCAGATCCCTCGGAGGCAGATAAGCATCTAAAAGCTATTATAAGGGACTTTACATGATCAGATGACACTGTAGCCTCTGGGGGGGGAGGGGGGCACTGAGTCTCTCATGTTACAGTGTTTGCCTTATTTGTGAGTGCGGGTTCTAGAACTGTACAGTGGGTACGTATCACGCAGATACTGATCATGCTGAGAAATCAAGGCGTGTTTTTGGTTTGCGATTTTGCCGCGCTGGATTTATCAGTACCACTGGATGCACGCAATTGACATGGAACCATTACTGCCACATCAGCTCCTCGTAGCTCTGATGCAATTTGCGGCAGAGACTCCCATTGTCCAAGGATGAAGAGAAAGAGGACTGCCAATGGCACTTCCTAGTTGAAGGCCGAGCATGGGGATACCCAGATTCCCAAGACTGCGATCTAGACAGAGACCCAGTCCTCAAAAGGTGATGAGTGTGTCGATGGCAAGGAGATGAAGGAGGAGGGGTTGTGTACCCGACATGCACTGAGTCCTGCTGCAGAATCCCTAAAGGGCAAATCTCTTGAGGAGGAGGCAGCCTGGTTGGCTGACTTCTCCTGCTCCTCCTGTGAGAGGGCTGAATGGAACAGAGTCCTAGGGAGTGATTCGCCCTTGATCTCATCTGACAACAGGCTGAGTAAAATCTCAATCGGCTGGTTGGCCCACATCTTAGCCAATAAGCCTGATGGGGTTACTGTGGCACTAGCAGCCTGCCCTTTGACCCTAGGAGGATTGGCCAAAGCCAAGAGCTTGACAGCAGTCAAACAGTCAAAGGAGTCGCAGGAGCAGGAAGAGTGCACCTGTTCCCTGTCCCACGACCTACGGCGGTTCCGTTTAGATTTTCTGGACTTATCTCCACAGGAAGGGCCCTCCCCTGAGGATCTGCAGAGACTGGCACATGTCCTTGAATAAGCCTGCAAATGAAGCACCAACACTGGCACCCACAGGGAGCAACACGGAAATGGAGGGCAAGACTGCTGCAGCCGGAGCTGCCACCTCTTCAAGAGCTGCAGGTGTCCTTGAACAGACCACAGATCCCGTTTGTCTGGGAGGCCCAGGAGGAGGCATATGTACCAGTCCTTGAGTGAGGATGGAAGCAGTGACCTGCAAAAACCCTAGGCCTGAGGATCATACTGTGCCTAGGGGCAATAAATGCAAGAGGCGTGTGGGTCGGTATGCAACATTTTCTGGTTACAAGTGATGCACCATTTAAAACCAGGTCCAGTTCTGGGTTCATCATGCTCCATGGTGGGGAGAAGAAATGCTGAATAATGCAAAGAAATTGCTTGAAAATGAATGTGGAAAAACTGGCCTACACCACACAGGGAGCTGCAAAGGAGGAGACCTAACTCTTCCAGCAGGAAGGAAGATCTGACGTCATGGGGCTAAACCGAGGAGGAGGAGGATGTCACCTGGGTGGGTGGGAGGAGCTTAGCTTGAAAATGTTCCAACTGGAATTATAAAGAAAAGAAGACTGCCTAAATGTGGATAGTGCATCATATCCATGTCCCTAGAATTTCCCTTTCCAAGAGAGTGACAAAGCATTTCACCAGAAAGCTCCAGGCCCTGGAGTCAGTGAGCAGAAATGTGGCAGTTTTTCATTGTGTGGGGAAGCAAAAAGGTTCAACTCTGGATGACCCCATCTTCCGAAGAGGTCATCTACCATGAATGATAGCAGTTCCCATTCATGCATCTGGGATGGAGACCAGCTTAGACTGTCTACTAATACATTTTGGGTACCTGGGAGATGCCACTCTGATAGGTGCAGGCCATTGGACAGCCATGTACCATACTCTCACTGCCTCCCTAAATAAGAGATAGGAATGAGTGCCCCCTTGTTTTAGATGTAATGCCTCACACTGGCGCTGTCCATCTGGATTAACAGAGGACATGGTGTTAAATGCTCCTGCGTGGAGACTGTATAGAATGGCTCTCATTTCCAGAACACTGATGTGTCAGTTGAACTCTACCTGGGACCATAATCCTTGTGTCTGGTAGGGACACAGATATGCACCCATTCGGAACCGAGGCATCTGTGGTGAGGATCTGCTGATGCGATCCATCCACCATAGTAGCAACCTGCGCAACAGAGACATGAAAAGGACCTTTTGGTCCATCTCATCAGTCAGCTGATCCCACTGGACCCTGACTGTCCCCTGTGGTATCCTCATGTTCAAGTGTGCTAGAGACACTGTCATAATGGCTTCAGTCATAAGGCCCAGAAATCACAACATGGCCCATGCAGGAACACAGTGACTTCTCTATATAGGCTGTGCTTGAGCTATCAGACTTTCTGCCCTGTCCTGTGGCAGGAAAGCATATCCCTTCTCTGTATCTAAGACTATTCCTGTGTAATGCAGTCTTTAACAGGGAGTCGTGCCATAGTATTTCTCAATTTTAGCAAAGCCTTAGATTTGATGCCACACTGGGCTGTGATAGAAAAACTAAGAAACACTACTATTAATAAGCTTATTGTAGGGTGGCTAGGAAATCGGTTATCAAACAGAACTCTGAGAGTTCTGATAATTAGTTATTTATCAAACATTGGCAGAGTGACCAGCGGGGTGCCGCAGGGCTCTGTTTTGGGACCATCACTGTTTCGGATATTTATTTCAGACATGACTAAAGACACTTTGTCATTTTCAGTTAAGCTTGCTGATGACGTTAAAATAGGTGGCCCATGCATAACAGCAGAGCAGGTGTCTGAAATCCAGAGTGAATAAGATAAAATCGCAGCCTGGGTCAGTTCAAGGGGACAGAAGCTACATTTAGATAAGCGCAAAGTAATGCATCTTGGCCCTCATAGTCCGAATACTTCATACCTAATGGGAGGGGCAACTCTTGACACCACTAGTAATGAAAAGGATTTGGGGGTGCATATATCTAAGGATTTTAGTAGGCACTAAACAAGTAAATGATGCAATAAATAAGACTAATAGAGTTATTTGGTCTAGAAGGCGCAATATTAATTCAAGAAAAGCAAAAGTGTTTATGCCATTATTTTGATCCTATGCAAGACCACACCTGGAATATGCCTCACAGTTATCATGTCCCTTTAAGAAGTCCGAATGTCAACAGTTAGAGAGGGTGCAGTGACGATACACCAAATATATTGCTGGTTCAAAAGATTTAATCTGTGAAGAATGATTAGAGTCACTTAACCTTATTTCACTTGAAAACAGAAGACTAAGAGGTGATTTACTATTACTTTATGACATTAACAACCCGTTACTTATGTCTGAACTAGGTATTGATTTTAATAACAATTTAAGGAATACTAGGGGGCACCCACTTCATACTGTTGGTGAACCTTTTAAAACTATCAAGAAAATATATTTTTACCCTTAGGGTAGCGGATAGCAAACCCCTTGAATAGTCTGCCACTTGAGGTGGTTATCAGCAAAAATAAAGATGAATTTAAGATGCGTATAGATAGGTACATTCTCTCCGGTGGAAAACTTCAATATTATCTATTCTAATTAAGGAGCAATTATAAGCAGCTATGCCTTCTTACTCCTCACTTGCCTTAGTAGTATGTTCCTTAGTAGAGACAGTACCAAACTGGGAACATTCACTCTGACCCACGAATCATCGAACAACTGCCTTGTCCTTAGCAGGGTATGCAGTAAAGCCTCTCTGGAACTGACCTTTAGAAGCCAGTTGTCCAGATAGGGGAACACATACAGGCCCTCCCTGCAAAGGGCTGCTGCCACTACTACCAAGCATTTGGTAAAGACCCAAGGCACAGATGACAAGCCAAAGGGCAATACTCTGAACTAATAGTGCTCCCTTTCTAGCATGAAACACAGATACCACCAGAGGGCTTTTCAGATCTTGATATAAAGGTACACATCCTTCATGTCTACAGAGCACAGCCAGTCCCCTTTTTGCAGAAGGGGGATGAGAGCTTGCAGGAAAACCCTATGAAACTTTTTGTATTCTACGTAGAAGATGAGATCCCCAAGGCCTAGTACAGGATGCAGATTCTCTGTTCATTTTGGTACCAGGAGGTATCTGGAATAGAACACTTTGCTTCTCTGGGTTGGAGGAACCAGTTCTACGGCCCTTTTTTGAAATAGTGACTGCATGTCTTCCTTCAGAAAGGACAAATGTCCCAGAGGATAACTGGGAGGAGGTTGAGGATAACTGGAAGAAGGTTGAGGATGATCTGGAGGGATTGCTAACAGCTGTACAGCATGCCCCTGTGCAATTATCTCAAGTACCCATTTGTCTGTTGTAATCCCCCACCACTAATTTAGGTGCAGGGAGATCCTGCCCCCCCCCCCCAGCCACCCCTGGAGGTAACAGTGGAAGAGAGGTTATAATCTGAGAAGAGTCGGGTGGAACTGGTGGGGGCTGTGCCACGGGCACTGACTGCTTCGGGTGCTTCTGAATGGTCACCTGGTGAAAGGGGTCCCTTATCTCTGCCTTGTTGACAGTGGACATGAACACCTCTTGCAACAGGCAGATGAAAACAGACCCTCCCATGACCCTAGTAGGAGAGGAACTAAGGAACTTAACAGATCTGAGGGTCATTTTGGATGGCTGAGGACTCCCAAGTGTTTCTTCACCATCAAAACCAAACAGTTTTGTCCCCCAAATGGAGCATTCGAAACTGCCTGCTAGCTGGCTCCGTGGTGCCAAACGATGGGACATCGTTCTGGCATGCTAGCGATCCAGCTTTGATCCTAAGCCCGGATGTTATAAGTGGAGGCCATCAGGGAAGGGGTCAGAGCATTCCTTTGAATGCTTCTCTCCCGGGGGGAGAGCTGTGTTGGTCCACTCTGTGGCGGCTCCTGGAGGTGGCTCAGCAGAGACGTTCTTGGCAGCATGGGTGATCATATACTGCTGAACACTCCAATCCCCAGGATACCACCGTGGCTGCACAATTGAGAGGGAGGGGCCCCTGAAAATGGAAAATGACCCCTGAAGATCCAACTGATGGCTGCCATGTCCCCCTATGCCAACTGTCCCCCAGGCACACCGTTCCCACACACCCTCGACTCCTGTGGTTCCACCCAGGGCACTTGGAACTGTCACTCTGCTCCTCAATCCCTGGAGGGAGACCTGCAGCATGGATAAGCCGGAATCCTTAGACCGCAGAGAAGACCTGTGGGGAAATACTAAGAAGAAGGCAGCAGAGGGTGAGGCCTATGGGCATAAGGAATACTGTCATAGCCCGAAGGAGTGGTGAGCAAAACCTGCAGGCTGCACATCATTAGCAAAACCAGCAACTCTAAACCAAGAAAATCATCTCATGCATATGCCTAAAGCAGCAGCTCTGACAGAAGCAACAGAGGTATTATAGGCATACCTTAGCAAATGTTTGCCAACCTCAGCCCCATAGGTTAGAGTTCTAAGTATCTCATTCTTGGCAGAGCCTCAGGTGAAGCCTGGGCTGCAGTCTTAGCAGCCTTTCACAGCCTGTCCTGGTATTTAATCATATGGGCCTGGTAGTTTTCAATCCTAAGGCCCAATGATGCAGAGGCATATCTACACTTGCCCATCACATCCAGCCTCCTAAACTCCTTGTCAGGAAGTGAAGTACTTAGGTGCTTAGGAATCCTGAATCTATCATGAGCAGCCATCGTGGCTACTGAGTCAGTTGTTTCTGGCTTATCATCATAATAAAGCTTAAAAGATGGAGCAAGATGCTGCTTATTAGCCTTTCTGGGCACTGCAGGCAGCGAGTTTGGTTTGTACCATACAGCAAAGGAAGCATCCTCTAATGCAGGATAAACAGGAGGAATTGTAATGATGAGTGAGCAAGGAATCTCCAAAAATTCCATTAAGTTCTTTTTAGTGGAATCTTCCTGATTCACTATAAAGCCCATGCCAGTCTGCATTTGTTGCTTCATGGCTTGAAAAGTGGGATCCTCAGGAGGAGTTCTCGGGGTGTACACAACCGAGTCCTGACTACAAGATGAGAGGGTAGAACTAAAACAATTGGCAACACACTGTTCTCTCTCATAATCCCCCTCTAAATCTTCCTCTAATACCACAAGGTCAGGATTATATTCCACCTAGTTGTCCATCTTCCTGTTGATGATGGGAGCCACAGAAGTCACCAGAGATAATGTCAGCAGCTGAAAGTGAGGAATTTGCTGTGTGCTACAAGAAGTCGTTGATGGGAGCAGAGTGCTTGATGGCCCAGTCGACAGAACAACAGTCTACATATGTAAACCAGGCAGAATGTATTGTATCATCTCTGAAAATGATGCCAGCATAGCCTCAGAGGTGATCACACCCTGGCCTGGGGCCGTGACTACTTAAATTGATGATAAGCCTTGGCCCGACAACAATGGCATTGAACCATCCATAGTAGGTATGGCAACACCTGAGCCAGACCCTGACCTTAGTGTCTCAGTGACTAACGGAGGGGCTGTTGTGGTGATGTCGCTGAATGATTACCTGGTCTCAACGGTGATCAGAATCTCACCAGGGAAGCAGATTTTTCCTTGCCTCTATTCTTATGCTTGTGTCCCAATGATGAAGAAGGCTGTGATGATGACCTTTCTCTGTCCCAGTCCTCTGACTTCAATTTCAGCAGCTGTGTCTCAACCGAAGTGGATTGGGGCAGTGATTTTGGACCTTGTTCCTTCTCCATGGCTGATAATGCCTTTTGGTTGAGAAAAGTTTCTAGAGCTTTCTTATAGCACTACCTCATTGCTTGATTGAAACCCTGGCAGATCTCATAAGTCCTCACATTGTGAGATAAGCCAAATTAAATAGCACACACAAATGGTGTGCAAGTCTTCTTTTATAAATGTTGTCTCCATACTTACAATACTGAAATAATGCAGATGGAGATTTTGGTGGCATGCAGAGATGACAAAAAACTGTAGTAAAATAAGGAAATGAGTGAATGGCAACAGCTAGTTGATGGTGTTTCCTCAGCAGGTACAACAAGAATGATCTATGGTGGGAAAAGAACTGAGGAGTACTGGGGCCACCCACGTTTATATAGATGCTGACGCATGACATCACTGTGGGTGACCCCCAGTTAGCAAATGTTTCCGTGTGGTCCTTCTGCCTGATGACTGTAGTTCCAAAGGTGTGGCCTAATGGAAGAGAGATCCTTAAAGAAAATCAGAAGTTTTTTGCTTGCCTGCTGCCAGACCATCCCCTTTTAGTCTGTCCACATTGATTACTGCAGCAGAACCCTTTTTAGAATTCTGGATCAAACATTGCCCCCGACCTCCCTTCCCAAACAGTCCACCACTGCCACACAGTACAAAACAATGTCCCTGATGTTACCTGGGCTTCTTGCCCTGCTGCTTCCACTACCGACTGGCAACAAGGAGTACTCAGACATTTTTAATCACAGATCGCTAGCACTCCAAGCAGATGCTAGCAGTCAAATGACTGCACATCCCTCTCTCAGATGGCACAGAAAATGGCTACCCTCACCCACCCCTCTGCCTTCCACAATCTACCACTCACCTCCCAACCTCCCTTCCCACATAGTTCACCTGCACCCAACAGTATACAAACAAAATGAAAAATTGCATATGCTTTTTTTGTTGTTGCTTTTAACAGTGTCCCCAGTATTACCTGGGATCCTTTCCCAGCTGCTCCCATTACTGACCGCAACCATCACACACCATGTAATAATATGCAGAATTAAGGTGAGGTAGCATTTTCTCAGAATTTGCCCTAAGGAGTCAGTAGCACTTTAAGAAATGGGCTACTGTGTTGACAGGCAGTTGTATAGAAACTGTTTTGATACTTCATCATTAAGAAAGAAGACAAGTTTTTGCCTCTGCTAATTGGTTTGACAGCAAGCTCCGTTTCAGTATTAAACTGAGAGTTATGAATGCTTAACTGTAGATTAAGTTGCTTTTGATTTAATGAAGAACATTTAGCAAAGTGGTTTGCTTCAGGGGGAAAAAGCAAACCCAAAAAAAGCAACGCAGCAACTGTTTTATTTTGAATAAAACTGGCACAATGTTGGAAAAGCAAACAGCACAGAAATTGACAGCATCAGTTAGGTTTGGAAAAGATACAATTTACACAATATTCTCTTTTTGACTTCTGAGATTTTTTCTCTTAACCCAACTGGAATTTGAATCAGCAGTAACTATGGTTTTGTAGCAAGTTAATAATTGCTTAATTCTGTGAACTCTGAGATGGGGTAGATTTCTCCCAATTCATTTGTTCTTTTTACATTAAATCTCTCTTCAAATCTTTCTTCCAAAAAAAGATGTAAGCGGCAGATGTGTTTGTGTCAGTGTCTCCCCATATTTTCAAATGATGCGTGCTTCTATACCAACTGCGGCACTGTATCTGCATCCAAGTCTAAACATAAGTATGGCCATACCATGCAGATGCCGCAGAACAACAATATAATAGTATTTTCAAAAAGTGTATTTAAAATGTAAAGGGATACAAATGTTAGACCTAACAGAAGGTGGACTAACACATGTATTAAGTATTTAATTTCTGACAATTTGAAATCCACGGTGCAGTGCAACAAAAGCAAACAGGATGCTGGATTGCACTGGGAGGGGAACCAGCAGTAAAAGGAGGGGGATGAGCCTTCCACTGTACAGATCTCTGGTGAGACAGGCACCTAGCACACTGTGCAAAGTTACTGAGCCTGTACCTTTGATAGGACTGTGAGAGGTAGGAATCTGCACCAAGAAAAGCATTAAATGTGATCCACGGGATGGGTAAAAGAACAATGAGTTGAGACTGTGGGACCTCACTATGTATGCATTGGAAACTAGAAGGGGGGTTTATGATGGAGACAATCAAATACCTACATGGGATAAACTGGGTGGTATACAAGGAGGATATATTCATCCTGAGCACAAACGCAAGCATGTGGGGGAATTCCCCAAAACTGACCGGCAGAAATTCAGGAAGCATGTCTGCAAACACTTTTTCCACTGAAAGGGTGGTGGGTAAGAGAAACCAACTACCAGAGGGAATAGTAACTTTCAAGATGGTAGGGGGTTTTAAGCTAGAGTGGGACAGGCATTAGGCCATAGCTAGTGGGGCACAGGACATAGGGTGAAGGAAAACGATCGCCATTAGGGCCAGCTTAGGAAAGATAGGCAGGGTGGGCAGACTGGTTGGGCCACAGGGCTGTTTTCTGCCTTCATGTTCTATGTTTCTATGTGTCTGTTTTCTTGTTTCTATCATTTTTATGCTTCTTGGGCCACAAACTGAAAAGGTACCATGCTAACTGCTTTACATGTCTGACGGTCTGTTAGTGTACGCTGTGCCATATTCAAAGGCACAGTTATCGCAGCACTAGTGTGTTGGTGTGTGAGCACTAAAAGCAACCAGCCACACATGCAAATGAGGGTGCTGGCATGCATACAGGGTGCACTGGTATAGTCTATTTGTTCTGCAAGGGCTAACAGGCTGTCTGCTCAGCTCTGGTTAATGCTTCCAAAACCCTAGTCTTAATGAGCACAGCGGTGCGTGAAATCTCACGCTTCCTAGCCTGATAAGGCATCCCTAGCATCCTGTTTATAGTGATACAATACTTGTGTGCAGAAGGCAGCAGTCAGCTGTGATGGTGAGTGGTGGATTCATATCAGCCTCTGCCTTGGAATGAGATGGGTGGTATGGGGGGGTCAGGGTAAGGGTGAGTGAATGTGGAAATTAGTAACTCCAGTTTGACTTCAATTTGGACCCTCTGTCATTGGTACAGTTTTGACTCTTTGGCAAAAGACACTTCAGGTCCATGGTATTGTGGTTTAGCAAGCTACAAATAGGGACAAGTGGTACCCCTTTCCCACCTCTCACCCACCCCAGTCCACCCCGACCACTTCCACCCTCCCCAGAACTCTAATCAGATATTTAATAATAATAACAATAATTAAACCAAAAAAAACTTAGCACATGGCACAGTGCTAAGAGACTTACAAAAGAAATGCCTGGGGAGGGAGAAGGAGGCAGGTGACGAGATGGTTATGGGACTAACCCTAGCCACCTGAGAAGGGCTAAAGAGGTTTTTTTTTCCTTATTACCTGGCTGAAGGTTAAAGTGGCCAAATGTTTGACTGGGCTAAATTGAAGGTAAAAGTGCAGAATTGTGATACATTCACCAAATACAAATTCAGCATTGGCTCATCTTTAGCTGGGGTGCCACTGGATACCTGCGATCTTGGAACAAAGATCAGGAGGTTGGCAGGGAACTACTGACTAAGAAAGTAAACCATGGATTTAGTAACATTTTGCATCAGCAGCAGGATGGAGCAGACAAGGGTATGTTTGCCAAAAAACGATATTGGCACTGGCATTGAGGGAACGGAAGTAATACTCCTTGACTGACAGAACTCCATTATAACATCCTGGACCAGAGAAGGGAGCTTGGTAATTCCCATCTTATTTATTTATTTTATTTATTTAAGAATCAGTTTACAACCTTTGAGCAAGAGGCTCGTTTACAAAGGTACTTCGTCACATAAAGACATACATTGTGTTTCGGTTACATAGCAAAGATTTGCCAAAAATCAATAGGCATTCACCAGAGGTGCCACGTCACATTGTGGTCAGACAGATACAGTTGGGTACAGACAGATACAATTGGGTACAGGTACAGGGTACATGTAATCGATAACAGGTATTAAACAAGTCGGTATCAAGTGAGCATTCTGGTAGATAAACATTGAAACAGCTGGCACTGGCCAGGTTAAACCTAGGCATGGTGTACAGGGAAGTGGTGGAGGGGATGGTTGGGTGGAGAGCTGCCGGGGGCATTGTCAAAAGAAAAGGAGGTGGAGGCTATGTTCAGAGACAGGAGCGATTCTACAGTGCTGAAGATGTGGTTCAGTGCGGTTTGAATATGGAGATGGTGATGGCATTGGTGATGGTGGCAGGAGAGAGTTAAACCAGGTTGGGGCTCTATAGCTGAAGGACCTCTAGCCATAGCTGGTTCTTGTTCTGGGGATCTTTAGAGTGGTCTTGTAGGAAGACCGTGTTGCAATGGTGGGAGGGCTCTGGTGGATGGATGCCGTTACCCCAGGGAGAGCCAGTAGGGTTTTGGTGAGGAGACAGGTCTGGTATCGGAGCCGTTCATCCAGGGTAAGCAGGTTAGCATCGACATATAGCTGACAGGTGTGTGTGAGCCTGGGGCACCAGTAATCAATCTGCACGCTTTATTCAGGGTTAGGTGAATTTTGTTGAGTGCAGTGGTGTCGGCAGCACCATATACTGGTAGACCATAGTCTACAAAGGGACAGAGCAGACGATGTAACAGCTAGCTGGAGAGCATTTGGGGAAGGCAGGTTTTATGGCGGAATAGGATGCCAAGCCGTGTGTTGGTAGCGGATGTTAGGCGTCGATGTGGGTGTGAAATGTGAGGGCTGAATCAGAGGTAACCACAAGGTATTTGTAGGAGCAGACTTGTTCCAGTGGTTGTTGGTGCTTGGAAGGATATAGAGTGGGTGGTTGCTAGCTTTGTTTTGGGGGTGTGAAAAGAGCATAGTTTTGGTTTCTTAAGATTGATGACAGTCTGCGCTCCCTTAAACCAAGCCTCGGCACTGTTAAAGGACTGCTGTAGGAGTCCTGTAGGGAGATGGGATTACGGTGGGTGGCAAAAGGACAGCGTCGTCTGCATACAGCAGAATTTTGCCAGAGCATGCACTGGGCAGGGTGTTCAGATACAGCGAGAAGAGAAGGGGGCCCAGGATGGAGCCTTGGGGGACCCCAGAGAGAATGGACCTGCACTGGGATCATGGAGGGAGCATGTATTTTCCACATATACTAAAGATACCAGGAAGGGGGGGTTGTCACTGGATGCTACGGATACTTGCTTTGGGGAAAGGAAAGGGATTCTAAAAACACACATCCTAATCTGATGGCCACAAGCTACATGCAAATCTAGGAAACAAAAGGACTGCTCCTCACTAGTTAATGAGGCCACAATGGGATGCAAATTAACTTTTAGGACCCTGCATGGGGAAAAAGTTCACTTGCTTGGGGATGTTCAAACTTAGTTAAAAACTGCAAACCAGTCTGACACACCCTCACTGAATTTGCTCCTTGACAGGACATAACCACAGTCACATATCCATCTGCAGCGAGCAGAGGGTTGTGCTTTCTGCTGACTGCACCTATTTAGTGCTGCGCTGTTGGCAGCTATATTCAAACAAGTTGTGGGCACTCACACTGTCCTTGGAGCTTGTTCTAATATATCAAAATTAGGATGCTCTGCTAGTTTGCACTCAGGATAGGGACTTTACTAGGTACAAGACTTTTCTTTTGAATACAGCACCCCCTTTTTGTACATAGCATGTTCGCTCTGAATTCTAGAGGACCCCTATTACTGTTGGTTTCCACATACTTACAGTACAGTACTGTGGTGCAGTGACCATCTGGGTTGCACCTTCGTACTTCTGAAGGTGACTCTCAGATACAGAAAAAGTTGTTTAAAAGATAATTTTTAATGATTTTTTATAAGGATTTAAAAATATTTTTGTCTCTATTTTGCCACCGTGAAATAAACCCAGGGTGTTTCAAATACTTACTGGATCTGAAAACCATCTGTTTGGAATGTTTGGTCTTTGCTGATCCACACACACGACTTTCTTCATGTCTTCAAAACTTGGATCATTTGGCACCACATCATGAAATGGTGGTTTGTAATCTTCTACAATTCCTAGAACATAAGGAACAGCAAAGTAAAAACAACAGGTACTATGAACATAAAATAGTACTTAGTCATATTGTTTTAAAATGAAAATTCAATGGTAATCCTCAGTTGAGTCAAATAACAAAGAAATAACTAGGCATTAAGTACATTTGGAGGTGGCATACCAGAGATGCAGACTGCTAGAAGGGATGTACATAGGATCCGTGAAAGGGAGAGAACAAGTGTCCACATTGAGTTATGTACCTCTCTTCAAATCACATGCATGTACTCACTCCCACTGCAAGTCAAGATAAATAAGGCAAATTCTTGTTTGTGACTGGCTGACTAGGTGTCACCAGATCAAAAGTCATGGTTTGAAAAAACACCAGTTAGTTTGAATGCCCATGATGCCTTGCAGTCATACCTCTCAACTGTACCACATTACGAGGAACGTTCCTCATTTTACTTCACAAAAGCTCCCTGTTCCACAGTATGAGGACTTGTTCCACATTCAGTGTTGACATTTTAAAGCAAAAATCTATAGTAAATGATGCAAAAAATATACTATTCGTTTAATAACAGACTTTCAGAACATAAATGCAAACATTTTAACAGTGTTCTGAGCTTCCTAGGTAAAGATTTGAGTAAGTGTTCCACATTTTGAGAGGCAGTGTTCCACATTTGGGGGACAAAAGGTTGAGAGGTATGCTTGCAGTAGGTTCAGGCTTTAGAGTGTACTGTATGTGTTTAGTTTGGAGAGACAAAAAAAAAAAAAACAAGGAATACCAAAATAAACCATTTCTTTTTCTCACTGCTAAGAGTCACTATAAAATGGGAAAGACAAATCCTGTAATGTGTTTGGTGAAATTTAATCACATAACCATGTGTAACCCCCCTGCAAATGGGGGTTCCCAAAAGACTTCCAGGAGCTTGCTTGAATGCTCCAAGCCTGAATGGTGTTTGGCATTTAAGCCATTTATCAGTGAGTGTTTTTAGAACCTCTGGTACTGTCTCTTTAAGAACTGTCTGCTTGCAGACATAATTAGTTTGTATGGGGGACTGTGTGTTTCTTTGATTGAGTACCACTCAAGCTGCTGCCAATTCACTTCATTTTTGCAGTCACTAGGGAGTGCAAAGGGAACCTATCTGAAAGATGTAACTGTTTGCCAGAAATTATTTAGAGTAATAATGAAATTACAGTTTGTCTAACCTGCTTTCTTTGCAGTCAGAACTGTGTCTGCTAGTTCCCCATTCTAGTTTTGAACTGCTGAACTGGACCAATCAGTGTGGGGTAAGCTAGCTCTAAAATGGTGCCTTGGACGAATCAGAACTTGGACTCATAATCTGAGCCAGCCACAAGAGGATTGTATGGGCAGTGACTCTGGGAGATGTAGTTTAGACTTCAGTGCCTTTTGGACCAACAGCAGCAGTCTATTGTGGTGACAGCCAATCCAGTCAAGAACTGGGAGGAACTCAAAAGAAGTGCCGGTTTTGTCGGTTGGAGTTTGAGTTGAGCTTTGGCAGTGAAGAAGGAAGGAGCCCTGTGCTTTTTCAGTGTGCAGTTTTAGTCAAAAAGCGTGTGTAAGGCCCAGAGTTCCGGTCTGCAGCTTCGTAACAGCTTGTTAGGACTGAATCTGGCCTGTGAAAAGAATCAAAGGATCTCTGAAGAGTAGAAACCAGGCTCACCCTGTAGAAGACTGGAGGAATTGCTGAAAATTGCACTCGGTCTGTCAGGAACTGAATCTGCTGTGTGTTCTCCGGGTATTGTGCAGTAATTGCGATCGGGATACAGATGCAGCCTGCCTGGTATAGTGCTTTCTTTTATATGGATGTGTGAAGAGGTTTGTGTCCTCAAGTGAGCCCTGCTGACATTGAAGGACCCTATCTTATTTGGAGGTCGTGAGTACTAATTCAGGTTGCTCCCTGTTGAATTGCCACATTAAATCCAAATGGAATTACTGTACTGCTGACTGTTTAATTCTCCTTTTCTCTGTGTGAAAGGGCCCCTACTAGCATGCCACGGTTTGGACTAGCCACTAGGGCTTGGGTACCTAGGGACAGTAACTGATAGGGATAGGCCTGTGCACAGAGCCATAGATAGATTATTAGAGTGATAAGCTAATTAACCTGATTTCCCCCTGTCCTTGTTATATCCCCTAAATAAATCAGAGCTGCTTGTTTCAGCAAAGTTATACTGCCTGAGGTATTTGTCTATGTTAAAGTACTGTACTGTGATTGTTGCACTGTATCTCATTTCACAGGAGGTCCCAGTGCGGAACCAGACCTGGGGTAAGTGTATACTGAAGGTAATTCTGATATATTGTGTGGCCACTAGTGGGAAGAAAGGGGGGTTGCAGTGTCCCAGAGGGCTGTGACCAAGTTAGTTTAACTATTGCAAACCCTGACCTCTGGGTGGAGGCACCCGCCATTGGATCCAGGCCCCTCAACCTGTTAGTGGCAAATCAGGCAGGGGTAGTAGCCCCTGGGATAGCGCCATCTAGGGTTTACACATGCAGTTTTGTATAACCACATAGGCGTGTTAAATATCTTCTTATCTTTTGAGCTGTTTGGGCGTTTTACCCATTTTGCATAAAATAAAATCCTGGGATGGACTCCATATAAGGAATAAAACATCAAAGGGTACATGTCTATATACAGATACAGATGTGTGTGCACCATGGGATGCAAATACATTTGGAAAAGAAAAGCTGTTATTTTCACTGAAAACATAGATACTGTACAAAGAACAGTTGAAATCATGTTATTTACACTGTAGCTATGTTATTTGTATAGCAGCCACAACCCCTGCTTTTCACATGAACTGGCTCCATGTGAGCAGTACATCAAGCAGTGGTGCTGTCACTTTAACCATAACAGTAAAAGGCTTGGTTTACCCTTAGGCTGCTGACAAAATTAGAACGCATAGGAATTCTGGACTGATATCAGTCCGCGGCACAGCAAGGGTTAATACAGTGAAAAAAAGAACTGTATAAAGCTAATTCATTTACGTAACACAGTACATTTTTTTAACTTGCAAGAGACTCAAAAAAAAAAAAAAAGTGAAACTCCCATAGTATATATCGGATATTGCATGAGGTAACTCCAAACATGCATGTTAGCTGATTTGTAATGTTGGTGTTATTGCCACTGTGCACTCATGCAAGTGTGCAATAACTCCAACATTTCAAACCAAATAACATGCATATTTGAAGCTGCCTCACTGGATAGGCTCTCTCTACATACAACAGGCATGAAAATATATTTGCCAAGATAAACATAATATATTGGGGAACATGAGTAAGATAAATGAAATTGGTTACTGAATGTACTCAGAAATGTTTCTTACTCATTTTGGTCACACTATGCATGCTCAATGACTGCCTTTTTCTGCCAGGACTCCTATGAAAATGAGCTATTATGGCTCAGTAGGCCTTTCTTAGCAAAACCTTTTCAAAAAGTAAATAAAATGGGAGATGCCATTCATTTTTTTTATTGAATATACAGTAGTCTACATAGTTTTCATTTTTTACTTTTTAACCTTTCTAGCCTTTTACCATTTCTATGAAAACCTCCTACGTGCCACTGTACAAGTCAAATATGCCATGGGCTGTCTGAAGAAAGATATCATTTTTCTCTTCATTTGAGGGCACTGGTCTATTGGTGTCACACTCGTGGCTTCACCACTCATGAGATATCAACAGACCAATACCCTCTCATGAAGACAAAAATGATATCTTCAGTGAACCCATGTCATATCCTATAGATATACAGTATACTTAGAGATATATAGATACAGCTATGACATGGTTGTGAGTGAGACAATACAAATATCTTCACAAGCTATACTTGACCTCCTAACCTTACAAGTGGCGAAGCCACGAGTAAGGTCAGAAGAGGTCAAGCATAGTAAGTGAAGGCATTTCTACCATCTCACTCTCACCCATGTCGCATTTGATTTGTTCAGTAGGTGTTTAGGTGGTTTTGTGAGAGAAATGATAAAATGTTACAAAAAGAAAAAAAGTACACAATGTAAACCATGCCCCCCCTCAAAGCATCTCACATCTGCTGGCTTCAGTGCTGCACAGGGCTAGGATGTTATCAACATTGTTAAAGCTACCCTAAGATTGGTTCAGGATTCCATTATAACATATCAACTTGCAAGACCGCAGTACTTTCTTGCTGGTAGCCCATAAGACAGTAAAACAGCAGTAATATCTTAAGCAAATTTTACCCACATCTGTTGTGTGTGTGTGTGTGTGTGTGTGTGTGTGTGTGTGTGTGTGTGTGTGTGTATGTAACAGATAATCCACTACAGGGCACATGAGTGTGCTCTGATATATGCTTGCCTTGGTGTGTGTTGCAAGACATGAAGCTGCAGGCCGAATACGTTCAACCACCCAAGGCGTGTGCATATCAGAGCATGACTGCATCCCCTGTAGTGTATGTTATGGATTATTTGTCTCATAAAATGGCCAAAATTGTTTTGGAGAGAAGGTGAAAAGTGCATGTGTGAGGTCGTTGTGGGATAATGTACGATCATGAGATGTGTTTCATCCAATCAGGAGGCAGCATTTTATTTTATCATGTGTCAATTTTCTCTCTCCTTCCGGTTGTCCCCCATCCAACCGACCCCTCCCCCCGGCCCGTCCCCTGGAATTACCGGCTCATACCTGCCCGACCCGGGAGCGGCGCCTGCAGATGGTCAGTCTTCACCCTGCCGACAGGCATTTTTCCTCCAATTGTTTTCTCCCAGAGGCCCCAGGAGTCAGCGCGCATGTGCATGGAGGCGCACATGTACCAAACAGCCCTGGTCACAGCCTCCTTCCCCCAACCCCTGGCCTACTGCTAGGCCCCCTCTGGCCTAAGCTTTCTCCAGCCTCCACTGGGGATCATCCATCAGCCGAAGGATGCCACGCTTCCTCCCTGGAGAAGAGAGCTTGCCTGTCAGTAGCTCAATCCAGCTCCGCCCTCCCCCCCATGCTGACCACCAATGCCCCTGGCTCGTTCCCAAACCCAGGTCGCCAGCGTGGGTTGAGGTAAGACACCAGCACCTTAGCTCTCTACACCACCAGGCCGGCAGGAGGCAGCATTTTTACAGAGTTTTCTCACCCATTTTATAATATATATATCTATATACGAACATCTGAAATTACCAGAAGACATAGGCCTTACGGTCTATCTAGTCTGCTCGAGTGTGCAGCACTTCAGCCATTTAGACTGCAGCTTCCCCCCTTCCCTTTGCCTCCCCATCCTCTGTTTTGCCTCCTGTTTCCTTCTCACACACTCCCCAGCCACTCTCAATTTGGACTCTCCCTTTGATCCTGTCCCACCCCCTCTTGAAGCTGCTTACTGACCTCAATGATACCACCTCCTCCGGCAGCGCATTTCACCCTGCAATTACCCTATCATAGAAATAGTGCCTCTTCATTTCCCTCCAGAATCCGCCTCTTTCCAATTTCTGACTGTGCCCACTGGTTTTCCTCCCACCCTTTAATTTGAAAATACTCTTGGTGTTTACACTCTTCATAGCCTTCAGGTACTTGAAGGTCTCAATCATATCCATCCCTTCAATCCTCCAGGGAATACATATTGAGCTCTCTCAGTCTCTCCTCCTAAGGTTTATCTCCCAATCCCAGGATCATCTTTGTTGCCCTGAACTGTACCCCTTCCAGTAGCTTAATGTCCTTTTTCAAGTAGGGGTGCCAGTACTGCACGCAGTACTCTTAAGTGTGGCCTCAAGGGGCAGGATGACATCTCTCCTAGATGCGATTCCCCTTGGGATGCATCCCTGCATTCTGTTGGCCTTTGCCGCTGCCTTTCTGCACTGGACTGTTTCATTTCCCTTGTTACTAGTACACACAGATCTTTCTCCTCCGTTGACATGGATAACTGCACTCCCCTCAACCAGTAACTATTTCCAGGATTCCTGGCACCCAAGTGCATGACTTTATGCTTCTCAGCGCTGAACTCAAGTTGCCATGTATTAGACCATCCCTCCAGTCTTGCTAAATCCTCCTGGAGTACTTTACTGGCCCCCACTCCACTTCTGCACAGATTTTAGTGTTGTCAACAAATAGGCAATAGGCTGATCTTACTTTTTAATCCCATCTGATATGTCAGCAATAAAACTGTTAAACAGCACTGGTTCAAGCACCAAGCCTGTAGGACCCCATTTGTTATCATTCTGGGCTCCGATAGTTTACCCCCCACACCTTCTGCTGCCTATCCTGTAACCAGCTCTTGACTCATCCAACCAGTTTCCTCCTTGCTGCCAGGTTGCTCAATTTACTGGTCAGCCTTCCATGAGGCACCGAGTCAAAAGCTTTGCTGAAGTCCAGGTAAAGGGCATTCACTGCATGACCCTTATCCAGTGCTTGTGTCACCAAATCAAAAACGTCAACCAGGTTCATCTTGCAGGATCTGCCCAAGACAAACCTGTGCTGCTTGCCATCTTGGAGACAGTTATCCTCCAGAGGTTTTATAATCCTTTCCTTGAGGATAGCCTCCATTAGCTTTCCTACAACTGCAGTAAGGCTCACTAGTCTATAGTGCCCTGGTTCATCCCTGGGCCCACTCTTATGGAATGGCACCACATGCACCACCCTCCAGTCCATGGATGTGTACCTCATGTCCAGTGAGGTGTTGAACAGATCTACCAATGACCCCGCAAGGACTTCTGCCAACTCTCTCAGGACTCTAGGATGATCTCCATCTGGCCCAGGTGCCTTATCTACCCTCAGGGAGTTAAGGCCCTCCACCACCCTTCTCACTGTGATCTCCCCATCTGTGACCTCCTCCACACCTACTCCTGCCCCACCCTTCCCTTAGGTATGGGCCCTTTCCTCTCCCTGGTGAATACTGAACAGAAGTAATCCTGTCTGCTCTGCCCCCTTTTCAGCCCAACTGTTGACATTCTTGATCTTAATCTGATTCTTACTCTTCCCCTTCTCTCTTATATACCTGAAGAAATCCTTTTCACCTTCTCTGATCTCCTGTGCTAGCCTCAGCTCTCTCGATGCCTTGGCTACCCTTACTATTCTACTCACCTCCCTGGATTTTCTCACGTATTCATTCTTGTCCTCCTCTCTGTTGGATCTTTTATAGATTCTAAAGGCATCCCTCTTTTCCCCCAACCCCTCCTCTACCTCCCTGTTCATCCAGCTCAGCTTCTTGGTCCTGGTTTTCTTGCTCTGGCTCTTTACACATGCACTAGTGGCCTCAACCAGGTCCAGCTTAATGATAGCCCATTTTTGCTCAGTGTCCATGTGTGGATGAAAACTAGCAGTGTGCCCTTCCAGTATACCACTCATCTCACCAAAGTCTACCCCTCTGAAGTCCAGGACCTTGGTCTTTGTTGTGGCTACCTTCTTTCCTAGATTGAGTGAGAACCACACTGTGTGATGGTCACTTCCCACCAGGGGATCCTCCACCCCAACGTCTCTGACTTGTTCTCTGTCCGCCAGCATGAGATCCAGAATGTTCCTCTCCCTGGTTGGTTTTGTCAACTTCTGTGTCAGGAAGACATCCTGTAAGACTTCCAGGAGGATCTGCTCCCTAGCACATGAGGTAGCTGGGATGTTGCAATCCTCCCCTGGCAGATTAAAGTCCCCAACCACCACAGTGCCATCCTTGCCACTAAACCTCCTTAATTGTTCTCCCAGCTCTCTATCAATCTCTTCCTTCTGACTCGGAGGCCTATATACGACTCTCAGTCTAACCTTTCTACCCCTTGGGTTGTGTAGTTCCACCCATAAGGCTTCCACCATGCCCTCCTCCCCCCCTCCGTATTACACATTATTCCTTCACTAACATAGGTGGCCACACCCGCTTTCCCTTTTTTTCTGTATTTATTTATTTAGCTTTTGTTAACCAGGTAAGCACACTAGACAGTCAAGTGCCTATTTTCAGGTGCGACCCAGGAGAATTACAAGGTACAGGCAGAAAACAGGCATAATGGGATTTACAGTCAGGTATTGCACATAACAAGATAACATTTAACATACCGTGAACTATGATCTCATAGACACATATAGTCAGGTACTACACATTTAATGATAACATTGAGGGTTTTAAATAATTGATTAGCAGTTTTTTTCTTGGGACAATACTAACTGTACAGAAAGCATTTATATAGATTTTCTAGAAGTGTCATGTTTGTTAGACACAGTGAAGCAAGTGATATGCATTTTCACAATGTTTTAGAACGTTTATGAGTAAAACGCTAATCAATTTTTAGAGTTATTTAAAACCCTGACATTTAACATAACATGAACTAGAACTATGATTTCATAGACACATCAATCTCAGTGACCGGGCCATAAAGTGCAGCACTGTCCAGAAAAGGGGGGATGGTACCTTTGTTACAAAAACTAGATGAGGCAAGTTTCAGGAAGCCCCAGAGGGAGTTTCTGAAGCAGGAGAGGGAGGAACGTACATGAGCAGGGAGGGAGTTCCACAGTCTGGGTGTATAGACGGTGAAGGCCCGGTCACCCGTTAGGGACCGGGTTTTGGGAACTAGGAATAATTGCATGCCACTAGATCTTAATAGGTAGGGGGAGGTTTGTAGGCTTAAATTGCTCAGCTAGTGCAGTGGGAGTGGCAGTTCTGATGATATTGTCAACGAAGCTGCACATAACAAAGGTGCGATGGTTGTCAGGGGAGAGCCACTCAAGCTTGTTGTACAGCTTGCAGTGGTGCATGAGATGGGAGGGGGGCAAAGAGAGAGCAAAGCGACATATATTGTTGTAAGCAATATCCCATTTTGATAGACAGGTTTTTGGGGCATGTGTAAGGGAGACCAGACCATGGGAAGTAGAACCCCCTTAGCTAGGGCAAGACGCACTGCTGGGATAAGACAACATTTTGGTCTGTATGCCAGGCCCAACTTGCAATTTGCAGCCTTGAATATACTGCGTATATGCAGTGAGAAGTTGAGCTGAGGATCGAGGGTAACCCCCCAAGTATTTGGGGATTACCCCAGTAACTCCGGTAAAACTTGAATCCTGGGACAGCTAGGTCCCAGTTACGGTGATGGGTTGCCCATGTCTCGGTGATGGCAGCTATGTCCACCTCCCCTTCCACCATCATTGCCTGCAACTCTGCTGTCTTTTTACCTGGCTCCTAACATTCAATGATACCACCCTCCGATGTGATCCTATCTCCTCTACACCTTTACCCTCCCCCCTCATCCCCTATCCTATTTGAATTTGGCACCTGCCTTGCTGTGGGGGGAGGTCCAAAGGACTCAATCTCCTGGTGACTGCCCACCCCTTGGCCCCCCTCACCTAGTTTAAATTATAATTCACTTGAATAAGCTCCCCCAACTTCTGCTTGAGTACCTGCGAGCCTTCCCTGCTAAGGTGCAACCTATCCAGTGTGTACAGGTCCTTGTACTCCCACGTGTTTCCCCACTCACCCACCAATCTATACCCCATGGACCCCCACCATTCCCCCAGCCATTTATTGAAGTCTGTGATTCTCTGTTTCCTGGCTATACCTGCTCTTGGTACTGGGAGAATTTCAGACAAGGCTATCAACCTTCCCCTGTAGTGCATAGTTGCTCCACTTAGCTGAAACTATCCTGCATCTCTTTTACCCTTCTCCCCTCCAGGTCATGCATGTCCAGGTGCACTACAATGTGTGATTTCTCCCCTCCCCACATACCTTTTAATATGCTGACCCACTCTACCTGCCATCATGCCTGGCATGCACTCCACCCAGATGATGCATTTGCTGGCGCCCCTTCCCCCCGTATTACACCCTTAAGTACGGAGTTCCCCAGAATGATGACCTTCCCTCCTTTATCCTTTTCACCCTCCTGTTGCCTGCTATTTCTCTACACCCTGACTCAATCTCTGTCTCCTTCCTCCTTGCCTATGGACTCCTGTGCCTTCCCTGAACCTTCCTTGTCCCCTATTATTTGCCCTGTCCTCTCCCCTCTAACACCCCTGCCCAATCTGTCTAATTCCACCTTCTTACCGTTCCCCATCTGCTGCTCCCCCCTTCCTGTGTGCTACTGCCACTGTGCCTGCTATAACATCCTCTGCCACTGGCTCCCGGGACCCCACTGATCTGTGCCTTTTCCCCCTTCCTTGCATCCCCCATGTATTTTCCTTGCCTGGGCTGTTTGCTGTGCCCCCTGCACATTCTCTACCTGCCCCTCCCTCCCGCCTCCAATGCCTGCTGCTCCAACACCTACCTTCACTCCCCCATTGCTTCTGCTGCCATCTGGGCAACCATTCATGTCTTCTGCCTCACTGTTGTAACCCTTATGATCCCTGTGACTTCCCTCCCTCCCTCCTGCTCCCCCAGGTTAGACAACATGGGGAATCAATTCCTATAGTCATTCTCCATTGTCTGAGATACTCCAGCTGCCCCTCCCTGTGACTTATTTTCCTGCTCTGCCCCCGTCCCTGTCTTCCCCCGATGCTTGACCACCTTCCAGTCATCAGTCCCTGCTCTCAGCTGCTCCTGAATGTCTGCTCTAATTGTTCTCTTGCTTTGTTTACTCTTTGGCTTGCCTGCTGCAACAACTGGGGAAGCCCTCCTCAGGCCCCTGGCACTTGGTGTTCTCCCCAAACCCTCCCCCATCTACTACCTGCCCAGTCATCCAAGCTCCTCTCGAAGTTGCCCCAGCTGCCTACACACCACACATTCCTGTCCTCCATGCAATCCCCAAGAATATGGCTGCCACACAGCAATTACAATTTACTACCTATCCCACCTCCCCTCATGCTTGACTGCCTGCAAACACCCTCCCTCCCCATGCCCATGCCTGCTTATTGTCCCAACCCCTAGGACTCCAATCCTCCTTGGGCTCCCTTTCTTGTATTAAGATTTCTCCAACCCTCTCTACCGTAACAGGTCAGTCCACCCCTTAAAGAATCTACTCCTCGACCTCTCTGGCATGGCCTGTGGTCCTCCCTGTGAATGCCCTGCAGATGCCACAATCCTGGTTTGCGACACTCATGTTTCGGGGTCACTCACTCATCCCTCTTCTATTTGCTCTGCTCCTTCCTTTCCTGCTCTCTCTATTCACCATATATATATATATATATATATATATATATATATATATATATATACACACACACACATATGCAATCACTCATGACACAGCATTGGTTGTGCTGGTTTTATCATCTGCCCAGGGGCGTAGTATGGCATGAGACCATAGGCCCAGCATCTTCAGCCCCTGGAAGTGTGGTAAAATCAACACAACCAATGCTCTGAAGTGTCTTATTTTGCTTATAAATGGGTCCATAGGCAACTTTAAAAAAACAAACGCTAAAAGTTTTAAAACCAGACAAAGTTTAACAAAATATTGATAAAATGTTTGGCTTTTTCAGCTTGTATCTTGCTCCTCTCCTTTCCTTCCCCCCCATTCGTCCTCTTACTACCTTTGCAATGCTTGCTTTCGCTCTTTTGATCTCCCTTAAATGAATGTGCTGCTGGCCATGCTGCCTTCTTGTTTCGTTACGCTAAACTATGGGGTTCTCTTCCCCCTTCTATTTGTTCTGCTTCTTCCTTTCCTGCTGTAAAATATCTCCTCCATGAGTTCTATATTCACTTCTGCAGTTGCTTCTGATGTTGGTTTGGGCTCCCTTGCCGTGCAGCTCACCCAGTAACTTACATTAGTACTTCCCCACTTCCTATCATCAGCTATTCCTTCTATCAATTATTTTATGTTGATTACTATTTAATGTTCTTTTTCCAGTTCCACAATTTCTGAATCGTAATTTACTGATTGTCAATGTATTCTTTAAGCACTCTTGTACTGTATATGTTGACATACTTATTTCCTCCTATGTTTTTTATACTTAGTATTTTGTATCTATTCTCTTCTCCTCTCTTCCCCTCCCTCCAAGATACATCTGGAAAAAAGTGGATTCCAGCTCAGTAAAGAAAGAAAGATAGATAAAACGTACAATATTCCCTCCACAAAAGGTTTTCAGCCACCTGTTCTTCTACACATTCAGCGCATGGTGTGACTGTTTACCACCGAATACAACAGGGTTTTATTTAACTCTAAAACTTGATTAGCGTTTTGCTAATAAAAGTTCTAAAACATTGTGAAAATGCATAGCACTTGCCTCACCGTGTTTAACAAACACAACACTTCTAGAAAACCTATATAAATACTTTCTGTACAGTTAGTATTGTCCCAAAAAAAACTGCTAATCAATTATTTAAAACCCTGTACAAGAATTCCAAACTTTACAGTATCCCAGTAGTACACTGGGGGAGGTCCATAAAACTCCTCATGCAGAGCTGGTGGTCAGTAAAACTGGGTGGCCAGTCCCTGCTAACAAGAACAAAAGTCAAAGAGTACCAAGCACTTAAGAGTAGAAGATGTAGCTTGAAACAAACAAATGCTGTGCTGTAAATGTCTAATAGGTAATAGCGCTGGCTGCGCTGCAACAATTCAAAGTCAACAGTCCAGTTACAGCAAATGTGCAGCACCAATACAAAGTGCTACATACAGAATACTGTTCCAGCTGCAAACAAAAACCACTTGTCAGCGGATGCCTAAAGCCCGGCACGTACATTCTTGCCAAGTCTTCCTCAGGAAGCATGGCTTCTGGTAGGCATCACTCCTAGAAATACTCTGAAAGAGTGACATAGCCGCTAGTGATTGGTGTGAAATTCAAAAAAGATGCCACCTGCACCATTATTTCAATAGTAATCCCAGACCTCAACTGAAGTGCACTGTATGACACAAAATCAAAACAACTAGCTACTAAGGTTAGTGCTCATTATTTACCTAATATTTTTATATTTTTGTAATAACAAAAAATATATCCGAGGAAGCACGTAGCCTACAACATTAAGAAACTGAAAGTACAGACAAGAGGAAGAGTGGACTCGGTAAGAACCACGCGATCACCCTTTGTAGTTTTTCAATCGATCCTGGTGAGGTGACTGTAAGGGGATCCACATGGAAAAATGAACCAAGCTGGACAGAGTTTGTAGAATAGATAGAGCTTAAAAGGAAAGAAAAAGAAAAACACTGTCATACAAAATACAAATCGACTGATATATACAAAGGTTTAAATTATAAAAAATTAAAACTTGTTTTATAGATCCATAGAAAAACAGTCAATTAAGTCCCAGTGCAAGAAAAAGTTGTTTTTTCCTTTTACAAATAAAAATTTAGATCCCATTGCTCATTAAGGACCACATGTCTAACACTGTGCAATTTATAAATCCAAGTACTTTCCTTTTTGAGAAGGATGATCAGTTTGTCCCCTCCTCTCCGCAAAGGACCTACTCTCTCGACGCTCATGAATTTTAGGTCTCTCGAGTTAGATCCATGACATTCTAGGAAGTGACTCACTACAGGGATATCTTTTATTAGCTATGGTGTGGACATGTTCCTGAATATGGGTTTTTAAACTCTGCAGTGCTTGCCCACAAAACTGTTATTGCAGCTGTACCACAATGCATATACCACAAAGTTGGTGCTGCAGCTGATGAATTCACAAATGCTCACTTTCATGTCATTACCCCCTGGGTATGTGAATTCCTTACCCTGTTGTACATAAGTGCACACACTGCAGTTATGACATCTGTACAAGTCATTTAGTTTGTTCGATGGTCATTGCCTGTGGTGGCTGGAACCTACTATCTACTAGTTTATCTCAAACTAGTGGGTCTGCTGCTGTAGCTACTTCACTGTCTCCTAGCAGAATCAGCCAGTTATCATAAAGTACATTGCCAATTATCCCATTGTATGCACTGCACATTTGCTGTAACTGGACTGTTGACTTTGGACAGCTGCAGCACAGCCAGTGCTGTTGGCTATTACACATCTACAGCACAGCATTTGCTTGTTTCAGCTGCATCTGTTACTCCAGTTGAGTGCTTGGTATTTTTTGACTAGTATTCCGTCATAGGTGCCTACTCCATGGTTGCTTGGGTGCTCAAGCACCCACCCATTTGACTTAAGCACCCTGAATGTTTTGAGGAAGCCTACAAAAAAAGGATTTCTAGGGAACCTGGCCACAGGCAAAATAACATTCTGGCAGTGAGCACCCACAAAGGTTCCTAAAAGCTGGCACCCTGATTCCAGCAGTAGAATACTCCCTCTTACCCCTGCACACACATACATGGAATGATAACATGGAATACATGAATTCAGAATCCTGCAGTGTTCCACTAGCATACATACAGACACACCCAGGCCTCAAGTAGAGCCAGAATCTCAATGTCATCTGTTGCAGGGTTTACGAAGCAAGGAGTTCTCTGGTGAACTGGTAAGGATAGGAGTTTTTTTTTATGGTCATCAAAGTACCAGCAATGAAAACTCTGAATACTACTTGATTTTAAAAAAATGTGTTTATAGAAAAATAGAAAAAGTGACGGCAGAAGGAGACCAAGGACCATTTAGTCTGCCCAAGTGTTCCTGAGAACGTTTCTGATCACAGGACTTAAACCCCCATCTGAATTATATTCCCAACTGCTCTCCCTACTATTATTCGTGCTTTTGCTCTGTCCCATCCCAGACTGAATGATGTCACTGTCTTAGCTACCATCGCCTCAGTGGGCAACCTATTCCGTGGTTCTACCACCCTTTCTGTAAAACAGGGTTTCCTAAGCTCTCTCTTGAAGCCCCCAACTTCCATATGTGACAGCTAGTGCTGGAGTTGGTATTTCTACAGAACAGATCAGATGATGGTACTTTGTGTATTCCTCTTAGGAACTTGTATGTCTCAATCACGTCCCCCTCTCCCTCCTACTCTCCAATGAGAACATATTCAATTCTTCTAACTGCCCCTCATATGATAGCCCTTGGAGACCTTGAATCATTTCTGTCGCTCTTCTCTGGACGGTCTCCAGCCTATTCTTGTGCTTCTTTAGGTGTGGAGGAAGATATAGGCTGTTGGTTAACTAGCATCTGCGGCCTATCCTGTAGGTAGGGAAATGGGCAGACTAGATGTGCCTAGCGGTCCTTATCTGCCGTCAAAGTCTATGTTTCTATGATTCCAAAACTGGACACAACAATCCAGATGGGGCCTTACCAGGGATCTGTATATAGGCAGTATCACCTCCCTGCTTCTGCTGTCAAATCCCCTCCCTAGCATTTTGTTGGCCTTTCTGTAAGCAGAGTTCCACTGGCTGGTCTGTTTGAGTGTACTGCACATGATGACCCCCAGGTCTCTTTCCTCCTGGGAGGCATTTGCTGTATCTCGTTAAGCATGTAGACTGTCCTCAGATTCCCCTTACCCAGATGCATCACTTTGCACTTCTTGGCATTGAACTTCAGCTGCCAGACATTAGACCGTCTTTCCAGCCTCTGATGGTCACTTTGTAGGTCCCTAACTGCTTCCTCACAGTCTACCCTTCCTCCTGGTTTGGTATCATCTGCAAAAAGGGCTAGTTTGCCCTGTATACCTATACCGATAAATGCATTAAACAGAACTGGCCCCAACACTGATCCCTGTGGCACCCCACATTTGTAAATAAAGGGTCATGAGTGTAAAGAACATTCAATTATTTACTTATTTTGTTTAATTTAAGGGACTTTTATTTTTAGAGCCTAGTTGAAGGTTTTTATATCTCAAAGGTGGCAGACATGTTTGTGATGGAAATCAGGAATGAGTGAAATGGCTTATGAATTCTCTGTGTGAGCTGCTCCAATTCCATATCCCACGGCCTGAACATGTTCAAACAAGTGCAGTTGTGGAGAATTAAAATATGGGTCTCAGATCTTGTTATCCTATCAGGAATCAGGCAATTCGAAACCTATACATAATATACAGTATATATTCATTGCAAAAAAACTTTGTTAAAACATCATTTAGGGTTCATATATAAGTGACAAAAGTATGGAAATGTGGTGTTAGGGTTTCCAACCCTAACACCCCAACCCCATCCTCCACACACCAACAGGTTTCGGGGTGTGCCTTGAGGTTGTTGGCCCTAATGCTGATCACAATTCATGTGTAAGGAAGCTGAGATGGTATGGTATAGGAGAATGGGGTAAGCATTAGGGGCAACAACTCCAAGACACAACCGACACCTGTTGGTAAGTGAAGGGTGGAGTGTGGTGGCAGGGTTGAGTAGGGGGTGAGTTTGGATGTTAGGGTTGGGAACCCTAACACCACATTTCTACACTTTTGTTGCTTTAATATGAACCCTAACTGATGCATTAATGACGTTTTTTTGCAATATATTTCCTTACTTTTTGAGATACTATAATAGCATCCATATTTAACTGTGGAAGCACAGGGTCCATCCAATCCCTCCATAGATGCACATATTTATGAAGGAGTGGAACAACAGTGACCAAATTGTCAGCATAGCCATCTTATTACTCCACCTCATGTACCCCGGTACAGACAAATAATGAAATGCAAGCCAAAACATATTATGCGCAACTACAACGCCATTCTCCACTATAGGTGTAAAAACACATTGGGTGCAGGATTTGAAAATAAAAGCTGTGACATACTTGAGGTGGGGTAATAAGAAGGCCATGTAGAAAATCTGGGGTAAAAAGATTTAAAATTTCCAAAGTTACGAGCATGCATAGAGGAATTGCAATGAATGGTCATAAGTTTGGCACATTTTTATATTTTGACCCCATATTTTCAACAAAGTCTTTTTATGACCCCACCTCATAAGCCCCATAGGTAAAATATTTAAAATCTGTGCCAAAATGCCATTCCACACCACAGGTGCGAAAACACATTTTGGACTTGATGTGAAAATGACAGCTGTACTGTTCATTAGGTGGTGTGAAAAAATGGCTATGTTGAAAATTTGGTATCAGAATATTGAAAAGTACAAAAGACATGCATGTGCATAGAAAATATTCAACAACCACATGAAATTTGGGCATTTTTAGGAATTTTTTCATCAAATTTCCAACGTGGTCTTTTTGGGATCCCACCTCATGAACACTGGCACTGTCATTTCATTAATCAGTGACCATAAAATCACATTCTAGGCCCAAATAATGAAACAACAATGACAGTGTTCATGAGGTGGGGTCCCAAAAAAGCCCATGTTGAAAATTTAGTGAAAAAATTCCAAACAAATGGCCAAGATATCACTAGAAGTTCAAAGTCCCACTGAAAGACATTATACGGCACTTATCTTGATTCTTTAATTCATGGTTTGACTTTGAAGAGTGCAGACATGTTCTGGTCCACAGAAGACGAAACCCGGCGACCTCTGTTGGTAAGTATAGGGCAAGGGGGGTGGTGGGAGCTCAGTGGGAGGGTCGTGATGGGGTAGGGAGGGAGGAGCAGATGAAGAGGGACTTTTTTTTTTTTTAGCATTTAGACAAAAAAAAGAAGTTGAGGACTGTTTTCTTTCATTACAAGTACAGTAAACAATACTTCAGAACACTGGGGGTGGGCTTCCCAGTGTCCAACGGTACTGGGGAGGGTAAAACATAACTGGGGACACTGGGAGTGGGCTCCGCAGTGTCCCACACTGGCAGGGGGGTCTACTGCCGACATGAGGATTGGGCACCCCGCTGTCAGCAGACCCTAAAAATATACATATTCCAGGACACTGGGAGCGGACTACGCAGTGTTCCACACTGGTGTGGGATGGGGGGAGACTTCTTGGGACACGGGGAGTGGGCTCCGCAGTGTCCCACACTGGCAGGGGGATTTGGCACCCTGATGTCGGCAAAAACATATTTTTCTTAAAACATGCCTTGGCCACCTTGGAGGCAATAATAGGATAAAAGATCCTTTTATTTGGTAAACAGCAACATAGAAACATAGAATTTGACAGCAGATAAGGACCGCTTGGCCCACCTAGTCTGCCCATTTTCCTACCTAACAGATAAGCTGCAGCTCCTAATTAACCAACAGCTTACTTCCTCTTACCCCCAACTAGGACTGCCTTATGTCTGTCCCATGCATTCTTGAATTCCCCCACTGTTTCTGACTCCACGACCTCCTCAGGGAGGCTGTTCCATGCATCCACAACCCTCTCTGTGAAAAAATACTTCCTCACATTACCTTTGAGCCGTCCCCCTATCTTCAAATTGTGCCCCCTTGTTCTTGCACATCCCTTTTTCTGAAAGATGCCACCCTCTTGGACTTTGTTGATTCCCTTGAGGTATTTGAAAGTTTCTATCATGTCCCCTCTCTCCCTCCTTTCCTCAAGGGTATACATATTAGGCTCCTTTAGTCTTTCTTAGTATGTCTTCTGGTGCAGACCCTGCATCATTTTGGTTGCCCTCCTCTGGACAGCCTCCACTCTGTCTATGTCTTTGCAGAGATGGGGTCTCCAGAACTGCACACAGTACTCCAGATGGGGTCTCACCAACTGTCTGTACAGAGGGATAACAACTTCCTGTTTTCTACTATTGATGCCTCTCCCTATGCATCCCAGTATCCCCCAGCCTTCTTTACTGCCTTCCCACATTGCTTGCCCACCTTTAGGTCATATGATATAATTGCCCCCAGGTCCCTTTCCATTTTTACTGTTGTCAGTATCTCACCCCCCATTGTCTACTCTTGCCCTGGGTTTTTGTTTCCCAGGTGCATTACCTTGCACTTCTTTGCATTGAATCTGAGCTGCCATACATTTGACCATTCCTCCAACCTTGCCAAGTCCCTTCTCATCCTTTCCACTCCATCTTGTGTATCAACCCTGTTGCAGATCTTTGTGTCATCTGCAAAGAGACATACTTTTCCTTCCAGTTCCTCTGCAATGTCACTTATAAAGACATTAAAAAGGACCGGTCCCAGTACTGAACCCTACGGTACCCCACTAGTAACCCTCCTTTCTTCACTGTGGACTCCATTTACTACTACCCTTTGCATCCTGTTGTCTAGCCAATTTTTTATCCAGGCTACCACCTTGGGACCCACTCCAAGGCTGGCTAACTTGTGTATTAATCTTTTGTGTGGGACTGTATCAAATGCCTTGCTAAAATCTAGGTAAGCCATGTCCACAGCCCCTCCCTGGTCTACTATGGTGTTTATCTAAACAGGGGAAGAGGAATCCAATTCTGCTGGTATTTTGGCCACAAAATGGACAGAAAAGGTTTTAAGTATTTACAGGGGTCGATTTTTTTTTATCAAAGTAGTGCCCCAAATTGTGGCAGTGTTCGCAAAACAGCATCACAATTTGCAGATGTTTACATGCAACAGTGCTGTTAGTTGTGCAAAAACTGCTGCAATTTGTTGTAATTTCACAAAAGTAGTGCCACAAATTTGCGACACTACCAATAGCCGAAATAAAAAAAAAAATATTTCCGGCCACTGTTTTTAAAATCTAATGGAAGAAGCGCATTCCTCAGGCCCCAATTAGGTAGCAACTGGTATTTACCAAAGGGAAATATTTTTTGAATTATAGCATTTTTTTCCCCATTGCTAACTGAAAACAAGATGGCGACAGCAGGACACTATTGATCCATTTGCAACAGCAAAAAGTGCTTTTGCGAAAGCAGAAACTGCTTTTGCACAGCACATATAATTTTCCCATAGACTACAATGGAAAACTTAAAAGTTTAATAACTTTTGAACGAATTAACATTTTTTCACCAAACCTTCAAAAGGCACATCTGCGACCGAGACACTATATACACTAACAATATCAGACCAGACTCCTAAGCCGTTTCAGAGAAACAGTATGAGAAAGGATTTGCACCTAAATGGTAATTTTCACATTTTTTGACACTACGTATCTCTGCAACTACACATCCAACCGGAATGAAACTTGCCACATCAAGAGATCTACAATACCTGGCAGCACATGAAATTTTTTGTGCGCAACGATCATACAGTTGAAAAGTTATTAAAGTGCAAATTTTGGGATTTAACATAGAATTGACTGTTGAACCCTAACCATACTGTAACTACCATGTCAGTAGAATATATGTAAGGGATATGCAATAGAAATGAGTGGGATACATCATTTTTCTGTACAAAGGCAGTTTGACCTTGTGTAACCTCACAAGTGGCATTAGCCCCGAGTGAGATGGCTGAGGTCAAACTGCTTGAGGGCAGATAAATCATGGACTCCACGAGTTTTCCACTGCATATCTCATTTATGCAACAGAAATTGCATTTTTAAATGCTTTTGTGTTTGTTTTTGTTACAGTTTGAGTTTTAATTTTAATAAAGTTTGTGGGATTATTTTGTGTATTCCTGCTCCAGACTGGGGTGGTTGCTATGGAGGTGCTGTGCTTGACATAAAGGTGAGGGCTTTATTGGTTGTTTTCAGTATATTGGTGGGCTGGAGATTTTGAAAACATGGTGGTTCTGGTTCTCACTTAACAAAAGTTACAGAGAGATAGTCGACATGGTAATGTATTTGTTTGTTTGCTGTTACCTTTTATCTGTTTGTTTGTGTATTTTTTCAGTGTATATTATCTGGTTGATCCTGCTTTGTTTGGTTGTTCCTGCCATCAGTGTTGAGGGAGCACAGAAGCAAGGTGATGTGTGTGGGTGAAGAGAGAAGCAGACTGCAGCAGTGAGTACAGCAAGGCGTGGACAGTGTTTTTTTTGCAGAGGTCAGTTGCTGGTCCCGGGAAAGGTGCAGGGAGTGAGAGAGATGTATGTGGGAGTGGGTATGCACGAATTGACTGCAGAAGCTAGCGATTCCATTTTCTGGAATGTGGCAGACAGGGAGAATGAAGAAGGAAGCCTGTGAGGGCAGAAGCAGTGCTGTCACGGAGTGGTGATCAGAGAATATTTATTTGCACAGTATTTCTGGGCAGAGACTGCATTTTTTTTGTTCTTGCTGGGTTAAGAATTAATCATTGAAGCAGTACAGTGGGACCTGCGAGAGGCATGGCTGGAGGAAATTAGTAGAATGGGACTGCAGTGGAGAGTGTCAGAGTGAGGGGGTGGAAGCATGAATAGCTAGAATGTACTTGGAGGGGGGGGAGAGCAAGCGAGGGGGCTGGAAGCATAAATATGTACTTTAGGAAAGAAATGTGAAATGAACTGCTTTATTCAAGTGTTAAAATAATAGTGTGTGGTCTTTCTGAAGGTATTTGGAGCCAAGGGGGAGGTCTGCTGAGTGGACTATTGAGAAAGCTGGCAGTATAGTTCCTGCAGAAGAGGGTTTGATTGATAGCAGGGTGTCGAATAAATAGTGGTTGATTGACATTAGTGTATTGGGTAAATCTTAGAACCACCTTTTATTCAACACCAGTGAGAATAAATGAATTTACTTAATGTTTTATTCACCCACACCTATTGCATAAATCTCTCTCTCTCCCTTTCTCTCTATACTGTATATATATATTTTATACTGGCACGATAGCACCAGTATAATTAGGGTTGGCAGAGCAGTTTAATGTTAAATCTCAAATTTTGCACTTTAATAACTGCAACTGTTCAAGGGACGTGCCATGTGTTGTGGCTAGGGGAAAGTCTCTTGAGGTGCCAATGTCATGTCAATCTTTTTGTGGTCTTTGAGATACAGAGTGGTGAAAAACGCAACATTTCAATTAGTTTTGTCAATTTCTTTTGACAGCGGTGAACCAGAAATGGCTTTTGTTTGATGTCTGAAATTATCAGGGATGAAAATCTTTGCAACACAGATGTGCATTTTGAAGGTTTGGTGAAAAAATATTAATCCATTCTGAAGTTATGAGCCTTTTAATTTTCCCATTATTTCTTATGGGAAAAAATAGATGTCTCACACGAAAACATTTGTGTGTTAGGAAGCTGGGAGTTTTATTTTCGAACATAGAGCATATCAGACATCAATACAGGAATTGTTGAGCTGCATACATGAAAGCCTCTGTGACGAAAAGGGAAGAAAATAGCACATGAAGGAAAAGGTTGTAGGTTTGAGAACAGCTCTTTCGAATTTGTTTTAATCCTTGATGATGTAATCTGTCACAAACAGTGTTTCCCCTGTATCCCTGGTGTCTAGTGGCAACCCTCCCTAATGTTGCCCCATGTCCATTAGCACCCTCCCACACCCTCCCATTAGCATACTTTTCTGTATTTTTTATTTGCTGACAGCGGGGTGCCCAATCTAGCTGTCGGTGCTGTAAGACCCACCCCACCAGTATTTGACACTGGGGAGCCCACTCCCAGTGTCACCAAAATGTTTTGTTATTATTTTTATTTGCCAACAGTGGGGTACCCAATCCCACTGTAAGCACCCATTCCTGCCGGTATATGACACCTGGGAGCCCACTCCCAGTGTCACCAAAATGTTTTTTTTATTGTATGTTTTTATTTTCCAACAGCAGGGTGCACAATCCCAATGTCAGCGCTGTAAGCCCCCACCCCGCCACTGTTTGACACTGGGGAGCCCACTCCCAGTGACACTACAATTTTGTTTTTAATCATTTGCCGACAGTGGGGGTGCCCTATCCCCCTGTCAGCAATCTAAGCCTCTGTCAGTCTGGTAAAGGTGTTTTCATAGGCTGGTTTCCAGGTAACTTTCTTAGGCATCCTTTTCTTTACCAGGTCAGAGTTGGGAGCAGCCAGGGCACTATAATTGGGTACAAATTTCCTATAGTACCCTGCTGTCCCTAGAAAACTCCTGACCTGTTTCTGCATTTCTGGTCTGGGCCATGCCTTGATCGCCTCTATTTTTATTTGGTTATGATGGAGCTGTCCCCAGCCTACAACATGCCCAAGGTATGCCACTTCAGTCATGGCCACCTGGCACTTCTCAGCTTTGACAGTGAGCCAGGCCCTCTGTATCCTGCCCAGCACTTCCCTAAGGTGGGACAGGGGTTCCTCACAGCTGGCACCAAAGATGGCGATGTCATCCAGGTACGCAACAGCGTACTCAGCACCATTTAACACCTGGTTCACCAACCTTAGGAAAGTGGCTGGGGCGTTCTTCATTCCGAAAAGGCATTATACTAAATTCAAATAACCCTATCGGAGTGATGAAGGCCGACCTCTCCCTAACTCTGGTAGTTAACTCTACCTGCCAATACCCCTTTGTCAGGTCAATAGCCGTAAGGTAGAGTGCCCTCCCCCTCTTGTCCAGGAGTTCATCCATCCATGGCACCGGGTGGGCGTCTGACTTTGTGACTGCATTCAGTCCACGATAGTCCACACAAAAATGAGTAGAGCCATCTGGATTGGGCACAAGGACAATGGCTGAGGCCCAGGGGCTGTGGGATCTCTGGATTACCCCTAAATCCAGCATTTTCTCCACCTCCCTTCTAATGTCCTTTCGGACAGCCTCTGACACCCAATATGCTGTTCAACGCATGGGCGTTTGCATTCCTGTCTCCACATCGTGCGTCACTAAGGAGGCTAAGTCTAGACTTGGCGCTAAACAGTGGGGAAAAGTCTGCTAAAACCTCCCTTACTTCCTGGATCTGGTCCGGGGCCAACTGGGGTGACAATTTAATTGTCTCCACAGAGGACTCCCACTTGCTTTCTTCCAGCAAGTCCAGAAGGGTGTCTCCTTCGTCCGTCCCCTCCCCAGGACTACACACTGCAAACACCATGTCAGCCCTATTGGCATATGGCTTCATCATGTTGACATGGTACATTCTCTGTGTATGTCTTTTGTCAGGTAACTCTAGAATATAGTTCACGTCATTTACCTTTCTGACTACTTTGTATGGTCCTGCCCACTCAGCTTGCAGCTTGTTTTTCCGGACCGGGATTAGGACCATGATTTCCTGACCCACCGTGTATGAGCAAGCTCTGACTCAGTGGTCATACCACACTTTTTGTTTTTGTTGAGCAGCTGCCAGGTTGCTCCAGGCTGTCCCCATAAGCTCCTTCAGCCTTTCCCTAAATCGAAGGACATAATTCATTATGGGAGTTCCCTGGGTGGCGTGCTTGCCTTCGCAGTCCTCCCGGATCAAGTCTAGGGGCCCACGTACCCAGTGTCCATATAAGAGCTTGAAGGAGGAAACCCTGCTGACTCTTGGGGCACCTCCCTGTATGCAAACAACAGGTGGTGAAGGTATTTCTCCCAGTCCCTCCCACGCTGTTCAGTGAACATTTGGAGCATTGACTTCCGGGTACTGTTAAATCTTTCCACAAGCCCATTGGCTTGCAGGTGATAAGGTGTCATGCATCTGTGCACCACCCCACACTTCTCCCATAAACATTTAATCCAGTCTGACATGAAGGAACCCCCTCGATTGGTGATAACCTCCTGTGGAAACCCAAAACGGGAGAAAATTCCAAGTAAGACATCTGCCACGTTGTCTGTATTCAGTGAGAATAGGGCAACAGCCTCTAGATACCGGGTGGCATAATCCACCACAGTCAGGGTGAACCTCTTCCCGGAGGAGCTAGGGGTATTTAAAGGCCCCACAATATCCGTTCCCACCCTCTGGAATCGCTCCCCCACAATGGGCAACAGAATTAGGGTGGCTTGGGTTTTCTTGCCTTCCTTCCCCATTTCTTGGCACCAGTGACAAGACTTGTAATATTCCTTCACCTGCTGGGTGAAGTTGCACTAACAGAAATTCTGGGCCAACCGCTGTGTAGTGCGCATGATTCCCAGATAACCAAACAAGGGAATATCGTGAGCAATCTTGAGCAACTGCTCATGGTACCTCTGGGAAATGACAAGATGTCTGCCTATCAACCCCCCTCTGTCTTAGCATCCTGTGTATACATCAGTCCATTTTCCCAATAAACCTTATGTTTCCCGTCACTTCTCTGTACTCCATCAGAATCTGCCCAAGCCCTCAGCTTCTCTAAACTAGGGTCACTTTTCTGAGCAGCTGCAAACTCCTTACACATTCCCAAGGCATAGGACAGGTCCTCTTCAGTGTCTAAACTAGGGTCCCTAGCCCTAGCATCATGGCACTCTGGATCACTGTCATCCCTAACCCTCTGACCATGAGTCACCCTTCCTCAGAGTAACCCTCCAGGGTGGTTTGGTTAACTACTACTGGGGAAATTACTCTCCATCTCAGGAAACCCAGGCTGGGGAACCAGCCTCCCAGTGGTTTCCACAGTGGCTTCTATGGGGTCCGAGGCACCACAATTTTCCTTTGCCGCTTGGCTACCAGTAACTGCACACACCATCCTCTGTTTGACATTGTTGCCGAGAATTACATCAATTGCTAAAGTTTCTGCTACAGCAATCTGTTGCACAGTTTCCCCGTCTCACGCCAGTCCAGGAAAACACTAGTGAGTGGCAATCTTTTCTCCTCCCCAGTGAACCCCTGTACAGTTATAAATTTATTGGGTATAAGCTGACCAGGCTCTACCAGACCCACTTTTACCACCATCAGGGATGCCCCTGTGTCTCTTAACCCATGTGTCTGTACACCATTCACAGTGACTGGGTGCATGTGTTCCCTCATGTTTATAGGCATGCTTTCAGGGACATACAAACAACCTACTTCTTTCCTAGCACCACTTTGCGTATTGCTCATCCTTTTGGGACACTGTCTGGCAATATGACAAGTTTCTTTGCAAACCCAATATTCATTTCTTTTCTCAGAAAAATCTTTTCTTTAAAACCTGGGGCTAACTGGTTTTAGTGGAGGCAATGAGGGTTTTAGCTGCCCTGAAGGTGCGCTTTTCCCTTTCTGCGCTGCCACCTCTGCCCCATTTGCTCTCAGAGCAGAACTGCTCTTGGCATAGCGGTCCGAGAGTTCAGCAGCTTCTTACACTGTTTTTTGATCTCGGTTCTCCAGCCAGGTTTTCAGCTCTGGTGGGCATGCCCAAAACAACTGTTCTAACAGTACAGCATTTTCAATTTTATCTACAGAGTTTGCTTCAATTCCTTCCCACCAATGTTTTAAAAACAGACGCTGTTTCATGGCTAGCTCATTGTAGCTCATGTCAGGGCTTCTCCTGAGCTTACAGAATTTAGCTCTGTATGCTTCTGCAATCCAATCATATTTTTTTTTAAAAGGGCAACTTTAAATTTGTTGTAATCATTACTGTTCTCATTGTCCATTTAACCAAATGCATGCCGAGCTTTCCCAGTAAGTAGCGGGGATAGCTGGAAGCTCCAGGACTCTCTAGGAATATTTGCCTGAACGCAAACTTTTTCAAAATAATTCAAAAAGGCATCCATATCCTTCCCCTCTTTAAATTCGGCTACAATTAAGAATTTAATTTACAGCCTAGTCCTGTAGTTCCTGTTAAACCCAAGCCACTTACCTGTGCTGGTGCTGGGGTTTGGAGTCTTAGCTTCTCCAGTTCATGTTGCCTCTGGTGCTCACGCTCTTCACGGTCCACTTCTCGCTGTTCTCCCTCCCTATTCTCCTCTGCGTCTCACTGCTCTCGCTTCTCTTCTCTCTCAAATTCCTGCTTCCGCAGTTCGAACTCCACTGCCATCCTCTGCTGCTCCATCTTTAGCCTGATTGCTTCTGGCTCCAGAATGCTGGTGACCTTACACTGCTGCTGTTGCCCTTGGCTTGCACTGCCCCTGCTGTCCTCCTCACTGGATCCAGACACTGGACCCTCCACACCCAAGGTTCAGTCCTTTCCAGTCACAGACTGTGACTCGACACTCTGGGCATTAGCGGCCATCAGAGCATTAACGAGGTTATGCTTGTTGGCTTTCCCCTTGTACTGGACTCCTCTGTCCTGGCATGACTGCCTCAAGTAGTCTACAGTGTACCCGTTGTAGTTGGAAGCCACCTTCTTTCCTAACTATGGCTACTCTAACTTGCACTTGAAAAAAAATAAACAGGTAGGAACTTTGACTATAAGCAAAATTATATAGTTCTGTTTTCCTTTTTAAAAATAAATCACTGCCTTATTGTGCACGTGAGCTGTACAGTATTAAGCTGACACACTGAACTATTAAAGCTTGTGTTACCAAATACTTTAAATCGCACACTGCCAACCAAATCTGCCACAAACGCACTCCACAGGTCAGGCCCTCTGCTCCCACAGTGCCAACCTCAGAGTGCAATAGTGTGAACAGGTAACAGACAGGGTAACCCTCCTGTCTGCTTTGGGTCCGAATCACCTTTAGCCTTGAGTTATGGAGGGATTCAAACTGTGAACCTTATGCTAGCATACCCAATTACAGAGGGAAATATGTACTGTCTTTGGGACTGCAGTACAATCTTTCACATGGGGCACCCAGCCAGGTCTCCAAAATGAATCCTTAAAACTCTATAAGAGACCTTAGGTATATTCTTACCTTTTATCTTAGTAGCACAATCAAGTTTTTTCAACAGCTGTCAGACTTATCTATATATACATCCCATGCAAAAAGAAACTGAAAAGACACCCAGGCAGTATTTCAAATAAATGGTTGTTTACTAAAAATATGATAAAAGGTAAAATTAAACATAGAACAATATATCATACAGCTTACAATCTTGTAAAACAAAAAAGGAAGTTTCAGAACAAACACTCCTACCACAGATAATTTTCTAGCTATTACCTTTCTAAGTGTTTTCCTAGTCAAAGTCTACAATCATATGTCACCATCCCATATATAATGCTTCATTTTTTTAACTCTTTCTGTCCCCAACCCATTTTGATGAGGTCAGCTAGAACTTCCCTTGGATCATTTCTGACATAAGTGTCTCTGAGGATGTGAATCACTGCTTTGAAAAATCTGTAACTAGCCATTTCCCAAATATGACAATCTTTAAACATTTGCTCTCTGAACTCAACAATCCCACACTCATGTCCTAATTGGGCTAGTTTCCTGTGCTAGAGTGATCTGAGGGATTTTATGACTCTTCATACATTTCTGATTATATGCTAAAAGGAGAAGAGTCAGCCCAATTACCCTGCCTCCTGTAATGTCATAAAACTCACATTTGGTTTTCAACTTCAAAAGCCTGGGCAGATCATAAAAGGGCAATAAAATACCCTTCTGTAAGGAAGTCTTAACCTGCTCTTCTGGTCTATTTTACAACATCCTGTGGTTTCAGCTACTGACCTTGAAAGTTAAAGGCCAAATCTCTTACATATTCACTTTTCATACACAGACCATTTATTTATAATATAAATATCATACAGGTAACCAGAAGCAGGGGCAGAGCGTCACACTGATATGTAGGGGAGAAGTCTAGTTGAGGATCAAGGGTGACTCCCAGATATTTGAAAGAGTCAGCAACCATCACAAGGGATCCATCAACTAGTGACATTTAGGGGTTCAGGACACATTCTGATTTTAGCCAGAGTGCTGGTGGTCATCTGAAGCAGGCTTCCTGATTCTGTGCCTGTTCCTCTCCCCCCCAACCCACACTACCCCAGTGAGCTCCTACTGGGAGTGTTGTTGAACTTGTGTGGGCAGGGCTTGATTATAGTATCTCAAGACTTCAGCTTAGTAGTCCTCAAGCTAAAGGGCTGAGTTTAAGGGTGACATACTTGGGATGATGGTATGGGTTGGAAGTCGGCAGGAGATGCTGCACCCCCTGATGTGCCACCCTTGACCCCACTACATTTTAGATGAAAGTTTTAAGTGTATCAAAATCATAAAGGTAAAAGGTAGGCCAAAACAAGGAATAGCAGCAGCACCCTATCTAGGGTAGGTGTTCAAGAATAATAACAAACAGAAGGGGAAAATCTAGAAGGTACAAAGGAATGGGTGGAACATAAAGGCTAGGCCACAATAGGAAACAGGAGCAACACTCCATCTAGAGTAGGTATACAAGGGGCATAACAAACATCAAAAGGGGAAAAACTAGAAATACCCTATCAGGGGTAAAGATACATAAGGGATGAGTGGAAGGTAAAGGGTAGGTCAAATCTGGGACTGGGAGCAACACTAGGGTAAGCTCACAAGAGGCATAACAAACTAAAGGAGAACAATTAGTAACACCCTATCAGAGGTAAGGATACATAAGAATTATATGGGCAGACTAGATGGGCCAAGCGGTCCTTATCTGCTGTCAAAGTCTACGTTTCTATGTAACAAAATATCACAGGGAATTGTAGAAATTGAGAATGCTGGGAGTGATGCAGTACAGTGGCTGTGGGACAGCAGTTTTCAGAGAGACCTTATGGAAACTGTGGTGCTACCCCATCTGCATGCACCTCTCTGGATTGAAAAAGTAGGTTGCTAGACTCCAGGCCACGTTGGCTGGGATGCAGGCAACTTCTTCCCCCAACCAGGGGCCACCAAGTCTGACACCATAACCTCAGAGTGCTTAGAAGGAACAGCAGCTGAACTGTGGTGGGCACCGGAAGGGTTGGAGTGGTAGGTCTAAGGCACATTCCTCAATCGGTACCACTACATAATTCCTATACCACTCTAGCAGGGCTGGACTGCCGGGAGGAGGCACCCATGATAGGGACTGGGGAAGATGTTGGGGTCTTCCACAGCAGAGACCACATGAAGGGTGTTAGAGTACCCCAGAGAAGGAGGAGGAAGCAACTTCTGGTGGTGGACTTGATTATGAGGAGGACAGATCTGGGAATATGAAAGGGGTGAGAAGGAGGTTAGGTTTTTACACAGTGCCAAGGCCAGAGGGATAGGAAGTGGATCCTGAGGCTCCCTAGGGCAGTAGGAAGGGAGGTGGAACTGGATGTCACTTTCCAGCTGTGGACGGGGCTGAGATTGTGCAGGAGGAGTTCAGGGACCTGGAAGAGGTCTTAGGTAGGTAGCACCATCAGTGGATTTCACAGAGGTGCTGCCTGTCTACAACAGGTGGAGGAGAGAGATCTCCACACCAGGAGCTTCAACGGATGGTGCAAAGAAGAGGGTTTCGGCTACACTGGGGACTGGGATCCAACCTGGATGGGTAAGAGCAACGGGTGATGGCCTGCATCCACCTGAGAGGTGAATAGCAATCCTCAGTGGATGGTTTAAATCTTACTTCAATAAACATTTAAAGTAGCTGAGGGGGCTAGCAGTAACTGCCCCCCCAAAAAAAACAGGAAGTAGGGAGAACCTGATAGAGAGCCGTACATCAGCATGCAAATTATTATAGGAAGAAGGGTGGTAAAAATGAAAGGGAATGGAAATGGCGACATTAAAAACTGAGGGGGAGTTAGGAAGTAGGGCAAAAATGAAAAAAGAGGGGTAATAACCAGCGTGGTAACAAAATCTGGAAGGCCATGTGTGCAAATGCTAGAAGCCTAGGAAATAAGATTCCAGACTTAAAGACCATCATGGCAGAAGCCATCCTCAATATTGTGGCCATTACACCAAGTCATGGTGCACTGAAATTCATGACTGCAACATGGCCATGCCAGGCTATACTCTGTTTAGGAAGGACAGGATGGGAAGAAAAGGAGGGGGGTGGGCTGTTTGTAAAGGAAAACATAAAAGCAACAGAGATACAGGGAATACGGGGAGGACAAAGGTATTCTCGGCAATGCTAAAGGGGAACAGAGACACTATTCGCACTGGAGTGATCTACAGACTTCCAGCATAGTAGGAGGAGTCATAATATGGTACTGCTGGAAGACATAGGCAAGATGGCAGAAAAAGGGAAAGTACTGCTTGTGGGGGACTTCAATCTATCAGATGTAGAATGCAGCCTTCCAGCTGCAACTTCCACTAGAAGCAGAGACATCCTTGACTCCCTGCAGGGGATGTTCTTCCTGCAACTAGTCAGTGAACCCACTCATGATGGGGCAATGCTGGACCTGGTACTCACTAACAGAGATGACTTTACAGAGGTCAAGGTAAGGGCCATCTTGGGATCAGTTATCACTGTACAGTGTGGTTCAATACAACAACGGCTGTGAAATCGAACCACACTAGGGTGAGGGTCCTGACTTTAGGAGGGTAGATTTTATAAAGATGGGTAAAAGCCTCAGGGATTAACTGGCAGGGGGAAGACCTGGCTTAGGTGAAGGAATTGTGGACAAAGCTAAAAGGGGGAGGTAACAGTGAAGGCAACAAAACTCTGTGTTTAACAAGTGAGTAAAAGTAGGAGGAAAAAGAGGCCGCTATGGTTCTCGAAAGAGGAGGCTGAAAAAGCAAAGGCTAAAAAGGCACCATTCAGAAGATATTAGGAGAAGCAGAGGGAAGAGGATAGGGAGGTATATCTGGAAAAACAAAGAGAAGCAGAGAGAGCAGTAAGGAGTGAAAATGCATAAACTGAATAGCCCAAGCAGTAACGAAAGAGGGCAAAACATTTTTTAGGTATGTAAGTGAAAAGAAGTAGTCCAAGGGAGGAATTATAGGGTTAAAACGGGATTGGAGGAGGGACTGTGCAAAGAGGGGACCAGGAAAAGGCAAATATTCTGAAAGAACAGTTACTTCCTTAATGTAACAGTAGAGCTTCAAGAGAATCTCTTTCACCATGCCACACCTTTGGAATTATATTTAAATCAGCACTAGGACCAAATGGAAACTTCTGCAAGCCAGGTGCCATCCACAATGACATCATACATCAATGTCTACATAAACTTGGGTGGCCCAATCTCTCCTCAATTCAACACTGGAAATTATGTCTGGAGGACCTCATTGTGGGGAACCAGGAGATGAAGTCAGCGTCCTGCATACCAGATGACAAGGGATGCTAAAGGTGCGGTGATGGGAAAGCTCTGTGCAGAAAATCCTGTAACCTACCCATGAAGGAGAAAGGACAGTGGGTTGGCATGGCCTGATGAAAGAGATTCTCTCAAACATAGTACAGTTATGTAAGACCTTACCATAACAGTAGGCCCTCGAGAGGAGCTCTTGCAGCAGGTTACACAGTAAGGACGGAGTCCCAAGCCATAAAAGGACTGACCCCAGTCAGCTGGGAGGAGGTAGAAGTCAGAGCAAGGCTCTCAAGAAAGCAGGCCCTACAAGACTGCCAGTCCAAAACCTGCCCTGTGCCTAGAAGCAATGTCCAGACTGTAATGCCGGATAAGTGTGGACAGAACTTCAAGTGGCCGCTGCAGATATTTCAGCAATGGACAGATTTCTGAAGGATGTAAACTAAGCAGTAGCAATAAACAATGCAATTAACTAAACATTTGGACAAACATTGTTTAGAAACTGAAGCCCCTTCCTTTCTCGGGGCAGAAGAAAAGTACAGTTATGTAAGAACTTACCGTAAAAGTAGATCTTCGAGAACAGCTCTTGCAGCAGGTTACGCCACTAGGACTGAAGCCAGCAGGTGCCAGGACCCCACGGAAATTTTCTAGTTAGCAGTATCCAGCGGGGACCACTCCTGACGTCAGGCATCATACAAAAGGGGCGGTCCCCCAGAATCCCCAGTTCTCCTGCCGGAGACTCCCAGCTGCTAGATGACATCAGAAGTGGAGACTGAGGATTCGCCTTCAAGAAGGAATTTAGTGGTGTTACATACACCTAATCCTAGGTAGTGAGATAACGGAACAACTCTACCTCCAGAAGGGATGGTGGGAGGGAAACTACCTGCTGCAAGAGCTGTTCTCGAAGATCTACTGTTACGGTAAGTTCTTACATAACTGTACTATCTTACTTCGAGAAACAGCTCTTGCAGCAATTTACACCATTAGGACTGATTCCCAAGCAATACTGGAAATCCCTCACCAATGGAAGGAGGCTAGGTAGAGATCACGAGTTGGACCAAAGCCTTGGATAAGAGTCCCTGAAGGACTGCTAAAACAAAACCAGCTCTTCGCCGTGATGCAACATCCAGGCTATAATGCCTGATAAAGGTGTGCACAGTGCTCTAGGTAGCTGCTGCGCAGATGGCTGAAGTGGACAGGTACTTCAAGGCCACAAAGGAGGTAACCACCCCCCTTGTGGAATGTCCCTTAACTGCGCCTGGTAAAAGTTTGTTACGTTTCTGGTAACAGAACGTGATACAATGGATGAGCTACCTGGACAGCAATTGTTTAGAAACCAGAGCTCCCATCATCTAGACGAAAGAGACGAAAAGCTGATCAGCTTTACGGTGATGCCTGATTCTGGTCAGGTAGTATTTTAGACACCTATGCACATCTAGAGTGTGCAGCAGGGCCTCTCCTCTATTAGAGTATTTAAGAAAATACACTGGTAAGTCGATGTCCTGATTGAGGGTGAGAGCTGAGACCACCATAGGTAGAACATTTGGATCTGTCCTTAGGGACACCCTGTCCTGGTGAAAAACAAATAAGGTTCTTTGCACATCAATGCTTGAAGTTCAGAAATCCTTCTGGCTGAAGTAACAGCAACTAAAAATAATGTCTTCCATGTCAGGAGATGTAGCTCGCAATCCGTGACTGGTTCAAAAGGTGGCAGCGTGAGCTACTCCAGGACAAAGAGCAAATCCCATGGAGGAATAGGATCCTTAATCGGAGGTCTAAGGTGGAGAACAGCTCTCAGGAAGGCTCGTGTGATGTCCAACTGAGTTATGGGATGTAGGCCTATAGGTGTATGATAGCCTGAGATAGCACAAAGGTGCACATTAATAGAGGAGTAGGTCAAGCCTGCCTGGAAGACAGACAGAAGGTAGTCTAGGACCGACCTTTCTGGACAATCCATCAGGGAAAGTCCTTGTGCTTGAGCCCAGAGGCAAAATCTGCGCCATTTCACGGCGTATGTGGCATGAGTGGCCAGTTTTCTAGCAGCCGCTAGAACATCCGCTACCTCTTGCGAGAGCCCGTACTGCATGATAGCTATGTCTCTAGGAGCCAGGCATGCAGGTTCAGAACGCGAAGTTCCAGATGGACCAAAGAACCTGCCTCCTGGGACAATAAGTGAGAGCTGATTGGCAGAGGCACCAGAGGTTCCTGGGACAGCTGGTGTAGCAGAGGGAACCACATCTGTCTGGGCCAAGAAGGCATGATAAGTATCAGCGTTGTCTGCTCTCTGCAGAGTTTCAAAAGGACCTTCTGGATCAACGGGAAGGGAGGAAACACGTAGAGGAATCTGCCAGTCCAGGAGAGGGACAACGCGTCTTGAAAGAAAACACCAGGCCCTGGATCTAGCGAGCAGAAATTGGGCAGTTTTGCGTTGGATGAGGACATGAAAAGGTCTAACTCTGGTGTGCCTCATCTGTGAAACAGATCCTCCTCCACCTCTTGGAGTAGTTCCCACTCGTGGATTCTGGCCTGAGAGCGACTCAGACTGTCTGCGATGACATTGTCCACTCCTGAGACATGAACAGCAATGAGGTTTGTGCCATGCTGCGGAACCCAATCCCAAACCCTCATGGCCTCCCTGCAAAGCGGGTAGGAATGGGTGCCTCCTTGTTTGTTGAGGTAATACATCACCGCAGTATTGTCTGGTTGTAACAGCTGAGTACCCAGTGGGATCTTCGACTGGAAGGCCTGCAGGGCATAAAGAACTGCTCTCATTTCCAAAATATTTATGTGGAGATGAGCTTCCTGAGGCGTCCATGAGCCCTGAGACCTGACCCCGTCGAGGTGTGCTCCCTAACCAAACCCTGAGGCATCCATGGAGAGCGTAACAATCGGAGACAGCGCAATGAAGGGGACCACTGCCGACAGGTTCTTTGAATCTAGCCACCATTGCCAATCCTGGATGACGGCATTCGTGATCTGAACTGGAAGCTGCAATGGTCTTGCTTCTGATCCCATTGTACCCGTAACATCCACTGGGTCACCCGCATGTGGAGAAGGGCTAGCAGAACTGTTGCAATGGCCGCAGCCATGTGTCCGGGCAGGCAAAGGACCAGTCTGGCTGGGACTGTCTTCTTTGCCAAGATGTCCCTGATGAGGGATCTGATGTGCTCCGCTCGGTCCTGGGGCAGTAAAGCTCTCCCTGGACGGTGTCCAGAACTGCACCTAAGCACCATAGACAGGACGAGTGCAGATCCTTAAAAGGAATCTGTTTACTGCAGGCACACTTGGAGGGGTGTCCTTCCGAGGAAGGAGTAGGAGATGCCAACATTTAGAGTTAACGCTGGAAGTTCTGGTCATCGTTTGCTGGAGCGGGACCATGAGGCCGATGCTGGCGAGTCGACGGCGGGAAAAGAACTGGGGATTTTGGGGGACCGCCCTTTTTGTATGATGCTTGACGTCGGGGGCGGGGCCAATGTTGGGGGCAGTCCCTGCTGGATATTGCTAGCTAGAAAATTTCCATGGGGTCCTGGCGCCTGCCGGCTTCAGTCCTAATGGTGTAACCTGCTGCAAGAGCTGTTTCTCGAAGTAAGATCAGACAACTGATCAGTTCTTCTGATGGTTCGGGTGCAGTTTAAATAATAACGAAGTATCCGGTGGACATCCATAGTATGTAGCAAGGCCTCCTCAGAGTTAGAATACTCTGGGTAATATACAGGAAGGTAGATGTCCTGAGTTAAAGTAAACTCAGACACCACCTTAGGAAGGAATTTAGGATTGGTTCTTAAGGACACCTTGTCCTTGTGAAAAACTAAATAAGGCTCTTTACACACCACAGCCTGGTGCTCGGAAGTCCTTCGAGCAGAACAGCAACTGAAAATAATGTTTTCCTTGACAGAAAGCAAAGCTTGCAACTTGTGGCAGGCTCAAAGGGAGGCAACGTAACTTTCTACAAGATGAATAACAGATCCCAAGGAGGGACAGGGTCCTGGATGGGAGACTTTAGATGTAGGCAGGGAGCTCATATATTTAGGTACCCTGGACCTGTCATGGGCAGCTGTAATGACTACAGAGTCAGCTTCAGGCTGGTTAGCATAATAAGGCCTGTGAGATGGTGTAGGATACATCTTGGCATTTTTCCTAGGGACTGCTGGTATAACATTGGGCCTATACCAGGCAGCATAAGTGACTACCTCCAGGACTGGATAAAGTGGAGGAATAACTATGGAGGGAGATTCTGGCACCTCCAAAAACTCCAACAAATTCCTCTTTGTGGAGTATTCCTCTTCTAGAGTAAATCTCATAGCTGTCTGCATTTTTTTGCATTATGGTTGGAAAAGAGGGATCCTCTGGTGGTGACCTTGGTGTATTAACCACAGATTCCTCACTGCGAGAGAACAGGGTGGAACTAGTACCAGGCAAGTACTGGTCCTCGATATAATCCTCATCTTCCTCATAATCCTCTTGCATTATGAGATCTGGGTTGTATTACACCTCCTCATCTCCTTTGATGATGAGGATGGAGAAGTCCACCGGTGACACGGATAGTGACTCAGTAGCCCCATCGGGATAGTATTGTATTGCAGCATCGACGGAGCCTGAGTGTTTGAGACTCCTGCTCCAAGTAGTACAGGCTGGTCAGGCAGGCCTGGGAGGCAACGACATATCATTTCAGAAAATGATACTAGTATGGTCTGTGCCTCAACAACGCCCATACTAGGGTTCATAACTCTAACAGTCGATGGTGGCTTTAGACCAGGTGATGATGATGGCGTTGTACCACCATTGAGTAGGCAAGGTAGAGCCCAAGCCAAGCCACAACCTTGGTATCTGGTTGATGGTGGGTGGAGGGTGGGGGGCTGAAGTCACTGCCACCAAAGCAGACAATGATAGGGAAGTACCTACTGGCTGCAGTGGCAACCAGGAGTATGTCAGGGAGACCTTATCCTTGTAGCTGCCCAACGATTTATCTTTGGATTACAATGACCACTATTTGGTCGATGGCGCAGGCGACGCAGACTTTTCTTAGAGTTGTCTTTCCATTGCCACTAAATTTTACATAAAAACTTTCCTGACACACCTTTTCTTCATCGCCGTGTAGCAGAGTTAAAGCCTTTGCAGATTTTGCAACATTTCATGTCATGGGAAAGGCCTAAACAGCAGACACATACTTCATGGGTATCATCTTTGTAAATCATCTCTTTGCAATCACAATCACAGTACCGGAAAAGAGTTAACAGTTCTTTTGATGGCATGCAGAAGCCAAAAATCACTGAAATAGTGATACTTTCATTAACAGGAAAATAATTACACCAGCTAATAGTTGACATTTCAGCAAGCAGGCCTGACAAGTATGCTAGATGGTGGGGGGAAAAAACTAAGGAAAGATGGGGCCACCCACATTTATGTAGATGCTGACATGTGATGGTCCTAATGCTGATGCAGGTATAGTTCCAAAGGTGTGACCTGATGAGATATCTTTGAAGAAGATCAAATACTTTTGTTTAGTGTTCACAGTGGAAGAAGAAGAAAGGAAAGGGCCACAAAAAGAAACAGGAGCTCTGAAGGAGCCACAAAAAAAGTAATAGGCGCTCTGAACAGAAAGAGTTGAGCACTAGTCCTTTTCAGAGGAGTGAGTCATTAACGGACTCACAAATCTGAAAGTGACATAGCAGTGGGACCAGACTAGGGTATTGAAGGAGCGCAGAGTGGTACTGGCTTCACCTCTTATAGTCCTATTTAACAACTCACTGGAAACAGGAGTGTTTCTGGAGGTCTGGAGGAGGACAGATGTAATCCCAATTTACAAAAGTGGTAGCAGGGAGGAGGCCAGCAATTATAGGCCAGGCACACTGACATTGATGTTGGTTAAGTTGATGGAATCACTTGCAAAGGAGAGGATAGAAAAACATCTTTAATCTAATGGGCTACAAGACCCAAGACAACATGGCTTCATGGGTGGGAGGTCATGTCAAACAAATTTGATAGATTTCTTTGATTGGGTGACCAGGGATTTAGATCAGGGATGGATGCGGCCTACTAGATCTCAGTAAGGCATTCAATACCATTCCACATAGGAGACTATTAAGCAAGCTGGGTAGCATAGGAGTGGGTCCAAAGGAGGTGAGCTGGGTAAGAAATTAGTTAGTGGATAGGCATCAGAGGATGATTGTAAAAAAAGTTCACTCCGAGGAGGGGATGGTGACAAGTAGGGTGCTGTGACCAGTTTTCTTTAATGTTTTTATAGCTGATGTTGTAGAGAAGCTGGAGGGGAAGGTTGGCCTCTTTGCAGATAACACCAAAATCTGTAATATGGTAGACACTCCAAGGGGGGGGGTGGAAAGGATGAGGAGAGACATGAGAAAACTCAAGGAGCGGTCAAAGGTACGACAGCTGGGTTTTAATTTGAAAAAGTGCAAAATAATGCACTTGGGGCACAGAAACCCAGCAGCAGAGTACAAACTGGGGGAAGTGTTACTTACAACCACCAAGCAGGAGAGAAACCTCGGGGTATGACCCAGACAGTGCGACAAGGCAGTTGGGAGGGCTAGTGGGATGCTGGGATACATAGGGAGGGGTATCAACAGCAGAAGGTGGGAGGTGATGCTACCTCTGTATAGATTGTTGGTAGGACCTCACCTAGAATACCGTGTATAGTTCCAGGTCACAATTTTGGAAGAACATAGACAAAGTGGAGACAGTCCAGAGGAAGGCAACCAAAATGTTGTGGGGTCTGCATCAAAAGCCCTATGGGAAGAGACTGAAGGAACTAAATATGTACACCCTGGAAGGGAGGAGGAAGAGGGGGGCAATACACCAGAAACTTTTAAATACCTCACGAGGCAAATAACCTACAGAAGAAAAGTATTTTTCAGAAAAAACAAGAGCTCAGGAACAAGGGGACATGCTATGAAGCTGGGGGGGTAGATTCAGGAGAGATGTAAGAAATTATTTCTTCACAGAAAGAGTGGTGGATTCCTGGAAAAGTCTAACAGCTGAGGTGGTGGGGGTGAAAACAGTAGTGCAGTTTAAGAATGCATGGGATAGGCATTAGGGAATCTTAGTGGAAGGGAAGGTGGCAAGGGAAAATGAGATGGCGATCAGATAGCATCTGTGGTGATACTGTAGGTAGAGAAAAATGGGCAGACTGGATGGGCCAAGCTGTCCTTATCTGCCATCAAATTCAATGTTTCTGTTGCACAAGTGAACTGAGTTAGGGGTCGAAATTGGCACTGGCCCACTAGCCAAATGCTGGTAGATTCTGTATCGGGCTAGTAAAATTTTCCTTTTAACTAGCCATGTGGGCTTGTACTGAAAAAGGTAACATTTCAATAAATACACCAGTTGGGTCAGTGGAAAAGTCTGTGGGGCTAGTGGATTTTCCCAGTTATTACTCCTGGTGGCTAGTAGCTGCAAAACTTAATTTCAACCCTTGTAAGTGATTAGTTACCTCTTTTTGGACCATTAAGACATTTTAAAGTTCACACAGGTCCCAAAGGGATCTGAGTTAATGAGGATACGGTTCTACTATCTCAAAAAGAAAGGAAATTCATTACAAAGAACTATGTTAATGCACCAGCTAGGGTTCAACTTAAAAAAGTTACTTAAGTAGGTAAATGTGGTGTTAGAGTTTCCAACCCTAACTTCACACTCTCACCTCCCAAGCAGCAAAAGGAAAAACATTAGGTCACATGTGATTTTTTTTTTTTTTTCCAAGCAGGCCCACAAGTTGTTTGCAACATGTGGCGAGACATACTTCTGTACCTTTGAAGAGAATCAGTAAGCGGCAGTGGGCTGGGACTGTACTTTGTGCTTTGGATAGAAGGCTATGGTGTGAGGGGCCAGAACTCCAAAGAAGAGCACAGCACTGATTTGTCAAGACCCAGGAGAGTCAAAATTCTAATGTTTCTGCCTTTTTGTTGCTTGGGGGTGGGGGGTGGGTAGTGAGGGCTAGAAACCCTAACAGCACATTTCCCTACCTTTGTTGCTTTAAGATGAAAGATAACTGGTGCATTAACACAGTTTTATGCAATGAATTTAACATATACACAAGAAAGAGAAGCTGTAAGGTTAAATGACAGGAAGACTGTTAGAATGTGTTAAAAGTACATCCACTGTCATGTAATGTAGCCCAGAATACAGACATCGTTGGAAATCTGGGGGGAGAGAAGATAAGAAAAATAGGGGGAGAGAGAATAAAAAATGAATATGCACAAGAAAATCATACTCTATCACTGGTTCAAACACACCACATGACCATGCATTATTACCCAACGAGCACATAACTGCATCTTTTTCACTTGTTCTTCCTCTATATATTACACACACATATGAAGGTTAGACGTGGATCCCTCACTAGCAATGTCTATGTAACGTCCAGATAGTGCAGACTATAGTGTAGCAGTCTTTCTTGAGAATGTTATTTTTATTCTCACAGACCAGATTATTCTGCCCAGTGTAGAGGATTATGAAGTCACTGAAAAACGATTTGTCCAAACACTGTGCTCTGCAATGTTTTATGTTTTTCATCACAAAAGAATTATCTGAATTTTAAATGAATCACAAAAAAACAGAAAGCATTCAAATATGAAGGCTAAAATTTGCTAAAAATTAATTTTGCTTTCTCGAAGGATTAAACGTGAAAACTCCCTAACTCTATTACAGGGGATTGGAGCACGCATGATACAACATTAAAAGGCCATGACCCAGATTTATGTTAAAGTACAGCACGCTGGCTGGAAGCCCAGCTTCCAAAGTATAAATAGAAATAAAGCTATTAACACTTCACAAGATTTAACCAATCTCCCAGAACCCTCTTCCTTTCTCTAGACGTTTAAACCTGCATCTAGGACCCTAAAGAACAGGACCACACACTTGAAAATGCTAACTATTGTTCTAGCCCACTTCTGTACACAGTGCAGTGATTGAGAAAGTGCCCATATGATCTGTTGGCACGCTTCATTTGTGAAGACAGTTGAAACTTGTGAGTAAACAACCATGCTGTTAAACTGGTTAATCACCTTATTCATCAGTGAAAAATGGTAACAATGGCAAGACGACTACATGCAGTACATTTTCTTTAAGAAGGTTTTCAGCACTCTGACAATGTCAACTTAGCTTCAGTTTCTGTATAAATATTAAGCAGGCAGACAATTCAGTTCCATTTCTAAAACAGAAAAGAGATCATATTTTATAGATTTAGAACAAATAGCAATAATTTCCCATGGAATTTATAAGATACCCAATAGAACTGACATTTCTGCATATGCAATTTTCAAGGGAATTACTGTAACTGCGTTTAGGACATACATAATTATGATTTCGATTTGGTCTACTGAAATCAAACCGAGTACTTCAAATTATGCTCTTTCTCCTACATTGTGAGGCGTGAATCAGTATTAAATGCCAACAAAACAACAGCAGCAAACCAAAAGGTCACACGCACAGTTTGTCTGACTGCCAGGAAATGTACTCAAAGACCTGTTTGTCAGTCATCTATTAGGGTGCCAAGACATAACAGCAGACATGTATACAGCAAGTATAGCACAGTAGTTTAAGACTCGGAGCTACAAATCTACAGACCTGGGTTTGAATCCCACAGCCCCCACTTGCATACTGAGTGACCCTGAGCAAGTCACTTAACTTCCCTGTGCTCCCAGGTCACACCTGTAAACAAGCTTTCAGCTTAGTGTGCCACTCCTGGTTAAACAATTGGGGAAAAAGTAATTCTGCCAATATTCCTCTCTAGGGTTCCACTTTCTTTACAATCTTTACCCTGGGGGTGGAGGAGTTCAGCATTTTATTAGCTAAATAAACAATATGCTTTTTTAAATAACCAGTAAATCCAAATTCAAAGGACGAACACAAATTACAAAACTTATTCATATTGCCATCCACTTAAATATTGGTCAGTATTACATTGTAGAACAGGACGTTTTCTCACTGCTCCATTGGCAGAAATCAATGATATATGGCACATACAACATATATTTGGTATTCACTTTGTGGAAGATCAGAGTGTATTAGTAATACAAATGGGAGTTTAGTATTCTGTAAAATGTTCTTCATAAGGTTTTTTTTTTTTTTTTTAAACGTTATACACAGTGCTCAGGATAATTTTGGCAGGCTACAGTTAATCTGCATACCATATGAAATCACAATCTGATGCAGGATTATCAAGAACTACACATGTTTCTTCTATATGTGTTATATACAGTATTTCACATCAGCATAGCAAAATGTAGGGTGCCCCTTTTGCTTTGCCAACAGATAACAATGGCTGACATGCTCTTCAGGGTGGAGTGAAGGTGTTACCACACTGTTATGTATGGGCATAGCAAGAGGGTATACTCTGCTTTTCTGTTCTTCCATGCTGATATGAAATGTAAAAAACTAGACAAAAGTCGTGGTTCTTTTTGATGGATTATCACTAGTATCTTCTGTTGTGTAATATATTAACACACTTTCCTTCATTAAAGGTAACTTATCTTCAATATTGAAGGAAGGGATTGGGGAATATCTTGCAACCAGTGGATTACAGAATCCGAGGCAACATGGGTTCATGGGGGGCGGGGGGTCTTGCCAAACAAACCTGATTGAGTTCTTTGACTGGGTGACCAAGGAAGTGGATCAGGGAGGAGCAATAGATGTGGCCTACCTGGATTTCAATAAGTCCTTCGACATCATTCCACATAGAAGACTGGTGAGCAAGATGGGCAACCTAGGAGTAGGTCCAAAAGTAGTAAAATGGGTAAGAAGTTGGCGGAGCAATAGGAGTCACTGGTGGTAAATGGGGTCCCCTCTGGAGAAGATAAGGTGACAAGTGGGGTGCCACAAGGGTCAGTACTAGGACCAGTCCTCTTCAATGTCTTTATTAGCGACATTGTGGAAGGACTGGAGGGGAAAGTAATTACGTTTGCAGATAACACAAAAAGCTGTAACAAAGTGGCTACAGCGAGGGATGAGGGATGATCTGAAACAGCGGGAAGATTGGTCAAGGGAATGGCAGCTGGGTTTCAATGCAAAAAAGTGCAAAATCATGTCTTTGGGGCAGAGAAACCCAGAGGCAATGTACCAAATGAGCAGAAGGGGACCTGGGGTAATCATTTCTGATGACGTGAAAGTAGCCAAGCAGTGTGATAAACCAGTGGGGAAGGTCAGCAGGATGCTCTGGTGCATAGTGTGGGTCATCACCAACAGAAGGAGGGAGGTAGTATTATCCATGCATAAATCACTGATAAGACCCCACCCCGAGTACTGTGTCCAGTTCTGGAGGCCCCACCTCTCGGAGGACCAAAATAGTGCAGGGCCTGCATCAAAAGCCCTATGAGGAAAGACTTAAGGAATTAAATGTGTACTCTCTAAGGGAAAGGGGGGGGGAGATATGATAGAAATGTTCAAATGCCTCACAGGTATTAATAAGGTACAAGGTGGTAGCATTTTCCACAGAAAAAGATGCTCCAGGACAAGGGTCAAGCTATGAAGCTGAAGTGGGGGAGATAGAGGCTCAGAGGAGATGTGAGTAAATACTTCTTCATGGAAAGGGTGGTGGATGCCTGGAACAGCCTCCCAGCAGAAGTGGTGGGTGTTAAAATGTTAACAGGATTCAAGCATGCATAGAAACATAGAATTTGACAGCAGATGATGACCGCTTGGCCCACCTAGTCTGCCCACATCCCTACCTAACGGATAAGCTGCAGATTCTAGTTAACCAACAGGCTACTTCCTCCCACACCCCACTAGAATTGCCTTTTGTCTGTCCCATGCATTCATGAATTCCTCCATTGTTTTTGACTCTATGACCTCCTCAGGAAGGCTGTTCCATGCATCTACAACCCTCTCCGTGAAGAAATACTTCCTCACATTACCTCTGAGCCATCCCCCCTCTATCTTCAAATTGTGCCCCCTTGTTCTTGCACATCTCTTCTTTTGAAAGATGTTACCCTCTTGGACTTTGTTGATTCCTTAAGGTCTTTGAAAGTTTCTATCATGCCCCCTTTCCTCGAGGCTATCGTCTTAAGCTCCTTTAGTCTTAGTTCGTATGTCTTCTGGTGCAGACCCTGCAACATTTTGGTTGCCCTCCTCTGGACAGCCTCCACCCTGTCTATGTCTTTGCGGAGATGGGGTCTCCAGAACTGCACACAGTACTCCAGATGTGGTCTTACTGACTGTCTGTACAGAGGGCCAACAATATCCTGTTTTCTACTGGTGATGCCTCTCCCTATGCATCCCAGTATCCCCCAGCCCTCCTTACTGCCTTCTCACATTGCTGGCCCACCTTTAGGTCTTCTGATATGACTACCCCAGGTCCCTTTCCATTTTTGTTGTTGTCAGTATCTCACCCCCATTGTGTACTCTTGCCCTGGGTTTTTGTTTCCCAGGTGCATTACTTTGCACTTCTCTGCGTTGAATCTAAGCTGCCATACATTTGACCATTCCTCCAACCTTGCCAAGTCCCTTTTCATCCTTTCCACCCCACCTTGCGTATCAACCCTGTTGCCGATCTTTATGTCATCTGCAAAGAGACATACCTTCCCCTCCAGTCCCTCCGCAATGTCACTTATAAAGACATTAAAAAGGACCGGCCCCAGTACTGAACCCTGCGGTACCCACTAGTAACCCTCCTTTCTTCACTGTGGACTCCATTTACTATTACCCTCTGTGTCCTGTTGTCCAGCCAGTGTTTTACCCAGGCTACCACCCTGGGACCCACTCCCAGGCTGGCTAATTTGTTTATTAATCTTTCATGCGGGACTGTGTCAAATGCCTTGCTAAAGTCTAGGTAGGCCATGTCCACAGCCCCTCCCTGGTCTACTGCTTTGGTCACCCAGTCAAAGAAATCAATTAGATTTGTCTGACATGACCTTCCTGCTGTGAATCCATGCTGCCTTGGGTCCTGTGCCCCACTGGCCTCTAGGTACTCAACAATTCTTACCTTCAGAAGTGATTCCATCATTTTTCCCTACCACTGAGGTCAAACTGACAGCTCTGTAGTTTCCTGCCTCTGTCTTGCTCCCACTTTTGTGAAGGAGAATCATATCCACCCTCCTCCAGTCCTCAGGTACCACATCATCCTCCCATGATTTATCAAAAAGGGTAGTCAGTGGTGTTACTAGTTCTTCCCTTAGTACTTTCAGAATTCTGGGGTGAATTTTGCTTTATCCATCTTCAGTTTTAAGAGTTCTTCCAGAACCCTTTCTTCTGTGAAAGGACTAATATCAACCCTCCTATCCAGAGTGCTTCTATTAACTGGATTAGGTCTCTCTCCCCCTGCTTTTCCATTGTGAACATTGAGCAGAAATATTCATTCAGTATCTCTGCTTTTTCACTGTCACTCTCTGCCCAACCACCTTCCTCTTTATGCAGCCTCAGTATCCCTGCCTTCGTCTTTCTTTGCTCCCTAATGTACCTATGAAAGGTTTTATCCCCCTTCTTAACCGAGTTGGCTATCTCTTCTTCAGTTTGGGCCTTTGCTATTCTGACTGCTTTCCCCTCTTCCTTCTGCTTTAACTGGTACAGTTCTCTGTCCTGCTCCTTCTGTGTTTCCTTATGCTTCCTGAATGCTATCTTTTTCTCCCTTACCTTCTCCGCCACTTCTTTTCAGAACCATAGTGTTTTTTTTCTTTCGTTTTGATTTATTTGCTTCACACAAAGGCTTGTTACCTCTGTGATGGCAGTTTTGATGTTTCCCCATCCCACCTTCTTGCCTGTATGCTAGTGCTTTTCTGAGGCACTCTCCCATTTTAACAAAATCAGCCCTCCTGAAGTCCAGTACCTTCACTTTTGTGTGGCTTGACTCTAGAGCCAAGTTTATCGTGAACCACACTGTTTGGTGGTCACTTGTTCCCAGATGGCTATCCACTTCAAGATCATAGATCCTCTCTCCATCCCCATTTGAGAGTATCAGGTCTAAGATTGCACCCTCCCGAGTGGGTTCCAAAACTAGCTGTCTGAGGCATGCCCCCCTTTAGGGCATCGAGAATGGCCCTGCTCTTGGATGTGGCTGCAGCAAAGGTGCTCCAGTAAACATCTGGCATATTCAGGTCCCCCATCAGCAATAGCTCACCTTTGTCAGCCATCCCAAGGATAAAGAACCTCTGTGCACAAACACTGAGGCAAGGGTTACCCCAAAGGGCATTTGGCTGGGAAGCCAAGTTTCAAGAAAATACAAAATCCCAAGGATGCCTTCTATCATTTCCTTGTCCATTTCCTCCCCCTGAGACGGGGGTCTGTATACAACCCCTGTGCAAATTGTGGAGCCATTTCCAATCTCCAGGGTGATGCACAGTGCCTCCTCACTTCCCAATTTACCCTTTAGTTCTGTTGCTTTGATCCCTTCCCTTCCCTTACATAGAGAGCTACTCCTCCTCCTCTTTTTCCCTCCCTGCCCCTTCTGTAGATTGTGTACCCTGGTATGTTGACATCCCAGTCATGGTTCTCTGTGTGCCACGTTTCTGTGACTGCCACGATATCCAGGCATCCCTCTTCCATCAAGGCCACATTTCGGGGAGCTTTTTACCTACACTATGGGCATTGGTACTCATTAACCTCTATTTTTTCTGGCTTTATTTCTTTTTGCCCCATCCCTGTCCTTACTGCCTTCGTCTTTTTCTCCATTTACCCCTGCCCTTATCCCTATCAACTGCTCTATCTTGGTGTTTACCTCACTAACTACCCTGATTTTTTTTGGGGGGGGGCTAGGATTTCCCTTCTCCTTTTTAGTGCCTCCCCACTTGGCTGGCTTAAATGCTTACCAATGAAGCATTTAAACCTATCACCTAGGATCCTGGTTCCCCTCCAGGATAGATGCAGACCATCACGCCTGTATAGGCCTGCATCCCTCCAGGTACAGCCCCAGTCCCCAATGAAGCCAAATCCCTGAGCTCTGCACCACTTTTTCAACCAGTCATTGAATCTCATGGTGTGGAGTACCTTAACCTCATCTATGCCACAGACAGGTAACACTTCCAAGAAAGTTACTGTGTGTGCTAAGGCCCCTCCCCAACTCCACAAACTCCTGTTGCACTGCTCTGATCCCATTCTCAGCCAGCTCATTCATCCCTAGGTGGATAATGACATCCAGCTCCCTCTCCTTGCAGCTGCTCCCACGATCCTGAGGATTTGTTTCCTGTCACTCCAAGCCATGGCGCCGGGCAGGCACCTTACCTCCCTTTCCCTTCCCTCTCCTAGTTCTACCCCCCAAACAATCGAATCCCCCACCAGGAGCAGTTTCCTTCCCCTGTGAGGTCCTGTGCCACCCTCCTGTGGGTCTCCATTGTGGAGGTTCCCAGCATCCTCCTTGTTCTTCACTGTGGGTGCCTCCATAGAGGAACCATGCTCCACCAGAGTGGTGAATGAATTGTGGAGAGGCACAACTGGAGAGATGTGCCTCTGTTCCACCACCCTCACCCTCCCTGAACACCCCGTGGTCCAACCACTCCTCTTTCTTGGCAACCTCTGAGGTAGTGACAGTGGTCTCGGTGGTCCCTGGTTGGGGTAGCAGGTTTTCCGAATCACTGCCAGGTCAGCATGGAGATGAGCAACCTCCTCCCTCAGACCAGAGAGGTGCCTGCAAATAGGGCAGCAGCGCAGTTTCCAGAATGTGTCCTGGAAGACTGCTGCTGCACTGCCAGTACATTGCACCACTCCCCACATGTCTGTGTTCGTTCCTGTTACAGATGCTTTTCTTTTGTTGTTTTTTGTTCTTGTTTTAGAGTGTGCAAGCTTGTGAGTGTCTCTCCCCCCACTCAGTGTGCTGTACCTTTAAGGATATGAACAGGTATATGTTGTTAGCAGTTTTGGGGATGTGATGTCAGAACCCCTGCTAGAAAGGAAGTTATGGCTTGGGAGGGTGGGAAGTGGGAAGGGTGGAGGGAGTAAACCAATGCTGTCCAGAAACAATCAACTACAACTCTGACCCTCCACCCCTGGGAGTGCCTTCCTTCCTTTCAGACACCTATTTCACAGAGGTTAAGTACCAGGTCTAGTCACAAATGACTGCAAATATCTCCCAGCTATAGTTCCTCCCTGGCAAATTAAAATTAAAACTAAGACAAGTCAACCCCAAAAAACAGAATAAAAACTAGTTACTTACACAGGTCCAAAAAGTAATAATTCAGTTCAGTGTAGTCTAGAAAATAACCTCATTGATTTAAGGAATCTCTGACTGCTTTCTCTCTCTCTCTCTCTCTCTGTCTCAGCAGACAGAGACCACAAACAACTCTTGTTTTAAGTCCACAGTTCAACTAGGCCCCTTTCAGCTCCTCCCCTTAACAAACACCTATTTCAGAGGTTAAGTACCAGGTCTAGTCACAAATGACTGCAAATATCTCCCAGCTACAGTTCCTCCCTGGCAAATTAAAGTTAAAACTAAGACAAGTCAACCCCAAAAAAACAGAATCAAAACTAATTACTTACACAGGTCCAAAAAGTAATAATTCAGTTCAGTGCAGTCTAGAAAATAACCTCCTTGATTTAAGGAATCTCTTTGCTGTTTTCTCTCTCTCTCTCTCTCTGTGTCTCAGCAGACAGTTCTACAAAATAACCTCCTTAATTTAAGGAATCTCTGGCTGCTTTCTTTCTCTCTCTCTCGCTCTTTCTCTGTGTCTCAGCAGACAACTCTAGAAAATAACCTCCTTAATTTAAGGAATCTCTGGCTGCTTTCTCTCTCTCTTTGTGTCTCAGCAGCATGAGATAGACACAAGGGGACCTTAGAAATAAGGCAAGGAGGGAGAAGACTGGATAGAGTAGGGTCTGCAGTGGCTCAGTAGGTAGGGAATATAGGGTAGACTAGGTAGGCCAATAGGTCCTTATCTGCCGACAACGTTTATGTTTCTATGTTCCATGTTAAATTCCTACATTTATAAGTCAATATGTGTACATAACATAAAAAACTGTTTGATAGTGATTAGCATAATAAAATCTGAAAATGCTTTAACGTGATCTTACTCTTTCATTTAAAATAAGTGCTTCTGTCGAGAAGTGTGTACGTTTTGTTGATTTTTTACTCTTTGTTAACCGGGTAAGGCCCACTAAGCACAAGTGCTCATTTTCACGAAGGACCCAAGAGTTTTGTGGTGGTTAAGTGACTTGCTTAGGGTTACACAGTATGCAAGAGGAGGTTGTAGGAATCAAAGCCAGGTCTGCTGGATATAGCAAGCTCATCCACTGCTCATTATTCTAACCTCTGAGCTATACTGCCAGCTTCCAATAATATACGATAATATTTTATAATAGCCCCACTATTAGTATGTTGATATCGTTTATTTCCACTGTATCCATATACTAATATTTCTGAAACTACTTTTTTCTGTCAGTATATTGGAAATGCATCATTAGTATATCAATATAGTAAAAGTACATTTCTTGTACATAGATACAGTGCAAGTATGTCACTATGGTGACCCATGTCGACCTGATTCCAAGCTTTCATTACAAAAATTGGTCCCTTTCAAATGATTAATTATACTAAGGTTTCAAGTTTGCTGATGAACCAAGGTGGGATAACACCATGGTTGTTGCAACATATTATGACAAAGACAGAAAACTTTAAAATAATTTTCACAGAATAAAATTCCCCAAAGGGAATCTGTACAACATTACAGATCTCATATAATAGAGACCAGAATAAAACAGCGTAAGAAGACTCACAGCAAACATTCACGAGTTAAAAAGATATAGCTAAAAACATAATTTAAGAAAACACAACCCATTTACTTTTCCTGAGCAGTTCTGCCAAATCTGTTAGATTTCTTCTTTATTTTTATCACTGATGCCAAGAACCTGGCAACCATTTCTGCCTTCTCTACACATCTGGGATGAAGGAGAATTAATATGGAGCCGTAATTTGCATCTGCGTATTTTATCAGAAATTCTGATAACTATTTTCTTGATTTATTGTACAAAGGGCAATTGATTACCAAGTGTGTTATAGTCTCTATTACAAGGGCACTGATTATTGGGATATATTACTAATTTGTTAAAATACATATACTTAGATATTATGAGTTTAAATCTCATCCAGGTGATTAGTTTTCTTTGTTCTGGATGGGGGGGGGGGTGTTGTTAAGTAGTCCTCTATACAGTGGAGCACTGTATTATCTTTATACCACTGTGCACATTTTTTCATCTTTATTTTTAAATAGGATTTTTGTGCCTGAGAAATCAATTTCCTATTTATTAGTTTACTGTACTGTGTTGAAATGTTTATATTCCTCATAAAATCTTTCCAAATATGAAATGAACCTATCTTTTTAATATAGTATGTAATGAGTTTCAACCTATTAGAGTTTGGACCATCAGTTACCCATGTTATCTTCGCCATTAAACATTGTTTAGGTCGATCATTATGATTATTGTTAATTATTTTTAACCAGTATGTTATTAACCTTAGATCTTTAAATGTTTTTTATCAGAGTTCTTCCAAGTTCTGCTCTGGTCATAGCCTTTGAGGTAGAGGAGGGCACTTTCAATAATGCTTTATAATAATAAGTTGAGAGTTTTTTTTCTAATATATATTGGAATCAAATACCCCCCATATTCTGCACCGTATAGAAGGACTGGATTAATTTTAAAAATCTCCAGCTTTTAAAACGAGCAATATTGTATTTCCTCCATATTGGTGATTGAATCTTAATAAGGCTTTGGCCATTTATAGAAAGGGCTAATTTATGCACCATTAGAGAAAGGATGATCTGATGCCTAAGGTGAGTTGGTAAACATGCTGTAATTCAGCACTTTGGGCACCAGTGAAGGTGATGTGAAGTTTTCTGTTCTGCACTTTGATCAAGATATAAAAAAAAACTCTATTCCTCTCTAGGTGGCCAGGACTAGCCTCAGGTCACCCCTCCTCCCCAGTCACTTCCCCCATGCTCTACCACTCACAGAGACATCTTTTGTTACTGTTTAAGAAAATGTTGTCTCCCAGGAATGGGCCAGGAGTCAAAGGCATCTTCTCAAACCCCGCCCCCCAAATCCCCAACTCCATTTTCATTTGTAGGTACCTCTTCCTGAACCCTGACCCTTGATAGTCTGTCAAGCATCCCTGCTGATTGCCTTGTCCCTTCCTTACCACTTGTGTAACTGTTCGCTTCATTTCCAGAGAGTAATCAGAGACAACACTGGTGTGCTGTGGGGGGGGTGCAACTGAGCTAGCCCCCCCACCACCACCACCAAATCAAGTCTCAGAGTTTAGAGGAGGTATCTACAGTACCAAAGAAAATGAGTTTGGGGATGGGGGAAGTCAGGTTAGGGAGGGTTCTTTGAAATGACATGGAGGATTCATGGCACAGTGCCATTAGCCAGCATTTTCTTAAGCAGTAAGAAAAGAAGTCTTGTGGAATGGGAAAGGGGGTGGAAAGGGTGGAAACTGACTTGAGGAGGGGTGCGGGATTAAGTATTTTAAGCCTGTTAGACCCTCCCCATACCACGGATCCAAAGTTTTAGAGCCAACAGAAGACAAGGAGTACGACTTGAAGTGGAATTGAATTTGTCAAAGGACATTTTTTACCCTTATTTTAAAAAATGTATTGTTTATTTAAGAGTAGCATAAACTACAGGAGAAGTTCCATGAGAAACAAGTCTCGTTTACAAAAAGTCGCAAGACATAAAAATAGCAAGACAACAAAAAACAAACATACACACAATCAACTAATAACAATTACAAATGGACGGTTCCTGCAGCAGCAATCTTTTCAAACCATATTGAAAAATACCAAAGGTGGACGACTTTTGATGTTCGATCTAGAAACTATTTTTTTTAAATGAAACTTGTAATCAGATTGACAGGGCTGCATCCTGTTGACACACTTTCAATGTATTGATATACTGGAAATGCACACTTGCTGTACAGATATAGTAAAAAGTAGTTCCGGTATATTGATATAGCAGAAATATGCTTGCTCAGTATCAATACAGTAAGTATATGCTTACACTGCATCACAAGTAGGGGAAGGGAGAGATGGGCAGACTGGAAGGGCCAGGATGGTGCTTTTCTGCTGACACATTACTATGATACTATGAATAGAAAGACTCTGGGACTTACCTCTGGCCTGGATCGCATCCCCACAGCTTTCCCCCCCTGTGGTGGGGCCTGAGGAGGGTACCCCAGTTACCCCTCTGGAAGCCTCGCTAGGTCGAGCCCACCCTGAGCCAGTAGGTGGTGTAGGGTCTGTGGAGGGCCAACTGTTTCATCCCACCAGCCGGTGGGGTTTCCCCTTTTCTCCCCCACCCTGGATGTTCCGTGGAGCAGGTGGCATGATGCTGCAACCAGTGTGCTTGCGTCTTCTGCAGGAAGCATCCGCCCCCTCCTTAGATACTCTGCATATACTACCACCCATGGTCACCTAGGTGGCGGTGTTGCAGTGGAGCTTGCTGGCCACTCACCCTGAAGGAGGAGAATCTCCTGTGGTACTCTTGATTCTCCTCCCACACCCAGCCAACCACTGATGACTCGGGCTTGCCACCAAACCAGTCTTACTGGTGTCACAAGTGGTAGCGCTACTGCTGCACTGACAAGCCAGCTTTACGATTTCTGTTTTGAAAATGTGCTTATAAATTAGTAATATAGTAACACAGTAACTGGCAGCAGAAAAAGCCCAGCAGCCCAGCCAGACTGCCTATACTTAAAGGGTTAAGCTGGACATTACAACTGGTGAAAGGAACCCGAGAACCATCATAAGCAACTCCCCAAAACAATCCAGCCATTGTAACAAGGACTACAGAAAGACAACTAGGATGTTGAGGTATACAGGGAGGGGCTCTGACAGCAGGAGGAAGGAGGTGATACTGCCTCTCTAGAGATAACTGGTGAGGCCACATCTAGAATACTGTGCCCAGTTCTGGAGCCCCACCTAAGAGATGACAAAGACAGGCCAGAGACTGTGCAGCAAAATGATTCAGGGACAGCAGGGTGGACCCCACTAGGATTGTCTTAAGGCTCTGAACATGTACTTGCTGTAGATCAGAAGGGACAGGGGTAATACGACAGAGACCTTCAACTTCCTGAAAGGAATGAACAAGGTAGATTGTGCAGGCCTCATGTCTATTGAAGTTCATTTGGAAGAGACACAGCACATTTGTATTAACTAATTTACTCATCATTTTGAAATTTCATGAGTAAAATCTGTTTCTGATAAGTACAAACAATGCGCACTCCCAAATTATACTGCTGTTCTATGGGTACCAGCAGTGTTATAAAATGCTGTACATTCAGAGCTGGAGCATTTCCTAGAGCTTGGGTAACACATGACTAGTCAGTATGCATGAAAAATATTTGTATAGACTTTTTATGTTTGCTTGCGCACATGCGCAAGAAACATGTGACAGCTTAGGAGAGAAGTGGGGTTTTGGAGGTGCAGCACTGTGGCGGCCAATGCTCCCACTGCATTCTGCGGCTTGGCCATGTTTCCCCAATGTGGTGGCACACTGCTGCTGACACTAGTTCAGCAAGCATGCCACCAAGTTGAAACGAATTTGCCACTGCAATGAGGAAGCGAACCATCATTGCAAGGCATGGCTTGCCTGGTGTAACATTTCAATAAACATGGCAGGGTTTTAAATAATTGATTAGCATTTTTTTTCTTGGGACAGTGCTAACTGTACATAAAGTATTTGTATAGGTTTTCTAGAAGTGCTATGTTTGCTAAACACAGTGAGGCAAGTGCTATGCATTTTCACAATGTTTTAGCACTTTTATGAGCAAAGCACTAATCAATTTTTGGAGTTAAATAATACCCTGCATGACGGGCGGCGGCTCACTGCCTGCTGCTCACAATCCCTAGGAAGCCAACTTCGGGGGTGCCCAATCCCCCTGTCAGCATATGTGCCCCTTTTACTGTAGTGGTCTGCCAAAGGGGTGCCCAATCCCCTTCAGCATCATGCCCCCAAACACAGACATGCTTGCCGATGGGGTGCCCAATCCCCCTGTCAGCATGTTAAACCCCCCCCATCTCATCGGCATTTTCCTGGTGCCAACCCACCCTGATTGTGTGCCACACTGGGAGCCCACCCCAGTGTGGCTAACATGACCCCCCCCAAACCAAATGTGCCACACTGGGAGCCCACCCTAGTGTGGCCAAAACCTGTGAAAAAAAACAGAAAACAGTCCGTAGTGATTTTTTTAATTTTTCTTACCTGAAACAAAGGAAACGGTCCCTCACCGTTGGGTCCCCTCCCACAGCCCGCACCCACCCTCTGCGCACCCTGCATCCCCACAAACCCCCTCACCCCATTCTTACCTCTGGAGCCTGGTGCAATGATCTTTGGTGGATTGGGAACACGTCTGCACTCTTCAAAGCCGACCGCAAACTGAAGAAATGCTCGTAAGCTGCATATTGGCATAAATGGGATTTTTTCAACTTGGGTAGATATCTCGGCCATTTTTGCAAATTTTGGCACCAGATTTTCAACTTGGGGTTCTTGGGACCCCACCTCAAGAATTCAGTCACTGTTATGTCGTTATTCAGTCCCAAAGGGTGATTTCATATTCACTGCACGGAATCACCTTTCGGGACTGAGTAACTAAATGACAATGTAACTGTTCATGAGGTGGGCTCCCAAAAAGCCTATGTTGTAAATTTGGTGAAAAAATTCCAAAAAGTGACTGTGCTACGAGTGTGCATTGCACAGTTTCTACGCATGCTCATAACTCCGAGAAGTAATAGTTTCACTCCAGATTTTCAGCATTGCCATTTTTCACACCTCCTTATGAACAGTACAGCTGTCATTTTTCAGATCCTGCCCAAAATGTGGTTTCGCACATGTGGCACAAAATGGCACGGTCACTGTGGGAAATCAGCATTCGGGGTAGATTAACAAAATCACAGTGACACTGTTCATAAGAAGAGGTACCAAATGCTTTCATGAGGTGGGGGTCACAAAAAGGCCATGTGGAAAATCTGTACTGCAAATACCAACAAACGCCTGGGGCCATACGGTTTCTAACCATAACATCCCACCCTGTACAGACTGACAGGCGTCAGGGGTATGCCTTTGGATTGATGGCTGTAATGCTCATGCCATTCCACCCCCATCCTGCAGCCAGTGACAGGCACCTAGGTGTGCCTTGGACTCTTCGGCCCCAGAGTTCACCCCATTCTCTTATACTGCACCCATTTCAGTGTATGTCCTTATGGAATGGTTACTGTAAAGCCTAACACCCCAAGGCACATCTCAACACTTGTTGGTGTCTGCAGAACAGGGTGAGGTAAAATGGCATGAGCATTATGTGCGACGACCCAAAGGCATACCTCAATGCCTGTCCATCTCTGCAGGGTGGAGGTGGGGTTCGTGTGAAGTTCAATACTTCACTGCCATTCCTACTCTGCATCTGTCTAACTCTGCACTTCCAATGGAATACCAGCAAGCAAACATTTGGCATTGACAAATGCTTGTTTAAAATAGGTAGTTACTCATTATATGCAGCACTGGTTGCATACATTTATAAACATACATTCATACTTCTGACCAAAAGCCAATTTACAGAAAATTAGAATATTTTTTTTTATTCTGAAATGTATACAATAATAGATTGACTTGTGTTTTATGGTTAAGAGAAGAAGTAACTACTGCATTAAGTAAGTAAAACTGTAATTGCATGGCACATTTCTGGAAGCTTCCATTAATTGCCCCTCACAATAAACAACAAATACACAACATTAAAAAGACTCCTACAAGATTAAAATAAAAAACAACCAAAACAACTCAAACACAACAGAATATTTTATTGCTTTCAATAAATTGCTAAAACTAAATAATGGCTTGCACAAGCAAGTGTGCCTTTAAAACAATTGAGTCAATGACGTATCTGGAATAACTTTAAGAAACATAATATGTATACACAATCCTGCTTATATGTGACATATTTATTTCCCCCGCTTCCTTTATTAATATGGACAGCTGCTTGAAAATAGGATCCTTGTCCCACAGACCTCATCTGCCACTGCAATAATCTGAGCCAGCTACCTGAACATCATAGAGCACCAATAATCTGAGCCAACTACCTGAACATCACAGAGTACCAATAATACGAGCCGGCTACCTGAACATCATAGAGCACCAATAATCTGAGCCAGCTACCTGAACATCACAGTGTACCAATAATCCGAGCCGGCTACCTGAACATCATAGAGTACGAATAATCTGAGCCAACTACCTGAATATCATAGAGTACCAATAATCTGAACTGGCTACCTGAACATCACAGAGTACCAATAATCTGAGCCGGCTACCCAAACATCATAGAGCACCAATAATCTCAGCCAACCACCTGAACATCATAGAGTACCAATAATCTGAGCCAGCTACCTAAATATCATAGAGCACCAATAATCTCAGCCAACCACATGAACATCATACAGCACCAATAATCTGAGCCGGCTACCTGAACATCACAGAGTACCAATAATCTGAGCTGGCTACCTGAAAATCATAGAGCACCAATAATCTGAGCCAGCTACCTCATCATAGAGTACCAATAATCTGAGCCAGCTACCTAAACATCACAGAGTACCAATAATCTGAGCCAACTACCTGAACATCATAGAGTACCAATAATCTGAACTGGCTACCTGAACATCACAGAGTACCAATAATCTGAGCCGGCTACCTAAATATCATAGAGCACCAATAATCTGAGCCAACTACCTGATCACAGAGTACCAATAATCTGAGCCAGCTACCTGAACATCAAAGAGTACCAATAATCTGAGCCAACTACCTGAACATCATGGAGTACCAATAATCTGAGCCGACTACCTGATCATAGAGTACCAATAATCTGAGCCAGCTACCTGAACATCACAGAGTACCAATAATCTGAGCCAGTTACCTGAACATCAGAGAGTACCAATAATCTGAGCCAGCTACCTGATCATCATAGAGTACCAGTATGACCAGAGGGTATCAAGAGATGTAAGACTGTCCCACTCCATTAGGGGCACTAAATGTCAAACTAAAAATCCATCAACACCTTAGTGGCAACCAGGGCAAAGCCAAAGCACAGGAGAATCAGGCCTGGATGATATGTCAGTGTCAAAACCTCCTCTGCATCATTCTGTATAAGAGTTGTAAGTGGTAAATCAATTTCTTAGGTAGGCCCTCATAATGTGCACAGCACATACAAACTTGTAACAGAGGTGTATGCTGTGGGTACTAGTATTGCAAGATCCTCAAAGAAGAGGAAGATGTATAAAGTGGAGTGATAATTCTGAGAACACAATCTACTCCTGATCATGACAAAAACCTGTGTTTCAAGCATTAGATCTTGCTCAGCTTCACCTTATTCAGTGTTATAACTACATGCGGACCCTCTCCTCCAATCAGAAATCAGGGTGACACACACCTTATTCCTTAGCAAACACACCGGTCATTTTATTCTAAGAAAATGGCTGCTCAATACTCAGAACGGTCGTTTTATTTCCTCTTTCTTGAATTTCCGACTGGTCTATGCTTACAACAGCAAACAAATGATGTGTAATAGTTATAATGTGCAAGTTAGGTCCCTATACAAGACAATAAATGTCTCATCAAGATAAATTACTTCACCTTCAGCCTCATACTTTATTCACTCAGCAGTCACATCATTGCCTTACATAATGATCCGACTAGCACATTAACCTTTAACTAACCTCTTGAGTCAATATTATACAAATATGGACTAGACTTGATGTTTATAGAGGAATACTATTGTCCCAAGGGTTAACAGGTGACTGACTGTAGATTATAATAACCAAAGTCAGAGGCTGAGGGATTTATTACACTGGAGGTCACTTTTCCACTTGAGGGATAGTAGTTTTCCACTTTTATGTTTTTAATGCTGGCGAATAGTTACTTTAATTAAACCTTTTTAATAACAGATTTGTACAGCTTGTCATGCAGCTTGGAAGAAGCTTTCTGTCTGAGTGTAGCTTTTTGTTAACTTACAGCTGTACTTTAATGTCTAGAACTACTTTTAATGAGCAGCAACAATGCTTACGGGGAGTGGCTGCACTACAGTAACTTTTAATTAGCAGCAGCAACTTTTAGGATCAACAGCAGCTTTTTATGATGAGCTGCCAGGTTAAGGAATGCACTGCTCATGATCAAAGGACTACTGACTGGTTGAAACAGGACAGGAAATTATTTGAATGCAGCTGTTTTTCAGGCTCCTATTTTTAATAATGGTAATTATACCTTTAAATGATCCATGTTTAACTGCACTGGAATAACAATTTATGCAAAAACTGTATTTTACATTGATTTGTTTTTATGGGCAGCATTCTGTTACAGTTCTCTTCACGGAACCAGTGACCTGGAGTTTTAACTATGCCGCTGTTTGTGTACAGAGCTCATGCTTAACATTCTGTACACAAACAGTAACATAATGAAAACTAGGGCTGTGCATGGTCCAAATATTATTTCCCGAATACCACGAATAATGCACTATTCGTTATTCAGATCCCGAATAACGAATAGTAGCACTATTCGTCCCCTATTTGGGAAACACTATCTAAACAAAAAAGGAAAATCCAACAGCCCCCATCTTTCTACCTAGCCCAGATCTAGTATACTAATAGAAGCCCTCATCCCCCCCAGTTAGCATCCAAATCCCCCCCCCAGGCTAGCACCACTTTTTTTCATACACAGATTATGTTTGGTAAAACTACAATGAGGGGCAACGAGCAAAACCTGCCCACCTCCATGGATGGCTGCCAAGTTTCATCAGCACTTTGCAGCACACTTAGCCAGTAGTAATATTGATGACTGCTTTTGTTTATTTGTTTTAGAACCCGAATGCCGAATATCTGGCCAAACACTGAAAATCTGGGCCCCGAATACCAACTATTCAGAAAAAGGTATTCGCACAGCACTAATAAAAATTCCAAATTACTGGTTCTACAATGAGAACTGTGCAGAATTCTATCCATAAAAAGAAAACAATTAAAAACACAGTTTTTTCACATCACGGTTTGTTTAGGTACTGTTGAATATGAATTCTCTGGAGGTAGTAATTTCATTTCTGTAAACAGGAACATTACTTACCGTCACAGATTCACTCAGCAGATCAGGCCCTCTACTCCCAAAGTGCCAATCTCTGAGCGCAGTCTTGTGAACAGTGTAACAGACAAGGAAACCCTCTTGTCTGTTTTTGTGAGTTCGGATCAACCTTTGGTCTCAGTTCTGGAGGGATTCAAACTGTTACCTCTTGCTAGCATACCCAATGCACAGGCTCAGATATATCTGTCTTTGAGGGCCAGATCGTCAGTGTCAGTGGCTCAGTAGGTAGCACACTCGCCTCTGAGGCCGGGAGATCAGAGTGCTGTGGGTTCAGTTTCCACATCTGGCACTTGGGTTAATATCCCAGTACTGACACTGTAGTGCAGCATGAGAGGGGTGCTGCACTTCTGAGGTGCCGTTGTTCGGATGAGACGTTAAACCAAGGTTCCATCTGCCTGGATTGGTGGTAGTTCAGGTGGATGTTAAAGATCCCATGGCACTTATCGAAAAGAGCAGGGGAATTTCCCCGGTGTCCTGGCCAAATTTCCCTCATTCATTAAAAATACCACCAACAGCTTAGTCTGGTTCAAGGTCAGCTGGCATTCATCTGTATCCCCCTTCCCTGGGTCGTGCCTGAAAATAGGCAGGATTTGTCTAGTGCACTTACCCGGTCAACAAAAACAAAATAAAATAAATAAATAAATAAAATAAAGATATCTTTGCCTACGGGCACCTAACCAGGTATTCAGAGATGAACCCTTAAAACTTAATAAAGACCTCAGATTTAAAATGCTTCTGTTTCCAGTTTGGTACCACCATACAAGCTATATGTCTGCTGAACCATAAATATTTCTTAGCAAAAGAAAGCAATTCAAAGACAGACCAGGTTTGCTCTAAAATTAGAGTTTTTACTAACATATATAATATGTCAAACATACAATACAGAACTCTTATAACACAAGACGTACATATCTTTAAACAAAACAAGGTTTAAAACAGTGCAATTCCTACAACTATATTTAGATTTTGTCTAGCTTTCTAAATACCTGTTTTCAATGCTCAGATGTTTCCTTAGTCAGTGTCAGATACAAATGCATCTCTATAGTGAAAGAGAATAAATAATCTTTTCAAGCAGTATTGGCCAACCCCTTTTTGATGAAGTCATCCAGCCCCTCCTCTGGTCAAATATCTAACAAAAATATATTTTTATACAACCACTGAATGTAATTTTTTTAATTTATACTATACAGCTATACAGGACGTATTAGTTCTGCAACCTTAGCATAACAAGTTTCAATGACACCTGTTTTGATCTCATGCTGTACCCTCTTCACACAGGCTTCATCGGTCATTTAAAACCTTACACCTCTATGTAACATCCTAGCTTCCCTTATTTTAACGTCATAAACCTAGTTTATGATTTCTCAAAAACAAAATTAACAACTCTGCAATTAGCTTAGAGAAACAGGATCCTTAATAAAAGTCTTCCAGTAACACACGGTCTCTAAAAAGACTGAGTGTGCGATACAGTGCTGTCAGCAGTTCTCTTGGCCTGCTCTGTCAGCTGAAATCTGGGGGGGTGATGAGAGAGGTCATTCCTAGAGCATTTGAATTTTCAGCAGAGACATTAATACATTTTTATATTAAAAAAATATAATACAGCACTCAGAACTGGCTGTCTACGTCACACTTACTGCTACCAGTTAGCACAAAAGTCCTGCTCCCTTTAAAGCAGCAGTATTTGTTAGCAAAGAAAAAAAAAAACACCATATAGCTTTTTAGCAAAAAAAGTATTCCTGACAACCTTAGATTCATAATCGGTGTGTTTTTAAAGCAGCAGTGCAATGGAAATGGGCAAAAAATTGACCGTACTTTTTAAAATACAGTTTTGTTAAGAGCTGAAATGCTTGTTAAACTCAACAATTGCTGGATAAGTCCCAGGGTTCTGTGATCTAAGAGTACTGGTTTGCAAAAAGCACTGTATAACTCACAGTATATGTTACATCACTGTGTCGAGAGATTCATTTGAAAGTATGCTGATGTCAAACACAATCCACACAGGAGCATTTAAAATTCCGATGCATTCTTTATGTTGTTGTGCCAGAAAATGAATGGATTTATAATAATAGCAACGTTACAGCTTTGAGAACTTTAATCCAAGTGAGTTGATGTTAAGCAGAATTAGCACAGAAGCATTGTAAATTACAATGCATAATTCAAGTTACTCTACAATAAGAATGAATGAATTTATATTTAAAGCAGAACATCAAGTCTGAACTACATTGACATAATTTTTGACTTTATACTTAGGTGGAATTCATTGAAAAATAATTTTTGCAAGCCTTTAGGCGATTTTAAGGAAATAAAAATGTACTCTGGTGACTGTTTCTGTATGCTGCCTTTGTGAGTCTGGTATATAATCTATTTCATCTTTCTACAACACAAACCACAATCAGGTTTTAGATTTCACCAATAGTGGATGAGTGGAGAGAAGTGAGACTTTGAATTCTGTAATCCTGTTTGGGATCTGTGATTCCTTGGTTGACCGAGAGTTTCTATATTAAACCCCTAGATTTGCACCTTAGTAGCTTTGGCAGCATTTGATAAAACTTCTCCAAATCTGGCATGCATTGCCTAGAAGAAAAGGTCTAAAAATGTGGAATGTTCCATGACGGCAGCTTGTGAGGTTTCTGAAATCTGCATATGTCAGTTTCACATTAACATAGAACAGTTACATAAGAACGTACCGTAACAGTAGATCTTTGAGGGGATCTTTGTCATCAGGTCACATAGAAGGAACTTCACCATTGGTGAAGCGGAATCCACACAGAACATTTTCAGCAGTACAACTGGGGCCGTCCACACAGACGTCATGTGACAATGTCACCTACTCTATAAAGGCATGAGCAGCCCCACTCTCTCTTCAGTTCTCTCCCCTGGAGAATAAGGGAGCAAAGTCCAGCCATAAGGCACCAAGGAAAGAGAGAGGTGCCCAGGCCTATAAAGAAGGCTGGATACACGAAGTAGCCAGTTCCAGAAAGAAGTCCCTAAAAGGGAGGGATGGTGGGAGGGAAATGGATCTGATGACCGAGATCCCTTCTGGAAATCAGTGCGCTCATCAGAACATGCCTGTCTCTAGGGCAACACAAGAGGAAATTTGCCATCTCCTGCCCAAGGTCCACCCCCCCAGAGTTAGAATAATTAGAAAGGGGGAGCATGGTGGACTGGGGGGGCACAGCCCCTGTAAAAAGACTGGACAACAAAATCCGGACTTGGCGCCCTGATGACCGGGTATGTTCCAATGGATGTGTTCTGGTGGTGGAACCAACTGAGATACCCTCGAAGATCTACTGTTACAGTAAGTTCTTACATAACTGTTCTATCATCTTCGGGGTAGCTCAATCATCAAGTCACACCATAGGAACGAGTCCCAAGGAGTTACAGGTGCAAACAGACAGTCTGGGAGGAAGGCCAACCATAAACTTAAGACAGGAGGCCCTTTAGCACAGCCCTGCCAAATCCTGCACAGGCTCTAGAGGCAATTTCCACACTGTAGTGTTTGGTAAAGGTATGGACGGTGTTCCAGGTGGCAGCCACTGAAATGTCAGTGGCTGAGACCCCTTGGAAACAAGCCACAAAGGTAGCCATGCCTCTGGTGAAATGAGCTTTGACAGCACCAGGCAGTTCTTTGCCATAGTTGTTGTAGCAGAAAACTATGCAATTAGCCAATCATTTGACAAACATTGCTTAGAAACTGAAGTGCCCTCTCTAACTGGGGTGAAGGAAACAACTGTTTCGACTTCCTGCCTTACTTAGTTCTAAGCAGGCAATACTTCAAAGTTCTACGCAGTCTAATGTGTGGAGCAGTGCTTCCCCTGGATTGGCAAGCTCTGGAAAATAAACCAGGAGGTGGATAGATTGGTTCTATGTAAACTCAGACACCCCCTTAGGAAGAAACATAGAACTCATGTGCAAAGACACCCTGTCTTTGTGAAAAATCAAATAAGGTTCCTCGCACCAGAGGACCTGAAGCTCTGAGATTCTTCAAGCAGAAGTAATGGCAACTAAAAAGAGCACTTTACAGGAAAGAAAACGCAAGTCGCAAGTTGCAACGGGTTCAAAAGGAGACAGGGTCAACTTCTCCAGAACAAAATTTAAATCCCAAGCCTGGACAGGAGAACAAACTGGAGATTTCAGATGCAGGATGCCCTTCAGAAAGGTATGGAAGACATCCAGCCAAGCTATAGTGAAGTCATCCATGGGCTTGTGGAATCACAGATGACAAACTGCTTCCACTTCATGGCATAAGTGGCATGAGTGGAAGACTTTCGGGCAACCACTAGAATATCCACCACCATATTGGAGACACCGATTCAGGTGATAGCTACATCCTCAGGAGCCAAGCATGCAGATGGAGGGACATGAGGTTGGGATGAACCAGGGTCCCCTGATCCTGGGTCAGCAGATTCCTACAGAGGGGAAGAGGGACTGGAGGTTCCTCTGCCAGCTGCGGAGGAAGAAGAAACCACATCTGGCAAGGCCAGAATGAAGCCACCTGGATCATAGTGGCCCCCTCCATCTGTAGTTTGATGAGCACCCTCTGGATCAGAAGAAACGGAGTTGAAGACATAAAGAAACCTCCTGCTCCAGGAGAGGGACAATGTGTCTCACCAGAAAACTCCGAGCCCTGGATCAAGCAAGCAGAAATTGAGCACTTTTGTGTTGTGTGGGGATGCAAAAAGGTCCAACTCTGGATGACCCCATGTGTTGAACAGATCTTCTGCAATAGATGAGAGGAGCTCCCATTCATGCATGCTGGACTAAGTCCTGCTGAGGCTATCTGTCAGAGTTTTTAGCACTCCAGGGATGTAAATCTCTGAGAGGGTCAGACCATGGTCCAGAGCCCAATACCACACTCTCATGACCTCTCTACATGAGGGTATGAATGAGTCCCCCCTTGCTTGTTGATGTAGTATACTACACAGCGGTTGTCTGACTGAATCATCAACTTCCCTGGCAGAAGATGGTTCTGAAAGGCGTTCATTGCATACAGAACTGCTCGCATCTCCAGGACATTGATGTGTACAAATGCTTCGATCTGGGACCAAGAGCCCTGTGTCTGAAAAGGACTCAGATGGGCCCCTCAGCCCAACCCGGACGCATCCGTGGTGAGGATCTACTATGGGAAGGAGATCTGGAATAGGACCTCTTGTAAAAGATTCTGGAGATCCATCCACCACTGAAGCACCCTGCGAACGGGAAATAAGACTAGGACTAACTGGTCCAATTCCTCTGTCTGCTGGATCCCACTGCACCCAGAGGGTCCATTGAAGGGTATGCATGTGGAGTCGGCCAGAGGAACAGTGGGAATAGTAGTCACTATTAGTCCCAGAAGCCACAAATATAGCCTGGCGGAGATATGCTGACTCTGGGCCACCTCCTGGGTGTGACAGGGTTGAATAAGGCCCTCCCCCATCTGTTATTCAGAAAGAGATTAAATGCAAGGGACTGTTCTATCCTTTCCTTTTCTGTCTCTTCTCTGTCTGGTTGTGCAATCAAATTTTCTTTTGAGACTTGGGAAATGATCGCTCTGACGGTTTCGCAATTCTCTGCCTCTTGCTATCTCTCTGCCTTCACTTGTTCTGTCTTTTCTTCCCCCTTGCATATCTACGGATATAAAAATATATATGAATCTTTATGTGGAAATGTTACAGATACTGGGATCCCTTTGTTTAAAACCGTATATAGTTATTCTGTTGAAATGATTTTGAAAAGCTATTTGGAACTCAAGGGGTTAACCCGAGAAGCTGGTTTGGAAACTCTCTGAGATGCTGTAAACAAGAGGTCAGTTCTGGGTTATTATGTTCTTTTTGCTGCACCTGCAAGAACATCGTAAACTTACAAGAACATTGTGTGAGAAGCATACTGTTTTCTTAATGAGTTTCCCAGGCACAAACTTATAAATAGAGCAGCAATGCTTGTGCAAGACAGTGACAGAGACTGAGATTTGAAATTGAGAAGAACAAACTCAGAAGAAGGACTCCGTTTTCTATGTTTGTACAGCCATTATAAATAATTATACTGACCAATTCTTTTATTTTGCTGTTATTAACAATAAAACGCTATTTGCGAATTTTGAAACTGCTCCTGGTTTTCCTGTGCTTCCTAACCTGTGCCTCAACGACACTGGGCCTGGGACATAAGGCACTCTGCCCTGTTCAGAGGCAGGAAAGCTTTCCCCTGTGCAGAGTCCAGAACTGCCCCTATGTATTGCACTGCAGTCTCTGGGACAGTACTAGGACCGACCTGGGCAAACTGACCGTGATGCCCAGGGAAAGGAATGGCTGAAGAGTCCTGTTTAAAGGAAAACTGAACCCTCATATCTTCTAAATGTCATTTGCTTCCATGTCAACAGACAACTCTTTTCATGTAGCTGTTAAAGATGTATGCAATTGCTTCTGTTAGTTTTCACCCTTTATACTAGGTACTGTCACTCTCCTGGGAGGGTCCATTTCGTGGTTGTTGAAATCTCATTGTCCCTGAGAGTTACATTAGCATATGAGAACATAATGTTAGATCAACCATTTATATTATGTATCTATGCTAAAATAACAAATACCCTGCAAAAGCTTTCTGGAAACTTATAAACTGAATGTAGTTTAAAGGGGGGAAAAAACGGTATTACAACTCAGATAGCTTGTAAAACTCACTGAAGGTAAATGTGGCATTTCACACCTTCTTGTAGCTTGGTTCTTTTAAAACTACTTAAGCAGACAGGCATACTGGGGAGTTTAAAGGTTGATTACGCATCACATTCTCACATGCTAATGCAGCTCTCAGGGACAATGAGATTACAACAACCATGAAATGGACCTTCCCAGGAGTGACAGTGCCAAGCATGAAGTGTGAAAATTAACAAAAGCAGTTGCATACATCTTTGACAGCTACATGAAAACAGTTGTCTGTTGACATGGAAGCAAATAATATTTAGAAAATATGAGAGTACAGTTTTCCTTTAAGGTCTCCAGAAGCTGGCCCCTGGATGGTGCTTTTAAGAGCCAATGATCCAGATAAGGGAAGATGTACATTCCCTCTCACCCGAGGGCTGCAGCTGCTGCTGCTAAGCACTTGGGAAAGACCTGTGGCGCAGAGGACAAGCCAAAGGGCAGCACGTTGAACTGGTAGTGTTTGGCCTGAAAAAGGAACTGGAGAAACCCCCTGTGAGGAGGGAACACAGATATGTGCAGGTAGGCATCCTGCATGTCCAGAGAGCACAGCCAGTCACCCTGATTGTGCAAGGGCATCAGACTGGGCAAAGTTACCATGTGGAAATGTTTGTACAGAACATACAGATTGAGGTCTTTTAAATCCAGAATAGGCCTCAAATCTCTGGTCTTTTTGGGAACCAGAAAGAACCTGAAGTAAAACCCTTTGTTCCTTTGATGCCTGGGCACTGGCTCTATGGCCTGTTTGTGCAGGAGGGACTGTACTTCCTTCCGGAGCACAGACAAGTGGGCTGGAGGATAGTGGGAGGCTGCTGGAGGGGGTCTCTGGAGGATACTCCACGAGTCACTAGTGGGGTACCTCAGGGATCAGTCCTGGGGCCAGTCCTTTTCAATATTTTAATCAGTGACATTGCAGATGGACTGGAGGGTAAGGTATGTCTGTCTGCAGATGACACCAAGATCTGCAACAGAGTAGATGATCCAGATGGGGTGGGCAGAATGAGGAGAGTTTTGGATAAACTGGCAAAATGGTCAGAAGAGTGGCAAATGGGTTTTAACGCAAAGAAGTGTAAGGTCATGCACATAGGGAAGAGAAACCCTGAAGGCACCTATAGGCTGGGAGGGGAGTTGCTGGCAATCACAAGGGAAGAAAGAGACTTGGGAATCATCATCTCAGATGACCTGAAATCATACAAGCAGACCACTAAAGTAGTAGGTAAGGCTAGAGGGATGTTGGGTGTATTAGTAGTGGTATTGCAAGTCATAAGAGGGAGGTAATAATCCCTCTTTACAAGACACTGGTTAGGCCCCATCTGGAGTACTGTGTGCAGTACTGCAGGCCACACCTGCACAAGGACATTAACAAAATGGAGGCAGTCCAGAGAAGGGTAACCAAAATGGTGCAGGGACTACATCAGAAAACATATGAGGACAGATTAACGGAGCTCAATATGTATACCCTAGAACAAAGGAGGGAGAGAGGTGATATGATCGAAACATTTAAACATCTTAAGGGCATTAACAAGGTGAAAGTGTCTAACATGTTTCAATACAAGAAAAATAGCAGGACAAGAGGACACAGTATGAGATTAGAGGAAGACCGATTAAGGAGTAATGTGAGGCAGTACTTTTTCACAGAAAGGGTGGTGGATTCATGGAATGGTCTACCTCAGGAATTGGTGGATATCAATATAGTGCAGAGCTTCAAACAGGCATGGGATAGGCATAAGGGAGAAATACAGATGAGTATGAATAGATAGGCCATTGACAGAGTACAGGCCTAAGGCACATTCATAAGGTAGAAAAAAATGGCCAGACTGGATGGACCTTGCAGTCCTTATCTGCCATCAACTTTTATGTTTCTATGTGTGACGTAGTTCATGACCCTCTTAGCCACAGAGTTCAATAATAGAACATGAATTAATTGGGCCAACAACGGAGGAGTAGAACAAAGACATAAATTACATCATACAGTTCTAAAATGGTTCTTACCGGAAGTATGTAAATCAAAAACACCCACTAGGATAGCTAAAAAGCCTACAAAGCTACAGCAATAACACAATTTGAACCAGTATTTAAGAAAACAGCTTCTACTGGGGAAAATGACTTATAGATTCAGCGCAGTTCTCCTTTAATGACCACTAAGTCTGTGTGAGGCTGAACCACATAGTAAGGAAACCCTTGAGTGACAATATAGTTTATCTACCTTCCTGGGCATGGCTAGCACCATATCTGGACAGTGCCAAGCTGCAGTGGCTGCATTCCTCAAAGAAGGCAAGATGGGAGGAATGATCTTCAGAGGAAACTCAGGGATCTCCAGGAAGTCTACCAAATCATTCCTGTGAGATTCTCCTCCTCTGCATGAAACCCCATGGCAGAGGACAACTGCTTCACTATATTAAAGAAAGTGGGGATCTCTGGAGGAGACCTAGGGGTGTGTTTGACTGAGTCCTCACTGATCAAGGAAGCAGTGGACTTGTATGAAAAGAGAAGCTCTTCCTCCTCCTCCTCCTCCTCCTCATCATCATCATCATCAGGCAGAATGAGGTCAGGGTGATGCCCTTCTTCGATGTAGACCTCTTTTACGTCTAAGTGCAACGTGCGATGCACTGATGCCGAACTGCAGGCAGCCTCCCAGAGCTGATGGGGTGTGTCGATGCCGAAACAGCCATCAACGGTGCAGGTGAGGTAGGCCTCACTGTATACAGTACAAGTCACGACACTCCCAACACATCATTCGAAAACTTACAGAGTCCAGGTAAATTGAAACAAATATTCAGTTTTTAATTTGCTCACCAACAGTGGATAAGACCCTTCTGGGTACAGAATAAGCAGCAGAAAATCATTCTGATGTTTCACCTAAACACAGGCTTTCATAATTCTTTGTGAAAGCCTATGTTTAGGTGAAACGTCGGAACAATTTTCTGCTGCTTATCCTGTACCCAGAAGGGTCTTATCCACTGTTGGTGAGCAAAATAAAAACTGGAAGCTTATTTTAATTTACCTGGACTCCGTATGTTTTTGAATGGTGTGTTGGGAGTCCCTTGACTCTGTACTGTACTCAGAGATTTTGTCTCTGAGCACTCCATTCCTTGTTGCGACTCTGACTTTTTTTCTTGGCCTCAGTGCACCAAGTTGATTCACAATCACAGAAGTGAACTTAGTGAGGATCTTATTGAGATTGACGAACGTCAAGCCCTACAACTGTGTCAATGGTGGGGGGAGGTGTCGACAGAGCTGGGAGGGAAGGCTCGATGGCAGGGCCCCGAGCCCGAACAGTCAGTTGTCTGAGGGCCTGGAGGTTCATCAGGCTGTATCTGGATGGCTGTCAATGATGAGTCCGTCATCAACGGAGGAGGGACTGACAACTCGGGAGGCCGATGACCACCCGCCCTGGGAATCAGATGGCAGAGCCATCGGTATGGACCTGGTAGATGCAGAGGCCTAGACAGCAGATTTGTGAGTCAATGCTGCAGTAGTCAATGAAGTTCCCCCAGGAGAAGAAGCTGTTGGGGAGGGGGACTACCAATGGGGTGAGCAGTCCCGATCTCAGTCTCTCTTATGATTTTTCCCAGAGGACTTGTCTCAGGCCTTGGAAGCCTGAGAGCTCATCAACCCTGCTGGTGATTGAGAGGCTAGGACCCCAGAGGACCCCAGCCCGGAACTGGCTACCTAATGTTCCATCAAGAAATTTTTTATTCTTTCATTGCCTGAGGGTTGTTTGATTAAACTTCTGGCAGAGCTCACAGTCAGAAACTTCGTGTTCATGTCCAAAACAGCAAACGCATAAAGAATGCTTGTCTGTGGAGGCAATCTTCTTTCCACAGTGATGGAAGAGAGATGTAGAGGGAGTAGTTCTCGAAATAAACAAAATACAGGAATCTCTAAGAAAAAGAGATTCCAAAGAAGGTATAAAAGAAAGAAGTTATAGACAAAAATGTGAAAAACTGCATCAGAGCTCCTGCTAAGACCCATGTAGACTGAGTTGACGGCAAGAAAAAACTGAGGAGGGAACATGGCCACTCATGCCTTTATAGAGTGACATCATCACATGACGTCGATGTGGGCAGCCCCAGTTCTACTACTGAAAATCTTCTGTGTGAATTCTATGGTGAGACCTGATTACTGAGATACCCCCGAAGAAAATGTATATTTTTTCCAAATCTTTTTTTTTTTTTTTAATACACTCTGACATACAGCCTAGACAGAATGGAATTTTTTTTTTTTTTTAATTCAGGGTAGAAACAGCTTGTGCCGGGTAGTGCCTTTTGTTTAAATGGTCCCAGAGTTAAAAGGATTTAAGTGTTTTTTCCTGAGCATGCCCAGTAGGGTTTTTGAATAACTGGAATACACACCAAAAAGGAGGTCACCCACCAGCTCAGGTTGCGTAAGGCTAGAAAAACATGAACAACCAACAAAGGAGTCTTGCAACTCACTCGCCAGGTCACATATGCCAAAGCCTCAAAACAGTGAAAAATTCCAGTTTATTAATTCTATACTCACGCACTACATAAATATAAAGAAAACAGATCAGATGCTACCCCCCGCAATCCATTACTAAAACCAGATAGCGTTTCACTCCCTTGTCCAGGAGCTTTATCAAGGGTGAAGGGAGTGAAATGCCATTGGGTTTTAGTGATGGACTGCCGAGGTGGAACCTAAGCCATCTTCTTTATATTTAGGAGGTATGTGAGTATAGAATTAATAAACTGAAATTTTTCACACCTTTTTGAGGCTTTGGCATTTATAACCTAGGGGGGGTGAGTTGCAAGTGTTCTTTATTGGTTGTTTTTGGATAACCCCCTGATATGACCCAAAAAATTCCCTGTCATGAGAGCTTTTTGCCTTCTCACCACTTACTTCTCACAACCCAAAAAAACATTTTTTCCAAGTCGTGACAACTGCCATTTGTCATTTCCCCCAAACTAAAAAGCATATAAAATACATAAAAATGATTTATTTTTAAAAAACAGACACCCAAACCTAGCTAAACAGGATCCTTTTAGCTACATTCTCATGTTTGTTTTTTAAAACTACAGTCAGAAATACCTTTTCTGGGCAACCCAAAATCCAGGGTGGCCAGCTCAGTGAGAGGAGCCATTCACCTACACTCTCTGTATGAGAACAGCAGGAGTTTCTTGACATCTGCAGCCACAGATGGAGACGTGCTGCTACTGTAGCTTGTGTGCTAGCAGTGAGCTGGCAATGGATCTCTATCTATCTATCTAGCTCTTGCTATCTATCTAATCCTTCTTAATTATTTCATTCCCTGCCCCTTCCAGCTCAACCAGCTCTCCCCTATGTTTCCATGATATTGTATTATTAAAAGAAAAGTGGACCAGTGTGCCCACCTCCGGTACCACTTGCCAACCCCCTCCCCTCCAGGTTGCCCACCCAAATGAACAGGTGGTGACACCAGGATGCTCACCCACAGTACTGCTGTGGAGTTAAGCGGAAAAAGTTAAACATGCAAGGAAGAAAACAGTCCCTCTATGCTTTTTAAAAAAAATATTTTTAACTGTAGCCTATAAAAAAGAAAACGATCCCGTGACGATCTCAACATACACACATAGTAGTGCTTTGTCATTCCATGCTGGTGAAGTGAATTCTGGAGTGAGCTCTGTGACCCAACTGAATGGGCCAAGGCTGGCGGGACAGCACTGTCATACAACACCAACCCCAGCCTAAGAAGGGTAGGTCCAGGGTTGCCCACATGAGCCCAAGTACCATTTAGTGAAGAGAACTCTTCTTTTGGTACAGGTCCCTGCATCTCTGCACCCATGAGTGCCAGAGGGCCCTGTGCTTTGAGATGGATTATGTGCCCTGCAAGTCTGTATCTGTGGCCACAAGAAAGTGCACAACCCAGAGAGCCCAGCAGTCTTGTAGGCAGACAGAGTCTTCCCTTGGTGCATGACCCAGACAGCCCTGTGCATCTGTATGACCTGTATGAATAATACAATATCATTGTCTCAAAAAGAAAGGACATTTTTTGCAGAAAATCTATGCTAATGCACCAGATAAGGTTCAAGTTAACGCTACAGAAGTAGCAAAATATGACATTAAGTTTCCAACCCTAATTCTCAACCCCAACCCCTCTAAGCAGTAAAAGGACAAGGCCATACAAGCAACCAGAAAGCCATCATCAGGTACGACAAACATTTAACAGTTTCCAGATAGCACAAATGCAGTAGCACCAATGTGCTACCTTCGTGGATTTGTATCTGCAGCTGCATAAGTACAGGCCCCACAGGGGTCTGTGCTTATGCAACCACACTTCTGTGTGTATGTCATACAGCATGCATTAGTACGTGTGGCTGCGGAAGTGCAGACCCTATGGAGGCCTGCTTTTCTGCAGCCAGAAGGCCCCAAGGGGCCTGCACCTCTGCAGCCAGATGTATTCATGCACACTGTATGAATTATCTCACTAGACAGCATGATCTGCTACTGTATGGTTTTCTATATACAGCTATCTAACGGAAACCTGCTACCCCCTTGAAGAATTTCTAGATCCACTGTTGAAACCAGGATACCCACATTGCAACAGTACTTCTGTCTGCATAAATGCAGGTCCCACAGGTGCCTTCCCTTCTGGAACCAGAAGTTGATGTGTATGGCTTACACATGTGGCTGAAAAGGCACAGGCCTCATAGGGGCCTGCACTGCTGCACACATAAGTGCTGTTGCAATTTTGGTATCATGGATTTTGTGGTGCCTGCGCTTCTGAAGCCAGAGGTTGATGTGTATGCCTTACACTTATGGCTGCAAAAGTTTAGGCCCATCAAGTGTGTGTATGTCTTACAGTGTCCATGACAACCTGAGGCTACAGAAGCATTGGCCTCACAGAAGCCTGAACTTCTGCAGACACAAGAACTCTTATAACTTGGATATTGTGGATTTGTATCTTGCTGCAGGAGCCTGTGCTTCTGTACACAAAAGCAGTTTTGTGGATTTCTATCTGCAGCAACAAGTGAGTGTGCATGTCTTGCAGTGTGAATGCCACAGATACAAATCCAAGAAGGCAGCACATCAGTGCTACTGTACTTCTGTCATCTGGAACATGTATATGTTGTTTGTCTTACCTGATGATGGCTGGCTGTGACTGCTTGTGTGATCTTGTCCTTTTGCTTCTTGGGGCGGGGTAAGGAGTTGGGGTTATGCCATATTTCCCTATTTTTGTGTCATTAACTTGAACCCTAACTGGTGCAATAATGCAGTTTTTTCAAAGAATAAATACTTATAACTATATACACTTTGCAAAAAACTGTGTTATTGCACTGGATAACTTAACAACACAAAAGTAGGGAAATGTGGTATTAGGTTTTCCCACTCTTAACACCCACCAACCCCCACCCCCAAGCAGCAAAAGCAAAAAACATTAGGGTTCTGGGTCTCTGGAGTCTTGGCAAAATCATTGGTGGGGTCTTCTTTGGGGGTTGTCAACCCTAATGCCCACTCCATTCCATGAGCAAACAACGTCTCACACTTGATCTCCATTCTTCATGCAGGGCTGCCAGGGAGGAGCATCAGGGTTGACAACCCCCAAGGAAAATCCCACCACTGATTTGCCAAGACTCCGAAGACCTAAAACCCTAATGTTTTTTTTCCTTTTGCTGCTTGGCGGGGGGTGGGGGGAGCATTAGAGTGGGAAACCCTAAGACCATACTTCCCTACTTTTGAGGCATTAAGTTACCCTAACTCCCTAACTGGTGCATTAACTCAGTTTTTTGCAAAGAATTTCCTTACTCTTTTAGATAGTATAATCAAATCATCATTTGCCTGTGGGAGCCCTGTGCTCCCATCCCTCCACAGATACGTCAATGTATGTTGCTGTAAGAAGCACAGGGCCAGGCGGAACCTGCACTTGCATTTCAGCCACAGCAGCAACCAAACTGTCAGCATAGCCTTGTCATTACCCCACCTCATGAACACCATGCTTAAAATGTAAAAATCCTCGCCAAAACATCATTCCACATCGCTGCAACATCATTCCATGTCACAGGTGCAAAAACACATTTTGGCCAGGATTTGAAAAATGACAGCTGTTACATTCATGAGGTGGTGTAAAAAATTGCCAGGCTGCAAATTTAGGGTCAAAATATTTAAAATTACCAAAGTTATGAGTGAGCGTAGTAACATTTCAATGTATGCGCATAACTTTGACATTTTTAAATATTCTGACTCCAACTTTTCAACATAGCCTTCTTATGATTCCACCTCATGAACGAGGGTAGAGGAAATTTTAAAATCCCGCCTGAAAGGTGATCTCGCCAAGCAACTACAAAATTGCCTTTCAGGCCAGATTTTTGAACTTCCACTGCAATTGTTTATGAGGTAGGAGCTCAAAAAGGCCATATTGAAAATGTGGTGTAAAAATATGCAAAAATTGCAAAGTTATGCACCAAAGTTGAAAACCCCATTGAAATACATTGAATGGCACTTACCCTACTTTCTCATATTGCAGTCGGCATTTCCAGCAGCAAGACATGTCTTTAATCAGAGAGTGGATCTTCACCCAGTGACTTGTTCAAGTGAGTGAGGGTGTATGGGGGGTGGGTGTGGGGTGCGGGTGGTGGCTGCTCAGTGGGAGGTCGGGCTGGATGGGATCAGATCAGAGAGGGACTTTTACAGGGTTTAAAAAACCAAAAAGACATTGTGGGAAGGTTTTGGAGTCTATGAGCAGAACCAGCTCCCATTTCTCATCCCTCAAACACTATCTGTCCATTGTCACTTCATTCCACTTTACCAGTGGCACCGTTAGTGCAACACCATATGCACATCAACCAAAGAGAGCAATTAAGTGTATGTGTATGGAGCCCACACCACGTCCTGGACAAAGTTCGAGTGGGTGCACTTATGTCTGTCCACAAAGTCCAGTCCTTGATGTGCTGTGATTTGGGACTGTCAGCAGCTGCCAGAGTAGCTCCAGTGCAGGAGACTGGAGGATAGAGCAGCCCCATCCTACACAGCCTGTCCTACACAGTCTGTAGCCCAGTGTCCCCAGAGAGTGGCTACACAGCAGTAACAGAGAGGGGGCCACTGACTGAACACTCTATTGCCACTTGCAGATTTATCTGCAACTCACAGATTTCCCTCCTTCCTTTTTTCCTTCCTATAACTTGGAAGTGTGTAAGATTCCCTACAGCCAGGTGCTCAACAAGAAAAAAAAAGTTAACTCCAAGTTATTCAGTGTGCTGTAGCACTGCTGTCATCTGCTACTTTATCTTGTGCTCTGCAGTGGTTGGACTATTCTAGTTTCTTCATATATGGGAACAGCGATTTGGGGGGGGGTTGCCACTAGACACCAGGGAAATTAAAAAAAACTATGGGGACAGTGATCAGAGGGTGGGGGGGGTGCCACTAGACACCAGAGAATAAATAACAACCACGGGGATAGTGACTGGAGGGTGGGGGTGCCACTAGACACCAGGGAAAGCTGAAATAATTATGGGGATGGTGATCATAGGGTGGGAGCCACCAGACACCAGGGAAAGATTATTTAACGTGAAGATGGCGATTGGAGGGGTTTGGTGGGGAGGGGGGAGCCACTAGAAACCAGGGAAAGACTGAAATATACAGGACGTGACTTAGAGGGTGGGGGGTGGCACTAGACACCAGGAATACATTTAAAAATATGGGAAATGCTTTTTTCATATGGGCTTGAATGAAAAAGACTATGAAAAACATGGAAGCGAGTCACAAAAAAGGATATAAAATGTAAAACAAAAAAGAAACCAAGCAATTCAGGGCCATTTTTCCACCAGTTAAGTGCAGAATATACCTACTGGAATCCCAATGTGCAAGATACCTGCAAGTTTTTAACTTTTTTTTTATTAGGAAAAAAAGAGAAGATGGCAGCAAATGGAAAAGGATTTTTCCCAATACAAAAAAGATTCTTTTTTTTTTTTGTTTCATGCAGCTAAGTTAAAGTGCTTACTGTGCATGCGCAGAACCTGAAATTTTTAAATGTAATAACATTTGAACAGATTAATATTGTTTCACCAAACCAGCAAAAGGTACATCTGCGGGCCAGCCCCTTTATACCCTGAAAATTTCAAACCATTATTCAAAACCATATAGGCAGTAGGGCTCTTCAAAGAAAACAGCAAAGAAAATCAAAAAATTCACTATACACTAACTGGATCTCGGGATCTGCACATCCAACTGGAACGAAACTTGGCCATTCAGAGATCTACAGTTGCAAAGTTATTAAAGTGCAAAAATTGGGGTTTAACATTAAACTGCCTACTCAGCCCTAACTATAGTGGCGCAACTGTACCACTATAATACATACATATACTGTACATAAAGATATTCTTTGCTAAAAATTTCATTAATGCACCGACAAAAGTAGGAAAATGTGGCGTTAGAGTTTCCAACCTGAACATCCCATCCCTACCCTCCAGGCAACAACAGGAAAAACCATTACACCTCTCCCGGGCGTTCATAAATCAGGCGCAGGGTGTGCCTTGGGGTTGTCAACCCCAACACTCACCCCATTTGATCATTAAAGAAGCTGAGATATGAAGGGTATATGAGAATAGGGTGAGCGTTAGGAATAACAACACCAAGGCACACCCCACACCTGATTTGCGTAGGCGCAGGATAAGTGAAACCGTAACAGTTTTACCAGTTACTGCTGAGAGGGTGGGGGTGGGGTGTTAGGGTTGAAAACCCTAATGCCACATTTCCCTACTTTTGTTGGTTTAACCCTAACTTGTTCAATAATAAAGTTTTTGCAAATAATTTCCTTTCTTTTTGAGATAGTGGAATCATATGCTCATTCACGCAGGTCCCTTTGTGACCTGATGCCCAGCGCCATGGGAACACTAGTCTGCCTAAAAAAGTGTAGGATCCATCAGTGAAGCAACAGTTGTGAAGAAGTCATGGGGCTGTCTAGTGGGTTGCAGCAGTGCAGGGCCCTGTGGTCCTTGCACTTCCATGTGGCCACAGATACACAGAACAAAGAGTACATCTGTCAGCCAGTGCAGAGGTCCAGGGCCCTATGCCAAGAGGACAGTTGCCTTCATTATATGGTACCCTGACATTCCTGCACCTTTCATTCCCTGGCTAGGGTGGGGGAGTTACATAACAGCACCATCCCTGTACCCTGACCCCATCCAGTTGGGTCACTGAGCTCTCCCCCCGACTGAGCTTACCAGCGTGGGATAACAAAGCATACCCACTGGGTCAAGAGTGGCAGTACACACAAAATCTGTTAATTATATATATATATATATATATATATATGTGTGTGTGTGTGTGTGTGTGTGTGTATTTTTTTTTCCAATTTTGACCCAAAATTTCAAAATACTTGTTTTATGATTCACCTTATAAACATGACATGTACCATTTGGGCTGACGACCCAAGAGTCGATGACCGGCCACCCTGAGAGGCTGGCGGCTGTGCTGTAGTTATGGGCCTGGTGTGAACAGAAACCTGGATAGCTACAGGTGTTGGTGTGACCACAACTGATGGAGTACCCCAGAGGAAGAAGAAGAAGAGGCCATCGGGGATCAGCAACGCCACTGGGGAGAGCAATCCTATTCTTGATCTTTCTTGTGACTGTTCCTCGAGGACTTATCTCAGGTCTTTGTAGCCTGGGATCTCAATGAACCCATCAGTGACTGGGAAGGAGGGACCCCAAAGGACCCCTGCCCAGAACTAGCTACCTGTTGTTCCATCAGGAATTTTTTGACAGCCTTTTTTCATCACCTCAGGTTGTTTGATTACATTTCTGGCAGAGCTCACAGTTCAAGACGTCATGGTCAGGCAGCAGATGCAGACGAAATGGACATCTGAAGAGGCAATTTGTTTCTGCAGTGGCAGCAACGGAAGAGAGAACTGGAAGGTTTAACTCTCAACATGAACAACGCAAAAGAATCGCTTATACAAATGAGATTCTGAAAAACTAAGTAAAATAAAAGTCGTAGGCAAAAATGGCATGAAACTGTGTCAGAGCTTCCACAAAGACTCATGTGAATAGAGTCGACAGTGGGAAAAACTGGGGAAGGAGGGAGTGGGGCCACTCACACCTTTATACAGTTGGTGATGTCGGCATGGGCTGGCCCTAGTGGTACTGCTGAAAATCTTCCATGTGGATCCTGCTTCACTGATGGTGAAGTTCTTATGGTGTGATCTGATGACTGAGATACCCCCAAAGAAGATCTGGGCTTTCCTCGCACACATCACTCTTTCTCTAAATGCACAACCCGGTGGCTGCACAGATGATTACATTTATACAATCACATGGGTGCAGTGTGCATATATTGTGGAACACATACAAACAATGGAGAGAATGTATTAAGTGCCTCAGCTACAGTAGGACTTGAACCCAGGCCACCCGGAATACTATTCTGATTGCGCTACCAGCTGCACCACTGAGGCAACTGGAAACTGGGCAATCCCTCAGCACATTACTCTTTTCTCCAAATGCACAACACGGCTGCACAGATAATTACATTTATACAATCACATGGGTGCAGTGTGCATATATTTTGGAACACATACAAACAATGGAGAGAAAGTAGTAAGTGTACCTCTGTTGGGACCTGAATCTACGTTAGTTCTTTATCTGACTATTAAATTATTTCTAAATTCAGCTACTTTATTTTGAGTGTATCACTGGGTTTTGTGATGCTGTCAAGTAGCTCTCCCACTGGTTAATGTTTTTGTTATGATGGTGATATTCTGGAAAGAACTGTCGCATTTGCCTAGTAGACAAACAAAATGACATGACATCTTTCTAGTATTATTCTACTGGTATTTTTTTTTTTTTGCAGTTAATCTTCTTATTGAAACTTTTTATCATAAGTACATTTACATCATGCAGAAAAGAAACCACTAGTATGGTTTAAATTCAACAAATAAGACATTACAGAGTGGGGTATATCAAATTAACACACTTCTTGGTGGGCTGGGCAGAGGTGAAGGTAAGTGCCTTCAACCACCTCTATCATAATTCCCAACTCTGGAATGTCTTTTACTCAATTATAATTTGTTTTTAATGATAAATAAATCAGAGTGTTTTTAATGGCACTTTCCCTGTGGTTGCCTTTCTGAGTGAAGTCCAGTCCTTTTGTCCTTATAAGATTGTGGTTAAGGCTGATGACATCTTCCTGCTTCATGCTCAGTTGGAGTGTCTCCGGAAAGGATAAGCAGTTTGAGTCATGCATTTTGTGATTTTAGTAGCATTTGGAACAGCGGAGGTGTACATGCACATATAGATTTTGTTGATACTTGTATTGCATGATTTGCATGTGTCTGTTTTTGATGAACTTCTGCATCTTTGAAGATTTACAATTTTTACATTTTTGTGGGCATTTTGAATTAATTTCTGTCTCTGTTTGTTTGTGAAGCCCCACTGCCTTGCATGTTTGTTTGCATATATTCTACAAAGCTAAGGGCAGAATAAACATTAAATGACGCTGTACCCTGCACCTAGAAAATCAATTACTAAAATAAAATAACTGCCTAGAGTCCTGCTGTACATTAAGACTACATATTATACAATTCAAACCTAATGGATTTTAACTGAAAAGAAAACAGCAATTTGTACAAGGTATATGATATATAAATACATACAGATTTAGTTCATGTATAAATACATAAGCACTTTTTAACTAAAAGAGGAAAAGAATTGCCATATAACTGAACATAAGTTTGTTTTGTTATGGGCTGCATTACATTGGGACTTCACAAGCTATAAATGTGATATGATTTTGCCTCTCTAAGGCCCTGGACACACTTGGGAACTTAAAACGGTTTAAGTGCCTTAAAACAGTTTAAATCCCCCTAGCACTGTTTGCAGACAGACTACAAGCCCCTTAAAACGTTTTAACAAAAGTGTTTTTAAACCCTACAAGATACCTAGTCTTAAAAACATTTTTAAAAATGTTTTGGAGCTAGCATGGTTTTACTTACAGGTCTGTCCAGGAGTAAAAGTGTTTTAAGCTGTAATGGTTTAACTAAAACAGTTCTAGCTGCAGTGTGTCCAGGCAAGCACAGTTCTGTGTGTTGGACTTAACACAAAATAGTTAGAAGGAGAACAGGTTTAACACTAGCAGTGTGACCACACTAAACCATTTTCAAAAATGGTTACTGAGTAGTGTGGCTGCACTGAAATGGTTTAGCTAAACTAGTTTTAAATCAATCAAATCTTTATTTATTCAGGCAATCATCATTGAGCAAGGCTCATTTACAAGATGGACCTGATAAGGTCAAGGTTCGAGTTGGTGCACAGCAATTACATCACATACTTATGAGACAGTTATACATACAGAAACAAGAAAATGTTATTTATAACACAATAATATACAGAGAATTCACATGTTAAAGCTTGGTAAGAGAAAGTTAAACTACATATCTACAATATGTACAATACATATATATCACAATGAGGGCTATGACAGTCACTCACATAATGAGTACAAGGATGGTGAAGGGAATATTGGGTGCCATATACCGTGGTGTCTGGCTGGAAGGAATATGCCATATGTGATTGGAATAAGGTTTTGTGGGATGACTATTCTATCTCTAGCGGTAGCAACTGCATTTCTCTGTGAAGAAGGCTGTACAGTGCTGCTTGAAGGATGTAAATGGAATGATAATGGACAGTTTTAGGGATTTTTGTAGGGTGTTCCATGCTATGGCTAGAGAGTAGCGGATTGCTGCCCTCCCTATTTTGGTGTTGACTTTGGGCAATTTGAGCAGGATGATATTGTTGCTTCTTAGGGCATAGGAGCTGGCAGTGGTCAGGTTGAAGCAGTCCAAGATATAGCTTGGGAGTTTTTTTGATAAAGCTCTGTAGATCCATAGAGCTGCATTTCTGCTCCTCCTGACATGAAGGGAAACCCATCCAACTGAATCAGAGAGAGAACAATGGTGAGTATTATATGGCAGGTCTGTAATGAACCTTATTGCTCTATGGTATAAGGTATCTAACTTTTGAAGGTAGGGAGTGGAGCAGTGACTATAGAGGAAGTCTGCGTAGTCAATGACTGATAGAAAGATGGCCTGGACTAATCTCATCTTTGAACCTCTATTAAGGAAGGGTTTCAATCTGTAGAGGAGGCCAAGCCTTAGGCGAAGCTTTTTCAGCAGTTGTTCCAGATGCTGAGTAAAGTCAAGTCTGTTGTCAATCCACACGCCTAGGTATTTGAAATTTTCAACATACTCCAGATTGTCTCCAAATATAGTGCATATCTGGGGGAGACTGATTGTGTTGGTGGAGTTTTGGGTTGTGAACATCATTGCTTTGGTTTTCTTTGCATTTAGCAGAAGCTTTTTCTCGAGAAGCTGATGTTGTAACAGGGAGAATTCTGCTTGTAGGATTTCATGAGCAACTTTAGGTGAAGGGTTGCTGACATACAGTACAGTGTCATCAGCAAAGAGATGTACTGAGGACTTGGTAAGGTTGAATCAATTTTATTTATCTAAATGGCAAAAAGGATAGGGCCCAGAATAGAGCCTTGGGGGACTCCTCTTGACAGTGGTCTTAATGGGGAGAGGTCACCTTCAGCTTTTACCTGCTGTGATCTACCGGAGAGGTAGCATCTGAACCACTTCAGGGAGGATGGATCTAGGCCAATGGAGTGTAGGGATGAGAGTAGCAGTTCATGGTCCATAGTGTCTAATGCTTTGCTCCGGTCCAGGAATACTGCACAGACATTGTTCTTTTTATCCAGTTCGGTTTGCCAATCATTGGTGACCTTGGCTAATGCAGTGATAGTGCTATGTTTGGCCTTAAATCCAGACTGAGCTGGATTTAATAGATTAGCATTGTCCAGATATTCCCTTAACTGAATACTCACTAATTTCTCCAGCATCTTGGATAACACAGGTAGGATGGAAATGGGCCTGTAGTCATTAAGATCCATAGGGTCCCCTAATTTTAGAAGGGGGACCACTTGGGCTGTCTTCCACAGCGTGGGAATAGAGCCAGAGTTTAGGGAAAGGTTAAAGAGGTGAGTTAGGGGGACTGCAAGCACATGACACGCAATCTTTAGAAAGAATGAGTCCAGAAGATCTGCTCCTGCACTTTTTTTGGTATCTAGATGCCATAATAGATCCTCAACTTGTTTCAACAGTATAGGTTTGAAGCTAAAGGAGGAGTCAACTCTTTGTTCACCAGTATAGTGGAAGCTTAAATGATCCCTTAATAGGTTAGCTGGGGAGGAGTCAAAGGCAAAGCCAGCTGTTGTGAAGTGGTTGTTGAATGCATCCAGGATTTCCAATGTGCCAGTAATGGGGCCATAGTTACTGTGTAAATGGGTTGGAAGGGGGTTGTTAACATCCTGGCCCATCATACCCTTGATGGTGCCCCAAAATCTAGCAGTATTATGGTAGGAGGAGTCGAGCTGGGCCAGGTAGTAGGCAGCCTTTGCATCCCTAACTTTCCTAGTGCATTTATTCCTGGCTTTCCTAAAGATCATCCAGTCCATGATAATCTTAGTTTTTCTTGCTACTTTCCAAAGTGTATCTCTCTCCAGCAGTGCAGCTTTGAGGTCAGCTGAAAACTAGCGACAGGATTTGTTTTTTATTCGGATATTAGAGATTGGGGCATGGGTGTTAAGGGCATTTAATATAATGCTATTTAGCACCTGCTGAGCTTTTTCTACAGAATGTGCAAGATAGAACTTTTGCCAGTGTGGAGAGTAGGCTAGATCATGCAGATATCCTTCAATATTGATGTTTTTCTTGGATCTCCTCATGAGGAATTTTGCAGGATCTGTTTTAATGTTGTTGGATCTTACCTCTTGATGGGGCAGTGGTCACTTATGTTGCATAGGAGCACTCAGCGTGTGTGAATAGATGTGGTTTACTCACTAGTATGATGTCAAGTAGAGTACTGTTACTACTATTCCTTGCATTTAGTCTTGTTGGTTCATTAATTAACTGTGTGAGCCCATAGGTGTCAGAGAATGATACCAGAGGTGTAGCTGCCTGGGTGAGCCAGTTGAAATTCAGGTCCCCTATGATAATGACTTCTTCAGTACAGGACTTGACCAGGTTTCCCAGGTGGAATAAGAGCTTGTGTTCAGCAGAGGGGTCTGTAGCATCCAATTAAAATGGAAAGCTGCTGTATTGGGGAGAGAGACTTTAGAGATAGACACTCAAATTCCTTGGGCATAGATGTTGCAGTAGTACAGGATACAACTAAACCAGCTTTTACATATATGGCTACTCCGCCTCCCCTTGTTTGGCGATCAGCTCTGAATAGCTGATAGTTAGGTAGGTTAACTTCCCTGTCCATTGTGGTGGTCTTGAGCCATGTCTCAGTTATCACAAGAAAGTCTGGCAAGGTATGGGCAACCCAGGATTATAGCAATGTAAATTTTTTCAACAGACTGCATACATTAATATGCAGGAAACTGAGGCCCTGAGAGTTTTAAAAACGGTTTTCAAAAACAGTTCTGTAGTGTGTCCACGGCCTATATGGCACTGCCATGGCTGCACTTGTGAGTAAGGTGTGCAGTGTTAGCCACCTAAGTACAGAGGATACTGCTGCAATTAAGAGGAGCAAAACAGAAGAACCACAATGATTAAGGGAAAAGACAGAGAGGTTAAACTATGGGGTTATGTTTAAACAGGTGGCAAATGTTTTCACTGGGAGATGGAGGAATAAGGTGAGTTGACTTCAGTTTTTAAAACTTTAAAGGGTTGGATAAGGTAGACCAGATAAACCTTTTCAGCTCTTTCAGGACTCTCAAAATAAATAGCATATCCTACCCTGCGTCTGGAGGGGGGGGCATTTACAGTAATGCGAGGAACCAATTTTGTTATCCAGTTAGTGGCAAACCTATGGAACCAGCTAGCAATTTAAGTGGTTGAAGTGGTGTGTGTGTGTGTGTGTGTGTGTGTGATAGGGAGGCCCTATCTGATGAATGAAGGACCAACATTGTTGTTTTTTTCATTGTTTTATTTCTCTCTTCCGATTTGGTGGGGAATAAAGATAAAAGGAGCAACTAGCTACAGAGATACTGTAGCTGCCCCCAAGCTGAAGAGCTGACCGCTTGATTGGATGAAAAGCCAGTTCTTTTATACTATTACCATAAAATGTGATGCCATTTGAATAAGAGGGTCTTCAGCCAATTTAGAGGGTAACATTGATTTTAAAGAAAATGAAGAGAGATGCTATTAATAATCTAGGTGTGTAAACATGCTATACCCCATTTTCTAAAGAAATATCATGATCTAATATCAGATAGGTCAGCCTGTCTGTGTTTATTTAGGATGAGTCAGTCAATGGAGACCTGACTATCATGGAGGAAATCTCATAGTACATGCAAGTTTTCATGTGCTAGAAATCCATCTGGCTGGATCTAAGCATGGAAGTTGTGCACTGAGAGAAATGTGCACTATTTTTAACTGAAAGACAAACCACCTATTTCCTTTCTGCAAGTTTATTTTATTTTGGAAAATAAATATCGCACAGTGCGTTCTACACCTTTTACCTGTGTTTGGTGCATCTGTCTCACCCACTAACCTTCACAGTTTGTGGAATCTTTTCAACTAAAGTTGGATCAGGTTGCCCAGTAACACAGCAGCAGCACTGCCACCTATGATGCCAGTAACCCAAACCCAGGTTCGGAATATGAAGGGGATGGTGTACGGCAGGTACAGGTTAGAGGTTTGCATGTCCCATAGGATGTTTGTCTCCCTGAGGTGGGACTGCATCTGAAACCTACTGCAAGAGAGCCACCTGGGGGCCCACATGTGGAGTCAGTCATTTAGGGACAGCTTTGAGGAGGAGAGACACAGGGCTTTGTGTGGTATGCATACCTGTTGCATGCTACGATGTGCATGTTCACTGCCCATGTCTTGGGGAGGGCAGAAAATGGAAACACCTCTAGCCTGGCAGGACGGTACTTTGGACACATGAAACTGGGCTTGAGAGACCAGCATAGCTCCCCCACCCTGAGCTGGTAGGGTCTGGAGTGCAATGCAGCGACACTGCAAGCCAACCCAAGGAAGGATATAAGAGCACCCTGCTCTTTAAGCACCACCTGCAGACGTAAAGTGCAGTCTACGTTGATGCTGTAGGTGACCACACAGTGTCAAGGGCTGCCTACCTAAAGGTTGGTGCTGCAGACACCCGTAGGCTATATGCCGAGGATGTGGGGTATTGTCAATATACAATGCCCTGGTAACCCTAACACCTTTAAGAACAGCCTAAAGGCTTACCATATTAGGTGCAGTCTATTCAGCTGCAATTGGTGACTCTCTTTGCATTGTGTAACAACTCGCATTCTCTTGTGATGTGCTGTATACTACTGTTGTGTTGCAAAACTGTCCCATACTGATTTAACTTATGCCTTTGTACAACTAACAAATGCTTTATCAACTTGTTCCTGAGCCTACTGTACTATTTTCTTTTGACAACTGTATCATGTTACTGTATTGTGTCCCTACCTGTTGTATCTTACATAATTAATCCTGGGTCACCCCTGAAAAGGGTATTTGTATCAGTGGGCCTACCTGGTTATCAAAATTCAATAAATAAATACTGATTGAGGTATCTTTGATACCATCTCCCACATATAGGTACGTATACACATACTGTACATGGCCTTCAGTGAATTAATTAGAAGGTAGTCTAAATCCTGTAAACAAGCAGAAACAAATGATGTTTGCTACAGATTGTTCGTATGCAACAGCCTGGTGCCTAGCTGATGGCCATTTACGTAGTATTCTATGCACACCAAAATGTATAGCTCAGCTCCTGTTTATGTGCTAATTCAAAATTTATTTTGCAGAATTAATATTCTACCAATAAACAAGTACCAACGTTTCATGGCTGCCCCACTTTGTCACGGATTGCAGTGGTCATGTCCATTGTGTTACATTTAAATGCATACAAGGAGAATATGTACAATAAAACATGATGGACATGACTACAATCCTTGAGAGAAAGGGGCAACCACAAAATATTGTTGCTTGTTTATTGGTAGCATATTAACTCTGGAAAATAAATGTTGAATTGGCATATAAACAACAAGAGATGAGCTCTACTTTCTGGTGTTCACAGTTTACTGGCATTAGGGAGTCCCCTCCGCACCTTATCTATATTACACCCAGTTTTTAGGGTAGTGATGCCTGCAGTCCAAAACCCGCCCTTGCACATTAATCTAGTACTCCAAGAAACACAGACTGCTGGCTTGGTGCACTGCAAAGGCTTTTTTTGCATCATATGAACTTTGCAAAGCATTCTGTTGTCTAGGTTATGAAACCGCTAAACATGACAGTCTGGAAATCACAGTAGGGGCCCCTGGATAGGATAGGATAGGTTAGCTCACATACCCATATACAAAAACACAATTTCCAATGGGTGGGATTAATCAAGAAAAATAGTAACAGGACACTTGAAACCATTTTGAAATAATTTTCAGTGTAAACTTATTTTAAAGGATTACTAGAAACACATGATGAAGACCCCGAGACATAAAAACCTTTGTATGGGGTTAGCAATATTGTTAGCTACATCCTCAGTGCCAAAGAGGTCAAACAAGTTTCTACTGGCAACATAATCAATTTCCACAAGAAAAAGATTGTGCTTTTTTCCCCCATTGCCAGACATATTAACCAATTATTTCCTTACAACACCCTTAGATAATTTCATGTTGCAAAACTGTCCAAAACACACTACAGTACTGCCATTCTTAATATTCAAAAACTCACTTCTGAACTAAATGTAGCAAATCTGTTGAAATTTCAGACAGTACCTTCCTCTGATTGTAGTTTTTGTTCATATTAATGCAGTCTGTAACATATTTCAAAACAGAAACTATGAAAGAAATAGTAGTCATTATAAAAACAACTCAGGTAACCTCAGTTAGAAAATGGGCTCTAAAGTAAAAGCAATCTCATTGGCTGCCAGGGGTACATTAACTTACAGACAGAGCCCTCTCAATAACAGGTACCACCCTATAGTGCCCCTTCACCTACTAAAATATCCTACTGCCCACCGTGCTTCCCAATTGTCTCTAACCACCTAATTGGTATATTAAACCGCTGCCATTTTCTTCTCCCTTAGCGAGAGATACTGCACCTAACACTCCATACTTCAGTGCCAACTGCTAAACTACACATAATCCTCCACTAGGCTCATTTACAACTTTTTTTTCTTTATTTTTCTTAATTTCAGTGCCATAATCTTGCATACCCTGCGATTGTCCATACCAAACTCCTCTAGTCTCTCGGAGAACGGACTGCACTCTCGCTCCTCCTTCCTCTAGCTGGCTGCTAACTCGCTCCCCAGCAATGAAAATGCTCCTCATTTCTGCCGAGATTGCCTTCACATGAACTTGTTCAGCCTACATTACCAACACGCCCACCTCCTGATGGTACTTCCATTTAACAGTTTTATTTTAAGAAACAAAATGTGTTTTACTTGCCGATGGCTCATTTCATATCCCGCGCTCTAACCAATGGGCTCACATGCTATTCTGCTCTATCATAGTGTGCGGTGCCCACACACATCACTCCCAACAGCCAAATGACAGGATTGAAACCTATATTTAAAAAAAAAACAATCACAATGAACTATAGCACAACTGTAACAAAAACGGAGCTTTACAACATCCCTCCCAACCACCAAAAACCAGGATTCTGAAGTATTTGCTTTGGGTGGGGGCACTTGATGGGGGAGCCCTCTACTGCCAAGTGCAGCAGTGGAGGGACTACTTAACAGAACATTTTTGGTTTCTCATTTATATTTAATTGTTAAACTTTTTTACATAATTGTAAGTATTTTATAAAAAAAATATCTTAACACAGAGCCTATTTTCTAAGTGCAATAATACCCTCCAGGATGGGCGGTTGGGCAATACAGGACCTTCCAGGGGCTATAAGGCCCTCCACCTGCAGTGTCGGGCCTCATTACACCCCTGGGCAGTCTGGTATTGCCCAAAACCACCCACCCTGCCGGGTATTATTGCTTGCATAACTGCCTGCCCTACTGGATCAGGAAGTCAGGGGATTAATGGACTTGAAGGAATTTTCTTCTGATAGGCACCTAGAGTGAGAGTCTCACCACTGTTCCCCCATGGACTGTTCACTTGGGGTGCAATGTAGCTCATTACCACTCTGGACTGCAGGCCACTTAGCTGGAGTTTTGCTGGATAAAGGCTCCTGGATGGTGTCTGGATGAACTCAGTGCATTTTGGTCTGGTGTCTTTAATCTGTATGCTTCATATGGTGGCACCTTCATAGGATGGTCTGCTGGATTGGCAGCAGCTATGTATGACTGCTACGTGACCCTGGGAACCTCAGGAAGCGAAGCAAGGGCCAAATTCTGGAGACACGGGTGATGATGGGAAGGGTAGGATTAACACAGTGAGGTCTTGTCGATGCAAGTCCCAGAAGTCATGCCCCCTTAGGAAGCTCAAGTGAACTAAGCGCAGAAGCAGGTAGCCTAGTAAGGCTGACTTCATTGTTAGCTGTTGAATCACACTGTAAAACTTGTAAAAAAATCCTGCACTTTGGCAAAAAAAGCAATGTGTCTTTTATTTTCTGGGTGGAGTGTGATCTGTCTCGGTGGACTAGGTCTCATAAGCACCCAGAAAATGTAGTAATTGGGACAGGGGTATCACTTACCTAACTTCAATACCTAGGGCTCCACCAGAAATGAAGAGGCAGGAGATAGTCAGACTGACTCTGCTCCTCCCCTTTGCATCATGCTTTGTATTGCAAGGTCACTGAGGAATAAAACTGCGGTGACAGTAGGCTTCATTGTGGACTCCTCAGCTGACACTGTATGGCTCTGTGCTGGGGATTCTATCCCAGACAGGTAGTCTGTGGTACACTGCTCGAGGCAGAAGCACAGAAGGGGTATGGTAGCCATCTGTTTTAGATCCACTCTGACACTTGTAGCATACCCCACAGGTGTGACTAGGTTGTTTGAATGCATGGCTGTTGGAGGTGGACCAGCTGGATCATTCTCATGTATTGGCCTCCAGGACACGGGAGGGATTTCCTGCAGGAAATTATGGACTTCATCTCCGACATAGTGTTGGAGACCCCAAGGCTGATGGTTCTCAAGGATTTCCATGCCTGGGTCAATGACAAAGCCCTGTCTTTTGGTAAACGCTTCCTCCAGGAGATGTCACAGCTAGGTCTAGCACAGGCTGTTGCCATTGGAATGTACCAGCACAGTTACACCTTGGACCTAGTCATCAGGTTATTTGGTCTGATCATCATGTTGTGTTGTTCCTTGGTGGGGCTCCTTGCAGTATTACTCCCCCCCCCCATGAAGATTGACCATCACCACTCTAAGAAAATCTGGAGCCTCAGAAACTCTTGGCGGTATCTGGGCCTATCGGGTATGATGTCAGCTTGTGCAAATGGGGTCGAGGAGGCTGTAGAGAGCTATGATATGGCTCTAACTCCATAGCACCCTACTATGTTCATGTCTTAATTTCCCTCCGCAGCTCCCATGGTACTGTGAGGAGCTGAGGTGGTTAAAAAACCAAGGGACAGAGGTTGGAGCATGAGGACAGACTGAAAATGAATACTCACTATGGTGAGTATCGGTGGGCAAGCACCCTGAAAAACACTGAGTTCCTGTCAAGGGTGATTGCTGTGGGAAAGAACCAACCAGCTCAACTTTTTTGCACTCTGGAAAGGTTGACTAATTCTACCCCACCCACCCACCAACCCCCATCTACACTCAAGAAAAAAGTTTTTCTGCTAAAGGCTGTAATGGGTTTAAATTAGTTCTCTCTCTCCAAGGTGTCCTCTGTCTGAAATGGGATCTACTCAAGTGGTCTGTGTCTTGAGACAAGGCGATCAGCCATCCTGGGCACAGCGTTTTCTAGTTTTGGACGATGAGGTGTTCCGGGTGATCTTGGGATTGCATTCCACTTACTGTTAATCAAATACAGGGCCCACCCAGCTGCTTACTGGCTGGGGGGGGGGCCTTAGACAAATTATTTCAAATTGTCAGGTCATCTCTGAAGGAGGGTGTGTTCCCTGACTCCCTAAAAAGAGCAGTGGTTAGACCCCTCTTTAAGAAATCATCTTTGGATTCTGAAATTCTTCTGAACTACAGGCCTGTCTTGAACCTTCCCTTTTTGGTAAAAGTAATTGTGAAACATAGTGGTGATGTAGTTGGAGGCATACCCGGAAAGATAAGTCATCTATGAGCCTCTCAAGTCAAGATTCCATCCTCATCACAGCATTGAGATGGTACTTGACAAGGTTTTCAGTGATGTCCTCATGGCAAGAGATAGAAAGCTTTGTTCCAGTTCTGTACTTCTTAACATCTCATCAGCATTTCACATGATTGATCATGGTGCTTTTGGAACACCTGAGGCAATATATGGCTTTCACTGGCACTGGTTTGTACTGGTTTGACTACTACCTGTCCAGAAAAATGCAGTATGAAGTCTTGAGTAATTCCATCTTCATGCCAGCTGCATTGGACTGTGGTGTGCCTCAAGGCTCGATCCTTGTCCCCAAGTTGTTTGCCATGTATATGCTGCCTTTGGGGGTCATCATCAGATGGTATGGTTTGGAGTTTCAGTGCTATGCAGACAATTCCCACCTATATCTGTGATGTGCATGTGATAGGATTTATGTTGGCTCCGTGCTGTGCCGATGCTTGAAGGAGATCAACAACTGTATGACCTCCAACTGGTTAAGTCTCAAACCAGACAAGAATGAGGTGAGGATTATTGGGTCAAGCCACTGAGAATCAGCTATGACAGGGAGCAACACCAGGCTGCCATCGATAAATGGTGCCGCCCATGGAGCTGTGGAGATGGTTACAAATATGGGGGTCATTATGGACTCCAAGCTAACCTTGGAGAACCAGGTGTCGATGGTTGTCTGTGGTAACTTTTTCCATCTTCGAAACATCACACAGATCAAACAGTTTCTGCTGCCTAGTGACCTGGTGATGACAGTCCATGCTTTCATCACATCCAGGATGCATTACCGTAATGCTCTCTCCCTAGGGCTATCTGGAATCAGCTGTCGGTAGCTGGTCCAGAATGCTGCAACCCTTCTGATCTCTGGGACATCCCGTAAAGATCATATCACTCTGGTGCTGCGCGAATTGCACTGGCTACATATTCAATGGCATGCCAGCTTCAAGACATGCTTGCTGGTGTTCAATGCCCTGCATAATTTGCTCTGGCTATCTTAAAGATTTCCTGAGTCCACTTAACTCTGTCCCCAACTTCGCTCCACCAAGGCTGGCTTACTGTCTGTCTCATGGTCCAGGTTAAAGCTTTCTGGGGACAAGTCACTCCTTATAGCTGCGCCGATATTCTGGAATGCTTTACCTGCCCATATTAGATCTGCAAGCAGGGTGGTTGCCTTTAAAGGGGCCCAGAAATATCATTTTTTTAAACTTGCCTATTGTCAGACTTAATTTTATTTATCATTTGTTATCACTTAAACATCTTGAAATCAGTGGCATGCTGGAGTGTGCTCTGCCTTCAGAGAAACCCTCTATGTTTACTGTGTAATTAGTTTATTTGCATTTATTTATGTCTTGTACAGTGTTTGTTACCTCATGCTGTACAGCTTCCTGAACTTCAGGGAAAGGGTGCCACAGAAATAAAACTACCTTGCTATTGAGCCATATTACCTTCATGTCACAGGTTGTTGTGAAATATTCTTCCACCCCCCCCCCCCACTGCCACCCCACCAGCACACAGTTTTACTACTGCTAATGTGCAGTGTTACTCCTTGCACTCTAGTGAATCTCTGTGAACAGTTTTGTAATACTCTGAATGGCTTATGTTATGGAAAATAAAATCCAAGTACTGTATCTTTTATTTGAAGGGTTTCTCTTGCTCTGTGCCTGTGAGACAATATTTCTGAATATAAGACACCTACTGTGTTAAGAGGTTTGACTGTAAAAGCGCACATTTATTAGCTCATCCAAAATAGCCTTGTATCTATCGAAATCAATTAAGTGTGAAACATTGCTCTTACGGATATTGGATTGAAGTTCACATCAACTGCCTGTGCTTAAGTGCACCTCTAAATACTGTGTATCTTAGGGGAGAAGCCTCTAGTTAAGGATGTGCATCTGATCTCTCAAGCCTAGAAAATGGCAAAATAAGACCGGACAATGTCCACAGGCCTGCTTGCCATCTAGCTTAAGGGACTATGTTTTTTTCTGCACAAGCTGTCAATGGAAAGAAAAATAAATAAATCAAAAAGAACTCACCATTGCTAACAGTTCTCCGGGCTACCTCCCACAAGACCAGTCCAAAGGCCCAGATGTCAACTCTTTTATACGAATCAAAACAGTCCACCTGGATGGTTTCATCTAAAACTTCAGGTGCCATGTAACGCTTGGTTCCCACCCTGGGGTTATTTCCCACATCTAATTGATTGGTGCTTTGAGAATGCATCACAGCAAGACCTGGAACAAAAAGAGCAACAATATGTGGCCATTAGTCATTACAAAATTACCCTGTGTGAAATAAATAAGCTACACCAAATTCACAAATGTTTAGCCTCAAGAGTTGAACACGGTGGTCCACGGATATAAAGCTCTCTGCCATAATTCTACATGTGGTATACAGATGCCATGGCTTGGTTCTTGCATTTTTAAAGGTATCACACAAAAGACCTGTGCACAAAATATGTCAACTGGGACTGTGTGGTAACTGAGGTGGCTGTCTAACTGGTTACGTAACAGAAGAGAGAGAGTAATTTAGGGTTGGGTGAGGCTTGTTACAGAACAATGCCAAGTGACCTTTTACTTCTGTGGTAGGGAAAGTGACAGAATCACTTCTGAAGGAAAGAACTGTTGAGTACCTAGAGGCCAGTGGGGCACAGGACACAAGGCAGCATGGGTTCACAGCGGGAAGGTCATGACAGACAAATCTAATTGATTTCTTTGACTGGGTGACCAAAGTAGTAGACCAGGGGCTGTGGACATGGCCTACCTAGACTTTAGCAAGGCATTTGACACAGTCCCTCACAAAAGATTAATAATCGAATTAACCAGCCTGGGAGTGGGTCCCAGGGTGGTAGCCTGGGTAAAACATTGGCTGAACAACAGGACACAGAAGGTAACTGTAAATGGAGTCCACTCTGAAGAAAGAGGGATTATTATTGGGGTACCGCAGGGTTCAGTTCTGGGTCCAGTTCTTTTTAATGTCTTTATAAGTAACACTGCAGAGGGACTGGAAGGAAAAGTATGTCTCTTTGCAGATGATACAAAGATCTGCAACAAGGTTGATACACAAGGAGGTATGGAAAGGATGAGAAGGGACTTGGCAAGGTTGGAGGACTGGTCAGATGTATGGCAGCTTGGCTTCAATGCAAAGGAGTGCAAAATAATGCACCTGAGAAACAAAAACTCAGGGGAAGATTACACAATGAGGGGGAGGTAGTAACAACAAAAATGGAAAGGGACCTGGGGTAGTCATATCAGATGACCTAAAGGTGGGCCAGCAATGTGAGAAGGCAGTAAGGAGGGCTGGGGGGGATACTGGGATGCATAGGGAGAGGCAGCATCAGTCGAAAACAGGAAGTTGTTGGCTCTCTGTACAGACAGTTGGTAAGACCACATCTGGAGTACTGTGTACAGTTCTGGAGACCCCATCTCCGCAAAGACATAGACAGGGTGGAGGCTGTCCAGAGGAGGGCAATCAAAATGATGCAGGGTCTGCATCAGAAGACATATGAAGAAAGACTAAAGGAACCAAAGATGTATAGCCTCGAGGAAAGGAGGGAGAGGGGGGGACATGATAGAAACTTTCAAATACCTCAAGGGAATCAACAAAGTCCAAGAGGGTGGCATCTTTCAGAAAAAGAGACGTGAAAAACAAGGGGGCACAATTTGAAGATAGAGGGGGGACAGCTCAGAGGTAATGTGAGGAAGTATTTCTTCACAGAGAGGGTTGTGGATACATGGAACAGCCTTCCTGAGGAGGTCACAGAGTCAAAAACAGTGGGGAAATTCAAGAATGCATGGGACAGACATAAGGGAATTCTAGCTGGAGGGGTAGAAGGAAGTAGGCTGTTGGTTAACTAGAATCTGCAGCTTATCCGTTAGGTAGGGAAATGGGCAGACTAGGTTGGCCAAGCAGTCCCTATCTGCCGTCAAATTCTATGTTTCTATGTTGGATGGAGGGGTCAACAACCAACTAGTAATGTTTGTGGATGACCGTCAGTTGGCCAGGGTAGTTAACACAGAAAAAGATCACAAAATCTAAAAAGACATTTGGATGTTATTTTAGTTTTTTGACATTGCAGTACCAAATATCAGCTATTTTATTATCATTTTTTTCCTCCTTTTCCAGTGGTGGTATAGCAAAGCTGCTAAGGACTTGGCATCTGCTGCCTCACTCAATGTCCCTTTTTCTCTACCCCCTCTTCTTCTCTCTCTCTCTCTCTCTCTCTGCCATTTGGAGAAAATGGCCTAGGCATAATTTACACTAACTCACTCCTCCTATACTGTCTTACCTAATCCCAATAGCGGATTAACTCTGCTTCATGCCCTCCTTGCTCTTCCTCACTTAAATGTGCCTTGCTAAATGAACACTCCCTATCTAATAATTCTTCATCTATCCTGGACCCCATTTCAAACTTCAACATTTTTATACAATTTTACTGAAATCTTTCACTCCCAGTCTCACCTTCTTTCAATCTCTGATGCAACCCCTTCTGGCTGCAAAATTCTTGAGCTTTCTCATCCTACCAGTTCGGTAGTTAGGGGGTATACCTGTAACTATTGTCTTTAAAGACCATCTTCCTTTTCCTTATCCTTCCAGTCAAACCTATTTGTCATTTAAATCTCACTCCAGTTTTTTCTTCTTTATTCAACCTAAAATGCATCACTATACTTCCTTCCTAAATCAAATCTTTTATTTCTACTTGATTTCTCTTTTCTTCTCTCCTTCTTGACCCTCTTCTCTTCCAGCCTTATCACTGGTGCTTTTAATATTCATAGTAATTTTCCTCATCTTACTCTTTGCTCTAGTTTTCTTTTTATACTTGATTCAATAGATCTTATTAAGTCTGTTACATAACCTACTCACATTTAGTGTCGTATTTTACCATATCTTCTTTCCAAGCTCTATTTAATTATACTGTTCCCTATTTAGTCATCTTTGATCCTAGAAACATAGAAAGCTGTTGGCAGAAAAAAAAAATAGGTTGCTTACCTGTGACCATAGTTCTAGGAGTGGTATATGGTTCACATCCACACACTGTCAATTCTTTCTTCAGACTGTCTTCAAGCAAAGTTCCTCCCACCAGCCGGGTGGCATATCTCTCAGCTCTGCCCCGTGATGTCAGATCCTGCATGCTGGAAGCAGGGATCTGTGTGCCACTTGCCAGAGGAAGTCAGATGGGTGGTATGGATGTGAACCATATACCACTCCTAGAAAGTACAGTTACATAAGATCTTACCGTAACAGTAGATCTTGAAGGAATGTCTCTTGCAGTAAGTCATTACTTCTTGGAGCATTCAGCAGAGGTCGCTGTCGCATGGCAGCTTCTTCTAGCAGTTTTCAGCAGTGACCACCCACACATGACATCACAGCCTGCTTCCTATATAAGTGTGGGTGGTCCCTGGAATCCTTGTTCCACCACCGGATTCAGCTCACGATAGAGAGATCGGGGTGAAACAGAGGATCCAAGGAGCCGACTCCTACTTCTGTGGTGCATACAGAATTTGTCTCAGTCAGAGAAGGGGGGGGTAGGAAGGAGGAATTATACTTACTGCAAGAGACATTCCTTCAAGATCTACTGTTACGGTAAGATCTTACGTAACTGTACTATCTTCTATGGAATGGCCTCTTGCAGTAAGTCATTACTTCTGGGAGATTACCCAGCAGCTGTGTCCAGAAGGGTGGACAATTATGATAAGAGACCTTGTAGGACTGCGCAGCCAAAGGCTGTCCAACATTTCCAAGTCACATACAAATTGTAGTGGTGAGTGAAAGTGTGGATCGTGGACCACGTAGCTGCAGCATTGCATACGTCTGCAATGGAAGCATCCTTGAAACAGGCTGCAGTAGTGGCCATGGATCTTGTGGAATGGGCTTGGACTGGATCAGGAAGAGCCTTGTACTTTCTGTAGCAAAATGAAATGCAGTTTGCTAACCATGACGACAGAGTCCTTTTAGCAACAGGAAGTCCCTTTCTGCCAGAGGCAAAGGTGACAAATAATTGAGACATCTTTCTGATGTCTTTAGTACGATTAGTGTAGTATCGTAAGATAGGGTAAACATCCATTAGATGTAATAGATGCGCACCTTGATTGGAATGTTCCAGAAAAAATTACCAGGAGTTCCATGGATTGATTTAGGGTCTTTTCAGATACTACTTTCAGTAGAAAGGAAGGGTTAGTACGGAGTACCACCCGGTCTTTATGAAAAATCAAGTAAGGTTCCCTACATATGAGGGCATGAAGCTCGGAAATATGCCGAGCGGAAGTAATAGCTACCAGGAATAATGTTTTCCAAGAAAGAAAATTAAGTTCACAGGTGGCTTGAATGTTTCGAGAGTCAGCTTTTCTATGATGAAACTGAGATCCCACGGAGGCAGGGTCATCAGACAGGAGGCTTCAAATAAAGAATTCCCTTCAAAAACATTTTGGATAAGTGATGCTGGTAGAGTAATTTACCATCCAGAGGTTCATAAAAAGCCAAAATAGCTGCTAAATGAACCTTGACAGAAGAATAGCCGAGTCCAGACTCAGATAAGGAAGCAAGGTCAACACGGTCGTAAGTGGATAAGAGTAAGGGTCCACGTTATGAGAGGCTGACCATATGGAAAACCTTTTCCACTTGGAGTTATATGTTTCTCTAGTTGCCAACTTTCTAGAAGCCAACAGAATATTGGCAACAGAAGGGGACACCTGCAAGTTGTTTATGAATGTGTCCTCAGGAGCCAGGCATGAAGACATAGCGTCTTGAGGCTGGGATATAGGAGGGACCCCTGATTCTGCGTCAGATCAAAATGGCAATGGAATGGGATCCTTCACCAATAATTGGTGGAGGAGAGGAAACCACTGCTGTCAAGGCCACAGAGGAGCTATTAGTATCATGGTGGCCAGCTCCAGTTGAAGTTTCAACAGAGTTCTTAGAAGGAGTGGGATGGGAGGGAAAGCATATAAGTAAAGTCCTGTCCAAGGTTGGTATAGGGCATCGATAGACTTTCCCTGTTGTTCAGGATAATGGAGAAGTAACTGGGAAGCCTGTGACTGACTGGAGAGGTGAATAAGTCCAGCTGTGGTGTTCCCCAGAGTGCGAATATGTTGCGTATAACATCCTCGTGAAGTGTCCATTCATGAGTGGACGACCGATGACTCAGTCTGTCCACTGATTGTACTGTCAAGGAATATGGACAGCTGTCAGTGTCAATCCTTGTTCGACTGCTGTCTGCCAGACTGCACTGGATTCTCTGCACAGGGAGCACGGGTGCATGCCCCCTTGCTTGTTTAGGTATGAAACCACTGCAGTGTTGTCTGATTGAATCAATAACGATCCTGGCTTAAGGTGGGAAAGGAATGCCTGAAGGGCAAGATGGACCACTCTTATTTCTAGGAGATGGATATGAGATATCGTAGTTCATTGACCTTGTGTCTGATACGAACCCAGATGGGCACCCCAGCCCTCCAGGGATACATCTGTGGTTAATGTCTGTGTGGGAGGTGGGGAGCGGAGTGGCATTCCTTGACATAGATTGGTTTTGACTATCCACCAGCTGAGGGCCGACACTAGGGAGGAAGTGCCCCAAATCTGGTCGATGAACTGTCCTGTTCTCTGAGACCACTGGTTCTGTAAAGTCCACTGGATATGTCTCATATGGAGATGGGCAAATGCCACCGTGGGAACAGTGGCTGACATATAACCCAGTTTTTTCAGTATTTGTCTGGCCAGTATTCTTGGTTGGGACTGGATGTATAAGGCCAGGGATATCAGGGTGTCTTGGCAGGTGGGTGGAAGGAAGGCCCTTGCCTGGATCATGTCCAGAACAACTCCGATATACTGTATCATTTGGGTTGGATGTGGATTGGACTTTGGCCAATTGACCGTGATCCCTAGATCATGGAACAGAGCGAGGATGGTGGCCAGAGAGGATAGCAGAGCTTCCTTGGAGTGTGCTTTTATAAGCCAATCGCCTAAGTATGGGAAGACATAGTGCCCTCTTCCCCTTACGGCTGCTGCTACCACTGCTAGGTGTTTGGTAAAGACTCTCGGGCCGAAGAGAGGCCAAATGGGACAGCCTAAAACTGGTAGTTTTGGTCCAGCAAGTGGAAGCACAGGAATTTGTGATGAGCGGAGTGAATGGGGATATGAAGGTAAGTATCCTTCATATCCAGGGCACACATATCCAATCTCCTTGTTGTAGGAGCGGCATTACAAGTGGCAGAGTGACCATGTGGAAATGCTTGTACTGAATATACAGGTTCAGACGTCTCAGATCTAAAATGGGTCTGAGATCTCCGGTTCTTTTGGGTACTAGAAAGAAATGGGAATAAAATCACTTCTGTTGTTCTACAGCTGGTACTGGCACAATGGCTTGCTTGGCCAGGAGTCCTGAGAGTTCCTCTTGGAGGACAGTAATATGCTGTGGAGATAATGGATCACCCATGGAGGGGGGGGGAGGAAATGAATTCCAGGATATGACCCATTTGGATTACTTGAAGTATCCATTTGTCTGATGTGATCATCTGCCAAGCCTCTAGATGGAGAGCAAAACAACACCCGACCACCTCCGAGGCCTGGGAAAAGAGGCAGAGGGAGAGGCAAGAGAGGTCACTGAGCAACGGCTGCCTGGCCGCCGCAGGGTGAGCACGGGAGCCACGGTGGCAGAGGGAGCACCTCGTAGGTTGGTTTCATCCTCTGAATCCACCTCTGTTAGAGTTTTTATATTTTCCACCTCTTTTAGAGTAGGAGGAAAAGCGAGTATGGTAGGTTGATTGGGGATTATGATATAACTCTTGAACCATATGGAGAGTTCTTCCAGATGCTTGTAAGTCATCTGTGAGAGTCTGTGTAACTGGCCCGAATAGTTTGGACCCATTAAAGGGTGCATTAAGTACCTTATGTTGTACGTCAGGTGTAAATCCTGACATGCGAAGCCAAGCATGGCAACGCTAAACCATACCAGTGGCTGAAAGTCAGGCAGAGGTATCCACAGCATCATAACCCAACCTGAGAAGGTGGCGGGAGATAAAATTGGAAGTCGGGATTATAGCCATTAATTGGTCTTTCTACTGAGAAGGAGGGAGCTTATGTACTGTTTCCAGGGTAGAGGTCCCTAAGGTACGCTGGTATTTATCTATATGACCCATATAATTTAGTATACGGACATTCATGGAACCTGAGGAAAAGACCTTTTACCCTAGGTAATCAATCTTTCGGGACTCTTTATCTGGAGGTAAGGAGCTCAAGTGTTTGGGTCTCTTAGACTGGTCATGAGCAGCAGTGATGACCACAGAGTCTCAGGTATGGCAGAGAGGAATGGGTGGTCGAGGGGAGACTGGTATAGTCAAGTAGCTTTGCGAGGAACCACTGATATATTGGAAGGCTGTTGCCAAGCAGCCAATAAGGCATTTTGATATGTAGGGATTAGTGGTGGGACCACCAATGCCGGGTCAGGCAACTCTAAATAATCTCCCATGTCCTTACATTCTTTATCATGTTACCAAATGGAAAATCCCATCACTTTTTGTATTTGAAGCATCATGTCATAAAAGGTGGGATCATCTGGAGGAGAGGTAGCCCTTGGTAGGTGCAGGTCTTCGTCCAGAGAGGAGATGGCTGAATAAGGGGAACCCAGCTCCTGAAAATCAGGGGCAAGGTACTCCTCATCAAAGTCATCAGGGAGATCTCCATATGTCTCCCAGTCCTCTCGAGTAATGTTCTATAGGAGGAGAGGAGAGTATGCAGGTTCATAATCAGAGTCTGAACGACACACTGCAGATGGAGAGGGACTATTCCCCACCCTGCGGTGGGGTCACAGCATAAGCTGTGCAAGACCTGCTGTACAATTTTGTTTTGTAATTCCTGCTCCTGGGAAGGGGGAGGGGTAAGGGAAATGGGAATTGCTAGTTGGGGGATGATAGGAAGAGTATTAGTAGGAGCAGGATGTGCAGAATAGGCAGGCCTTGAACCTGGGTCCCTGTCTTGATCTGATTGACCTCTATATGAGCCCACTTGTGTTGGTGGAGTGGCTGGTTGAATGGCAAAAGCCAGCGGCTTACCCTGAGGTCGCTGGGTCCTGGTAGTGGATCCCATTAAGGTATTATCATGAGGAGAACCTGCCATTGTGGACGGGGGAGAAGTCCCCATTGATGGAGCAACAGTGGGTTTTGTTGCATACATAATGCTTGGAAGCATAATCGACTAAGCAGGTATTTCTGCACCATACTCAAGGCAGTGGCAAGCCTCGTCGATGAGAGAACATTCTCTATCGATGGGGAGGCATGCCTAAAGCCTTCCGTCGATGAGAGGGTAGCTCTCAACAACAAGGAAGTATGCTTTGAACCCACCATTGACGAGAGAGGAGCCCTCATCGACGGGGAGGCATGTTCCAAACGTTCCATTGACAGTGTGATCATAGACATGGTGGTCGTTGATGAACGCTTAGAGTGGGAGGAAGAGGGGGGTTTGACCCTCTCCTTACCCAGCCCATGATGAGAACTCTTGACTGGGAATCCCTTAGTACAGACCCCCTTGTTCTCAGGCTGAGACATTTTCTGCTCTGCAATGAAAAGCTGAAATTCTAATACTCGTCATCAACGAGTGGCCTGGTTAAATTCTTCACAATGTTTGCAGGAATTAATGTTGTGTGAAGGTCCCAGGCATCTTACACAAAGTAAATGGTTATCAGAGCAAAAGAATCTTCCTGCCACGCTGACAGGAACAAAATACAGCTTGCTTGGATGAAGAATCAGTAGACATTCATCTGGAAACCAAATTCTCGTCGATGAACTGCTACACAGAAGTTGAACTAGATGCTGCGCGAGCTGAAGACGGCTGAGAAATGAACATGGATTCCAGGGACCACCCACGCTTATATAGGAAGCAGGATGTGATGTCATGTGTGGGTGTCCCTGCTGAAAAATGCTACAAGAAGCTGCCATGCAACAGCGACCTCTGCTGGACACTCTCAGAAGTAATGACTTACTGCAAGAGACCATTCCGTTGAAGATCTATGGTTACAGGTGAGTAACCTGCTTTTGTAGAGGCATAGATATGGTTCCCTTATCCACACACTGGCAAACTTCCAGCAGTTCTCCGGGGGGGGGGGGGCTGGCAAGGTGTGCGCCACTATTTGGGCAACAGTGACTGGAGAACCAATGTCCCAAATGCAGCATCCCAACAAGGCTCTAGGTCAATGCTATAATGGGAGATGAATGTGTGTGCTGACTTCCAGGTGACAGACCTACAGATCTCCTGGATAAGGATGGCCCTGAAAATAGCCACCAAGGCAGCTGTATGTTTAGTGGAATGAGCCCGGAGTCTAACAGGTAGCTCCCTACTAGCCAGCCTATAACAGAGATCAATGCAGGATGTAATCCACCTGCCAATCATCTTCTAAGCTGCTGGTCTGCCAGGCTTGGCTTCTGTATATACAACAAAGAGTTGATGAGCCACACTTCTAACTCAAGCCATGTGCTTCACGTAACAGGAGAGCACCTGCCACAGGTCCAAAGTATGGAGTCTGCAGTCGGCCTCCAAAGATGGATTTGAGAAGAAAACCAGAAGGGTCATCACCTGCTTAAGGTGGAACTCTGAGACAACCTTCGGTAGGAACTTTGGGTGGGGTGGACTACCATGCTCCTGTAGAAGACCAGGTATGGAGCCTCCACTGAGAGTGCCTGAAACTCACTAATCCTTCTGAATGACATGATAACCACCAGGAAGGTCATCTTGCATGACAGGTGTGACATTTTACACCTGTGCATAGGCTGAAAAGGTTGCCCATGAGCACTGCCAGAACCAGCAACAAGTCTCAAGGTGGTGGAGGGTCATACACTGGTGGGGATAAGTTGTCAAGGCCTTTAAAAAAGCTCTCAACCATCTTCTCCTGTGCCACCATCGGCATACCAGCTCATGCCCAATATGCAGAGACTGCTGCCAGGTGCACTTTTAAGGTAATCAATTGCAGTCCCAGCTGGGATAGGGATCACAGGTACTCGAGGATACTAGCCAAAAGGCAGGCAATGGAATCAAGCTCCTTTCCCTGACACCAAAAGGAAAACCGTTTCCATTTAAAGGCATAGCACTGGTGAGCTGACTCTTTTCAAGAGGTCTTTACAACATGGAACACATTCTCTAAAAGATCCAGAGTCTGGAACTCTAACCACCAAGGTGAGGTGTAGGGACCGAAGGTCGTCCGGGTGTAGAAACTTCCTCTGTTGTCAGGTCAGCAGATCCAGGTGAAGAGGCAACCACTATGGGGGCCTGCTGCTGAGGCTTAGGAGATCCAGGTGCCAGAACTGGTGAGGCCAGTCCAGAGCTATCAAGATCATCTGTGCCTTGTCCTTCTGAACCTTAACCACAACCCTGTGGATCACAGGAAAGGGAGGAAATGCATACAGGAGGCCTGGGGTCCAAGGTCACATGAAGGCATCCCCCATCGGTGTCCTGGATTGTAGGAGGGGGCACAAAACAGCCTCAGTTTGGTGTTCTCCCAGGAAGTAAACAGATCCACCAGAGGTGTGCTCAACAAGGAGAACAGGTATCTCGCCACCTCCTGATGCAGGGACCACTCATGCAATGTCTTGCCCAACCAGCTGAGAGCATTTGCCAGCTGACTGTCTGCTCCTGTGACATGGATCACAAGGTCTGCACCCAGGTGTGGAGGGCTTCCCAACACATAGGAAGGGAGTGAGTGCCACCCCACCTGTTCAGGTAGAACATGGCCGTGGTGTTGTCTGTCTGGATTTGCTTGACCTGACCCCTGACTAAAGGAGACATCAGAGCTAGCTGCACTGCACAGATCTCCAGCAGGCTGATGTGGTGATGGGATTCCCTAGGTGACTAGAACCCATGGACCAAGTGTGCTCCTCACCACACCAGAGGCATGTTCGTCATGAGCGTGACAGTCTTTCTGGGCAGCCAATTGGGACTCCTTCCTCCAGATGTTCTGGGATCAGCCACCACTGGACTGCATCCCACATTAGCTGGGTCACTGTGACAGGCCTCGTCCAGAATACCTAGGTGCTGGGACCACTGATTGCCCAATTCCCACTGCAGCTGCCGCATCCACCAGTGAGCCCACTGGCATACGGATGTAACGTCGCAGCAACACAGGTTACAGTCATAATGCTGTGGAGTAAATGTTGAAAAGACATGCTGACACCTGTGTACCAGTCGCAGACTAAATGTAAATTCAATGACCAAACTCTACGGCAATGGCATGTCACATGTTCAGCACCACTTTTTATACAGTCTCATAGTAATCATTGCTCGCTCCCCACACATCTACGCAGTTTCTGCACAGTTTCATTAGTTAAATTTTCGAAACTCACAGTACTTGTCTCTTCTGTGATTTGCCCCAATATGTTTTATGTGCTGCATCTGTTCCTGCCCCCTTTCCTTACATGCGCATTGTAATATGCCCTCAGCCAGACTGTAATTCCGGTCCACTGCAACCAATTCAGATCCAGTATCTGGTAGGAATTGTAACATGTCCCCAGACAGATTTTAATTTGTGTACACTGCAACCTATTCAGGTCCACTATCTGGTGGGCATTGTAACATGTCCCCAGTCAGATTTTAATTCATGTCCACTGCGAACAATTCAGAACCTGTATCTGGTGGTATTGCCATGACCGTATTTAAGGTGAAGCTGCAGTTAGAATCTCATTCACCAAAATCTGGCCATGGAGTATGTACCCACACAAAAAGGAAAACAGAAGTTGGTTTTGGATAACTATTTGTATACCAAGGAGAAGGATGGGGCACAGGGAAAGGTATTCTGGTGTTGTGAACTGCGCACCTGCCGTGCTAGTCTCCACACACTTGGTGATACCATCACCTTGCCTCCCACAGAGCACAACCATGCCCCGGTGCTATGTGCAAGAGGAGACATTTGCACACAAGGTGCACTGTATCCTGGGGCTTGCTTTTGTGCTGGAGCAGAATATGGAGCATTTTTTTTGGAGATGCTGCAGGATGACGAGGAATTCTGTGACCTGGAATATATATTGGATGATTTTGAGGATAACTATATTGGGAAGTTGAGGAGAAATAAAAAAACACCACAGTCCTCGGTTTCCAGTACATTTCTGGAACAAGTTTGAGAGAGTAATGTCAGCCTTGCCTAGAAGTAACAATGCCCTTGAGGCTTGGCATTGTGGTTTTTCATGCACAGCGTCTATAAGCCACCCCACTAGAGCAAGACTTGCCAGAAAATTGAATCAAGATGGCATTACAGAGAAGACGAATAGAATTTCAGCCAGCAGCCCCCAAGAAAACATACAGAGTACATTTGAGTAAACAAGGTGTTTAAAACAATTTGTGCGGATTTTACCAATCGTCAGCCAAAGCAATACTTGCTTGATATAGCAACAGTCACTGAAATAAATGTAGTGTAAGCAGCGTAAGCATCGCATACTGTTTAAGCACTTGCACAATTGCCACACTGCACTATGCTACTTTGCACATCTTACTCAAGAACTCATACTTTTAGATGTGTTGTATTCACTACATGATATTTATTCTTGTTGTTTTACACAATATTGCTCCTTTGTACATTTATGTAATGAGACTCTTCTCATGCTGTTTTGCACATTGCACATTTGCACACTGCCCAAGCAGTTGTGACAATGTAGTTGCTGTTGCTATACAATGCTTTCCTGTGATTGTGTAATTTTTAATTCTTTGTGTTGCATTTAATAAAAGCCACATTTTTACTTTATTTTGTTGTTGCTATATAATGTTTTCTTGTGATTGTGTAATTTGTAATTCTTGTGTGTTGCATTGAATAAAAGCCTCATTTTAACTTTATTTTGACTCTGCATGTACTGCTTCCATTGGGGAATTTATAGTAAGATACTGAGATAAGGTAGCGGCAGAGTGCGGTATCAGGTAGGTCAATGATTTGCCAGTCTACATTTTGCAACAGCAACATAATGTAATGTCTATCAAGGTTGTTTTTCGACAATATGATCAGCCACAATTTGTACAGGTGACGATCTGAGCATGTCATTTTGACAGCGACATTTCATCTGGGGACTAATCAGCCACTCATGAGCCCACCAGACCATGCTGGTTCAGGATGATATGTATCCCAGCAGCCTGAGAAAGTCCAAGGCAGGGCACGAGCGTCCAACCTGAAATGATCGGGCAAAGGAGGTAAGATCCTATGCCAGTCCACAGGGAGGCAGGCCTTGGCCTGTAGGGAGTCTAGCTCTGCCCCGAAGAAATGAATGACTAAAACACCCAAATCTCTGCACGTCTGGAGGTTCAGATCCCTGGACCACTCCACAGCCTCTCTGGATGGCCTGGCTATCAGACAATCATCCAGGTAGGGATAAACCGCTGACATCCTTGTGCTGCAGGAAGGCTGCCATCGCTGCCATGCACTTGGTGAAGACTCTGAGCACAGAGAAGAGGCTGAATAGCATGACCTGGAATTGATATAGCACCCCTTCTGTGTGGAACCTGAAGTACCACCCATGGAATGAATGGATGGACTGGGAGGTGGAAGAATGCATCCTGGATATCCAGGGAGCAGAACCACTTGCCCTGCTCCAGTGATGGTATGATGTGGTTCAGAGTGACCATCCAGAACTTGTGCTTCCTGAGAAACTGATTTAGATTGTGTAGATCCAGTATGGGGCACTAGCCCACCCCATCCGTTTCAAGACCAGGAAGTACTTGGACACATACCCCTGACTTGCCAGGGCATCTGCGACATGGTCAATTGCCCCTTTGGTGAAGAGCTGAGCAATATCCTCCCAGAGGGTAGACAGCGTGTCCTGCAACAATGAGGACTCCCTCAGAGTGTGGGATCGGTAAGGTAGAAAGCCTTGAAGTCAAGAGGCAACCCTCTGCTGATCACCTCGAGAACCCACTTGTCCATGGTAACGATGGATCAGTGAGGCCAGAAGTGGTAAAGCCGACCCCCACATGGAGCTGGGTCAGGGATTGGATAGGCGGGAGTTGGACATGTCACTATGCACCTTTGGAGGGGGCACCAGCCACCATGGCCAGAGGGGCACCACTTCCCTTACCCCCACTTCTTTTGGGCCCCCGGGCCAGTGAACTTGGCTTTGGGGCACCAGGCTTGAAACTTCCCAGCTGGGGCTGTTGCTGAATGGGCCAAAACTGAAAGGTCTTTTTCTTTTGCTTCTGATCTTTCAGGTCCTTCTGGGATCAAGCCACAGAATCTAGGGTGTCATTAGACTTCCTAATCCTAGTGTGATGCCCATCCATCCTATGGCCAAAGAGGTCAGTGCCTAGAAAAAGGACATCAGCCAATGTATGCTGAATGTCTTCCATTAAGGTGGAGATCCTCAGCCAGGCCCTGCGATGCATCATGACGGCTGCTGCCGTGGCACGGTGCAGGAATTATCAATGTCCAAGGCCATCTGGAGATGGTGTTAAGGCAGCGCTTGACCTTGGTCTCCGATGACTTTTACCAGTAGCTGCTCATCAGCAGGCTGATAAGAAAGGACAGTATCGAACACTCCCAGTGGGGAGTGATCAAAGTGAGCCATCATCAAGGTGAAACTCACTTGACGGAGACCAAAAGAGGATACAGTATAAACCTTCATAGCTGCATGGTCAAGCTTTTTAGACTCCTTGTTGGGGAGTGAAGCCTGCCCATGTCCCCAGTATTTTCAGGTTTCTGGAAGACCAAGTCAGAGACCAGACCCTCAGCAAAGGGGTGGTCAGAGAACCCTGACTGAGAGTGCCAGCAGGGACCGCATAGTTGTGGACCATAAAGGCTGAGGGTACCAGGGAGGAGGCTGGATGCTGCAAAAGCTCCAGGGTCAGTCCCATAATGGCCTCAGCCATGAGAAAGGCAATCCCAAGGGATTCATCCTTATCCAGGATGTCAGTAAAGTGGCATTTAGCCCTTTTTTGAACCAGCTCCAAAGGTACATTCATGAACTCTGAAATGAGCTGGAGGAGAGCCCCAAAAGACACCAGTCTGTGGCTGGTGGTCAGTTTCTCGATCACATCCTGGTTGAATCTATACGTCCTTGACAATTGCACAGAGGACCCACTGGAGTCATCCAAGGACTCACTGTAGATAGCTATTGACGGTTTCCCACTGTAAACCACCCTGGAGCCGTCAGAGTGGGTGATTTCTACAGATAACCAGCCTGGCAAGCCAGATACAGTACAGGAGTCCTTAGAAGATGCTCCCCACAAGAGCAGCTATGAAGGCAGTTCCACCTACAACAGTGTAGAGACATGTGTTGGCAACAGTTGTCCCAGAAGGACTATCATGGGCTTGACAGCACCGGCCAGTTGACCATAGGGGTCAGGGTAGAGTCTTGCCCCACTCCACCAAGGCCCATTGCTGTGAGAGGAACTCCTCATAGAACTGCCTCAAGTGCCACTTGAGCCCCTCGACATCTGGGGATGAAAAGGGTGAGAAGAGTCAACCAAGATGCCTCCCAGTCGAGAGGGGATGAGAACTGAAGGAGCACCTTGATCTTGACAGTCAACCCAGGGACTAATGTAGAGGAGAAGCAACTGGAGGTGCCATGTAAACAACAAGCACTGGTTTCAACTGCACAACCTCCAGTGGAGGCTGATCCCAAGTTATAACAGCCAGGGACACTGACCAGTCCACGTCCTCCTGGGAGGGGACGGGGAAGACTAGGGGTTTTGGAGATAGAATCTTTGTTGATCCCCTCCAATGACTGGTTGATGGGCTCAAGAAAAATCTCGACCACCTTATTGACTGGTGTGAAGGTTGCTAAGCCCAACAGGCATACTGTGGAGCCAGCAACCTGCCCCTTAGCTAACTGTGGTTTGTCCAAAGCCGAGCAGTAGAGGAAGTGGGAGAAGTGCGATCTCTCCCAGTCCTACGACAGACGTCAGTATTTCTTACCAAGGGTTTTGGACTTCAGGAGGGCAGATTTTAAAGAACTAGGAAACTGCCTAAGAGAATGACTTGAAATGTAGGAAGTCAGAAGAAGAGTGGAGGCTCAATGGAGAAAAATAGAGGAGAATATAGCCCAAGCAATGGCATGCTGTTTGAAGGACATGTGCAAGGGAAAGACGAGGAAGAGACCACTATGGGTCTCTAAGGAGGTGGCAAAGTCAATGGAAGAAAACATAACAACATTTAAAAAGTATAAGGAGACCCAGAAGGATGAAGACAGGGAGGTATGTCTAGCAAAACAAATGGAGGCAGGAAGGAGAGTGAGGGCAGCTAAAGCACTAACAGATGAGAGGATAGCTAAGGAGGTCAAAAAAGGTGGGGGCAGAGGAAGACAAGGAGAGGGACAGTTAGAATCAGGAGGGCAGGGGGGACTGCACAAAGGAAGATCAACAGAAAGTGGAAATACTAAATGATTACTTCACAGTAGAGGGTGGGGGGGGAAGGTGGACCAGCATGCTGCAGTAAGCAAAAGGGAAAAGGTGGACCGGACACAAGTCCATTCTTGGTGGACAGAGTCCAGAAGGGATCAGAAGCCATAAAGGAGAATAAGGTGATGGGACCAGGGGGCCTTGGCCAACTGCCCAGTGAGAAGCAGCAACTTTGAGAGGCTCTGCACCTTTCAGGGGCTATTATTTATAATTTTTCTAATTCAGGTGTTCTAATCCTACTAAACTTGATAACATTTGGTAGAGAATGTCAAGAGGATTCAAATAATACCACTTTTGCTGCAGTTCTGCGTAACAGAGATTGACATGGGGAGAACAAATAAACAGGTGTGGGCAGGTGGAGAGGGAGCTTGTCTGAAAGAATGGTGGCCAGCAGGAAGCAACAATGAGGAGAGGCAGTCAGTCCCCGAGGGGGACTACTCACAACCCACCATCACTGCTTTATTAAAACCTATTCAGTCCCTTGACAAGTGAATGGAAGAATTCTAGGAACAATTTATTTTGGTTGATAGACAATAAAATTATTAACCTCTTGGCTCACACCCAGAAAGCTACTCACACAGAAAACCATGCCCTTATGGTTCCACTGGCCTTATTAAAGAAAACTGTCTTCTAAGAATGCAGCTGGAGAATCTGGAGAATACTATAAGAGAGATTATTGTTCATATCCTGGGTCTGCCTGAGGGAATCAAGGGGGATAGTCTTAAGGACTTTATCTAGACTTGGTTAACTGAGCACTACCAACTGCCCTCAACTCCACATGTATTAAAAACCTACGGATCATCCCAGAGGAGCCCAGAGCTGACAACCAACCGGCAAACACCAGCCGCAGACCATTTTGGTGAAACTAGGGTCAGTCATGGAGAAAGATGAATTACTGTTAAAAGCCAAGCAAAAATGCCCTTCTGAATGGAGAGAGAGAATCGAGTACATCTATTCCCTGACCTCAGCTCTGAAACCCGGCAGAGACACAAGAGTTTTGATGGGCTCTGCTCTGCATTAGACTTGGGTAGCTTGACGTCCAGCATCTTTTACTCATGTCAGCCAGTCTTAAAGTTATTTACAAGAATAAGACTTACCGATTTTCTATCCCCAAGGATGCCTCCGTGCTCTTGGAGAAAACGGAAAAAGACTTCCAATAGTGGGAACATGATTCCGAGGAGGAGGAAGACTGCATGAATGAGTGTTTCATGCACACCAGTGTACCGGGAGAAGGCAGGTGTGCATTTGCCTGCTGGTCTTATTTTTCTTGGGACAATTGCCCGTTTTGGGGTACAGTGTCATGTGGCTGATGCAGGGTGATGTGTCTTTTTATTACTTCATAAATAGCTACTTTTTTGTGATGTTGGTTCTACTTCATTCTGGCAGCACGTGATAAGGGCAAAATGGTGTCAATCACTATCCACAGACAGCACCTCCTTCTTCCTCCTCTCTGCAGAGTTATTTTTGTGCCATAAAGGAACTCACCACCCTACAGGCACTAGTGATGGACTTTTATTTCTTTCTCTGCCGGATGACTGTAAAACTCTGGAGTCATCTCTCAGTGCTGCAGATACTGTAAGACTGTTGTCTTTTGTTGCTAATTCCTGGGCTTAATAGAAAATTGATACTCTTTCCTACTGGCGAACTTGACTGTTTATTCAAGTATAGCCTATTGGTATCATTTCAATATCTGGTTGATTGCTACATTTGACTTCTGCGTTCTCAGTACTTTTTTAGTGTTTAGTACTTAGGAGACTTAGTGGGATGTTTTCACGACCCATGTTCCATATTTTTTAGCTTCTAGATTGCTTAATATTACCCCTGTATATGTAGTTCTCACTAACTGTTACCTACTATTAATTTTTTTGCTTTTTTGAGTAAGGGAACACTAACCTTAATGTTTAAATAAGGGGAAAACTATGTTTATGCTCGCTGTGCAGTATCCCCTGCTCATGGCATTATCAGCCATTTAGTATAAATTTCTGAACATGCATGACCATGTATTATTAAGGGTTCCCCCAGTGTAGTACAAGAGTTTGGGGCATGGTAGTTACCTTACTGTTAAAATGAAGTATGCTCAGTTGCAGTGGTGGACATTTTATCTAACATGAATATGCCTACCCATGGTTTTCTTTGCTGTATTGTAATGCAGAAAAGTTTTTTAAAATTTAAGTACAAACCAAAAAATAAAAAAAGGTGATGGGACCAGGTGGGTTTCACCCAAGGGTCCTAAAAGAACTGAGCATAGTGCTGGACACCCCTCTAGCATTGTTTTTCAGCACCTTAGTGGAGACAGGGGAAGTTCCAGAGGACTGAATGAGGGCTGATGTGGTCCTCTGCACAAAAGCGGCAGTAAGGGGGATGCTAGCAACTACAGGCCAGTCAGTCTCACATTAATGGTGGGGAAGTTAATGGAGACACTATTTTTTTTTTAACCAGGAGAGACATACTAAGCTGAAAGCTTATTTACAGGTGTGACCTGGGAGCACAAGGAAGTTACGTGACTTGCTCAGGGTCACACAGTATGCAAGTGGGGGCTGTGGGATTCAAACCCAGGTCTCCAGGTTTGCAGCTCAGAGCCTTAAAGAGCTAGTGGAATCAAAACAAGCAGACAGGAAAATAATACACATTTTAAGAAGTAGTCAGTTGTGACTTTTTATTTCTGAAGTATTTTTCTTTTTCCTTTTGCCCATTAGAAATATTTCTATGTGATAATATTGTGCTGGATGTGTGGAACAGCTCTTAGCCTGGCAGCTGACATATCTATCTCTATCGCCCCCACTACATCATCAGCATTGTGATCTTCCCGACAGTGACATCACTGGTGAATGACCTGGCAGTCACTGAATGGCGGTTCCTAAGCATCAGTGATATCACAGTCAGTGAGGTCACAATGCTGATGATGTAGTGGGGGGCAACAGAGCTAGACATGTCAGGTGCCAGGCACAGTGCTGTCCCACACATCACACCTAACATCATCAGGTAAACAAACTTTTAATTAACCAATGGGGAAATAAAAAGTACCTCAGATATAAAAGGTAATGGTTGGCTGCTTTTAAAATCTAATATTAGTTTTAGGCAGTACACTAGCTCTTTAAACCACTGTGCTATACTGCTGAAGGAGAGGCTCATGGAGCACCTGGAGGCAAAAGTGTGGCAGGACCACTGGCAGCACGGTTTCATAGGGGGGGAGGTCATGTCAAAATAATCTCCTAGATTTCTTTGACTGGGTTAACAGGGAAGCAGATTAAGGGAGAGCAGTGGACTTGGCCTATCTAGACTTCAGTAATGCTTTCGAAACTGTGCTGCACAGGAGGCTAGTTAAGAAACTAAGCAGCCTGGATGTGGGGAAAAGTGACAATCTGGCTATCAAACTGGTTAAGAACAGAAGGCAAAGGGTGGTGGCAAATGACAGCCACTTAGGCCATAGAAGAGTGACTAGTGTGGTGTCACGGGGACTAGTTGAGTGCCGCATGGTTTGGTACTGGGCTCAGTTCTCTTCAATATCTTCATAAGTGACCAGATAAGCTTGAGGGTAAGGTGTGTCTCTTTGTGGGTGACACAAAAATCTGCAACAGGGTTGACACTCAAGAAGGGGTGGACAGCATGCAAAGGGATGTGAGGAAACTAGAGAAACCGTGGCAAATGGGTTTCAATCCCAAAAAGTGCAAGTTTATGCACTTAGGGCTGCAGAACCCATGGGCTGTGTACAAGATGGGGGGAGTGGAGATTATAGTCACCAAGCAAGAAAAAAACCTAGGGGTCATCATATCTGATTACCTCAGGGTAACTGGGCAATGTGACAAAGCAGTGGGAAAGGCTACTAGGATGCTGGGGTGCGTTGGGAGATGGATTTCTAGCAGGAGGAGGTAGGTGGTGCTGCTGTTGTATTGCTCACTAGTGAGGCCTCACCTGGAGTACTGTGTCCAGTTCTGGAGGCCACACCTCCGCAAGGGCACTGAAAGGGTGCAGGCAGTACAGAGGATGGCAACCAAAATTGTGAAGGGGTTGCATGAGAAGCCGTACGAGGAACGGCTCAGGAACTCAACACGTACTTCCTGGAAGAGAGGAGAGCGAGAAGGGACATTTATTTTTATTTTTATTTTATTTATTTAGCTTTTGTTGACCGGGTAAGTGTACTAGACAAATCCTGCCTATTTTCAGGCACGACCCGGGGGAGGGGGATACAGATGAATGCCAACTGACCTTGAACCAGATTAAGCTGACATGACTGAAACCTATAAGTACCTCACAGGAGTGAACTAGGTGCAAGTGGAGGGGCTAAATCAGAGAAAGAAAGGTACCAGAACAAGGGGCATGCAAGGAAGCTAAGAGGAGGAAAGTTTAGGAGAGATGCACAGATATATTTCTTCATGGAAAGGGTGGTGGATGACTGGGACAGCCTGCCAGAGGAGGTAATGGGGGCAAATACTGTGGGGAGCTTCAAGCATATGTGTGATAGGCAAAAGGGCATATTGGATAGAGGAACAGGAGGAGGGCGTGACACCTATGGCGAGCTGGGGTCAGTAGCGATGGAATAGGCAGGGACAAGGGGTGGACTGGATGGGACTAAAGCTCCTTTTCTGCCAACAAAATCTATGATGTGTTATAAACCCCAGGAAGGAAAACTGAACATTAAAAAATGTGTTTTCGAGTAAATCTGAACAAACACTATTTTCATGAAATTATATACTGAAGTGCAGGGGTTGCTCTGTAATGTGAATCTCATTATCTACTCTTCTGCCAGAAGAATAAGTGTCATTATGATCTCCTAACTCTCTCTCAGCTTTGAAAAATCTGCCTGTTTTCACCACTCACATCTCTAAGTTTTGAAAAATAGAAACACAGAATCATAGAATCTGTTGGCAGATAAGGACCATACGGCCCACCTAGTCTGCCCATTTCCCTACTTACTTCTGCAGCCCCAGATCCTATTTGATTTGCGTCTCTCCTGTGCTGCACATCTCCAGGGTATCCTTATGTATATCTCATGCACTCATGAACTCCTGTATTGTTTTCGCGACCACCACTTCTGCTGGAAGGCTGTTCCAAGGCTCCACCACCCTCTCAGTCACAAAGTACTTCCTAATATTACCCATGAGCCTTCCACCCTTCAGCCTCATATCATGCCCCCTTGTTCTTGTGCAGAGTTTTCTCTGAAATATGCTTTCCACCTGCACCCTGTTTATTCCCCTACGGTACTTGAAAGTCTCCATCATATCTCCCCTCACCCTTCTTTCCTCCAGTGAATAGATATTAAGGTCCTCAAGTCTTTCCTCATAGGGCTTCTGGTGCAGTCCATGTACCATCTTCGTTGCCCTTCTCTGGACTGCCTCTATTTTGTCAATGTCCTTCTGGAGATGTGGTTTCCAAAACTGGATACAGTATTCCAGCTAAGGCCTCACCAGTGATCTGTACAGTAGCATCACCACCTCTTTCCTCCTGCTTGTTATGCTCCTCCCTATGCACCCCAACATTGTTTGCTCTCCCATTTTTTCACACTGTTTGGTCACGTTTGGGTCATTGGATATGATAACCTCCAGGTCTCTCTCCTGACTTGTGGTCTCTGCCTGTTTTTACCACTCACATCTCAGCTCTGAAAATCTGCCCGTTTTCACCTAACACTGGAAGCATTTGCCATGGCTTTACATTTACAGCAGTTAAAACTCATTCATGCTTTTATTTTTTCCCCCATGTTGATTATTTTAATTCTCCTATTTTTAGGTTTCCCCAAGTCTCCCCTCCAAAAATGTCTGTATATTCAAAATGCTGTTGCCTATCATTTGGCCGAAACCAGAAAACATGACCGCAAATTACCTATTCTCAAAACTCTACAATGGCTCACTATCCCTTTCTGTATCAGTTATGAAATTGTTCTCAATGTCTTAAAAATTCTTCATGGACTGGCTCCTATATCTTTCTGTCTCAAAGGAGCACTTCACCCTCACATAACGTAACATTTTTTCAGTTTCCATCTCACCGGTCAACTCCATTTCACATTGAGCACCTACAATACATCTTTGGATTGCTGGGATCATGTTTGCTTCTGGGAGTTGCATAAGCAATGAAAACATGATCTCACAATGCCCATCTGTACTATCTCTCTATGAAGTGGGTCTAAATAACCTGCAAAAACTCTGACCATTTTACAGACTATTTTAAAATACAATACAGGTTTGTGGCTAAACCATCTGTTACGGTTAAATGATGTTGCTTTCAGTACTTTTTGGGTAGTGACTGTGACTTTTGTAGTGACTGTTACTTTTGATCCATATTCACCCTGGAAGAGGGACCCATTACCAGAGTGTGGGGTGCAGGCCAAAGAATGAGGAGGGCAAGTGGACTGCCATTAGGACCAGTCTTGTAGGTAAGGGTGTTCAGGAGTCTCGAATCACTGAAAGTGGACAAAGCACCTGGTCTTGACAGGTTGCACTCGAGGGCTGAAGGAGTTGGGGCAGACACTGGCAGTGCCACTGGCAGATGTATTTAACTGTTCCCAATCAATAGGAGTGGTTGCAGCAGACTAGAAAGTAGCAAATGTGGTACTGCTTTAGAAGAGCAGGTGACAAGGAAGACTGGGAAAACTACAATCTTACTTCTGTTGCAGGCAAGCTGTTGGAAACAATCATTATGAAGCAGCTGGTGGAATTCCTGGATACAAATGGATTTCAGGACAGGAGGCAGCATGGGTCAGTAGCACAAAGGACTCACCAAATTAACCTCATCAACTTTTCTATTTGGATTACAAGGGCACTGGACAGGGGCCAAGCAGTGGATGTGTTCTACCATGACTTTAGCAAGGTCTTCAATTCTGTCACACACAGAAGACTCATAAATAATCTGGGTAACCTGCGGATAAGGGAAAAACTGATCAAATGAATAGGGAACTGGATGAAGGGCAGGATGCAAGGGTGGTCAGCAACATGACACACAGAGCCCAGGGCAGTCACAATGAACGCGGTACCACAGGGATCAATTCTTTGACTGGTGCTTCTCAATGTCTTGATTTGTAATATAGAAGTGGGAATTCAGAATGAGGTATGCTTCTTTGCTGATGACACTAAGATATGCAGCAGAGTGGACGCTGAGGAGAGAGTTCGAAAATGAAAAGGAATCCAGGAAAAATGGGAAAAGTGATCCAGTTTATGGCCTCTACAGTTCAATGCACAAAAAGCACAAAGCATCAGTAGAAAGAACCCTAAAATTGACTTCTTGATGGGAGAGCAAGGTGATACAGCAGACAATGGAGGAGCAAGATTTATGGGCAATTCAAGTCCACAGCTCAGTGCAATAAGTTGTGCTGGAAGGTAAACGGGATACATGGATGTATAGATATTCTGACAGCCCTGAAGGAGGTCCCCTTGGTGGAGGCCTTTAAGGAGGGGGTCTAAAGACCTATTTGTTTATGAAGACATTTAGTCATCTGCAGGGTCCTACTGTATGAAGTTTGATACCATTAGTTTTTAATTATTTATTGCTGTACTATTGTTTATTTTATACTTGCTCTGCATTATTGTAATGTTCTTCTCTGTTTTGTAAGACGCCCTGAGCCCCCGCGGAAGGGCACTGCATAAATAAACCCACTACTATAAGACTGAGATCTGATAGTAGGATAAAAGAGAAATACTACCCGTTCAGGTTCCTGGTAAAGCTCCACCTTGATTACTATGCACAGTTCTGAAGATTACGTGTCAAGAAAGACAGGGACCAAATACAGACCAATAAAAGGAGGGCAGCAAAGATGATCCGGGAGCAGCAGGCGAGAACATGCAAGGAAAGGTTGGCAAAATTTAGCATGTATATACTAGAGGCTAGGAGGGAATGAGGGGATCCGACTGAGATGTACAATTTTTTACATGGCATAAATAGGATAAATTGTAAGAACTTGTTCACGAGAAATGAAGGCACAATAACTAGAGGACACGGAGAGAGGCTGGTTGGGGGGGGGGTTCAAGAATGAAAAAAAAAGTTATGTTTCCTGGAGCAGGTGATGGACAAATGGACAACTGCCTAGAGAGGTGGCTGACGATAAGACTGTGATGGGGGTTTAAACTTGGGTGGGACAGATAAGGAATAGCGGGACCAAGAGGCAGAAGGGGGGAAGGGATACCAAGGGAATGGGGGTGATGATCATCCACTAGAGCTATCGGATCTTTAAGTCCAGACCAGCACTATGCCAAGCATGAAGCTAGTTAGGGAAATGGGCAGACTGGATGAACCACTGAGTCTTTTTCTGCCCACACAGTCTATGTTTCTATGACTGTTAAATGGAGGAGGCAGAAGGTGCTGCTAGGTTTGTTTGCCTAGTACAAATATTCCGTATTTTTTTCTGTGACTACTCACTACTGCTACTCACAACAGACCTAAACAAAGGTATAATTTGTAAACAGGATGCTCTCCATCTTCCCGACATGAATTAATTTGCAATATTGCCTGCATAAGCAATACATTTTAAACTAGCTTAATGAGCCTCTTGCAATACACTGAACATTCTGCTGATTATCACTGTGATTCAGTAAATTTTGAAAGATCCAGTAAGCATTAGTGTTGCCATGGTAATCAGCCCTTGGCATTTGTACACTAACCCCCCCCCCCCACAACCACACACACACACACTTACTTTTAACAATATTGCTGGTATTGGCTTCCACTGCCAAATATGAACTGAAGCACATGTTTCGATCTTACAGCTCCTTAATAGTTGCTCCTAAAATTACTGTTAATGTGTCATTAGAGAAAAGAACATTCTGTTTCCTTTAGCTCTGTTTTTCTGAACAACTTGCACTCTCATGCTATTATATTACTTGACTGCTGCGTACAGTCTTCTGACCCTTGTACTCCCTTCCCCCACGCCACATCTGTACATGAAATTCCTGCTGTATCTCTGTATGTTTACAAGGTAAAAATTTTCAATAAATCAATATCTGAAATGCAATAGTTTAGTGGAACATTTTCCGAAAACCATCAAAAAGGCTAAATGATGGGTAAGTATTTTTCACTGCCCCAGGCTTTTCTGAAGCCACTTTAGCTATATACAGGTACACTAAAGCATTTTTGGTGTTGATCATATATTAAAAAAAATTGTAGTCTTAAGTTAGATTTAGTAAGGTGAATGAAAATATAACTGCAAAGTTGAAATAAGAAAGATGCTATTTGTGCAATCCTTTTTAAAAAAAAAACGTAAAAAAATCAGTACAATGCAAAAAAGAAGCAGAAAAGTTAACAGAAATGTAATTCATATAATTTCTGATGGGACCCATTTCTTTGGAGAATATAATTCTAATACATGATTAGCAGTGTACTTTCTAATACATTTTTAGTCAAGAGTCTCCGAAGACGGACAGATGTGTTTTCACATAGCTCCGACTTGCCAGTTTTGGATTTCAACTTTGAGAAGATGTGAAAACAGGATTCATGCCATCAACTCTGGTACAACTGGGCAGAGCACGCGAATAGTCAGCAAATTAACCTAAACTAGTTTCATCCTATTCTGTATGCCATTGTGTTACAGCATGGGAAAACATGATAAAAAGGTTGTCACCTTCTGATTCTGGTGTTTTGCAGGCCTGCTTAGGCTTTTGTATCAGACAAAAGGTCATAAAAATGACATCTGGTAGCAAACATAGAAACACAGAAACTGTCAGCAGATAAGGACCGCTAGGCCCATCCAGTCTGCCCATAAGTCCTGTACTTGATTACAGCTTTTGACCAAGGAGCTCTACTGTAAAAAGAAATGCCTTTAAGTTTTTTTTAATTCTTTTAATTTTTTTCCTGCTGTTGTGCAAATGGTAAAATGTTCCTGAGACTGTAAGCCTTTGAGTTCAGTACCCCTTTCTGCACCAACCAAAAAGTTAAAGGGGAACAGTCAGCACAAAAAGCCCCTACACTCAAGTGTGGAGCTGGTCCCAATGTGCACTTTGTGTGCAAAAAATGTTTATTTACTGTTTACTGTAGTACAGTAGACTGTATCAGATTAATTTTGCTTGTTCTAGGCTGACATCTTGTGTTACTACAAATCCCAGAATTCACTGCAGCTGACATCAGCAGTAGGCAGTGGTGGGAGATTCAACAACCGCGGTGCATACTAGAGCTTTTATAATCTCCAATCAAACGTTTTCTGGGTCTGCACTTTCCAAGAGGCAAAGTACAGAGGGAGGAGTTAGATAAGGTACTGATGGAAGCTATTAGCAAGACGGCAGAAAAGGGGAGATGCTATTATTTATGTTATTTATTTAAAAGTTTTACCAGAAAGGCATACTGAGCAGACAAACTGCTTGATTCCAGCTGCATCCGGGGGGGAGGGAATTGCAGAAAGTACAGACAATACACAGCATACAGCAAGGAACAGTACATTATACACATTTACAGCAGATATTATGATACAATGCAATGCTGTAGGAAATTACTTAAGCTAACAATCACAGATGATTACAGCTAGTCCAGATATAACACAGCTTGATGTTCAATCCGGCAGCATGAACTGAAATCCTAGCCAGACAGGTAGTAAATGTGCAGGCCTAGGTCAGGGAAACGACAGGATTAAGTGCATGTGGAGCTGAAGTGGGCTTTGAGAAGAGAGTTGAGGTAGTGTGCAGAGGAGGCATGACGAATGGCCAAGGGGAGTGAGTTCCACAATTTAGGTATGCAGTATGAGAAGGCTGTTTGGCCTGCAGTGGAGTAATTACGCAGGATGGCGAAAGAGCAGGAGTCATAGTGCCTGAGAGAGTGCGAAGGGGGGAAGACGAGAGTAGGGCTGCAGAGAGGTACAGGGGCAGTGACTGGATCCTAAACTTGGCCATAAACCTAGCACAGTGAGACAGCCATCTATCCTGAAGAGAGGAGGGTGCAGGGATTGGTAGAGGACACAGCAGTGGGTACTAGAAGGGCAGTCAAGGGCAAAACAACGTAAAGAGTGTTAGAGAGTATCCAGTCTGGTTAGGGAAGTTGTGGAAGTGGCACTGTAGACTACTTCACCATAGTCAAAAATTAGGAGAATCATTTTCTGTACAATAGCACAGCGATCCTGCAGTGGGATACATCCACGGTTGCGATACAGGGCTCCCAGCTTGGGATGCAGCTTCTTGTAGATGGTCTCGATATGTACAGAAAATCCAAGGTGCTGGTCAAGTCAGACTCCAAGGTATCTAAAGGAGGTGCAGTCCTCCAGCTTTGTCTCATCCAGGGTGTGGAAGGTGGAGAGGAAGGGGAGCCGAGAGAGTCTCTGCCTTGTGCTGAAGGTCATGGAGACAGTCTTCTTAGCATTCAGGAATAGAAGATTAGAGCAAAGCTAGAGCTGGATATCATCAAAGTCACGCTGAAGTCTGGTTGCCACATCAGAGGATTGGGGGGGCCAGACGCATACAGGACAGTGTCGTCCACATACATGTGAATGGATGTGTGCCGGCAGACAGAGGGTAAATCATTGAGGAAGATGGAGAACAGTAGCAGGCCAAGGACTGAGTCTTGGGGTACACCAGTCATGATGGGGAGTGGGGAAGAGATGGGAGTTTCCAGTCCTGACAGACTGTGTCCTGCTTATGAGATGAGAGTGGAACCAACTGGTGGCCTCCCTAGAGAACCCAGCGAAGGACAGCTTGGATAGGAGGAGAGGGTGAGATACAGTGTCAAAGGCCTTTGTGAGGTCGACAAAAATGGCAGAGGTGGTGTAGCCTTGATCCATACTGGTGAGGATGGAGTCATTGAGCCTCAGGAGGGAAGTGGTGGTGGAGTGAAACCTCTGAAACCCAGACTGGTAAAGTGTGAAGAAAGAGGTGGAGACAAGGAAGGAGGAGAGCTGGGAGAGGACTAGGTGTTTCTGGAGTTTAGCTAGGTTGGGGAGGAGGGAGATAATGCGGTAATTACCAAGGGAGGATGGGTCACCACCTTTCAGCAGGGGGACAACTGTGGCATGTTTCCATTCAGCTGGGATAGACGCTAGGGAGAAGGAAAGGTTGAAATGCGAGGCCAGTGGTGATGCAATGGCAGGGGCTGCCAGGAAAAGTAATTTGGAGTCCAGCCCGCGGGACTTTTACCCTTGGAAGGATTTAGGGTGAGTAGCACATTGAGAACATTGTCTGGGGTTGCATGGAAGAAGGAGAAAGCAGAGGAGAAGGCTTGGGTAGGGCGGGGTGTGGTAGGAGGGGTAGAAGGGAGAGTGGACAGGAGAGATGTAGTACAATTTGTGAAGAAGCAGTTGAACTCTGAGGCCACTGTGAGGGGTTCTGTTACTGTGGAACCGCCTGCCTCTAGGACAGGGGTGGGGGGCTGGGATGAGGGGGAGAAAAGCAATTGTATCAACTTCCAGAATTTGGAGGGGTGTTTGTTGTTGGAGTGGAAGGTGGATTTGAAGTAGTATGCTTTTGCCTAGCATATTTGTCTTGTGCAAGCATTGTGAAGAGTGCAGTATAGCTGGTAAGCAGAGATGGAGTCGGTAACTTTATGGGACTCCTAAGCCTGGTCCCTGGCCCTGAGGCTGGCTATGATATCAGCAGTGATCCAGGGCAGGTGAGTGCCCCACACCCTAGTATGCCTGAGTAGGACATGGGTGTCCCAGACTGAGAGGAACTTGGACTTGAAGGTGTCCAGGGCAGAGTCGATGGAGGTGGCATGGGGGATGAATGACCAGTCGACGTTAGGCAGGTCATTTAGGAGGGCAGTGTGATCCAAGGATTTGAAGGATCAAACCAGTAAGGTTTTTTCTTTGGGAGGAGGTGTCTTTGGCCTATGGACTTTTCTCACCAAATAGGTTAGATGGTGGTCTCTTAGGGAGTTAGGTAACAGACCTGCAGCTATTATCCTATACCGGTAGGAGGCGAGTGACCAATCTAGTAGAGTGATTGGGGGGTTTTGAATTCAGATGGGTGGGTTCCATTATCAATTGGGTCCGATTTAATAAGGCTATGTCATTTTGAATTTTAGAGCTAGAGGTGAAGAGCCAGTTTATGTTGAAGTCTCCGAGGACATGTAGCTCCCCACCCGACGCATGGGAATTGAGGGGAGCTAGGAGGTCCATGATAGCGGATACAGGGGAGCTGGGGGGGGGCAATAAGAGCCAGCTACAAAAATGGGGGTGGAGTAGGGAAGGGTGATTTTCACCATCAGGGAATCTGTATTTTGCGTGAGTGGCTGTAAAAGCAGCACTGGGGTGAAAAGGAGGCTGGAGTTGATGTACATGGCGATACCACCTCCACTTTTTTTGCAGGGCCGATCACGCCAGATGACTGCGTAACCCAGATTTGACTGTCAGTGGGGAACTTCAATCTCCCGGATATAGATTGGAGATTCCCAGATGCAAATTCAACTAGAAGCAGGGAAATCCTGGACTACCTGCAGGGGGCGTTCCTCGGGCAGCTAGTCAGTGAATGCACTCGTGATGGGCCAATACTGGACCTGGTACTGACCAACAAAGACAGTGCTGCAGATGTCAAGTTGGAGGCCTCAGCTGGGGACCATCAATCACCATACAGTGTGGTTCAATATAAGGACAGCTGCGGAATCAAACCACACAAAGGTAAGGGTCCTGGACTTCAGGAGGGCAGATTTTAAAAAGATGGGAGAATGCTTCAGAGATAACCTGGCAGGGAGTCAGAGGAACTGGCTTGGTAGGGGAGTAACAGTGGGGGAAAATAAACACAGCAGTATTCAAGGAAACAAACCTCTTCATCAAGCAAGTGAGCAACAGAAAGAGGAAAAAGAGACCGCTATGGTTCTTGAAAGAGGTGGTGGAAAAGGTTAAAGCTAAGAGGGTAGCATTCAGAAGGTACAAGGAGACACAGAGGGAGAGAATAGAGAGGTGTATCAAGGGAAGCAGGGAGAGCAGTAAGGAGCACAAAGTGAAGAGAGACTAGCCTAGGCAGTAACAAAAGGGGACAAGTCATTTTTTAGGTATGTAAACGCAAAAAGGAAAACCAAGGTGAGATTACAAGGTTAAGAATGGAAGGGGGAGCTGTGCAGAGGGGGAACAGAAAAAGGCAGACATCCTGAACAAACACTTTTGTTCAGTGTTCATAGGGGAAAGGTCAGGTGGGGCCACAAAAAATGTAACATGCGCATTGGAGGGAGGAAGGTGGACACCAGTCCATTTTCTGAGGAGAGAGCCCTGAAGGGACTCAATCTGAAAGCAGACAAGGAAATGGGGCCACACGGGGTCCACCCAAGGGTATTGAGGAAGCTCAGGGAAATACTCGTGGCACCTCTGAGGTCCTTATTTAACAGATCAGTGGAAACAGGAGTGTTCCCGGACGACTGGAGGAGGGCAGATGCAGTCCCATTCCACAGAAGTGGTAGCAGGGAAGGGGCTGGCAATTACAGGCCGGTCAGCCTGACTTTGGTGGTAAGAAAGTTAAGGGAATTATTGCTGAAAGAAAGGACTGTGGAATATTTTGAATCCAGTGGGTTACAAGACCCAAGGCAGCATGGTTTCAAAGGGGGAAGGTTGTGCCAAACAAATTTGATAGAGTTCTTTGACTGGGTGACCAAGGAACTAGATCAGGGTAGAGCACATGATGTAGCCTACCTAGATTTCAGTAAGGCATCTGACACCATTCCACATAGGAGACAAGTAAGCAAGCTGGGTAGCTTAGGAGTGGGTCCAAGGGTGGTAAACTGGGTAAGAAATTGATTAATGGATCTCTGAAAGTGAGGGTGACCAGCTACGTGCCTCATGGATCAGTTCTGGGAGCGGTCTTCTTTAATGTCTTTATCAGTGACACTGAAGAGGAGTTGTACGGGAAGGTCTGCCTCTTTTCGGTTGACACCTAACTGTGCAATAGGGTGGACACTCCGGGATGTGTGTGGAAAGGATAAGATGCGACCCTAGATAACTTGAGCAGTGGTCAAGGGTATGGCATCTGGTTTTCATTGCAAAAAAGTTCAAAATAATGTACTTGGGGTACAGAAACCCAGGGACAGAATACAATTACTGATGACTACCAAGCAGGAAAGAGACCTGGGGTGATCATATCAGATGACCTAAGGGTGGCCAGGCAGTGCAATAAGGCAGTTGGGAGTGTGTGTGTGGGATGCTGGGGTGCATAGGGACGGCTATCACCAGCAGAAAGAGGGAAGTGGTGTTGCCTCTGTATAGATTGCTGATAAAACCCCACCTACGTTACAGTGTCAAGTTCTGGAGACCACATCTCAGAAATAGACAGAGTGGAAGTGATCCAGAGGAGGGCAACTAAAATAGTGCAGGGTCTGTATCAGAAGCTTGTAAGGAGAGATTAAAGCACCTAAATATGTACATCCTGAAAGACAGGAGAGAGACAGGGGATATGACAGAGACCTTTAAATACATCATGGAGGTAAACAAGGTACACGAGGGAAGTATTTTTCAGAAAAAAAGGTGCTCAAGGACAAAGGGGAATGATAAGAAGCTGGAGGGGGGGTAGATTCAGGAGAGATGTGAGGAAGTACTTCACAGAAGGAGTAATGGATTCCTGGAACAGTCTTCCAGAGGAGGTGGTGGGGATGAAAACAGTGGTGGGGTTCGTGAATGCACGGGATAGGCATAAAGGAATCTTAGGGAAAGGGAAGGGATGGGTAAATGGGCTGGAGATAAGTAGGATCTGCAGTGATACCACAGGCAGGGAAAAATGGGCAGACTAGGTGGGTCAAGCGTTCCTTATCTGCCAGCAAATTCTAGTTTTCTATATGCAGTCCTCTGTAACTGTACTTAGCTCAGGAAAGACAGTGGAACCAGCAAACAAAAGATCCGAGCTTATATAATCTCGAACATGCACTGCAGACTATTAAATCTCCCATTGCTGCCTACTGCTCTGACGTCAGCTGCAGGAGATTCTGGGACTTGTAGAAGATGTCAGCCTAGAACGAAGCAAAATTAGTTTGATAGTCTACTATATTACAGTAAATATAAGTAAACCAAAATGTTTCTGCACAAAAAGTGCACACTGGAACCACCCACCCTTGAGTGTGGGGCCCTTGGTGCTGACTGCTTCCCTTTAAAGAAACATAGTGAATGAACAAGACCTGCATTGGGGAAGGATACTGTTGACTTTGGACAACATTCAGCTGGGTATGATGTCATAGTAGAGGGGATAACAGTGGACCCAGACCCAGCTAAGCATGAGGCTATGAAGGGCACGTAATAAGTACATGGCAGTAAATCCACCTAGAAAGGGGTTGGAAGAAGCATTATCATTTTTATTGTAGACCTGTGGGAAATATGAGGATACAGAATCCAATCCCAATGAGTTTCCTGCCTAGGGACTCAGTAGCACAAGGAGACAACTGCACCAGGTCAGTTAATATGTCAACGCTGCCATGGAAACTGGTGAAGGTACACCAGCATAATGGCTTGTAGCATTTTCACCATCAGTGCCACAGTGAAAAAGAAATACCACAAACTTTAGTAGTGCTACTACCTGCATTGCTCAACCACACCCTCCATTAACCTTTACCTGCTAGACCAGGTACTTTTTTAAAGACACTGCCAGAGCACCACACTGCAACAGCAGGCATTTCTACTCCCACTCCCAGCAGCAGTACCACAACAGGAAGACTTTTAACAAGTCACTGAACTAGTGAGGAGGAACATAGACCTAGATCTTGCAAGGTTTCTGGGGAAATTGTCTATAAATAAACACAGCAACACTGAAAGTAAACTGGAAAGTTATTCTGTTTTTTTACCCATAAAGGTTCATTGACCTCCACACCTGTTCTCCCCTGGGGTAACCAGGGGTCCTCCCAGCCCCTACACCAAGGCACAGCTTCATATGTGGCATGGTGCTTGAGTGTACCCGCAGCTGTTATTTTGATGACCACGGGTTGTTCTGACTTTTTTTTTTAATCCCTTACTGCTAACAAAACTCCCTCCCCATGGGCTGTGCGAGCCTAAACTTGTGTTTAGTTTTCCCATGGGTATGCTGCAGAGATGCAGTATTTGTGCAATGTGTCTCAGCCCAGAAATGAACGGAACAATTTTGTATTACCTTTCTGCTGTAGAGGTGCCTCACTGAATTTGTATATAATGTTACCTAATTGTCTGACCTTATTTTTAGCCTTTTTTTCCACAAATGTTTGTTCAAAAGGAACCTGTGTCAGGGAACCTGCACTCTTCTCCCAAAAACTAACTGGAAGTTTCCAGTCTCTTGACCACTTTCCTTGCACAACTTTCTTTGGTAGTGTTGCTCACCAACCTGTTAGACTGGCAACCATGATTTTTCCTGCCTCTCTGGCTCTTAATTTAACAGACGCTCCTTTACACTGCCACCACTTTTCTAGGTTCTGGTTCTTGGTCCACCACACAACAGCTATTTCTGACTGCATGTGATAAAGGGAGTGGCAGATCATAAATCCATGATTAAAGACTTTTACCCCTAAGAAGCTACAAAACTATTCCACATTTATTTCATAACATATAGAACTTATTTGGTTAAAATACACTTTTCTAAATTCTTAACATCAGGTTTTTGCTTGGGTTGAGGAATCCTTATTTTCATCATTCCCACAGGAATCAAATCAGTAATGACGCTGGGATCAACAAACCCACTTGACTCTCTACCTAGTTTCCTGCACACAGTCCGCCTACGTGGAAGTGCAACGCTATACCACTGGGCTATCGACCAGCCCAGCAAATCTATTCTTAGCCATTTCAAAAACAGAGAACGACTAGCTGAGAAGTTGCACAGTAAAGCACTGTTCATTTTGACTGCCAAACACTGCTTATCCATTATGCAGGCATCTCCTTTCCTAAGCCCTTCCTAGCTACCTCTTGGTTGTCTTTCTCCGGTTGTTAATCCTCCTTATCTTTTGACAGGCTGCACAAATTAAAGAAAGAGTACCTAGATCTACCCCAGTTGTGATGCTGCTTTGTAGAGGTTGATATTTACTACTGTAAATAAGCCTATAACAAATTTCAAGATGGACATTTTATAACATAGATTATCTTCTAATGTTTAAATATGTGCAGTCTGCACAAGCAAAGATGATTTAGCACAGAAAGAAAAATGTGAGATTCTTGCAACACGATTAAAGGTATAAATAGTTAATATTTATGAATGCTTAAAACATGGTTAGAAAAGCCAATTAAGGACCATACTGTAGTTCAGAAAAAAAAATATATATATATATATATATATACACACACACACACACACACATAACTGCACAAGTAAGTAGTACAATAAGTAAGCAATAACCCACAACAAGGTATGGGGTTATTGGCAGTTAATCCACATCCCGGGTATGTTACGAGGTATGAGGCTGCAGGTAGAGTGCCCTCACAGCACCCAGGGTGTGAATTAACTGCCAATAGACCCATACCCTGGAGTGTGTTACTGAGCTTATAACATGGGGTCTTTCATAAAAACAAAATAATGAGCAGAAAGGTTTTATTCCTCTTGAAATAACAGAAATCCTACTGTATCCTGCCGACTTCAAAAGTAGTCCCCAAGAACTAATGCATAGGTCACTTATGTTATGAACACACAAATGCTAGAAATATAGTATTAGTACAATTTCTGACATTTGCTGCTCATGAAATAAGTGTCACAATGACTTTTCTACTTTGTAACACTCTCCCAGTTCTCTCTCTCTCTCCACACACAGGTTCAGAAGGCTATTCACTCTCTGTCTCTAGGTAAGGTGCACAGTGAATCTTATAATTATGATAATTTAAAACACACACATGAGCCCCGGTCACAATACCCTGTGCTCAGCCACCAAACACTGCGGCCTCAAGCTGTCTCCCGGGGACCTCAAACAGCAAAGCACCCACGCTGTTTCTTCTCTCTCACTCTGTCTTGCCTGGAGGGGGAAAACAGTGCACAGCTTCTCAGCGGGTCTACTTTAAAACCCTGACAGCAAGTCAGAGCTCTCTCTCCCACTCATGTTTAACTGCCATCCGCTGTCACACACGACTGACACTAACAACCTGAGCTGCACTTGGTGTTCACTAGCTCCCACTTACAAGAAGGACATGCTGCTCCGAGTCTCTGGAGGATGGGGAGCGGACATCAGTGGGGGGAAGGGACAAGTCAGACAGGCTGTCAGGACCCTGAAAAGCAGCTCAGGATGAGCTAATGCATTGGATCACCTGCTTCTGCCTTTTTCTGTGTCTCTCTCCTTCAAGCACTACAGGGAACAGATCTTGCAGTCAGTACTCTCTCTGTCTGTCTCATGGAAGGACATGATGCTGCACTCAGTCTTCACTAGCTGCCACTTATGAGGACAGGCTGCTCTGAGACTCCAGAGGATGGGGAGAAGACATTGGCGGGGGGGGGGCAGACAAGCAGGACAGGCTGTCAGGACCTTGGAATGTAGCTCAGGATGAGCTAATGCACAGCATCGCCTTCTTCTGCCTGTTTCTGTGCCTCTCTCCCTCAGGCATTATAGGGGAATGAATCTTGCAGTCAATACTCTCTCTGTCTCTCTCATGAACATGATCGGGGGAACGTTTAATGGCTGCCATTCTGCTATCATTTTTGAAGCACATAATGAGTGCCGCTCTGCCCCAGGATATTGGTTCAGGGACAATCACCGCAACTGTGCATTTACTAACACTTAATCCATGGTCAGGTGATGCTGTCTGACCAATTGGCTTTCTTCTTTTTCCTACTCCATGTTCTAATATAGTATTATTTTATAATATTATACAAAAAATATATATGGTTGAACATATTATGTTCAACAATACCTCTACAGGACATCTGAATGAAAACAGGATTCTCTTTCACTTGGTCTTTATCCACTATGACTGACTGTTTGCAAGTGATATAATCCTCTGCTTGACTTCATAATCCTCTCTCGTGGCATCATAACTGGTTGCCATAGAAATGATTATATTGCAGACAGAAGATTATGATGTCACTTTTAAAAGAGCAGACTAAGATCAAGTGACAGATATCCTGTTTTAGAAAATGGCCAAAATGGATTCTAGATCCTTATTGGCTGAAAGTACTTTCAACCTGGGCATCTATTTTTCAATAGATGCCCAGTAAAAATAAATGCCAGTCCAAGTGGAAACTCACTGTGTAGCATTCCATAGTGGTGCCCAGCCTGCTTTTTAATTGGCTGTAGGCACCGAAGAAAATTTGAAGTTGCCGCCATCTTTTCCTCTCACTTAGCGAGAGGTAGTCCCCCACTGAAAGCAAACCCAAATAATTTACTCCCAGCTGCTCCATATTTGGGGGAAAAAAAAAAACACTTCTTATGTTACTGTTCTACATGCTCTCAGAGCTGGCAAAAGTTTTTTAAAAACAGTCAGATATTTATTAGTTTGTTGTCGGACAGTGAGACCCTTCATCGTTTCTCCCAACCATGGTCACGAGCACCTCAGTGAAGTAAAAAAACAACTGTCAGTTCCCAGTTTCAACCCGGTTACATACAAATGGTCCCAACAGCAGTACTGTTAATTCTGCTGCACAAAATGAAAGACAAAACTGAAGAAATAGGTGCAATGAAAGAGCCTACTTGTTTCCCCACTGTTCAAACATGAGTCGGCTTCCTGAACAACTTCCCCTGTTATCTGCTTGATCACGAATAAGAAACCATGATGCTATCGCTCTACCGTTAAGCTACTCGCAACTGTTATTTACCCCAAAATAGCCATCTCCCACAAACAATCATCGCTCCCACAGTGCACTTCCTGTTTTTACCCAGGGTCGCACATATAGTAACACCCTTATCCTGCAGCCACTGACCGACAGCTCATACATCTCCGTTAGAGAGAGAGAGTGAGCTGCCCCTCCCGCCTCCAGAGAGCGCAACTCGCCTGACCGTTCTGTGACTAAAACAGCAACCGGTCTCAAACTGCTTCTTTTACCGGAAGTGGGCTGGAAAGGTAAAAAAAAAAACATAACAAAGTTAGGTAAACAGGCGGCATTCTCATCATGCCCCCCCACCCCAGCTCTGTTTGTAACAGCCATGCAGTCAGCAGAGGGATCGTCCCAGGATCAAGATATTTGAAGGTACTGAATATTTTTAAAACATTGCCATTGTCGTCCCTGGATCAAGATATTTGAAGGTACTGAATATTTTTAAAACATTGCCATTGTCCAACTCAGAATGAATTAATTTTTTTAACATTTTATTAGGTATACAAATACATCAGGGACTGTCACAATAAAAAAAAAACACCACTGTAATTCAGGCGGAGGAACTATTTTATTACAAAATAAGACGTTTTATATGTAAACAATTATTTTTTAAAACATACTGTACAAAATACAGTGGCCTATTTTTCTAATAATACTCCTCAGGGTGGTAGTATTATGCTATAGACCTTCCAGGAGCAGCCCTCCGCCTGTATGCCGGGCCTCATTATGCCCTGGGCAGTCCAGTAAAGCCCAATACCACCCACCCTGTCGGGTATTATTGCTTGTTTAATGATCTTTTTATAAGTAAAAAAAAAAAATAATAATAAATAACAGGATGGCAAGTATATGAAATATAACTAAACTGTCTATTTGTTAAACTGTTTAAAAGTTGCCCCAGAGAGTCTGAGGCACTTCAAAGAATCACATAAAATGCATTTAGGTTATATTACTTCTATATTCGCAGTGCCTCTAGCAGCCAGCCAGTTTACAAGCAAGACCTTACATTGGTATCAGATCATACCATTCAGGCATGTCCCCTGTGGCTGGTTCACAAGGAGGACTTGACAAATCACCCTGTGGCCAGCTTACAAGCAGGACCTGGAAATTGGTGCTAGACACAAACGTACACCCCAGAACACTGTGCCAAGTATTAGAGGCTGCAATACAGTGGGAACAGTAATGAGGTGAAGGAGAAATTATAGTTAAAAAGAATAAAAAGATCTCAAGCCTCTAAAATAAATACTAGTTATATTTTTGAGTTGTACTCCTGAAATACTACCAAGGGACTGCTTGAACCACTTTTGCTATCACTGTTAGCACTCCGGAATCATTTCAAACAATTGGATTCTGCAGTTAAAAGCCTCAACAACAGTGGATGTAGAACAGCCAAGCTGTTTTCATGTGGCACTTGCATTTTTCATATTATTTTAAAGGGACACTGTCAACCCCCTTAAGCCTCAAAGTGTCGTTAGTTTAAACGACACATTTAATGATGGGGCATGTTCTGTAGAGATTGCTGATGCAGCTCGTAATTTGATTCCTTTTTTCTTTTTAAGAAGTGACAAACAGGCTGCCCACTATCTTGGTGTTACCACACAAAAACATGTGTGTTTACATTTCTTGACCAACAGCCACTCCATCTATCCTGGACTCGGGAACACTAAAACAGAGTCTAGCCACTTATGATGTAGTCAGAGGAAAGGAGAGAGACTACTGTACCATGAGTGGCTTCATTGTTTGGGGGTGTTCTTGATGTGGAACAGTAGATCAAAGATTTGAAACAGAACAAGTTTGAGTATAACTACACCATTAGCATGCATTTTAGTTGTACTTGGAAAGGAAGCAGATAAAACAACCAGCAACACCAATGAATTTGGAAAAGGTAAGAAATTATAAAATGTGAGTTTTCAAATAGAAATAGTATGATGCAAAAAATGTTTGACAGTGTCCCTTTAATCAACAAAGTATTATTAAAGTAAACATTAACCAAATGAGGTTGTGCACATGCTGTAATTATTTTGTAAGAAGTGCTTTATCTGCATTTATGCAGATTTCTGCTGCTTGAAATTTGTACACCCCTGATAATCTTTCAAGCAGCTGTCAATCTTAAAGCATACTGATAAAGGTAATCACTAAACACAAGTTTGCATTACACTGGAACCTAGCACTATGAAAATCTTTTCGCTTTAAACCCACTCCTTGGAATCTGTAAGCCCATATATATACCTTTGACATTCCTGCAAGTTTTACTTTCAGACCCGGAGGAAGCACCCATACACAGATTGACACAGATGTGCACCCCCCAGCCCTCAGAAATGTCTTTCATTAAGGCATCAACAGGTCAGAAAGCATCAAGGAGAGGAGACGCAGATGAACAGAGGGGGTGTTGCTGCATTTGGTGGAACTCACCTTCCAATGTCTTTAAGATAAAAATTTAAAAAAATGCAACCTGGAGTTGAAAGGTGTCATCCTCTGCTAAGGTCAGAGTGCCTTTTTTTTTTTTTTTAATAACAAAGTAGTCATAGAAGAGGATCGCTACTTCAAATAAAAACCTCACTGATCTAGACAGAGTAGTTATATTGTAATATTTGCCTGACAGATACAAAACTGCACTCCTGCTTAGCTGGGACTAGGATCTTGGATAAAATTTAACATTCCTTGGAGCTGTAATTTTTGTCAACAGAACAGCAGAATTACCGCAACAACTATACTGTCAAGCTTACCTTACTGCTTACAACAGTTAACTGTGTTAAAACTACCAGAAGCATTTTCATTTATCTCATGTAAAAGCTCAAAAACTGCTGCATGCAGCTGGAAGAAGACAAGAGGTATTTGCAGAAATTAATTTTGATTGCAAACATTCATTCAGAAATGGTTCATGTGCTTCTGTTTCCTACAAAATGTTTCTGTTTCAATTTATACCCATCTTTGAATAAATTGTTTGCACTGCACAGATTCCTTGCCATCTGAATGAATGAGCCAAAACATAATACCTGCTGCCTCCTGGTGGCATAATCTGCCTATTTTAAATTGCTAAGTGGTGAACAAGATTAAACTTAAAAGCATGCAGCACACCTGATCTTTAGCTAGTGACTGTGCTTGGTCCTCCCCACCACCACCAAGTGAAGCAGGCTCAAAAGTCATCATGGCTTTCCTTTCTAGTACACCCCATGACAAGATCCACAGAGCCAGGCAGGGTGGCAAACAACACATATTTTAAAAACAAATAGTGGCTGCAAGCTCAAGTGTTTGTGACTGCATGGAAGGGGGACATCATTCACAAAGGGCGGTGGCCTTCGCAAAGCTGGCTGCAGCCTCCTAAATGGAGGCTTCAGAGGTTCCAGTGCTGTCAGTCCAACACCTCTCCTTCAGCACTAAATTCACACACAGTAATTAATTAATAAATAAATGCACAAATTCTAGCTGTGCCCAGTAGCATCTGAAAATCAATCTGTACGGTCAGCAACATAGTAACAGCGGTGGGGGGGGGATCCTCCCTCCTGCAAATAATTAGGAGCTTAAGTTTTGCTTATTGTGTCAAAGGGTGATGGAGGAATGGGACAACAGAATTACCCTCATCCCCCATTTTGCACCTCCACCCTTTATGACTGAGAATGGGTTTGCCAATGTTTGTGCAGGTTTACCCAGATAACCCTATGGTCAGTGAAAATATTTAAAGGCCCATTATTTGAACAAGAGAACAAAAGTCAGCAAAAAGACTGGACAGTTCTGGGCACCTTCTTATGAGTACTACATCCTCATATCTGGTACATTTTATGTCACTATCAACAGACAACTCTTTTTATGTAACTGTTGGGGGTAAGTGTTTGCTTTAGTTTATTTTCACTGTTCGTACTAGACCCCTGTAAAATCCTAGGAAACTCCATTTTCTGGCTGTTGAAATCTCATTGTCTCCGACAGCTGCATAAACATATGAGAACAAGACATTTCAGCACCCTGTAGACTCCACAGTATGCTTGTCTGCTTACTTAAGAGTTCCACAAAAGCTGTAGCAAGGCGTAAACTATCACATTTACCTTTGATTAGCTTTGCAAACTGAGTTGTAATGGAAGTTTACTCACCTAATAAACATGATTGTAGGAGTATATCTCTATGGAATGCCCATTCATTACATCATGGGTTCTTATTTCCACCTGATAGGCTGAAGATGCACACGTGACAGATTTAAAATCTGACCCCCTAGTCCCAGGATCTCTCAGGTATCTCTAGTTCAATGTCTTCCATAGCTGTGAATGAATTATGTTAGTGGGACAAAACAGATGTCAAATTACCCAATAAATGAACTTAGTGACCAATAACGACAGGCAGAGAGAGGAGTATCAGTAAGAAGTCATTGTGTAGCTGCTTTATTCTGATGCAGTACTAGGCAATATGAGAAACTATTCCTAATGTGAGAACAAAACATACATATCATATCCTAGTCCTGAAAGTGTCAGTCTCTTTAAGGGAGGGCCCTGGAATGCCGTAGAGATATGCTCCCACAATCACCTTTACCAGGTAAGTAAACTTCCACTGCGGGTTGCAATCTCTCCCAGGTGGGAGAGAGACTGGCAGTTGCAGAATCAGGTAGCTTTCACTGATAATAGTACTGCCTGGCTGAATCTGGCCCTGGGTGCGATTTCGGTGACCAGTCTATCGTGTTTTATAAATGTGCTAGCAGAGGACAATGTTGCAGCCACATAATAAGTCTTCGATGAATGCCGCATTCTTTTCTTCCCATGAAGTAGCGATCACTCTGGTAGAGTGGGCTTTAATGTCTTTCCGGGTGTCAGCATTCTGTGCCTTGTATGACTCTAAAGAGGGTTCTTTTTATCCATGATACAACTATGGATTTTGAGGCAGTCAACTCAGTTTTGTATCCCTTGGTGACAAAAAACAGGCAGTCTGTGCGCCTGATACCTTTGGTTCTGTTAAGTCCTGATCATGGTAGGCATCTCAAGTGTTAGCAGGTTGGAATTCTCTGGTGTCAGTCCCAACTAATGGCATGCAGCTCGATCGACTGGTTCATGTGGAAGTGTGAGGCCACCTTTCCAGCAAAGAATGTTAGGGTTCTTAGCATCACCCTGTCAGGGAACATGTATAAGAATGTTTCTTTGTGGGATCAAGGGCTGAATTTGTGGATCCTCCTCACGGAGCAAATGGTCACCAGAAATACCGTCTCGAGGGACGTCCACCACAGTTCTACTGTGTCCATCAGTTCAAAAGGAGATAAGAGTCAGTGCTTTAAGGAACAAGTTTAGGTCCCACAGAGCCATGAGTTTCTAGTTCTGGACCTGATGTAGTTGGCTGCATTTAGAAAGTGGATGACATCTAGGTGTGCCCCTGGTGACATGTTGTTGATCTAGTCCCTGGCTTCCCAACTGCCAAAAGTTGGATCCTTAGCAATGAAAGGGAGAATCACTTTTCCAGTCCCTCCCCAAAAAACAGGAGAATCTGGGATACTGAGGCCTGTTCTGGAACTATCTTGAGTGTCATGTTCCATCTGCTGAACACCGCCCAGTGTCTCTTGTATGTGCCAGTAGTAGAGGCCTGCTGGGACTGTATTATAGTCTGAATTACTGAGGGATGGTAGCCGGTAGCCCTCCTTTAACAGACTATCCCTTTCAGAAGCCAGGCCATCAGTCATAGGCTGTGGGGGTTTAGGGTATAGATTGGGCCCTGTGACAGATGGTCCTGTCTGGTTGGCAGGATCAAGTGATCTATGGCCATTGCTATGACGGTGGCAAACCAGGGTCACCTGGGCCAGTACAGAGTGATTAGACTCACCGTGGATCTTATTTGTTTCAGGACCTGTGGGATGAGTGGAACCGGCAGAAAAGCGTAGGCCCTGTTGAAAATCCATGGCAGAGTCAGAGTGTCAACCCTGCAGGACACCTTGTCCTTGTAGTATCTGGCAGTTAGGTGTTAGTCTGCCATGGCCTTGAGGTCTAGCTCAGTGAGGCCCAATCTAACATTCAGTCTGAAACATTTAGGGGTGCAGATGCCGTTCTCCCGGGTGTATCTGTTGACAGTAGGCCATCATGTTTAACCTCCCTGTGAGGTGAACTGCCAATATGTGGTGACAGTGTTTTTTGTGCCCAGTCGAGCACCTTTGTTGCCTCCCTCTGTATTTGTCTGCTTCTGGTGCCCCCTTGTTTTGCTATGTCTGCCACAGTTGACATGTTGTCAGATCGAATCAGTATCCGAAAAATGCCACGAAAGGTTAGTCACTGAGAAGGCATCTTAGAAGAGTAGTCCCTTACCTGAGTAATAGGCAATAAATCACAATATTCAGCAACTGAAGCAAGAGGCAGGGGTGAGTGCTGCAGGCTAGTTGATGCACATAGGACAAAGAACAGTTACATATGTACCGCAACAGTAGATCTTTGAGAGAATCTCTCATCAGGCCACACCTATGGAACTATAAGCCACCAGGTGCTAGGACCACACAGAAACTTTTTGCAAACAGTCCACCAGGAGCCACCCACAATAATGCCAGAGGTCATCTCTCCCATATAAATGTGGGCGGCCCCTTCCTTCTTCAGTTCCCTGCTGCAGATCACAATCAGATGACCTCCCTATAGGGAACCAGAAGAGAAGCAGGACTCTGTTGACCAGATGAGGCAGAGAGCAGCAGATAGACCCTCATGGAGAAGGTGACAGCATTCCCCAGATTCTCAGGATCCAGTAGGGAGTTGGAAGGTGGGCTGGCATATCCTGATGAAAGAGATTCTCTCAAAGATATACCGTTATGGTAAGTATGTAACTGTTCTATCTTCTATATTCAAGGTTATCTCTTTCATCAGGCCACACCTATGGAATGAGTACCAAGCAGTACTGACTATAAACAGTCTGGGTGGCAGGAGCTGACAGGCTTAAGAAAGTAGGCCTTGGAGCACAGCTAGGCCAAAGCCAGCTAGTTTTCATGAAGCTATGTCCAGAATGTAGTGTTTACTAAAGGTGTGGACAGTACTCCAGGTAGCAGCTGCACAGATTTCAGCAGCAGACATGTTTTTAAAACATGTAACAGATGTGGCCATGCCGCTAGTGGAATGACCACAAACAACCCCAGGAAGTTCCCTACCGTACTTTCTATAACGAAAAGTAATACAGTTTGCCAACTATATGGACAGGCACTGTTTAGACACAGAAGCACCCTCTTTCCCGGGGTGAATGAAACAAAAAGCTGTGAAGACATCCTACAATCCTTCATGTGGTGTATATATAACTTGAGTATTCTATGTACATCTAAAGTATGGAGCAATGCTTCCCTGGATTGGCATGCTCAGGAAAATAAACTGGCAGGTGGATGGTTTGATTTAAAGTAAAGTCAGACAACACCTTTGGTAGAAATTTAGGATCAGTACATAAAGACACCCTGTTATTGTGGAAAACTGTAAGGACACTGACACAGTACAGCCTGCGGCTCTGAAATCCTTAGAGAAAAAGTAATAGCAACTACACACAACGTTTTCCAAGAAAGAAAGCGTAGGCCAGCAGTTGCAGCCATCTCAAAAGGAGCCAAAGTTTTTCCAACACAAAATTCAGGTTCCAAGTTGTGACTGGAATACAGATAGGAGGCTTTAAATGTAAAACACCTCTTACGGGCACCTCCAGCAGAGTCACTGCATGTCCTTCAATGGGTACATGGAAAGCTGAGCTAGCAAACAAGTGTACTTTAATAGAGGTGTAGTGCAGGCCTCCATCTGACAAGGACAGTAGATACTCTAGAACCTGATTTATTGGACAGGTAAAAAGGTCCAAACGGTGAAAAACAGACCACAAAGCAAACCGCTTCCACTTCATGGAATATGGCCCTGGTAGAAGGCTTTCTAGTAACCACCAAGACATCAGCCACTAAATCTAGCAATGGCTAGGTTTTCAGGAGCCATGCATGTAGATGAAGCAATCTGAGGTCTGGATGGACCACAGTGCCCTCCCTACTCCTGTGACAGAAGTCCCTGGCATAAGGGCAGAGGTACTAGTGGTTCCACTGCCAGCTGCTGCAGTAAGGGGAATCAGATCTGTCGAGGCCATGGGGAACAATGAGGATTAGAGTTGTCCCCTCCATCTGAAGTCCGAGTAGTACCCTCTGAATTAGAGGTAAGGGAGGGAAGGCATAGAAGGACCTCCCCTTCCAAAAGAGGGACAACGCATCTCACCAGAAAACTCCAGGCCCAGGAACAAGCAAGCAGTAATTAGGCAGTTTTGCATTGTGTGGGGATGCAAAAAGGTCCAGCTCTGGATGACCCTATTTGTCGAACAGGTTGTCCACTACTGAGGTCAGTAGTTCCTGCTCATGCATTTTGGATTGTGTCCTGCTTAGCCTATCTGCCAAGATGTTTTGAGCACCTGAAACATGTACTGCCGACAGTTTTAGATCATGTTCTACAGCTCAGTACCATACACTCATTTTACCCCCTGCACAGGGGGAAAAGTGAGTTCCCCTTGTTTGCTGATGTAATTCATTCATCACACCAATGTTGTCTGTCTGCTCTAACAGAGGACCTGGGGACAGGTGAGCCTGGAAGGCCTGTAGACCATATAAAACAGCTCTCATCTCTAGAACATTCATATGCGGGGTGCTCTCTACTTTGGTCCATACACCCTGCATGTGATGGGGCCCTAAATGTGCCCCCCAGCCTGTCCCCGAGCCACCTGTTGTCAAAATCTGAAGAGGGGAAGGGATCAGAAAAAGAGCACCTTGCTTACAGGAGAGGTTACTAGAACCTTCTTTTCCTGATCATCTGTGAATTGATTCTACTGGACTCTCAAGCTCCACCGAGGGATCCTCATATAGAGCATGGACAGAGGTACTATAACTATGGCTGCTTTCATTAGGCCAAGAAACCAAAGAAATGTTCTGGCTGCGACATATCGGCTGTTGTAAGCTAGTTGAGCCTGAGCCATCAGATACTTGGCCCAGTCCAGAGGCAGAAATGCTGAGCCTATGGCTATATCTGAAACAGCTCCTATATACTGCAGATGCTGGCAAGGAGTCCGAATATACTTTGGCACATTGACGGTGATCCCCAGAGTATCAAACAATTGTCTGGTTCGAGCTATCTGAAGTGAGCTTTCAGAAGCCAGTCATCCAAGAAAGGGAATACATAAAGGCCTTCCCTGTGAATGCCTGCTGCCACCACAGCCAAGCATTTGGTAAAGACCAGCAGTGCAGATGTTAAGCCAAAGGATAATACTCTGAACTGGAAGTGTTCCCCCTGAAACAGAAACCTTAAATATGTCCTGTGAGGTTTTTGGATTTTGATATGAAGGTAGGAATCCTTCATGTCAAGGGAACAAATCCAATCCCCTACCCGCAGTAGTGGCAACAGGCCCTGCAGAGTCACCATCTTGAACATTCTATATTCTATGAAAAAATTCAGGTCCCTGAGATCTACAATAGGCTTTAAATCCCCCGTCCATTCTGGAACTAAGAAGTACTGAGAATAAAACCCTGTGTTTCTCCATTCCAAGGGTACAGGTTCTATTGCTCTTTTCTGGAGCAAGGTATGACATTCCTCCAGAAGCAGGGGTATGTGCTCTTGAGGATAATATGTAGGCACTGGTGGATGGTCTGGAGGTAGCTCTAGAAGCTCCAAAGCATGTCCTTCTGCTATTATTTCTGGGACCTAGGCATCTGAGGTCAGCTCCTTCCACTGGTCCAGGTGGAGGAAGAGACGGCCCTCAACAACCACCCCATAGGTAATGGTGGCAGGGAATTTGGAAGGAGTTAAGCTGAGCCAGTTGTGGCTCCTGCCGCACTGCCACCTCTAGAGGCTTTTGAATGGGTACCTGGAGTGGCTGCTGGAGTAGGCTGGGCTCCTGCTCCTTTACTATACCTGTTTGCTAGTGATACGGTGTCTCACACCAGCCAGATAAAAGGCACCCTTTGCTGCTCCTTGGCAGAGTATGATCAAGGGAATGGACTGATTTGAGGGTTCTGCCTAAGGCCTGCAAACTGGAGAGGATATCTTGCACATCTGCTCCAAATAATTTATATCCACTGAAAGGGGCATTTAGAATTGACTGCTGGATGTCATTCGTAAAGCCCACCACCCTTAACCAGGAGTATCTTCTCAAACATATTATATAGGGTGCTGCTCTAGTGGAGGCATCCAAAATGTCACAGCCTGTATGCAGGAGGGGTTTGCCTATATCAGCTCCTACTGTTAAGGCCTTAAGGAGCTCTTGCTTTGGTGCACCTTGTGGAAGAGCTTGGGCAGCTGCTTTAGCTTTCCTCTGGAGTGTGTTTTGGTATTTTACCATATGATCCTGGTAGTCTGCAATTCTTAGGCCCAAAGAGGCAGAGGTATATATCTTTTTGCCGATGATATCTAGTCTCCTGGATTCCTTATCAGGAGGAAGAGAACTGAGATGTTTTGGTGCCTTTGATCTTTTGTGGGTAGTGTTAATGACCACAGAGTCAGCTTCAGGTTGGCCTGCAAAGATTCAGTGTCTGACATTTCTGACGGACATATGGAAAGTAGCTTCTCATCTAAATATTTGTTTGGGTGGATTACCACTACCAAAGTCCTGAAATTACTCTATTGCCTACCTAACACTTCTGGAGATTATTGGGTTGGGGGGGCTGGATGCAAGGTTTGTTAAAATGGCTGTCCCTTACATAACTGAACCGCTTTGGACATTATATAATCTATGTATCTCAACTGGTGTTTTTCCTTCGGCATGGAAGCAAGCTAGAGTTGTGCCTGTTCCTAAAAAGGCTAATGCCATCAGAGCAGAGGATTTTCGTTCAATTTCCATCTTAAACTCATTAAGTAAAATTCTTGAAAAACTGATGGTTAATCAGCTTAATGAATTTCTGGAAAAAGGTGCTGTCTTGTGTACTGAACAGCGTGGTTTTTGACATAGCCAAGGGACTAGTACAGCCCTGGTCAGGTTCACAAACGCCGTCCTACAAGGTAGCAATGATGGCTTGCTTACCTGGGCAGTGTTCGTGGAACTGTCCAGGGCTTTTGACCTGATAAATCATTCCCTGCTTTGTCGGAAACTTGCTGATTTAGGACTGACTGATTCAGCGGTGGCTCTAGTTCGTGATTTTTTGCAGGATCGCTCTCAATATGTTTCAATTGGCCCTAGTCTGTCAACTTCTTGTCCTACTGTGTGTGGTGTACCCCAGTGGTCCATTCTTGGTCCCTTGTTATTGTCTTTCCTTATTAAATCAGGTTCCCTCAACATTTTTTTCAAGTAATTATCTTCTTTATGCTGACGATTTGATTTTGTACTGTCAGGGCCACTCTACTGAACATATTAATGTGGTGCTGGAACTAGAGTTTCAAAGATTATGCTGCCGAATGTCCTTTAATATGATGGTGTTGAATGTAAGTAAGACTAAAGTCATGGTGCTTGGTAGCTCCACTAGGCTTAATGAAAATGTTCATTTGTCTATGCATGATGCTCAAGGGTGTTTTACTTGAGCAGGTCTCAGAGTTCAAGTATTTGGGGGTCTTACTTGATCCCTCTTTAACGTTTTCTTCACAGGTAAAAATGGTTAGGAGAACAATTCATCATAAGTTAGGGATGCTTTATAAATTTAAACCAAATCTGTCTTATGATTCCCGGAAAACATTAGCTACGGGGATCTTAGTGCCACACTTAGACTATGTCTCCCCTCTGTATAATAAATTGGGTGCGAGGGAGATTCAGGTCTTAAGTGTTGCCTATAATAATATCTGCCGCTTTGTTTTGGATGTTCCAGTTATGACTCATCATTATGTTTGCTTGCACGCATGTGAAAGAAACATAGTGCTACCATACGAGAATTCATGGCTGTGCCTCCCCCACTTCCAGTGCCCTGCTGCCTTTTGCAGGCATGGCTGCACCATGCCAATGAATGTAGGAGCTGTCTATGACAGCCGTTCAGATGGAGTGGCGTACAGCTGAAAGCAAAAAACCGCTGCAATCAGTGTTGGTAACGTGTAGGCACTTTGCATACTGCCATCCGGCAGTATCAATCAATCAAATCTTTATTTATCCAGGCGAACATCGTTGAGCAAAGCTCATTTGCAAGATGGACCTGGTAAGGTCAAGGTTCAATTTACATGAAATATACAGAATATACACACTTTGAGAAGACAACAAATTGATACATCAATTCCGTGTCACAGTACATTGATATGCTACTAAACAAGAATATAATACATATATACATGATTCATGAAGTAGCCAGCTTGCTAAGTTGGTAATGGGAGACACTTTAAAACTAGCACTTTTTGATGAAGGGTTAAAAGTGTCAGAGATTTACTTACATAATTTTAAACTCAGGTGATGCGCTGTATGGACGGCTGGAGGATATATCTACGAGGAGTGATTTGTAAATGGTAAGTACCGGAGGGGACAGTGACAAAGGGGATGGATAGGGTGAATACCGGATGTTGTGGTCACGGGTGGGGAAAAGGGTGGTGAGGGTGGGAGGGAATGGAAAAAAGCTGATGCTATAGAGGGATCAATAGTGGGTCTAGAGGGAAGGGAGGAGGCCAGACTGGTGAAGTATAAAGCCGAGAGTGTAAAGGAGATTATGTACATTAATGAATAAGGAGAATGGATTGTGGTGATGGTTTATGAATTGTGAGGTAACTGCTCATAGGGTGCTGAAGAGCTACCTTATAATGGTCGGCCAGCTAAGGAGAAAGATGGAATAATAATCTAAGTATGCAAAGTGCCTACACATCGGTACTACACTGAAACAGCTATCACAGACAGCTCCATTCCCCCGCAACAAGTAGCACTCTGGGAGTCCACCCCAGCATGCTCACGAGCCCCCCCACACACCCCCCACACACTACTGCATGGCCGACAGAGGTGCCCAATCCCCGTCAGCTCCGCTGCTCTCCCAACAGAGTTCCAGGTGCCATGCTGGGAGCCCACTCCAGCGTGGCAACAGTCCTAAGGCCGACGGGGGGTGCCCAATCCCCATCGGCTCCACTGTATCCCCCCAACAGACCTCCAGGTGCCATGCTGGGAGCCCACTGCAGTGTGGCAAAAGTCCCGTGTCGTCTTTAAAAAAAAAATGTCCTGTAAGAAAAAGTGGTCCCTCGCTGACTGTCTTGACTCCCCCGGCCCCACCTGCACCCACCCTCTGCGCACCATGCCTCCCCACACCCCCACCTCACCCCATATTTACCTCTGGAGTCCGGCGCGATGATCTTCGGTGGACAGAGAACACATCTGCACTCTTCAAAGCCGACTGCGAACTGAGAAAATGCCGGTAAGCTGTATAATGGAATAAATAGGTTTTTTTCAACTTTGATGCATATCTCAGGAATTTTTTCACCAAATTTTCAACATGGGGTTCATGAATTCTGGCACTGTCATTTTGTTATTCGGACCCGGAAGGTGATTTCGTGGTCACTGCACGGAACCACCTTTCGGGACCGATTTATGAAACAATAGTGTCACATTTCATGAGGTATGCCCCAAACCCTGTTGAAAATTTGGTGAAAAAATTTCCAAAATGACTGTTTTACTGGTGCCGTGCTATGCGTTCCTATGCACACCCGTAAGTTTCATGCACTTTTTACTATTTTCACTCCAGATTTTCAACATTGCCATTTTATCACACCTCTTTATGAGCAGTACACCTGTCATTTTTCACATCTCACCCAAAATGTGTTTCCACGCATGTAGCGCACAATGGCGCAGTCGGTGTGCGAAATCAATGTTCAGGACAGATTAAGAAAATCACAGTGACACTGTTCATGAGCAGAGGTCTTAAAATGGCTATATTAAAAATTTGGTGACAAAAGTCCATAAAATTACTGTGTTACGAGTGAGATTTGCGCAGCTTCCATGTACCCTTGTAAGTTCATGAATTTGTAATATTTTCAGTCCAGATTTTCACCACTGGCATTTTTCCACACTTCCTTATGAACAGTACAGCCGTCATTTTTCACACCATGGCCGAAATGTGTTTTCGCACATCCAGCGCAGAAATGCGTGGTCGCTGTGGGAAATCACTGTTCGGGACAGAGTAAGAAAATCACAGTGACACTGTTCATGAGCGGAGGTCCCAAAATGCCTGTGTTTGCAATCTGCTGTAAAAAAAAATCCTCAAACTAATTGCATTACGGGTGTGCGTTCCGCAGTTTCTACGCACGCTCATGACTTTACCAGTTTTTTTAATATTTTCACTGCAGATTTTCAACATTGCCATTTTTTACACCTCCCCATGAACAGTACAGCTGTCATTATTCACATCCTGTTCAAAATGTGTTTTCGCACCTGTGGTGCCAAATGGCATAATCGCTGTGCAAAATCAGCTTTCCGCTAACAAACTGATATTGCCACTGTTCATAAGGTGGAGGTCACAAAAAACCCATGTTGAAAATTTGGAGTGAAAATGCCAACAAACGCCTGAGGCGTTAGGGTTTCTGACCATAACACCCCAACCTGTAGAGACTGACAGGCATCAGGAGTGTGACTTGAGATTATCGCCTGTAATGCTCATACCATTCCACCCCCACCCACACCCTGCAGCCTGTGAGAGGCATCGAGGTGTGCCTTGGACTCTTCGGTCCCAAAGTTCACCCCTTCTCCTATACTGCACCCATCTCACCGTATTTCCTGATGGAATGGAGTGAGCATAAGGGCCAAAGACCCCAAGGCACACCGTGACACTTGTCGGTGTCTGCAGGGTAGAGTGTGGTGAAATGGCATGGCCGTTATGCCTGACGACCCAAAGGCACACCCCAATGCCTGTCAGTCTCTGCAGGGTGGTGGTGGGGTTGGCTTCAGTTCTATACTTCACTGCCATTCCTATTATGCAGCTCTCTAACTCCTACACTACCAATGCCAATGCCAGCAAGCAAACATTTAGCATTGACAAATGCTTGTTCTTTATATTCATCTCTGGGCTGATTATCACCTCAACTTAAATATATGTATGCCTTAGGTAATATGGTCCATCAGGCCATATATGCTAAAGATTTGTCTCCTTTGACCGATTTGGTGATAGTTCGTGAAGTTCAAGCCAACCTAAGATCAAACCGGGATTTAGTCTTGGTAGTCCATTCTGCTAAAAACAAGTATGGTTTTCGTTCATAGAAACACAGAAGTTGACGGCAGATAAGGACCACAAGGCCCATCCAGTCTGCCCATTTTTTTCCACCTTATGAATTTGCCATAGGCCTTTACTCTTGTTTGAATGTCAGGCCCCTAACTTTTGGAATGAATTGCCTCTTTTTTTGAGAACTATCCGTTCATTTACAGGGTTTAAATTTAGGTTAAAACAATATTTACTAACATTGGTAACTTGTCATGTTTGATTATTATTGATGAATTGTTGTTTGTTTATTTATCATACTGATTGTATTTTGTCTGTATTGTTTCATGTTTTTCTGTCCGGGTCGGACCTGAAAAAAGGCTTTCACCCAGTGTCCCTACCCGGTTAAGAAATTTATAAATAAAAATTAAAAAATAAAATATGCTACTGCAGCTCTCATGGACAATGAGATAGAGATCCCCTACCCAGATAGTTACAGGGAACTAGTATGGACTATGAGATAGAGATCCCCTACCCAGATAGTTACAGGGGACTAGTATGGACAATGAGATAGAGATCCCCTACCCGGATAGTTACAGGGAACCAGTATGGACAATGAGAGAGAGATCCCCTACCCGGATAGTTACAAGGAACTAGTATGGACAATGAGATAGAGATCCCCTACCCAGATAGTTACAGGGAACCAGTATGGACAATGAGAGAGAAATCCCCTACCCGAATAGTTACAGGGAACCAGTATGGACAGTGAGATAGAGATCCCCTACCCGGATAGTTACAAGGAACTAGTATGGACAATGAGATAGAGATCCCCTACCCGGATAGTTACAAGGAACTAGTATGGACAATGAGATAGAGATCCCCTACCCAGATAGTTACAGGGGACTAGTATGGACAATGAGATAGAGATCCCCTACCCGGATAGTTACAGGGAACTAGTATGGACAATGAGATGGAGATCCCCTACCCGGATAGTTACAGGAAACTAGTATGAACAATCAAAAATAAACTAAAGCAAACACATCTATCCCCAAGAGTTACACAAAAGGAGTGGTCTTTTGACAAGGAAACAAATGACATTTACAAAATATGAGGGTGTAGTATTCTTTTTCTAGCCAGCCCGCTAGGTCTTCCAAAACCAGCCATCCTTAACTTGTACAAATCGAGCTGGCTCAGTTCTAATCTCGTCCAAAAACTCCTTTTACAGGCAACAAATATTGCACAGCCTTTCTGTCCACTGCTTTAATCCTCCTTAGGAGATGGGGCATCCCAGAATACCCGGGCCCTGTTACACAACTGTCAAAGTACATCACTCTATTTGTATTCTTTATGAAAGTTCCTTCAAAAGGATTTTTTAGAGTTGGTGACAATGCTGGGATTTCTCAACAGAAACATAATATTTAGCCACAATTCAACATTTCACATGTTTGTATTTACGTTCCTTTCAATCATCATTTTTTAAATTCTTTGATAACTGGGTACGGCCTACTAGGCATACGACCTGTTTACAGGCACGACCTGGGAATACTGAGAAGGTTAAGTGGTTGCTAATGGTCACACAGTATGCAAGTGGATGTTGTGGGAATCAAACCCAGGAGTGCTGGATGTACCAAGTTTGTTCACAGCTTGTTGCTTTAACCTCTAGGCTATATTGCCAGCTTAATTATTATTAAGAACAGCTGACGGAATGTAAAATCCTTGTGCCTCAAACTTCATTTGCTCTTGCTATTTGTTTATATGCACTGTCATAATCCTCTTTTCATAAATCACAACTGGAGGCTATGGAAAAGAATATGCTGTCACAGTTGGGATAGATGACATCACCTGTAGACAACGCAACACACAAAAACAGCTGCACGCCAAGAAGAAAAAAATAAATTCAAACTTAGTAGTCAGCTGCAAACAAAGTTCTAGGTTTATTTCAGCAGAGCTCCATGCATAAGTAGCACTAAATCCCAGTGCTTCAGATCCTCACATGACCCTTCATCACCTAGAACTTGTTTGCAGCTTACTACTAAGTTAGAATTTATCTTTTTCTTGGAGTGTGGCTCTTTTTGTGCGTTGTGTTATAAGAAGTGGCAAGATATTGACCAAGCCAGCACCCATGCAATTAGGCCTGTGTGCACGATGTTTGTGTCTGTCTCGCCTGTAGACAAGCAGCTAAAAAAGATGGTGAGGGGACAAGGATCCCATTTCCATACAAATTTCCTTGATAACAGAGGAGAATGGAATGGTTGCAATAAAGATCGCTATCATTTCCTTAAAGATCGCCACCATCACCGATGGCTACAGTAAACTCAATTTGGCCAACTTTTTTTTATGTACGCAGTTGCCACTTTGGATAAGGCATTTGGGCATTATGCAATTTTATCATTCAGTTTTATAATATGAAAACATGTTGTGCTGTAAGAGGTGGCAAGATACTAACCAAGCCAGCGCCGACGAAATTAGGTCTGTGTGCATGGTGTTTATGTCTCTTTCACCTGTAGACAAGCAACTAGAGAAGATGGACAGGGGACAAGGATCATGTTTCCATACAAATTTCCTTGGTAATAGAGGAGAATGGAGTGGCTGCAATAAAGATCGCCACCATCGGGACTTCGGTGACATCACGGCCCTTGTAGTAATGTAGGAAGAGAGATAGCTCTCTCCTCCTCGGGGCTTTAATTCAAATTTAAGATATACAGAAACTAAATTAATTTACCTCATCTTACACAGACCAGAAGAAACAGACTGGGGATGGCTCGAGATACTGCCCATTAGCTCCTAATCGTAGTCAGAGTGCCTCCCCAGCAAGCACTCAAGTCCATGAATCAGATACAAATTAGGAAGAAGAGAATCTCTCCTGAAACAGATTTGAACAAATCATTAGTCAAATATAGATTTTGAGAATGGAGAACAAGAAGGAATTCCAAAAACTACAAGAACAAATCGTAGCCCAAGAAAAAAGGATGCAGCAAACAGAGGACAGAGTTGGGACCATGGAACATACGAGCACTAAGTTAACAGTCGCCATCGACCTACTTATCCATTAAACTGAATGAATGCAAAATAAGTGCACAGACTTACAAGCGAGGCTGAGAAGGAATAATTTGCAACTATTGGGCCTCCCAGAGAACACAGAACCACTGGATATAGTCCCCTTCCTACAAGACTTACTACTAGAGGTGCTTGAGCTACCAAGTGAGACAAATATTCAAACTGAACGAGCGAACGGGGCGCTCATAGCTAAACTGAAGGATCCTAATACTACACCCAGACAAATACTTATGAAATTTGCCAGTTATCGCACCAAAGAGATGGTTTTACGAACAGCTTGGCAAAAAGGAATTGTCACATATAAGAGGTCCCGTCTCTACCTGGACCAAGACTAACTGCCAGAAATACATCAGCAAAGACTGAAATTCCCGCCCTGTATAAGAGCCCTCAAAGAAAAAAAACATAAAATTTCAAACTCCTTACCCGGCGTAGATGACAGTGTTCTGGCACAAAGGTACACAGACCTACGGCGACCCGGAAGAGGCCCGAGCAGCATTGGAAAGCCACGGCATCATGGTGATTTCTCCGGAAAAGCATCAAGGCCCAGTGACACAGCAGAACTGGCCTGGAAACCAAGAGTGGCAAACAGTTTCCTGAGGAGGACAAAGCCAAAACACTAAAAGAAAGAGGGTGGACCAAATGATGAGGGACATTAGGAAAATACTACAGACTCTGACTGATGCAGAAAATGGTGATACTGAGAATACACCCAGGTGTCTGATGGAAGGCTAAACTGTTAAAATAAAGAATCGGGTAGAGAAGAAGCCTGGAGGGAAGCAACTACCCAAACGGACCAAAGGGGGGGGGGGGGAATGAGACTTACAGCTCAAGGAGATCTGCTCTAAAGTCAGCTGACCCCTACTAAAAAAAAAAAAAAAAAAAAAAACTGATTCAATGTCCGACAAGACAAAGGAGAAATGGACTAAGATAAGTAGAGCTTAGCATTGGCATAGCATTTTTTGTAACACGAGACATTTCCGTTGATGTGAGCGATTTCCCACAGCAAAAAGACTGAAGAAAACAATATTTGTACAGCTGGAAGAATTAATTTAAGGAACTTTTGGGGAGGGTTAAAGGAGAAGGACAAGGCAAGGGATTATCTAGCTAATAAGGTGTGTAAGGGAGGGCAGAAGGAAGGGAAGAAGTGGAGGAACAAGTGAGGGAGGAAGACTGGGAAGTAACTAAATAAATAAGGGGGGGAATAAATATGTTGCTTGCACAAGAAAATAATGAGATTTGGGGGGGATAATGATAATGGGATAGAACATACTGTGTTAATAATTGCCGAAAATATTTACTTGAGTTTTTCTGTTGCTCTTTCTGAAAGCCTGACCAAGAGGGAAGATTCTTCATCGGCCACCTATGGGAAAGGAGCCAAACTCCAGCATCCAGATGCCCTGAACAAAGGTGCGGAGAAGGGGGGAAAACACTTGCAGACTTTTGGAGTGAGCCAGCCCTTAAATCACTCACACGCAAGTACAAAACTTCATAATTTACTTGGAGGAGGGGTAGGAGGATTCTTAAAGACAAATAGAGTATTCACAGGGGAATGGCCAATATTGGGGGGGAGGCGGTTGGTGATAAAGATGGAGCATGGCATAAATAAATACAGAATACAAGTCTATGGTGAGACAGATACATGCCACAGAGTGCCCTCCAGATTCTTACCATAATCTAGACTATTTTAAGAATCCGACTTTAAACGGGGGTTAGAACAGAATCAAAGAATAGGTGGGAACCTTAGCAAAAGTGTTGACTGCAATGGAAGATGAAAACACCATCAAAGCCAGGCAGAGGCGTGCTGGGGGGCCGGGGAGGGAGAGGAAACAGTGGATAACAGGGAAAAAGTCAAAGAGGATGCAACGGTTGTGGCAAGTATTTGTGACACTGGGCCTAATTTGGCAGAGGACCAGGGAAACAACCCCTAGCCAACTGTCCTTTGTAGTGGCTCCTGGGAGCAGAGTTCATGAGACTGCTACTACTCTGGTTGTCGGAAAGAAGTGGGGCAGTCTGACATCCAGAGACAGATGGGACACTATGATCCCATCCTGCCTTGGACGTAAGAATAGTTGTTTTGAATTTAGGGGGATAGCCCAGTTGGCTGACACCAACAGGTTATACAAGTTCATAAGTTTATGTTAATAGAGAGTGTGGAAACCCACGGATGCCATAGGAAATACAAAAGGTTATGTAATAATGGGTGGAGGAAGGCACCCAAGAGACTTAAATATACAAGAATGATGGCGACTCCAAGTGTTAGGGTGCTGTCTTTCAACGTCAATGGGCTTACAGATCCAATCAAGAGGAAAAAAATACCAACATACATTAAGCAAACCAAATCAGAAGTATTGTTCCTCCAAGAAACATCTGTCAGCAGTGGAACATGACAAACTTATCAAATTTGGATATACAGATCTGTTTGCATACTTATACAAATCGGGAAAGAGAAGGGTGACAGTAATCCTTATGCCCAATAACACCCAATTTGAACTGGTAAACCAGGAAGTAGATAAGGAGGATAGGTATGTTTTAGTGAAGGGCAGATTACATGGGCAGTTGGTCACCCTGCTTTCACTCTACGCCTCCCAGGCTCCCCATATATGTTTTATAGGAACTTATTGATGAAGATATCTCAACAAACAGAGGGAGTCTTGATCTGTGGGGGGGGGGCTTGAATTTAACACTGGATCTGAACCCAGACACCTCCTCACGAATACCTAGGGTGGGACATAAGATAGCTAAGCAGGTCAAGAATCTGCTGCACAAACTGGGCCTTACAGATGAGTGGTGACATGCAGAGGGTCAGTCATAGGGATACCCATCCTATTCAGCTGCACACTAGATGTACTCCTGATTAGACCTGTTTCTTATGTCCAAAGTGGATATATCCAGGATAGTGGGTTGCAGAGTGGGGACCATAGCACTATTTGACCATGCACCAATCTTCTTGGAAATAAACTTAAACATAACCCCCAAGACCTCATTTTGGAGGCTCAGCTTAGCCCTACTGAAAGACCCAGAAGAGATCAAGGAAATTCTGCAGCTGACAGACCATATAATCCAGGACCACCGAGACGTGGAAGTAAGCATCAGCATTTCATGGGACACTATTAAGGCAATGCTCAGAGGCAAACTGATAGCTATCATGGTAGCAAGGGCAAAACGGAGAAGAGAAAAACCAAACACGATAGAACAACAGATAATCACACTAGAAGCTCAACAACAGATAAAACTGGATAGAGGAATAGGGAAAGAGCTATTAAAGCTCAGAAAAGAATTAAATAAGATCATAGAACACAATGTAGAAAGGAACATGCAATTTTTACAACAGCGATACTATGAGGGGTGCCCTGAGAAATTAAACTATTAGCTTGTAGGCACAGAGCTAGAAGAACCAAAACACAACTCACTAAAATAAACCCCCCAGGAAAGACATAACCGATAACAGAAACAACAGAGATACTGGAGGCCTTTAAGAAATATTATGCAGTACTTTATGCCCCATCCCCAGACACACAGCAAGAAAAGGCAATACACTACCTACAGCAACTAGCCCTACCTAAACTAACACAGGCTCAAGCACAGACACGAACAGGCCCAATAACGGTGGAGATACAAAAAGCAACAGGAAATGGTAAAACTGGAAAATGCCCCAGGACGGAGAGTTTCCCGGTGAAATTTTATAAAAAGTTTCAGAAACATACATTACCACTAGTGGAAAAAGAATAGCAGGAAGTGATGGGGGAAGGGGGAAGGGTACCTCCATCATGGAACCAGGCAATAACGTTAGTGATTCCCTAGTCGAGTAAGGAAACCACAAGCTACTCCTCATATAGACCCATATCTTTCCTAAACATGGACTACAAGATAATGACCTCTATACTGGCAAAAAGACTGGAACAACTAACCCAAGGGGATAATTAACGTAAATCAAATGGGTTTTATCATGGGTAGACAAGCACTGGATAGCGTCAGGAAGGCTATGAATATAATAGACCAATTAACAGCCACAAGGACCAAGGCAGTGGTAATGAGTATGAATGCTGAAAAGGCATTCGATAAGGTAGAATGGCCGTACTTGTACAGAGTGCTAGAGGGATTCGGCCTGGGGGAAAACTTTAAAAAGATTATACAGCAACTGCACCATCATGCCACAGCCTATATAAGAGCTAACAGACACATATCCCCTGCAGTTACTCTGGGAAGGGGTATGAAACAGGGATGCCCACTCTCCTCATTGATATTCGCACTATATATTGAACTGCTAGCATAAAGGATCCGGCAGGAAAGACAAGGTGAAGGGATAGGAATGAGAACTGAGGAACAAAAAATAGCCCTCTATGCAGACGATATCTTGATGTTCCTAACAAACCCAATTAAATCCATACCTAAACTAATGTCCCTAATAAAGGAGTTACATGAGAGATCGATGGCAATTTACATGGCTAACACAAAGCCCAGACTTCCCACCAGGCAAGACAGATACATGGTACAGGCTACAGTCACAAAAGGGTTTTCAATACATCAAACAGATCATGATGGGGAGACTCAATTTTAGCCTTTGAGGAATGTAGAAAGAGATTTGGGTGGAGGGAAACAGACAGGTTGTGTTATCTTCAGACACAACACTATGCCCTAGACCAAATGAGGAAATCGTAGAAAATACATATAGCGGGAGACGGAGATATAACTACAGAACATTTGCTGGTCAATGTTGCCTCAAAGGGGGCAATATCTAGAATATATGGGTATTTCACATCTAACAGGGAAGAAGCCATGAATCATGTAAACAGAAAGTGGGAAGAGGAAGCGGGGATATACCTTACATCCAGGGAATGGGAGAAAATATGGCACATGACTCACCAGACCACATCCTCCCTAGAGTGGCGGGAGTTCACGTGGTGAGGCAGGATAAGGTTCTTCATCACCCCTCAGATAAAACCCAGTGGGGAGATAAAATGGAAGGTACATGCTGGAGAGAGTGTGAGGAACAGAGAGGGTCTCATATACACATCTTCTATACATGCCCCAGGATACAACCCTTTCTGAGAGAAGTAGAAGGGACTATGCAGAACATATTTCTACTTCAGACACCAATGGGTATACAACACAAAATATTTGGACTCCCACCAGTAGAGATCGGGGGAGCCAACTCTAAATACCTATGGGCAATATGTGTGATTGCAGTGAGCAAGGCCATAACACTAAGGTGGTTGAACCCAACCCCCCTTCCCACCAAGAAATACAGGAGTGGAAACAGATAATTGAAGACATAAACACAATGGAAGAAATGACACACTCGATCGAGGGTAGGGCAGAAAAGTTTGTAGAGAGATGGACTACATGGATTTTATAGACATAGTAGACCCTGAAAGAGAAACATAGAATAGACCCCTCTCCCCACAATTAAAAAAGGGCCAGGGGGGAACTATAGGATGAAAACCCTGAATTACACTACACATAGAAAGACAAATAAATAAATAAGCCATGGCTAGTTGATGGAACGGCACCAAGTAAAGTTTAAGTGAAAAATAAAAACATAGGAGCACAGCCATCAAAGATTCACTTCAGGAACCCTATGGCAGGTTGGGGAAAAAACTGAAAAGGGGATAAAAACAAAGAGTTTTAACAAAAAACACACAACTCTGTTTTGTTAAAAAATATTTTATTAGACTGTATTAAAAAAAAAAAAACTGAATTAAAACACTATATAGGAGTCGGCCCGGTGGCACTGAGGGTTAAGGCACTAGACGCCTCATCTCGCACCACGCCAGCGACACGGGTTCAGGAACAAGCCCGGGCCATTGGGGGTTGGCAGGGGTGCGGAGCGATTAAGCATCCGGCAGACAGCTCTCTCTTCCTAGGGAGGGTGTAGGGCATCATATCGCTCCTGAGCGACCTCTGGCGGCTGTCGGGGATAGCCTGGAAAATTGCATCGCAGCCGTATGGCAAGGGAGCGGAGCTTGGCGGACGCGGGTCATCATTGCACATCCGGGCTCTGAGGGAGGGAAGAGGGCAGGGAGAACAAAACAAGGGAAAACCCCCTCCAGTCCTGATAGGCGACGACCCTCACAGTGCCAGCCACCACACGTCCAACACCGGATTTTTGTCTCTGCCCCTTCAGTCTCCTTGCCGACTCAGGCCGGGTGCTCTGGATTCTAGATAGAGCGCCTGTAAGTGGATGGCAGCCCAGCCCAGGGGGCTCAAAGCTAGAGGGATTGCCTAGCATGGGTTCAGTGGGGGGGGGCAGTAACACTATGAAGAAGCAGGATCACGGTGGGTGGTACAGTGGCTGAGCAAGTTGAGAAGCCTGAGAGTGTTCAGGACTTGGGGGTGAGAAACAAAGTTTGAAAAAAAAAAAAAACAACACTATATAATTGTGGTAAAGATGAAAAATATCAGTGCATGCTTTATATGAAATGAGACAATGACTATTACATGTAACAACATTGAATATGCACAATAAAGAAAATATTTAAAAAAAAAAGATCGCCACCATCACCAATGGCTACAGTAAACTGAATTTGGCCAACTTTTTTTATGTTCCTAGTCACCACTTTGGTTAAGGCCTTTGGGTATTATGCATTTTTACTGTTCAGTTACCGTATAGCAGATTGCATTTGCGTCTCCCAGTATTAGTGGAGTACAACCTGCTATATACATGTCGCGTTGGAGTAGAATTAGCTATTCTTGTACCAATCGTACAGTCCATTCTAATTGCCATCAGCTGCGGTTCTCAAGTAAAAATGTCTGTTTGGGTTTTGCATGCTGTACCATTCATTTATGACTAAAATCCAAAACAGAAGACATCAGAATACAACTTTTACATCTGCACTGCTTTTTTTTTCAACTTTTTGAATACATTGGCTCAATGTCCGGGCCCAGTGTGCAATGCAATTAGTTAGATGAAAGTAGAACAGTGGCTGCAGGCAGGAAGATTATGACAGCCATCATGCACTGAATCACACACACAGCCATGAGCAATGACGTTAGAGGAAACAAAGTGGAGTTTGCACTGATGGATCAGAGTGTAGCTGCGGGGGTATTCAGCCCCAGCCAGGAACACCAACACAAAATATAGCCAAACACCATACAGACTCACCAATTCAAATATTAATTTCGAGTCAGCTTGCCATCTTTCGAAGTTAATAAATTTTATTGCATATACTTCACAAAGTGCATACAGTGCTGAAGTACAAGGAAAATCCAAAGAACTGGTCACATACTACACCACCACCACCGCCCCCAGATAAATCTCCAATTAAGCAAACTGGAGGGGTACCAGACTGCAGTTGAGTACACTTGATAAGTTCTGTGGATTTTCCTTGTAGTTCAGCACTGTATGTACTTCATGTGGTATATGCAATAAAATTCATCAACATTTAATTAAAGATGACGAGCTCACTCAAAGGGATTTCTTCAACCAGCGAGTCTGCATGGTGCACAGCTAGATTTTGTTTTGCACTAACATTAAAATTGTTTTCTGGAGAGGGAGGGAATGTTGGCCACACTCCAGCATTATGCCATGGAATCTTGGGTGCGGGTATGGGGTGCAGGATATTTCTCATCTACCATACACCCGGAGATGGGAAAGAATTCCTGTAGGAAGTTGCAGACTTCATTGTCGATGTGGTATTGGGCTCCCCCAGATGGTTGATTCTGGGGAATTTCAATGCCTGGGTCAACAATGAGCTCTCGCAATTTGGATGTGACTTCCTCCAACTAATGACTGTTGGGCCTTATACAGGTTGTTACCTTCGCTACCCACATTAGGGGTTACTCACTGGACCTGGTGTTCCTCCTGAGGATGGAGATATCCAATTTGGTGGTGGAACCAGTCAGATTGGTCTGACCATCACACCATAAGGTTCAGTTTTGGGGCTTTCCCCAATGGGCCTGCCCCCTGCGGAGATGGTCCAGTACTGCCCTTTACGGGGTGTGACTCCTGACGGTCTAATGGCAGTACTGGATCTATCGAGCATGCCGAAGGAATGCATGGATCCGTGGGACCTGGTGCTCGCCCATAATGCGACGGTAACAGAGGCCCTGGGTTCCAATTCTCCTGTTCGTGTTCACCCCCTCACCCTCCATCTAAGGTCTCCATGGTTTGATGGGACCTTGAAAGAGTTGAGGAGAGTGGGGCAAAAGGCTGGAGACGGCCTAGTGGAAATCAGGCCTAGATGGTGACAGGCTTAGGTTGATGGAACATTATACTTTCTATCAATCGACAATCACCCATAAGAAGGCAGAGTTCCTGTCCAGGGAGATTGCCGCTGCACAAAATCAATCAGCTCAGCTCTTCCGGACTATGGACAGATTGTGCAATCCAATCTGTCTTCAGTCTATGGGAGCTTTTTCACAAGAGAAGTGTGATGAGTTTGCTCAATTTTTTGCAGATAAGGTTGTCGCCATCAGATCCAAAATACGCCAGTCTACCTCCAATGGGTGCTGTGAGGGTCAGCATGACATCACAAGTGCCCAGTCTGTCTGGATGGATTTCAGCCGTCTGGAATTCAATGACATTGTAAGGGTCATCCAGACTTTGCGGCCAACTTGTTGTAGTTTGGATCCGGTCCCTATGCGACTCCTGGTGGGCTGCGTAGATGAGACTGGCCCAATCCTTGCAGAGATAGCCTGGAGTTCATTGGAGAGGGGGTTCTTTCCTGGTCCCTAAAGGAGGCGGTCGTGCGACCACTCCTGAAAGAAAACTCCCTTGACCCAGATTGTCCTGCTAACTACAAACCTGTCTCAAACCTGCCCTTTGGGGGTAAGGTTACTGAGAAGGTGGTTGCGCTGCAGCTGGATGACCATCTTACTATCCATCATGTCTATGATTCTCTCCAGTCTGGATTTAGGAAGAGACATAGTACTGAGACAGCTCTTCTCCAGGTACTTAATGATCTCCTAATAGCGAGAGATCGGAGGTCCCATTCCATCATGGTCTTCCTTGATCTCTGTGCGGCATTTGACACTGTGGACCATGGAGTGCTATTGGATCACCTGCAGACCACCTGTGGACTTTTGGGCATGGTCCTCAGTTGGTTTAGATCTTTCCTCCAGGGTAGGAATCAGAGTGTGGTCACAGGGATTTATTCCTCTGATGCTCTCTCCCTGCCCTGTGGGGTTTCGCAGGGTTCCATTTTGGCACCCATGTTGTTTGTAGTGTACATGCTGCCATTGGGAGACATTATTAGGCAGTATGGCTTGAGTTTTCACTACTATGCAGATGATACTCAGCTGTACTTGTCCTTTGTACCCGAGCAGGAGGATACGATCTCAGTATTTAACAACTGACTCTCTGAGATTCAGGACTGGATGAGTGCCAGCTGGCTGAGACTAAATCCAGATAAGACTTAGGTGTTGGTGGTGGACCCAGATCATCGGGCAGCGGGTATGCCGGTTGGACAGTTACTTGGGCTTCAGCTTGGGGATGTTTCACTAGTTGCCTCACATCAGGTGTGTAACCTGGGCGTTATTTTTGATGACAAACTGACCCTGAAATCTCAGGTGTCGGCAGTCATCAAAATCTCATTTTTCCATCTGAGGAATATCACCTGGGTGAAGCACTTGGTTCCTCCCAATGATCTTTCTACCCTGGTCCACGCTTTTGTGACTACCTGCCTTGACTATTGCAATGCCCTGTACCTAGGGCTTCCGGGGGTTGATATCTGCTGCTTGCAGCTGGTGCAGAATGTGGCAGCCAGGCTTGTGACTGGTACTTCCAGAACTAGTCACATTACGCCTGTGCTCTGCGGACTGCACTGGCTGCCTGTACAGTGGCAGATCACCTTCAAAGTCGGCCTGCTGATCTATAAAGCCCTACATGACCAGGGAACCCGCTACCCGAAAGATCCCCTTCGCCCCTCCTGCGTGCTTCGATCCACCAACGAGGGATTGCTAGAGATTCCCAGGGTGCATTTGAAGACATCCAGGGCTCGGTCTTTTTCTTACACAGCCCCTACCCTGTGTAATTCTCTACCTCATCGGGTGAGAGAGTGCCTAACTGTCCAGCGTTTCAAGTTAGCCCTAAAAACCTATGTAACCCCTCTGCAAATGGGGCTTCCCAAAAGTCTTCCAGGAGCTTGCTTGAATGCTCCAAGCCTGGATGGTGTTCGGCATCTAAGCCATTTATCTGTGAGTGCTTTTATAGCCTCTGGTACTATCTCTAAGAGCTGTCTGCCTGCAGATATAATTAATTTGGATGGGGGTCTGTGTGTTTCCCTGCTGGAGTCCCACTCGAGCTGCTGCCAAATCGCTCCGTCTCTGCCGTCACTAAGTGGGCAGAGTGAGCACTTTTCAAAGATGTAACTGTTTGCCAGACATCATTTAGAGTAATAACAAAAATACAGTTTGTCTAGCCTGCTTTTCTTTGCAGTCAGAACTGTGTTTGCCTAGTTCCCCATTCTAGTTTTGAACTGCTGAACTGGACCAATCACTGTGGGGGGGACCTTTGAAATGGAGCCTGCTGCTGGCAAATCAGAACTTGGACTCTCATTGTGGAACCAGCCACCTATGTACTGTATGGCCAATGCTTCTCGGAATTGTAGTTTGGACTTCGCCGCCTTTTTTCCACCAACAGGGGGAGTTTACTGTGAGTGACAGCCAAACGAGACAACTGAACTGGGAGGAACTCAAAGGAAATGCCCAGCACGGTCTACTGGAAAGATCAGATGAGTTGTGACTGTGAAGAGGGAAGGAGCTCCGGGCTCCTGCGCTGTTGAGTTTTCGCGCGGGAAGCTCGTGTGGGGCCCTGAAGTTCAGCCTAGAACTGTTTGTGAGTGCCAGTGTGGACTGAATCAGAGTTGTAAGGAGAAAGAAGCTCCAGAAGTGAGGAAACCAGGCTCACCCTGTAGAAGACTGGAGAAATTGCTGAATCACGCTCGGTCTGTCAGGAACTGAATCTGCTGTGTGTTCTCCCAGGTATTGTGCAGTAATTGTGATCAGGATAGAGAAGCAGCCTGCCTAGTATAGTACTTTCCTTTTACATATAACTGTGCGTAGTGCTTGTGGGGAATCGCGTTTCAAATCTCCTGTACAGTGAATTGAGTGCCTGAAGCTGGAAGTAACCCCCAGCTTAGTCCAGACTACATCCATTTGCTCTGAACTGCCGTGGGGTCCAGTCATAAGGACCTTGTCCACATGGTCTGCTCCTCCTGGCAAACCAGGACAATCTGCCTTCCATCCAGTTCCCAGCACTGAGTTTGTGAGTACAAAGCAGGGTAGCTCCCTGCCATCTGTTTATCGAATTGCAAGTGTGTCATCTTATTGTTGTTTTTTCATTTCTTCACGAACTGAGCCAACCAGCTCCCGATTACAATTTGGGTATTGTGCAAGTGTTTTTTCCATCACAGGGCCCCGACCAGCTGTACCGATCCTGGCTACCCCCCATCCTGGGTACCCAGTGAAAGTGACAATTTGGGACTCTGAATATGCACACAGTACTGTGATTATTAATGTGTTTGACCTAATTAACCTGATTTCCCCCTGTCCTTGTTACAGCTCCTTAAATCAGATCTGTTTGTTTCAGCAAAGTTACACTGACTGAGGTATTCGTTTATATTAAAGTATTGTACTGTGGCTTTTGCGCTGTATCATCTTGTTTTACAGGGGGTCCCCAGAGTCCAGTCAACAGAGCCAGTCCTGGGGGTAAGTGCAAATTATGAAGATATTTCTGATGCATTGTGTGGGGCACTAGTGGGAAGAAAGGGGGGTTACAGTGTCCCAGAGGGCTGTGACCAAGTTAGTTTAGCTACTGCAAACCCTGACCTCTGGGTGGAAGCACTCGCCATTGGACCTAGGCCCCTCAACCTGTTAGTAGGTAAGCAGGCAGGGGTAGTAGCCCTTGGGATAGCACCACCTAGGGGTTACACCTATCTATTTAGGCAGGCATTTCCAGAAAGTGTATTATAACTGATAGTCTTAGCCATGCTGCCATTTTTGAATTTTATTACGGATAAATGTGTATTTTAAATGTGGATTTTATGGAATATTAATGTTTAAATTTATATGTGGTTATTTTATGTACAGCGCCTTGGCTTTGAAAGGCAATTTATAAATAAAGTTATTACTATTATTCTTATCTTTCAACTCACTCCTAGACAACCTGCAAAGTACTAAAGAGCCTCAAACATTTTATATGAAGGCTAACACCTCAACAGTACTGTACACCATTCTCTAGACTTTACCTGCAGCGTTAGTATTACTGTGCATCCAAATGCTGTTATGGGACTTAAACCTAGGACCTTCCAGCCAAAAGGTCAAAGTACTAACAACCAAACCACATGGATGCAAAGCTGCTAGCAGCCATATGGCACAGCTCTCTCCTGGGGCTACTCCACTGCTGCATATTATGTAACAGGTAAAGCTACTACTGATTACTGATCACCTGTTGCAAGTAACACTCGGCACACCAAACCCCGATGATGTCACCAGCAGCTTATGCTATTATTACTTCCAATCCCCATCAACCAAATAATGAGAAAAACACTGTACAAAAAAAATAAAAATTCATAAACATGAACAGGGTTTAACCCAGGATGTACCGTTATCATTTTAGCTGGCCTCAGACAGCTTCAGGCACTTGGCTTTGCCTGTAATTTCACAGTGTACCCAAGGTGTGCAGATATCTAATTATAACAACCATCCAGCTATGTTTCATGCAAACAAAAACATCCACAAAAGGGTCTACTGTCATGCAGGAGGTTAAGACCAGTACCTGACACTACCTTAAAAGTGCCACTATTGCCACCTTATTATTAAGTGATTGTATTATAATAACTGATGCTCGTTTTTCCCCATAGGGAAACTGGGTTATAATTTCAGTTATAACCAGCTGGTTATTACGGCAAACACGTGCCCAGTTCCCCTAGCTCTGCACATGCACCAGCTGCGATCTTCGTCTCCTGGATGCAGTCAGCCTTTTGCCACCGCTCCACAGTTTGAGGAGCAGGTGGGCCACAGACAACATTACCCCCACCCTCGTCTTCCCACCAATACTCACCTTTACTGATGTGCGCTGTGGTGGTGCTGTACTGCTGTCAGGGGATCACTGGTGACCTTGGGTGCTCAGAGAGCCGCAGTAAGCCTCTTTTTAATCCACCACAACCAGCCGGCACCACTGCCTTTTGTTTCTAAGTCACCTGATCTAGCTGACTGATGCTGGGAATCACAGATGCCGCTATAAACTGTGTGATTTCTGCACAGGATGCAGCATTAAATGTCATGCTCACTGCATCCATGTGGGAGATGGATGGAATGGGTCACTGGTGCATCTTGGGAGATGTGCCAGCAAATAGGACTTCACCAGAAGTGATGGCCAACACAAAAAAGAACAAACAGGGCAGGGGATCATAACTTTTACTTAACAGTGGGAAGCCAGCAGTATAATCAAACGAAAAATCTCCCACTACATAGCTACTGAAACAGAGCCCACAGGAACTGAAACTGCTACTGGGTCTGACTTTTGATTATCACTTAAATATATCAGAACATGTTGTTCTGCTTCCGAGACCCATAACATTTATCTCCAGATTCTGTGATGATAAATTTAAACTCCTGCTGTTTCTTAATGCACTCTGATTTTGAGGTTAGCCAAACAACATTTTTTTATATCAAACTGCATTATGATGCCGTCTCTAATCTCGCCAAATTAAAAAAACCTTAACTGCTTCTACACCCAAATTAACAAAAAAGCACTTATGTTTATTAAACAGGTAATAACCAATGTCCTTCACTGTATTTAACATTTTCAGCATAAAAATAAACTCCATATGAGGTCTCGGCACATGAAAGCTTATTTATCTATTCTCTAACAAATATGAAGAAATAAACCAGATCTGTTATTGCTGTTTGTGAGATGGTTTATCTTCACTAAGATGTGGAAAATGACGCATGTAACCAGTTACACCTTAAATGCAGTGTTGCTTTTCTTTCATCCCACATAAGTCCTTACTATAGTCATCCTAATTGGAGGAGGATTATTTTTATGTAAAATATAAAACCACTTAGAATTTCAACTATTTCAAAAAAAGAATAGGTATAGTCACAGACTGGTGTCCAGACAAGTTACTTACCATAATAGTAGATCTTCCAGAACATCTCCTCCATTGGGTCACACCTTTGGAACTCTAAGCCATTTGTGTCAGGACCACTTGGAAGCTTTCGCTAGCTGGAGCCACCCATGATGACATAAAACACTGATGTCTATAAAACATGAGCAGCCTCATAACTCCTCAATTCCCCATCAGAGACAAGCCTGAAGGGTGTTTTACCACAAGGAACCAGGAGACCAAACCAAGACCAGGCACACAAAGAGAGGAATGGGATTTCAAAGACAGAATAATAGGCATAAGGCATACAGACACCATCATCAAGGCAGTGGACAAACCGCCAGCTTACACCTCAGTAAGGAAGAAGGAGCGTGGGTGCGCTGTGTCCTGATGGAGGAGATTCTCTTGAAGATCTACTGTTACAGTAAGTAATTGTTCTATCTTCATCAAAGATTATCTCCTCCACTAGGCCACACCTTTGGAACGATTCCCAAGCAGTACACAGAGTACTCAGGAAGGATGGCATCATGACAGGAGTCCTTGCAGTAATGCCAGACTGAAATAAGGACATTTGCATGACATTATGGTTAAACTGTACTGCTTAGTGAACATATGCACAGTGTTCCATGCGGCAGCAGCACATTTATCAGCTGCTGAAACTTTTTTTTTTTATTTGTTATACTTTTTGACCACATCAACTGCCTGACATCAGCCTTTCCTCATCGCCTTGCATCCCCTATAGCCTTGCCCTCACTGATACCCCCAACTTACCCCTCGAGGTGGGGCCGCCACTTTCCAACCAGGCCCTCTACACCGGGTAAGGTGTCAGTTTTATGACACCGACATTGCCTCCCTGTATTCCCCACCAGGACGGGGTTCGGGTCCAGTTGTCTGGTAGCGGAACTGGGACTGAG